>JANBXA010000600.1:21710000-24110000 GCA_030556225.1 Cricetiscus sungorus | reverse complement strand
GATTCTAAACGAAGCTGGACACTCCCTTTTCATTTCTGAAAAGTAATCCCTGTGAGAAGGTTGCTGGCATGTTTACCCACTGGGCTTGGAGCCAGTCAGACGACACCTACATTTCTGGGTCCTTTTCCTCTCTGTTTCCCAACCTCCCCTGCTCTAAGATGGCCAGAGATAAAAAGTTGCCAGTCAGGATGCCAGAACTTCAAAGGGCTGTCACAAGTGTACACAAAGGCTCATTTGTTCAGCTCTTGGACTGAGACACCAGTGGCTTCCAGGCACAGAGAACCCAAGTTTGGCTTCTCTTAACATTTTGCTTGTACCATCTGGCTGACGGGGGAGCCTTTATTTCATTCCATCGTTTGTCCAAAGTAAGGCTGACTGAATAAAAACACCATTTCAGCCTTTTCATCTACCTCTGCCTTTAAATCGTCCCTGCCACTTTAAGGTCACCTCTGGTTCTGGAACTAATTAAATGATAAGACTTCTCAAATAAACTCTATTTGCCTTGGAGAATTCTAATGCAGTTGATCCTAGATTTTAGAGTTAAGTATGGCAGATAACTGAGCACCTAAAATTTGCATCATGAAGATATTTTCTGAGAGTCCCATCAAACACAGATGTCAAAGAATGCATGAAGTACATTCAACTCCATCGTTTCAACCTATCTTTACTGATAATATTCTATTTTCTTCTGTGGAATGTGAACCGAGACATATTTCTAACATTTGCTGAGGTAAAACACAAGCTTAGACTAAAGTGCCTGCATTTACAGGCACAGATGTGCTGACGAATATGCATCGTTAAAGGTCATCCCACAGTGTGGCCATGGAAAGATGTAACTATTTAAAAAGAACAGATGTGCACCTGTGAAATGAAGTCGATACATTCCATCTTCAAATAAGAATGTGTTTCATAAACGTACTTGGCAGGAGAGATACCATGATCATGAAGGTGGCTTTCCTAGGGCGAGGCTTATCCATCGCACTGCTGACCCCTGCCATTTCCCCAAATATGGGAAACTCTTTTGACTGCATAATTTGTAGTAGTAAGGGACTGCATTTTCACTCTCCCCTAGGAGGGGGGCTTAGAATGTGTTTTATTTATATGAGAAATCAAATTTAAGACAGGGTTATCTATATCATAGTATCTATATCACCTGCAGCTAATTCTACAGACCTCTGTAGTGCTATCAAAAAAAAAAAAAAACAAGTCAACCAGTCCCCTCTGATACTTCTCTTGACAATGTCCTTTCTTAATGCAGAAGACAGGACACTAGCTCACTAGTACAAGAGATCACATGTGTTTGGTGTCATTAACAATTTTTAATTAACACAGCAATAAGAATCATTTCTAACTTAAAGTCTCTATGTACAGTTAAGACAGGCAACAGCTCAATTACCTCCTCTCCACCATGTAGTAACTTTAAAATAAACACTATATAGGAAACCATGATTTAAACAGTGCATATCAGGTAGCAGATGACAGTGACTGAGAATTGAGAAACCAAGAAGTAACTCCCATGGTGACCCCAACTTACCTCCCTAGAGAGCTTCCAGGCAAACCACAGGTAAGCAAAATCCCTAGTGGGGCTCAGGAGAGCCCTGCACTGAGCTGACAGAGCTTGTAACCTGGGAAGCCAGACAGCCGGAGCTCAGAGGCAGCTTCTAAAAAGAAGAGCACTTAGTGGTAACTCCGGAGCCTTTAGCAGAATTTCAACAATACAAGTGACTGGGAGGAATAACACATCTGGGGAAAAAAGTCATGCGAGGTCAGTAGTTCTGAGATCACAAGAGAATAAAAAAGATGGGGTACCCAAAAGACACAGTGAGACATCAAACAGCACGCTAGTGTCAGAGTGGGGAAAAGGTCAGTGTGAGACTAAGAACTCTTCCAGTCCCTCTAAAGACATGGAACCTGTGTCAGAGAGGACAGCTGCAGGAGGAGGGCCGGCTGATCGCTGCACAAACACTCCTTTCCCATTATCCGTCATGTGCATGCACACGGAAGTTAGGCGAGAGACTGTGACTTTGTCCTGGCTCTCGATTAAACAGAGGAGAGAAAAAAAAAAAAGATAGGGGGGGGGGAGCTCAAGAGGAAGCAGGAAGTGAGAGAGTCCGGGTTGCTACTCTCTCTTCCACCTTATTAGTTCCAATCAGCGGCAGATGAATCGAAATCTCTGGATCATATTATGAAACCCGATGTCCCCATCAGTTAATAAGCTGTAAGGAACTTGGAAGGAGCAGCAGAGCCTATCTCCTTCCTGTGAACAGTGTGTCCATTGTTTAGCAGATTGCTCCATCCTTGTTGTGCAGTTACCCTTGACACAATGGGATGGAAGCTGTTTGCCGCACACCTGTGACACTGGCACACGGCTCAGTTTGCTATTAACGAAATCATGAATCTGATATACTCACTCTAGCTATCTGAATTACAAATTTATTCTTCTAAAGTTGCTCTCACAAGCCTTTGCTGAAAAGAGAGATTTAATCTTCTTCGGTTTGCTTCTTTGCCTTTTAGAGTTGGAGGGTTTCCGTCTACTTTTCTTTTTTAAAACAAAAGAACATTCAGATTTCCAGCTGTCAAGATAACAATCTAAGGTGGGGGGGGGGAGCATGATTCTGGACTAAGCTGCTCTGACGTGCCCTGTCAGCTGAAGCAGCAAAGCATCCAGGGTCCCATTCCCACCTCAGAGTGTCCTTCAATTTCTGTGCTTAGCTGCTATGACCAGAAAGTGACTGCTACGCTGGCTGGCACTATTTTGAAAAGACTGCCTGGGAGGCAGGTGTCTGCAAGATTTCTGGGGCTGCCTGGGCTCAACACTTTTCGTCCCCTCCCTGCCACTGCTGGTAAAGTTCTGTTGCTGTCTAAGTCTATACAGATGACATCAGTCTGAGGTGGGAATCATATTCCTTTAACAGGCAGCACTCTTTAGCACGTTTGATGAAAAGTCAACATATTGACTGAAAGGCTTTGTTTCCAGTGAGAAATACTACATTTCTTTGCCACTTTTGAATTTAGCCATAGACAAGATTAAGCTGTGTGGTGTAGCAGAATGTATCACTCCTCTCTGATTTTCATTCATTTCAGCCCTCACTGACTGTCTACTATTTTGAGAGTCATCCAAGAAAAGAATGAATCAGATTTTGTTCTCTCTTACCCACTACAGGTTCTGAAACAGCACTCACACTAGTCAGGAGTCTGTAATGTTGAGAGCCACATCTTCCCACACTAGAAGGGGTGAAAGGAAAAGCCACAAATCTCATGGAGGCTTCATTATAAAAACATGGGCTAAAAGGAGACACGGAGAGCATTCCTCACACCCAGAACTTCGAATAAATTACCACCCTGATATTAATTTCTCCCAGGTGTTTCTTTAAATGTCTAAGAAAATATGTTCAAGATTCATTGGAGCCAAACACCTTTTATGGCAAACAAACTTTTATGAGAAATGCAGCAGTTTATTCATTCAGTCCTGCTGCATTTCTTTCTTCTGTTAGATATAACTTAATCTAAACTGGTTGATTTTAGAATTATAGTTTTATAGAACCCATGATGATGTTTTTATAATGACATCTATCTACCTACCAAGCCAAGTATGTGAATGTATGTATATTTTACAGAGAGAAACCCTGAGAAAGGGAGGAAGGAAGGACAGAGAGAGAAAAAAAGAGGAGAGGTGAGAACAGTGGAGGGGAGGGAAAGGAAGGGCAGAGAAGAGGAGGGGATGAGAGAAGAGGAAGGGAGAGGAAGAGAAAAAGAGGGAGGAGAGGTGAAGGGAGGGGAGGGAAGGGGAAGAGAGGAGAGGAGAGGAAAGGAGAGGAGAGGAGAGGAGACAGATCTCTGTGATTTTGAGGTTAGCCTGGTCTATACAGCAAGAAACACTGTCTTGACAAACCAACCAACCAACAAATAAATAAATAAATAAATAAATAAATAAATAAATAAATAAATTGTAGTTTGGTGGTAATAATAAGTTTGGGTGAACATAAATGATAAATGTCTCTAGTGTAAGAACATTGGAACATCCTTTGGTTTTGTTACTCAAGATGATTGTTTACTTCATAACATTTCCCTGTTTTCAGACTCCTATTCAAAATATAGCTGCTTCATTTTGGAAAAAAATGAAAGTAATTTTTAAAAGTCCTTGCAAAGGCATGCAAGCTTTTGTGGAACCTTTAGAAAATGTGTCTCCAAATCTCTAGTCAGAGGCTAAAGTGTGAAAGGCTTGTGGGAAGCATCCCCCATGTTTTGGATGACTATCACATGCCATGCTAAAATGAGGGTACTCTTGGGCTGCTTCCAGATTTCTTTCTACCTGTTATCAATTTTGACACCCTGCATGTGTGGTGACTCGGTCTCACCAGAGACTGGTTATCTGTACCAAATCTATGGCACCCAGCAGGCAAAGACTCTTATGGGAGTAGTAGAAATAGATACTTTGACTAATAGAAATGTCTGTACTATTATATTGAGGCTTTGAGAGAAGCAATTAAAAAACTCAGGCTAAGGGGCTGAAGAGATAGCTTGGCAGTTAAGAAAGCACACTGTTCTTGCAAGAGACCAACATTTAGATCCCAGCACCCACTTTGGCTATCTCCTGTGACACCAGTTCCAGAAGATCTAATGCCTCTGGCCTTCCAGAGTGCCTGTGTTTATGTGCACATACCCACACACATGCTCATGCACATAACTATAACTAACAAAAACAAACTTTCAAAAGAAAGAAAAATAAAGATTTAAAGAAAAAGAAAAGTCAATATGGAAATGTGCACAAATGAACACAAAAAGAAGCCCTGAGAGATGTGGATACAGAAATAACTGTTATGATTGCATGGGAAAGTTTTTAATCCTACTAGAATATATTTTATTAATGCTCCTAATGAAGAGGGGGAAAAGGAGAAACTTAAGTTAAAGTCTATATTTGGTTAATTACAAATATTTTAAAATTCAGCAGCTTTCCAGAATTCAAATAGAAGGATAATGAGGGAAATATTCAAGTTGTTTCCATGGGAAGTGAACAAGAAGAAACATCCATGGATTTTTTGGGGGGGGGGATGGGAGTTGTTCGGTTGATTTGGTTTTGGGTTTGGTTGTTGTTGTTTTGCTTTTTTCTTGTTGTTTGTTTGTTTGTTTGTTTGTTTCAAAGAGAATTAAATACTTGACTATGTGCTACATAACTACATCTTCAGTTATGGCAGCATGAACTGTTAACCAATGATCAAACTCTACAGAGAAGAAACAGAAAACACCAGATGAAGGCATAACAGAAGGAAGCCACAATAGCTCTCTCCTCTCTCCTCTCTGTCTCTGTCTCTGTCTCTCTGTCTTTCTCTTTTTCAATCTCTCTCACACATACTTGCCTTCTTTCAATGATCTAAAGACATAAATTGAAAAATATATTTGATCCTCTACACAACACTTTAAGTACTATAAAATAATACTCAAAGTGTATTAGTAGACTGTTCATTTTAGAATAGACAACTGTCAAATGTGTGACTATCCACAAAGGAAAATTTTGATACCTGTCTACTTTGAATTAGGGATATTCTGAAACAATGGCCTATTTGTTTTAAAGTGGTTGACTAGATAGGTCTGCCTTTGTGCTGCTAACATTTTACTCCAATGTGATTCTGGAGTACATAAGGGCTCCTTTCTTTTCTCTACTCTCAACAAGTAACTGGGATGCTGTTCTATTTGGGAAAGTAACCTCCTTTGTCCCTCATAAATTCCAAGAACTCTAATTTGGGACCAAGTCTCTTAGGAGGAGTCTGTCCATTTGTAAGGACTATGCTGTACGCATGTCTCAGATAAAAGATCTAATTAGCTCCGTTTCTCTTTGAACATTTTGTTTATCCATCTAATTATCTTGGAAAAGCTGATGCATGTTTACCAAGTTAAAAACAAGCAATTACACAGTAGAGATGACCAGCAAAGCAGGCACTTCCTGGGAACTGACAGCTCCACTGGTCTGAGCAGAACTTGTCTGCTTTTGATTGAGTATCATATTCAGGAATAAAGAGCTGAAAAATGGTTTTTGAGAAGGAGAGGGCACCTCACTGACCACAGCTGTTAAAATGATTTGTTTTATAAGCCCGGCGATCATATCAGGTCTGTGTAAATTACTCTAATTAAACTCCAATAAGCACTCATGTATGTAAGAACACTTAGGAGCTCATTTCAATTTCTCTTTGAGGTCAGTCTTTTCAGGTACTTGATGTCCAGACTCTCTACAGCATAGTGACCTCTTCTGGTCACTTTGAAACACTGCATTATAAGAAAAATATTCGGGGTCAGGGGTGGCCAGATAGATGGTGGGGCAGGAAATAATCGATCAGGGAAGGAGAATGAAGGTAAAAATAGCAGTGAATGAGTTAATCTTGGATATATCTCCAACAACTGGCTTTGTTACACAGTAAAACTAAAGAGAGATTTAGTAAACTCAGATTGTGTTCACTGTAAAATAAAGAATTTAGGTTTGAGAGCTAACTACTATCTACTATCTTCTGAGATTCTTAGGTGGCATTGTCAGTTATATCCTTTTCATAGAGCAACAAGTAGTCTCCTCTCATTCCAGAGGAGTCAGACAAGCCCTGAGGTCAAGAGTCTTGCATTCTAGTGAATACCAACAGTCCCTGGAAAACACCACTAGAGTACCATGTTGAGATTCTGATTCACTAGGATCCAAGATTTATGAGTCTCATCTTTCATATCTACCTTTGGAGACAATGATGTAGTTTATTTCACTCAATCAGAAGACAGTGGCCACTGTGCACATAGACCAGCCACTCTGTACACCAACCAGGCACTGTGCACATAGAGAAGCCACTGTATACCCAGATTAGAATCTGTGCACCCCAACCAACCACTGTGCATCCTAACTAGCCACTGTGCACCCTAACCAGACACTGTGCATACTAACCAGCCAAACTGTACATCTCACCAGCCACAGCAATACCTAACTAGCCTCAGTCCTCAGCAGGCATGTGAACAGATTTTCCCTACATATTTCTTTTACAACATGAACTTGGTTTCACTTTCTTTATATTTTCATATTTTCATACAATTATCTTTAGATAATTGTAGCTTTGGAAGTGCTTCTTCTTTCTTTAGTACAAATTCTATGTAAGAAAAAAAATAATACCAGAACATATATACACCTACCATAGAGCTGAAACAAGGGGCAAGTGTAAAATTCCTCTTTCTCCTCTCTTATACCATGTAGACTAAAAAAGAGCTAATTATACATTAATTAGACCTCAAGATTTGGTTGTGTTCCAGACTTGTTCAAAGAAGAAGTTCTGTGGGACAGAGACATCACTGACTGGCCTCTAAAGAGATGCCAGCTTCCTTCCAAAGGTAAGCATGAACATCTGTGCTCCTCTGAAACTCACTGATCTATTCCTCATTCTCCTGTCCACTTTCCTGAAGTGGCATCATGTTCTGACTCATTATCTCTGTGTTATTTATGGAGTGAAATAAGGAGAGTCAGAAGGGAAAGTCTGGGGCTAGTTCCCCTCCAGTCCCATCCTTTCCTAGCATATCGACTCATACCTCAGTCTTTCTCAGCAGCACCAGTAAGCAGACACTGGCACAATTTGCTCCAGAATGTTTTTACCTCATCTGATGTAACTCATCTACCACCTGTCAGGTCATCTACTGCTCATCCTGCCTCTCCAGGTGTATGGGAGTGAGTAGGAGATGTCCCCATATAGACCCACAATGCTCCCAACAATAATCTCAGTAAAAGACTCTTGTTGGGTCCTTTGCTGTCCCGGAAGCAACACTGAACAGGAGGTGAGAACAGAAGAGGTGAGCCAGAGTCAGTGACACAACCCTTAAAGAAGCTTCAGAGAAATCACATTGCTTGGGAATAGGATCTAGCAGTGAAGAAAAATACTTACTAAATGCTCCTTCTTGAAAACCTACAGAAGATTTTTCAAGAAGAAAAAGATTCAAATCCCTATGACTCAAGAATCTGGAAGTGAATGTGACTCATCCTGGTGGTGAGCCAGAGAAAATGCTCTTCTGTTTGAGTAACTAGCAATCTCCAGAGAGGAGTAAGGAGAAGAAGAAGCTTTAGAGTCCACTGTGGATACAGAAACACAGGAACAAAAACAAACAGAAAGCAGGCTAACAAGGCTAATTTACATATGAAACATCTCTACACTTTTGTAGTCAGTACAGTGGCTGTATAGTGGATGTTTTCTGAAGGACACAAGGAAAGAATGCCTGTGGGATGGGCCTATAGCTCAGTAGATATTTGCCTGGAATGCATAACACCCTGAGTTTGAACCACATAATCTCAGCACTTGAGAGATGAAGGCAAGAGGATCAAAAATCCAAGATCATCTTTGACTACACAGAAAGTTGGAGGCCAGCCTGAGCTACATTAGACCTTCTCTTTAAAAAGGAAATGGAAAAAGAGGGAAAGCAAGTGGGAGGGGAAGGAAGGGAAAAGAAGTGGAAGAGGAGGGAAGAAAGAAGTATAAGAACTCCAATTTTGCTTCTTTCAGGTCATACCAGAGATGGGTCTGCATCGCCAAGTAGCTATTCTTGCCCTAAGTAACAGAAATCTACTTCATTGGGGTAAAAATGCACCTGCTCAGTTATAGTATGTTCTGTTCTCTCTTACAGATGTGTGGTGATGTTCTAGATAAAGCAGATAACCAAAGCTGTCTACGAGGCAAATGCCTGTATCTTCCTAGAAGATAAAAGCAATGGATGGCGCTCCAATAGCTTATTGCACCTTGATAGTGAAAACCAAATACTTGAATGCTCAGGAGCTCGAAGAATACCAGTGAATCTTTATACTCTGGGTAGTAAAGGGGCAACATGTTCCATGACTTATAACCAATTTCAGCAGCATTGACAACTGTTGAACCAAATTTGATAACTCAAGATAAGAGGGAAGAGACATTTGTTCAATACTGCCAAGGTTCTGTATGGTAGGACTTGGCTGGCCCTGGGATAGGGAGCAACTCCATCCTCAAGAGGCTCGTATGATCACCAAAATGGCTTCAAGTTAACCACATTTCCTAGTAAAAAATGTCCAGCTTGGGCAACCAAAAGTTCTGAAAATATGACAGGATGATAGATGATAGCTTAGTGGGGATGATGAAGGAAAAGATGGGAGGATTGGGGTTTGGTTTGGTTTTTGGCATCAGGATCTACTTTAGAAATGTGAGTTTGTGTGACAAATTCCAGGACAGGTGATTGAGAAAAGAAAAAAGAAAAGAAAAGGAAAGGAAAGGAAAGGAAAGGAAAGGAAAGGAAAGGAAAGGAAAGGAAAGAATTCACAGTCAGGGGCTTGGAGAAATTGGTTTCCCAGAATGGTCCTCATTCTTGCTTTGACAAAGACAGGTGTTCTGTGGATTTCCTTTGTCAGTGTGGTTCATAGTATTCTTTAAGAAAAGATTGTGAAATTGGTTTGCTGTTTCTACAATGCAAGTAGTTGGGTAATCATTAGGTGTTCCAGTAAAAAGATGGACATTCGTGCTGCTAATTCCAGCACTCAGGGAGGCAGAAACAGGCAGATCTCTGTGAGTTGGCAGCCAGTCTGGTCTACAAAGTGAGTTTCAGGGCAGCCAGAGCTACAAAGAAGGAAAGTCTTTTTTAAAAAAAAAATTAAAACTAAAAAGAAAAGATGGACATTAAAAAATAAAATTTCTAGATCTCATTCATGTCTTTTTGGCCATTTATGTTCAAATGGAGCTACAGAAGGTCGGTTTATAAAGCCAGGAGTCAGTACAAAGTCAAAAAGGAAAGTGAATACATTATACACCCAGAAACCAGACTTAAAATGAATGTTCCTTCCAGAAAGATAAAATATAACAGGGATGAGCACCATACACTGGTAAGAGGTTCAGAATACCTACCACATAAATGTGAAATGGGCTAAGGGGAATTTGTATTTAAAACTTCAAAATTTTACATCACAATCTCATTATAACACATGAGAATTCGTTCTTAGGCTCTAATCTAAAAAGCAATAGCAAGGAAAACAGTGATAAGACCTTATCCTTGGGTCTGAACAAAGCATGCTAGGGGCTTAGAGACAGGCCATGGAAGAATAGCTTATCAAGCTGGCCAAGAGAACACAGCATCACAACAGAAAGAAGTGGGGATGATTACCCTACACGGAAGAGTAAGGAAGAGATGAGTGTGTCCTGAAGAGGCTTGAAGGAGAGATGTAGATGGCTTGTCCTAGACACTAACCACAAAAAGGAAGAAAGATGTCAGCTCGACAGGGAAAGGAATTTCTGTCAGACCTGTCCAAAATGAAAGAGGAGCTATCTCAAAAGTAGTGAGTACCCAGGTCCAAGAGGGCTCAAGCAGGAAATGTGTGAACATAGAAGGAAGAAGCAATCTTTTGGTCTCCCCTAACAATAAAGGTCTATATTACCTGGCTATGTAATTTTTAATATTAAATCCAATTTGAGTTTAAGCTTGTAAAAAACCTGATTTCTATGCAAATACATCATTAAACTCTGAGGTCATACTGGAATCCCCAATGAAGGCAGTCAGATTTATCAGAAAGTCTACTTGTGATGCTAACCATCACCCATGACAAGGAATGGAGCCTGCAGAATGGCTCTTCATGCTTCTTCAGAGACCTCATTTGAAATCCATGATGCCAAAACTTTCACTGGAAGGAAGCAAAGGGAAACAGGCAGGCCTCTGTGTGGTCAGCATGATCTGAGAACACTGTCAACCTAGATGAACGTTAAAGCAACCAGTATTTCCAATGGCTCAGGAGCAGAAGTAGCCAAAGTACAGGGAAACATCACAAAATTAGAGTGATGGGAGATGTCATTTTGTATATATGTTTCTTTTGTTGGTTAATGAATAAATCCCTGTTGGCCAATAGGAAAGTAAGATAGGTGGGGCTAGGAGACAAGGTGGGACTAGGAGACAAGGAGGTTTCTGGGAGATGTAGTAGAGAGGAGTCAAGATGTAGAATGTGAGAGAAGAGGTCCAGACCCTCTCTCCAGTAAGATAAGATCATGTGGAAACACTTAGATTGATAGAAATGGGCTAATATTTACAACAGAGCTAGCCAATGAGAAATGCTAGTAACAGGCCAACAGTTTTATAACTAATGCAGCCTCTTTGTGTGTTATTTGGAGTTGATGAAGCTGTGGGGCCAGGCTGGCTGGGAACTTCTCATATCAAAATGGTGCCTGCAACGTGGGTACTAAGAACTTCCACTTAAAGCTTGACAAAAGCTTGAAAAGAAATTTTAAAGACAAAAGACCAGCGACAAGCAAGACTTCTTAGTAGCAGCATTTTTCTTCAGCAGGCTCTATGTTGCTAGAGACAAACAGAGACTACTGCAGCTCCTTTAAGGGAGGTTTCCTGACTTGGCATAAGCAAAAAAACACAGGGCACTTTTAAGAAGCTGTGCTAACAACTGAACGGTGTATATGACAGATAACAATGGCAGTGACCACATCTCCAAGCCAGCAGCATGCTGTTTGATAAACAAGGTGATGAGCACAGCTCTCAGTGTTGGCAGTAAACATACCCCCACCATCTTGGATAGACAGTAGCTAGAACAGCTGTGGCTTTCATTTTAGCAATGTTGTTATTTAGCAGATAAATGACTCATGGCCAGAAAAAGATAAAGATTTATAGTAAAGACAGATTAAGATAAGGAAAAACCTCCAAAAGTTTACAGTGTGTTTTTAAAATATGCATAGGCTTGGGAGAGAAAAAAGAAGGAAGGAACAACAACTCCTAAAATACACTTGATTATCAATGCTGCAGAATTAATCCAATTTATATATTTTTAAAATGCCTTGACTTCAAAATTTAAGTCTAAGGACAGGTTACTGGGGAAAAGAATTTCTATTTTTGTTTCCATAGAAAATAAAAAGCTGTGGATTCCTTCTAGAATAGCATGGTTTGATCAAGCAAGACAACCTGAAACAGTGTCCCAGGTGATCCAAAATTCAAAACAGCTGGGACAAGACAGCCTTTCAGAGTTTAGCCAGGATTTCTGCATCTTCTTAGGATGCCCATGGTATCCTACAGCATCCCCAACCAGCAGGTAGCAGTTTGGAAAGAACTACACCCAAATTCCCAAATATTGTCTATAAATGTTTGCTTTCATTTAAATGGAGTTGGTTATAAATGATTAATGATCACAACCAGTCTCTTTTAAAAGTTAAAAAGGGGATATGGTATAGAAGTGAATACTATGGATTTTGGAATGGATTTTGATTTATTGGTACAAATTTAAGGTCAATTTTATAATATATATATTTTCTTCTCTTGTTTAGGTATTGTGTTTATATAGCTCATTTTAAAAATGTAATGTATAATAAATATAGTTTATAGATAGTTACCTATGATAGTCAAAACTTATAGTTAGGTTGGTTAGGTTTTCTATATATTTCAATTGGATAGGCATTCTTCAAACCTTTCAAAGACCTACATAATATGGCATTTAAAATGGTTTAGGGTTTTTCTTGACAGTAAGACATAACTGCTCCTGGCAACACCAACTGTGTCAGAAAGAAAGATGGACATCGAAAAAACTTGTTATGGAGTTTGCTTTCAACATGGCAAGACTAGTCATTTGGGGAAGAAACTGCTCTTGTCTGGACTGTTTGACTTTATGCTGTATAAAATGGACATACAGTACCCACAGGAAAGTGACTGCTGACACAAGATAGACACTGCTTCAGGGTTTCTGCTTCATAGCAGAAATGTCTGCCAGACATTCTATAGGACACAAAGAAAGGTGACTGACAAACTGCCAATATAGTTTGATAGTTTAAAGTTTCCTACTTTTCTGAGGAGTCTGCCAGACACACTATGACTGGTGGGCTGAATATGGATGTGCCAATTTACAGAAGAATTTTGGGTGACTTTCCAGGTATCCAGATGTCTCTGTCATTTCTATAGTTTGTATAATATCCTTCTGTGGTCTTTGATGGAGTTGAAGATAGATAGTTATGGTTATAGTTTTCCTTAGTTAGGATTAAAGACAAGTTACCTTAAAGACTTTATACTCATAAAGATAGGATGGATGATAGACTGTTTTCTTTAATTCCTGATAATGTTAATGGACTAAATATTGTTAACTATAGTTATTTGATAACTGGTTTTGTTATACATTTTACTATGTTAAAGTTAAAACTCTTATTTATGTTTTAGACAGAAAAGAGAAGATGGGAGATGTCATTCTATAAATATGTTTTCCTTCTTGTTTAATGAATAAAGCACTGTTGGCCTACAGGAAAGTGTGATAGGTGGGACTACGAGAGGTGGAGAATTCTGCGAAAGGTGGTGGATCTCTATGTGATCTCAGGAAGAAAGGATGTAAGTCTGGCGTTCTTGGTAAGATAAGACCATGTAGAAATACATATATTAGTGATTATTGGTTAATATCTAAGACAGAGCTAGCCAATAAGAAGCACTAGTAACATACCAACAGTTTCATAATTAATACAGTGTCTCTGTGTGTTATTTTGGGACTGACACGACTGTGGGACCAGGCTGGGGGAAAACTGCTCATAACATTAGAGGGGATCCTCCAAACAAGGGGAAGATAGGCAGAAGCTAGTACCAGTTAAGACTTTTTGAGTTGGAAAATGACAAGTACAGTGCAACAGAGATGGGAGGCTGGTGACTCAGGGTACCCAATACAAATCAGGCTTACTTAAATAAGCATATACTGCCGGCTTCCTCTTGTTTGAGTTTCCAAGAAATTAATATAGTCACTAAAGTAATCATTTATCCACACAATGGCATTTTGTAATCTCCCAATCCAATGGATACCAACCTCTTTCTTTGTATTTCCTCTGGAATGTGCAATAGAGGATGATGAGATGATGGGCAACATGGTGTCAGTCAGCATCTCGACTGACTACCTTTTCCATGGAAAGAAACAAGCAATAATTTTGTAAGAATGGATCATCAGAACTAGTCAGCTTCATAGTGAAACAACTGTACTTCCCATACTTGGACAGAAGAAAAGTTCAGATGACCAATTTGTAAGAAGGGAAATGCCCTCTTTCTGAGCCTCTGCAATTCAGATCAAAACCACCAGCCTTCTTGGCATCATGAGAATATATACTCAATGCTCCTAAAGCAGCCAGAAAGCTGAGTCACTGCAGATTAAATAAACACACCAAGTTGGATCAAAAAGTAAATACAAAGCCTCTTCTGACAAAAGTTTGTATTTACAGAAATCCTGTGACTAAAAGCAACTTAAATTTGGACCATTTAGAAACAACACAAAGCAAATTTCCTATGTTTACATTAATTGTACAACAGCTCCAGAGGCCCAGGGCTTCACTGGCCATGTGGCAAAGTCTTAAAGAGCAGTTGACTCATCAAAAATATTTTTAGCAAAGGAAAACAATCTTTTAAACAGCAGAAAACCTATTCTCAGAATAACTCTGCCTGCTTATTGAAAAAAAATATGTATCATCATCCTCCTGGTTCTGTTGATTATGACGAGGTCATTGGAAAGATCACAGATGCTGTCTGTCACGCAGACAACATTGTCCAAACATGTGTGGTTACTTTGGAATCAAAATGCTGTAGTAAAATTAAATAAGTTATACTTCTAAACAAAGTTAATCTGTGATATATCCCAATGTTTAGAAAACAAGTTGATCTGACTCAATCTTAAACTACCTTTTTTTTTTCCAGTCTCATAAAACAATAATACAAAGAAAACAAAACCACCAACAAAACCCATCTACCCGGAGTCACCAGCCTCCCATCTTGCCAGCCTGAGTTTGTTCCTCTGTGGAGTCTAAGATCGGGCAGGCAGCCTTTGGTGGGTCCTAATAAGGACTTGCTGCACCTCATCCACGCAAAAGTGGTAAGATGAGATTTGGCCAGGAAGACAGCCTGATGACAGGAATTGATCGCTGGTCCTATTGTGAAAGGAGAGAATAGACACCCACAAAGAAAAAAATTGTCCTCTTACTCCACATGCATGCTGTGGCATGTTTCCATGCAAGCGCGCACACACACACACACACACACACACACACACACACACACACACACACAAACACACACACACACACACGCACACACTTTTTTACAAAGAACTTGATCCAGAAGTAGACAATTAAAATTCAGTACGTAGTGCTGCCAAAGGCCCATGGAGCTGGTCAAACACAGGAAATCCATCACACCCAATCTGGGAAAGGAGAACGTTTGAGCAAAAGTTTTCTAGAAACTCTTCCTGTATGAGCTCACTTGTATGTGAATCTTGCAGAAACTTTTGAGCAGATGGTAACAGTTGATTCTAGGAACACTGTTAGAGGAGGAGTGGAGAACAGTTGGCCTGTAGGGAACAAGCGAAGTCCTGAGAAAATGTATATTATTGACATAGTCATGGTCATGTCAAGGACCCCAAAGACTCAGTGCCATGGTAGTGGCAAAGCCTTCCCCAAGTGAGTCTCAGAAAGATGTCAAAGCCTCCCCAAGGTCCATGTGCAATAGTTAACAGTATGCAGAAAATGTCCTTCATAGCTTCCTCCACCCCACCCCGCTCTCAGAAGTTTATGGCCTGTCAAGACCATGAAAAGGAGTCCATTCCATCTTTCCTCAAGTTCAGCAAGCTGAAATCTGTGTTATTACTCCATAATGCATTAGTTTGGTGGCTACTGGATTTTCTAGCTTTGCTGGTGGATGTCTCTTATCTAAATAACAATAGGCTTGTGTCCAGGTGCATTTATTCTTGACCCTGAAGGCTGGATAGCAGATGTGGCTACCAAATACAAGGAGGATTAAGGGAAATAAGTCTCTTTACCCCTAATATATGATACCAGAAGTCTTCTACCATTTTGTCTCTACTGCTGGTTGAATACATAATATGGTGAAAGAATAAACCAGGGGCACATTTAGCATGGATTGAATCTGCCCTCCTGACAGCTACCCTGTGTCTCTGTTCTTAACCCCTTTTAGCTAGCCTTTTCTTCATCCACACTGCCCCACTCAGGTATGAACCTGGGGCTGCTCAGCTGCCTCCCATTGCAGCCTCACAAAGACAGCCCCCACCACCCCTGACAAATGTGCCCTACAGAGACTGCTACTGAGAACACCTAAACCTGCCTCCTTGGGTATCTGTATATGGTAACCCCTCCTCCCTTTTCAACTGTATATAATAAACATACTGGGCTTCCAGGAGACTATGGCTTCTCCATCTAAGAGCCCAGGCCACCAAGTCCTAGTTTTTACATGGATGGGCTTGTTCTTTGTCCATTCTCTCATCACACTAGTTAGGGTCTGGAAACCAGTCTCTACAAGGATGCAGCATTAGCCAACAAGTGATATATCGCAGTTAGAGAGCAGAAAGTTCTGCACTGGGTACCACTGCTCTGGGTACCACAGCACAATGGGGTGCTGGCCCACAGCAGCTGTGTACTATAGGTCTCAAAGTGCTTGCCATTTAATTCAGGGAGAGGCAAGCAGAGACAACACTTCCCCTGAGCTTGAGGAAAAGGTGCCCATTCACACTCCCTTTATTCATTTAGGAGTCATGACTGGCCTGTGGAGTGCTTAACTTCTTATGGATTCTGCAGCTGTCTTGTTAATATAGTGTAATTGCTCATTAGTTGTTCACACTGTAGCAGAATGCTTCCTACCTTCTCTGACTGGGTACTCACATGTAAATTAAGCCCACTTAATTTTGCATATTTGCATGATAAAGCATATGTCATCAAACTCTTACATTAACACTAAAGTTAAAAATGGAACATCTTAGGTTAACCATTTCTACAAAAAGAGAGCTTTTTATTAATCTCCTGTGTTTACCTTATTTCTATTTTTATGAATATCGTAAATTAATAAAGAAACTTTCATTTTCCTATAATCTAAAAAGGTGAAGTAATGTCAAAAATTTTAATTTTTTAGCTTTATAAATAAAATTCAGAGGTAAGACCACTTGGCCCTGGAATAACTTTAAATGATACCTTTAGTCTTCTTCCCTATACCTTCTATGGTAATTTCTTTGAGATTTGTATTGTTTTCTTGAATAAAATTTTGATAACTTGTATTTTTATAGAAGTTGTTAAGTTCAAACTCTCAAAGTTGTGCCTATTAAACTGAATGCATTCTCTTAGACACTTTAGACCATATATTTATAGACAAGACAAAGGTAGCTGCGTTTCGTGGCCAAAAAACTGATAAAAATGGTCAGAATATACATACTCACCACAGGGGACCGAGAAATGGACTAATGAAGTCCAGTTATTCTTTTCCTATATTTTCATACTTATCTGAAATTTCCATATAGTAAAAACAGAAACATGGAGATGAGCACTATTAACTGTAAACAACACACAGCCACTACCTAAACTTCTACACATCACTTCCACTTTTCTTAAGTTACTGTCAAGAGAGGTCAAGGGTTCTGCTAATGGTCTTCCATTGAGAAGGCTCAGACCCCGAGAGGGTGTGGTGCCACTTGTCAGTACTGGCCTAGTGTGCTCAAACTGAGCAAGGTATCACATATCTATAATCCCAGCACTTTCAAGGTTGGGCCACCAAGACCAAACATTCATAGTAGGTATATGAGACTCTTTTCTCAGGGGGAGGAGTAAGAGGAGGTAGAGGAAACCACCAATGCTGAATTTTCCATCACAGTGAATACACACTCTGGAAGAATTCTCTTTGCAGATTTACTATCAAGAGGAGGTTCTTCTTTCCCTAACTTAAACACATGCATGACCCACCCACCCCAAAATGATCAGCTTATTCTTCTATCATATTGTTTGCCTTTTACATTTCATTGATCCTCATGTAGGTTAAGCTCATTTGGTTTTGGTAAATCAGAGGGAACAATTTGAATATCCTCTTTATCAAAAGAGAGGTCAGGATATCAAGTTGAGGTGACTGGCATCTGTTGACTTCCCCATAGCAACACATCCATATCTATGAGGTGCTTGGGTGGGGCTTCTCAGAGAAGTGGTGGAGACTATGAGGTGAGGCCTTCAACAGCATCCTATGAATCTGGGTAAGAGATTACCTGCAGGAGGCAAGTGTGTTATTCTGTGCCCACTGGTCCATATGTTCTTTTTTAGAACCAAACTCTGTCTTGAAATTTTTTCTGAAGCTTTCTTTGTGTCTTTCTTTTTCTTTGCTGATGGAAGCTATTCCTTTGGGAAGCCAAATTATAATTTTTAACCATACATTTTTGTGTTCTGAGTATAAGCAAAAAACACTTTCTCTTTGAGAGGTTAAAAGATGAGAAAATCAGAATGAACCAGCTAGGCACCATTCCAAAAGGGAGCCTGCTCTGAGGCATGGAAAGGACTCAGCTTCTAACCCTGACTCAGAGGAAACAGTGGTAATGGACCATTCATTCATCCTATTTGGGGATGCAAATACAAAAATGTCCTGCCTTGGGCAGATGAGTCTAGGAATTCCCACACACCTGAAATGAGAAGGAGGCTTTAGAAAAGAGATGCCAATTCACCAACTGGAGATGGATGCTTTAATAGCTTACTGAAAAGCCTCCAAAAAGATTGGGCTAGGCTTTACATTTGTCACCCATTCTCCTTACAAAATATTATACTATATTCATAAACAATATTAGTTAAATCTGCTGCTTATATCATATATATCTGGGTGTTTTTCCTGTATGTACATTTGTCTAGCACATACCTGCCTGGTGCCCACAAAGGTTACAAGAAGGCATCATGTTACTAGTTGTTAGCTACATGTGGTTGCTGAAAATTGAATCATGTTCTCTTGGAAAAACAACAAGTATTCCTAGCCATTAAGCCATCTCTCCAGACCAGCTTCAAGTTTTGAGTTTGTTTGTTTGTTTGTTTGATTGATTGATTGTTTTTGGTAATGGTTATTTATATAAACTTTCTGTATGTTATTTACAATAACTCAAAACATCATTAATTAAGCCATAGCATTGAGTCTAACATTCCATTAATCTCTATTTGCCCTTGTGCCTCTAGAATATGACAAGTGTCTCTATGGAAGGCCAGACCAAGCTTAATTTGTCATCCTGTTTGAAATACTTAGTTTTCCAGTTCCTTCCCAGCATTCTTCTTCTTCCCTTCTCTGTCTCATTCTTGTGCCTGTTCATGTCTCTTCCTCAGATTTTAACCTATGCCTTCTGGTTCATTAGGCATCCTTAAAATTAGGAGATAAAATAAGACCAAAAGGATCATGAAGGTTTACCATGAAAACTGCTAGTGAAAAGAAAACTATGTGGTTACAATGATATTCGACCAACTAGATTTAAATATAGGAAACAGTGCTAACACGAAATCTAATTCATGGTAGAAAAATCTCATTTAATAGAGTCATACAACAAACTTATCTAGATCACTAACTAGTAAAGTTTCAAATCTATGAGGAGAGAGAGAGACACTAGCAGAAGTAAATAAACTGAAAACACTAGTAAATACCACACACTCTCTGTGACTGAATAAACAGTTAAAAGAAGCCTTGGCATGGACTTGTCTGAACAGTATAAGGAGCAAATCACCTAACTGACACTTACAGAACACTGCATTTGACTTTCAAAATACATATTCTTTCCCAGTGTAATGGAACATTTACCAAAATAGAAAATACTCTAGGCCATAAAGCAAGTCTCAACAAATTTCAAAGGACTGAAGTAATACCAAGAATGTTCTCTGGCTTCAGCAGGATTAAGTTAAATCAATAACAGAAAGAAAGTTAGAAGACTTCAAAATTTGTTAAAATTAAGTAATACAGTCTGAAAAACTCATGGGTCAAATTACAAAAGATAGGTTTCATAGCCATACTACTGAGAAAGGAAGGCAGTCCTGTAGGGTAGACTAACTGGCTCCAATTATGAAGGATTCCTCTGTGCTTTTGTCTACTGGACGTGTCGTTCATGATGACCCTGGGGGTAAGAGGTTTAAATTTCATTTCTACTTCAACTAGCACTCTGTTCTCCTTGGGCCATACTCTGCTCTCTCTGTGCTGAGTTCCACAGCCTCTGCATGATATATTGTCTCTAAAGTCTCCTTATGTACCCATAGCATATCATGAAGAGCTAATGGTTTTTCTTTTAAATGGTTCCTTTCATGCCTCCTCATTACCACTGATCTAATGAAGGACCCATGCCCATGAACAGAAAGTTATCTATGGCTATGTATCTGTGACTCCTAGGGGCTGGAAAGATAGTTCAGTGGCTTAGAGTGTGATCTGCTCTTACAGAGGACCTGAGTTTAGTTCCCAGCATTAATAATGGGCAGCGTGACACCACCTGTAAGTCCAGCTGGAGGGTGCCTCTAGCCTCCATGGACACCTTCACTCACAATCACATACACATGCATACACATACTTTTAAAATCAAAAGAGGTAAAATTTTTAGATCTGTGATGACTTTCTACCACATGAAACACTAGTGGAGCCTTGAGGCTATCCCACTTTTACATACTTGGGGTCCACCTAGCTTTTTCAGACTTAATCACTGCATAGCTAAGCTGCCCATCTGTTTAATCCCTCTGTGAACTTCCTCATGCTCACACTCCTATTTGCCTACGCCAGTCATTTTTCTCCAAACCTGTGACTCACATTCTTGCACAGCATCATAACACAAGAGACACTATGCTTTGCAAGTGCATAATACTTAACCCTGGAGTCTTGCTGCTTTAGTTATTTTTAGTGTGGGGTGTGTGTGTGTGTGTGTGTGTGTGTGTGTGTGTGTGTGTGTGTGTGTGTGTCTGTCTGTCTGTCTGTCTGTCTGTGGATGTGTCTGTGTGTGTGTGTGTGTGTTTACACATGTTATGGCATATATATGTATATATGAAAATAGAAAACAACTTGTAGAAATTGGCTCTCTCTTTCTGTCATGTCAGGCTTGGGGCACAAACTCAGGTCACTGGGCTTAGTGGCAAGCACCTTTGTCCCCTGAGTCATCTCTCCTGCTCCTCAGCTTCTCAATTCCAATCCACAAATAATTATTAGTACTTTCAAGATGCTAAAGTCCAACAAAAAAATTAAAAAGTAAACAAAAGTAGATGAACTGATGTCTATTCTCTTGGATTTTTCTAGGCCAACAAATGATTAATAAATCATGTGATACTAACTCTGAGTAAGATGGTGAGCCAGAAGCTGTGGCCTTGCGACCTGATGAGAGAGAGAATCTTAATAACAGAAGGAAAAAAAAGTCAACTCTTCCTGAAATAAAAATAACTATGTAAATACAAAAAGGGGGATAAATGGTATCTTCAGAGTATAGAGAAAGATAGCCAACTCATCAGTGGAAAGCAGGCTGAATGCAGGTTACACAGGCAGCTAGCTCTGTGGCAGGAGTTGGGAGTGGAGTGGACAAAAGTGGCTTTCAAAATGTGAGAGATAGGACCTCCCCTCAGGGATACCCACAGCCTCCACGAATGGTGATCCTCCAGTGGATGGGCCAGAGGTGGGGAGAACTCTATTTTGCTATGCTATATTACACAGAGGCCAATAGCTGTGTGCCATCTGGAGAGAGACCATTGTTAAAACCTGGGCTGTTGGGGACCATCTTCGAGTCACAGAGTCTCAGTTTGGTCTGCTATAGGTCTTGCATAAAGTAAGTGAGGCAGTGGTGAAGTTCAGAGGAGCCAAGACCTTGATGAAGAGAAGGTCGCAGGCAACTGACAGTGCAAGTCACTCACATCCCTATCCTGGGTACAGGAAGATGCCAAGACTTGAGAAGAACCTGAATTTTGATATGACGAACTTTGAAATCATCAATCAGGTAGAACACACTCTGAAGCCACCTTGAGGTTCCCAGCTTTAGAACTCTGAAGCTGTGTCTGCACGTTTGGTGTCCACAGCTGCACTCCTCTGGCAGGGTGGTGAATACTCAGGAGAGCTTCAAAGTACAATACAGCTCTTGCACCTATCCAGACCCCAGTGCCATGGTTGTTCCTTGCACTATAATCACTCATGAGGGCTTCTGCCAACTGGGATATTTGAAGGGCTCTAGCAGGCAAACATAGGCCAGAGCATGACAAACACAGGTCCAAGCATGGCAAACATGGCACCAACAGGTTTTGCCTTTTACTATTCTCCCCCTTGATAAATCATTAGGTTACATTCCTAAAGCTAGCCACCAAGGTCTACTCCCTTATTTGATCACTGACTCATTCCTGAGACTGGTCACCAAGGTCCAACTATCAAAACATCAAGGTCCAACAATCAAAATTCAGTGTTTTGACTCATCTAGTAAAATATTGCTATTGGATAAACCTTTTTGTATGCTGTGAATATGTTTTATTCTCATTGGTTAATAAAATAGCTGATTTGGCCTATAGCAAGACAGGATAGAGTCAGGCAGGAAATCCAAGCAAAGATACAGGAAGATAAGGGTGGGGTCAGGGCAGATGCCAGCAAGCCACCAGAGCAACAAAACGTAGTGGAGAACAGGTAACACCATGAAGCCACCTGGCAAAATATAGATTAATGGTTAATATAGAAATGGGTTAATTTAAGTTGTAAGAGCTAGTTAGTATTAAGTCTGAGAAATAGGCCAACCAGCTTGTAATTAATGTTAACCTCTCAGTGATTACTTTAAAAGCAGCTGAGGGACCAGGACAGAAAAGCCTCCATTTACAAAATACCAAAGCAGAACTTGCCAACACATCCTGGCTCATTCTAACTCAGACCTCCCCATTTTTCCTCTTAAAATTAAGACTGGCAAAGCTATTTGCTGCTGTTTCTGCCCCATTCAGATTCAGCCACCTTATGGTTTTACCTTGCTTAATAAATGATCTCTTTGTATACAGTTTATGCTTGGAATTTGGTACTTGGGTGTGGTCTGTACCTAACCCAGTGTCAAGAAGAGAACACCCCCACAGTGAGCAGGTCCCTTCATTTTGGTTCCATGATTTAGGTTAAGTATACTAAGGCCTTTTCCCACACTTTATAATTCTCCTGACGCGTGATTTCCATATCCAACACTCCCTCACTGTCCTAGTCTCCAGGTCATCAGGTAATGGCAATCAAGTGTCCAGCATCACTGCTCTGTCCTGTATGGTTGGGGAGAGTGCCCCCACCACAACCTTCATTGGTTAAGGTGGACTCCCTTAGATAGCTGTTAGGTACATTCCATTCAGTTTGGTTCTGTTGGCAATTTTCCTTTCATTTTTGGTGGCTACTCCACAAGGATCTGGTGTCCATCCCTAAAGTCCTATTGACAGATCATAGTTTTCTCCTCAGACCATTAAGTCCTCCTCTTGGTAACAGAGCTTAGATGACAACCCTTCCCTCCCATAGGCCTCTTTATCAGACACTCAAAGCCCAGGGGACACCCTTGGCTCTTGACCTTGACTACCAGCCACCATGTGTAATAGGATCCACTCCCTCCATTCAGACTGATTCACTTTTGGTATGTCTTCTCCAAAATCTCACAAAGCTACAACTCCCTCCAGACCTTAGACCCCCTAAGCTCATCCACTTTAGCACTCAAGCTTGGCCTCAATACCCTCTAGACAACTAATCAAAATGGCCACTTAATGGCTCCTAATATATGGAGTCTTTACTTTTGTATGCTTACAGGAAAATGGACAGTGGTTCCTTATGTTTCTGCTTTCTCTGCTCTTTGTTCCCCACTTTTTTGTGTGTATCTCTTGTTCACCTTCCCATGTCCTCCTGTCCCTTAAGTCTTCCACCTCCTTATTCTTCTGCTGCTGAAGAACCCATCCTTTGATCCTGCTGATAACCCTACACCCTGTCCTCCTTCTCCCTATTCCTGTCCTCACCCTCCTCCCAATCCCGGTCCTCCTTTTCCTTGTCCCTATACTCATCCTCCCAGATCCTTGTCCTCACCCTCCTCCCTGTTTTCAACTTCCTCCCTGTCCTCACCATCCTCCCTGCCCCTGTCCTCATCCTCCCTGCCATCCTCCTCCCTATCCCTGTCCTTATCCTCCTCCTTCTAACCAGCCTCCTTCTCTTAACTCTCCTGCATCTGTCACTCTTTGCTCTTCTCCATCAGCCTGGAATTCGCCAGAACAGTAGATGTCTGTCTCTGCACCCTCAGATTCTGCCTCCACTTTCTCCACCTCTCCTTCTCAATCCAGGTCTCCCTTAGAATCTGGTGTCAGTTGCCATCCTTTCAGTCTCCCCACACTTGTTCAACCTTCAGTTCCTGCCCCAATCCTGCCCCTTCAGAAAGTATCAGGTATGAATGTCCCTACTCATGTCTATGTCCCTTTCTCTTTTAGTGGACATACCCAAGTTGGAAAATGTCTAGATTCCTTTACCTCAGACCCCACCACCTACATCAAACAATTCCAATACCTAACCCAGTCCTATGATCTCACATTCCACAACCTCTATATGACCCTTTCTAATAACCTCTTCCCTGAGGAATGCAGACATGTCTGGGAGAAAGCCATGAATGTGCAGATCAGACACACCAAACATATCAAGCCCACCCCACTAGAGCTACAGCAGTTCCAGACATAGATCCTGAGTGGAATTAAAATAATTGAAATGATTGTCAGACCAAGGATAATTTTATTCCTTGTCTCCTCTCTGGCCTGAGAAGAGTGCCCCTTAAACTAATTAACTTTTTAAAAAGTTCTAGCACTAGTTCAAGACAAATCTGTAAATCTTTCTCAGTTCCCCCAACTTCTTATACAGGCCCTGCTTCAACACACAACCCTGAATACAGAAACCCTGGATGGCGAATAACTTCTTACAACCTACTTCTTTACCCAATCTTACCCAGATGTAAGAGCTAAAGGCAAATTATTAGATTAAGGTCTACTTACACCCAAAGCTGAGGTCCTAGCCCTGGCATTCAAGGTCTTATATAATCATGAAAAGTGCAACAAAATACAGGTACCAAAAACTCTTGGCTAAAGCTCTTTATCACACTCCTGGAGCTAGAGTACCCCAAAGATAGGGGGTGTCAAGTCAGAAGGAGCCACCAGGCCCTTGCTTCAAGTATGGCAAGGAAGGTTATGGTCCATGCCTAGCCATATCTTTGTAGACCTACCCAACCATGTTCTGAGGGACACTGATCATCAGACTGCTGCCAGGGTACATCTGTGAGGTTACCCAGCCTTCCATTGCCTCCCTTGGATCTACTGGGCCTTGCAGCTGAGGACTGACAGGGCCCAAGCTCTGCAATAGACCTGACTAAATACACACCAATTACTCTCCAGGAGCCTTGGTTCTTACTTCTGTGTCAGGTCCCACTCACCCCTCTCCCTCATCCATAGTCAGAGTACATGGCCAGTCTTCCAGACCCCTCCAGACTCCTCCTTTAACTTGTTCCTTCAAAGGCCTTCCCTTTTCTTTCTCCTTTCTCCTCATGTCCTATTTTCTTACTAGGAAGGGACATTCTCTCCAGAATTGACATGATTTTTGTCTTTCCCCCAGCAACAGTTCCCAGGACATCCCTACTTTCCTCCTCTTCTTTCCTCAGCCTCCACTTGCACATTCTCCCACTCCTCAAAGTTCCAAACCCCTCTTATTTTCTGCCTACTTCTTTGGTCAATCCCACTGTATGGACACATCACTCCTCTTTCCCTTGCTGTACATCATGAACCCATTTCTATCACATTTAAAGACTACATCTGCCTACATCTCAAATCCCAATATTCCCTACCCTTAACTAGCCTCAAAAGCTTCAACCACTTTTATACAAGCAGTTTCTGTGCCCTAATTCTTTACCCTATAATACTCCCATATTGGCAGTCAAAAAACCTAATGGAAACTTCTGCCCCTGTTGGCCACCTCTCCTAAACTAGAAACACCATCCATGGCTGGCCTTTGTCCACCTCTCGTAAACTAACTAGGTAACACCACCTGGGGCTGGCCTCTCTGCCTACACATTCTTGTTGCAGCCTCTCTGCTCATCTCTGAATCTAACAAATGAACTCTGGGATCTCCCCCCACTCCCTGACTCACAATCTATCCCCACAACTCTCTGTGTCAACCCCTAACTTACAAAGGACTCCAATCTCTTCCACTGTCTTGGATTCTATCCCTTAAAACTTCACTTACTGAAAACTCATCACTCACATTTCTTACTTGTCCTCTCAATCCCTGCATACTTTACCCCAACATTACTGAGATGTCCTTCTCTCCTGTCCAGAGATGTTCAAAGACCCCATTCTTATCTCTTGCACACACAAAAGAGGTTCCTCTAGCTGCTTCTGCCTATGCTTTTTATATGGATGGCATCTCCTACCTGTTGAACAGCCACCATGTTGCAGGCTATGTAGTGGTCTCAGACAACGCCATCATTGAGTTGGATTTTTTACTCCCACACACTACGAATCAACAGGTAGAATTACTAGTTCTCACCAGAGCCTTCCAAGTCACTAAAAATACATCATTAACGGTGTACACGGACTCCAATATGCTTTCCATATCTTGCTGATATACTTGGCCATCTGGACGAATAAGGATTTCTAAATATAAAAGACAACTCAAGTACTAAGTCTTCATATATCCATAACCTCATGAAGGCCTCTCCTTTACCCTTTCAAATTGGCTTTCTTTGTTAAAGACAAATCAGACTGATCCCTCTGTTGTCAATAAAGGTAATAATTGTGCCAACATGGCAGCCCATCATCAGTCACTACTTACTACAAATATTACACACTGATACTAAATCCCTTCTATTCTTTCCCTAAACCCACCTGACTCTTACCCCATATAGCAAAACTTTTTTATAACATAACCCAAACCTGCAATGTATGTCAACAAACTAATAACTCCTCCACTATGCAACCCACTAGCTACCTTCCTTACTAACTGGGCCCAGGGATTGCTTCCTGGCTGTGACTGGCAGAATGACTTTCCCCATATGATCATTGGAAAATAATTTAAATACCTACTGGTTTGTGTTGATACATTCTATGGCTGGATTGAGGCCTAACCAACCACAAACATGACATCAAGCATCACCACTCTTCTGTTCTCCACCATAGTCTCTCATTTTGGACTGCCTACTTCCTTCCAATCAGATAACAGTCCAGGCTTCACCTTAGTTACTCAGTGCCTAATCCAAGCTCTAGAAATATCCTGACATTTTCATATTCCATATCATCCACAGTCCTCTGGCAAGGCAGAATGCACCAATAGAACCATTAAAAGAAGGACTAAGCAAGCTCACCCTGAACCTCCACCCAGTAACAAGAAAGACATAAATAAATCCAAATTCAACCCTCTTGTTCTTCCTACCTCCTGCCTCCTTGGTCCCACTTTCTATTATGTTATATTAGTGACTCCCATTTCCTAGATCTTCACTCCTGATTAACAGGAAGCAGCCAGAGAGAATGATGCCTACTTACCCAATACCTAACAATTCAATAATAAAACAAGAAGGTCAAATGAAGGGTTCTAGTGGGCCCGAGCTTGGCAAACATGAAGGCAACAAGTTTGCCTTTTACTCCCTTTTAGTAGATTTCATTCCTACAGCTAGCCACCAAGGTCTATTTTCTTATTTGGCCACTGACTCATTCCTAAGACCAAAAGTCCAACTATCAAAACATCAAGGTCCATCCATCAATTCATTATTTTGAGTAACTTAATCAAAATACCAATCAAAACTTAACCAATACCACCTCATTCTAACAGAGTCCTGCTCTTCTTTCCTCTTAAAATTAACATTTTCAAAGCCATTTGCTGTTATTTCTGTTCCATTTAGATTCAGCCATCTTGTCTTTTTGCCTTGCTTAATAAAGGATCTCTTTGCACATGGTTTGTGCTTGGAATTTGGTATTTGGGTGTGACCTGTGCCTAACCAGGGAGTCCAAAGGGGAATATCATACAGTACTTGGGTCCCTTCAACATTATCCATCCCAAGGATTCAATATGGGGATTCTTGGAAGAGTAAGAACCTCTCCAGCCCAGAGACTACACATTTAATGTGGCCTGCAGTGGTGTGTGAAGAAAGGAAACCACAAAGTGAAGACACTTTGATGCTAAAAGATACTGTCCAATTGTGTTAGTTTCTGACCAATAGTAACTCCTCATGAGGGAGTTTATTTTGCTCGTACTCCATATCATAGTCTGTCTCCTAAGATATCCAGGACAGTAACCAGGAAGCATGGACTGAAGCAGAAGCCATGAAGTGCTAATTACAGACTTGCTCCTCACATCTTGTTCAACCTGCTTTCTTATAGCACACAGCACCACCCGCCCAGAGATGGCACCAGCCACAGTGAGCTGGGCCTTCCCACATCAATCATCAACCACTAATAAACAACATGCCCTACAGGCTTGCCTACATCCTGATCTTGTGAAGCCATTTTCTCAGGTGAAGTTCCCTACCCTTAGATGACTCTAGCTTGTGTCAAGTTGACATAAAACTAGCCAGAAGAGCAGTACAGACTCAGAAGCAACATAAACCGTAGAAAGCCCAAGACTCCACAAGTTCACCTTGTCTTCTTTCCCTTTCTGTGCATATAGCTGGCAGTCTCCAATCTTCCAGAAAGTGCCCTCTCCAACACTTCATCCTTTTTTGAAATCTACTTTAGCCCTTAGGATTCTCTCACTTGCCTTGTTACTATAGTTCTAATACTGTTTTCTACTTTTTTGTATTTTGTTTTGTTGTGGTTGCTATGTGGATTGAGCATATGTACATGGTACATACACATAAGTGTGCATGTTAGTTGCTTATGCACATTCATGCAGAAGCAACAGCAGAGCATTGGTGTCTCTGTCATTCACTCTCTGCCTTGTTGCCTTGAGACAAGGTCTCTCACTGAACTCCAGTCTCTAAGTTCTGGATAAGATGGCTGGCTGGAAAGTTCTCACGAGCCATCTATCTCCAGCCCCAATGATGGGGCTAGAAACACATGTATATATGCCTCACTGCACATATGGGTTCTGGAGATAGATTAGCATCCAAGTCTTCATGCTTGCAGAGCCATCTCCCTAGCCTACCTTGTCGCATTCATTCAGTCATGTTTTTATCTTCTATTCTCTTTCATTTATTAATCTAATTTTGTTTTTTTTTAAAACAATTATTGGTCAATCAATTTTCTTAGCTGTAGTTTTTCTCCTTTATGCCCATGTTTTCTCCATTTCTTTCTTCTCTCTACTAACATGTTAGTGGTACATAACGTTGAGGATATTTAACACTCTGCTACAGTTATTTTTATTCCTCTTCTTATATTTAATAATTTTATCTAGCTTTATATTATTAGGAATTATTTTACTGTAGTTTTTTTCTTCTTCCTAATGGCTTGTTTTTCCACTTCTGGTGCATGTCATCCTTCTCTTCTTTTTCTTGTGTTCTAGTTAGCTTTGCTCCCCCTCCATTTCTACATTCGTGCTTTCTCTCATCCATTTTCTATTTGCACACTAATCCTAGATAACTCTTAACTTCATGGCACATTCTTCAGTTGCACTGTTGTGATCACCAGTGATGCATTAGTTTACTTTAACAAATTTTAAATGCATTATTATATTTTATATGGTTTGGTTTGGGCACTACTTCAACAGTTTATTATTTCCTTTTGGGATGTGGGATGGTATGAGGATGTAAATCTTTCTCTCTCTCTCTCTCTCTCTCTCTCTCTCTCTCTCTCTCTCTCTCTCTCTCTCTCTCTCTCTCTCTCTCTTTCCGAGACAGGGTTTCTCTCTGTAGCTTTAGAAGCTGTCCTGAAACTCACTCTATAGGCCAGGCTAGCCTCCAACTCACAGAGATCTGCCTGCCTCTGCCTCCTGACTGCTGGAATTAAAGGCATGTGCCACCAACACCCAGCTGAGGATGTAAATCTTTAGGAGAAGATGCCTCAATTATAAGATCCCCAAGTAAGATTGGAAGAGAAATGCAGGACAGTAGATGCACAAATATAAACATACAGAGACAAAAAAATAAATAGGCAAAGAGTGAGCATCTGCACAGCACAGGAAACCATCACCAGGGTAAAGAAACACTCTACAGGATGAGGGAAAAAACTTTAGCAACTGCACATCACAAAGGGGATTAATATCTAGAATATATAAAGAACTGCAAAAATTGAACTGATGGGAGATGTTATTGTGTAAATATGTTTCTCATACTGGTTAATGAATAAAGCATTGTGGGCCAATAGGAAAGCAAGATAGGCGGGGCTAGGAGACAAGGAGAAATGAGAATGTAGGAAGGAGGAGGCAACATGGAGAGCCTGGAGGGGTAGGACACCAGCCACTCTGGCTGGTAAGATGAGCCACATGGAAATACTTACAATAATAGAAATGGGTTAATCATTAAGACAGAGCTTGCTGGTAACAAACTAGTACCTGGCCAACAGCCTTATATCAAATACAGAGTCTCTGCGTGTTATTGGGGGCTGGCATGGTGGCGGGACCATGCAGGCTGGAGGAAAAATACACACTACATTGAACCACTAAAATGAATCATCCAATCAGCAGATGAGTGTGTGAGCTGAAGAGACTTCTCAAAAGAAGAAATATAAATGGCCAGTAGACATTGGAAAAGTGTCAACAACCTTAGCCATCATGGATAAGCAAATTAAGACTTCTTTGAGAATCTATTTCATTCCAGCCTGAAAGGCTATCATCATGAAAGAGAGTAACAACAAATGTTGGTAAGGACAAAGGAAAGAAGGGTTTTTGTGCCCTGTTGGTGGCCTAGAACCAAGCACATCCACTGTGGAAATTTAGTGTGGAACTTGAAAAAAAAGAAGAAGAAAAAAAAAAAACAACTAAAAACATAGCAACAACAGATGTGGTCGTACCACTCTTCCAGATAATTCTGAAGGACCCTAAGTCAACATACCACAGAGATGTTTATACAGAAAGCTTATCATTGCACTATTTACAATAGATAGGAAAATGAACCAAAATAGACATCCATCAATAAACAGATGAATAGATAAATGATAGATAGATAGATAGATAGATAGATAGATAGATAGATAGATAGAATAGGTACTGATACACAATGGTGTTTTATACAAACATAAGTAAAACTGAAATCATGATATTTGCAGGGTAAGTGTTGAACTGGTGCTCATTGTACTGAATAAAATAATCTGTCCTCAAAAGGCTAAATGCCATAATTGTTTTCATGTGCAAAACCTAGATGTAAAGATATGTGTATGCCTATATGTATGTTTAAAAATCATATGATATTCAGCCTAGAGGGAATATGTACATTGCATATAACACAATGTTGTACACACCATGGACAAACAAATTGTGATAGTTTTAGGAATAAGAGCATGGAGAACCTTGGCATATTCCATAGCAGGCAAGGGTGTTCTGAGGTGGGTGACAACCATGCCAGACAGACAGAGCTTAAGTGAGAAGTTTTATTAGAAAGGGGAGGGAAGAGGGAAAAGAGACACAGAGACACAGAGAAGACAGAAGAGAAGAAAAAGATAGGAAAAATCTTGTCTGTCCCAGGGTAAAAGCAGAAAAGACAGCAGAAAAAGATCATAAGTGGGATTCAATCTGTCTTTTAAATGAGTCCTTTGTACATGCATGCAGACTGGTAGTCATGGAATCCTGGGCTGACTAGGGTATTGCCTGAGTGCATTCTTCCAGGTGGCAGGGGCAGGACAGCATAATACCTGAATCCTCACAGTTAGTATTGCCAGGAACAGTGACATTTGCCTGTAATCCTAGTGCTCAGGAGCTAAGACTTGTATCCCTGAAGTTCAAGGTCAGTCTGGGCCACACACACACACACACACACACACACACACACACACACACACACACACACTTCATTGATAGCATTGTCATAATTCTTCAAACTAGGTCTAATATCCATCTTCCGAGACTCATTCTTACATATTTCAGAGAATTCTGAAGACATACCCTCTTTGTGAGGATCTCACAAAACCCTTACTGTTTCTATCATATATCCAGCAACTAACTGCTAGACTTTAGAGTTATTTCTATGACTCACACTGCCACCAAACACTGAAAGTGTTGTGTCTCCACAGCTGAATCAAGCATATTAAGAGCACAGCTTGTGCTCTTAAAGTTCTATATTGACTATGTCTCCAGCACGTGCTACATATTTGTTGATTTAATGTATTCAGCCCCTGAGTCTAGCTCTTTGAATTTCTGTGGAGTGCTTGAAACAGTGCCAGCATTTTCTCCTCCCACACAGAAAATCAATCTGGCCAAGAATATGGGGAAATGGAAATATCATTTCTCACTTATCCTCTCTGTGAGTTTCTCCCACCCATTTTCCTCTTTAGCTTGCCAAAGTCTTTCAAGGCCTTAGGAGCCCAGGAAAAAGCTGGTTTGGGAAGCTGACAAAAAAGGAATGCAGCATTGATTGAGAAAGGAGGCAAAATGGTTGAGAGTTGGAGCCAAAATCCCTGAAAAAAGTTATTTAAATTGAATCTCTAAAAGGAGCCTTGATTCTTGGAGTATGTTTATTTCCCTTCAAGCTTGGGAGGTTTTCCAAAGGACGCCAACGCCAAAATACTTCCAATTAGGAGTAGTAGACCACGGCCAGCCAAGAATCTGCTAACTCACTTGGAAACAACCACAAAGAATACTGTCAACCCCTTCCCTTGGGAAAGCATTTCCAGTTTCAAAGCCTTAAAGTGTTCTAAGATGGTTTTTCAAGTAATAATTTATAAATGTTGATATTAATGGGTGAAAACACAAGGGTGATGTTTTCTGTCAATACATTTATATATGAAAACAGACAAGATCGTTTGGTAAAACTTTCACATCCTTTCGAAATCTATAGTACCTGAAGGAAAAAAAGACAGATGTGGCATTAAATGTTATTTATTTAAATTGAATATGCATATATTTATTTCTTTATGCATTTGTTTACTTATTTATTATGCATTTGTTGTGGAGTACAAGTGAAAGGCCTCTCCTTCCACTATGCCATGTCCAGGCATTGAGCTCACATCGTCACCCTTGGTGACAAACACCTTCACTCATGAGCCATTTTCCTAGCTCACAATATTAAACTTAAAAATCCCCACCTATACTAAAAGCAGTAGTATTTCTAATAGGTTGCTTCTCTATATCCCCCTTCAAAATATTTGAAACCAATATTCTAAATAGTTTTAAAATACTTTACTATATATACCTGAACAACCATATAATGAACATCTGTAACATCAACCATCATTTTTGTTTGATTAAGAGGTGTAGTACCTACTTGTAATCCAAACACATGGAAGTCAGAGGCCAAAGAACTGTAAGTTCGAGGCCTACTAGGACTACATAGTAAAAACAAAAAACAAACTAATAGTGCTTGATTATACATATCTTGTTTCCAGTTTCCTTTAAATTTGTTTTAAATGCCAAGGGCCTACAAGGAACTAGTTAGATTCTCATAAAAGAGCCCTCCCCTTTGGAAGCTGACCTTGGTGGAGTAGTCAGCTGTGGTGGCAGGTTTTTGTGATTCCAATGCTGGGGGAAAGAGACAAGAAGATTCTTGGAGCTCACTGGCCAGCCAGACCAGTCTACGTCATGAATTCCAGGCCAGTGAGAGACCCTATTTTTTTCTTTTAAGTGCACCTGAGATACACTCAAATCGTGCGCTGGCCTACACCCCTCCTCCCACACAAGAGCATGCACAACTATCTGTACTTATATGTACATTTCCATCTGAACACACACACACACACACACACACACACACACACACGATAGATACAGAGTGAGATTAGCTTGAACAAGGTAAAAATGTTGAGTTTTCCAATGTTCACTTTCCTATTATATTTAAGATATATACTTTCTTTTAAGCCTATATAGAATGATTGTCAAATGTCTTCTTAATATTATTATGAACAGTATTGCTTGTTTTCATAATGTAAACATAAAAATGTTTCAGATATTATCTGCAAGGGACACATAGTTTTTTGTTTTGTTTTGTTTTGTTTGTTTGTTTTATAATATGATATCTAGGAATAAAACTCAGGCACTTGACCAACAGAGTCATCTTCTTGTACAGAGTTTTTGTTTGTTTGTTTTGTTTTGTTTTTTGTTGTTTGGGTTATTTTTTTTTTTTGGTAGCTCATTCAAGAGCCATTGACATAAAATCTGTACTGTTAACCAAAGTTTCCAGCATCTCTGGGCTATTTCCCAGGTATCTTTCACCCTATCCCTAACCCTCAAATTTATATAGCCTTTCACAGCATAATGACAATGCAATTATTGTATGCAAGCAAGTCTCTGCTCCTCTGTGGAAATTTTCCAGTGGATAAAAGGGATGGAGCTATTTTGGAAAGGGTGATCTGTCTTTCTTCTAATATTGTCCCCACACTCACATTTTTTTTCTCTACAAGAATTCATTCTCTGGTGAAGAAGAAAAATGCATTCAAGAGTGAGAAAAGTCAGAAAGACCAGAAATTGTGCATCAGAAAGTCAAGCCTGATGACAGAACATACATGGATCAAGACAAACCCAAGAAATGGAAAAATATTTGCGCTATTAGACTTAAGACCATGTTTTTAGAGCAGGGAGCATTGAGACTGTGTCGGGAAAGGAGTTATGATTATTAGCATATGGAGTTTGGCTGTTTAACCCACAAAGATATTTTGAAGCAACAAGTAAGATACCAGTAGGTCCCAGGAAACCTTTGCTTCCGCCTTAAGTACTGGGAAGAGAATAAATGGGTGTGACAAGGCAAACAGAAGAGCTGATTGGGATATGTGGTGGGGCTGTGGAGAGTTTTCTCTCTCTAGACTCAAACTTGGATTGTGTTTCTATACTCCTACACCATGGGATTTATCTTTATCTTATCATGCTGCCTCATTTGGTTTGGTTTGGTTATCTTTTTTTTAATTAAAAACGTAATAAATAGCACTTTTGAGAACTTAAGTGTGCCACTCACTCTGGGCCAGGCATCTTGTACCCTAGTCACAAGCAAATGAATGAGGTTACAATTAGCATCTCCCCTTTTTAGGAAAATAAAAGATTAATAACTTTGCTGAAGGGCTGGAGGATGGCTTCGTAAACAAGAATGCTTGCTGCAAAAATATGAGTGCCTGGATTCAAATCCCAGGAGCCACCAAAAAAAATCAAAAGAAGTTAAAGCTGCATGTATGTCCATAACTCCAGTGCTGGAGGGTGCAGAGATGGGGAGGATTGCCTAGAGAGTTATGGAGCTGGACACCCAACAGCCTCCTCTGTCCTCTGCACACATACACACACACACACACACACACACACACACACACACAAGTACACACACACGTACACACACACACACATAAACTACACATACACATGCACACACATACACAAATGAAATTATTTTTAAGATTTATTTATTATATGTAAGTATAAGCATGTGGGAAGTGGAAATATATGCACATGGATAATGCAAGTACCCCTAGAAGCCAGAGGTGTTGGATCCTTCTGGAATTGGACAAGTGCTTGTGAGCCACCCAACACGGACACTGGGAACCAAACTCGTGTCCTCTTCAAGAGCAGTAGAAGCCCTCTACACACTCATCTCACAGACTAATAAAATTACTTTTTAAAGAATATTGCTAAGAGAAGGATTCAAGATGGTGACACTGAGGAGCTGGAGGTCAGGGCTACCCTGAGAAGCCTGTACGATGCATAGAGGCTTCAAGGGGAGATGCAGAGGAGGCTGAGCCTGCAAAGCACAAAGTATCTCTGGAACAACTAAAAGAGTTGTTATGGGAAGATTTTTTTTTAAAGTGGTTTCATGGAAATGAAAACAAAGGGGGTGATGTTAGTATAAGTCGTTTGAGCCATGAGTGGCCAGACTATCCTGCCAAGAACCCCCACCTGCCAGGTTTGATCCATGGGACACTCTTAACTACCCAAAAATGCTGGACTCAGCCCCTGCCCTACAGAACAAAAAGCTCAAGCTCTGGACTTGAAATCCCACCAATCCCTCCCTGGAAAGCTCCGCCCTAAAATGCTCCACCTCCCTTCCCCAAGAAACTCAATCTAAGCCCTACCTTCTGCTCAGTTCTCTGCTGTTTCCCCAAACAGAGGCAGCCACTCTCCTGGGTTTTTCCTCTTAATAAATCTTGTGCGAGGTTTGTTGATCAGTGTGACTATGTGGTGTCCTAGTCTCTGAACTGCTAGGATACCTTACCATCCAAGCTATAAGGCTTACAGGTGGAACTGAGCATGAAGAGAAGCAGAATGAGAAACACAATAGCAGCACAGGTACATGTACCAGAGCACAGGACCATGACACTCCCTCGACCTGCAAACAGGATGGTCGTCATACTGTGTACATTAGATTACTCAAAACTCTAGAAAACTGTTCACAAAGTTGTAACCGGCTAAAACAGGATATGTTGGATGTTTGATTGGTAAATTAAGACACAGTAACCCCCATGTTCCTCCTCTTTCTGTACATTTCCACCTCTCTACACAAAAGGTACAGCCTTATGCAAATGAGCCTGGGATTCTGTAAGCAGAACTTCCAAGAATGGAAAAGAAGAGGAGTTATTTTATGAAAGGTGGTCTGGTTTCTTTCTAATACCACCCTGGACAGACAGAGGCATGGGACTAGATTCTTACTGTTCTCCAGCTCCCCAAGTTCTGCATTGGATATTGTTCACATCACTTTAATCTCCATAAAAATATCTTTATATTATAGAGTGAATAATTCTACCAAATCACTTTTGGTCAAATCCGGATGGTCAAATTTAAGGATACACACATTAAAACCATGTTGCTCAAGACTCAATATCTCATTAAATTCTTATTGCTCTAAAAAAAATAATGAAAATGGAAAAAAATAGATCCTAGATACTCTCTGTTCCATCTAACAGTCATTGCTAATTCCAAGTCTATGATTTCAGCTTCCTTTATTGGCCATCCAAAAGCCTATGATTCACTGCATAGTTTACCGTTGACTTTGCACACTCAAACTAGGACTCTGCCAGGCCTCTATCCACAGCTTTCATGTGTCCTAAATCCAGCCCATTCCCAGGATAGCTGTTAACATGGCCATCTGTGTGCCGAGTACCAATGCACACTCTGAGCCATATCTTCAGAGTGAGACAAATGTTTGTCAAGAGGAAAAAACTGCATACAGCTTATTTCAAAGCATGACCTACAGTGCTTTTTATCCCATTTAGTTGCATTCTTAAAAATATTCTTTCTTCACTGGGATTGTGAGATTGTTGCATGTTTTTCAAACTCTTCACTCTCTATGTGAATATATTCTGTAAATTAATAATTGAAAATTCTCTAAACACTTCAGACTAAAGAAAAGCTTGCTTCTGAAACTTAGATCCGTAACATAGAAAATGAAAGCACATTCAGGGATGAGGAGATGGCTCAGGGTGTAAGAACTGTGTACACATGCAAACATGAAAGCCTGAGTTCTGGAGTGGCTGTCTGTACACCTATCCTACCCTTGTTGACAGTGGAGAAAGTAGATTCTGAGAGCTCAGTGATCAGCTAGCCTAGCCCCAATGACACTGCTTGTGCAGTGAGAGACCCTGTTTTCAAAGCAAGAAGGAAGAAAGCATTAGAGAAAGAAACCTGACATCTTGATATGGCTTCCACATGTACATGTGTGTGCTCACATACTCAAATATTCATGCATTCAACACACAAACATACACAACAACAATATTATGACAATGTTACAGCCAGATACTCTCAATCAAACGGTAAATATTCAGTGTTAAAGATTCCAAATTATTTTACTCTTATGTATTTTCATAAATTAAAAGCATCCAGTTTAAAAAAAAAATTCTGTAGCTGGATTAAGAGTCTCTGCCAATTCCATCCCATGATCTTAGCTTAGAGATGAGACTCATGACAAGATAGCACAAGATCCTAAGAGTGCACAATTTTCAGGCTACAAAAGAAGCTAGAGATGGAGAAGAAGAAGAATGCACCAGAAATGGAAGACCTTGCTTGCTGCAGCTAGTGAAGAGAGAGCAAAGGACAAGGCTATAAAAGTCATAGGCCATCCCAGTGACACACTTCCTTCAACAAAGTTCCATGGCCTAAGTTTTCATAACCTCTGCAAACAGCGCCACCATGTGTTCAAAGGCATCACCCTGGGGGAACATTTCTCACTGAAAAAAACAGGACCACTAACTACCACGTCATACTGTGATTGACATGGTATACATTTTCTGAGCAATTATTCATTTCAGCAATTATAATCTGTTGTGCAGAATGTTTCAAGAGTTCAAAAATTGATGTGTATGGTGAAATAATCTGTGTATATTAAGGGAACTAATATTTGTAAAATATTGTTATAGTTGCAAACAAAAATGTGTTATAATTCATAAGGAAAACAACTTAGCTCCTATGAAAATAGTTTCTGTCTGTGCTTTTAAAAAAATGTTCGGTTGTTTCCCAGCTTTTTTCCTAAAGCAAAAGAGACACTGTGCTTACCAAGAAATTTAAGATGGACTTAATATTCAGAAATGTCTATATCTGAATGATATGATATCATTAATTTTTTTTCAAAATACATGACAGCATTTAGGTAGATCGAGTTTAGTTAAAATGAAAGAATCAGTGTATAGATAATTGCTAAAGCTGTATGATAAATCAGGCTTATCTCTTTATTAATGTGTCTAGTTTTTCGTGATAGAAATTTTATTCAGGTAGTTACCAGGACACCAATTTAGTATTATAGATACCTACCAAAACTAGAATGCATGCAAGAGTGAATGAAAGAGGAGTCAAGGTGTTATGTACCATAGACAGAGCATTATGAGAGAGAAAAGGGAGCCTGTAATCAGTATGCAGCCTATACTATACTGGCCTGGAATCATGATCTTCCTGAGCCTCTGAATTCTGGGTTTACATAGTACAACACCCTACCCAGATAGTCATACAATCCTGACATTATGTCTGAGAATCAAAGTCCTAGCTAGGGTTCTGGAGTCTACTAGTGATTGCTATATTTACAGCCTGGCCTCTTCCAGTGGGCCTTACATGTCTTCTAAATGTGTTTATAAAGAAAAAAAAACACCAAAAATTGAAAAGAGAGGCTGTGTGCATGTGTGTGTGTGTGTGTGTGTGTGTGTGTGTGTGTGTGTGTTATGAGAGACAGAGAGAGCAGACAGAGAGAGAGAGAGAGAGAGAGAGAGAGAGAGAGAGAGAGAGAGAGAGAGAATAACCTTGGATACCTTGGATGTCATTCCTTGGGTACTGTTTTCTTTTTGACATAGTGTTTTTCCCTGGTCTTGGAATCACTGAATAGAATAAGCTGGATAGCTAGAGAATCCCAGCACTGGGTTACAAGCATGTGCCATCATGCTCAGTTTCATGGCAAGCACTCATCAATGGAACTGAGCTATCTCTGCAGACCCAAAGGACAGGCTTTTGTCCCGATACATGTGAAACTCTTTCCATGGCATGTTGTGCTCCCTTAGTCTCTCCCCCCTAAGCTCAGGGAGCACTCAATCCCTCACCACCACCACCACCACCATCCCCCGAAGATCCCTCAACCCATTTCTTCAGTTCACATAGTAGCTAAAACCCACTAGTAGTAGAACTCTGAGAGGAAGGACCTACAAAACATGAGATCAAGCAAGTGTGTGGGGGGGTGGAGAGAGAGAGAGAAAGAGAGAGAGAGAGAACCCATCTCTCAGGCCATGGCCTAGTGTTGCAGCCAGCTATACTTCCTCCCAAACAGAAGCAGACCTGCAATTTTCTCAAGCTATGTAGGAGAAAAGTACAAAATGTATCTCAAATGGAATTTATCAACAAGCTCAAGAAGCCATAATGCCTAGAGGATTCTGATTTTCAAGCCACATACAAGCAGTTAAAATAGCAATGCCTCTTGTTATTGCCCCGTAATGCCCTTTGTCCCTACCCCAGGTCTCTATGACACATTTCCTTCTTCTGTACAGTAATGAACAAAGAGAAGATGAGGAGAGCCTTGCTTTCCCACTTGAGGAACATTGAACTAGATACTGAGCCGCTGCTAGAATGTCCTTTGTACATACAGTCTTACCTTCTGACAAGAAATCAAAAGTGAAAGAGTTACTGTGTGCTATCAGTATTTCTGGTATTCAGACTCTTACCTACTATTTAATTTTATGTAGTCTTCATTCTAATACACAGAGAGGGACACACACACACACACACACACACACACACACACACACACACACACCTTCAACCATTATTTTCCCAGTGCAGGAGCAAACCAATCTCAACACTCACACTCAGTGATCCCTGATAGTGTGTGAAAGGTTCAGAGCTACCTTGGTGTATTTCCTGTGTACACGTGGTGCATACCATAAATGTTGTAATAAAGCCAGATAATTTTTATTACAATCATGATGGTGCTGTTTTATTATGACCTCAGCTGTTAGCTTTATGTTACAAACCAAAAGACAGTTTTCAGGGCAGTGCAGGTTTCACTCTGTAGCACTGTTTAAAATAGAGTAAGAGGGCAGCTAAGAAAAAACCTTGGACTTGTGAGTGTCATGACCAATGCCCTTAGCCCAGCACTCAGGAGGTGTAACTAGGTGGGTCTCTGTGAGCTCAAGGCTGGCCTGTTCCACATATCAAGTTTAGGGTTAGACAGAATTACAAACCAAAAAAAAAAAAAAAAGCAGAACAAGAAATTCAGGTCTTGACTATTTGCATATAGCATTCTGTCCTATGTGTCAAGAACCTTTTTTTCACAAGGATTGCTGAAAGGGAGGCATTGGAAAAAAAAGTTTGAGGTGACATCTAAAGTATATGTTCTGGTTGTAAAATCATACATGCCATGTATCTGGGCAGTAGTGGCACACGCCTTTAATCCCAGGACTCAGGAGGCAAAGGGAGGCAGATCTGTGTGAGAATGAGGCCAGCCTGGGACAGTCAGGGTTACACAGAGAAACCTTGTCTGGAAAAAACAAACAAACCAAAAAAAAAAAAAAAAAAAAAAAAAAAGCAAAGCAGATGAGTTTTCCATAAATATCAGCCAATGCAGACAACTGTATTGTATGTCTAGTCAGGCAACAATTTAAGTCAGAATAATCTGCCATAGTAATAGCATGTAGAAGCATAAAGAACCAATTGTTGCTTTGAACTTACTAATTATGCTTTTACCTACCGCCAGCACTTTGAAATGGATGCTGAGGAAAACCTACTTAGTGGTCAGACTTCAGTCATTACAGACACCACTTCTGTTTCTGCTAGAGAAAGTCTTCCGGTTACACCTAGCAGTGGAGAGACCAGGGTACATGGGAAAACAGGAAACCAATAGAGCTTCTAGAAGTCTGCTTTAACATGGTTTTCACTGAGCTAGCTAGCCAGTCTGCCCACTGGAGCCACACATAGGAACTCTGTCAAGTGGGAAGCTTGACAATGTGCTTAATGGAAGCATTATGAAGGCTCTCTGGCATTTTTAAGTAGGCAGTCATGTTGATGTATTATTCTGATTTTGTTAATTTGGATGGATATTCTCTGCTTTTTAGTTGTTTGGATAAGGGTTTGTCTATCAATTCTTTGTTTCATTGATTCTTTATATTGTTCATTTTCTTTTTATTGTATTGATTTCAGCCCCCCAGTTTGATTATTTCCTGTCATCTATTCCTCCTGGGTGAATTTGCTTCTTTTTATTCTAGAGTTTTTAGGTGTGCTGTTAAGTTACTAATGTGATATGTCTCAGTGTTCTTTATGTAGGCTCTTTGTACTATGAACTTTCCCTTTAGCACTGCTTTCATAGTGTCCCATAAGTTTGGGTATGTTGTGCTTTCATTTTCATTGACTTCTTGGAAGTCTTTAATTCCTTTCTTTATTTCTTCTTTGACCCAGTGATGATTCAGTTGAGCAATGTTCAATTTCCATGAGTTTGTACATGCAAGTATGTCTGTTCACCATGTGTGAGCCTGGTACCCACAGTTCAGAATAGGGTTATGCAAGCCCTGGAACTGGAGTTACAGGAACTGTAAGCTGCCATGTGAATGCTGGGACTTGAACCTTGATCTTGGGGAAGAGCAGCCAGTACCCTTAACGGCTGAGCCATTTCTCTGGCTCCTCCAGGAAATCTTTTAAATAGCTGCTTTAGGAGAGTGTAGATGAGGTTTTTATCATAGTTTGGGACAGAGGCGTGCAGTCTGTTCTAGCCTACATTTGTTCTTAAGTGTGTGTGATCTGATCTGCCACCATCAGAGCCTTGGCCCTGCACCCACCAGAAAAGGTAAGCTCTGGGCCTTCTTCTGTCCCCCTTCCCCGACACTTTGGAGGCCCTTGACAGGAGCAAGTAGATCCATCCTGTCCACCAAATCCGCAGAAAACAAAAACTGAGGGAATAATGGGAATAGAAAATCTGGGTAAATGATCAAGAACTACAGATGCAAGAATAACCAACAGAATACACGACGTAGAAGAGAGAATCTCAGGTGTTGCAAATACGAAAGAGAAAATGTTAAATTTAATAAATCCTTTACAAAGAATCAATGAAACAAAGAGTTGGTTCTTCTAGAAAATCAACAAGATTTATTGTTTGTTAGTTATCTAAACTAACAAAAATGCAGAGAGAATATACAAATTTAAAAAATCAGAAATGAAAAGGGGCTCATAACAATGGACACAGGAAATCCAGAGAATCATCTGGTCATACTTTGAAAACATGTACTCCACAAAATTAGAAAATTTAAAGGAAATGGACAGTTTTCTGGATAGGTATCACTTATTAAAATTAAATCTAAAACAGACAGGCAATTTATAGAAGCACTCATCAAAAGTCTCCTAACCAAAAAAAAAAAAAAAAAAAAAAAAACCCAGGGCCAGATGATTTCAATGCAAAATTCTACCAAAAATTCAAAGAGCTAATACCAATTACCAATACTTCTGAAATTATTCCACACAACAGAATCAAAAGGGTAGTTGCCAAACTCTTTTTTATGAGGATGTAATTACCTTGGTACCCAAACCACACAAAGACAAAACTAAGAAAGAGAACTATAGACCAACCTCCCTCATGAACATTGATGCAAAAATACTCAAAAAAAAAAGTACCGGCAAATCAACTGGACATTCAGAACCCACAGAAAAATGACTGCTGAAACAAGATGGACATTGCTACAGGGTTCCTGCTTCATGGAAGAATCTGTCAGACATTCTGCAGAACACAGAGAAAAGTGACTGACAAACTGTCAATAGAGATGGGCAGTTTAAAGTTTCCTGCTTTGCTGGGGAGTCTGCCAGAATCATTATGGCCTATAAGCTGGAGATGGAATATTATAGAAGAACTTAGGGTGACTAACCAGAGAGTGAGAAGTCTCCGTCATTTCTAGAGTTATATATTATCCTTCTGTGGTCTTTGATGGAGTTTAAGACAGATAGTTATGGTTATAGTTTTCCTTAGTTACGATTAAAGATAAGTTACATATAGGACTTTAGACTCACAAAGATAGGATAGATGATAAAATATTTTCTTTAAATTTTGCTAAATGTTAATGGACTAAATATTGTTAACTATGGTTCTTATTCGATAACTGTTTTGTTATATATTTTGCTATGTTAATGTTAAAACCATTTTTTCTATTTTAGTCAGAAAAGAGATGATCAGAGATCATCTGTATAATGTCATTCTGTAAATATGTTTCTCTTATTGGTTAATGAATAAGCACTTTTGGCCAAGATAGGTGGGTCTAGGAGACAAGGAGGTTTCCAGACCAGAGTGGAGGAGATTCAACATGGAGGATGGAGAAAGCAGAATGTTGGGCCCTCTCTCTGAGCCTTCACCTATTAGCTGATGGAAGCAGAAGCAGATACCCACAAGTAAACACTGAGCTGAACTGCAGGAATCCAGCTGTAGACAGGAAGAAGTGATAAGCAAAGGGGTCAAGACCAAGCTAGAGAAACCCACAGAAACTGCTGACCTGAACAAGGGGAGCTCGTGAACTCCAGCCTGATAGCTGGGAAACCAGCATAGGATCATTCAGACCCCCTGAATGTGGGTGTTAGTTGGGAGGACTAGGCAGTCTATGGGGCCTCTGAAAATGGATCAGTGTTGCGGCAGGTTGTTCCCGCCGGCTGCCGCTGGTTCTGCCACCATTGTCCTGCAACCACGTGTGCCCCAAATAACACTCAGAGACTCTGTATTTGATACGATCCTGTTGGCCAGTTACCATTATTGTTAATGGGCTAGCTCTGCCTTAATCATTAACCCATTTCTACTTATCTAAGTATTTCCACGTGGTCGTCTTATCGGGGAGCCGCGCGGCAGGCTTCCTGCTTCTTCCCGGGCTACATTTCCACTCCACCTTCCCACTTCCTATTTCCTTCTCCTAGTCTCCTAGCCCTGCCTATCTTGCTATCTCATTGGCCACAGAGCTTTATTAACCAGTATGAGAAACATATATACAGAATAACATCTCCCATCAGATCAGTATTTATTCCTAGTACATGAATGGACTTTGGGGGCCCATTCCACATAGAGGGATACTCTCTTAGCCTAGATACAGAGGGGAGGGCCTGGGTCCTGCTCCAAGTGATTTGACAGATTTTGAAGACTCCCCATTGAAGGCCTCACCCTCCCTGGGGAGCAGAAAGGAGATAGGATGGGGGTTGGTAGGGGGAACAGGGGAGGACAGGAGGGTGTGGGAACTGGGATTGATATGTAAAACAAGCTTGTTTCAAATTTAAATAGAAAACATAAAAAAAAAATACTGGCAAATCAAATTCAAGAGCACATCAGAAAAATCATCTACCCTGATCAAGTAGGCTTTACCCACAGATGCAGAGATGGTTCAACATATGAAAATCTGTCAAAGTAATCCACCATATAAACACACTGAAAAAAGACAAACCACATGATCACCTCACTAGATACTGAAAAAGCCTTTGGCAAAGTTCAACACCCCTTCATGGTAGAAGTCTTGGAGAGATCGGGGATAACGGGAACATACCTAAACACAATAAAAGCAATACAGCAAGCCAACAGTCAACATCAAACTAAATGGAAAGAAACTCAATGTGATTCCTGTAAAATCAGGAACAAGACAAGGCTGTCCACTCTCTTCATATCTCTTCAATATTATACTTGAAGCTCTAGCTAGAGCAATAAGACAACAAAAGGAGATCAAGGGGGCACAGTTTAGAGGAAGTCAAACTTGCACTATTTACAGATGATATGATAGTTTACAAAAGTGACCCAAAAAAATTCTACCAGGGAACTCCTACAGCTGATAAACACTTTCAGAAAATGGCAGGATACAAGATTAATTTTTTTAAAAAAAATCAGTAACCCTCCTATATATAGACAATAAATGGGTAGAAAAAGAAACAGGGAAACATCATCCTCCACAATAGCTACAAATAACATAAAATATTATGAGGTAATTCTAATCAAACAAATGAAAAATCTGTATGACGAGAATTTTAGCCTTTGAAGAAAGAAATTGAAGAAGATACCAGAAAATGGAAAGATCTCCCATGCTCTTGGGTAGATAGGATCAACATAATAAAAATGGCAGTCTTACCAAAGCAATCTACAGATGCAATGTAATCCCCATAAAAATCTCAGCACAATTCTTCACAGACCATGAAAGAATACTCAACTTCATATGGAAAAACAAAAACGCTGCATAGCCATAACAACCCTGTACAATAAAGGAATGTCCAGAAGCACCACCATCCCTAATTTCAAGCTCTACTATAGAGGTATAGTAATGAGAATACTTTCTATTGGCACAAAAACAGACAGATAGACCAATGTAATTGAGTTGAAGACTTTGATATTAATCTACACACCTATGAACACCTGATTTTTGACAAAATTATACAATGGAGAAAAAAAGCATATTCAACAAATGGTGCTGATATAATTTGATGTTGACATGTAGAAGAATGCAAACACATCCATACCTATCACCATGCACAAAATTTAAGTCCAAATAGATCAAAGGCCTCAACATAAATTCAGCCACACTGAACCTCTTAGAAGAAAACATAGAAAGTATCCTTGAACGAATTGGTAGAGGTGATCACTTCTAGAACATAACACAATTAGCACAGACCCTGAGATCAACAATTAATAAATGGGACCTCCTGAAACTGAGAAGCTTCTGTAAAGCAAAGGACAAGGTAAAATGGCAGCCCACAGAATGCAAAAAGATATTCATCAACCTCATATTTGACAGAGGGCTGATCGCCAAAATATGCAAAGAACTCAAGAAGCTAGTCACCAAAACACCAAACAATCCAATCTAAAAATGGGAGAATTGAGAATTTTCAATAGAGGAATCTCAAATGGCTAAAAGGCACTTAAGAAATTGCTCAACATCCTTAGCCATCAGGAAAATGCAAATCAAAACTACTCTGAGATCCTGTCAGGATGGCTAAATCAAAAACACCAAGAACAGTTTATGCTGGAGAAGATGTGGAGAAAAGAGAACACTCCTCTATTGCTGGGGGGACTGCAAACTTGTACAGCCACTTTGGAAATTAGTATGGTATTTTTTTCAAGAAAATTGGAATCAGTCTACCTCAAGATTGAGCATTTCTACTCTTAGGCACATACCCAAAGTATGCACATTTATACTACAAGGACATTTATCTAACTATGTTCATAGCAGCATTATTTATAATAGGCATAACCTGGAAGCAATGTAGATGTCCCTCAACCAAAGAATAGATAAAGAAAATGTGGTACATTTGCACAATGGAGTACTACTCAGAGGAAAAAAAATGTCATCATGAAATTTGCAGGCAAATGGATGGAACTAGAAGAAACCATCCTAAGTGAGGTAACCCAGACACAGAAAGAAAAATATGGTATGTACTCACTCATAGAGATATTAGAAATAGAGCAAAGTATCACCAGCCTACAATCCACAACCCCAGAGAAGGTAAGAAACAAGGAGGACCCTAAAAGAGACATACATGGTTCCCTAGAGAAGGGGAAAATGACAAGATCTCCAAACCAAATTGAGAGCACAAGGGGAGAGGGAAATGGAATAGAAGAAGGAGGGAGAGAGAAGGGGAGGGGGAGGAAAACATGAGGGATCAGGAAGGTCAGTTGGTGAAGAATAGAGAAGGAGAGCAAAGAAAGAGATACCTTAATGAAGGGAGCCATTATGAGCTTAAGGAGAAATCCAACACTAGGGAAATCTCTAGGGGTCCACAAGAATGACCCTAACTAAGAGCCTAAGCAATAATGGAGAGGCTACCTTAAATGTTCTTCCTCCATAATGAGATTGATGACTACCTTAAATGCCAGCATAGAACCTTCATCCAGTAACTGATGGAAGCAGAAGCAGAGATTCACAACTAACCACTGAGCTGAACTTCTGGAAACCAGTTATAAAGAGGATGAAGTGGTGAACAAAGGGGTCAAGACCATGCTGGGGAAGCCCACAGAAACTGCTGAACCCGGGTCTGACAGCTGGGAAACCAGCATAAGACTGAACCAGGCCTTCTGAATGTGGGTGTCAATGGGGGCCCTGGGAAATCTATGGGGCCTCTAGCAGTGGAACCAGTATTTATCCCTAGTGTATACATGGGTTTTGTAAGTCCATTCCCTATGGAGAGATACCTTCTCAGCCTAGATACACAGGGGACGGCCTAAGTCCTGCCCCAAATGATGTGACAGACTTTGGTGAGTCCCCATGGGAGATCTCACCCTCCCTGAGGAGTAGATGGGGGGTGGGGATTGGTGGGGGGCATGGGAGGACAGGTGGGAGACAGACTGAGATTGGTATATAAAATAAGATTGTCTTTAATTTAAACAAAATTAATATTTTAAAAAAGAGTGTGTGATCCAACTGGTGCAGTGTCCTTGCTTTACCTTCTATCATTGTCCAAAAGAAAACTGAAAAAAATCATATAAATTTTTCTGGCAAATTAGTTAAGGTTGCTGATGTTTTCCCTTTTATCTAAGATACTAATTTCTTAGAAGATCCAAGCTTCAGCCCTTCTTGCTTGAATCTTCCTGTTTATAAACAAATTCATATGTTTAGAATGCTCAGGACTTCACTTTAATCTTAGCTAACGAACCAAAGCTACATAAACAGGAAGACTGAAAAAAATTAATTTATTAACTAGACCCAGATTAAATATAGTAATAAATCAAGGCTTAGATTTAGAAAATGCAATAATCAGCCTTTGAGTAACTATTCATATTCTTTTGATCTTTTATCTTTATAGACTATTTAAATGTAATACACATCCATATAACTGAATCATGTTCATTTTTACAAGATCTGTGCTGTCCAGAGTGAACTGTTTCATTTTTTATTTTATTTCCTTTTTTATGTGTATGGGTGCTTTGCCTGCATTTTTGTTTATGCATGCCTCGTGCCCATGGAGATCAGAAGAGGGCATCAGATGCCCTGGCACTGAAATAAGAGACAATTGTGAGCTGCCATGTAGGCACTGGGATTTGAATCCAGGCCCTCTAGAAGAGCAGCCAGTACTCGTAACCCCAGAGCAATTTCCCAAGCCCTGATTGAATCATGTTTAAGTGGAGAAGTAGAATTACTTCTCCTGAATATCATAACACACATCAGTAAAGTCTAATGAGTTTGAGAGATGACTCTTACGTCACTTCCAGAGGACCTGAGTTTAATTCTCAGCATCCATATTGAACAACTCACAACTGCCTGTAATTCCAGCTGGAGGCATCTCATATGCTCTTCTAGCCTCCTTAAGCACCAGGCCTGCACACAGTGAACAGAAATACATGCAGACAAAATGCCTATATACATAATCATTGATGAATACAAAGTAAAATCTAAGACCATGCCATTAAAAAAACAAACCTAGACATTTTCTATCCTGATAAAACTGCAAAGACTCCAGTCTACTCTATTTGTTTTAGGTGACTAACTTAACTATCAGCAAATTCACACAAAAAGTGGAAAGAGCTTTTGAAACTACAACCTTGTACAGCCAGCCCTGTGATCTTTGTTGGTGTCACTGTCATTCATTTATTACAGTGTCTAATATGCTCCCTGATAATTCTCAAATATTGTTTGGGGATGTTCCAATAGCACTATCAGTTAGCACACTGTATTTACACAGACATTCTTTGGTATATTTATGGCAACTGGACCCACCTATCACATCATTCTGATTAACACATTCGGGAATTGCTGAACATGAACAGAAGTTACTCATATCTGAAGGGTGTGCATCATGATTTCTCTTTATATTGATATTTCATACTAGGGTAAGAATAATTAAAATCCACGCTATTACCATGATTACTGGAATATAGACATTTCAATTGTGAATCTTGTCTATCTAATTTTATCTACTATTGAGATTTACACATTTACCTGTTTTAGTTTTGTTCAACTAATTGTGTAGTCTGTTGTCTTTTCAATCTTTATGTGAAGGACCAGTGAGCAGTGAGATGGCAGAGCCCAGCAGTGATGGTAGAGTCACCCCAGTCTTAGTTACTGTTGTATACCTGTGAAGAGGCACAGTGACCAAGGCACCTTTTGGGAAAGAAAACATTTAACTGGGGACTTGCTTACAGTTTCAGAGGCTTAGTCTATTACCAGGAACCATGATGGAAGACAGGCAGGCATGGGCTGAAAACTTACATCCTAATTCCCAGGCAGAGACAGAGACTGGACCTGGCATGGACTGTGGGAACCTCAAAGCCCATTCCTAATGATACACTCTTCCAACAAGGCCATTCATTCTTCTTAACCTTTCTCAAACAGTTCACCACAGTTTATCAGCTAGGGACCAAGCTCCCCATTCAAACATATAAGCACAGTTGGAGGGTATTGTTATTCAAACCACCACATCTCTCTTGCAAAATTGACTCCACATTCATGATATTGCTGACTGTATTATTATTTTTTAAAAATGGCAAATATATTGAAAGTTCTTCATAAGCAAGAAAAGTAAACTCACAGAAGTGAGGAGTTGATAAATCATTTTGGTTAAATGCATCCGTTTCTAATATAGACAATTTCTGTTAGATATAACAGCTTATTGCTAGGTATATAGCTCAGTCTGCCAAGTTCTTACAATAGAAGGACCTAAATCTGATCTCAGGCATAACCCATGTAAAAATCAGAGACATTGTGGAACCTAATTACCATATCAGTGCTAGGGAGGCAGGGCAGGTAGACCTCCAGTCTCTAGTCAGTCTGCCTAGCCTCTTTGCTAAGCTCAAGAGCAGCAAGAGCCCTAGTTTAAAAGACAAAAATAGATGACAGAAAGAGCCTAATGAATGTCCAAGGTTGTCCGCTAGCATACACATACAGTTACATAAGGAAACACATACATAATCACAAACAAACATACACACACACACACACACACACACACACATACAAGCACATGTACAAACATACACATACACATAGAAACAGAGATACTCACACAGATACACACATACATACAGAACACACATAGAAACACACAAAGATACATTGGCACATGCACAGCCACACACACAAACACACACAGCAACATCACGACTTCAGGTAAAGCGACAGAGTTACTGGTACTAACTGATGTTTGTAGAGAAGACTATGTACTGAAAAAGCTGGATTAACAATACAAATGATGAAAGCACAGATCCTTTGTCCATTTTAGGGATGTCACCCTAAGGGCTTGGTAAGCTTAAGTAACTCCCCTCAGATCTCACTGTCAATTAATTTCTCCAAATGGTCAGAAACATATTGCAGTTTAAACATATTTCCACAAATATAGTTATTACCATTCTGATGAAGTATTATTAAACTTGTATGTCTTTGGTAATTTTACTCTAGTAAGCAAGTTATAAAACAAATGAGCCTCATTAAAAAAAATAGACCTTCTTACATAGACCCTATTTTTCTACTAAACAAAATGTGACCACAGAAGAGGAGAAAGCAAAGCAGGAAGGAAGTGTCTGCAGGACAAACTCGAAATTAAGAGAGCTGCAGCTCCCCTCCTCCCCTGGAACACAGAAGTGTGGACACCTCTCTGTGGCTCCCAAAACTAAACTCTAGACCCCTTCTGTGAGCCACAGATCCTTCTGTCCCCCCACCCCTCACTCCCATACCCCTACACACCCCATTTCTATTAGCTCCAGAATCCATAAACAAAATGAGCAAAGCCCAATGAGGCCATCTTCATAGAGGTGAGTGAACACAGTGATGTCACCTCAGGCAAAGGAAGCCAGACTGCTCCTCCCGTTGTGACGAAGGAGGAGTCCTCTCTGAGTTTTCCATGAGAAAACAAGGACAGAACTAAAGTCTCAGTCATTTTTCAAAGAGAGTGATGGAAGAGCTAGACAGACAGACAGACAGACAGACAGACAGACAGACAGACAGACAGAGATCGTACATAACATTCTGCTGCAAGTAACATTTCATTTGTTGCTAAAGAGAAAAATGCACAATAGATGCGTGTTAAAAATTACAAGAAAGATTTTGTTTCAGTGCATTATAATCGGATTCAAAACAGTGAGGAGATACACTGATCTCCCTCCCGAGATGGAAACCCTGGGAGAACTGGTGGACCTGGCAGCAGAACGATCAATCCGACCTCCTGTGCTGGCTAATCTGCTTTCCTCCCGCCGTCACACACTGGGTCTTCTCAAGCACACTGAACATGGTCAGCTCCTACACCTGAAAGAAGATACTCCTGGATTGTGCAGACTTACATCAAACCTTCTGAGAGGCCACAGCCAGCAGTGATGAAGAAGCCTGGTGACTTTATTTCACTGCAGGAGACTGTGAATGTCCTTAATGGGCATCGACCGTGGTCCGCATTAGGACTCCACTGTCCCCCACTGCCCACATGACCAGGGTCCCGCACTCAGTACCACAGTTTCCCCGCCAGTCTGTGGGGCCCTTCCCTGATCTTGGGGGTACAACTTTTGAAACCAAAGGGAGCATCTTTTTTCCCAATCTTCTCTATCACCCTCTACCCGAAAACTATGGAAGGACAAAGACAGTAATAACCACCAGGTACACATTTTCTCCAAGAGTGGTCTGTCTTATCTGCCTCCATCTACACTTTCCCCAGAACAAAAATATAAGTGGAGACTATATTCTGAGTGTGTGATAACCTGTGCTTTAAGCAATCAATATTAAAGTCACAAATGATAAATGATTATGTGCGTGAGGCACAACAGTGAGCTTCTCTCTCAATGAAGTGATTCTATACATTTTTCACCTCTCCTAATAGCAGAGACAAAACAGGATTTAGGGACAGTAAATTCTGTTGTGTGTTCACTTATTTGTTAGAAACAAAATTTGAGTGTTGAGATACCAAAAGACAATATGTTGTCTTTTCATGTATATATTAATGGTAATGGCCTAAAATTCAAACTTTTTCTTTTTCTTTATTTTTTCAATTATCGCAAAATATGAATTTCTTGTGAGGAAATAACAAAAGTTAAGAAAATCTTTTTTTTTTCTTTTTTGATATATGGTTTCTTCATGTAACAGCCCTGACTTGATGGAGGATATCCTTCTGCATGCTGTGAATATATGTTTCTCTTATTTGCTAATGAATAAATGGTGATTGGCCAGTAGCCAAGCAAGAAGTATAGGCTGGGCTACCAGACTAGGAGAATTCTGGGAAGAGGAAAGGAAGGGAAGTGGCCCCCAGAGAGAGAGAGAGAGAGAGAGAGAGAGAGAGAGAGAGAGAGAGAGAGAGAAGCATGTAGCCACCAAAAAAGTGGTATGCCAGAACAGCCTCTTGACAATACATATAGTTTAATAGAAATGGGTTAATAGTTAAGAGAGATCTAGCCAATAAGAAGCCTGAGCCATCAGCCAAACAGTTTATAACTAATATAAGCTCCAGTATGTTTATTTGGGAATAAATGGCTATAGGACTTGGCAGGACAGAAGCTCCATCTACACTGGCTGTTCTGAAACTCACTCTGTAGACCAGGTTAGCCTCACATTCACAGAGATCTTCCTGCCTCTGCCTCCTGGGGGCTGGAATTAAAGGTGTACACCACCACTACCTGGAAAGAAAATCATATTTTTTAGTGAAGAAATCTTCCTATTACTAATTTTAGCACTTTGGGGAAATATATTTTAAAAATTATTTTTCAGTGTGTATATATGTGTGTGGGTGAGTGGGTATGTATGTGTGTGGGTATGTACACATGAGTGTAAGAAGCCATGGAGTTCACAAGGAGGCACTAAATATCATGGAGTTGAAGGTAAAAATGATTGGAGCAGCACAATGTGGGTACAGGAAACCAAACTCAGGTCATCTGCAAGAACATTACATGCTCTTAACCTCTGAGCCATCTCTCTGGCCATGACATTATCTTTTTCAGAATAAACTCTAAAATTCTAAGCTAAAGTGAAGTTTAAGAATACAAATACAAACCCATTTTCCTGCAAAAGCTTTCACTGCAATGCCTTATGGTGAGATCATCCATATTTTACTAGAAGCTTAAGCATATACTAGGACATGCTAGGGCCATGTGTCACTGGTGGAGCATCGGTTACCAGCAGGCTTCCATCACTGTGTCTCATCTACTGTCATACTTCAGTGGGTATCTGCTCACCAAGCGCTTTATTTGCTTTGAGGCTGGGCAAAGCTCTGCATTCTATAGAGATCTATGGGGAGCAGAGGGGCTGGGCTCAGAGGACAAGACTGTTACCCCACGAGCTACTTCACAAGAGCTCTTACTTCATATGTCCATTGTGTGATCTCAGAGGGCTCACTCCTGAGTTCCTGCCACCCAGCTTCCAAAAAAATAAAAACAAAAAGGAAGTCCTGTCTGGACAAGATAACATCATGATTTTCTTGTGTAAAGGACAGTGCTGCTTTTTAGCACTGGTTAATAACGTAGATAGATGTGCCTACATTCCAATGAGGATGTTAGTTATATCCTTGTGCCTAAAGTCAAGGAGAGAGGAAGCCTGCTTCCCAAGAATTGGTCATACTATACAGCATTTCTTTTTTAGAATCAAAAATATTTTACCTAAAAGTTTTATTTAAAAGTTAACTAGATTACATTTCAGGCTATAATCTACCCTAAGGTGTTAGCACACTAAAAGAGAAAATAAATAAATAAATAAATAAATAAATAAAAACATAATATACCATAATGATGATACTGAGATAAATAGATTAAAAAAAGATAGGAAAGATTGGAGGGATGGATGAATGCATGCATCAATGGATACTTGGATGCAGAAGAAAATGAGCAAAGAGACAGAGTGAACTATTTCTCAATATTAGAACATTTTTTGTGTGTATGTATGTGTTTGTGTGTCAGAGAGAGGGAGAAATAGAGAGAGAAAGAATTCATGCAGAGTCTAGAAGAAGACATTGAGTATCCTGATCTACAACTCTGTTATATTCCTTTGAGACAATGTAGAACTAGTTTTGTGACCAGAAAGCCTCAGGACCTGCCTGTCCCTGTTCCCCACAGGCATCCACATAGCTATGCCCGGCTTTATCACATGAGTTCTGGGGATCTGAACTCTGGTTCTTATGTGTTCTTACTTTCTGAATCATCTTCCTAAACATCTAAGAACATTTTATATGGTGCTATAAGTAAATTGTTAGATAATGAATTTATAAGTTTATCCTTTACATACCAATAAGTTACCTGGCAATCATCTTTAGATGCTAATGATTGGATTTAAATTTTATGTAGCAATTAAAAACCAAAAATAAATGATTGAATTTGTTAAAAGCAAACCCTAAACAATTTTTTAAACATGAACAAACTATGTTAAGAGCCTGAAATATCTCCACTGCTCAGGAATAAAATGCATATGTCAATATAAATTCTTTTAATAATAAAACAAGAGTAGTGAAAATTAAAACTAATAGAGTATGCATGCAAATCCTCATATTGTTAAGTTTAAAATACTGGGAAAATAATTTTCCCTAATTGTTATTCAGAGAGAAGATGTACATATCTATAGGTAAAATACATTTGTACATGTTTTCATGTGTGATTATGAATAAATGTGAATTATCAAAATGCATAGAACTTGACCATGGAGTGCTCAACCCCAATCAACACATCTATAACATAATCCCTACACCTAAGGCTCATGAAGCATCATGTAGACAGAAAGATTGTAAGAGCCAGAGGATCAGAAGGTCTGCTGCAAGATTGTCTTCTATATATGATAGGAAAGTTTCACCCATAAAACCTAAGCAATGGGGCTGCTTAAGCAAGACCCACACAGTGACAACACTAGTTGACATGCCAATTTGGATGGCAGAAATCTCACAAGGCCCACCCTTAGAAAGCTACAGGCAGCTAATGACTGCTGGGAAAGGAAGAATCAGTCTTCCCCAGGGATGAGCCCACTAGCTAGTTATCCAATACCAGGTGGTCAGACCCCCAAACTCATACATATGAACAATGCTCAACAGAATCAACAGATTTTACATAAATATATATATAGTTATAAAGTTATATATTCATACACACACGTGAAAAAGACATGAACTTGTGAAGGAGTAGGGAAACACAGAAAGTATTTAAAATAAAAAAGTGGGTAAATGATATAAATGCAGTACTCATATATGAAATTCATTTTATAAAATGTCTTTAGAATAAGTGAGATATTGTAGAGAGTTGGTAGCACATGCCTTTAATCCCAGCACTTAGGAGACAGAGGAAGGCGGATACCTGTGAGTTCTAGTCCAGCCTGGTCTATAGAGCTAGTTCCAGGACATGACACAAAGGCTCCAATGCAATATGGAGAAACCCTGTCTCAAAAGAAAAAAAGGATAAATGAGACATATGAATATTTGATGTCAATATTTTCATTTCAGCTCCTTATGAAACTTGTTTTGCATTGTGAAACATAAATACAATTTCAACACACTATAGTGGGTGGCCTCTTACACAAAGGAAATCTTTTCATTGTATATAGTTTAAAACTATGTGCCTGGGGATCAGGTTACAATAGATCTCTTTATGTCATGTTCAGTTTTCTAAAATTTCAATTATCCATGCATAACCAAGGTTCAAGATTAACTCAATGGGAAATTATAGGAATAAGCAATTTATAAGTTCCAAAGCTGTGTATGGTAGCACATGTCTGCAATCGTAGCACTCAGAAGGCCAAGACAAGATACTGGAGAGTTCCTGGCCAGCCTGGGATGCAGAGAAACACCCTGTCCAAAACCAAAAACAATAATAATTAAGGGGGAAACCACAGAACAAAACAATGTGTTTTAAGCTGTACACACTCGAAGTGGCAGTAAAAGCTCAAATCACACCATTCTGTTCCATGACAAATGAGACTCATCCCTTCATGCAGTGTCTACACTGTATACTCCATGCACCCATTAGTCCCTGAGCAGTTGTGTTTCACACAGGCTGTCACCAGAGTTCGAGGCTTAAGTTCAAGTAGCTCTGTTTTTTTAACAGTGGGCTCCAAAGATAAAGAATACTGCCTTTGCCAATTAAGTATATTCAAGTTCTTCTTGTGTGTAAAATGTTGGAAATGCTGAACTCAATAGCAAAAAGGTATACGATGCTCACAGTTCTAAGGTCTGTGCTAAGCATACACTTTGTATCATTAAATGTAAAAGAATAAAGAAATTGCTCTATAATAGCACCACAAACTGGGAAAGTTACAGCCACAGCACTATTTTGCTCAGTTTTAAGATTTACTGTCATCTGAGGCTGCAAGGATCTACTGGGGGCTACAGAACAGACCCCAAGAAGTAGCCACGTGCTTGTTTCTGCTCTGAGGAGGAGGAACTGGTCTGTGAACAGGTGCTGTGTGACAACCTGCTCCACTCTCCAGCATCTGTGGGGCTGGAACACCATGCTCAGCTCTGTGAGGACCTTCTTTCATAAGTTCTCTGCAACCTGTTGCACTTTCTATGCAACATGGTTGCTAAGGATTGTGTGGGATTTCACAAGCACCTACCCCCTCCCCAGAGCTGCCCCAAAAGTCACTGGGTTGGTCACTTCCTCCAGGCATCAGGATTCCTTCTTGTACTAGGTAACAGAGTTGACTAAAACAAGTTATTTTTCTTCTGCGTTATTTTACCCAAATACTGACTCTTCTTCCTAAGACCCTCCCTTGCCTGTTCTTTTTTTTTTCATAACTGCCAATTTAAGCTCCCCAACTTCTAAAACGTGTTTCACAGAATTTTAGACCTATAAAATACCTACAGAAATAAGGATGCCATGTTTTGTTTCTGATATTCGCATTGTTTGCATTAACTGAGAAGGCATGCTGTTTTACAAACAGGACCAGTTTCAGTGTGTTTAAATAAAAGGCTTTTCTAATCTTGTTTGACCTTGGTCCTCTCCCTGAGAGTAGACTTTGAGAAAGATGACCCTTTCTAACTCATAGATACACCTTCCTTATGAAACAATTCAGGCACATATGTCCCTACTAACCCCTCTCACTAATACCTTTCCTCTCACACTGCTATACCTACACGTTATAGCTGATCTAATTGGTTATGTCTGGGTCTTGATCCCAGCCCTTCTTCCTGACAAAGTCTGTGAGGACTATTGCTGAGTAATTATGTATCTTCCCATCATCTGGGGATACTTGGGTAGCAGCTTAATAGCTAAAACCAGTGATGCAAATGGAAGAGAGACCATTTTCAATACCACTAGGAAACCAAACCTTGGGATCTTTTATCCAAAATGGAGCCAAACAACTTTAATAACCCAAGTAGGAGTTTTGATTAAAGGCATACATTTTTATGACTACATTTTTTAAAATATTTTGAGTAATATTGTTAAAGACCATAGTAAAAGAATAGCCTTCTTTAACAACTTTTAAGATAAAATGTGAATATTACTTTAAAAACACACACACACACACACACACACACACACACACACACACTATTAAAAGGACCTTAAAATGCAACAATCTTGATCTCCACCCCTCCCATTCCTTCTTTCCATCTTCCTCTTCCTATTTTTGTTTCTCCTTTTATTTCATGTAGTGGTCCTCTCTCCCCCTCAAAATAATATGCATATAACACATCTCTTTTTTTCCTTTTTTGAAACTAAAATAATTATATTATTTGACTCCTTCCTTTTCTTCCCTCAAACCTCACCCTTCCACCTTCCCTCTCAAATTCACGGCCTCTTTTTTGTTATTGCTAAATATATAACACAGCCTGCTCAGTCCATCTAGGTTGCTTGTGTTATATGTTTTCAGGGCTGACCACTTGCTATTGGATAACCAATCAGGGGGCTCTTCTCTGGGAAAGACCCTTTCTTCTGCCCTCAGCATTCTTAGCTACCTGTGTCTCCATGACATTCCCCTTCCATGTTAATATGTTTGTTATTATTATCCCTGGTATATAACACACTCTTGATAGAGTACTTAAATATGTGTTCTTCGGAGAAATAAGGGTTTGATTTTATCTTACTTCATTAGTTATATTTTCATCTGCCAATAGTCTTTAACATCTTGTCACTCTATTAATTTTTAAAAAATCTATAAGATATATAACCCTGTTATATTTTTAATCTCCTATATTCTATTTTTTGGAAACAAATTCTCATTGGTGATATAAATTTATTCAGCCAGTTCTAAGCTCTGCCTGACACTGCCAAGAAGGATACCTCAAACCATATTTCCAGACTCAATAACTGAGCATAATTTCCTCATAAAGCATTCTAGCCCCTCTGAGCACTGATTAAAATAGTGTAAGGAAGAGCTCTAGAATCAGTCCAGTGGTCATCCAATGAGATGCTCTTGGAAAAACGCTAGAAAGTGGGAGGAGCTTGGTTTTTCTGCCAGAGGCAGCCTCTGGCACACTGGCCCCACATATCGAGATTTTGCAATAGCCAGCTGAGCCATCACACACACACACACACACACACACACACACACACACACACACACACAAGAGCTCTGGGCACAACACACAACAGGCGCCCATGGCTTCTGTGATGATTTCATACACCTTTACAGTATCTTCTCCCTAACCAAGGGATTTCCTAACCTCCAGGTCCAACTCACAAGCAGAGAACAAAGACCTGAGTCTCAGTGTCTTGGTGTTCAGCCTCCAGTCATTTTCATGTTTGGAAAAGCGCCTCACCTCTTCCTAGGAACCCATTCTCTTAAAAGTGTTTTTGTAGTATTCTTTCCACAGTGAAACCTGCCTGGTACATGTGTATAACCACTCCATTCACAGATAGGTTGAGTAATGTGCTAGGAATGCAATTGTTCACAATAAGGTCAACAGTGTCTCATCTATGCTACAAGAAAGAAAGGCGGCATCATTTGTGTCCTGGTGGCAGCATATTTGAGGTGTGACTCTTTTTCAATGCAGCTCAGCTTTCTGCTTTGTTGTTGAGGAAGCTGACCTATGCTTTGTTCCTGACCTACATATCATCCAGCATCATAACTCTAGCCATTTCCCCGTTGTTTGAAACCATCCTACTGCAGACTTGAGTGGGGCTGGATTAGCAGTTAATAGGGCTTGCTGCTCCTACAGAGGGTTAGAGTACAGTTCCCAAGCAGCCCATAACTACCTGTCACTCCAGCTCCAAAGAAAGCTGATTCCCTCTTCTGGTCACCATGGGCATTCGCACAAGTGTGCATATCCCATATACACAAGCATTAATAAATATTAAGCATAATAAATATTAATTAATAAATATTAAGCATAATAAATATTAATTAACAAATATTACACATAATAAATATTAGTTAATAAATATTAAGACAACACTACCAACCCTTTGAGACTAAGTTGTCCAGGTCTGTTCACATAACCACTGCCCTGTGGCTAACCATACCCCTCCTGGACCAGTGCCACTGTTGACTGTGTCCTTTGAAGTCATCTGGTCATCTGTAACTTTTTTTCCTTCCTTTTTTTCAGCATGTGAACTACTTGACAAGAATGTTTCTCTTGGGCTGAAGAGTAGTGAGGCAGTCGTTAAAGGTGCTTGCAGGATAACCATGAGAAGCTGAGCTCAAATGCCATCACTCATGCAACAAGCTGGATGTGGTCTTATGTGCATTCATGTGCAACCCCAGGGCTGTGGGGGACAGAGACAAGAGGAGTCTGTGAGGCTTTCCTGGCTGAAAAACATGATTCTAGGTTCACATGGAGACCCTGACTCCAAAGAGTAAGACTGCAAATAATAGAAGTTACCAAAAGAGCTCCTCTAGCCTGCATGTGTGCATGCGTGTATGCATGCATGCACGCGCACACACACACACACACACACACACACACAGAGAGAGAGAGAGAGAGAGAGAGAGAGAGAGAGAGAGAAAGAGAGAGAGAGAGAGAGAGAGAGAGAGAGAGAGAGAGAGAGAGAGAGAGAGAGAGAGGAGAGGAAGAGAATATTAGCAAAACAGTTTAAAAACTTCAGAAGTGCATTCTTATTTTACCATTCTGAATTAAGGTGTGTGAGGACAATATTCTCTTAGTCATCATGTTCTGAACACATTTTCATTTACTTTGCCATTTGATTAACAATTTAGAAGAATGTAAAGTTCTAGGTATATTTTTCAGATCTTTTATCGCATTGTTCTGTTGCTTCCTAACTTCCAGAATGTCTTCTACACTGTTCAGATTCGTCATAACACTGGTGGGGGCATCTTCCTGGCTCTCAGACAGCATGAAATACCCCCCACCACCACTGTGATTTCTCTTCAGCCTTCCCTGTCAGTCACTCCTCACTCCAGGGTCTCAGGTCTTGCTTAGCTATGAGAAACAGTGCTTTGAGATTTTAAAAATGTTCACCCACACTTTTCTTTGTTCCCCATTTCTGGACCTCCTGTGTTGTAACTCCCAGGGTGTTTTGTTTTTCTTTCTCCAGCTAGGAAAATAAAGGAAACTTGAAAGAGTTTCAACTTTTTATCATTTTTGTCATTGCTCTAATTTCTAGGCAGTTTTCTCAACTAGCCTTCAGGCTCTCCAGGGAGACAGCACTTCAGTAAAGGTGCATTTAAAGTTAGGTTCTGACTCTTTTCCATCCCTGGTGCCTGTGTGTTACTGCACTGCTCTTGCTATTGTTATATTACTCTCTGCTTACCAAATCATCTCCTCTAGTATGATCCACCCCAACTCTTCTTCTTTCATGCTGTTGGTTTTCTCTATTTCTTTCAGACCACTTCCAGCTTTGTGAATGAGGATGTAGATTGTATTCTCCAAATAGCTAAAGTTGCCTCTGCCTTTCAGGTTGACTCCTTTCACTTAAACATACAAGCACATGCATATTTTCCCAATGTTCAGTTATGAGCTGGGGAAAGAACCCTGTGTTCTTGAATGGGATAAATGCATGCTTGTTTTGTGTCACTAGCAGCAAAACATTCTCCAGGTGAGAAAGGCCTCTGAATGGCAGAATGGGGACGGACAGGGTGGCCTGCAAGGAGACTCACCCTGGGAATCTTAATTTTTAAAAAGTTTTTATTAGCATATCATACATAATAACTGGCTTCATATGATCTTTTCATACATTTCTATAAGGAACTCTGATCATATTCATTCCCCATTGTACTTTTTTGTCCCCATCTCTCTCACTGATGCCTTTGCTATTCCCAACTAGTTCCTTCTATTTCCATACCTTTGTTTTAAATTTCTGTTTTGTTTTGTTTGTTTTGGGACTTTGTGAACTTAAAAATAACTTTTCTTCCCTTCTGGAGGTGGAGGGGGTATTCTCTGAACACAACAAGGGGAAAGAGAAAGAAACAAAGAATGTGAGAATCACACTGTCATGGGAGGCATAGAATTCTATCCACAAACAGCTCTCAAGGAGTTAAATGAAAGAGAAAGCACTGCAGGCAAACCTGAGGACGAGGGTGTCCTTAGTAAATATGAAGGGAAACAGAGGGCAGCACAGAGGAAGGAACACAAGAATGCTAACTTGTTGTAAATACCCATAGATGATGCTGGTTACCTCTCTCTGTTAAGCCATGTCCAACTGTTGTCTACTGTTTAATTCAATTGTCTCATCTCAAGTAAGCAGTTCTATGTACTCTTTCATCAGTTTAAAGCCTTTCCTCTCTGCCTCCTGCCCCTCAGAAAACCACAGCACAGGAGAGCATGGTGTGAACACATAGGTACCTGTGGGCACGACTCTGGAAACTGCATGGCATGGGCAGGCGTCAGCACAGGTGGTATTTGTATCACTTCAGCTGAGCTCCCTGAGGAAGTTCCACTAGTCAGCGACCCCTGGGGACTGCTCCTGGTTTTTATCATGTGAAATGTTTGCATGATCTTGTTTGGCACTGTTGTGACTTGCATATAAATTTATAACTTGACTTATGTAAACTCTAACACATGCATTATTATGTCTGTGATATACTGTTATTGCAAATGTATATTTTTATTACTTTGTTTACTCTTGGATCCCTGGGAAATCTGATGGCTTTTATTTTTTTTTAATTTTCGTTACCAAGGCAAAGTTTCACAAGATATAATGTATGAGCCATACAACCGGGGACACACAGTAATCATCTTCTGGGCCCCTTTCCAAATCCTCCTGGGCACCTATACTCATCCTGTGATCTTCATGTGGCATGCCAGTCCTTTGGTCTTTGTGTATAATTAAGTACTGTGGAAGATGCTACAACAACAACAAAAAGACCCAAGTCATATATGTGCTGTGGAAGGAGGAGCCTACAATACTGTAATGGTTCCACAGGATCTCCTTGAGGGGCTAGCTGTCACTATGGGAGGCTAAGGGTGCAGAAGCTGATAGGAGATGAGGAATAAGAAACCATGTCAACCAGCAGCAGTCTTGGTAGTTTCTTTATAGTTTGACCTTAATATAAACAAAAATGAGAAGAGGGTAATCACTTCTACTTTTTCTTTCCTTGAGACAGGGTCTCACTACGTAGCCTTGCTGGCCTGGAGCTCCTTATAGAGACCAGGTTGTCTTCGAACTCATGGAGAGCTGCCTGCCTCTGCCTGCCAAATATGGAGATTAAAGGTACAACCATACCCAGCAAATTGATTCCTCCTTAGATCTTACAAACATTTTCAGCACTGGAGGTTCAGGACAGCTAGCCCACATTCAAGGAGCCATCGATAGCTACACACAAGCTGGAAACTTCATAGAACAGTAAACATCAGCATCTTGTGTCTATGTGGGACATTGATCTCCTCTTTTAAAGAACAAAGAGCTTCTGGTAAAGACCATGCTACTTTTAGAATGCATGGTCAGTAAGCACACAGCGCCACCTTGTGCAGACAGTTTGCCCTGCAACTGTCCCCTCCTGTGCAGGAAATGTGTGAGCATCAAATGTGAAGGCTGTCTCTCAGTGGGAACTAATGCAAGCCAGCAGGCTCTTCTTTAGTTTCCAGACACAACCATATAAACAACTTCTGTATTCTTTTCAAAGCAGTGGGACCCCACAGAAAAACAAAAAGAGTGGTTTCCAGGATCAGCACGGGCGAGCCTCTTCTCAGGGAACAGTCGCAAAAGGATGGGGGGGAAGGAAGGAGCTACTTGGGAAGAAACCAGAAGGAAGAGGAAGCAGGGTCTTGAAAAGGGAAGCAGCTTGAAAAGAACACAAAGGCTTTGGGAAGAGGGAATGTCGCAGAGGAAGTAAGCCCGAGCACCCCCAAACCCACAACAACTAAGACTCCCATACAACCCACACCCTCCCTGTGGGCGTTTAAGGGGGGCAGTGATTCCCAAGTTCTGACCCAGCCTGTGAAAGGCCCAGTCTCTTCAGAAAAACGATGTCTGTGGCCTCCGATGAACACCTAGAAGAGCCCTCATGAAAACAAGCTAGGCATTGTTGTTCGCTTTGTTCTTTTCAGGATCAAACCGAAAACACTTGCATTCTGTGTGTGAGGTGTGCTCAGGCCTTTTTGTCTGGTCTCATTCCATGGCAGTGGAGACCAGCACAAGGTGAGGGGTCACACAGCAAGCCAGGGGGCTCCAGGGCACAGCAGCCATTACCCTCACTTTTCTACTCATTTTAACTTTAATTTTAAAAACTTAATTTTGCTCTGTGATCGTCTAATCCTGGGGATTAGAAGTATCCTCGATAGCGTCTTCTTATTCTAAGGGAGAAACCATCTCTGCTCTTTTTCCTCCTTGTTTACAGAGATATGAAACGTTCCTGTGTTCTTTGAAAACACGTAACATTCATGGACTCCTAGACAAGTCAATAATTAACAACCATTATTTTTATTATTCATTAGTTATTTAAGTAGTTATTCCAATATATTCCAGTAAAGAATTAAATTGCTTTTAGTTTCTATGTCTAAGATAATGCAGGACTTACTGGTAGAAACTGCAAATTTTATGAGCTGGGAGATGACTCAACTGCTAAGAACACTTGTTTGCTCTTTCTGAGGACCTGAGTTCAGTTCCCAGCACCCAAGTCATAGGGCTCACAACTGCATGAACCTAAGCTCCAGGGGATCAGACACTGCAAGTACTTGCATTCACATGCCACACATGCACTGAGACAACAAACGCATACCCTTAAATGACAATGAATCTCTTCTGAAAGGTAACCCCTGGAAGATCTTGTGTTGCATCCTTTTCTGTTGGTCTAGACCCTTGTTCCACTGGATAGTCTGCAAAAAGCAAACAGGGGCAGAGCTCTTGCCTCCAAGTAATAAGGGAGGAAAGTGTCCTGCACACACTAATAAAAGTGAAGTGATTGCAAGAGTCCGGGAGAGTACGAGGTTCTCTTAGAAGTCAGCACACCTAAGCCCTTGAAACTTCTGCACAAAGTGATACTGATTTACTAGAAGTGAGTTGTTCCTCTCATCTTTCCTCAAGCATTTATAATCATAAACAACTCACAAAACCAGAAAGCCTATGGCTTCTGATGTTTAAAAGAAAAAAGTAAAGGCAGGGCTGGAGATGGCTCAGCTGTTTACTCTTCCAGAGAACCTGGGTTCAATTCTCAGCACCTGTGTGGCAGCTCACAACTGCCTGTCATTGTAGTTCCAGGGGATTCTACACCATCTTTTTTCCTGCCTAGGCACCAGGCATGCAGGTGATGCACAGACATACAAAACATACAAATAAAATGTCCACTCATACAGCAAATAATAACAAAAGATGATGTTGTAAGAAAAGTCAGCAATCTGTGCTGTAATCTCCACATTGGGGAGAAAAACACAGAAAGATCATCAAACAGCTGAGGTCAGCCTGAACTGATGTGATAGAACATGTCTCCAAACAAGGTCAACTCAGCCAAAAATAACCCTCTAATCTTCTCAGTTTACACCTAAAGATGTTACTGTTACGATAATGTTTGAGGAGACCTTGCATGGGGACCATGGCGAATTCCGAGGTGATGGACGAACATGCCAGGCAAACAGAGCTTAAATGAGAAGTTTTATTAGAAAGGGGAGGAAGGGGGAAGGAAAGAGAAAAGAGGTAAAGAGACACAGAGAGGACAGAAGAGAGGAGGCAGGAAACTCCTGTCTGCCCCAGGGGAACTGCCGTGAAGAAAGGGGGAAAGAAAGAGCAGAATGAAAGCTGGAAAAGAGAGCTTAAGTAGGTAGGGTCTGTCTTTTAAAGGGGTCCTTTGCACCTGTGTACAGACTACACAGTCATGGAACTATGGGCTGACCAAGGTACTGCCTGAGTGCATTCTGCCAGGTGATAGGGGGAGGCCAGCATAGTGCCTGAATCCTTACAAGTTACTACTATTGCACAAACTTTAAATAGTCATATTAATTTTAGTAAATATTTCAAAACATTTTCATTTATGTAAGAAAAGTTTGTTTCCCTCTTATCAGTGAATGTTTTTATACTTTATTTTAGTCCAAAGTCAAGAATCTAAATAGGTAGATGGATGGTGATGATGATAATCTAAATCCTGTGCATGCCAGACTTAAAGGTTCTGAAAACAGATGTCAAGGTCAGAATACAAAGGGAAAAGAGTGATAATAAAGAAGGAGGAAGAGGGAAACTGAAGGGACGTGCATTTTGTCTTACAATTTGAAGGTACACAGTGTTATGAGCACTTTCCCTCCAGCCTGGTTCCACAGCCCAGTCAGTCCCAAAATAACACACAGATACTCTATTAGTTATAAAGATGTTGGACAATGTCTAGAGCTTCTTATTGCCTAGCTCTGTCTTAAATATTAACTCATTATTACTAACATATGTATGTTTACATGGTCTTATCTTACCAAGAACACCACACTCACACATCCTCTCCTCCTGAGATCACATCTGGAAACTCCATCTTACATTTCCCAGAATCCTCTACCTCTCCTAGTCCCACCTATCTTGCTTCCCCATTGGCCAACAGTACTTTATTTATTAACCAATAAAAGAAACATGTTTACAGAATGGCATCTCCCATCAACACAGTCTATGGAGGTAGAGGCTTCCCCAACCATGACAGAAAAAGCATAGCTCCTGGAAAAAACACCTAATCACAGCTCAGAGGGCCAGGAGGTAGACAAAGGGGAACTGCAATGTTAATCTGGCTTTCCTGTTTTTTCCTTTCACTTCTGGAGTCCACCCATGGAGGGTGCCAGCCATGTTCCAAGCAGGGAGGTCTTGCTTCCTCAGGCAATCCTTTTCCTGGAAACACCTTCACAAATCCCAACAGCACTCTCTAACGCCCAACCCAGGATGGCCTGCCTGCCTTTCTTTCTCCTTTCAATATGTTTGAGTGCCTTGCCTCCGTGTGTCTATATGCATCCCAGGTGTGCCTGGCGTCTGCAGAGGTGAGGAGACAGTGTCAGATCCCCAGCAAATGGAGTTACAGACAATTTGCTAAGAACTGAACCCTAGTTCTTTGTAAGAGCAGTAAGTGTTCTTAATTCCTAAACCCCGTCTCTCCCTACTGCACCATCACCAGGAATTTCTTAATCCAATCCAGCTGGCAATCAAAATTAACCATAGCAATGTATGAGCTGTGTTATTGTTTGACATCCCAGTCTGCAATATGCAAAGTTGTGATGTAAATACATGTAAACTAAGATAAAATTCCTCCTAAGGCATGCAAGCCACGATAGACTTTTGTAAAAGAAGATCGATGCTGTGAGTAAAACAAGGGTCTGAAAATAGAGAAGCCAGCTGAGGGTTGGCAGGGACACTCTAGGGAGACCTTAGTGCAACTGAAGGTGAGGACTGGAGAGGTGTTAGCAAATGAAACAACTGAAGATGGTACATTCCAGAAGACAGGGAACTGGTGCCTATGTCCTGTGGCCAGAAAGACAGGGCAGACTGTAGGAGTGTGGGAGGAAAGTAGTGATCCTGCAGCCCACAACGGGCCTGTTGAATCAAGGAAGGATAGAAGAGGGCTCCTGTTAGCAGTATGGAATCCAGACAGTACTGTCAGCCATTAGGAAAGAACTTATTCAATGGATTATATCTGGTTTCCTTCTATATTTTGAAAGAATTAGATTCTTCATGGACAATACACAAAATGTGTTGTGAGGGATTCTCGTGTCTCATGTTTTGAACAAATGACAGGTAAGGGACAGTGGATTACATCTGGGCATGAGAAATGCCTGCATAACATATATTCTGAAAACCAGTGTCCATTTACAAATACAGCCAAGAAATTTGAAACAACTTTCCTTCCAGTGTTGGCCTCACTATGTTAAGTAAGCTGTGTGCACGATTGGCTGTTCTGCATCCCCAAACATCTCTGTCACTGTCTTCCCTGCATGATTTGGGAAGTATGTCCTGGTCTCTCCTGCACTTCATTCTAACCCTGCTTGGTCACATCTCTCAACCATAGAAGGTCATTTCCCCACTAATGGTGGTTTTTCTGGATGTTGCCATGTTAAGATACCCTCTCCTCACATGTTAAATTTATAGTTCTTCTTGCGATAAAGCTCCTGACAGAAGAACATTCCAGAACTACACAAAGGAACACCTCAGTCAATTTTCACAGGCATGCCCATTCTTTTAGAATACACCATGGTTTTAGGTCAGGATCAAATCTGGGGCTGAAAACTTCGTGCTGAGTAGAGCAGAACTGAATGTTCTACCAAGTGGCCTGTGCAGACTAGATAAGTTAAGTGCCCAAGGTGGCAGGCTCCAGTATCAAAACTTGTGTTTTGGAGAGTTGGGATTGCAAAGCAGGACACTGGAGAAGAAGTCAGTGGCTCACAGAGTCCCTGTGTTGGACTTCCTCAAAATTTAGCCTTAAACTAAAGTGCACCACCATAGCATAAAGAGCCACGTGTGATGCTGAGAAAGAGCTGGTGCACTCATCTATAGCACAGGTGGATGCAACACTACAGAGAACTAAAGCTGGACCACAACTTCACGATGCAGGCTGGGACACTGGTGTGGAGATGAATCTGTGTCTGTCTGTGCCAGGGTGGGACTGAACTGAACAACTTGACTCTGACATCAAGAAGATGGATTGCTACTGCTCTTGGTTTCACGCAGGACACATCTCAATCTACTTACAGATTCGTGCAATGTTTAATGAGTTTTCACACCAACAACCTACCTGGTTTTCTTGTCTTTTACCTATCCAAAAGCTAGGCTCATCAGAGCACAGAAATGTGGAATCTGCCCTGGAAAGAATAAGAAAGGAGGCAGCACAGCCATCCTCCCATTCTCTGGCTACAAATGCAGAGTGGGCACTGTGGGGAGAGAGGACTATTGAGCAGCCTTAGAACTGAGTCAAAGCAACCCTTCACAAAAGGCCCCTTAGGGTCTCCGTCTCCAGCCATTGCATTCGATGCATGCATGCTGCAACCCCAAAGTTATAAACAGAAGTTAAAAAAAAGGTAATTAACCAGGATTTGTTCTATACTTAGGAGTTTGAATGTATCTTAAGGTAAAGTGCTGTCTGAGAATGGTCTCTGTGAGTCATAGCAAGGGGTTCAGACTTCATGCAACAATTGGTAACAAAATAATGTGACTGCATCATACTCACATAAAAAGACATACATACCTGTGTCAGCATGAACAGATTTTTAAATGAGGATTGAAAATTCCATCAGGCTCCAGGAAACTTGTGGCAGGCTGACAAATAGCTCTTCAAGAATATTAACAGAATCATGGACCATGAACCTCAGATCCATGGTACTGCCATACCCTGAAGCAGAATTTTGCAGTATGGGTAGGATCCCAGGACAAGCAGACTTTCCTAGACATCCAGTAGGGCCATGTACTACAAGAGCCCATGTGAAAGGGACACAGGAAGTTCAAGCAACAGAGAAGGCCACACAGTGAGGGAAGCAGGCTGGAGTGACACAACTACATACAAAGAAAGACAGTGACCTCTGGAAGCTGGGGGAGCAGGACACACGCACATGCACGTACACACATACACACACACACACACACACACACACACACACACACACACACACACACACCGAAAGAGACAGAGCAGTCAGTTACTTTCTGTGAACTAAGACTTGTGTCAGACTGCAACCTTCAAAATTGTACAATAACTATGCTGGTTTTAACCAGTGAATACAAGACCACTTGTCAAGATACCAAAAGAGACACGTGCAAATTATGAACCTTTGGAACATTGTAGTAAATAGCCCATAAAAGGCCTTCCTTGCCTGTCTCACCCCAGCAGCCCCTTCAACTCAGAGCTCTGTGAGCTTCTCACAGTCAGGCTAGAGATTGGCCTGGCAACCTCTGTTACTAGCTCCTGGGGCCACACAGAGGCCATGAGAATATATAATGCAAAAGGCCAGCTCTGGAAAATACCAGCTATGGACCAATCAAAGAGAGCATCCCCTCTCAAAGAGTGTGTGACACCAGGATGGCTGCAGAGCTGCAGGGAACAGAGCCCAGGGTGGAAACAGACAGAACAGGAAGGGCAAAAAAAAAAAAAAATAGAGCACAGAAACAAGTGAGACAGGACAAAAAGGAGCAGTGAGCAGCATCTTCCTGAGACCATGACCCCACATTGCCCTGTGGTTCCCATAGCAACAGTGACCTACACAGGCCTCAAATGACCCCTGAATGGACGAACAATAGTAAATTGCATTTCAGCTCGTCACAAGACTGGCAGCAGCTGCTGAGTTGGACACTTCCCCCCTCCCTATTTACTGGGTCGATTCTGTTCTTGACAACCTTAGGGTTCTTGTGGTTTCTCAGCCCTAGTTTCATCCTTTTTATCCTTTTAGAAAACATTGGTGGCAAAGGCCTGGACTAGAAACACCAACAAAGGAATATCAAAATGGCCAACAAGCTCAGGAAAGTGTTCAGTGTCCTTAAATATTAAGGCAATAAAAACTGTAAGTACAGTGAGAGACCTCCCTCACACCCCCAGGAGGGCTATACTCCAAAGACATCAGAATTACAGATATTGGTTATGCATACAATCTGGTTGCAAAACGGTATCATCACCGATGAAAAGAGTTTGGCAATTTTCAGTAAATTAGACTTTGACAGAATAGCATAGTTAAAATAGAACAGCATATAGCCACAAAGTCTACTCCCTATGTATACACCCAAAAGGTTACAGAAGAGGTTCAAATGCAACCTGCATAACACTCACAAAAAAACTGAATTTTGTTTTTCATTCTACAATCATTATGCTTAACTTTCCACTTAGAATTACTATAGAGCTATCATATTATAAATGCAATGATTAGTTCTTTGGTAATTTGGTTTCTTCCATAATTAAACCATGTTCCCTCCAGACAGTTTTATAGTATTTTATCATTATATAATTAATATTTCAAGTAAAAAAATTCAGATAAAAAATGGAATGCCTCCTCTTTCTTTTATTTGTGGACATGTGATCTAGATCTTCACACATCTTGAGCAAGTAACCCTTAAGTGAGAGAATAAATGAGACATCCAAATGGGCACTGTCTATAGTCATGCCCTCTTATAAGTTAATACATTTATTGCTATGATGCTTTCATTGATCAAAATACATTGAAAAACATTTCTAGATCCTACTTACGGACTTACAATTTAAGACTCTCTGAAATTAACGTCATTCATAATTGTTGCTACATGAAACTGGTAATTAGAGGCAGCGGTATATCTAATAGTTCCAACTTATTAGTAAACAACAAGATTATTTTTAGAGTTCAACAGCCTTTATGTATTGGAAATTAGGAACTTCCATGATGCAGGAAGTATAACCAAATATAAACAAATTGTTAATCATCTCGTTAAAATTAGATAGGTGGAGTTTAGTTTAGTGTATACATAGATTTAGCAAAAAAGTAATTTCAAATATTAGGAACTTTTGAACTACATCCAAGTGGAGCAAAATTTGAGCTATATATAATTGATGGCATTAGGCAGTAAACACTATATTCAAATAACTCTGATTTGTTATGTTGAAGCACTGTAATAATTACAATAGCAACTCCATATGTAAAAATGTTCCTGTTGGTTTCCCATGGTGCTAACATGGTCTAATTAGTTCCTATATGAGATTTTGAAAAAGTTCTTCACAGGGTCCCATGGCTTTAGGAGTAATTTATTTGCATTGGAAAAGCATTTTAATTCCATAACTGTGACAATGAATTACAGGGCATTATAATTAGTTTGGGATATATTTTAATTAGTAAATAGATACCTAATTAAATCTGTAGCCTTAGTATAAGAAAAGCAATTCTGTGGTAAGTGTCCTGGAATCATGAAGCACCAAGTATTAATGCTAGCTATGTAGAGGAGGGGTGAACTAACTAAGCATATAAGAAGTACTTTACACAATGAAAGACCTGGACATGTAATATGACTTCAAATAAGAATTTTCAAGATGGGGCTCAGAGGCCTGGAAGAATGGTTTACTGATTAAGCATAAATGACAAGTTGAGGTACAATTCAGTAAATAAACACTGGTCCAGCATATACAAATTTCTGGGTTTGATCCTCAGTACTGCTAATTACTCTATGTGTGCATCTTTCCCTCTGTCTCTCCCCAACTCTATGGCTTAGAGAGGGACTCTAGCTTGGTAACAATTATGCATTTACTAATATCAGTGTTCCACATTCTGGATTTGGCCTCAATCTCAAGATTTTAATTATTTTAAATTAATAAATACGATATACATCAGTAACTATTCTTTTAGTGAATTTAAATATTAGTCTAAGACAGTAATCAAATGACTATGGTGAGTACCTTTTCCAAAGAGTGGGTTTGGAAAAGACCACTGAGCCACTGAGCTAGAAATAACAAGTGCTTCTGCCAATAGATGTAAATAACTTCCTGCCTGGAGAGTACATTCTCCCTGCCCCCCCCCCATTATCTTAAGGACCAGGCCACTGAGCCCACCGCTCCTAAAGAAAGAAAAAACCCTAACCTTGCAGGTGAGCTAAACAATCCCTGCCTTGTAAAAACTTTGTACTCTATGAAATCTCTGTAACCTTGGAAAACTTATGGGTTGAGACTAGCCATCTCAAGCCTCCCTTTCCCTTTAAAAACTCTTCGCAATTGTAAGCAGGTGCCTTAATCTTCCAATAGAATGAGGTCCCAGCCGGTTTGGTTCTTAGCAATAAAAACCTTTTGCTTTTGTAGTCAGGAGTCACTCCCTTGGAGGTTGAGGAAATCTGTAGGCACAACATTTGGGGGCTCCTCCCAAATTTCTCATAGCCACCCAGGACCCCTGACCCCGAAAGGTTGATCTCCTGGCCAGGGTGTTCTATACCAGTCTGTTAGTCTGCTGGACTGTCTGTCTGAAAAAAAAGGTTCTCTTTCTGGTCCAGCAGTGGACATCGGTATCTGTATACAGGTCAATAGCACCTCAGTGGATGCACTAAAGGGGTCCTGGAAAATTTAAGAGATGCCTCAAGTTCTCCTCTGGACAGGAATCCAGCCAAAGGCTGGATTAACCTGCCTTCTTATGGTGAAGATGAGGTCGAGGACCGAGTCACCCCACTGGGGAGGCCACCACCCATCTGTACCGTATTTGGCATTATAGACCCTCTCATGGAAATCGGGGAGTCAGGCCATCTGAATCTGAGAAAACCTAAAGTATGTAAATCTCTGTGTTGGGCCCTCTGTGACATTTATTTATGTGTGTTTTTCCATTGTCTCTCCCCTAGAGATGTTACCCCAGACAAAAATTAACATAGGACTGACACCTTCCTCCCTGTGTAAAATCATAAAATTTCCTGCTGCATCATCTCCCAGCCCAGAAAGTTACAGCCTGGTAGCAAAGCAGAACACCAGGGTGTACATCACCCAGCCCCTCCCTCCCCTCCGCAGGTGCCAGCAGCTGCTCAGGGACTGCAGTGTAAGAAATTCAGGTACAAGGGATAGGAGTGGGGTTGAGGGAGGATGACTTTGGTAAAGATTTTTATGCCAACTAGATAATTAAGACTAACAAAATAGATGGTATATAGATATAATGGCTATGTTCAGACTCACACCAAAGCAGTACAGAGAACATTGAACAAAATTTTTTTTTAAAAAGTACTTGTTAAAAAGTTCTATCTATTTTTTCTGGTATAAACATAAGTTTTGTTACAAACATAGAGCTAAAACAAAAAAAAATGGTTTAAATAGTTTTTCTGTCTAATGCTAACAGCAGTCAGTCATTTATGGATATAGCTCAAATTTTATCTCTGAGGATCGGGCTTCTAAGGTTCATAGCAAAGGGGGAAATGTAAGGAAAATTTAATAACTGAAAGATAGGGGACTCATGGCAAGAAGGGAAAACCAAAGAAATAATATGTGCATACTTATTCTGTATACCACATATATGCTGTATTTTATGAAGAACAGTCCAGTTAGTATTTGCCACTTTAAAGTCTACTGAATATGATTGGAATATGCTTCATAGATTTGATTTCAGTTAGTGATGTAGAATATTATTTTAACTAGGCAAAGGTGTGTTCAGTTTGTTTACACTGAAGAATATTACCTTAACTACGTGAAGGTGTGTTACATTTGTTTCTGTTGCCTTTGCAAACAATGTAAAGATATGTTACATTTGTCTGTGGTGTATTTGCGTAATTATGTAAAGATGTGTTGCATTTGTTTCATCTTGCCTGCTTAAAGCACCTGATTGGTCTCATAAAATAATCAACTGAACAGCCAATAGCTAGGCAGGGGAGAGATATGCAGGCACTGGTTAATGGCCAAAATAAAGTCTGGTGCAGAATGATATACTCTTCAGGCACAAATCCCAAGTTAAGAAGGTGTGAAATATCATGTGAGATGTTCAATGAATGGTATAAATTGAGTAGTGCCATCACATTCCTTTTAATGGATTTGGTGTAATTTTAGTGACTGTTACTTCACAGGCTAAGTCATTCTTTCCTCAAGTAATAAAAACTAAGAATTAATGAGACAGCAAAATGGTTATATAAATAATTGAATTTATTACCTTATCATGCAAGCACAGACAAGCTTTGGCATATTCATACAATGGAATGTGGCCTAACTGTGAAAAGATGAAAAACTGGTACACTGCCAAAGGAATGAACCTTAACACTGCTATAGGAAAGAAACTAGCCACAGAAGGCCACACTGTGTGTGGTTCACTTCCACGCAGTGATGGGCACATTCATGGAGACACAGAGCTGAAGACCATCATTTGCCAAAGGAAAGGAGGGGAATGAGCAGTAACTGTTCATGGGTATATGGTTTACTTTTGTGGAGGTAAAACATTCTATAAATCGACCATAGATACAGTTACATAAATGCACAGCTGTACATAGATACAGCTATCAATGGGGTTCTTAACTGGTCTAGATAATAAACACCCCAAGTCAGATATAGAGGAAAGGGCTGAGAGATCAGAGAGAAAAAAGGAGGAAGCCACCACCACACCTTACCTCCTTTGCATCTCAGCAGACAAGAAAGCAAGTGCCTGTTTCTCCCTGTATATATACTGTTTCTGCCCAGCTATCTCACTTCCTGCCCATCTGTACAGACCTCGATGGTTAGCTAGTGGCAAGCTCCATTCTCTGACCTTCAGACAGTCTTTATTTATATAATCAAAATATTACCACATGTCCCCCTTTTTCTCTAAGATGTTTAAAAAAGGTTATAAATAATATAAGAAAGACTATCTACAATAAGTATAACTATACAATATGTTAAGGCAATAGGTGCATCAACAATGTTCATTATTGTATGACAAATTTAGATAAATATTCCATTATCTCTTCTTTTTTGATGAGTCCAAAGTCGTGTACCTAATCTACTTCTTATTCTAATTTGCATTGTCTAATTATCTTTTAATGTCTTTTAAGCCTATTACACTTAACACATCTTTAGTGAGCTTTTTTTTTATTGAGTCTAGCAAACCAAGAAAACTATAACAATACAACAAACCTGAGAAGGAAATAATATTAACTGAGTAAACAGAAAGTGCAAGCAAGAGACTTACAAAAAATGTGAGAAATGACAGAAACTGTTGGCTGCCTAGACAGTCACTCAAGGTTTCTGTGCAATGGTGGGACATCCATCTTTGGCCTATAGGCCTAGCATATCTGACAGACATTTCTGTGAAGCAAGATATTCTGAAGGACTGGATTGCCTTGTATTAGCAAGGTTTGCAGTCACTCTCTTTGGTGTCCTGTTTGTCCAATTTGGACAGCATACTGTCAGCAGTTGAGGCAAGGGCACTTTCTTGTCCACTGGCTTACCTTTGCCAAAAAGGAAGAACGCCATGTAGAGTTTCTCCAATGCCCATCATCTTCTCCAACATATATTGGTGCTGCCAGGAGCAAACATGTCTCATTGTCATAAAAAAAACTGTTATTAAAACATGTTAAATGCCATATTCTGTAGATCTCTGAAGTATTTGAACATGATCTGTCTTTCCAAAGTATTTGTTTGACCTTGTAAACATACCCAATGTGACAGCTGCATAATACTCTTAAGTCCTTAATACACAACTGTGCATAGATACAACTGCACAATACTCTAAACAACTAAATGCACAACTGTGCATAGATACAGCTGCACAATATTCTTAACAACTAAATGCAAGACTGCACACAGATACAGCTACACAACACTCTCAAGTCCTAAATACACACTGCATATGGATACAGGTGCACAACACTCTTATGTATACTCTAAATGCACAACTGCACTCTTCTAAGTGCTTAGGATGATGCATTTTATGTTACATGAATTTTATAATAATGAATAAGTGTGTGAGAAATGTACTTTGTGGGACATGTTCATTTATTTGTTCATATTTTGACATATATGCAAACAATCATGTCTATGTGATAGCATAAGCATAAGTTGCAATGATATATAAAGCGTATGCAGTTACACACAAACATGCATTCCAAAGGCACATTAATATAATACATATTTAAATGGCTTCTGTATAGATGCACATGTAATAACCATGTCCATAAGTTATAATATATTTTATAATTACCTAAATTTAGAAGACATGTAGCCTTGGTTATAATAATCATTTCAACTTACAGTTTTGCTACAGACACACTGAACACCTCACATCCTGCTGTCCTCTTGGTGTATTTGGGAGCTGAGCTGTTCTTGTCCCACAAGGTCCAGTCTGGGTTGAACAGTAGCTTGATTCTCTGTGTGGTCTCTCAGAGACAAATCTCCAACTTCACACGAGCTCTGTGGTCAGCCTGGAGCTTGGAGTATATTTTCTATGTTGTGTACAAGCCAGTGATTGGCATGTGTCTGTCTTTCCTAGCCTCTGACTGAAAAGAGATACCCAGTGCAGATCACCTGGCCTTTCATGCCACCAGCTTAATGTGATACGGATCATTTAAACTGATTGTGGCCAGTTAGTAAAGAGGTCAATATTCTGATATTTGATACTTCAAAAGAGCATCACAGACTATTGAAAAATAATGTAAATTCTAAAGCAAATGGCAGAGTGGCCATCTATACTGAAAAAGATATCAAAGGAAACAATCTGTGCATTTTATTTATTAACTTTTGTTTATCGAAAACAGTCCTGAAGTGGTTCTTCCTCTTGACCAGCAGGTGGCACTGTGAACATAGAGTTGCAATCAAAAGTACAAAGGTTTGATGTAGGTCATTTGAAATGATGTGTTTTTACTGGAATAGATGTCTTTTATTGCCACCCAAATGTTAACTCGATTACCTCATAGGAACCACTTTTAAAATATTATCCATAAGCTTAACGAACAAGGCTTGGTTCACTTTCTTGTAGATTCCTTCTTGATTACATCTTCATATACAGGTACCTACTTAATCCTGTCAAACTCAAGAGATTATCCCACTTTTCAAACAGAAAACTGGGTCTCACATGGGTCATTTTCTTTACCCAAGCCACACACCCCAATGAGGAAAACAAATCAAGCTTCAAAATTCTGTGTGGCTCCTGGGTGTTGGCCCGTGGCAACGACACAGTGACAGGGTGTTTCAAAAGTGGGATTCCTAGATGAACGTCTAGGTAGACTGTCCTAAGCACTGAACAAGCAGAGATCTAAAATGCTCATTTCATCCTGCTATGAATGCCATTTGTATTCAAATGCCAGAACAATCAACAGCAGTGGAAACTGATGCAAACATCTCAGAAGAAGATGAGTAGATTTCTTCAGATATATAACAACCACAGGACTTTGCCATTCCATTTAACATCATTTACTGATGGGAAATAAACACATCTTAGTACAAAATATTGCTATTCCCATGTGTATAACAACTCTATTCATCATAGCCTAAAGCTAATAACAACAGAAATGTTTGACAGGTGGGTATATACCCAAATTGTTATCTTTACAATAAACCAATAATCTGCAATGATAAGGAGTGAGCAATGTAGGATGAATGGCAAAGGAAAAAAACATAGTAAAAGCAAGTAAATTATCAAAAATGTGTCCTACATGATTTTATTTAGAGATAAGCCTAATTTATGAACAAAGAAAGGATGGGAACTGGCTGGTATGGGGGGTCTTGAGAGCTGATGGGTGTTTTCTACCATAACTATGTTATCAGTCACACAGATACATACCTTCTTAAAGGTTGTTGGGTCCAATTTTAAGTGTTAAATAAAATGCACTTCACTGTATTAAAATCAAACACTAAACAGTGTTAAGAATACCATTTTCCTATATTCAAATCCTGGCCGCTCCAATAATGTCATCCTCAAGTCTGTCACCCATGGGCGATACACACTCTGTCTTCCCATATTTTCTAATGCATCCAGATGAAAGGCATTGCTGTTGAAGAACAGCCATATAGTCACACACTTTGCCCTGTGTCTGTTACATACAGCAGGTTGGTTTTGGGCCCCTTCCTTTGGCTGAGCCTCACTTCCCCTTTCCAGCTTCAGTCAATATAGGCCCACCATCAGCAGAAAAAAAATAGTAAAAAGAGGCACGCCATGCAGCAATCATACAACAGCATTTACAATTCTATGTCTCTCATCACAAGCCTTTTTCCAAGTTATGTCTGCCTTTCTCCATCTCCCTTTGCTTCTTGCTACATTTGAATTTAATAAACTATATGATGTGACTAACTAAGGCTGTCAAGCTATGACAGAAATAGTTTATCGATAACACACTCAGAAGCCACCGTAGCATCAATATAACTTCTTATCATGGCAATACAGCCTAGCTATACTGTGAAACCAATAGCTGCACAATGGGACCAGTTTTAACAATCAGATTATCAATTGGCCATGGTGGTACAAACCTTTAATCCTAGAATTCAGCAGGCAGAGGTAAGAGAATCTCTGTGTGTTTAAGGACAGCTGGATCCACAAAGTGATCTCTAGGACTGGCAGGGCTATATAGAGGAATCCTGATCCTGTCTCAAGCAAACACACACACACACACACACACACACACACACATACACACACACACACACAAACAAAAATCAGATTATCAAGACTAAAGCAAAAACTGTACAACTTCTTATAAAACATGGAGGGGGAAAGGCCACATAGAAACAGAAGCAGATGCACAATGAACTTGTAAGAATAGAAGGTAGTTGGGGCTGGAGAGATGGATTAGTGGTTCAGAGCATTGGCTACTCTTCCAGAGGTCCTGAGTTCATTTCTCAGCAACCACATGGTAGTTCACAACATCTACAATGAAATCTAGTGCCCTCATCTGGCACAAAGTCAACAGAGCACTCATATCCATAAAATAAATAAATAAATCTTTTTTAAAAATTAGAAGGTAGTTTTCAAGAAAATGCCTGACACTAGTGGGACAAGGTACTGAGTCATGGTGACAATCATTGGTTCTTAAAGCTAAGATGATAAAGAGTACATTTATATTTTACAAGTATACTGCTAATCTGTACTTTGGTTCATGAACTTCTGACAAACTTTCCAAATAGCTCGGTAGAGTCACAGATAAGCAGCCTGCCTGCCAGAGGAGACCAAGGGTACTAAACATGCCAAGACTAACTTTTTACGACCCTGCTAAGTTAACTATGTGTGTATATCACCTTCTATATTAGAAATTTAGAGTATATAGATTTATAAACCAACCTCTCCTCTTACTGTAAGCTTGAGCACATCACCCAATACTGATGCTAGACTCACAGAAATGAGGTGGATTCTAGCTTTCAGTGAGACATAGCAGTCAACTCACATTCTTCTCAAGTCCTGCGTATATATTAGGGGGAATACATACCTCCTATGCTGGTAGTTTTGTGTGAACTTCATGCAAACTAGAGTCATCTGAGAGGAAAGAACTTTAACTGAGAAAATGCCTGCATAAAATGGCTGTAGTCAATCCTGTAGGGCAATTTCTTAGTTAGTGATTGATTTTGAGGACCCATTATGGGTGGAATCACTCCTGGGATGATGGTCCTGGATTCTATAAGAAACAGGCTAAGCAAGCCATGAGGAGTTCACCAGTAAGCAGCCTCCCTCCATGGTCTCTGCATCAGTTCTTGCCTCCAGGTTCCTTCCATCACTGCTTTCAATGACAAGATGCTCTACGGAAGTGTGAGTGAAATAAACCTCTCCTCCCCAGTTTGCCTTTGATCATGGTGTTTCATAAAAGCAACAGTAACCCTGACTAACCACTCTCTTTAGAAAGAGGGAAGAGTATATGTAGCAAAGTGAGAATTCCGGGGTTGCTGTATGACAATAGAGGCTCCATCAGGGTTAGAGATGTCCATAATGCAATACTCACAGATGGACAGCCAGGGGACACAGAGGAAGGGACCATGATTCATAGAATGATCTGTAAGAGAAAAACTAGCCCTCTTGGGATCTCATGGAGACAAAATTACACCTGAGTCTGTGCAGTCATGAAGCCCAAAGCCATCCATACTACAAATCTAGCAAAGATGCTAGCTTAGTAAACAGCTCACTTTCAAGGTTTAATGCTGGCTACATCCTTTACAGCAGCAACTTAGAATTGTCATTCTAAGGTCACAGAGGCTTGTGGGATAACTCCATCACTAAGGCATTTGCTTTGCCATCACCAAGACATGGATTCAATATCCAATATTCATGTGAAGATCTAGAATCAAATCAGTTAGTTAAAAAGCAGCTTGAGAAATGTAGGAGTCTGACGAAGATGCCAAAAACTGAAAACTGCCACAAATTCATAGGTAACCAATCACACAGACATCTAGTGAGTTCTCCAGAAAGCAAAGCTGAGCAATGAAAACCAGTAACCAGGTGCACAGGGAACCAAACAACAAATTCACAAGTTCAAGGGAAACAATGAGCACTAATACACTTTCAATGGCTGCATGAAGCTTTAACTCAAGAGTAAGGCAAGAGTCCTATGAGCATTGGGGAAAGAAAAGTCGTATGTAAAGAACACCAAAATGGTCCTATGCCTTCTTCCACACCAAACAAGTGAGACATCAGCCAAGTAGAGTGGAATGCACTGGACCACAACCCATTCAACATCAAAGCAAGTGTTCCTCCCTGAGATAAGAGTTAGATATAGACTTACAGAGGAATGAAAATCATGAGTGTACTTGCCTCCTTAACATCGCCTGATCAGTTTCAGCTGCATTGTGAGTGCATGCAGATAATAAAACTAACAAAAGTTAATACATAAGCGGTTGAAACAAGCAAGTATAGCATTTTATCACTTTGGATGCTGTTGTCAAAAAAACAACAGAAAAATCTCACTCAGCTGAATGAATAATGAAAAATATTTTCCCCTGTCTCTGTTGGGTCTGTTCCCCCAGCTCCAATTCCTCAGGCCTGTCCCCAGTACTGCAACAAAACACCAGCTTCAGTCTATTTTCCCCTCTACCCACATCTCCTGTGGATCCCACAGACCATCCCCTCCTGACCTACACACACACACACACACACACACTCATCCTTGGATCCCAGCTTCCAAACTAGCAAGCATTCCCTGTGAAGCAACCAGATGAACAGGCCAGAAAAAACAGTCAACACATAGCCATCACACTCTCTGAAAATCCAGAGAGGAAACAGAAACTGAGGAACAAACCACCTATCCAACAATGATAAACTTTAGAGTCATAAAGATAAAATAAATAATAGAGTATTTTCTCTAAATTTGACAAATACAAATGGACTAGATATTGTAACTGTAATTCTTACTTAACAATTGTTTTGTTGTGTATAATTTTATTATGGTGAAGTTAAAAACAAAAGAGGGGAAATGTGGAATATCTCTTTACATGATGTGAATATATGTCGCTGTGATTGGTTTGATAAAGAAGCTGACTAGCCAGTAGCTGGGCAGGAAAATGTTAGGTGGAAGAGCCAAACTGACAATGCTGAGAGGAAGATGGGAGAGTCCAGAGTTGCCAGAAGATGCAGAGAAAAGCAAGATGGGCATACCATGCTAAGAAAAGGTACAAAACCATGTAGCATGGCATAAATAAGAAATATAGGTTAATTTAAATGTAAGAGTTAGATATTAACAGGCCGCTACTGAGCATTTATAATTAATATTAAGTACCCATGTTGGTTACTTGAAAGCTGACAGGTGGGAAATAAAAATCCACCTATACACCATAGATGGAGAAAATAGATATTTTATAACAAAGTCAAATTTAAACAATGTCTATCAACAAATTCAGCCCTACAGAAAATTATCTATACCCACGAAACACAAAGGAAATAATCTCACATCAGAAAAACCAAAAGAAGGAAAGTACATACAACAACAATATCAAAATAAAAGGAATCGATAATCATTGGTCATTAATGTTTCTTAACAGTAAGTGTAATTCTCATATCAATTCCCCAGTAAAAAGACCACAGACTAACAAAATGGATGCAAAAACAGGATCTTTTTCTGTATCAAAAAAAAAACCATACCTTAACATCAAGAATAGATATTACCTTAGAATAAAAAGATATTCCAAGCAAATGAACCTAATAAGCAAGCTAGTGCATCCATTTGAATATCTAACAAAATATTCTTCGAAACAAAACTAACCAAAGGAAATGGAGAAGGATACTACAGATTTATCAAGGGCAAACCTATCAAGAAGACATTGCACATCTTATTTTTTTTATTTAAATATTTTTCATTTTTACATACTAACCCCAGTTCTCCCTTTTTTCTTACCCCCACCATGTCCACGCCTCAGAGGGGATAAGGCCTTCCTTGGAGAGTCAACAAAGTCTGGCATACCAAGGTGTGGCAGAACCAAACCTCTCCCCACTGTTGCAAGGCTGAGCAAGGTATCCCACCATCAGGAATGAGCTCCAAAAAGCTGTAGTTTGTATGTTTTCCGCCAGCCCGCCAGCCCGCTTGCCGCCGGTCTGGGCCCACAGCCACACCAGCCCCAAATAACACTCTGAGGCTCTGTATTTGATACAATCCTGTTGGCCAGTTACCATTATTGTTTATGGGCTAGCTCTGTCTTAATTATTAATCCATTTCTACTTATCAAAGTACTTCCACGTGGTCATCTTATAGGGGAGCCGCGGCAGGCGTCTTCCTTCCTCCCCGGTCTACATCTTCACTCCTCCCCACTACTTCCTCCTTCCTCCTAGTTTCTTAGTCCCACCTATCTTGCTTTTCCATTGGCCCAACAGTGCTTTATTGTTTAACCAGTATGAGAAACATATTTACAGAATAACATCTCCCATTAAAAATCCAGTTCAATGTTGCAATTCTTAATATCTATACCCAAATACAAGGGCATCCAAGTTCGTAAAATAAACACTTCTACAGCTTAAATCACTTATCAATCCTCACTGATAGTAGGAGACTTCAATACCCCACTATTTCCAATAAAAAGTCATCCAGACAAAAAATAAGAATAAGGAAATTTATTTAGTTCTGGAGTTAACAGACATTATAAACCAAATGGATTTAACAGATAATTATAGAATATCTCACTCAAACACAAAAGAATACACCTTCCACTCAGCACCTCATGGAACTTTCTTCAAAATTGACCACATACTTAGACACAAAGCAAGTCTCATTAGATACAAGAAAATTGAAATAGTTCCCTGATCAATCTGACCACCATGGATTAAAGCTGGATATCAACAGCAGTAAGTCTACAAACTCATGTAAACTGAACAACTCTCTACTGCATGAAAAATGAGTCAAGACACAAATAAGACAGAAATGAAAGACTTTATAGAATTCAATGAAAATGAATATACAACATACCCAAACTTATAGGACATAATGAAAGAGGTGCTATGAGGAAAGTTGATAGCACTAAATGCTTACATTAAAAAAAAAAAAAAATGGGAAGATCTCACAGTATCAACTTAACAGAAAACCTGAAAATTCTAGAACAAAAAGGAGTAATTACACACAAGATGGCAGGAAATAATTAAACCTGGGACTGAAGTAAATAAAATAGAAACAAAGAGAACAATACAAAGAATCAATGAAAAATAAAAAAAAAATGTTTCTTTAAGAAAATAAACAAGATAGGCAACCCCTTATCCAAACTAAAAGGCAGAGGGAAAAATATTCAAATTAACAAATTAAATTAACTCAGAAACTAAAAGGGGGACATGACAATAGATTCTTGGGTAATCTAGAGAATCTTAAGGACATTCTTTAAAAACCTGTAGTCTACCAAATTGGAAACTGTAAACGTAATGGTTAATTTTCTAGATAGGTACCACATACCAAGGTTGAATTAAGAACAGATAAACAATTTAAATAGATCTATAACCCCCCAGTGAAAGAAAAGCAGTTATTAAAAATGCCCCAATGAATGTAAGCCCAGGGACACACAGTTTTAGCACAGATTCTACCAGACTGTCAAAGAAAAGTAAATGCCAATACTCCTCAAGTTATTCCACAAAATAGAAACTGAAGGAACATTGCCTAGTTCATTTTATCTGGCCATAGTTACCCTGATACCTAAACCATATAAAGACTCAACAAAGAAAGAATTACTGACCAATTTCCCTTTCAAACAGAATCCAAGAACACAAAAATTGTAATCCACCATGATCAAGTAGGCTTCATTTCAGAGAGGATCAAACATGAAAATCTATCAATGTGATACACCATATAAACAAACTGAAAGAAAAAAAATCACACAATCACCTCAGTAGATTCATAAAAGGCCTTTGACAAAATCTAACACCCCTTCACAATAAAGGTTCTGGAGAGAACAAGAATACAAGGAACGTACCTAAACATAATAGACATAATACACAGTAAGCCTATAGCCAACATCAAATTAAATGGAGAAAAACTCAAAGCAATTCCATTAAAATCAGGAATAAGACAAGGCTGTCTACTCTCACAATATCTATTTAATATAGAACTTAAACTTTTAGCTAGAGCAATAAAACAACTTAAGGAGATCAGGGGGATACAAATTGTAAAGGAAGAAGCCAAAGTACCATTATTTGAATATGATATGATAGTATAGATTAAGTGACCCAAAAAAATTTCACCAGACCACAGATATGTTTTTAACCCATAGCTGATAAACACTGTCAGTTAAGTGGTTGAATACAAGATTAACAAAAAAAAAAAAAAAAAAAAAATCAGTAGCCAGTAGCTCTCCTATATACAAATGACAAATGGCTAAGAAGAAAACAAACAATCAGTAGAGCAATACCTTAAATAATATAAATATCTTGAGATAACTCTAACCAAGCAATTGAAAGACTTGTATGATAAAAATGTGAAGTCTTTGAACAAAGAAATTGAAGAAGATATCCAAAGATGGAAAGATCTCCCATGTTCATAGCTATCCTATCAAAAGCAATCTACAAATTCAATACATTTCCCATCAAAATTCCAACACAATTCTTTACAGACCTTGGAAAAAACAATATTCAACTTCATATGGAAAAACAAAACAACAACAAAAACCCAAGATAGCTAAAACAAAACAATCCTGTACAATAAAAGAACTGCTGGAGGTTTCACCATCCCTGATCTGAAGATGTACTAGAGAGCTACAGTAATAAAAACAAAGAAAAAACTCATGTTATTGGCATAAAAACAGACAGGTGGATCAATTGAATTCAATTGTAGATGCAGACTTAAATCTACAAACCTGAGGAAACCTGAATTTTTATAAAGAAGCCAAAAATACATACTTGGACAAAAAAAAAAAGCATCTTCAACAAATGGTGTTGAGGTTTCTCCATGTAGACTAATGCAAATAGATCCAAGGTTATCAACCTGCACAAAACTCAAATCCACATGGATCAAAGACCTCAACATAAAACCAGGGACAATGAACTTGATAGACAAGAAAATGGAGAACAACCTTGAACACATTAGCACAGGAGACAACTTGCTAAACAGAACACCAATAGCATAGTCACTAAGACCAACAACTAATAAATGGGACCTCATGAAACTACAAAGCTTCTGTAAAGGAAGGAACACTACCAACAGGACAAAACAATAGCCTCAGAATAGGAATAGGTTTTCACCAACTCCACATCTGGTGGAGAACTAATATCCAAAATAAATGAAGAACTCAAGAAACTAAATATCAAAAAAAAATCAAATGATCCAACAAATAATACAATTATAAATGGAATACAGATCTAAATAGAGAGTTCTCAAGTGGCTGAGAAACACTAAGAATTGTTCAACATCCTTAGCCATCAGGGAAATGCAAATCAAAACTAATTGGTGATTCCATCTTACACCAGTCAGAATGTCTAAGATCAAAAAACACATGTGATAGCTCATTCTGGTGAGGATGTAGAGCAAGGAGAACACTTCTGCATTTCTGGTGGGAAGCAAACTGGTACAGCCACCATAGAAATTAATATGGTAGTTCCTCAGAAAATGTGGAACTGATCTATCTCAATATCCAGCTATAGCACTCTTGGGAATATACCCAAAGATCTCTTCATCCTACCACAAGGACACTTGTTTAACTCTGTTCAAGCAGCTTTATTCATAATAGCCAGACACTGAAACAACCTAGAGATCCCCCAGCTGAAAAATGGATGAAGAAAATGTGGTACATTTAAGCAATGGAGAATTAGTCAACTGGTTTTTTTTTGTTTGTTTGTTTGTTTGTTTGTTTTTGGTTTTTTTTAAGGTGACATAGTGAAATCATCAGGCAAATGTATGAAACCAGAAAAAGTCATCCTGAGTAAGGTTAACCCAGAAACATGGTGTGTATTCCCTTATAAGTGGATATTAGCCATTAAGTACATGGTAACCAGAAGAAAGTTCATCAGCAAGCAGCACTTACCGCTAAGACTTACTGATCGACTTGCCAACATTAGAAGATGACAATGTCAGCCTACTAGAGGCTAGAGGCTTGGAGGAAACTGGGGAGCTGACTTGCCCACAAATGAACAGGAGATCCCATTATCCAGCTCGCAGGAACATCACTGCAAGTAGTGAAACATAGCCATTCCCTAAAACTAAATGAAATTAATTCAGAAATTAGGCACAAAAACAGTATGTAACATACCCAAGACAAATAAAAAAAATTACAAAGAATAACCAAATCATGACAATATTAAAATATGTAAAACTCTCTCTCTCTTTCTCTCTCTCTCTCTCTCTCTCTCTCTCTCTCTCTCTCTCTCTCTCTCTCTCTCTCTCTCTCTCTCTCTGTCCCTTTAAAGGAAAAAAGAAAGAAAGCCTGTTCCCTTTAGCTCTTTATTACATTCTTGTAATCCAAGTCACCTAGAAGAATTTCTACATGCTTTGTATCTAATCCTCAAAGCTCGAGAACTCTCCCACTGAGAACAATGGTGTACACACAGTTCCTACATTTGTCCCCCAGCCCTGCTGGCTTTTCCTCTGTTTCCTTTCCTTTTTCTTACCCTGTTGAAATCTAGCCAAACATCCAATTACCTTGGAAAGTAAATGGTAGAGAAAAGAGAAGCACAAAGTCTTCGGTGTCATTTTGTGAAGACATGTGATCTCACTTTAGAACGAGGAGAGCTTTCTCACTGTAGAGCATGAGAACTGGGAGGAAGCCAAGTTATCTGGATAAGCCTGTGTTTGTGAATGCACGGGTGACAGCACTCTTGTTGCCGTGCAGCTAGAGCTGTAGGTCAGGTGTGTGTGTGTGTGTCTATAAATCCACACCCCTTTGCAGCAGGAAACATCCAGAATATATTTCTAACAAGATCGGTGGGCAGCTCAGGTAAGCAAGCAAAACTTCCAGACTACTCGGTGTTCAATCTTTCAATCTCTGCTACATTTAAACGATCAAATAATTGTTATTTAAAAGTGAGGCTCTTGGTTAAAAGTGGGAAACATGAAATGAAACTATATTTTGTTGCTGCTACTGACTTGGTTTCCTGTGCTGGCTTCATAATTTTACTTTTAATTCATATTAAAAATAGAATAAGCTAGAATTCAGCTAAAATGACTTTTTTAAAAAAATATCTGGATGCTAGCAATTGTGCTTCCTCATTTTTCTTGTTAGTTTTAGTTTGTTTTTTAAAATAACTTGTTTTTTTAAATTACTTTAATTTCATGTGCATTTGGTATTTTGCCTGTATGTATATCTGGGTGAGGGTGCTGGATGCCCTGGAACTGGCATTACAGACAGTTGTGAGCTGCCATGTGATGCTGTGAATTGAACTTGGGTCCTCTGGAAGCAGCAGCTAATGCTCTTAATCACTGAGCAATCTCTGCAGTCCCCTAAAGTTTCATTTTAAAATACAGAAATTTTCAATATTGAAGTAAATGGCTTATGCTAATTTCTTTTAAAAAGTATAAGGCTGGTGTCAGGAAATGCTAACTGGCCAATGTTGCTAAAGCCTGCTGGTAGACATGGGGGTTGGTGCTTCCCAGGGGCATCTGATGCTACTGTAATGTAGTAATGGTCTGAATTCCCCCAGAGGCCTGTCCCTTCTAGCTAGAACTTAAGGACTCAGCAAGTCACATGCTGACCAAGAAAAGCACCACTCAGTCCCAAACATAGAAGCTATACTGTTTTGAGTACAGTCAGTATCTTTTTTGCAACATCTAATGAAGCCTTTTACTTTTGAACATAAAGAGGTGTTTGACAATAGTACATAAATATGTAATAAGTACATAAGTACTTGAAATTAAGTATTGGGTTCCTCCTCAATTCTGAACTTGGCCTGGAAATCCACAGATGTGGAAGTTGCACGTTTCTCTTTTCTTGATATAGATGTCACATATTCATCTGTTCCTAACACCAAGGACTTTCCCAATACTCTCCAGCTGAACTTTTCTTACCTCTTCCTCTAAAATCCCAAAAGATTCTGAAGCAGTTTTGAACTTTCCTCAAGGAAGATGAAGCCTTACAGCCAATCTCAGGGTATTTTTTTTTAATTTATTTTTTTTATTATTATTATTTGCTACCTGTAGCACATCTGTAGACCTTCTAAAGCTGATAGGTAGGTGGCTTTTCGGTTTCTCTACTGCAACTTCCAGACTGACTGAAAGCTGACTTTCACAAGGTGGGCTTTCTTTCCAAGTTTTCCATGTTCCCTGCTAAAACCTACCATAGCTTTCATTCCGTCTTCCAGGCGCAAGATGGCCAGACCTGAAGGGAACAAGATGACATTCTAAAACATTTCATGGCTTGGTAAACTATAAGAACCAAAATGTATAGTGTTATCTGACACGGTCACCATTTATCAGGATTTTTAGAGCCTGACCACAAAGAAGATGATAAATGGTTGTACTGGCAATTGTGGATGGAAGCAATTTCAATAAGACTAACCTGGGTGGCAAACTTCATCAGTTCAGAGATGAGACAAAAGAGATATCACTGAGAATGAAATCATACCACAAAGAGAGGGATAAGGAAGCATCTCGATTAACTGGGGTCTATAAACTTCCACTGAGCTGTGTCCTAGATCTCAAATGCCAAATGCCATTTTATACTGTTACAGTCACCAGGTATTTTTCCAGGACCAAATTATTGTATCTTCCTAATCTTCTCATTTCCCACCATTCTTAGCAGAGCTAAACGTAGTCAACTCAAGCAGAATCAGTAAATAAGTATTTATTAAATTTGGGCTACGACGTTTCATAATGATAATGGAATTCACTCTCAAATAACCTATGTCAGCAGCAGAAATGTTTTAGGAAATTTTAGTCAAACATGAAGGATATGTGTACATTTCCTTCTACTCTGTTCTTCAAATGTTTGCTTTTAGCAATGTGACAGGGCGAAGCAGTTTTTAATGAGAGTTGTAAACTGACGGGAAAGGCAGACTGTTGGAAAGCATGGGGAAGTCGGTCCATGTTCTGCTTTGCTTCTTATCTGTAACTGCCACAGTGTTTTCTGTAGCTGAGCTCACTTTGCTATGGAGTTAAGTTGATGTTCTCAATTATTCAGCCCAGAAAGACGAAAAGACAAAGAGCCCTTGTGCATGCCAAGAGTCAACTTTGCCTTGCCTGCTGTGGTTTGAAGGTGATTAATGAACAGGATCGTGTTTGAGTTTCACTATGAAGCTATGCACACCACAGTGACCTCAGGGGCAGCTGGGTGCCCTCAACCTGCTCTCAGTTTTGTTCTGTGCCAAGATATCCAGAACATCACAAACTTAATAACTAGTAAAACTGTTCAATGTTTTTAAATGCTTAAAAAGAAAAATCACAAAACAGTATTTATCTCTAGTGTATGAATGGACATTAGAAGCCATTCCACATAGAGGGATACTCCCTCAGCCTAGACACACAGGGGAGGGCCTAGGCCCTGCTCCAAATGATATGACAGGCTTTGAAGATCCCCTCCAGAGAAGGCCCCTCTCTTCCTGGGGAGCAGAAAGGGGATGGGATGGGGGTTAGTGCAGGGTGGGGGAGGAGGAGAAGGAGAAGGAGCTGGGATTGACATGTAAAACAAGCTTGACTCTAATTAAATTAAAAAAGGAAAAAATATCCCAACAGATTTTATAATGTGAAATCAAAAGAAGAACCTGTCGGCATAGGGTGTGTTCAAATATCTTTTAATAGCAGACTGTTTGAAAAATGACCAAATTCTGAAAATTATCTTCTGCCATCTAGCTGCTTCTGGGTGACTTTCTAGAAGACATGATGATACATTCTACTTTGGCCTTCTGCCTCCTGCTGATCACAGTTTCTTCCAACCTTGCCATTGCTATTAAAAAAGAAAAGAGACCTCCCCAGACACTCTCAAGAGGTACGGTAATCCTGCTGGAGTTTCTAAATTCAGTCATTTCAGCTGCTCTCAGAATACCTAGTATATTCATCTATAGTTTGTTTATGAGCAAAAAACTAGATATTTGTTATGTGTGACTTTAAAACAGATGTTTATAAATGGGGATGATCTATTCTAGACAGCAAATAACCAAATTTCAAAGAAATAACAACCTTTGGGTTTTGGGTTTGTTTGCTTTTTTTCAAAACAGAGCCTCACCATATAGAGTTGGCTGGCTTGGAACCTGTTATGTAGACCAGGCTGGCCTAAAACTCATAGAGATCTGCCTGCCTCTGTCTCTCAAGCATTGGGATTACAGGTGTGCACCACTGTGTCTGACTCAATAGCAGTATTTTGATGCATGTTTTGTAGACATTATAGAGAACTGGCTTGATGTCCGTAGCTTTCATTGACTTTAGACATTTGCTTTTTGCTTCAGCTTCAGAAAACCTTTGGTCTAAGAAACAAATAACCAGTCATATTCAAAAGAATGATAAAGAAACAGTCCTCAAAATTAGTTTTTTTTATTTCCAGGGAGAAAAATGCTGAGAATTATTTGCCCCCACACAATTGATTCAAATAATCAGGATGGCCACGCTCTTTGGACTGATGCTCTGAGCAGAACGTAGACAGATAATCCCCTGCAGATGGCTTCCAGGCTGTTTGTTTCTTCAGATCTATAGAGTGCCAGCTGTTTGTCCATATTGTTTATCTAAGTGAGTTAATTCGGCTTTAGCCTAGCAGTCACAATCTATACGTCTAGAAAGACGGTATATACTGCAAATAAATAAAGGGCAAAAGCATTTCCCTGGATACAATTTATCACACAGCTCTCCACACAAACAGTTATAAAATAAGTAGCTTAGTGACCTTAAACAACCCGAAGCTAAATTACTCATTGCTCTTCAAGCCCTTCCATAGCGCTCAGTGGCATTGCTGTGACTGTGGTAGAAGACATTTGTGTCCTTGGAGCTCATTTAGAATAATCTGCAGCAAAGGTTTATTACATTTATTTATGTATGTGTGGATATCAGAAGACAAATAGCTGAACGTGTTAAATATTCTCTCTTTCCACCATCAGAGTTCCAGGGACCAAACCCCAGCCATTGGTTGTGGCATTAGCCTGTGTAGGAAAAAGGGACCAAAGAAACATACCCTGAGCAGAGCCAAACACTTTGTCCCTGGAATCAGAGCCCTAAAATGCTAAAAAAAAGGGACCAGTGAAAGAAACACACTTTAACCCTGAAACCAGAGCCAAATCTGACCTTGAACCTGTGCAGAAAACCAACCAATCCCTGAGCAGGAGAAAGCTAGCTAATCTGAGGTCAGGGATTAAAATTTGACCAATCCCCACCCTGGAAATCTTCCTAGAAAACCTCTGTCCATAAAACACCCTATATAAACCCTGTGCCTGTTCAGCTTGTGATTGTTGGGCTGCCTGGCTGTCCTTGGCCACCCTGGCTACGTCCCTCCTAATAGATCTCTTGAATGAGGTTTGGGTAAGACTTCACCCCGAGCCAGAGCAGAGCAGACCAACCTGAGCTGTTAACTTGTAGCAACTTCACTGGGAAGCCCTCCCCTGCCAGAGCAGAGCTGATACACTGGGGATGCCTTACCTGGTGCAGGGCTGTAAGTTGCTATGCTTACTATATGACCTGTGGTATTCCTTGGCTCCCGATTGCCAGAATACTTTCCCATACGAGCTGCAACATTTAGTATTCTGTGGCTTCTGAGTGCCCGAGATCCTGTCCATCCAATCTGTCGTAAAGCTTACAGCCTATACTTGCCATGCCATCTTGCTGACCTCCTTTTTGGCAAATTTTATGAAAATAAATTGGAGTACATATGGCTTCTTTGAATAGCTTGATCTACTGCTCCAGTTATTGTGACACTGTTTTAATAGAGAAAATGACTACTAATGCTACGAGTCACTGTGTGCCCTTGCAGAGAGCACCAGAGACATGTCCAAACAGTTAATGGCAGAGATGAGTGGGGGAGAAAACAGAAGATAGTGAGGAAAAGGAATAGGATTAACACATACATACACACACACACACACACACACACACACACACACACACACACACACACGGAGACCAGTTTTCTAACGTATTTTTAAAAAAGAACGCCCAGGACCTGGTCCAATTACTAAGCATATAGCAGATACTCAATAAATGCATAGCTGGTAAATGAATAAAATCACAGAAGACCAAAAAAGCATAGCCAAAACTAGAGACAAAAGTATAGCCATGAATCCAGACCTGAAAGAAAATTTAAATTCTGTCATATTTGGCCATTGTGATTATAACCTAGATTGTATAGAAACAATTATGATTCAATGCGTTCCCCTGCAGAGCTATGGGTATTTGGGAAGTTATGTGATTTTTTTTCATTGTATTCCCAGGGATCAGTAGATTAAAACAGAACAGATGATGTATTCATGTCTATGGAACTAAACTGAACAGAAAATGAGAACTGCGATGTTTCCATTGCTAAAGCTCTACTATTTGAGTGACATTTACAACAGATGAGAGTTGCTAGAGAGATGGCTCAGCCGTTAAGAGCACCGGCTGCTCTCCCAGAGGACCTGGGTTCAAATCTCAGCACCCACAGGGAGTGCCACTCTAACTCCAGTTCTTTGGAATCTAATTCTGACCTCAGTGATCACCAGGCACAAATGTTGTGTATATACATACATGCAGGCAAAACACCCATACACACACAAAAATAAACATAAATAAACCAAATGCAAGCAAATAAAGAAAAGTAATCAAGGGCTGCTCTCATGTTTCTGGAGTAAGCTAATGTGAAGTGTGCTAAAGCAACATGATCATTACAGAGAAGACTCCAGGTAGTGTGAGGTACCAAAACAACAAATATGTCTTCCAACGTTAAGATATCAGATCTAGCATAAACTAACCCATTTTTCTCTCATTATTATTGTAAAATGGCACAGTGTCTTTGCAGAACAAACTAGCAACTCCTCAGAAAGCCAAAATACTTGCTGGATGTGGTAGCACTCACCTTTAACTTAGCACTGTGAGTTCGAGGCCACCCTGACTCCAGGACAGCCAAAACTATATACAGAGACACTGCCTCAAACAAGAAAAAAAAGTTAAAATACAGTTACTATTTAACTCAAAAATTCTCAATTCCTCTTCTCCCTGTACTCCCCAAACAAATTTAATGCATACGCATTCACAAACTTGTTCTTACATGTTCACCACAACATCATATGTTTGCCATGGCAAAGAACTCACATTTCCTTCCACTGATGATTATATAAAAAGTGGCTTCCTAGTTAGGGTTACTGTGATGAAAAACCATGACCAAAGAAAGAAACTTGTAAAGAAAGGGTTTGTTTGGCTTACACTTCCACATCGATGTTCATCATTGAAGGAAGTCAGGACAGAAACTCAAACAGCAGGAACCTGGAGGCAGGAGCTGATGCAGAGGCCATGAAGGGTACTGCTTACTGGCTGGCTTCCCATGGCTTGCTCAACCTGTTTTCTCACAGAACCCAGGACCACAAGCCCAGAGTGGCCCCACCCACAATGGTCTGGATCCTCCCCCATCGCTCACTAGTTGAGAAAATGCTTTACAGCTGGACCTTACAGCAGCATTTTCTCAATTGAGTGTCTTCCCTTTCAGATACTCTAGCTTAGTCAAGTTGGCAGAAAAACAGCCAAAATAATTGACCCCTTGTCAACACTCAAACGTATCACTGTTAAGTCATTACCATTCCTTTCTTGTTTATCCCCAAGATCTCACATTATCATCAATATCACAATATAAAAATGTTACTAACTTTAAAAGTTCCACAGTCGTTACAAATTCAAACACTTTAAAACTAAGTCTCTTTAAAAATATATTCCCAGAGCCGGGAGGTGGTGGTGCATGCCTTTAATCCCAGCACTCAAGAGGCAGAGGCAGGCAGATGTCTGTGAGTTCAAGACCAGCCTGATCTACAAGACAGCCTCCAAAACCACAGAGAAATCCTTTGAAAATCAAAAGAAATCTTTTGAAAAACCAAAAGAAAAATTTCCCTATCTCTTTTAAAACCTAAAAAATCTCTTTTAAACAGTCTCTCAATTGTGGCTTCTGTAAAATAATAACAATAATAATAATAATATAATGCTTTCATTTGCTTTTATTGTTATTTTTATTTTACATATCGATCCCAGTTCCCTCTCCCTCCTTCCCTCTTTCCCTCTCTACCCCCCTCACATGCACCCCGACCACCCTTCTCTCCCATCACCCACCCCACTCCACATGTAGGGTGATGCCATCCAGGAGGGGTCATCTAAATCTGTCAAGTCATTTGAAGTAGGGACTAGGACTTCTCTCCTGTCTCTAGGTTAAGGGAGTATCCCTTCATGGGGGATATGTCTGCAAGGTCCTTTTGTGCATCAGGAATACATCCTGGTTCCACTGTCTGATGTTACAAGCAGGTCCCCCCCCTCCGCTAGTCTGGTCCCACCGCCACGCCAGCCCCCAATAACACGCTGAGACTCTGTATTTGATACAATTCCTAACCAGCTAGCTCTGTCTTAATTATTAACCCATTTCTACTATTCTAAGTATTTCCATGTGGCTCATCTCATAGGCCAGAGAGGCTGGCTGGTGTTCTACCTCTCCCATGTTGACAACTCTTGACTTTCCTCCTCCTAGTCTCCTCGCCCTGCCTATCTTGCCTTCCTATTGGGCAACAGGGCTTTATTTATTAACCAGTATGAGAAACATATTTACAGAATAACATATCCCATTAGTCTGAGGTCCCTTAGCCATGTTCAAGGGGTCTGAGTCAGTCCCATGCTGGATTCCCAGCTATCAGTCTGGGGGCCCATTAGGTCCTCCTTGTTCAAGTCAGCTGTCCCTATAAGTTTCTGCAACCTAGTCTTGTCCTCCCTCTCTGCATCTGGATTCTAGTTCGGCTCAATATTTAGTTGTGGGTGTTTGCTTCTGTTTCCAACAGGTACTAGATGAGGGCTCCTTGATGGTGGATAAATTAGTCGTTAATCTCATTATCAGGGAAGAGTATTTATGGTAGACTTTCAACTCTTGCTCACATTGTTAGTTGGAGTCAGTTTTGAAGGTCTCTGAACATTTTTGTAGATTCAGTCTTCTCTTCAAACCAATAATGGCTCCCTCTTTTATGTTCTCTCTCTCTCTCTCTCTCTCTCTCTCTCTCTCTCTCTCTCTCTCTCTCTCTCTCTCTCTCTCTCTCTCTCCTTCTGTCCCTCCCCTGACTCAATCTTCCTAGTCGTACATGCTCATGCTTTCCTCTCCTCCTCTTTCTCCAAGTTCCCTCTCCACTCACTGCCCCCCCACTCCCCATGTGCACTGGAGAACTTGTCCCTTCACCCTTCTGTGAGGGACCTTATATGAATCTCTTAGAACCCACCTTGTATTCTAGTTTCTCTGGCATTGTGAATTATAAGCTGGTAATCCTTTGCTTTAGGTCTGAAATCTATATATGAGTGACTACATACCATGTTCCTCTTTTTGTGACTGGGTTACCTCATTCAGGATAGTTGCTTCAAGTTCCTCCATTTGCCTGGGAATTTCAAGATTCCATTGTGTTTTCCCACAGAGTAGTATTCCATTGTGTAGATGTGCCACATTTTCTTTATCCATTCTTCAGTTGAGGGGCATCTAGGTTGCTTCCAGGTTCTTGCTATTACAAATAATGCTGCTATGAACATAATTCAGCACATGTCTTTGTTGCATGGATGTGGATCATTTGGGTATATGCCTAAGAGGGGGATTGCTGGGTCCTGTGGTAAACTAATTCCCATTTTCCTGAGGAACTGCCATATTGATCTCCAAAATAGCTGTACAAGTTTGCACTCCCACCAGCAGTAAAGGAGTGTTCCCCTTTCTCCATATCCTCTCCAGCATAAGTTGTCATTGGTGTCTCTTTTAAAACCTAAAAATGTCCTTTAAACAGTCTTTCAATTGTGGTGCTTTCTTACTTCAAGCGGGAAGAACCAGGACACATTCACAACTAGAACAAGGCAAAAGCAAACTCCAACTGTATACATAACTCAATGGCCAATGTCTGGGATTCACTCATGATCTTCCGGCTCCTCTAAGGGTCACGCCTCCAGCTCTGCCCTCTGCAGCACACACAGCTTGTCTTCTGGGCTCCAGCTGGCTCCACTCCACTATTGCCATTGCTTTGGGTTATCATCCCGTGGTGCTGGCATCTCCAAAGTGCTGGGGTCTTCTGGTGTAGCTGGGCTGCACTTTTGTCAGCGGCTGCTCATAGGCTTTCTTCATGGTGCCATGCCTCAAATTTTCTACCTGGCCCTTTTCAACTTTTCAGTCCTGGGTCTTCAACTGCCACTGAGGCTGTACCTTTACTAATGCCCTCTCCTGGCCACTCACAGTGCCAAGCCTCTGCTGTCAACATGACCCCTCGTGCCTTCAAAAGCAGTATCGCCCGAGTGACTGTTACACAGTACCAAGTCAGGCTGCCAGCCTGGGGTACAACTTTGAATGGCCCAGGAACACAGCTTCAGTGTACTAACTCTCAGGAAACACTTCCCAGAATATTTCACCTCAGTGATGCTGGACTCTTCTTAATCACTGCTAATTTCTCAGCTCCAGCTGACCATCACCAAGTATCTCAGCAAAACAAAGAATCCGTTTAGTGCTGGTATTTAGTTATTCACATCATCAGACCCAGTTAACCAAAGCCACGGATTCTTCACACAAAAAGCACAGCCGCATCTTTGCCTCCCTTCACGAGCCTGGCCTCTATTGTCTGCACTGATCTCAACATTCTTATCTCCCAAGTTCCTACAGAACAGCTCACTGAGCTCTCAACACTCGGGGATCTTTCTGGCCCAGAGTTCCAAAGTCCTTCCAAAATCGTCCCCCAAACAACGTGGTCAGGTCTGTCAGAGCATTATCCCACTCCTTGTACTAACTTTCTTCATTGCCTAAGCTTGGCTCTATATGAGGGGATAATAGTAAGCCATAGAAAGGTCATTAAGTACTAATACATGACAGGACATGGATGAAGTTTAAAAACACGCTAAGAGAAAAATTCAACCACAAAGACCACATACTACATATTTCCACTTTTACATGAAATGTCCAGAAATGTCCAAACTATGGGGGTAGAAGCTAGGTCAGGGGTTTCTTAGAGCTCAGGAAGACCTAGAGAACAGAGGGTGGAAGACAGAGAAAAACAATAGCCTTTAGTGCTGGCAGGGTGGCTCAATGGGTACAAGTGTTTGCTGCTAAGCCTGGTGACCTGGCCTCAAATCTCCAGAACCCTGGAAGGAGAGAGCCCACACCCTCGAGTTGTCCTCTGAGCTCCACATTTGGGCCAAGGCACATTATCTCCCACCCTCCCCCCCACCCCGCACACACAAATAAATGGATAAGTAAATGGAATTATTTGTAAAAATAATAATAATAATAATAATAACTTTGAAGTGATGAGGATGTTCTAAAATTGATTGTTGACCTTGCAACTCTGGGAATTTACTAGAAAGAATGTGTACTTTCTATGAGTGAGTTGAACCACTTATGAATAACATCTCCATAACTTCATTATCAAAGAACAAACAAAGAAAACAAGAAGAAACACAGAATGATGTTTATCTTACTTCATGATTCTGCCTTTGATTACTGCTGTAACATACCTGTGGTATCGAATGTAGACACTGCAGGCTGACATTTGAACACAGGAAAACTTGACCCTAACTAGCCCCCAAATATTTCTTTCTTGAAAATTCAGTCTTCCTCATCTATCCCTGGAGCAAATCCTAAACATTCTGAAATATTCCTGGGTGCTCTGTACCTTCTATTTCTTCAGGGCTTTATTCTTTAATCTCTAGCACAAATTGAAGACTGTTTCTGTCTCCTTTTTAAGACAAATGGAATCTCTCCGAGGTCACAGGTTTCTCTTTCCCTCCCTTCTACTAGGTACATGTTTCTAGAATGTGTGTGTGTGTGTGTGTGTGTGTGTGTGTGTGTGTGTGTGTGTGTGTGTGTGTGTGTCTATCCAAACATGAAATTCTCATCCTTATATGTTTTTTTCAAGTAAAAAGTCAAAGTTAAATTTGGAACTCCTTTTTCTCAGTGTGTACTGTCATAGAAGCAGTCAGCATCCTTTGGTACTCAAGATGCAAAGGGCACTTTATAGTATAGTCAGAAGGACTCTTGGCAATTTTTTAGAAGTATGCTGATAACTGTTATTTCTCATATATTATGAAAGGTGCATGACCAGAGATGTCCATCATCCCTTGTCCATCATCCAGCACTGATCAATGGGTCAAGTTTTGATACACACTCCCAAATCCCCCGGAGTACTATCTTTTACACGTATGTCAGGCAGCAGCTTTGGAGCTGTCATATGTCTGTAGACTGACATCTGCTCATCAGACAGAAACCTGTAGCCCTGGACTAATGCATTGATTTCTCTCTTCTTCAGGATGGGGAGATGACATCACTTGGGTACAAACTTATGAAGAAGGTCTTTTTCAGGCTCACAAAAGGTAAAATCCCTCTCAGTTACTGTTCACTCGCCATTACTTATGCCTCATGGAAGAACCAAAGCAGTTGTGTTAGCTTCTGAAAGAACACAATAGTTCTTTGTTGTTGTATGCTGTGTGATGTAGCAGTTTCTATTACAGTAGTGTTTTAGCTACTCTTCTCACTGTTGTAACCAGACCCCTGACCAGAAACAATTTAAAGGAAAAGGATTTATTCTGTACCAGGATTTAGGGACAGAATCCATCATCGTGAGGAAGGCATGGCAGCAGAGGCAGCAGGTTGCATCCCACTGTCAGCCAGAAACAAAAGTGGGACCAGATGAAGGCCATGTATATAACCTATGAGGACTGCCCACCAGTCCATATTGTCTCCACCTTCCAGAGGTTCCACAACTTCACAAAACCACACCACAGCTGGAGAGCAATTGTTCAACCAAACAAGCCTACAGAGAGGAAACTTTTCACATGCAAACCATAACAAATGGTAATTTTTAGTTGTAAAAGCTCTAAATACCTCCATATGAATTTCTTTATTACATAGGCAAACTTTTAAATGTAAGCTGTATGAAAAGATGGTGCTACTCACTATTCACTATGCAAGCTTACTAGGAAAGCCATTCACAGGCACAGTCCTCCAGCCAATCTGGCCAGCCAGATACACCTTAGGGAGCTTTATTTCACACTCATATTTATAGTTAATCAGCCCAGTGCTCATCGAACATGATCTGCCAGGTGTCAGGCACTGGCCCAGGCTCAATGACCAAATGTTACATCACTCTGATCCTTAAAGATCTACTAAATCTTCTGGAGAATTTATCAAATATCTGGATATGTTCATTTCCCATTAAAGTGAAAATATAGGAAATTAAATTAAAATTGAGTTAAATGCACTCTCAAAACTGAATAAATATCAAACTCTTATTTCCAAATATGAATGTAAAAAAACAATTATATGTTTATGAACATTTATAAGTGTATGGACAAATTATAGCCTCAGAACACATAAAGAATCTTCACAGATAGGGTAAGATTCTATCTGGAAATTCTAAGAAGACTAGCAACTAAGAATTCATCTGTTATGGAAGTCAATATTTAGGCCTGGTGGTGTAGCCCAACTGGTAGAGTTCTAGCAGACCAGGCAAAAAGCCCCCAAGTCACACAAAATGAGTGTGACAGTGCAGACCTGTAATGCCAGGACTCTGAAACTAGAAGCAAGAGGATCAGAAGTTCAAGGCCATCCCCAGCTATGTAGCAAGTTCAAAGCTAGTCTGAAATCCATGAGACTTTGTGGAGACAGGTTATTCCAGGAGCTCACTGGACAGCCAGCCTAGATGAAATAGTACACTTCAAAATCAGGGAGAGACCCTGCCTCAAGAACAATGAGGACAGGCATTAATGGAGGATGATAATAACATCCTGCTCTGGCCTCTTCATGCACTGCATGGGTGTTTGCAAACACACACTAAGACACATGTGCCACATACCCATACCACACAAAACACTCTTGTGCATATACCATATACACACAACACACACAACATTCATGTGCATGTACCATATACACATACCATGTACATATACCACACAGAGAGAGATTTGTGCATCAAATGGGTCAAAGAGGATATTAAGAGGGGATTTTTTTTTAATATTTTGAGGTAAATCAACAAGAAAAGTTAATATATTAAAACTTTATGCAATGTACTATAAACAATTTAAAGAGGGACATTTCTGAATAAACAGCTTTATCTTTTTTATTTGAAAAATGAAAGTTCCAAATAATCTAATATTGTACCTTAAAGTCACCCTTCATCTCCCTCCCAAGGAAAGAAACTAAGGTCAAAATTAGTATTAGGACATAAAAAAACCAAACCAAACTTTAGCAAAAAAAGTAATCAAGAAAACAATGGGCAGGACCATACCATGAAAATCTGCACTTTTATTACTTAGAAGACATAAAACCAATGTAGCAGCAAATACACAAGCAAAGAAAAAGGAAGTGTTGTTACTTGCAGGTTTTTCCCTGCTGTTCAGTCCCGCCTCCACGCCAGCCCCAAATAACACGCTAAGGCTCTGTATTTGATATAAATACTATTGGCCAGTTACTAATTCCTTATCAGCTAGCTCTGTCTCAATTATTAACCCATTTCTACTAATCTAAGTATTTCCACGTGGTCATCTTACCCGCCAGCTGGCCAGCATGCCGTTCTCTTTCGGCTCTCCATGCTGACTACTTCCTAATCCTTCCTCTTTCCTCCTAGTCTCTAGCCCCGCCTATCTTGCTTTCCTGTTGGCCAACAGTGTTTTATTCATTAACCAGTATGAGAAACATATTTACAGAATAACATCTCCCATCAAAGGGTTGTGATACAATCAGAATGAAAGGGAGAAATGACAAATGGTGTCACAGGGGATGGAGAAGTGACTCAGTAGTAAGAGGACCACTGCTCCTGTAGAAGAGCAGGGTTCACTTTCTAGTACCCATGGTCCTGTAACTCCAGCTCTAAGGGATTCAGCAGCCTCTTGTGGCCTCCCTCACACACAAATACAAACATAAGTAAAAGTAAAAATAAATGAAGAAAACACAACCAACCAAATAAAACGGCATCACAGAAAATGGTCATCAGAGACTATTTTGAACAACTATTAAGTTAATAAATTAAATAATCCAGCAGAAGCATGAATTCCCATACTTCCCTTATACATAAAACCATAAAGCTATATAAAGCCATCTTGAATAGAAAATTTAAGCAGAACAGTAAAGAAATTTTATTCGTAACTTTAAAAGTCTTCTACCAAAGTAAAGCCCAATATCTGATGGTTCTAACTGTTTTTTGTTTGTTTTTGTTTTTGAAACAGCTTATGTCCCAGTTGAACTCAAACTGTGCTCCTGCCTAAGCACCCCATATACTGGTTTTACAGCTCTGTGCTAATACTCCCTGTGGCCTAATAAATTAATACTACCTAAAGAATTAATACTAATCCTCCTCAAATTCATCTAAAAAATGGAAAGAAAATAATATATTTAAATTTTGTTAATAAGGCTTAAAATACCCTAATAACAAAGACAGGCAGATACTACAAGAAAAGGAAAAAGAAAAGAAAAGAAACCATAGGTCATACCCTTTTGGTGGTCTGAATGAAAATGCCCACATAAACTCATATGGAGTAGCACTATTTGAAAGGATTAGGAAATATGACCTTGTTGAAGGAAGTTTATTATGGACAGTGGGCTTTGAGCTTTTAAATGCTTAAGACAGGCCCAGTGTCTCTCTTTCTGCTGCCTGTGGATTCAGATGTAAAACTATCAGCTACCTCTCCAGCACCATATCTGCCCGAGTGTCACCATGCTTCCTACCATGATGATAATGGACTAAATAAACCTCCGAATCTGTAAGCCAGTCCCACTTAAATGCTTGATTTAAAAGAGTTGCCATGGTTATGGTGTCACTTCTCAGCAACAGCAACGACTAAGACACCCTTGATGAACACAAATGGAAAAATTCTTTACAACATTCTAACATACAGAACTCAACAGCATATTAAAAACATCAGTAGCTACGGTTGAACAGGTTTTAACTCTAGAATGTAGGATCAGTTAATATATGCTAATAAGCATGATGCCCCATATTAGCACAGTGAAGAATCATATGATCTGTCAATAGATATTGATGAGCATCTGACAGAACGTAACATCCACTCACAGCAAACTAGCCCTAGAAGGGCCATTTCTCAGCACAAGAACCATATGTCCTTAGGTCACAAGCCCAGTGGAGACGAGCGGAAAGATTTCCTCTAAGAACAAAAGACAGGAGGCCCCACTCTCAGCATTTCCACACGGTGTGTCTGGATGCCCTGAGCAACCTAACTAAGCAAGATAAAAATGTAAAAGGCATCAAATGGGAAAAGTACAGATAAAGTCATTCCCATATGCACAGGAAATGACTGTGTACATAGAAAACCCCAAGGGATATTAGAGCTCATAAAAGACTTCAGGTAAGTAAACACAAGAAACCAATATTTCTGATTATATGGCTTTCCTGAATAGCCAAAGCCATGTATGCAATGGTTAAAGACACGTACCAAATAGGGAGAAGAAAGGGATCATTATATACATATCACATCACGGGAATGAATTTCTCTAACATGAAGTGTTCTTTAAAACTAAAAAAGAAATCTCAAGTCAACACAAACAAATGAGTGAAGAATACAATAGTTCAGAACAAATAATACACATTGGAAAATATGAGAACTAATTTGTATGAAGGTAAAATGGCAGTAATCTCTTTTCTTTTTGCACATTGGGTAAAATAATTTAAAACGGCTGACCAGTTTTAGCAGAGGTAGAAGGAGTCTTCTGCTAAAGAGAACATGAACTGCTACATCTTCAATGGAGAACAAACCAACAAAATGAATGTACATACTCTTTGGTACACAAGAATCTTCTTCTGGAAATGTATTCACAAACTTGCATACATAGATTCAAAATCATACACAAATAACAGCTGCTTGTTCATCAAGTAAGTGCTTATTCAAATGTAAGTAGAAGGTTAGAAATGATTTAAATATTTATTTTATTTAGAGAGGTTCAAGTATATTTAGTGGAATGCTATATTTTTTAAAAATTGCAGAATAGCATCTAAGACATGTTATATTGAAAATACACAGGTACATGTTTGCAGTCATATTTTCATTTTTTAACTTTAGAGATTGCATTGGCTGTACCCATCTCATGTTTTTAGGGACACACCCATGCATAAGCACACAGGGTTGTAAACAAAACACATCCACATTTGGGAAACTGGCCCCCAAATCTCTGGAAGATGGAATGATACCACTACTTACCTGTGGAAGACAGATCTGGGAGGAAGAACTTCTACATTTTCAAGTTTTAAGTCAAGTGAATTTAAAATTGATTTTAAAAGGAAAAAAAATGCACAAATTGAAAAGGAAATCTACCCAGTGATGATAAGTAGTGAGGCCTGAGGCAACCTCTGATTTCAGAGTCTCAAACATTCAGACATTTAAGAACTTCTATCTCCCTCTCCCCGCTCCCTCATACCTCTCACAGTTAAACATGCCATTTCATAAGGTTTTAGCTCAAGGATCACAGATTCACATACAGTATACAAACTAAGAAATTATGTCTACTTTAAAATTTGAGGAAAATAGAGTGTTTTGTAATGTGAAAATGAAACTAATCCCACATTTTAGTGTTCACAAATAAAATTCTGTTGAAACACAAATACTGCTTTTAGCTACTTGTACATGATAAGGTAAAGTTAAGTACTGGGAATGAAAATATGGCCACAAACCCTCAGACATTTACTCTCTTCTACTGAAGAAACACAATAAAACAAAACCTTGAAGCCTTGTTTTAGACTGTAGTTACTTCAGCTTCTGCCAGAGTCTCTCTGCCTTTTTTTTTTTTTTTCTTTTTTTTTTAAAGTGGAATAAAAGCTCATTTGTGAACTGTTAGGGGTGATTCTTCTGATGCTGGAGGTGATTTCTCCAGACTTCCCTCAATCACCCTGAGCACAGCCGTCCCTTCAAGATGTCTTGTAGAAGCTGGGAAGAAGTGGCAGCCGGTCAGGAATGCAGAGTTGCCCATGCCCCTGCCTGCTCTTCCTCGTGATGCCTACCCGCACTCATGCAGGCCAGAAGAGCTATCTAGTAGAAAACTTGATGTGTACAAGGCTGAATATAGACCTGCCTGTTATTGCATCATTAAACATCTGCTCAGGAGGTCTGACTCTAGCTTCCTGCCTATGTAAGCCTCATTGAATACTTTAGGCTTAGCTCACTGCTTGTAAGAAGTGGGTATGACATTTCATTCATCAGAGCTCAATCTGCAATAGCTCAATAGCAATGTCTGATGTTGGTGAATGGCAGCTTTCTAATTAGCCTATAAATCCTAAAGGTTAGTTGGAAGGGTCTTATCCAAAATGTACTTCTAATCCAGGTTTGAGAAATAAATAAAATTAATCATTCAAAGTTTGTGTTTAGCATTTAGTTAGAATAAATAATTGTTGGATACAGCATAGATTATTTGTATAATTATATTTTGTAATTGCTGCAATTGCTTTTGAAAAGATTTATGCTGGCCTGGGGATGTAGCCAACTAGTAGAGTGTTTGCCTAGCATGAAGATTGATCACCAGCATCGCCACATTAATTAATCAACAAAGACATAAAATCTTTGTTGAATAAATATGTCCTAAAATCACTCTCTTTTAATGCTCATGATTATCTTATTATTAAAGCCATATTGGATACAAATCACCCTATAATCTGCCTTAGTCAATTTTGTGTTGCTATAATTAAATACATTAGGCTAGGTAATTTGTAAAGCAAAGAGGTTTCACTTAGCTCTGGAAATTCAGGAGAATGGGCATCAGCATCTGCCTGGCTCTGAAGAGACCTCATGGCAGATGGCATCACAAGATATGACTTGTATGCAAAGAGAATTAAAAGATTCCAGCCTCACAGCAATGCATTCTTGAAGGAACTAGTCCAGTCCCAGGAGACCAGATCCCCTGGGAGACAGATTAACATAATCTTGAGAACAGAGCCATTATTTACCCTTATTATTCTCTACAGAGCCATTAGCCACCTTCCTACCCTTAAATTTTCCACTGCTTCATCATCCCAATGGGGCCCTGCTTCCACCACAAGAACCTTTGGGGAAAAGATGAAACCTAGACCATGCAAATGTCTACAACATACTCATTTCACTCTTGTAATTACTGCTCTCATTTTTCTGTTTGACTAGAGTTAAGGAGTAAATTAGTATAACCAAGTAATGCAGAGTCAAAAATCAAAAGGACCCTGAAAAAGGTATTACTAGAGGACTCTCAGTTGAGTTATTGTAAATTTAGGTCAGCACAGGAATGAAAGGACATAAAACTGGTCAAATAGGACTAGTTTGTAAAAACTTGAAACGAAAAACCAAGAACATTTTAAATTGGCTCTTCTGAAATCACATATCATGATTTCATTAGAAATAATTTTGTTTCTAGCATCCTTTGAGCCTGGAGATAGCATTGTTCTCTAATTTATCTACACGTGCTACAGTGGACCTAAGTGTCACCTACTACTCTAAGCTATGGTTCCTGTACTACACACAAATTCTGATTCAGTACATTATGAGAGTTGATGTTTATAATACTTGTTGAGTTCTGGGGCCACATACTGGGTGACACTACCTAATACAGTTTTCATTGCCATGAAGTACAAGTCTGAGACTTTTATTTAAGTATCGTCAATAGTACCAACAATTTAAATCTAATTCTAATTTTATTCAACATTTATCTCTTAACTTCACTCTGTGCTTTCTTGTCTAGTAACAAGCCATTGATGGTTATTCACCACCTGGAAAGCTGTCAATATTGTCAAGGTAATCTTTGTCTATGGGGTCTTACTCTATATCCAATATGAGGTAGAAGTAAGCTTGAGAGAATTGTTCAGAAGGCACAAAGGCAAATCCCATTTTAAAAATGTAATTCCCAGACTACTACCATTCAACCAAGATTCTTAAAGACCAAATGAGAGCCATCTAAGGGTGCCCTCTGGTAATTTCAGCAGGAGGATTGTGAGTCAGAGGCTACAAAGTGAAACACAGTGAAGACAACAGATTACAATGATTGCCAGGTGGTAGTGGCACACGCCTTTAATACCAGCACTGGGGAGAGACAGATGATCTCTGTGAGTTCAAGGCCAGACTGGTCTACAGAGTGAGCTCCAGGACAGGCTGCAAAGATACAGAGAAACCTTGTCTTGAAAACATTTAAAAAAAAAGATTACAATCATTGCTCATATTTGTTGAATGTGAAATTATGGTGTGATCTTGGGAATGTAATACTTTTTAAAAGAATCAAAGTGATTAGAAAAACTTGCTGACAGAAATTTTTCTAACCAATGAGTTACTGTGCAATGTAAATTATAAAACTAGTGTCTTCATTACTGCAATTGTCCCTTGACATCTCCATGGACACACTCCAGCTTATAGATTCCCAGTGAGGGACTAAATGGTAAGGGACAACAAACCATTTGCACCCATGTCACTGATGGATATGATAAAGAACACACTGGCTTTGATAGTATATTGACAATGTTTTGACCCTTTAAGCTAACTGACATTTTTCTCCCTCACAGCACTAAAACAGGAATTTTCCAAAAATGAAGAAATTCAAGAAATGGCTCAGAATGGATTTATCATGCTGAATCTCATGGTACCTGAAATCAACAGTGTTTACTTAATGTTGTCAATTCATGGAAATTTTTAACTCTTTCTTTTTTTCTTCAAAAACATACAGGGTCAAGTATTAGTTACTACAGAGTTTTAAAAGGCCCTAATGTACAACTTCTTGAAAATTTAGTTTCCATAAAGAATGCTACACTTTCCAATATTGTTCATTTATTTTATCTTCTTTCATCTTCTTCTAGCATGAGACCACGGATAAGAACTTGTCACCTGATGGGCAGTATGTGCCAAGGATTATGTTTGTTGGTATGTATGCAACTTCATTCATCAGGTTTGAAAAACTAGCAGGAACCTCAGCATTCTTGCTTTCATTTGATTTATTTAGAGGTTCTAACTTAAAGAGGGGAGGGGCATTTCTCACCCAACCAATAATATTGTATTCTTCTTAGAGCTATAGCCAAAATTCATAATATTACTTACAAACTTTAAAATTGTTAAATCAAGTTACCTATGAACTTTCAGAACAACACCCCAAAGTAGAGTAAGAGACCCATGGCCCCGAAAAGGAACTGTGGACTAATCCATCACGGACTCACATGATGAGAACTAACTTTGCTTGTAATCTTGCCTGACTTTGGTTTAGAGTGGGAGAATGAACAATGTTAAGACCATGTTAAGTGGTGTTTGAGTGACTTTGTCTTGGGTTGTTTTTTAACAGACCCTTCTTTGACTGTCAGGGCTGATATAACTGGAAGATACTCTAACAGGCTGTACACATATGAACCCCAGGACTTACCCTTGTGTAAGTATTCATAAATCACACCAGGCAGTGGTGACAGTTGGCTCTGACTATCAAAGGGTCAATGAGGGCTTATATCAATGCTGTCCACAATTCCAATCTCTGGTGCTGGGCACGGTGTTTAAAATGCAGACTCACAACCCCCTGCTCCCCCATACAAAAAAAAAAAGGAAAACCTTCTCAGAGGTCTCAGAATCTGTTTTAGCAGAGTTGCCTATAACTTCCAATGATCACTGAATTATGAAATCAATAAGAACTTAGCACACATTAAAACGACACAAACATTAACAGAGATAACTCCATCTCCTGGTGTCAAAGACCCCATGTGCTTTTCTCAGATGACAGTAATGACCAATCTGCCTATCTTAAATACCTATAAATAATGAGGTACAAATTTACTTAGGACTTTAAACATTTTTAATAACAATCTCTATAAGCCACATTTGATAAGATGGTATTGGTCTCAGATCCAGAAATACTGTATAAATCAAATAGTTAACTAAAAGCAAAACCCTCTCAAGGCTCCGTGAATAGAACTGTTTATTGTAAATGCATCTCATGAGCCACCTCTAATTTATGTAATCCCTGAATTTACAAATATTTCTTTATCTTATAATATAGTATGCTAATGAGCCAACCAATATAAAAATTAAACAATCCAATGTTCTATATTACCATTTAGATTATAACATTCACTACTTTCATTTACTAAGAGTACAACATGCGTTTCCTCCTATTTCAGTGGTAGACAACATGAAGAAAGCACTAAGACTTATCCAGTCAGAGTTGTAAAGAATCATGAAAGATGCTTCAACTCTAAGAAGTCAAAAGTGTGACAGAAAGCTCTGGGTCACTAGCAAACACAAAATGTAAAAGTATATGGACTTTGTAACATTACTATTTAGATTTATGAACATGTCTGTTATAGTTCATGAAGGTAAAATTGTATTTTAATAAACATTGAAATGTCTGATGATGTCTAGTTTGATGTTTACCTATATCACTAGACAGTTTGCCATGAGCTGAGAGTTGCTATGCTCTGTGCATGGAATGTCCCCACTGCCTCGTGTTTTGAAGACTTGCTACTCAAACAGTAAAGAAGCTCTGGAAACTTTAGAAGGTGGGATCCATCTAGAGGTTATAGATCATGATAGTGGCTTATTGAGAATATCTCCTCCCTGAAGCCTTCTTATCTTGCCCTCTAGTCCCTATTGACCAAGAGGGGGCGCCTCTGCTACACACTCCCCACTACAACTGTTCTACCTAACACGGACCCAACTGGCCATGGACCAGATCCTTTGAAACTCTGAGCCAAATCAGAATCTTCCTCCCTTATGTTCTTGATGTCCAACACTTTCATTACTGCAAAAAGTAACTAATACAGCTCTAATGCAGGAAGAGGGGCCCATATGAGAAGTTCCTATCACTTCTACTTCCTTCTTCTCTTTGTTCACTAATCTGATTTCATATCTATCCTCAATAGTATATCAAATCTACTGCTGTGGATGATAAATGATTTCCTTGTTACATATCTGAACATTCAGCAGAATATTTCAGACTTACTTATTTTCCACTTTAAGATAGGCATCTGACAAATAATTCAAATAAGCTTAGAATGTATTTTAAAATTCAACTACATGTTCTTAATTGTTGGGTAGATACTTTCAATTTTTAATGTTTTAAAGAAAGTGAAATTGTCTCAGTAATATTGGAGAATTTCTAGACATAATATTCCCTCCTAAAATTATCAGATGACCAATTTTTAATCTAGTTCTTCACAGACAATGACAGAAGGTCAATAAAATGCTGCATGTTCTTTTAAATAACAAAAAAAAAAAACAAAACAAAAAAAAAAACCTTCGGCCAAAAGAAACTCCATTGTCTTAAAGGAGCAATAATAGGGAGGCAGGAGATTTCTAGATAGTTAGCTTTCCTAATCCATAGACTCTGATTGCATTTTATAGGTGTCTTGAGAGAAAAAGGTGTACATGGGCTAGATACACACTGTCTAATACACATGCCTAATTGAACTCAAGATTTGATGAGTCAGAGAAAGATTGCTCCAGATGTCATTTGGTCACCATCCTATTGGTTTTAAACACCTTTAGTAAACTGGTATGCTTGGATATAAATAGGTTTCATGATTTCGGCACTATGTATCCAATATAATTTATGTGCAAAAGACATGAACATACACACACTCCCTCAAATCAGAGAAAAGACCAGTGCATTTTAATATTAGCATTTATGTAAACACTAACTTGAATTTGATCTAAAATTAAAAATAAAATGTAAAATAAAGTTGAGATACTTAATATTCTTTCAGTGGGTAAAGATTAAAGTAATACCATTGATTTCACTGAAGAATACATAGGAAGGAGGAAGGAAATGTCAGTAGTCATTTGCTGTGATCTACAGAAGAGATTCATTGACACCTTAGCTCCAATAAATATCTTTTCACTTGTTCTTATTTAGAGTAATTGTCACTGAATAATAAATTGACTTTTCTCTGTAATGAAAAGTATATTTCTTTATACATTGATATGTAATTCTATTATGACTACATTTAATATAATTTATTTTAATGGTAATTTTCTAATAATTTTTAATTATTTTGAAATCCCTAGTAGTATGTTTCTTCACTTATGCAATAAGTCACATCAGGCCAAATTAATAAGACCAGGTGTAATCTGAGTAAAGCAACACCCAGGTGATTCTTGGAGGAAGAAAGCAGGAGAGAAATCATGTGGCAGGTCTAGGGGCTGAATACCCTGCATTCAAGGTCTTGAGTAGCTCTGGAGGAGGAGCCAGCACTTGTCAGGTTTTATGTGGACAGGGTCTGGAGAGAGGTGGGCATCCAAAGTGGAGTTCCCGGCTAAACCTCTGGGCAGGATTTGCAATGGGGCCCAAGCTGGAGATTCCCAACAATAATTATATCAGTAAATAGAGTTTGGGAATCTTTCATTTTCTCTAAACTCATTTAATGTTTAAGCTCTGTAGTCTGGTTGATGTTTCTACTTAACATCATCACTTCACAAAATATATTCCTTGGATCCAACTACTAGATTTGCTCCTACATTTCATATTTAGAACTACACATTGGCATCTGGGGCTAGGGCACTGGAGGAAGGTACATGCATAACCTCTTTCCAATTATTCTGTTTATAACTTCCAAAAATTATTTTTCCCTGACATACTCAATATTAAGAAAACATTACTAACCAACTCTCTGAGACTATATATACAATTATTTGTGAAAGGAATTTATATAGAGTACTCCATTCTACACAAAGAACAAAGACATCTAAGGAAAACTGAGAACAAGAGAAATAGACTTCCCCAGGCAAGAGAGCATCAGTCAGTTAGCCAATACCAACTGATCAGCCCTGAACACATACATAGAAAAACATTGTGCACACTGAGCAGATTGTACTTAAGTATTTAGTAATACATGTATATATGTATATATACATGTATGTGATAACAATTAATGAAAAATAGAGGCCATGAATTTATTCTTATCTTTTAAATTTTCTATTAATTTTACATACCAACCAAATTTCACTCTCCCTCTCCTCATTCCCTCATTCCACTCACTCCCACATCCCCTTCCCCCTACTTTCACCCACTCCTCAAAAAGGGCAAGGCCTCCCACAGGGAGTCAAAAAGCCTGGCACATCAAGGTGAGGCAGGACCAAGCCCAAGCCCCCTCCCACATCAAGGCTGAGCAAGGCATCCCACCATAGGAAATGGGCTTCAAAAAGCCAACTCATGCACTAAGATAGGACCCACTGCCAGGAGCCCCAAAAAGAGACCATGCCACATAACTGTCACCCTCATGCAGAGGGCCTAGCTCAGTCCCATGTAGGCTCCTGAGCTGTCAAGGCCATCAATTTTAAGAGAGAAAGGAAGAATACATAGGAGGGTTTAGAGGGGGAAAAGAAAAAAAGTGGTGTAATTATATGCAAATTTCACAAAATAGGACATAACTTTTCTCTTATTAAAATATTTTTCATATAATATATTCTAATTATAGTTTTTTCTTCTCCCTACTCCTCACAGTTCCTCCCCACCCACACTCCCATCTGGACCCTCTTCCTTTCTGTCTCTCCTTAGTAAACAAACAAACATCTAAAAATTAATAAAATAAAACAAAACTAACAAATCAGAATAGAGTAAGACAACTAAGCAAGAAAAAGAGCCAATGAAAAAGCACAAGGAACACATAGATTTAGAGACACACACTTTCCCACACACAGGAAACCCATAAAAAACAAAAAACTGGAAGCCATGATATGTACACAAAGGGCAAATATAACTTAAAAAAAAAGCCAGCAACAAATTCCCTGTGGTAGTTTGCATGTAATCCCCCCCCTAGTCTCATAGGGAGTGGCTCTATTAGAAGATGTGGCTTTATTGGAAGAAGTGTGTCATTGTGGTGTCAGGCTTTGAGGTTTTCTATGCTCAAGACACCACTCAGTGTCTCAGTCAGCTTCCTGCTGCTTGCAAAATGTAAGACTTTCACATACTTCTTCATTACCATATCTGCCTGCCTGCCACTATGTTCCCCACCATGATGATGATGGAAGGAACTTCTGAAACTGTGAGTCATCGTAATTAAATGTTTTCGTTTATAAGAGTTGTGGTGGTGGTCATGGTGTCTCTTCACAGCAATAGAAACCCAAAGACATTCCTTAACAAAATTATGTGACAAAGAACCTCCCAAGATGCCATTGAGTTCATTTTCTGTTGGCCATCTTATACTGAGAATTGGCCCTACCCTTAAGAGTGGTTTGTTTTCCCAGTGAAATTCCACTGCGGAAACTTAAATTTTTATTTACAAGTATTTATCAATTTGAGAAGCTTCTATGTCAAGGATGAGGGTTTTTTCCCAATTCTCCTTTCAACTCTAGGATTGCATTTGATCCCATGAAAGCCTGTGCATAGTACTTTTGTGTCTAAGTTCATATGTGCACCAGCCCTGTGTCTAGAAGGCCTTGATTCTCTGGAGTCTTTCATCCACTCTGGCTCCTACAACTTTCTGTCTCTCTTTCTGTAGGGTTCCCTGAGCCTCAAGGAGAGGAATTTGATAAGAGTCAACCCTTTGGGGGAAAAGTGTTCCAAGATCTATCACTTTTTGCATAATGTCTGGCTGTGGGTCTCTGTATTAGTTTTCATCTGCTCCAATAGGTTTCTCTGATGATTGCTAGGCAAGACACCAATCTATGAGTATAGTAGACTGTTACAAAAGAATCATTTTATTGATATGTTCTTTTAGCAGAACAATAATATTTTGTTTTCTCCTAGGTACCTAGTCTATATAGTCTCAGGTTCTTGAACACCCAAGAAACATTGATTATGGGTTCCATCTCATGGAGTGGGTCTTAACTCAAATCAGATATTGGTTGCCCATAAGCTTTGTACCACTACTGTGCCAGTATATTTTGCAGGCAGGACACTATTGTAGGTCAGTTTCTCATTTGGTAACATGAAGAATACTTTTGATTACTATAAATACTAGTCCATAGGGACAAAGGCTCAATGTAGGCATCAGCTCGATTTCTCCATGTTCGTGTTGTATACATGTTGTCTTCAACAATGGGGCTTTACCATCATTTTATGGAAAGCCACTGATAGCCTTGGCAATATCCTGGGTTCTTTGGGGGCTCCTATGGGACTCTTTTGGCCATGAACTGATGAAGGATATCCTTCTGTATGCTGTGAATATGTTTCTCTTATTGGTTGATGGAAAACAGATATTTTGGACAATGGACAAGCAAGATATACCCAAGCAGGAAGTATAGGTGGGGCTGCCAGACTAGGAGAATTCTGGGATGAGAAATGCAGTGAGCCGAGAATGAGATACCATGTAGCTGCTGAGAAAGCAAGAGACTTGGGCATCACTTGTAAGCCAAGACCATATGGAGATACATAAAAATGAGTTAATAATTAAGAGAGAGCTAGTCAATAAGAAGCCTGAGCCATAGGCCAAACAGTTTATAATTAATATAAGCCTCTGTGTGTTTATTTGGGACTTAAAGGCTGTGGGACCAGGCAGGACAGAAACTTTTGTCAACAAAGAACTCAATCAGATGTAACCCATTCCTTGTACTGGAAGCTTTATTTGGTGATAAGAGATGTTTATTTAAGGCTCTGTCTCTCTTCTTATTAGACTATTTCATTTAGGTCATCTTCATTAATGTGTGTGTGTGTGTGTGTGTGTGTGTGTGTGTGTGTGTGTGTGTATTAGGAAGGTTCTAGTGTATTAGGTTTCCATATGACCCCTCACATGACCCTTAGTTTTAACTGTCTCTCCTTATATTCCCTCCCTCATCCCCTCTCCCTTCCTCATTCCTGTTTGATCCTCCAATTCCAGTGCTCCCATGTCCATCCAGAATTATCTATTCTATTTCCCTTTCCTAAAAAGATCTGCCTCCCTACCACCACACCCAGTCTCTTACTCCCTGTAATTATATGGACTGTTATGTTTATTGCTTATCAGTGACTTAGTAGACAACATACACATATAAGTGAATGAAAACTGTATTTGTCCTTCTGGGCCTGAGTTAACTCACTTGGGATGATTTTTTAATGACTTTGTGATTTCATTTTTTTTTAAGACTGAGTAATGTTCCATTATATAAATGTGTCTCATTCTCTTTAACCATTCATCAACTGATGAACATCTAGGTTGTTTCCAGTTTCTGGCTATTATAAATAGTGCATCAATGAACATGCTTGAGTAAGTATTTCTGTGGTAGGGTGAAGTGTCCTTTGGGTTTATGCTCAAGAGGGGATCTTTAGGTAGATCAATTCCCATCTTCTTGAAGAACCGCCACATTGATTTTCATAGTGGTTGAACAAGTTTGTACTCCCACCAGCCATAGATGACTGTTCCCTTTACTCTACCTTCTTTCCAACAGAAACTGTCATTTGATTTATTGATCTTGGTCATTCTTATTGTTGTAAAATGAAATCTTAAAGTGGTTTTGATTTGCATTTGCCTGATGACTAAAGATGTCAGAGTATAAGAGATAACTTTTAAAGTAACAAAAATTAAATTTTTTCCTATGAACTCTTTAAGACATGATCCTAATATGTAGATTTGTTTTTAATCTGGATATCAGATGTAACTGGAGGGCATGTCTTCAACTACTGACATGGATACTTAGTACATTGATTGCACTCAACCCTTCTCTTTTTTGTCTCCCCCTTTCTATTTTTAAACTTCAAACAGGAACATTTTACATTCTTTTATAAATACATGTTTTATATTATTATTTTATATTGAACTCAATCTCTCACTTTCTGAGTCAGAATTGGTCCATTAGAGACTGAAGAGAGAGCTCAGTTGGTAAAGAGTTGGCCATGCAAGCATGAAGATCTGAGTTCAAACCCCAGAACTCATGTAAATAAAGCCAGACATTGTGATACCCACTTGTAGTTGCAGTGCTGGGTGGAGACATATAGATCTTTGGTGCTCACTGGTCAGCCAGTCATCTACCTCCAGCTATGAAAACTCCAGCCCCAGGCTGAAAAGAGACTCTGTCTCAAAATAAGCAAAGAAACAAAACCAAACAAGCAAAAATGAACATTCTTATACACAAGCACACGCACACAAAGGCCATATTTTTTTTTTAAATTATGAAACTGTTGGCAGGTCACTGGCCTTTCTTATTGGCTAGCTCTGTCTTAAATATTAACCCATTTCTACCGACCTACGTGTTTCCACGTGGTCTTATCTTACTGGAGAAAGGGTTCAGACCTCTTGACTTTCCCTACTGCATCTCCCAGAATCTTCCTTGTCTCCTAGTCCTGCCATCTTGAAAGTATTTTTAAAATACTTAATCTTTCCTCATTATCCAACATCTATTTTCTATTTTGTGCCAGATATGGCATTTGCTACTGTATATGTAAGACATACTGGAAAAAAAAATTAAAGCCATCTCCATCCTCTGTGGAATTCAGTTTAGTGGTAACCTAGAGGCAGGAGGGAGGACCTAGTCAAATGACTTGACAGATGACCCCTCCTGGAAGGCATCCCCCTACATGTGGTGGGGGGGGGCAGAATGGGAGGGAAAGGTGGTTGGGGGGAATGGGAAGGAGGGAGGGAGGGAGGGAGGGAGGCAGAGGGAACTGGGATTGTTGTGTAAAATAAAAATAAAACAAAACAAAACAAAAAGATGTGCACACTATCACCAGTAGGAAACAATCCCTTTCTACAGTGTCATGGATGGTGTGGAACCAGTAGGGGGAGGCACAGCTTTCTCACCATACTGTTAAGTTCCACACAAGCTGTAGTGCCCATGACTCCAATGGAATGAGAATGTGTACCTTCATTGTCAATTTGATGAAACAGAAAGTACACCGGAGGGCTAAAGATTCATTGATTTAACCCTAAAACTCAAAAGTATATACAGATTTGTTTTGTTTTTGTGTTTCAGGATTTTATAATTAAGAAGAATGTGCTTCAGGAAAACTTACCCTTCCAGCACAATATGCACATATATATTAGATTTGCTAAGGACTTTTCAGTGATACCTCTTAAAAACATAATAATATACAATCCATATATTCAGGACCAGCCTTACTGAGTAAAGGAAAATAAGACTTTACTGCCTTTTTAATGTGTTTCTTGCTCATGTGTTCTTCATTAAGTAGAAAGCCCCTGGGAACAGTAAGGCTTCCCTGAGACTCCCCTGGCTCTCTTACACATCTACACAGATACATAATGTCACAGGATCACTTGGATGTTGGGAGGGCAACAGAACTGTGGAGCCCACCTGTAGCCAGGGGCCACTAAACACTGGGCCCACCTGCTATTTGTCCAGGTTTGGTTTAGGACTACTGCACACACCTTATCTACAATAGATCTGCTGGAATACAACTGGATTCACTCAGAATACTGGTTACTACCACTTGCAGACATATACTGTGGTGATTTTCCAAGAGAATGTGCCATCATCCTGAGCTATGTTCATTTCCACTGTGATGAAACACCCCCCAAAAAATCAAGTTAAATACAAACTGTTTGTTTTAGCTCCCAGTTACAGCTTACAGTCCATATTACAGGGAAGCCAAAATTGCGGGAACTTGAAGCAACGGTCATGTCACATCCACAGTCAAGAGCAGAAACAAATGCACACATGTTAGTCCTCAGCTCGCTTTCTCTACTCTCATACAGACCATGACTCAAACACAGGGAATGGTGTTGCCAGCAGTAGATATGGTCTTCCTAGCTCAGTTAGGGCAAACAAGATGATCTCCCATTGACTGCCTATAGACAAACAGGAACTGCATAATTTCTTGTTGAGATTTTCTTCCTCCGTAATTATCAACTGATTTGTGTCCCTTAAAACCGTTACATGTTTAAGTCCTTGTTCTTAGTACCTATTATTATCTCACTTAGAAATAGGGGTCTTAAGAATGATATTGCTTACAACACAATCATATTAGTCTAGAGTGGGCCCCAACTCTGGAATGATGGTATCGTCACAAAAAGGGATAATTGGTTTCCTGGGAACCCATTGGCCACTATGGAAGGCTGATTACAGATTTTCACCTTTTCTCGCTTCTGGTTTGTTGTTGCTGTTATTTGTTTTTAAGACAGGGTTTCATGAATCCTATGCTGGCCTTGATCTTACTATGTAGCTGGAGATAACCTTAAATTTCTAATCTTCCTGCATCTGCCTGCAGAGTGCTGAGATTGCAGGTGCATAGCACCATGTCCATGTACACAGTGGTAACAATCATACTCAAGACTGCTAGGCAAATGCTCTACAAACCAAGTAACAACCCAGACTCCAGTGGTACCAAAGCCTTCGAGGTTTTGGGTACCGATTGATACAAATAGCAGAATAAAGTTTCAGGCCTTCAACTATCTCTCAGACTTTACTTTCTACCTTCACCTGTGTCTGTTATATTAATAAAATCATATTTTCTTTATTCTGTTAGTCCTATGAAATACTATCAAATTCCATATAATTCTTTGGTATGCTAAGGAAATCTTTCTTATTAATTTACCCCAAATAGCAAGTTAAACTTGACATGCTTTCATACTGGATTTGGCAAAATGTGGACAAACTTAGAGAAACTGCCTGGGAGTCCGAGGAGATAATTCTGTTCATGGTTCAGGCATGTTCACACCAGTCTAGCATATTGGTACAATAAAAACCCCCTTTATTGTTTGTTTCAAAACTTTCAAGCTCTAAGACCCAGAAGCCAGTCAATTTTCTGTCTTCATCTTTGAATATGGATTTTCTCTTTTTTCTTATTTTTATTTAAATTATTTTTTTTCATTTTAAGTACCAACTGCAGTTCTCTCTCCTGCCCCCCCCTTTTCCTGCCCCCTTCCCTTCTCCCAGCACCCCCACCTTCCCCTCTTCCTACTCTCATCCACTTCTCAGCACAGGGGGACAGGGGGTGTAAGTTTTCCCATACAAGAATCAGGCCAGAGGCAAGCCTTTGGGTGACACTGTGTGAAACAGAGAGCTGAAGGCTGTGTCCCGTGTAGGCGTCTTTCAGAAGCAAATTTAGCTGCTTCAAGGAACTGCTCTCCAATCCAGGATCACTTTCCATTTCCGGTAAATTCACTCTTAAGTCCCAGAGCAAACACTTCAGGGAGAGTTGTGACATCAAGTTCAGCTAAACATCCTCGTCTAAAACAAGGGTCACTGATCATTACAAAGATACACACCGCTGTGACTTAAGGTTTTTGGTTTTCTCATTTCCTCTGCCCTTGTTAGGAATGGAGCAGTGACGATCTTCTTCCCAGAGTAGCCAGTCCGGCAGACATGAACATGGCAAGGGCAACTTGCCAAATGGTTTCTTAATTCCCTTCTTTATTCCTGATCATCAGAACAGACAATCCACAACGGCATCCATTTACCTAGAGCTGATGGCAACGCAGGCCCTTGCTGACTCCATTACTGTAAAAAGATTTCTGTAAGAGAACCTGAAAGCAATCTCTATGGGCTGTGACAAATGCACACACCCTTGAGGACACATTATCCGGAAATCTTAGCATGGGGCAGTTCAAACAAAGCAGGGCCCCGTCTGTCAATTGCCTTTTCCTGAGATCAGGAGAAACAGGCTACCCACCTGGATCCGGCTCTTTACAGGGGGTGTTGGCTCGTTGTAAGCAGATGGTGGGTTTATGACTTCAGTGTGCTGTATATTTCTTAATAGACAAATATTTGCATTGGACCTGAATAAATAATGGGGAAAAAAATCTCCTTGAACTAAGCTTTCAAAGAATGCCTGAAGTTTAGGGACAGCTCAGCATTCGGAGGCCTGAGTGAATGAGCCTCAAGCCCTGCCCTTCCTGTTGCTTAGACCTAAAACCTGTCCTGGAAAATAAAAGCAAATATTTGGAAGGCACAAACATAGTGAGGTGTGTTTGAGAATCAATGTGTTTCCTCCACTCAAAGAAATCTGCAAAAATGGCCAGTAGAAACATTTTAGTGCTCAAAAAAGGAAAAAAGAAATGTAAATCATACTGGCAACTAACTGTACCTGCAAATATGGCCTGTTGGTTTCTTTCTCTTAATGCTTTGCACTGTGCCTTTCCACCGTATGACAGTATTCACTTTTCCCTGGATATGACAGTATTCACTTTTCCCTGCTCAGGAAACTTGAGTACAAGGTTTAGCGGCTTTACCAGAATTTCGGTTTCCCCTTACAACCGTCAGAGCTAGGGTGTGTAGGCCTGTCTTTCCCTGCTCATTTTTCTTGTTTTTGTTCCCCGTGCACCTGGTAAAAGGGCGGGTGCTAGCATTTGACCTAGCTTCTCTGCAGAACTTAACAGAGCTGCCTGTTGCGGATCTGTGAAACAGGTTTCAGCGCATGTGGGGAGCTTCAGGGAATGACAAGGACACGGGTGCTGGGGGACTCCACGGAAAACATAGGATCTTATTAAAATAGCAACAAAAGAAAAGCAAGCTTCAGCCCCTGGAATATAAACTCAGGTGGAACTCTCTCCAAAAAGGAAGGTGCTTGAACCATAAACTCTCATCCAACCGGCGAGACATTTATATTTGAGACAGTTTGACTCTTCAGACAACTTCTCTGAAGAGTGACATAAGAAACGCAATTTCCAAAGTGTTCCTCCTGCTCCCGGAAGGGAGGTCGAGAGAAACTCAAGAATTGGATCTTTTACACGAGAATGGCCTCAGGTGGATGATGCTGGGACAGAATCCTGGAAGCCTCTAGGAGAAGGGAGTATAAGGACTTGTGGAAGAAGGTGGGACCCACAGTACGTTGAGTATGGCAACCTAGAGAAAAGCAAATGTACGCAAATATCCCCTCATTACCCGACATCCTGCAGCACCTCTCCGGCCAGTCGGAGGAAGTGTTTAAATCTCATTTGTGAAATGGAGAGATATGATGCCTGAGTTATGTGAATTAAAACTGGTCCTTTGGTCAGATATTTTCCTTAATTGTGATTCTTCATCTACAAAATTTTGTCTTCAATGTACAGGTATTAAAAACATAAACAGAAAGCACAGTTAAATTATTTTAAGGGTATTTAAGAACAGTCTAATAGCTCAAATTTCAATCATGCCCAAATAAACTGAGAGCTATACCACCCCCCACCCCACCTCCACACCCACACCCTACCACTCCTATCCCCGCCTCGTGGACACACCTGGAATCAACTAAAACTCAAGCACTTGGGCACACCTGTGATGGATTTTCTTGATTAGATCATTAGAGGTGGGAAGACACAAGGCAGAAGGAAGCTTTTTTTGTTTTTGTCTTTCTGCCTTCATTTTCATTGTCAAGTTCATCAATCCTGATGCCAACACATTCTGTGTCCAGTGCTAACGTAACAGACACCTAGGCCTTAGCACAACTGACTCCGTGATAAAAGGATCAGATCATGCACCCAGAATATAGACAGAACCACCTAACAAAACCAAAACAAAGACCGAATCCATTGAAGTCCACAGGTCTGGGAAAGTCTCTAAATGTACTAACCTTGCTTTTTGGCATCTGTAGTTCTGCTTCTAGCTCCTTGTTCTTGTTAACTGAAGTATGTCAATACAGAGTGTGGTTTTTGTGATTAAAAGCTCACCCAGAGGAAGGCTCAGTGCTAACTTGGATCCCAAACACCCAGTGTAGTGTAGTAACAGACTGGCTATTAAAGATTTCCTATTGGCTTAAACCCATGTCCATGCAGTTTCTCTGGTGAATACCCCACAACGTGAGAATTTGCTTCTTTGGGTTCAAGGTAGGTTCTGTAAGTTAGAGACCCTATGTCATACAGTAAGACATTCCTCCCTGGCCTTTGTGAATGCATGCAGTACATACACACATAACACACAAAAGCAACAGGCACAATGCACACACACACACACACACACACCACGTACACACACACACACACACACACACACACACATTTTACCATGGAATTAGTTATTTAAAGCAATACATTAGATAAAGTGTTCCCGAAGTCATAATGAATTACCATATTTGGCCAATTTATCTCTGTAGTTCATCTAGATGGATGGACTTGAACGAAGCTACCTGACATTAATGGATGCTACCTGTTTTATGTAAACATTCTGCCTGCTCTAGCCTAATCTCTGAAAGGGGAAATAGCTTCACACCCCAATCCTCTATAAACATTCACCCTCCTGCAACTTAGAACTAGACGTCCTTTATTTTCTTCAACTTGGCTTCAAAATGCAGAAAATGCTCTCTATTGGAAATGAGCATTCTTTGTTTTGTATAGGTACATAAGTTCAGAGGTACTGTTGAAGCCAGACATGGTGATTCACACCTATAATTCCAAGTCTCAAGAAGCTGAGATAGGAAGACCATGAGTTTGGACTCAGGACTGCACAGAAGATTGTGTCTAAAAAGCAAAACATTATAATGTCATTGCTGAGTGGAATTAATATAAGCCACCTTATCAAGCTCTGATTTGGAGCAACAAGTAGGAACTGAGAGGAAGACAACTGGTCAACCCACCACCATCTCCTGGGAAGAGAGTCAGATAAGTCACCTGATCTCAGACTTTCTAGTCTAGTCACTGTAATAGAAAGTGTGTAATCTGTCATGTTACTTGCCTTCTGAGGGTTCCCACTCCACTCCACCCTACCCCTTACTCTAACCTCACTTCATAGATGCTCATTAACAAAGTCAAGTGCTGGAGTTGGCTACCCCAAGGCCTATAAGTTGTGGGCTGGCTTTCCCCGGGGTCAGAAGATTGTTCAAGGTTCCTGAGTAAAGCTGCTTAAAGAAGAGTCCAAGCTTTGCGTCTTCCTTGCTGGTCAAGGTGGTCGCAACATCCCTCCATGAATTGTTTTCAATGGTCATCTTCTTTTAACATATATGATAAATTAACTAAGACACATTTATCTCAATCACTGATATTCAGTTTTCTATTAAGCTATTCAGGTTTGTAATTAGTTTGTTATCTCTAACTGGTTAAAATCTTGAAGTCTTGTTTATATCATTTTTTTTTTCAAATCAGAGACTCACTTTCCCAATGGCTCATCAAAGGTTAATGTCCACCAGTCAGCTATGTATTATCATAGTTATCATCTTATCCAATGCAATGTTAGCAATGTTCCTTCCTAGTAATAAAAAACAAAAAAAAAATTTAAAAACCCCACTGTTTCAAGATGAGGATGGGACAATATGCAGCATCAGGGCATGGTAACACAGTCCTAAAATCCCAGCTCCTTGGGAGGCTGAGACAGGAGGAGCACAAGTTCAAAGCATCATTGGGATACAGAGAGAGTTCAGCACCAGTCCGAGAAGCTTAGGAACCCCTTTATCAAAATGGGAAGTAAAGGGAGCTGGGGCTGTCTATAGCTCAGTGGCAAAGTACTTGAATTGTAAGCTTGAAGGTCATGGATTCAAGCAACAACAACCGAAAATGTAAACTTTTAAAGGTAACAGGTATTATTAAAAGTGTTTAACTCAAAATTAATAGTCTCTTTCCTCTCTTGATATGACACTTGACAAGGCATTAGTTCCATTTGCTCACAAACGTCATGATTTCACTTTTGTTTACAATTGAATAAAATTCATTCCATGTTGATAGTGTGTTTTCTTTACCATTGGACATTTAAGTTGGCTCCATTTCTTAGCTAGTATGAACATTATAGCATTAAACTTGGATGTACAAATTATCTCTGTGGTATGAGATGGAGCCTGCAATGTATGCCTAGGAGTGGTCTAGCTGAGCATATACTACTTCTGTTTTTAGTGTTTGAGAACCCCCACCAGTGCTTAACATCCACCAGCAGTGAATAAAGGTCTCTCCTGGCCACATCTTTTGATTTTTAATGTTCACTGTTCTGACTTGGATGAGAGAGAATCTCAAAGCAGTTCTGGGTTTCCCCAATGGCTAAGGATGTCAACTATTTTTAAAATAGTATCATTTGATAATCTTCTAAAATATCTCTATTCATCTTATTAACTCATTTATTTATGTTCTTAGATTTATTTAGATTTACTTGTTTTATATGTCTGAGTGGTTTACCTATATGTATGTATATACAGCTCATGTGCGTGCCTGGCACTCATGGAGTTCAAAAGGAATATAAAATCCACTGGAAGTAGAGTTATGGACATTTACCAGGTGCCATCTGGGTGGTTGGTCCTGAACCCAGGTCCTCTACAAGAGCAACAACTCTGAATTCCTGAGCCATATCTCTAGCTGCTAGCCCATTTATTGGAAGAACTTTTGCTACTCTTCGTAATCGTAAGATACTAATCCTGGTGTGAAGCACAATTAAGACAGTTGTCATAAAGGTGATTTAATACACTTATACTCTTAGAGCAAATGAATTAGAAAGTCTTAGCAAAGAAGCAAGATACAAAGAAAAGTCAAATGGAAATTTTTAAAATAGAAATGTGCAATGATTGAACTAATAAACAAATAATAATCAAAACATAAATAAACAAAAAATAAACATCCTCAAACGATGGGATCAATTAGCAGAATGGAGATCTAGGAAAAAATTGATGGATTTAATAATAGATGGAGCCACTTTTGTGATTGACATGTTGAAAGGTAAAGTGAACAACAGTACTGAGAAAGTTCTAAAAAAAAATTAGTAATGTAGGTATACTAAGTACTATAAAAGATATAGCTTAAATAATTAAAGTAGAAAACTCCAGAATAATGCTTCAGACAAACAATAATTATATTTCTAAAGACTAAAGAGAAACTATAAAACGCAAGCAAAGAGAGAAAAACAGTGGAAAGTGTTACATTTAAAGGGAAACAAATAAAATGACATTATATGATTTCAGAATTCCTGTGAATTAGAGGAAGTACACAATATTAATCAAACGTTTTTAAAAATACATAAACCTAGCATCCTGATGCCTAAGAAGTAGTTATCAGAAGAAAAACAATTTTAAAGAAAGCAGTCAAGAAGATGAGGCAGAAGGATCATGATTTACACACACACACACACACACACACACACACACACACACACTCACTCACCAACAGCACCAACAACCATCAGGTTACATAGTAAAGTTCTGTTTTAAAGCAAACAAATGGGGATGCAGAGGTGGCTTAGCAATTAAGAGCACTAACTGCTCTTCCAGAAGACTTGGATTTAATTCCCAGCACCCACATAGCAGCTAACAACTGTTTTTAAGTACAAGATCTGTCACCCTCACACAGACATTCATGCAGGCAAAATACCAATGCAAAATAAAAGTAAATAAATTATTAACAAAACAAAAATACAGAATAAAAAGAAATGGAAATATCATTATTAAGCAAAAGAAACTTAAGAGATTGGTTGTTCATATCACCAAAAGATTGGCTTTGAAAATAAGAGACCTATTTTTCAATTTGGCCCTGGGTTTAGTGACATCATGAGAGCTCAGGTTCTTGAGGTGTGTTGGCTTGTGTCCACACTGTTCTCTACCATACACACAAAATAGATATTAAATTATACTTTGGTAGAAAACTATCAGTGCAGTAATGTGAAGGGTTTTTTAAAGAGATTGTCATACTCCTATTATAAACACTAACAATGTTGGTATCCTTCATTTATCAGACACCTATCACATAGAAGACATCTTCTAAACAAGGCAGCTATTACCTCACCTATAAATGTTTGTGCCAGAAGGTGAGATTCTCTCTGGCTGTCCCCAACCACCCAGTATATGAATATGAATATGAATATAAGGAAAACTATATTGCAAGATCTAAATAAATAAATAAATAAATAAATAAATAAATAAATAAACCTGTTTAACAGTGTTCTGTTAAAAAGAAAGCAGGCTGAGCAAGCTATGGAGAGTTGGCCAGTAAGCAACATTCCTCCATGCCCTCTGCTACAGTTCTTGCCTTTAGGTTCCTGCTTTGACTTTCCTCAATGGACTGTGACCCCAGATATGTAGCTCAAATGAAACTTTCCCTTCCTGTCATGTCTTCATCACAGCAATGAAAAATCAACTAAGGCAGCATTCCAGGCAACCCAAAGTAATGAGGATGTGTATCTAAGAAACTAGATAGAATCAATGGATAGCAAAAAAAGATAGAACAAGAAAGAAATCTGACTCCCTGTCAAGAAGTAGGAGAGGAAGAGTCGAACTAGCCACAATTTAGTCTGAATTATTGTACAAGAGGATTCTAATATGTTGCTTGAGTAGGAACTATTCATGCATTGGAATTTGTGGTATAGGAGGGAATTAAACACTTGTATACAAAAAAAAATTGTTTTTGTAACTGAAGGACCAAGTTTAATAGGCAAGTTTGGATGCAGTGGCAGAGTTTATCTCCACTTTCTGTAACAGTCTTTAAATATTTGTATGCCAGAACTTTCAGCCCTGACTTGTGAATACCCAGACTCTTTCACTATAATGGTCTTTCCTTGCAGGGTGGGATAATGCAGGATCTCACTCACTTTTGCATTAAAGTAGAAGACTCTGATATAAATCCCTTAACTCCTTCTAGCCAGTTTCCCCACTTGCAAAATAAGGTACCTTAAAACACTGATTTCTAAAACCATTCTCAAGTGTAAAACTTAATGATTCCACTGGAAATATTTTAGAGGCAAACCAATATGGGCATTACTTTGAAAAGTGATTTGTGGATTAGAACAAAATCTAGTCATTTTATAAATATTAATGGCCAACTTTTATAACTTTTCCAGCTCTTTGGCATCATTTCATTTTTTTTCCAACTGCCTCGAACACACAATACCAACCATTTTCTCACAGAACATCTATTTTTCCATTTTGCTTCCACATAAGGTTGTCTTTCCATGGCAGCTAGATGGTACCAAAGATGTTTTAAATGATGTTTCATGGGAGCCACCACAAAGGTTGTTGCTAGATCCACACATACCAGTTTAAGCATGGAGGGAGGGATACTCCCTTAACCTAGAGACAGGAGGGAGGCCCTAGTCCCTACTCCAAATGACTGGACAGATTTTGTTGATCCTTCCTGGAAGGCATCACCCTCTCTATGTAAGTGGGGAGAAGGGGAATGGGATGGGAGAGTTGGGGGGGGGTAACAGGGAGGAGGCAGAAAGGAAACTGGGATTGATATGTAAAATAAGAAAAAAAATTTAAAAAACAAAATAAATAAAAATAAAAATAAATAACCCCATTATGTTCTAAAATATCACATAGAAGATACTGATATAATTATGCAGTAATTACAGCATATTAAGAATGTGGACTGTGGGATGTTGGAGAGAAAATTATTTGACACATTTGTGGAGTAGAGAGACTCATTAGCCAGCACAGCTCTGATTGTCTGAGGAGCTGGGATGACATTGTCTTTTGAAACTATATTTCCCTTTATGTTAAGTCAATGAATAATGATAGTGACATGATCTTCCTGACTGGTGGCCTTGAGAGCTAAATGATACAGTGTACATGAGGAAAATGAGTGCACACTGAAGTGATAACACTGCAGGGTACAACTCCACTTTCTGAAAACTGGTTGCCATATCAACAAAACAGTGGTTGCATTCAACACTAGATCGATTTTGGTGCAGTACTGTCATTCCTCAATTCAAGAGCTCCTGAAATTTGTTGCCTGGAATGCTCATGTCTTATCAGAAGATACTGGACATTTCATTAAATGACAGTGCTGAGAACCCTTCCAAACATCTTTCATTGAAAATCTCCTAAAAGAAAGCTTGGCTAAGCAAAGTTAAGCAAAGTTAAACAGACTTTCTTCTTGCAGAACTTCAACAGGCATTTAATATGCTAATGTCCAATCCTCCACAGGGACACCATTATACCGTGATTTCTAAGCTTATTCAGCCATAGAAGCAGTCTCCAGAGGGCATCTCTGGGCAATAATGTCTAGCAAGTATCACTTAAGAAGCACAGCACTAATAAGCTGTTTTCTTCTGTTTAACTTGCTGAATGAGGCAGAATCTGTTCACTCTGTACCCAGAGCTGAAATTCCAGACACAAGGAATGGAGGCAGGGTAGTAAACACTGAATCCAGCTGGGCTAAGTACTTTCCTAACAGCATTAAAATAAATAAGGCTTCTGGGCAACAGATATACTAGAGAAAACACATCTTTCAGTCTCCAGGTTTTCAAGTAAAACCTTTAGGTAAGTGATTGCCATTCTGTCTAAATTCAGGCACACACAATATGTACACACATCTCGCTTCTCACTTTCTGCCCATATTCTACAGGCCTGTGTTTTGGTGATATTCTTTTTCCTCTCTATTTTGATGTGTAAAGCTCTAAATAATTGGGAAATTTAATGAAAGACAGGGCAGGGAAGCAAATAAGAACTCACTTGGGAACCAGATTTCCTGGGTAAAAGCCATGATCAGATTCTAAAACTGACCAGTTGTGTGGCTCAAAAAAAAAAAGTGAATTTACTTCCCTGGGCTTCAGTTGTCTACAGTATAAAGTGAAACAAGAATATAAGAATCTGAGAGATTGGGATGGTCCCATTGGGATAGGGATGGAGAGGGAGAACAAAGAGAGGGATATCTTGATAGAGGAAGCTGTTATGGGGTTAGGGAGAATCCTAGTGCCCAGGAAACTCACATGAATCAATAAGGATGACCTCATCTTAGACTCCTAGCAATAGGGAAAAGGCAATAGCCTGAACTAGTCATCTCTTGTAATCAGATTGGTAACTACCCTAATTGTCATCATAGAACCTTTCATCCAGTAACTGATGGAAGCAGATGCAGAGATCCACAGCAACACTACACACAACATATGCAGTGTTGGACTCAAATCCATGGCTTTGAGTATGCTAGGCACTCATATTATTCACTAAGCTACATCGTCAGAGGGTCTTTCCAAGAAAGGAAAGAACAGGAAACTCTAAGCCTGTTGGCCTCACTTCTGGGCCATTTTTGCAGAATCCTAATTGCAGCATTTTGGGTAAGGGAGAACATCTGAACTTTCTCTTTATCCTTCAGGAAAGAAACAAACACCTACCCTTTATGCTTCGTGCAACTGGATGAGAAAACTGAATCTAAAACTGCTCTGTGAATAGCAGCTTGGGCCACTTAGAAAAGATGTTGTCAAAAGAAGAAAAAAGAAAGAAAAGATACTGTCCTTTCATTTGAGATACTTCTTACTCTATTTGTGAGTTATAAGCTCAAAATCTCAGTCTTGATCTCCAAGTTCATATGAAGCTCATAGTCATCTTTGGATATAGCGAAAACCAGAGTGTCACACTAACTGGTGGACCAGTGACTACACAATAGGGCATATAAGAAACAATATTCACCAAAGCAACCAGTGTGCAAGGAATACCTTCTAGATACCTGGGAACTCTAGTCAGCCAATCTGGCTGAATCATGTATCATGGACTCAGTAGCTTCAGGACTGGATTTGTATTAACGACCATTAATACAGGACCATTTCTCCCGTCACGTACTATGTAGCTGATCTTTATGACGTCACATCAAGTCTTAGCTCAATAGCTCTTTGTCTGTAAATGGCTGTCTACTTCAGGAGACTAGGACTACTGGTAAGTTCTAAAGAGTTCACACTTCCTCAAAAGGAAAGCCTTACTGAAACCCAGCCTCCTTACTGATAGTGTATCAGGGACCGATTCCCAATGGCAATGCCTGCTTTGTTAGCCATTCCTGTTCCTCTCTCGGAAATTTAACAAACATTATCTGAAAGGTCATGGGTCCTTCCTGTACAGCAGCACTAAAGGTATTTGTGGAGCTTTTAATATTTAGCCAGCCCTTTTCAACCTCATTGTACATTTTCCCTTTAGCAAGCCTATGAGGTTTGTTACAATCACACTCTTTGGGGATGAGGAAGCTGAGGCCCCAGCATGCACACCAGTTACAAGGGTCACCATCAATCTGCCCTTGCAGTTTTAGTTAAATGACAAGTCAGCCATTAAGTTGAATGACATTTTAATATTTAAACAGAATTATCCTCCAAACACAATTTACCCTGCAGAAACTTAAAAAATGATGGCTCTAAAAATAAATAAATAGATAGATAGATGACAATAAAAATAAATAAACAATAAAGGCTTTTAATCTACCACCTGGACACAATTAAATCATTCCTATGTTAATACTAAAGTTTTCATTTCTTTCTTCACTATCCTTCCCCTCTTATTGCTAAATTCTCCTTATTATTTGCTAAATTATGAAAAAATTGTTGTCATCTTTTCTCAGATTAATATTACATAAGTGAATACCACAGTCAACTACAATTCTTAAATTTTAAAAAATGGAGGAAATCAGTAAATGAAGACCACAGTTACTACATGACTTCTGTAATTAAGAGCAGTTTGATTTTCTGAGGAAAGGACATAAGCCCTGGCTGCCTAAAGCCATCTCAGGGCAGTGATCTCTGGCCCACAGAGGAGCTGGACAGTCATTTGCTCACTTTTACTGAGACCATTCCCGCCATGATTATCATCTTGAGTCTTCTTTTTCCAGTACCTAATTTCCACTTATGATAAAATCACTTTCCATTTGCAAAGGAGATCCAAGTCCACTTTGCTGAATTGAATCACCTTTCCTCTCCCTCCTCTGAATTTTTTTCTGCTATACAAGGGGAGGTAGTGTCCCTTCTTGTTAAGAACAAGCCTTCCAGCACATTCTTCCCCTACATCACGGCTCCTTTCATTACTGTCACCTTTAGGAACCCATTGACCACAGCAGTTGAGTCTCCCCATGCTGTGCCCATAGTGAGCTTACTTAGGTTTTGCTCCTTTCTTCCCTGCACATAGTTGTGTTCTCTGTAGCTTATCATTTTGATGGTAAATGAGGGGTGAAATAGTGGGTGGTGGACTGAATGTTTAGAAAATAAGTAAGCATTTACAATATTCTAAGAGCAGTGCTTGGAACTCATTAAGAACTCAAAAACGGTTATATATTACCTAACTTGTGCCTCTGTCTTGTCCCCTTACTCATCTTTCTCATTACACAATCCCGTTTCACAATCGTGACTAGAAAACAAATAATAAAAATCCTTTGCCCACCAAGCTTTGCAATATGTGATGAGATCCTATATATCCTGGGGGATGGAGGGTGTGGCAGCCTTATATCATTTAGAAATCTTCCAACCTATCTTCCTTTTAATAGACTATTTAAGAATGAAGAATAATTAAAAGTAAGACTATGTATACATATTTAAAAACTGTACTATCTAGGTTTCAATACTGAAGTGTACATACTAGTCTCATCTGTATCAATACAGAATGTTCAAAGCCTATTTTAGGGTCTTAAAATATAACATAGGCCACACAAGGAAATAAGAAGTGTTTCATACCCCCAACTAAACACTGAGCTGAACTCCTGGAATCCAGTTGCAGAGAGGGAGGAGTGATGAGCAAAGGTGTAAAGACCAGGCTGGAGAAACTCACAGAAACAGCTGACCTGAACAAGGGGGAGCTCATGGACTCCAATCTGATAGCTGGGAAACAAGCATAGCTCCAATCCATACTCCCTGAATGTGGGTGTTAGTTAGGAAGATTGTCAATCTTCTGGTAGTGGATTGGCACTTATCCCCAGTATACGAATGGACTTTGGGAACCCATTCCACATAGAGGAATATTCTCTCAGCCTCGGCACATGGGGGAGGGCCTAGGCCCTGCTCCAAATGATATGACAGCCTTTGAAGATCCCCCCCATGGAAGGCCTCACCATCCCTGGGGAGCAGAAAGAGGATGGGATGGGGATTGGAGGGGGGACAGGGGAGGAGGGGAGGGTGAGGGAACTGGGATTGTCATGTAAAACAAGCTTGTTTCAAATGTAAAAAGTGTTTCATTTCTTAATAACTTAAGTTATTATATAGGCTTGTCTATGTATACCTCTCACCTGCATTCTGAGAATAAGGTCATACAGCTCATAGTCACAGCATGCTTGAGTTTAAAAAGAAAAAGCTGTTATCAAAATTTGGCTCAGTTTCTATGAAGGGACATAGGTAGGACAAATCACAAAAACTATTGGCCAAAATTTGGAAAACTTATGGGCTACTATAATGAGAGAGAGTGAGATATATATATATATATATATATATATATATATATATATATATATATATATATAGAGAGAGAGAGAGAGAGAGAGGGAGAGAGAGAAAGAGAGAGAGTGGTTTCAAAGAGGCCTTCTGTATGTACAAACTCTGCTTGCTTTTGCAAGTCAGAAAACCACAGATAAGAAATATTTGAAAATGTACTGAGCAGACTTTTTTTCTTGCCATTGTTCCCTAAGCCCCAGCATGATAGCCATATGCAGAGACCATGCATGGTATTAGGTATTACAAGGTACCTAGAATGACTTAGAGTATAAGGGAGGCTGCACACAGGTCACATGAAAAGATTAACCATTCCTCATAAGAGACTTGAACACTCTCAGATTTGGGTGTCTGTGTGGGTTCCATAACCATCTCTGGAGGATACTGATAAATAATTGTATATTTGCAAATTAAGGATGCCCAAGGGATTTTACAGAGTCTAAGATGATCCTGCAAAAAAAGAGGTAAGCTGGGTAGCTCAAAACCTACCCAGAGTAGTTCCTACTCTTATGAGTTTAATACCATGGATTTCCTGGTGAAAAGTTTTTTTTTTGAAAAAACATCTGCTATTGGTATGAAATTCATGCACCTTCCTTAGCAAATTATAAATGTTCATTTACTTGTTCTTCTAAAACACCTACTACATTACCCACTACTTCATCTCCAGTGTACCCATGAGAAAGATGAGCTACAGAGAAATTAAGCAATTTACCAAAAGCTCCTTGGCTAACAGCCAAGATCAAAACCAGGCACAGAAGCATTTATCACGTTGCCCAGTAGGGTGTTGGTGACACAGTTACCCAACCAGCTCTATTGTTGACTACATCCTTACACTTTAAAAACTACTGTAAATATTTCCTCTGCAAAAATGTCTCTTACCCATTAGTAACTGTGATGGTGAACATGAATTGTCAGCTTAGTGGGATCTGGATGGCTAAAGAGACAAACTTCTGGGAAGGTCTGTGACAGTATCAGGACTGGGTTAGCTGAGATGGGAAGACCCACTCTGCTAATAACAGGAGATACCGTCCCCTAGACTAAAAGAAAAAAATGCAAACTAAATACCACCTTCCTCTCTCTGCTCTCTGACTACAGTTGTAATGTAAGCAACTGCCTGCTGCTCCCAGAACCCTGACTTCTCCACTATCATGGACTGTGCTTCCAAACTGTGAGTCAAAACAACTCTTTCCCCTAGGTGCTTTCCATAGGGTATTTTGTCACAGTAGTGAAAAGAGCAATGAATATAGTAATTATGTCTGAAGCTCAATCTGAAGGAGCTTTGTGATTACTTTGTGCTTTTCTTCCCCTCCCCTCTCTTAGGTATTAAGTTCCCTGATACTTCAGTCACCTTTATAACTCAGTCAGGTACCTATCACAGTGCCACATTTAGAGGCAAAAGCAATCTTTTTCTGTGTGCAAGAAATCAAATTAAGTACAGACCCCAAGAATGCTGTGAGGGTGCTGCAGGGATACAGGACAGGCTCTGAGGATGCTGCAGGGATACAGGACAGGCTCTGAGGATGCTTCAGGGATACAGGACAGGCTCTGAGGATGCTGCAGGTGTGCTCCTGAGATTCTTGTGTCTTCTCTTGGGCTCTTTTCCCTCTGCTGGTTTGTCTGTCCAACTTCGATGTAGAAGTTCTTGTTTTACCTAATTATATTTTATTTTGTTATGTTTTTTAAAAAATAAAAAACAAATTACAGATGTCTTTCACCCATGATCCCACCCATTCACTCACTTTTCTTCCCTCATCTTGCTTGCCTCTTCCTAATATACTACATACACCATACATACTTGTTTCACTGTCCTTCTTTCTACCCTGAGATGTACATTCCACAGGGCCATGGATTTTACTGTGTATTCATTGCTGAATTCCCTATGCCTGGGAAAGTGCCTGGAAATGGCAGGCACCTGAATCATTTGTGATGGAAATGAAATTTCTTTCACCTTTTCATCACCCACAACACAGAAACATTATGTATATCACACTCACACATTCATGCACACACACACTGGGTACTATATTGGGCATATTAAAAAACAAAAAAAAACATGCCAAGTTTTAAATTCTGAGTTTCCTCAAATCAAGATAATACATCCTGAGTAATATAACAACATCTGCACCACTAGCTTGGGTTTTCTCTTTTTATGTTTACACTAGTGCAAACATATCGTGAATGTTATCATGTCTCATTTCTAGGAGAAATACATAAGCAGGAACCTGGTGCCGGAAGAATCAGGTGCTGTTGCATTCCACCCACCCTGAACCAGGCTTCTGCCATGGCACCCATCTGCCACTCTACAACTTTGCCCTCACCACCTGACTTGTTCAGGCTTATCCACTGGTCCCCCCTTATCTACTCCCCACCTAGTCTTCTTTCCAAGGTCAATGTAAGCAAAGCCCAGGCAGGGCTGTCCCCACCAAGACTCCAAACAAAGCCACTCCCATGTTACCATGGAAATAATCACTCTTCAGACAGCACTTTTCATGCCATCTTTCTGCTTCCTGCCATGAAGAGAATAAATACTTAGTTAAAGCAATCACACCAGGAGTTACATTAATACAAATCAATTCCGGCCTGACCATTACAGGAAACTGCTTTTATGATCTGATCTACTCTGATTGACAGTTCTGGAGACTACTCAAAATTGTCAGTGAAGGACTGGGAGCATTTGCCTAGCAGGAGGGGCAATGGCCTGAATACAAACCCCAACACTGTTCCCTTGCCACCCCCAACTCCCAGCCTGTCCAAAACAAGGGCAAGTGAGAGTGACATCATTTTGATAGAAGTGAAGGCACTAGAATTAACTTCATCTCTACTGAAGCTATGTATGAGGGGGAGGAGCCTGGAAAATACCACCCAGTAACCGCACAATGTGTCCTTTGTAGAAACCTAGTAAAGGCAACAAAAACACAGTAACATGCATTCTTATGATAACACAATAAAATTCTCAGTCTGTCCTTGAGGCACATATAGAAATGACTCTTCCACAGCCTTTTTAATGTGTAATCTGCTAAAGAAGCACATATAAATGGTTATGAGTCAGAGACATCATTCAGATACCTAACTCAGGGCTAGCTCAAAGGCTCTCTAGAGGGCTGCAGTGTGGTTCAGTGAGAGAGCTCTTGCCTTGAGTGCATGAGGTTCAATCCCCACTACCATAAAAAATGAAAGACAAAACAAAACCAAAAACTACACAAAGGCTCTCTAGAAACCTGTCTATATACAACTCAGCACACTAGACTCCAACAGAAAAATAATCTTGTAGAGCTCACAAACAGAAAGCATAGAGTGCTGCACACAATATATCTTCCATGGAAAGTAAAACAGCAAGGACGATGGGCTTCTTAAACACCACGAATTCAAAGATGCTTACTTGTGGAGGAAACGTTTATAAGGAAAGACACACTGTAAAAGAAGGTTATAAAAATAGGCAGATCAGATGGACTGAGAAAGATTTCAATAAATGCCTAGGAATGAAAACTGTGATGAAGCTGATTTGGTCATGGTTGATGATTTTATTGATATGTTCTTGGATTCGGTTTGCCAGTATTTTACTGAGTATTTTTGCATCAATGTTCATGAGGGGAATTGGTCTGTAATTCTCTTTGTTACATCTTTATGTGGTCTGGGTATCAGAGTAACTGTAGCCTCATAAAAAGAAGTTTAGTAATGTTCCTTCTGTTTCTATTGTGTGGAATAATTTGAGTAGTATTGGTATTAGCTCTTCTTTGAAATTCTGGTAGAATTCTGCAATGATGCCATCTGGTGCTGGCCTTTTTTTTTTTTTTTTTTTTTTTGGTTGGTATATACTTACTCATGAGTGGATACTAGATGTAAAGAAAAGGATAACCAGACTACAATCCATGGCTCCAGAGAAGCTATGTAACAAGGAAAGGGGATTAGATGAGATCTCCTGGATAAGCTGGGAATGGGGGGAGAGGTACAGGGGAAGTGATGAGGGATGAGAACATGAGGAAACAGGATAGTTAAGTTGTGGGAGGAATGGAGTAGATGAGCAATGAAAGAGATATCTTGATAGAGAGAGTCATCATGGCATTAGAGAGAAACCTGGTGCTAGGGAAAATCCCAGGAATCCACAAGGATGACCCCCAGCTAAGACCCCTAGCAATAGTGGAGCCTGAACTGGCCTTCCTGTACAATCAGCTTGGTGAATACCCCAATCGTCATCATAAAGCCTTCATCCAGTAATTGATGGAACCTGATGCAGAGATCCAATCCCCAAGCTAAGCTCTGAGAAACCAGTCAAAGAGAGGAAGGAGGGAATATATGAGCAAAAGAGGTCAAGATCATGAAGAGGAAATTTACAGAGACAGTTGAACCTAGCTCATGGAAACTCATAAACTCTGGACTGACAGCTATAAAGACTCCATGGGACTAAACTAGGCCCTCTGTAGCATGTATGTTTCCGCCAGCCCGCCAACACGCCAGTCTGGGCCCACAGCCGCGCCAGCCCCAAATAACACTCTGAGACTCTGTATTTGATTCAATCCTGTTGGCCAGTTACCATTATTGTTAATGGGCTAGCTCTGTCTTAATTATTAACCCATTTCTACTTATCTAAGTATTTCCACGTGGTCGTCTTATCGGGGAGCCGCGGCTGGCGTCCTCCTTCCTCCCTGGGCTACATGTCGACCCCTACTACTTCCTCTCTCCTCCTCCTGGTCTCCTAGCCCCGCCTATCTTATTATCTCATTGGCCACAGTGCTTTATTAACCAGTATGAGAAACATATATACAGAATCACATCTCCCATCATCTCCTCTTTTCTGTCTAAAGTAAAAGAAGGGGTTTAACCTTAACATAGCAAAATGTACCATACAACAGTTATCAAATAAAAATCACAGTAAACAATATTTAGTCCATTAACATTTTGTAAGACTTTAAGAAAATATCATCTATCCTATCTTTGTGAGTCTAAAGTCCTATATGTAACTTATCTTTAATCCTTACTAAGGAAAACTATAACCATAACTATCTGTCTTCAACTCCTTCAAAGACCACAGAAGGATAATATATAAACTCTAGAAATGACAGAGACAACTTATTGCCTGGTCAGTCACCCGAAGTTCTTCTGTAATGTTCCATCTTCAGCCCATAGGCCATAGTGTGTGTCCAGACTCCTCAACAAGGCAGGAAACTTTTCTCTGCGTCCTGTAGACTATCTGGCTGTCTGGCAGCCCCTTCCATGAAGCAGGAATCCTGTAGCAATGTCCATCTTGCATCAGCAGTCACCTTTTTGTGGGTCCTGCATGTCCAGTTTCTACAACATAAAGTCAAACAGTCCAGAAGAGCAGTACCTTGCCCAAATGGCTAGTCTTGCCATATTAGAAGCAAACTTCATAATGTGTTTCTTCGATGTCCATCTTCCTTTCTTCTGCAGGTGGTGTTACCAGGAGCAGTTGTGCCTCATTGTCAAGAAAAACCCTAAACAATTTTAAATGCCATATTCTGTAGGTCTTTGAAAGGTTTGAAGAATGCGTATCCATCTCAAATACATCTCTGTATATCTAGAAATCCTAACTAACTTAACTCTAAGTTTTGACTATCATAGGTAACTCTCTAATCTGTACTAAATTATACATTACATTTTTCAATGAGCTATAATACCTAAACAAGAGGAGAAATATACATATCACAAAATTGACCTTAAATTGTATCAATAAAAGAAAATCCATCCCAAAGCAAAGTATTCATATCTATACCATAATTCCTTTTTGACCTTTAAAAAGATTGCTTATGGGTATAACCATTTATAACCAAGCCCATTTAAATGAAAACAAACATTTATAAGCAATATTTGGGAATTTGGGCGTCGTTCTTTCCAAACTACTTCCTGCTGGTAGAGGGCGCTGTCATGGGGGTCCAAAGAAGATGCAGAAATCTTGGCAGTAGTCTGCAAGGCTTTGTCTCAATTGCTTTGAATGTTGGATCATCTGGGGCATAGTTTCAGGGGGTCTGGCTTGATCAAACCACATAAGTCTGGAAGAAATCCATAGCTTTTCATTTTCTGTGGAAACAAAAATAGAAATCTTTTTCCCCAGTAACTTGTCCTTAGGCTTAAATTTTGGAGTCAAAGCATTTTTAAAATATATAAATTGAATTAATCCAGCAGCATTTCTTTTATCAGTAGTTATTTTCTCAGCAATCAAATAATTTAAAGACAACAGAATCGCTTATAGTATCCAAAATTTCTCTGTGTTTTCCATCTTTACGTGGCTTTTTTATTACTCTATTTCTTCTACTTCTATTTTTATATATTTTGAGACAGGGTTTCTCTGTGTAACTTTTATCTGTCCTGGAATTCAGTGCATACCAGGTTTACTTTGAAATCAGAGATTTGTTTGCCTCTGTTTCCCGAGTGCTGGGATTAATGGCGTTTGCCACCACAACCATTCATTTTACTTTCTTTTTGCTTTTTAAACCATTGTATCCTGTTTCCTTTTCTCTCCCAAGCCAGTGTATTTTTTTAAACACAGTGTAAACCTTCATTGCAGCTCTTGTACACACCAATGAATTGTTAGCAGAGCTCTTTAAAAGCAAGGCGGTTTTTGCCACTTATGCTAATTTTGGAAACCTCTCTTAAAGGAGCCGCGCAAATCTGTCTGCAGCAAAACAAATACAACCGAGAAAATGCTGCTACTAAGAAGTCTTGATAGTCTTTGTTCCTTTGTTTCTAAAACATTTCTTAAGCTCTTATTAGTTTTAAGTGAAAGTTCTTATAGCCACATTGGGCGCCATCTGTAGCGTGTATGTTTCCGCCAGCCCGCCAGCCCGCCAGTCTGGGCCCACAGCCGCGCCAGCCCCAAATAACACTCAGAGACTCTGTATTTGATACAATCCTGTTGGCCAATTACCATTATTGTTTATGGGCTAGCTCTGCCTTAATTATTAACCCATTTCTACTTATCTAAGTATTTCCACGTGGTCATCTTATCGGGGAGCCGTGGCGGGCGTCTTGCTTCTTCCCTGGGCTACATCTCGACTCCTACTACTTCCTCTCTCCTCCTCCTGGTCTCCTAGCCCCGCCTATCTTGTTATCTCATTGGCCACAGGGCTTTATTAACCAGTATGAGAAACATATATACAGAATCACATCTCCCATCAGCCCTCCATATATGGGAGACAGTTATGAAGCTTGAACTATATGAGGGGGGCCTGGCAGTAGGACCAGGATCTATCCCTGCATGAGCTAGCTTGTTGGAGCCCATTCCCTATGGTGGGATGCCATGCCATGCTCAGCCTTAATACAGGCGAGAGGGTCTTGGTCCTGCCTCAACTTAATGTGCCAGGCTTTGTTAACTCCCCATGGGAGATCTTATCCTTTGAGAGGAGTAGATGGGGTATTGACTGGAAGGGAGGCAAAGGGGGGTCAAGAGGAAGGGTGGGAGGGAGAACTGTGGTTGGAATGTAAAATAAAATTTTTAAAAATTAAAAACTTGGGGGAAAAAAACAGACATTTTAAGTATGTTGAGTGTCGACAGGTCCAGGTCCAGGTATTGGGAGGTGGGAAGTGGAAAATGATTCTGAGGACATTTTTCATTTTTATGAAAGAGAAACCTTGTGGTATATTAGAAGGATAGTGCCCTGCCCATATTCTAACAATCTAAGGTACTAGAGTTGTCCCTAGAGTTCTGGGGCAATGTATTCAGGGACAGACAGCCTAGGAGGCTCCTTAGACAGAGTCTTCATAACAAGACACCCTACCTACTGATACACAGGCAGCCTTTCCAGACAAGCTTCGAGACACAAGGTCTTGAGAGTCTGAATGCAAAGCCAGTCAAGGGGTCTCATCAGGTCACCACAGCTGTTGGAAGCACCATCTTATTTCTCTTCCTTCTGCATTAAGCACTGAGTTCATATGATGGAACCTTCCTCTTGTACTTCCTGTATCAAGACAGAAAATATACTTTGGGTCCATGTCGCTGCTGCTGAACTGTGGATGGAAGTGACTATAAAACACATCGTACATTGACAACACCCAGAATACTGCCAGAAATCGCCCCTGTGGGCACCACTTTCATAGTGCTAACTTCCTCTTTCTGAGCTTAGTAATCTTTGCAGCATTATTGCCTAATCTGAAATGTTCCTCCATGGTGCCTTGCGACAAAAAATCAGCTACAAAATCAGAGCCTCAGAGTGGTTTGTACAGCTTCTGGTGAAAGGTGTCATTCTCCAAAATTGTGTCCTTGTTTTGGTCTTCAGTGTCCCTGAAACTTGCAGTGTTTCCAAGTAACAAAATGTGACAGAGTGTACTGTTGTTCTTATATCATATGCATCAAGGATTCATTTTTAAGTGTTGGATCACACATGCCTGAGTAAATATTAACTGACTTTAGACATGGCTCCCAATTTGTTCTAGCTCAGAACTTGCAGTCAGTCAACAAAGAGCAGCAGTCTTGCCAAACTGCAGCAGCATGTACTGTTTAGAAGGGTTAAGAAATATATTCCATAGACCACAAAATACAAATTTCACTTTTACTTCTACAAGCAATTTTATGGATGAATAAATTCATCCTTGAAATTCATACCTTGATTTAGAAATCTTTTCAACCACTGTGCTGCAAATGTCATACATTGAGGACTTGGCTTTTGAATAGATTCTGAGAAGATAAAGAAAATGTGGTAGATATATACACAATGGAATTCTGCACAGCCATGAGGAAAGAAAAAAAAATGAAATTGTGACTCACAGGTAAGTGGATGCACCTAGAAGTCATTACATTAAGCAAAATAAGGCAGACTCAGGAACATGAATACTATGTGTTTCTCTTACAGACACAACCTACATTTAAAGCTATGTATATATGCATGCACACACACACAGGCACAGATGTATATTCTTACATATGTATATTTGCTGGTCATGAAATTAGGGGATCATGAGAGGCAAAGATGAAATCTTAAAGGAAGTATGAAATAAAGATATTATTGAGGTACATGTAATAAGGAAGTAGAAAAAATCTGTATATTTCTTTAGAATAGTAAAATAAAACTTCCTACCAATGGTTTGCTGATTACAAATAACTAAAAAAAAAATCATTTTAGTGCTCATTCTTGTAGTTTTAAAAGTAGTCAATAATTTAATCTGGAACAAAATTATAGAAAAATATTTTGTGCCATGAAGAAATCAATAATATTGGCAGCCTTAAAAAACTACCAAATTCAAGAAATGTCTCAGCATTTATCGTAATTGGTGAGAATAACTTTCCTTTCATATGTCAAGCCAATGTAAGATGGGACAATGGAAAACTGACTTAACTGTAGTAAAGAGCTACTTGTAAAATTACATACTAAATGTCCCCTGATTGAGACACTTTTCCCCCCATCATGTAGAGTCTAGAGGACAAAAATAATAAACAAAAGGGACCTTTTCCTGTACAGTGAATAGAGGACAGCTTAGTCTTCTAATGATGACGATGTCTTAAAGAAAGTAAATGTGACAAGTTCTGTTTGCTTTCTGGGCTGGCCAACTGCTGAGGACTGAGAGGAAGGCTATAACAGAGTGACTCATAGGGAAAACACAGGCAAACAGAAGGATGCTGAGAAATATGATACGTGTTATTCTCTCGTTGGCATTCAGTATCAGGGATACAATACAAAACCTGAAAAGTGAAAAGTCTGAAAAGATCAACTAGTGTAAAAAGGAGTATTTTTCTTTCAAAATTAATTTAACCAGTTACATTAATGAATACATATATATAAATTAATAAAATATATATTAATGTATACCATATATGTGTATATTGTATACCTGTATACAATATACACACACATATATATATGGTATCTACTATGTGATGTTCTGGTACATGTATGCATTATACAATCAGGTTGAATAATCTGTCTCAAGTATTTACTACTCATGACAGCAACATTCAAAATTCTTCTAGCTTTTGGATACTCTCACCAGTAGGGTCGATATAGATTGTGGTTGTGAGCTGAATACACTAGACCTAATTGCCACCTACTGTGCTGGCAAGATGGCTCAGCAGGTAAAGGTGCATGCTGCCAAGCTAGATGACCCACATAGTGGAAGGATAGAAAAGACTCCCAACAGCTGTCCTCCTATGCCCACAAACATACCATAGCATGAGCACACACACACACACAGAGAGAGAGAGAGAGAGAGAGAGAGAGAGAGAGAGAGAGAGAGAGAGAGAGAGAGAGAAATAAAATAATAATTTTAAAAAGCAAATAATACCTATTGCTCATTGGTCAAATTTGCAATTTTTGTTGTTGTTATTGCTAGCAATTTAATGCAAAAGTCATCCCTTCATCCCAGTTCAGATATTTTAAGCCAGTTCTTTCATTTGCAGAATCAGTTGCTTGAAAGATAAACAGAAACACACTCCATGAAAACAAATTTAGAAGCATGGATTGCTAAAAAGGTAGTTTGATCTTCTTAGAAATATTATGCACTTACACACACAAAATAAGGTCTTGAAAAGTTACTTATAACTGTTTGACAGACAACAAAAATACCTCCGTGCATAGCATGGTGTTGCACACTTGTAACAACTTGGGAGGTAGAAGCAGGAGGGTAATTTAAGGTCATCCTGTGCTACATGGCAAGTTTGAAGCTAGCATGGGCTACATAAAACCCTGTTTAAAAAAGAAGGAAAACAAACTTCAAGCCACAAATACACTAATCAAGCCACAAATAACATGCTATATCATACATTATATGTGCCCAGGTTGTATTGATATATGATATACCTATGATTTCCATACTATGTTAGTATTTATTTACTATTATCTGATAAAACATAGCATTTTACTATACAGGGCCTAAAGAATAATACAGAAAATTTCAGTCATTACCAGAAAATAATCAGGTGACAGTGTATAAGAAAATTATGGCATCTTTTGAAGGAACAGGGTGAATGGATGGATAGATGGATGAAGAGATAGATAGGTGGGAAACCTCATAAAGCTGAAGTCAAAACAGAGCTACATCACAGGTAGTACTATGCTTTCCACAGTCATTGCCAGGCATGAGTGACAACCCTTGATGGCAGCTCTGCTTGCACAGTGCTCCACCCTAAGGAGTGTATTTGTCTGCTAACAATGTCAACTCCAGGGTCAGACTCCAACTGCTAAGGACACGTTACCTTAATGTGTATGACACTGCCTTTCATAATCAGCCATTAGTAAGGTCTTTAATAGACCCAGATTTAAACAGACAAGTGGCTTCATTAGGAGCATAGCACTCTGGCGGGAATTCCCAGCTTTGAGATGCTTTCCAATTCTAAAAGACACTACCTGACTCTTTTACAAATGCTCAGCTTCAAAAGATTCAGGCCCATAAAAAAAAAAAAATCACCTCATGACCCTAGGCATGCACACATTTCAAATTACTTATAATTCCTCCTTCCTTTCAAAGGAAACCTCCACCACCATTAAAAGGATTCAAGGGAAAACAATGATGTGGAAAGCAATGAGAAGAGGCTCCTTTCCAGCTCAGGATAAGGTATAAAAGCTCTGGATAGCTAAGAATAAATGCTACATCATTCTATACATCAAGAGAGGAAAGCTAGGTGTCAAACTCTAACATTACGGCATCCCTGAGAACTTTAACATGAGAGAAAGAGTTGCTAACCTAGGAACCATGGACAAGTCGAGATCCTGCACAGGATTCAGAATTGAAGCAAACCCTGTAGAATAATTGTTAAGCCATCTTTCTACAAAAACAGGGGCAGTTCTCCTAGCAAGTTAATTGATTTTAGGCCAGCGAGGTGGGCTCAAAAGGTAATGCCTAAAAACCTGAGTTTGATCCCTGGAACCCACATGGTGGAAAAAGAACTGACTTTCACAAGCTGTCCTCTGTCTTCCACAGCTGTGCCATGGTACATGCTTCTACACACACACACACACACACACACACACACACACACACACACACACACACACACAATGTAAAAGGAGTTTAACTTTACATATTTTATCAAGACTGTGTTATTTATTTTTGAAATCATGGTATGTTTTAGAATGAAAGACATTATTTAGTGATTATAGCCAAGAGCATGCTTAACCTCAGACCGTTCTCAGCCATCTGGGGAACACATTACCTCCTCCTTGGTTCCTGGTAATACACTGCAACACAGACTTGGACTTAAGGCAACTGATATTTACCTAGCTAAGTATATTTTCATGTGTTTGGCTCTAAGCTACCTACTCCTGCATCTCACTGATTTGTGACTCTCGGGTTCTCTGAAGCTTGGAGCCATAGCACACTCTGTGGTCTTCCGAACTCATTGCTGTGTTGGTACCTCTACCTCTCAAGGGAATGGTTACTACAACAGTTGATGCTGTGCCTTCTGTTCCCCATTCTGCCACAAGAAATACGTCTTGCAGTGTGGCATTAATATCAGCCACTGACTGTCCTTGTGGTCCCAAATCATAACAATAGGTAGCAGTATATTACTGGGGGTCAAGAAGAAGGTAACATTCAAACCAAGGAACCTCAGTTCAGCACAGAAGTAAACCTGTTCCTCTCTCAATTGCCACAGGTATAAAAGCGATGCTGACAGTGCATCTATAAATAAGGATGTCCTACTAAGCTTGGAAAATATTGCAATAACTTCAACGTGTCTATAATCCTGGCATTGAGAGGTGGCTTGATGGGCAGAAAGAAACATCAGCTTTATCATCAGCAATGATGGGGAACTGTGGTTCCTCTCTCTACTTGTCAACTCTGCCCCTGGCTTATGTGTGACTAGTTATCTAATCAGCTTTTTTTTTTTTTAAAGAAAAATTATGAAGTCTATTGAAGTTGTTACTTCAAATAATTATGTGTTGAATATTTAAGACTTGAGATTGGTAAAGTCTGCAAAGACAGCTCTTAGAGTAAGAGTGCTTCCTGCTCTTCCAAAGGACCTGAGTTCAGTTCCCAGAACCCACATCAGGCAGCTTACAACTGACCATATCTCCAGTTCCAGGGAATCCAATACCCTCTTCTGGCCTGTGTGAACACCCACAACATATTTACACAAACAACCAATAACAATAATAGTCATAGTAATAGCAATAACTTTTAAATGATTAAGATTAAAATCATCAAGATTCTCAAGTCCTGGAGCTGACAGTCTGAAACCATAACTCATTGAAGTAAGTTACACCTTTTTATTAGTAATTAATATATTGATTAATTACTATGTGCTAATGACATAATTTCCTTTTGTAAAAATGTCTTTATTTTGTTTTATTTTTATGAATGTTTTTCCTGTGTGTATGCCTGTGTTCCATGAGTGTACCTGGTGCCCACTGAGGCCAGAAAAGGGCGTGCTGGATTTCCTGGAACTAGAGTTACGGATGGTTGTGAGCCACCCTGTACAGCAAATGCTGGTGAAGTCTGAGCCATGAGTGCAGCCCCAACTCTTTTTCTTTACAACCTTTTACATACACTGTAAAATATGACATGCTAGCTCATTTCACAACTGAATGGCCAAAGCACAGAGATTTAGTCATGACCCTAAGTTACTAAGGTGTGCAGTGCCATACAGATAGCTTTAAACTGAAATCAATTTGAACTGACAGCTTGCTTGTGAACCACTTCTTGAAGGTAAACTCTGAATAATATATAATATGAACAAATGTTAATATTATTATACATTAATAATGTAGTAAAAGATCTCACTCAGGCAAACAGCAGTAAGACATCTTTCTAACCTATTCTGTCTGAGCTATTCCAGGACAAGTTTGATTTTTTTTTTTATTTTATTTCCACTTAAATTTTTTTTATGAGGGGGGTGCGGGAGTAGAGGGAGGATAAAAGGGGACAGAAAAATGAATGGAATGGAGATGCTTGATGTGGAAGACAGAATAAATAAAAATAAAGTTCTATCTTGAAAAAAAGATATGGTTGAAAAAAGTCTCTAAACTGACAGTAAACATCTTTAAACTGACAGCATGAACATTTCAAACATAATCATCTTCATAAGAGCTCTAAGGATCATTGTTATCACACAGTCCTATTGCTTCAATATTTATTTGGAATTATCAAGTCCTACTCATAGAAGTCCCACTTAGATATTATCAAAACTATACACCTAGCAATCAATTTTTACAACCTCAGCAGATCAAAAAGGATAACCACACAACATTGCCTGATCAGCATTAAAAAAAAAACAAGCTTCACTCACCCATCTTAAAGCTACTGTAGAGATTTGCTTCACTTGGGACCAAGGCACCAAGGACACCACAGTGTATGTAGTATGTGGTAATAATTACTTCCTCCTTGCTGTACCATTACCACCATGGCAAATATAAGATCTTGTCTAGCATTAGATTTGGCACTGTTATATATTTATAATTAATTATATCAAATCAGAGGTGTTTTTAATTGTCAAGAGATATGACTGACATGTATCTCAAAAGAATCCGTATGTTGAAATCCTCAGTGCCTCAGAATGTGAGACTGTACATAGAGAAATTAGGCTATAGTCTGACAGTGTAGTTCTGCCGTAGAACATTGCTAATTATGTGGTAAGCCTCAGCACTATAGTAAGTAAGCAAAGCAAAAGCAATGGAGTTTAAACAGGTCATTAGATAATCTAATATGACTGTTCTTCTTATACAAAGACAATTGGGTCACAAAGGCTACAGAGGAAGACCAGGTGCAGGCACATGAAGACTTTGTCAGCAGACCAAGGACAGACATCTTAGAAGATGCTAACCCTGATGACACACTCATTGTGACAGGGGAACTCCAGAACCCTGAGAATCTCTGATGCTTCAGCCTCCCAGACTATGCGGCTCCTGTTGAGGCAACCCTAAGAGTCTAAGGTTCCAAGTGTCTTCGCCTTCCTTAGTTCACTCTACACTCACAAAAGTTATGTATGCCATTCATATCAGTTGTATAGCACCCAATTACACATATGGAATCTGCAGTTTCAGAGATGTTAAATGCTATCTCTGACATCAACATCCATTGAGTGGAAGAAGGATGCTGACTGAAATCTTGACTCTCAATCCCATCCATTTTCCAGTTTCCAAGATGATAGAACAGAAGATCCCTGGCTTTGCTCCAAGCTGTCTCCTCAACCAGTTATAGGGCCTTCAGAAAGGCATTGTTTGGCATCTTCATTGCACAATCTAAAAATGAGGGTTTGAACTGAACTAAGAGCTGAGCAATAAGAGCCTATGTGAGAGCAATTCTAGTCTCAAAGCTTTAGCGCAATCCTTTTTTTTAATGGAACTTTAAAAGATGGTCGCTGTAGACCCTTTTAAAAGCAGAAGCAAATGCAATTTTGAGTCACTAGTCCACAGAGTTCAAGCCTCTGCTGAAAGAAATGCATGTACTTCAAACTATTTTTAGACAGAGTAAGTTAATTCATTTTAAAAGTTACTTTCTAGACCTTTCATCCCACAGACTCAATCCTGTTGAAAATCCCTCTGATCATTTTTTTTTTTTTTGGTAAGAATTGCATATGGATTTGTGAGCAAAACATAGAACTGAATTTTTCTAAGAGAAAACTCAAATTCAGGTTTTTAATTTCTCAGTAATTACATAATCCAGTAGGGGCGGATTCTAGACATTTGCATGAAAAATGAGGATTCCTGTGTGTCTGCCTAGCCGGAGGAAACTTGCTATGCGTGCATACACACACACACACACACACACACACACACACACACACACACTCTCTTCTCTCTCTCTCTCTCTCTCTCTCTCTCTCTCTCTCTCTCTCTCACCAGCAGACCAATTATTATCCCACAATGTTAACTTTTTAATAACCTCTCCAAGTTTGAAATAGTCCATGGGTAGATGATTTGTGGGTTTTATACCTGTAGTTAAAGCATCTTTTTTTTTTTTTTTTTGTAAAAAGGAAGTAGAAAATAATGGGCATGCTAGTCAAGCATAGCCAGCTATTTGAGTATAAGAAGGGTTAGAACTGTGAGTCATCATTTTTTAAGCTAAATAAATGCAATCTGCTCAAGAGGGAGGGAATGAGTATAGAAACCACAACTTTTATCCAATCACATACAGACAAATCAACCTTCGGACAAATCAAAAGTCTTCATTTAAAGCTTACCTGGATTTGGCACACTGCCCAGCTTTTACAAAACTACTGACTATTATACTTTCACCAACAGTTCATTTATAAAAACAGAAGAAGAAGAAAAAGAAAAAAAGCTTTTGCTATGATTGCTTTAACAAAACAAACAAACAAACAAAAGAAGAACTTTTTAACCCAGAAAAGACAACTGTTTGGCAGAAGGAAAGTTTGCCTCTGAGTTAGCAGCTTGAGGAAACAGGATTAGTGGGTGGGATTGGGGTGTGCTCTCTCCATAAATAGAGGCTCAGGGCTCTGCTGGCACATACAGAAGCTTGGACAGCAACCCGGGCAGCTCCCACAAAGCAGAACGGTGGGGATCCCAGGTAAGACAAACCAACAATCACTTTGGTGGTGCAATTGCTAGAGAAAGCTATGGCCTCTGATTGCTGTGCACAGTTGCAGACAGCAACTGACAAGATCAAAGCAAGGCTCCCAGGGTAGGAAGCAGGTTCTGGAGAGAGTGTCACCCAACCCGCAGGAGCTTGCTGCAGCCTTACTTTGGCTAAACGTAGTGGAGAATTCCATTTCTGCCTAGGATCAGTGTGATGCTTTGCCCATCAGGAAACTGGAGGTTTGCGAGTTGGTGGGTGAATTCACAAGTTTTCAAAACTATGTTAGGGTCCAGGAAATCCTGTATTCATCGCTACACTAGGAAATGCAAAACGCTCTGAACTGTGAAAACTCAGATCAGATTGCCCCCTGGGAATATACTCTTGCAAATCAGGAAACAGTTTTCTTTCTGCTTCTGCAATCTTTAAGACTGTCAGAGGGGAGAGCTAGCACTTTCTGAAGTAACTGCAACAAAGTCACTGAAACCTCCAGCAAGGACATTCATTAACACAAGATGGGAATGGAGTGACAGTGAAATGCACCAGTTCCAGAGGATCAGTAGCCTGGGGTGGGGAGGGCCTGCAAATTATCAGTCTTGCAATAATGTCTTGGAGCCTAGAGAGCTGTAGGCTTTGAAGGGCTTATGCAGATGATTGTAGAGTACAATGTTTGCAGAACAGACTGTTTTCATTGTGAAAACACAGTCGAGTGAATCACAGAAAACCATCTCAGAGCAGGATGTTTGTACAGCAGTGCTATACTAGCTTTCCTTGAAGCATCCTGCCATAAAACACATGTGACATATCAGTAGTTCCAGCTCATTATCTGCAGAACTATTACAAGGAGTCCTAGGAGCCTTTTGTATAGCAATTGACAATGGTCTAAATACAGCACCTTACCACCAACTTCCTTTTATATTTTTGATATAAGTAAGTGCTTATATAAATAGTCTATATTATATTTGTTGATAAAGTCAAAGAAATTAATCTTTACTTCTGAACCAGCTTGCATTCCAGAAACATAATAATTCTCACACGATGCACCTTATCCCTTTTTAAATATTTAACAGAAGTCATGACACTAAGACAGCTGCTAGGTAACCCTGGCTTATAGTGTGCTTGAGTTGTTACAGCAGAGTTTCAGAGAATAAAAATAATTATTAGCATTCCTGCATCCTTATGAACACAGAAATGTATGACTTTTTGTCACTGCTTTAGCTTGTATCTTTTCTGAGCCTCTGTGAGGATGTACATTTTGACTTAAATAACTGTTGGCCAGTTTAATTGAAGGCATCACTTGGGTTGATGACTGACTTCTTTTTACTCCTCTAACATGTAGCAAAGGTTCCCATTCGGGCTCACAGTTTAGGAGGCTCTTCCCTCTCTGCTAAGCACTTACATCATGACACTACCTGCTTCCTTGGTAGAGTCCACTTGACTTAATGAGGAGCGATACTAATACTAGAGATGGACACTGTAATTCTGCATTGCTTTCTGGGCACCGTAGCATTTGGCTTTATGAGATTGGAAGTCTGCAGCAGCCCACGGCATCGCCCATACATACGTTGAATGACATGAAACACAACCTACTTGGCTTTCCTTCCTGCACTCATGCATTGGGTCTTGTCATTTAGAGCCCTATTCAAGACCATCTGCTGCAGCTTTTCCTAGTAATTAACTGTCAAATAGCAGAAGGGGAGAAAAGGGAACTTAACAAAGAACAGCCTGGGTTTTATTCTCCGTGTCATGAGCATCATAAACTACATCTGCGCACTGGAGTGTATGCCCTCCCCTGCCACACAGACCCAGAAAAGGGCAAAGAATGTTCAGTTCATGTGTCTTGGTCAGTTACCAGCTCATACCATTTGAGCAGATCCTCAGTAGGGAAAAGTAATGAGTCTCCAGAGAAGTGGCAAAGCTAGCATGCTCTAAGTGAAGTAAGATGTAACCATATTAGTCACACCCATTCTTCGAGGGTAAGGTGTCCCTTTCATTGTATGGGTAAACTGTTCAGGGAGGGGGGATGGGAGTTAACGCTTTTGCTCTGAACTCATGTTCAAAATCTTTTCATCTCTTGGAGCTCTAGAGTCTTCAGCTACACAGTGAGAAATCAGAAAAGGGGGGAAAGAGGTAACCCCAAATTACCTACCATTACTATGCTTTTTTAAAATATTATAACTTTAAAATGTGCATTTCCTTAGCAGCCAAGTATATATATATACATATATATATATATATATATATACCTAGTTATATATTTCCTTTAAAGATATGTATCATTTTATTATAACATAGGATACAACAAAATTATATATCCGCTTATAGAACAAGTGAAGATGGTGATGGCAGATAGAACAATAGATGGTTAGATAGCACAATAAGCATTCCCAGGAAACTCCTGCATCGTGTGGAAGGCAGCTATCCACTCCTGTCTTGTCTCAGTGTAAGCCTGTTCCCGTTCTTTTCCGCTGTTGTGATACACGCTGTAGATTCTAATTCCTTCCTGTTTGTTTCTCGTGTAGATTGCCATGGAGAAAATCTCGGTGTCAGCATTCCTGCTACTTGTGGCCCTCTCTTATACGCTGGCCAAAGATACCACAGTCAAACCTGGAGCCAAAAAGGACCCAAAGGACTCTCGGCCCAAACTGCCCCAGACCCTCTCCAGAGGTAGGTGTCAACTTTTTGTTGGCTCCCAACTGCAACTTGATTCATAAAGTCTCCTTGACTCTTGGTATTAAATGTGTCCACTGAAGATATTTGGAGATATTTCTTCACCCCCCCCCAACCCCCCCTAGATTTAGCATGGTTACTAATCAGGTCTTCCTGAGGCTTTTGTGCCTTAGTACTAAGTTCATATTATCCGGGTTTTTTGCCATCACTTTTCAGCATGCTTGAGCCTGAAACTGTGATGGATTGAAAGGTACCAACTCCTCTTTTTCTAGGTTGGGGCGATCAACTCATCTGGACGCAGACTTACGAAGAAGCTTTATACAAATCCAAGACCAGGTAATAATGCCCGCGGTTACAAGGAGCGCCTGAAGTTTCTCTTGAGCGCCATCTAGTGATTACTATCAGGTGTTCACAGCGTCCTAATAAACATTCCATCTCGTCTCTCCCACAGCAACAGACCCTTGATGATCATTCATCACTTGGACGAGTGCCCACACAGTCAAGGTAGCTTGTTCTTCTAAATTCCTTTTAAGAGGCTTTTGTGTCAGATCAGGGTTTGGATCACTCATATTTACATTCCTAGCACCGTTGAACAAGAAGGAATATCTTAAAACATTTAAAAAGAAATTTGATTGTTCCCATGTCTTTCATGAACTATTGGTGCATAATTTGAGTAAGAAATTCTGGGGGCTGAAGAGATGGCTCAACAGTTAAGAAATGCTGGGGTTCATGATTAACTTCTTCCACCTTTTTCATGTGATACATCAACAAATACCATTGGATTTACTGTTAAAACATACCTCTAGTCAGCACTACCTTCGTACAATGCAACCTGCCTGCTTGTACAGGCTCCCCATGTTTGGTGCAATTAACTCATTGCTGTTTTCACTTAATAATTCTAGCACGAGGAGCTCTGCATGTTCATTTCCTGATGGTCTCTGTGTATTAGGTAGCTCTTCTTGCCCAAATCCAAATGCCTCCTATTACTTCAATACTACCACCTTAGTCCAAGTCAACATTGTATCTTGTCCACAATACTACACCTATCACCACTGATCACACGGGTCAGCCCTCTACACAGAAGCCAGACTGTAGCTATTCAATACAGCTCATATCCTTCACTTGGGTACCCCACTGGCTTCTCGTCACTAGTAAAATTAAAGCCTGATTCCTGGCCATGGCCTTCAAGACTAGACCCCAGAGCTTCATTTCCCTTTCCTTTCAAGATCATATATTCCGGCTCTATACAGCCTGCCTTTATACAGTTCATCCCTATTAACCTTTATAGCTCCCTCTGCCTGCAGCAACCTGTCTCCAATAGTCGGGGCACTCTCTGACCTCAGCATCACCTCCTAAAAGAGATCTGACATGACAAATTAATAGCTCTTCAAGCCTTTGCTTCACTTTATTTGTCCTCTGTGTGTGTATATCTATATGAAAGTACACATGTAGTATGCATTGGTTTATGCTGTGGTTCACACATAAGCATCTGAACTCTGAAAGTTGTCTGTGCTATTCTTTGTTCAAGGTATCGTTCCCAGTATAGAAAATCATGTCTGTTGATGGAGACATGGCTCAGCTATTAAAGGCTAGGCTCACAACCAAAAATAAAATCATGTCTGCTACAATGCAGTTATTCAATGACATCACAAACCATCTGCTGGAGGGGCAAAGTGGGCATTGTATTTAAGACACCTTTCAACTTAAAAGACAACAGAAGGTAAGGGTTCTAACCAACACTGAGGTAATTGCTCAATGGCTTTTTTTCCTTATATTACAGCTTTAAAGAAAGTGTTTGCTGAAAATAAGGAAATCCAGAAATTGGCAGAGCAGTTTGTTCTCCTCAACCTAGTTGTAAGTTCCCCTCATCATCTCCCACATCTCCTCTGGCTTCAATGTCTGATTCCCCCTTTCTATGCATCTCCGTCATGCTGCATTAACTAGCTCTCTTCCAGGTATCCCATCTTACAGATGAGAAACCCACAATCTTTTACTTTATTACTAATCTTATTTTGAGATTTTGCATTGCTGTATTGGGGTCAGCACCTGGCACATGCCAAGGAATTTCTGTCACTGAGCCATGTCCTCCACCTCTTTCTTAGTAGTTTATGTAGCACACATGTTTTGTAGTAATTCATAAATACTCTTATCTGAAAAATATTCTTCAATGGTCAGGATCTCTGTGCTGATATGGCAACTGTTTTTTGTTTTGTTTTGTTTGTTTTTGTTTTTGATTTTTTTTTGCAAATCACTGACTTTGCCCATCTCCTTCCAGTCCTGGCTCGGGAATCCCTGTTACCTTTTTCCATAGGAGAGAGCACAGCCTGTCCAGATCTACCCATGTGGCCTATCCTTTCGCTTCATACCCTGTCTCCCTTCCCCACCACCGACCTTAGCTATGCTTCTACTCTATAACAAATGGTCTCCTACCAATCCATCCAATCACAGCCTCTCCAAGTCTTCCTCCTTGAGTTGTTTTGTTCATTTTGAATATCACATCCCTAGCTTCTTGCCTCCTGCCCTGTATCACATGCTGCTCCTTCTGCTCTGTGACACCTGTCTTCTTGTCTGTGTTGCAAACTCTGCAGAGAGGTTCCCTGGCAGTACCTTAGGCCCATAGTACACTGAGAGAACATTCTCTTTTCTGATTAGCTTTTTAAATTAGTTTAAAAAGTAATGGGTTCCACTGTTGCATTTTTATATACGCTTTGTTTTTGCTACCTCGACGCCCACTAGTCTCTGCTTATCTTTAAAGCCCTCCTTCTGTTTATATATTCTATAACCTTTTTTTCAGTACCCCAGCCCTTTTTTAATTGTTTCACCACTCACGGTGCCCTTTCTAGTTTCAGGGAGATTTAACAGACACATTTTTTTTTTGCTTTGCAAGTTTTAAAATACCCAAAGAATAAGCAAGCAGCTGTTTTTGTTATGTTTTGTTTGTTTTTTGATCACAGTATGAAACAACAGACAAGCACCTTTCTCCTGATGGCCAGTATGTCCCCAGAATTCTGTTTGTGGGTAAGTGGGGGTTCCAATGACATAAGGCATACTGAAGATTATACAACTGCAGCCACATTCTGTCTCCCCCAACATCATACCTCCCCATCCATGTCCCAACCTCACCAGCTATATCACTATGAGCAAGTTCACTGACCTCTAGAAAGGGTCATGGCTCTCTGGACAGGATAACACTGTGAACACTGTGTCACATACACTTTCATCAGGAAGTGTGAACTTCTATCTCCACAAATCCTCCTCCCCTGTCCATTTTAACTCCCACCTTATGCTCCGAGCACATCTGGAAAGGCAGGGCCATGTTTTCATCATTGGCTGCCAATTACTCAGCTTTTACTTGATCCTTATGTGTTAACATGGCAGAGACACATGTTTCTGTTCACCATACAAGCCCAGTGTGATCCTGTGATGGGTCTTCAGTAAGTCTTCAGTGAATGGCTTCAGAAATATACGACTTTAGCCAGTCATTGTCACTAAAATTGTAATTAAGTCCACTGCCTAGCAGAGCTCACCAAGTGGACAACCGGGATAATTCATCAAAGCTGGCATTAAAAGTAAAAAATGGGACGAAGAGAAGCAAGTGATGGGGGAAAGAATGAGAAGGGCTGAACTAGAGCACTCATTTGCAGAAGGGTCTGAGCACTGGGCGGGGGGGGCAGCCTGAATGTTAGAATCCTGTGAAGGTTTGAAAAAGGTAGCTGCCCTTAAACCAGTGCCTTGGGTTCTTTTGGGTGTGATGTAGGAAGCCTTGGTTTTTAAGAGCCTCCAGGCAGTTTGAGGGCACCTGCATGCCTTTAATCCCAGAACGCAAGCAGAGGCAGGCTGATCTGTGAGTTTGAGACCAGACTGATCTACAGAGTGAGTTGCAGCATAGTCAAGTCTGTTTCATAGAGAAACCCTGGCAGGCAGGGGTGAAGGAGGGTAACCCAATTACCAAGGCTGTTCTTAGGGAAGCCAGTCAGGAGCAACAAAAATCACCTGAAAAATCTCACGATATTTCTGTTGTAAAGAATACTAAGTTTTCACACAAAAAAAAAAAAACCCACAAAATATGCACTGTCCTATTTTCAGAGCACTTAGGCAGGATGGCAGGGTTTGAAACAGCGCTGTGCAGCTAGCTGTTGAATATTCCCTACACTGCTTTGCCCTGCTCCTAAGGTAGCTCCCGGGGGTCAGGTAACAGAACAGACGAGGTAGAGCATGGACACAACAGCTTCATCACACAATATGGGCTCCCTGGAAGCAGAAGTGTCCCATCCTCACTCTTCATCTTTGCAGACCCATCCCTGACAGTGAGAGCAGACATCACTGGAAGATACTCAAACCGTCTCTACGCTTATGAACCTTCCGACACAGCTCTGTGTAAGTGTTGCCTCCAGCTTGGTCGGAGACCCCTATTGCTATAGTGATGTGGGGAGACCCCGACTGAGATGAGCTAGACCGCTGCCCTGGGGTGCCAGAGAATCAGTTTGACCCAGAATAATGCTTTGCCCGTCGGCAAATCACATGCTTCACTCCATCGCCCACACTGTAAACATCTCAATGAAGGATAAGTCGTTCAGTTGAGGTATCAGCTCCTCCAGGAGAAACTATCAGCACAGCCTGCTCCTCAATTTTTCTCCCTGCACAACAGCCCACAAACCCTCTGTCTTAGAACTGCTGCAGAAGTCACAACAGGTGTGCTTCGGTTTTCCCCCAATTGATGAAAAGGGAAATAATTTAGTCCATGTTGCTGTGGTTAATTAAACTTGGTTCAACTTGAGATCATGGGCAAATGATCCGAAGAGTGGCTAATTCACTTTCTCCAGGCCAAACGTGAGGGGAAGGGGAAAGATGAGGGAAAGAGGTTGACTTAAGTCAGATGAGGCCAACAATTCCAGGATATAAGAGTTGTGACACTAATGGGTTCTTCTGGGAAGAAATTGGATTTTTGTCCTAGGACCAGGTCTAGTCACTTGCAGTGGCTCCTAGGACCTCCCTATCCCAACCTTAGGCATTACCCCTATACTCTATTTAAATTTATGTTAATGAGACAACAACTTTGGTTTTCGAGTCCCACCAGCCTCATTATGATGTATGTACACTGGAGGTATGGTCATCCTCATAGAACTTTCTGTTAGACAGTGCAAACTTAGAATAGTAATTACACTAAGAAGAAAGCCTGGACCTAGAGAATGTGAGCACTCCCTCACCTCATTAGCAATGTCTCCAGGACAGAGGGCAGCATGTTCCAAGCGTGGGCATTTATGAGACTCGGGGTATGTTTTCATAAGATGGAACTCGTTAAGGGCAGATGGGTAAGATCACCATGCCTTCCCGGTTTAATAATTACTTGTAGAAGTGAATAGTAGCCACTCAGAACATCACCCAGATACCTCGATCCCTTTCACCAGGTGCCACTGATGGGATAAGGATCTCAAGTTTGGGCTCTGGAGCAGCAGTCTCATTACTTGTCCACTGTGTGACTTAAGTAAATAACCCAGCCTCTCTGAGCCTGTCCCATTGCTAAGTACAAAGGTTTTGCGGGGATGGGTGAATTCATCTGTACAAAAACCCTTGGTGGACTGACAGTTCTCACTGGTATGCCACAGACTTCTAAAATAACTTGTAGTAGCCACACAACACCTGCTAACATTTCTCGTGAACATGATTTAAATTCCGGCTTCTAAGCCAGGTGTGGTGGTCCATGCCTTTAATCCCAGCACCCCAAGGTAGATAGATCTCTGTGAGTTCAAAGCCATCCTAACCTACATAGCATTTTCCAGACCAGCCAGAAGTACATGGGGGGGGGCTCTGTCCCAATAATTAATTAAATAAGAATTAAATTTGCTTCTACACTAACCAAAACAGTTTATTGCTGACAGAGCTTGTGCAGCTCTGGGAGGAAGAACCTGGAGGAGAATCTACTAAAGAAGGACTGAGAACTGGGTTGTCAACATGTTACTCCACTAGAGAGACAAAATAACAATAAGATTACCAACTATTCCCCCTAAGACAATAGGACACTCTGTTAAACAATGGACCCAGTCCTTAAGTGCCTGGGTTCATTGTACTACCAGTGTCATCTTAGCTACTTTTCTATTGCTATAAAGAGACACCATGACCAAGGCAACTTACTATTGAAGAAAGTGTTTATTGGGGGTTTGCTTAGAGTTTCAGGGTGAGTCCATAATCATGGTGGGAAAATGGCAGCAGGCAGGAGACATGGTTCTGGAGCAGTAGCTGAGAGCTTACATCTAATTCATAAGCAGGAGTGAGAGAGAGAGAGAGAGAGAGAGAGAGAGAGAGAGAGAGAGAGAGAGAGAGAGAGAGAGAGAGAGAGAGAATGGTCTTGGTCTGAGCTTTTGAAACTCAAAGCCTGCCTGCACCCAGGGATAACTCTCTAACAAGGCCACACCGCCTTGTCCTCCCCAAACAGTTCCTCCAACTGGGGACCAAGCATTCAAATATTTGAGCCTATGGGGGCCCTGCTTGTTCAAACCACAATGTCATTTCTAATGGTAATTTGACTGTCGTAAATTTTGTTCCACCAGTGCTGGACAACATGAAGAAAGCTCTCAAGCTGCTAAAGACAGAATTGTAGAGCCAACTGGGCATTGCACCAGGAGACAGGAAGGGAGAAGCACTGTGAATTTGCTGATTGCATTACAGTTTAATGTTACAACAGATGTATTTTTTAAACACCCATACATGGGGAAACAATATTGTTATCTACTACAGTGAAGCATGATTTTCTAAAAAATAAAGTCTTGTGAATACTCCAACTGAAGGGTTGTTTCTATTGGTTTTTCATAGAAAAAGCTATTTGGACCAGTCAGGCATAGCAGGCCATGGCTAATACCCCTGTAGAAGTGGGACCACTGTCCTGAATTGGAGGCAAGCTTGAGCTACAGTGGGATTGTCTCAAAACTGGGGGAAAACTTTTTCAAATTAAAAAAGGAAGGAGAGAAGGAAAGGTGATTTGGTTTTGGTTTACTCACTAAATGGAAGCAAGACAAACCTAATTGAAATAGCAAAGATAGATGCTATCAAGGTTGTTGCTATCATCCTGACACACTAGAGGGGATTCTTAACAAGACATGAGCTTACCCTGTAGAAGCAATAAACAACATATGCTTTAGTGTAAAGGATAATACAGGAAGACAACACCCTCCCCCCCACACACAGAATAGAATCACATGTAGAAACAGGCATTCCCATACTAGTAGAAACCCCTAGTTACACTCTTAGTAATTCAATTATAGACAGATCTTTGCTCCATTTAGTGATCTCAGAGAAAGTATCTAGCACATCTGTAGCAGTCTTGCCTGTAATGGTGGACATGCCTTTGGGCGTGGCTTCAGGAAGATCGGAGGCAGGAAGAGGAAAGTGTAAGGTGTGGTCTCACTTGCACAGGTCTTTTTCTTGGGTCAGTGGATCCAGTAGGAAGGGCAGAGAAGCGCTCCCACGGTTCTTTGTATTTTTCTGTGTAAATGTTCCCCAATAAACACCCATTTATCATTTATCTTGGGTCTAGTGAAATTATTACACATCACCTTCACACAACCGATGTGGCCAGAAGACTTGTCCACTACAACAGCCACCAGTGGGCCTGTTCTTAGCCTACACTCTAAGAACGCCTTAGAGAAATGGAGAAGCGCCCTTCTCCAGGTGCAATCTGGAGGAGCCAGAAACAGGACTGGAGTGTGCTGAGACTGATTGCCTTGGCTCGTCTGAATGTGACTGGGAGGAAGCAAAAGGCAGTAAGGGTCTGTGTTGAGGTAGAGGTCAGAAGTCACTGCATCACTGGAAGGTTCCTTTCCTGAATGGATGCTTTGGCACTGTTGATTTTCCCAGAGTGCTTTTCTACCTCTCAGGGATGGTGAGCACATGGGTGACCTGATGACACAAAAGCTAAAATATTACGGGGGCATGAGTTTACCTCTCACAATCAGGTAACTTGTATGTCTTGAAAATGGGAAAATATTCTATTTAGGAAGCTGGGGGGGGGCAGGAAAGATGGCTCAGCAAGTAAGAGCACCTGTCTCTGAGGTCTGAGTTCAGTCCCTGGGATCCACATGGTCGATGGAAGGGAAGACAACTCCTGCAAGTTGTCCCTTGACCTGCACATGTGACCATGTCATGCCTATGTACAGACACACACACACACACACACACACACACACACACACACAAACAAATAAATAAATAAATAAATAAATAAATAAATAAATAAATGTTTAGGATGGCTCAAAGTTAAGAACATTTATTGTTACTGCAGAAGAGCCAGGTTCATTTCCCAGCCACAAGGTGGCTCACAACTATCTATAACTCTAGTTCTAAGGATGTCACATATTCTTTTGGTCTCTATGGGCACTGAGCACACACAATGCCCATACACAAATACAGGCAAAACATGCATTCATATAAAATAAAAATAAATAAATCTTTAAAATTCTTTGAAAGGTAATGAGCATGAAAAACCAGAAGAGACCATATGAAAAGAACTGAAAAGTTCTGTCTTACATTTAAAACTGTAGGAACTATGAAACGCATGCACCAAAAATCTACAGGAGCTGGAGATTCTACTCTGAAAGCACTTGTAGAACTTGCTCATATAAACAATAATACCCATTTTTTTCCGCCAAATCAAACTCCCATCATACATCATCTTCTATTTGTGCTTAAATTTCAATAAGAATGTAACTAGATTATTTTTTGACAGATAACCACAAGACTGGAGCCAAGTATGGAGGGTATTGTGTCTAAAAGCTGAAAGAAAATATCAGTAAACATGAGAACATGAGATGGTATGAAAAACAGACTAGTGGTGCCTCAAAACACTGGGCATGAAGAAAAAACTCATGGCTATGCATGTCTTGTGTGTGTAAGAAGTTAAGGCCTTCCAAGGTGAGAGTTGAGCCAACCTGGAGTCTGACAGATGCTGTCAGTGGTCCTGATCCTGCCCAGCCAATGAGGCCTGAGGCCCTAGCAACAGGCACTGTCAGAGTGCCTAGTCAATGAGGGGCAACTATGCAATGTCAATGGAGATCAGAACACATGGGTGCTGGAAGGTTGTATAAGTTTCTACCTATTGCTAAATAAACGAGTCTGCCATTTTTCCTTTCACCTGACTCCTGGGGTCTATGTTGTTGACTCCATGTCTTCTCTCTTCTCTTTGCCTCTGCCACCCAAGAAGCCATTAGGACACAACAACATCTGACACCTCTGAAGCCAAAAATTTCCTTGTATTGTAATTATGACCCCCTAACCATCACAATCCCTACCCCAAGGCCTCAAAGGCCAGGGAAGCCTTTCCCACAAACCTGGGATAAAATGCCATTAAAAGCTGTGTTGGAGCCACCCGCCTTTCTTAGCTGGAAATTGACTTGTGATAATCAAGCAGAAGCTCAAGCAGGATCGAACATCTTAATTAATATTCCAGTAACCCTTGATATGCTCACTGGATGTGGCAATTTTGTCCATCCCATGAATCAGGCATAGACTGGCCATCAAGCCCACTACCAACAGGTTTCTGACCTGGCCTTTAAGGCTCTTAAGGCATGCACCTGTGGAACCCTTCAGCTTACTCCCATAATCTTATTCAACAGCCAAGGAAAATTTCTACTGGTTTTTGCACATGTGTCAATGAGGCAGTGGAGTGGAAATAGACCTGGGCCCCATTAGGGAATTGTTAACCAAACAATTTGTTTGGGAAGGGCTTAATGCCACAGCATGTAATGGTGTTGCAGTGGTTTGCAGTGAGGACATTCACAAGTGTGTACTGGCCACAAGAGATCTCCACTCCAGTTTTAGTTCCAACAGTGCTTTTACTACTTCCCTGGATGCCCTCCTTAAAGACAGGCAGCACATTGACGACACACCTAGGGGCCCCAAGTAGACAGATCTTGCTGGGGATGTGGCAAACCAAGCTATCTGCAGTGTGACTGCCCTCCAGGCAAAATCTAGAACCCAATGCCTTGGGTACAATAAGGGATTTCATTGCACAAAGGATTGCAAACCACAGCCTCCTGAAGCACCTTCCCTTTTCATCTCCAGAACTCCAGGGAGAAGGGAACTCCTCAGCACCACCAATAAGAGGAGGCTCTGGTAATCCAAAAATCTATTGGAAACTGTCCATTTTTCTATGCTCCCCAATGCTGACAATCTATCTTGATAGACAACCAATTAGAAGCTTGGTGGACAAGAGTGCAGACATCACCATTTTAACAGAAAGAAGGTGTTGCACTTTCCCCACTGGAAATTAAGACCTGGCCCTCCCATCAGTGGAGTAGGAGGCCAACAAGATTCAAAACTTACCACCTGTCTGGTCCATTGGAAAAACTTTAATGGCAACAAGGGATCCGAATGGCTATCCCTATGTTTTCAATGGAATGGAGAAACCTCTGGGGCAGAGACATCCCAGAGGATGTAGGCACTGTCCAGCATCCTGGCTCCAAAGATGCTACATATGTCATCCCTAACCCTGGTTCTGATCAATTGGTGAGCTATTGGCCCTTCTCAAGGCTCTAGTGGAATGATAGACCTAGTCCATTAACATTTTTTTCTGACAGTATGCTGTATAGGCAGTTCATAATGGCCTTTTCTCAAGTCAAAGACTCACTAACCCCATCACCATCAGTGTGCTGCTCAGACAAGATGTCTTAAGTCAGAAGTCTGAGCCTTGGCACCTGTCACATTTTAGATCTCACTACCTAAACATCTATTTATTTCACTTTGATTTTCAGAAAAGTTGTAGTCCTGACTCAATTATAAATCAAAGCTGGCTTTGAAGTTGGAGCAGGGCTCTCTCCATCTCAAAACCCAAGCATGTTGTTAGGAGAAAAATTCATAGTTCCTGTGTCATATCAAAAGAGCTACTTGGGGTGGAACAAAAGAAAACCAAAAATCTAGGGACTATTGTTGTCAAAACTCTGTTATCTCCCCAAAATTCTATTTCTCCCCTTACTTATTTTTGACTCTTTAGTACCTTTCTTTGGATAAATATCTATCTTAAAATTTAAACTTGTTTTGTTATTAATAATCTTTATGTGTTCCACAGCGAACAAAAAATTTTCCTAACAGCAATCTCTAACGTCTCCAGAAGGAAGATGAGGCCCTACAACATTGATTCTACCTGGTTCATAATGATGCCATCAAGCTGAAAAACATCACTCCAAGATCCTAGGCTGGGAATATAGCCTAGGAAATAAAAGCAAGGACTAGGACAGTTACTCACACGTATGTGTACAAGGCAGCATTATTCTTAAACACCAAGAGGTAGAAGTACATATCGACAGGTATATATTGATAGGTAAAATAAATAGATTATAGATAGGTAAATATATGATAAATGATTGGTGATAGATATGACATATATTCAGCAGGATATTATTACATTTTTAACATTTATCTTATTCTTAATCATTTGTGCATGTGTGTGTGTGTGTGTGTGTGTGTGTGTGTGTGTGTATGTGTGTGTGTGTCTATGTGTCTGCATTATGGCCTTACCTATGCCTCTCAACAATTCAACAGATTTCTGAGGTTCTGGAAGATTTCCCATACCACTGGTATCTCCTGCAATCTGCTGGGACAAGTCACTATGGAGAGGATCAGCAGAGCTCTTAAGGAACTGGTGGCCAGGACTATCTCACCAGAGGCTGAGAGATCCTCATCTGGCCTTAACTGAGGTCCTTATGAACTTTCTCAGTTTTGTTGACAAGGGGATCAGCCAGGTCCACAGGCAAGGAGCATCTCTGCCAAGGAACACACCCCAACCCCTGGTGAGATGGAGAGATCCTATCTTCCTCCAATGGCAGCTACCAGCATCCCTGGGTGAGAGTATGCTTGTGTTTTTCATCAGACTGTCACATTGTCAATATGGATCCTGGTAAGAGATGTGTGACAGCCATGGATCAGCTTGCTTCCACCACAGAGGGAATAACCCAGGATGGGTAATGTAACTTCTCCCTTTTCTTGCCCCCACAAACAAATTGATTTATTTTAATTAAATCGGACAAGAGCAGAGGTTATAAACTTTGACTCTATTTTTTGAAAAGTTTGGCATAATATAAAAAGGCTACTTGATCCCTCCTGGATGATCACAAATGCATTATTTGGTGGGGTGGCATTGCTAATCTTTGTTCTCTTTAAATGTCTACAGAATATTTGGCAGCAGCAGGCAGCAACTGAAGTGACTCTTCAGGTGTTAATGGCTCTTAGGCATCCTCTTGAAGTCCTCAAGAGGAGGTTATGCATGCCTGGATATCTAAAATTAAAAAGACTATTTCCAGCCCCCCACCCTGGCAGTTCTCTAGGAATGGATGCTCTTTGAGGGCTGGTAGTCAATGATAGGTAAGAGCTTGCTTGGCAGGCCAAACTAAGACAGGCATAGCCCAGTTGCTGAACCCTCTTGAAGCAGGGTCAACAACGCCTGAGCTAAGAACTCTGGCTCCTGCTGAGCATCCATGTAATAATAATAATTAAAAAAAAAAAAGGTTGGATATGTAGGAAGTTAAGGCCTACCAGGCCAAGTAGTTGAGCCATCCTGGAGTCTGACAGTTGCTGTCAGTGGTCCTGATCCTGCCCAGCCAATGGGGCCCAAGGCCCTAGCAACAGGCACTAGCCAGAGGTACCTAGCCAATAAGGGACAAGTATGCAGTATCAATGGGTCAGAACACATGGATGCTGAGAGATTGTGTAAGTTTCAACCCACTGGTCTGCTGTTTTCCCTTTCCCCTGACTCCTGGGGTCTGTGCTGTTGACTCTGTGTCTTCTGCCCCCCCCCAGGAAGCCCTTAGCAGCCAACATCACTCAAAACTGAAAGCAGGGCTTAGATAGCTCCACACCCAAGCTCAGCACGGTTCCCAGCAGTTAACGATGGAAGCAAACCACATGTCCACCATGGAAAGGGAGAAACAAAGTGCAGCTCATACGTACAACTGGGGCCCTGTGCAGAGACCAGGACAGAAATCCTGTCCTGTGTTACCATGTTGAAGGAGCATGAAGGCATGATGTAAGCTACGGGGGGGGGGGGGGGGGGGGTCAGGCAAGCCCTACACAAGATACTCTCAAAATGTCACTTAGGTGACGTGCCAAGAGTATCTTTGTGAAGAGAGAGCAAATCTGATCATTAGGGCATGGGGAAGGAGGAAAGAAAGAGTATTTTACTGTTTAATGGATGTGGCATTCCAGTTCGCAAGAAAAAACGAGAATGGCCCCATAGGCAACTATGTTGGAATGCTTGGTCTCTAGTTGAAGGAGGTGTTCAGGGAGGGTTAGGAGGTACAGCCTTGTAAGAAGAGATATGTCACTGGGAGAGGGCTTGAGGACAGGATGAGAATGCTGAAGCTACTGCACCATTCCTGCCCACCTGGTGCCTTGTTCTCCACAATCATGGCCACACAATCACCCTCTGAAACTGTAAGCAAGGCCCCAATTAAATGCTTTCCTTTATATGTCACCTTGGTCCTGGCATCTCTCCACGGCACTAATAAAGTAACAAAGACAGGTGGTGATAGTTGTGAAATGTAAATGTACTTAACACCATGGACCTCTGTTTATAATGATTAAATTATTTTATATATATATATATGTGTGTGTGTGTGTGTGTGTACATATATACATACATAATGTGTGTGTGTGTGTGTGTGTGTGTGTGTGTGTGTGTGATCTCCACAGTATTTCCTCCAGTTTTACCTTAGAACCTATAGCTGAGAGGTGTGGAAAGAAGACTGGTTTTAACTGACTGGGGGCACAACTTTAATCCAGCACATGTCAGCAGAAGCAGGCAAATCTCTGTGAGTTTGAGGCCAGACTGCTCTACACAGTGAGTTCCAGGGCAGCCAAGGCTACTTAGAAAGATCCAGTTTCAAAAATAAATAAATAAATAAATACAGTTGATAGCGTGCATCCCCCATTAAGGGGACACACCGGGGTTAGACACTCCCACCTGCTGCCTCACCAGCCTCTCGTAAATGATCACCTGATCTGTACTGACTTGGGTTTGGCATTTGTTTGCTTTTGCTTTCTCCTTGCACTCAGTAATCTTATTTAGCTACTGAGGTCTTTCCATTATCACTACTGAGAACAGGAAGCAGAGTAGGAAGCACAGGAAAAGTTCTAAACAACTAACCAGAACTCTTTATTCAGTTTAAGGAGCTGCGATCATCACATCAGCTTCAGGCCCCTTGCCAAATTATGACCTCACCTCTTGGAAAAGAATGAGATATTGAAAGTGAGCAAAAGCAGCATCTCCCTCCACAGATGGCAAAGCCTGTTCTTTGACACACATTTTAGCACAGGCAACTCCCCCCAAGAACTTGTTTGATAATGAATTTCCTAGATAATTTTCTTAGGGAGAGTAGTGGCAAGTGGCTGGACTCATAACAGGAGAGCCTGACTTTCTCCTTTCCAGCTGTCTCAAGGACCACTCCAGATATGACAGGACACTCAAGGAAAACTGCAACATGGGGCTGTAGAAACGGCGCAGTGGTTAAGAGCACTCGCTGCTCTTGAAGATCCAAGTTCAGTTCTCAGCACCCACACCAGGCAGGGCAGAACTGTCTAGCTCCAGATCAGGGGATCCAACACCCTCTTCTGGCCTCCATGGGCTCTGTACTGACATACACATAACCTACACTCAAAGACACATACACATAATTAAAAATCAATTTAAAAAAATTAAAAGAAAAATGAAAATAGGACTAACCCCACCCTTTCCACATCTCGTTCCCTCAAACACTCTTTGCATAAACCCCCTCACTAACCAGAAGCCTGGTAAATTTGGTCTTTAATGCTCATGTCATCTCCAATAAGACCATTCCTGCATAAGCAGTCATGTCTATATGTTACAGTGTGCTTTTCTATAAACTACTTGGTGGAAATGTGCTCCTGTCTCTGTATTTTCTCAGCTAAAAGGTAAAATAGTTTCGCATATTTAATGTATTTATAAAGTGATGAATAAACTGAAGCAAGGTTAAACAAATATTTTTGAACACCAAGGAGGGTTTGGCTCAAAGAAACCAAGAACTGAATGCCTGTCTGGAGGGGTCTGTCTGGTTGTTATTGGTTTAGCACGCAGAACTGGTTTTCATAGCAAACACAACGCTACCCACAGAGCACAGTATCAGAGATGAACTTCACCCATGGTGAGCTAGGATGTGAGAAGTGACAGCCAAACCTTTTCCGTTTGCACTAGCTGCTATTTTCCTGAGCTAAAATGTCACCTTTAATACCAAGGCTGACAGAGCAAATGTTCTAAGGAACATCCTCTAAATGGAACCTGTAAACAGGGACTCAGAGAACTACTTAAGCAGTGAGTTACTTTTCATGAAGATAAAAGGTTTGGATGGAAGGGAACCATCGTTTGGTGTAACTTGATATCTGCACTCTTCTGCTCCAGACATCATGCTCTGTGGCTGCAGGTACACAGAGGAGCACCCATCCTGAAATCGGGAGCCTGTACACAGGGGAGCACCCATCCTGGAATCAGGAGCCTGTACACAGGGGAGCACCCATCCTGGAATCAGGAGCCTGTACACAGGGGAGCACCCATCCTGGAATCAGGAACCTGTACATAGGGGAGCACCCGTCCTGGAATCAGGAGCCTGTATACAGGGGAGCACCCATCCTGGAATCAGGAGCCTGTACACAGGGGAGCACCCATCCTGGAATCAGGAGCCTGTACACAGGGGAGCACCCATCCTACAATCGGGAGTCTGTACACGGGGAGAACCCATCCTGCAGTCAGGAGGAGCCTTGCCTGCTGGGCTCTGTAGGCTCACAGCTGGGCCATTCATGGAATGGGATGGGATGGACCTGTTCAGAGGGCTTTCCAGTAGAGGCTGAGACACCATGAAATGGCAGGATGTGTGTCTTCAATCAGAAAAAAACAGGGATCACAACAACATCCTAGAAGAGGGCAGATGATCACCACCTGCAGATCCTAAGCAAGAAAAAGTCAGATTCATTTGACAGAGAATGCTCCTGCTCTTAAAAATAAGCATCCCAACTGCCTAGTCATTGATTATTTATTGTTCACTTAAATAACCTGGCAATTTCAAAATCCTAATGATTCACCATAGGATGTAGTAGCGCATGAGTTAGGAGAATCACCTTAAGTCTGAGACTAGCCTGGGCTACACAGGAAATTCAAAAGCATTCTGGGATATAAATACTCATCAGGACCAGACCCTGGTTTAAAAAACAAAAGCAAAACTAAGTTTATTTTTCGTGTGGGTGGGGGGGGTTGGAGTATGCAGGCACCTAAAGGAATCCAGAGGCATCAGATCCCCCTGCAGCTACTAAAATTATAGGCCACTGTGAGGCACCGATGTGGGTACTGGGAACAGAACTAGGGTCTTCCCCAAAAGCAGAGTGCTTTCTGGACAGCTGATCCATTTCTCCAAGCCCCCAGACCCTGCTTTTAACTGTCTGACTGCCATAGAGCCATTGCAATCAGAGCACAAACCAAGTCATAGGCAAGTTTATGGTTCTTTGTGCAATGGCCTTTCCATTTGCAGTCATTTACACCAAGATGAGTCGCTAGCGTTCCAGAACCTTGTAAGATATTCTGAACTACAGCTGAGTAAACAGAAAAAATACAGGGTGACTGAAAAAGAAAGCAGAATCCTTTCCACATGCTTCCTTCATGAGTCACATCCCATCTTACAGCACATGCAGTTCTGTCCAGGTGGCCACAGACTCAGCATGACACCCTAGAAATAGCAGAGCTCTACTTCTGTACAATTCTTGCCAACAGCAGAGAATCACAGAGGAGCACCGATGTGCATTAACCTGTGAATCAGCCCTTTAACACCAGTGGTCTTAATCTAAAACTTACAAAAAAAAAAAAAATCGATGATGTATCACATGCTACTCCACACCAAGACAGGAAATTAACTGTCACTAATGGGAAATAATATGTGTATTCTTCCCAGATAAATACCAGTGACTGCTCCAAATAAATAGAAGTACCTTTCTCATCATGCAGATAATATTAACCACTAAAATAGTTCAAGAAAGGAGGTAGTAACAGTGCTTGCCACCCAGACTGATGACCAAGTTTGATCCCTAGGACCCATATAGTAAAGGAGGAACCAATTCTTACAAATTGTCCTCTGACACATACATTTTTTTTAACCTAAGAAAGGATTTGAGGATAACTACCAATAAACATCATTGCTGGGAGTTCACTTCCAAGTCTTGATTAAACACTATTCTGGTGTGCAAGAGAAGGCCAAAGAGCCGAAGAAAAGACGCTGACTTACCTTAGTTTATCAATGCTCCCAGTACCTTCTTTTGATTCAAACACCCATACACAAAGAAAGGTTTCCAGCTTTTAATTTTTAATGTAACATACAGAGCCACAAACACCATTTCTCTCTCAGCTTAGGAGGTAGCACATTTAAATATGTCTGTCTGGATTTGACAATTCACTGTCACAAGACCAAGAAATGTCAATAAAAAGTTATTTTTTAAGAAAATCAAATATCTTTTTGTTGCATGGGCAACATATTGATTGCACGTTGCTTACTAATACAGTGTTTTGAACTTCAAATTATTTTTTTAAAAAAAGAATGTCAATTATGTAGCTATATACTATCTTCTTCTAGCTCATCCCATTTTGAAAGCTGAAGGTAACTGTCAAACACCAGAACATTCCCTAAATGGCACCTCCTTTACCCTTGACTATAAAAGTCAAAAGCTAAACTTTAGTTTCCTAAAGACACAGCTATTTCTAGAATACACAGAAGTAATCGTAAGAGACTACTAGAACTAAATGGTCACTTGTATGCTAACACTTTTCACTACAATGCAGCTTTCCTAAAAAATACATAAAGTAGAGGGAACTTAGATTTCTCCTAATGACTGAACACTACAGACTCTCGCTTCCTGGTTTCATGAACTTCAAGTGTCTTCGATGGGAGCTGCCTGAACAGCACATAACTCTGTACAACTACCTGGTGAGATGGAGATTGGGGTTCACATGTCATTTCCCCAGGGGTGCCACACACAGTTTTATAGCACGTAAATAGGCTAAGAAAGGCCACAGTAGATAGTGCCAAACACCAAGAACAGTAGATTACAGGGACCACTGAGGGCCAGTGAACACCATGAATTTCAACTGCTTTCTCAGCAATGTCAACAACAACAACAACAAAAACCACTTAGAGAAATGTAAGAGTGAAAATATTTAGTTCCACTGTTGATAGTTTTCAGATACTGTTTCCTGTCAAATAAACAAATTCATTTAATTTAAGATTAGAGAAAATGAGCAAGATGAGAGAACTTTTCTTGTTTCCTCCTCAAAGGAAAGCGCTTGGGTTGGCGCGAGGGTCTTTCTGATTCCTGTATCTGTAGGTCAGCCAAACACCCAGAATCTGGAATTACAAGAAGAAAAAGTAAGTGCTGGGCAGACTTAGTTAATCGAGAGAATAACTGCAACTTCTGAATTACCTTTGCATGCCTTTTGTTCAAAGAAAAGAGACTTCAGGCAAATTAAAGAACAGGCCCTAATAACACAGATGTAAGCACTGTGGTAGACTGTATGTTTCGTGGAACCTGCAAATGTTACTTTCTGAGGTAAAGGTGTGATCTGATTATGCTAGCGAGATATCTTCCAGGTGGGCTCAAAGGTGCACACAGCACGGCCCTGAGAAGAGAGAGCTAAGATGGACAGAGATAATGCGGGTGACGAGACCAGAAGGCAGAGGTACTGTGTGTTCCACACTGGCGGCTGGATTTGAAGCTGGAATAGCAAGTTTGACTTTTCCATTTTGATAAATAGCCAAGTGTGAACTCTGCATGTTTTTTTACATTTATTTTTATGATTCTTAATTATATGTGTATGTGCACATGTGCAGGGGTGCCCCCCCCAAGAGTCCAGAGGCCACTGAGCCACCTGAAGTTTGAGTTACAGTGACCATAAGCCACCTGACCTGGGTGCTAGGAACCAAACTCTGTTTGTGAACCTAAATCTCCATCTCCAATGGTAACTACGCCATGCAGCAAGCATTACTCACCACTGAGGCACTTCTCTCCAGCCCTGTCAACTATTTTTAATAACACAAATATCTAGAGTTAGTTATTAAATCAAAAGTTGGTGGTAGATTCTTCTCAGAAGACAATGTACCAAGACAGAATTTCATGTGTTTGTTTTTGTTTTTGTGACAGGCTCTCACTGTGTAGATAGACCAGACTAGCCTGGAACTCAGAGAGATCCACCTTCCTCTGGTTCCCAAGTGCTGTAATTAAAGGTGTGTGCCACCAAGCCCAGCTTATCAAGAACTCTTGACTCTTCCCATACTATGTTGTATTTTATACCTAGAAAAGCAAAGTGACAACATTCCAAACACAGGAGTCAACTGTGTAAATACTTACACATTAAAAAGAAATCAGGAGGTTGGGCTGATGAGATGGCACAGTAGGTAAAGGCACTTGCTGCCGAGCCTCATGACCTGAGTCCCTTGACTTTGATTCTCAGGATCCACATAGTGAAAAGATAGAACAGACTCCCAAAATTGTTCTCTAAGCTCTACACATGCATCACAGCTCAAGTGCACCCACACCCAGCTAATTAAAGAAATGTACGCCAGGTTGCTACAGTGGCTCACAACTTTAACCCCAGCACTCAGAAGGCAAAGACAAATGGATCTCTGAGCTCCAGGCCAGCCTGGTCTACAGAGCAAGTTCTAGGACAGCCAGGTCTACACAGAGAAAACTTGTCGCCCAGTTAATTAATTAATTATGTTTTTCTAAGAGGTGGCTTTAGGTGGAGGCACTTTTGGCAAAGTCTGATGATCTGAGTTCAGTCTTCAAAAACTATATGGTAGAAGGAGAGAACCAACTCCAGAGGACTGTCCTTGTGACCCTGACACACTCACTGTGGCATAAGCATGTTGCCTCCCCCCCAACACACACATAATAAGTAAACATAATTTTTAAAAACAAAAACTAAATGGTCAACAGATTAAGCGATCCCATGCATGGCTAAATTCTAACCATATAAAACACAGATTTTTTTTTTTTTTTGCAGTTTTGTAAGGACATTATGTTGCTCCTCTAAGTAGCCTACTCTGTTTCTGTAGTTAGGTATACATACAAACTATGTTAGAAGAATTATCTGATCCGTATTCTTCTGCCATCTGTTTAAAACAGATATGAGATGTGGGCAGCTCATTTTCAAAAAATAACAGCATACCATCTTTTTCTAATAGGGCATAATATGACATACACTAATATACTTCATCAATGGCTACAAAACACTAGTTACCCCTCATGCACGAAGTATGCTCACAGCACCCCAGTTTTCCATGCACTGGCTCTCTGTTGTTGTGATTCTCCTTGGAGGGTGAGACACACAGCAAGATTAAATAACTTGCCCCACAGCACACAATGAGCAAGTGGGTGCACTCAGTTTCCAGCCCCGTCACTTCAGCTTCTGCTCCTGTGTCACACATATCTCAACTGATCCAGCATATTGTCAAGAAGCAGAGGGGCCCAAAGATTTATCAGAAATAAATATGCTGAGGGCCAGAGAAACGGCTCAGCAGTTCGGAGAGTAAGTCCATGCTACTCTTGCAGAAGACTTGAGTTTGCTTCCCACATCTATTGGCTTACAACCATCTATACCTCCACATCCAGGCATTCTGACACTCTCTTCTGACCTCCACTGACACCCACACCCGAGTGCATTTACCTGCACATAGATACACATTCGTGTATGTAATTTAAAAACAAAAAAAAAAAACCTTTAAAAGTTGCTTATAAATAAGCCTTGTGTATTCACTTTGTGTTGTTATATAATTGTTTCCATGAAATAAAATATTACACATGGAATTTTTCTGTTAAAAAGAAACTTTAAAGCCACCATGATGGCTCAACACCTATAACACCAGAGCCCAGGAGGCTGAGACAAGGAGAATTTAAGACCAGCAGGGACTATATAATAAGAGCCTGCCTCAAAATCGAAACTTTTTCTTGATCCATATTATCAGCTCAGAAGCATCAAGAACTGTTCGCAATTTTGAGAATTTAATACAAAATATAGAATTAGCATTCCAGTTCTGCTTACTAATATACCAAAGTTTAGTAATCCGTGCAGTTACATTAATGTAATATAAACATACACAAGTAATGACAGTAGCTACCTACAGTTTTCAGAGAGGTAGTAACAGAGGAAAATGGGAGACAGTTTCTATTCATCCTCACCAGCCTGCCTTGGCCTTTGCACTGGCGGTGACATCATCACCTGCTGCAAAGGGCTACCAGCTGCAATGCATTTCCACGGCCAGCTAGGCCACACACGCACTCCTTAAAAGTGTCCATCACAGCCCCTCTCTAGCTCCCTGTTGCTCCTCTCTTGACTGTTCTCGCTCTATGTCTGTCTGTCTGTCTCATTACCTGCCTCTCTTGTGTCCCCACTATGAGATGGCCTTTCATGCTTTTGCTCTCCCCTCCCCCTCCCCCAATAAACCTCTTGCATTAGATCTGTTGGTTGGTGTAATTTCTCAGTGGCACACCTTGGCAGGGACAGACAAAGGTGCCCTTTCTGCCACTTTTTAATCCTTTCCGTTTCAGAGGCAATTTTTTTTTTTTTAAGTTGAAAGTAACACAATTTTTATATTATTTTTACTTTTGAGATTATAAGTACATTTCTCCCTTTCTTCTCTCCAAACCCTTCCATATATCCTTTGCCACTCTCCTTCAAATTAATGGTCTCTTCTTTCAGTAATTATTATTGCAAGCATAAATATATATGCATATTCCTAAACATAATCTTCTCTGTCCATATAATGTTATTCTATGTATGTTTTCAGGGCAGTCCATTAGGTATTAGATAACCAGTTAATGAGCTCTTCTCTGGCAAAATCACCTCATGTCTCACACTCCCAGCTTTCTTCAGTTACAGGGGAATTTTGTTTTATTTTATTATTTTCAGAGACAGACTTTCTCTGTATAGCCCTGGCTGTCCTGGAACTCACTCTGTAGACCAGGCAGACCTTGAACTCAGAGCTCTGCCTGCCTCTGCCTTCCGAGTACTGTAATTAAGGTGTGCACCACCACTGTCCAGAAACAGGGGCAATCCTTAGAAACAAATTTTTATGGGCATATATGCATATATGTATCATAGTACTAAAATATTCTAAATATAACATATATTAAGTAATGTTCTACTTATGACAAAATTAAACTATAAGATGAAAGCCCAGAGCTAATCCAGCCTAATCTCTTCATTCATTACAATTTACTCGGGGTAAACAGAGCAAGAATGGTACCCCATCATAAAGCTCATGCTAGATTTGTCAGATCTTCCTACTCCAAGCTAGGCTGTTCCCATCACACTTAGTAACATCTGGGAAAAAAGAGCTTTTGAATATTAGCCGTTACACTGAAGTGCAACGCTGTCTCTTCTTGACACACAAAACTCCCTGTGACAAAGGGGAAAGACAAACCTCTGTAAAACTGAAGAAGAGACCAATGCCACCAACGAATCTCAAAACCTCTCCAGCATACGCTTCGATTATGGGGGCACATGGTAAGCACTTGTGTCCACTTTTATTACAGACCTGTATCAATAAAAGAAAAAGACCCGTTACTTCAGTACATTTATTAAAAAAAATAAATAAATACATTAGAAACTAAAACTACACGCAAACAAAATTCAGGTCTAGAGTGCTACATCCAATTTGAGTATGGATTTTAAATTGTGTATAAATTTCCAAGATGCTCATTTCCTGTACATGCTCTGTAGTATCTATCCCCATCTAGGAACTATAAATACAATACAATGGGTAGGTGTCTAGACTGTATTATGTAAGACCCCATCCTACCAGAACAGTGATTCTCATGCTTACATGAGTGCATTGTAAGACACCCCACTGTGGCAGTTTGCATAAGAACGTCCCCCATGGGCTCATATATTTGAACGCTTAATCTTCAGGGAGTGTAACTGTTTAAAAGGATTTGGATTACAAGGATTAGGAGGCATGGCCTTTGTTGGAAGAAGTAAGTCACTGGAGGTATGTTTTGAGGTCTCAAAAGTCCTTGCTAAACCAGTTATCTCTCTATATATGAACGCACACACCTGCCTGTAGACCAGAATGTAACTTGCAACTACTTTCCCAGCACCATGCCTGTACATTGTTCCCCTCCATGATGATAATGAAATAAACCTATGAAACAGTACAGAAGCCTCCAACTAAATGCTTTCTCCAATAAGAGTGGTCTTAGTGATGGTGTCCCTTCACAACAATAGTCACCAGGTGACAGCCAGCAAGCAAACAGGACAATGCTACAAGAACAAGGAGTCTACAAACAACCACTGAGGAAGGTGGAGGACACCAAGCCTTGAGTGATGCAGAAGGGAAAGACAGGAGGGTAGCTTTATGTGCCTTCTACTTTGGAGGTGATGGGCTCGTTAAGACAGCCAATTTAATATACACCTTTCTTTTGCTACCTCCCTTAAAAAACTGCATACATAGAAATCTCTGAGACTGATCATTTCTCCCTCACAACTTGTAGTGAGATATTCACTTAGTCTGCACCTGTGGCACTGAACATACCCATTTGGGGGTGGGGACAGGGCCAGACTTTACCTAAGGGAACTAGGTCTGGGGAAGAGGCCTCCCCAAGCACAGATACAGAACAGCATCGGGAGATATCCTTGGGACCAGGAACCTGCTGGAGTTCATCTGTCTCTGTTGTAAGTTATTTCTACCCAAATAAACATCTATTCAGCCTATTTGCTTTTCCTGATTGTTATTAAACCACAATAACAACTTGTTATAGGAAAGAGCTGAATGGAGAAAGAATTACAGGAAAGAAAATAAACACAGTGTGTCTAACTGGACATGGAATGGGAAAATGTGTGACAGTAGTATGTATACAAAATATAATAGGAGCATATGTCAAACAATTTTGAAAATATAATTCAGCATCAGAAAGGCCACTTCTTCCATTATTATTATTGAACTGTATGTAACACATTCAAAGAAAAAAACAAAAGCTTTTAGAGTTTGGACTTACAGCCAGACAGGTGTCATTTGGGTTGTAACTTCGGAAGCCACAACAGTTCAAGTTCCTCTGGAGGTCATTTCGAGCACTTGCTGTATTGTTCCAACCAACCTCCAGCAGCTGACCCTAGGAAATGCAGGTCATAGATACATTAAAACTTATTATCCCAGCAGGGTGGTGATGGTGCAGGCCTTTAATCCCAAAACTGGGAAGGGAGGCAGGCAGATCTCAGTGAGATCAAGGTCAACCTGGTCTACAAAGTGAGTTCCAGGACAGTCAGGACTGCTACACAGAGAAACCATGTCTTGAAAAACAACCACCAAAAAAAAAACGAAAGAGAGAAAGTATATTATCCTACAGTTAGCTGTGGAGTGTACATGAAATAGTCTCTATAAAATTATTACAACTTTTCAAAGGCATATCCCTTGTTCTGAATAAAAAGGGGGGCAGTATTTCTATCTATCCTACAAAAGACAAACAATTTAAAAACTGTACTTGCTTCAAAGGCATAATTCTCTAAGTGTAACAATGCAAAGTTTCAGCTGCTCCAAGACAGAAACCCACTTTTTCTCTACAGATTAAAAGTTTTTAAAGGAATACAAGGATATAAGGAAATGATACAATAAAGGATACAAGGAAACCACAGACACTTTGGAGCACTGCTCTGCAGTGAGCAAAGAAGAGACAGCTTTTAACAGCAGCAGTTTTCACCCAGGGAGAGTTAAGTCTTACTTAAGGATACAAATTACCAAGACCTGATGGCATTTCCCCTGTAGTTATTTCCAAGAACCACTCAGGAGCAAGAAATTTAGGTAGCGGGCTAAAATGGCCTTCTTGGCAAGAAGAAATATTTATTCTCCAGTCATTTCCTTCCATCTTTCTCCATAGTTATTCTATGTTGTATAATAAAGTAAAATAAAATAATAAAAAAAACTTCACACTCAGCTGGGTGCAATAATGCATGCCTTTGATACCAGCACTCGGGAGGCAGAGGCAGGCGATCTCTCTGAGTTTGAGGCCAGCCTGGTCTACATAGTTCTAGGACAGCCAGAGCTACACAGTAAGACCCTGTCTCAAAACAAAAAGAAGAAAAAAGTCCTTACTTACCTGTTGGTCCTGATTCAGAGCTAAACAAGCACAAGACACCGAAAACTGAACAATGAATACAAGGAGGAGAATAATCATATACTGAAAGTTACAAGTTAAGGACTATTCTATTTATCTTTTATTATTACACTTATGTATGCATTATATGTGTGATTGTTGCAGGGATGGGAGTATACACACATGAGTATATCTGCATGTGCCATGCTGTTCATGCAGAGGACGACTTCCAGGAGTCAGCTGTCCTACCACCATGTGGGTTCTGGGGATTGAACTCTGGTGCTTAGATTTGGCAACAGGTGCCTTTACCTGCTGCTAGAAACATTGCAAATGTTCTGAAAGAACATAAAGCAGGAGTGTTAACAGTATACTCTAAGTAATTCACCTAGAAATTAGAACAACGTTACCTAAATTCAAAGTGATACACTGTATAATTTTGCTAATACACTGTAACTATAAATTCATTTGGAAAAAATATAAATATATACAGCAGGCATGGTGGATGACACTTGTAATCCCCTGGCCTAAGTTGCAGAGACAGGAGGACTGCCCAAGCTTGAGGTCAGCCTGGTCTACAGAGACTCTGTCTCAAAATGAAAGACAGAGAGAATTAGAATTTGAAAAGCTCACATCCAAAATGAAATACCTGTTCAGAAACCTGTAAAATAAAAACAGATCTAGACAAATGTATACGCTCTCTCAAAACTAAACTTAAATTCATAACCAAAAATTAATGTGTTAGGAAGGCCTAGAAGTAACAAAATGATTTTACTTTAATTCTGAGTTTGCAAAAGAAAATCAGAATTATGCCCAACGTGTACAACACTGTGATGTCACAAGGAAGGGTTGGGGATAACTAAACATACGGCTCTTTCCTTACAGTTATTCCTACATTGTCCTTCTAAGGGTTGCTTCCAGGCAATGAATTCCTTAATAATAGCATTAAGTTAGCAGCAACCATTGAAACATAATCGATAATGAGTGAGAACTTCACCTGACTGAGGTAACAATCCCAATTTTTTTAAAAAGGATACAAAAAATAGCAACACCTGATGATGTTTTACGGCGCCAATCAGTCCCACCAAGGCAATCAGGAACAGGAAGATGCCCACAGCAATGACCACACCTACCACCCGGAGACTGGAGATAAGTCCAAAGCCGATGCCCCAAGCAGCAATCCCAATGAGCAGCAGACTGACCAGCTGTGGAGACATGGGAGAGGTTCAATTATACACTGTCCAGATGTTTACATCTTAGTAATGTTCACATAATGGCAAGAGTTCCTCGGGCTCTCCAGGACCTGCCACACACACCAAATTCAAGTTGCATATAAAAAGTCGTCATATTTGTATAACTTCTGACATCCTCCTTTAAGCATCAAACCACCTCTGGATGACTCAAACTAGCTAGTGCAGTGTCAAGGCTATGCAATGTTACCCAAATTCTCAGGGGATTGATTAGAGACAGGAAAAGAATCTGTGCTCATGAAGCAGGTGGTTGAACCCATGAATGTGAAACCCACAGACACAGAAAGCAGACTGAAATGCACAACCTTCCCCAGATATTATTGCTTTAATTAATTTAATATAACCTGGCTTATGCCTTTAAAAAAACAAAGACTAACAATAATCCAGAAAGCAATCATGGAGTCTTGGAGGCCATCTGGATTACAAGGCTTATACTTGGGCAGAACCAACACATGTAAAACTAGACAGCAACACACTTGAGTACACAATTCTGATCTGTTCACATGAAAATTATTTATCTTTTCCTTCACAACCCAGTTGGCTTGCAGCCCCCTCTGTCCTCCCACTCCCAAGCCTCCCTCCCCTGTCAAGCTGTGTTAATCGAATGTGAAGCTATTGTCTCTGTTCTTTCACTACAATCTGCTCCCCTATCTGTCTCTCCAGGAGCAAGAAGAAATCTGCATTTACGTACTGTTGTGTTCTTACCTCCAGGTACCCTGAGCTCTGGAGAACACTCAGAAGTTGTTTTCAGAACTACTGTTGATGTTAATTATGTAAACATCAAGTATGTTCAAATATAGAGGGACAAAAGACCATGAAAGCCACCCAGATGAAAATAGGGTAGGAGAGCTCAGCTATTTAAAATGAAATGGCATGAAAGCAAGAAGAAATCATGTAACATTTCAGCCATTTTATTTATAGGTTTGTCAAGCACTATTAGAAGAGCTGGCACACCTTAGGAATTATAAAACTCAAAGCCACAATTACTTTAAAAAGAGAAAAACAAATAAATGGCAAACCACAAAGGGCTTATAATTAATCCAGGGAAGGGAAGACATATCTAGCTTAGTCAAGTTTCAGAGAATGGGTGGAGGAGGGGTCTGTAGAGCAGGGTAGAGTACCATTAGCACACGTGTAGTCAATCCATCTCCTGGAGTAATGTGGGAGTGCAATGCCCAGTTTGGAAAAATCAAAATTCAAAACTAGATTTTTCTAGTATCATATTACTGGAAGGCCTGGTAAACTCTGCTTAGAAATATATAAATTACCATGTGAATTTTTTCTGCTAATATGTATCACTGTTTGTGTTATACAATACCTAAGCATGATTTAAATGCACTCGTTTTTTTTTCTAAAGATATTTACATATGTAGAGATACAAACAAAACTGCTAACTATTATGTTTAAATACTCTGTTTGTATTTTTATTGAAAACATTTTCTTTTTGGAATCTTGGCCAAAGAGCCAAACCACGATTACAAAAGAAATCATCTGTAGGACCACAGAACCAGTTTCTGGTTAACAGGGACCTGATGGCCTCCACCACCATGGCCAGCACACAGGGAACACCTCAAGCATTCCCTGTGTTCCATTTCCCTTGTCACATCTGTTCCATCACTCCCTCAGTCACCTCACAACTTCAAACAATGGTGAACTGAGAAAAAGTCCTCTGCCCTTCACAAGTGATCTTATTTCCGACATTGTAACATCCAAACACAGCACATTTCCTTTCACAGTCAGTAAGAGCAGAAGCCTGAGGCGAGTGTGAGGAAGGGCCTCACCTCTTCCTGGCTCAGCATCATTGCTGGGCTTGGTGAGGGGCACAGACGGCAGTTCACATGCACACACATCAGAGTAGCTAGCTGCAACAGCTAGGGGTCTCCAGAAACAGACCCAACAGAAAATATGTGCCATCTACATCTACTTATCAAAGAAAATGAGGCTCTCAGACAAGAGAGGTTTTAAAGATCTGGCCCACACAGCTATGACTGATCTGTCAGAAATCTGTAGAGCCAAGCACAATGGAAACTGAGCAGAGCACCCCTTTCCTTGGGAAACTTCAGAGGATGTGCAGGCTTCCCACACACAGTGGAGGATAGTAGTCTGATTCAACTGATGTAAATGCTGGTCAAGGTAACAATACCCTTACAGCAGTATCTAGATTAGCATTTGACCAACAGCTGAACACTACAGCCAGCGTCCATGGTAACAGATTTCTCACCCCCTCTGCCAACACCAAGTTCTGGGTGGGAGGCTCGCTCGCTACTTCAGGTGAACTCATGGGACAAGACCACCAACCTGCGTTTCATTCAACATAAAAAGTCCTTCTGAGTGAGGACCGTGGTTCAGCAGGGAAAAGCACTTGCCACCTAAGCCTGATACTCAAGTCTGCTCTCGGAACCCTGTAAAATGCCACAGTGGCATTGGCTGTTCTCTGAACACTCCTCAGGCAGGAGACAGAACCAGCTGGAGGTACTCAGGCCACATGGCGTGGAATACACAGCTCAGCAGCAGAAACAGGAGTCACACCCTCAGCAAGGTAGAAAGCTGGAAGCAATCCCCAAAAGCTGTCCTCTGCTCCCACAGGCACACTGGGTGGCATACATGTATACAAACTCAGCTTTAAAGAGCCTTTCCAAAAATCATGCCAAATCCTTACTACCCTAGTGGAATTTTTAAAACTTAAGAATGTTAAAAGTTAAATATTCTTAACTATTAAACTGGAAAGTAAGCGAAAGACTTAAAGATGGGGCAGATGGCGGAACAGAAGTTGGGAACTTTTTCTGTTACTTAACCTGGTGGTGCAGACGACGGCCCTGCCCCGATCACTCAGACCTGATACTGTACACAGTGCGCGGACACACAGTACAAACAGGATGTGCCAAGCTTTGCTGACACCAACCCCCACCTTTTAGTTTTATTTGGCTGAAGTTTTGAGTTTTTGTTTCGTTTGGGAGTTTTGCTGGTTTTGGTTTAGGTTTTGCTTCATTTTTTATTGGGAGGATCTTAGAATGGTGGAGGTAAGGTCAGGTAGCTCAGGCTAGTCTCAAAATCAGGATTGTCTTGCCTTGGCTTCCCAAGTACTGAGATGACATGCACGTGCCACCGTGACCATCAACACTTTCATTTCAGACTGTGGAGTCTACATTCATGAATTCTCATGTATCATGAAGTATTTTTCTTCCTTTGATTTTTTTTTTCAGACTATTTAAAAATATAAATCCCGGTCAACAAGATGATGACTCAGCAAGCAATGGTGACTGCTGCCAAGCACTACAACCAGAGCTCAATCATCAAGACTCACACATCAGAAGGAGAGGACTCCTACAGTCCTGGAAACTGTACATACATGTTTGGGTATACACACACACACACACACACACACACTGAGAAATAGCTGTTAAATCAAATAACTATCATCTTACTGTAATGAACTCATAAATAAAAACACCATGTGTCTGCATTAGTGTAGCCTTTCATAAGACAAAGAACGCAAAGAGAAGAAAATACATTAAAGTACACTCCCCTTTATGAGAGAAGGTGTCCCCCGATGCCTCAGCTGGCTCAAATGCCCCAGCCCCAGACTCAAGCAATCCTCTGTGACTACAGTACACCATGATACCCAGCTCCAAAGACCAATGTCCACACTGTGATACCAAGGATTGGCCAAGAGGACTTTGAATGTGTGCAATTGATACTCTCAAGATATGGCTATTCCATATTATCTGAATACGACTTAAATAGTTCCAGAGTCCTTGCAAGAGGCAGGGGGAAGGTGCAAGTCTGAGGACTTAGCTGAGGGAAGCATGGTGTAGTGTGAGAGGTTTGGGGTGGCATGCTGAGTGTTGAAGGCAGAAGAGCTCTATGCCAAGGAATGCAAGGATCAGACTCTAGGAGACAGAGTCTGAGATCTGTAGTGGCTTCTGCCGTCTGGTGTGGAAAGTACAGCATGTTGTTTTCGGCCACTACACTTGCGGCAATTTGTTACTAACAGGAAATTTTCAGGGCTTTTGAAAATTTGCCTGGTCTGAACAATGGAAATAGACTGGAAAGCATCTTACCAACATCAGAACCTAAGTTTACGCAGCATCTTTGAGGGCAGGTATTACTTGGCTTACCACAGGCAGTTCTAAACTATCACGAATTCTTCCAGTGTGGCATGATGGTCACACTTGCAATCCCTGCACTTGGGAGGCTAAGGCAGCAGGATTTCCAAGAGTTGAAGACCAACTGGACACTACATAACAAGTACCAAGCTAACAGCCAGACCTCCATTGTAAGACCCTGCTTCTGAAAAAATAAAAAAATGAAAAATAAAAATGAATAAATAAGGAGGGTATAGGAATGGTGAGATGACTCAGCCATTCAGAGCACTTGCTGCTTTCAGAGGACCCAGTTTCAATTCATGGCTCCCACATGGCTGATCACAACCTGGAACTCCCGATCCAGGAGACCCAGAGCCCTCTTGTGACTTCCAGGGGCATCTAGCATGCATATGTGGTACACACATGCAGGCAAAACACACGAAGCTTAAATAAGTAAAAAATTTTAAACATTTTTAGAGGGGAGGGTGGAAGTGGGGAGACTGCTCAGCAGTTCACAGCCCTTGCTGCTCAAGGCTGAGTTGGATCCCTAGACCCCCCTCCCTCTACAAGAGTTCGATCCCTAGACACCCCCCCCTGAGCGCAATGGCACTTGACACACTCATCCACACATCGTGCATGTTAACTGATTAATGAATTAAAATAAAACAAAAATCCATGCTGCTAAAGTATATTTCAAACAAATGAAAAAGGATTTAGCATATACACGGAAATTACAGGAAGTCCCATAGACGCTCCACCCCCCACCCCAAGGAAGGAGAGCTGAAAGCCTTCACTGTCCTGGCCCAGCTGGTACAGAGCAGCCCATGTGGGCATCAGAGTCTAAAGGAGATTCTGGGTTCAGGCCAAGCAAAACTGGGAAGTAGAACCGGAACCCACGCACAGCTGAGAACTCCAGGTAAAGTGCTATGGAAGACAGAAAAGATCTCTGAGTATCTTCAAAAGTCCCGAAATGGAACGCCCAGCCTTCTCTGCGCTAAAAGCCACTCTACCCATGCATGTAGGAATCCGCATGCCACAGTTCAAATGGAAGCTGGTCACCAGCTGGAATGACAGAGGGTGAGGAAGGCCTGAGAGAAGAAAGCTAGATGGCTCAGAGACATATGCAAATCCCAATCCCCAAACACCTCCAGATTTTAAAAAGACAAGTTTTGTTATCAATCAAAATTCTCAAACACCTAAGGGGGGGAAGGGGTAGGGGGAGAATCTATGAGAAAGACATCAACAATAGAGCTCCCAAGAGCCTGACATATACATAGCTGAGACTGAAAATGGCATATTTAAACTAACAAGGTTGGGCGTGGTGGTGGTGCATGCCTTTAGTCCCAGCACTCAGGAAGGCAGAGCTCTGTGTATTCAAGACAGCCTGGTCTATGTAGTGAGTCCCAAGACAGTCAATAACAAAAATATTAACTAAAGGGATTTTAAAAAAAGAAAAAGCGGGGAATCGTGTTTTATAGATGTAGACTTGAAAAGGAGCCAAATCAAATAAAGAGAAACATCAAATACATCAAAAACATCAGATACATCAAATCAAATAAAGAGAAACAGTGGGGCAGCAGTAACTAAAGGTACTTTCTGCCAAGTTGACAGCCTGAGTTCAGTTCCCAGGACCCACACATCGGAGGAAGGCAAGAAGAGAGTCCCGGATGTTGTCCTCTGAGCTCCTCACGCATGCACAGTGACACAAACACCTATACACAATAAATATAATTTTAAAAGAGTAATTTAAAAATAGAGAGCAGAAGCAGAAGCAGGCTAAAGCAAGAATGTGGGTGTAGTGGTACCCACTTACAATCCCAGGATGGCAAAGGATCCATTAGGGGCCGATAGGCAGCCTAAGTAAAAGCAAATGTGAGTCCGGCCTGTGCTCCAAGAGATTGTGCCAGAAATTGGAGGGGTGGGGTGGGGTGGAGACAGCCATTCGACTAAATTCTACAAAACTTCCCTGATAAGAGACACCCATCAAAACCCAGAGCAAAAATTCATATTCAGTGACAAAATATGAAATTCCCTTCAAATTTTGGGAACATAATTTTCTGGTGAGAGGGGATAAAGAGCAAAGATGAAGGGAACAGCACTGTCATTATGAATAACTAATGACCATGTAGAGAGGAAATCCAAGCATCCACACAGTATTAAAATGTGTAGAAAGAAGTGAAAATATAAAAACCAAAAGCACAACTGGAGAAATGGCTCAGAAGTTATGAGCACTGGCTCAAATGTGGTTCCAAGTAATTAAAAATAAGAAGCAACCAGAGAAAACCGAAAAGGCCAATCAACAAACAAAATCCTAACTATTAGACCAAACAAGCTCGCACATACTAGAGTCACAAACATTCTGTGACATGGTCAAGGGGATCTGCAATTCACCTCCAGGCAAAAGAGTAGAAGCCCTGTTTTCAGGTTAATCTCCAAGACTCATTCCACCAGCCACACACACCAGACAGAGCACAGCTGCCCCATTGTGTGGGTCAGGAAGTCAATGGATTCAACCCCACACCTATGACTGCGCACCCATGAACCCAGTGTAACCACATAATAGGATACAAGTGATCTGAATCGATTCCTATGAGATCAATAGACTTCAAAAACAAGAGATATGTCAAGCATATGATAAAATATGTCAATTTCCAAACACAAAATAGCAATGCAATTTCCTGTGGCTCAAGAGTTGTCTTATACGTCATAAACGGACATGTACATGCCAGGTGTGGACTTCCAGATAGTGACCACTTACACTATCTTACTATGGGGTCAAAGGGGTGCAGGGTGAGTGTTGGTTCCACTAACATTTACTTCTTAGAGAAGAAGTCATGGCAGAACACTGGGCATCTGTAAAATTCAGCTGCTAAGTTCACAGGACCCTGTCATGTTATTTTCTATGTATGTATATGAGATGCTTAGTTAATAAACTATGAAACATTAACAGCACTTTCTTCTATGTGCGCCAACTTGAAACCTTCTGCCTTGCCTTTCCTTGTAAATCAGACCATCCTGCCTCATCCAAATAGTTGTTGATCCTTATCAATGAGTCATGGAGTACCAGCCACATTCCTTCTGACACTTCACTCCCACTCAGGAAAAAGGAAAACCTGCAAACAGACAAAAGAGATGTACACCCAAAGGCAGGACACTGGCAATAACTTACTGACCCTCCATCATACCTAACAGTCTGAAATGTGAACCAAGACACCACCACCCTAGTCCCCTCATACACACACAAGCACAAACACACAAATAAGAATCACCATTTGTAAGGGGTGTTTCCAAAAGAAAGAAAACGTAGATTCAATCCTCTGATGCAAAACCAATTCTGCATCTGTGTCTGCAAATAGTGAAATCACATGACCATGAACTTATGTGAACTAATTAACTTCTCTGACTAAAACCCAAACAGGAGCTGGAAAGATTACTAAGCAGTTAAAAAGGAACATTTAATGCTCTTGCAGAGGACTCAGGTTTGGTTCCCACAGGATTGCTCACAACCATCTGCAAATTCATTTCCAGGGAACTCAACACCCTTTCCTGGAGGTCACAGCAAAACACTCATACATGTAAAATAAAAACAAATAAATCTTAAGGAGGAAGAAGCTGAAGATGGGATGGCTCAGCAGTTGAGAGTCAGTACTGCTCTTTCAGAGGCCCCACACTGTTTCCAGCACCACCTGTGGCAGCCCACAAACCCCCACAGGATCCCAATGTCTTCTTCTGAGCTCCACGGGCTCTACACATTTGTGAATGTGTACAAATCCACACCCAGACACCTACACACACACACACACACACACACACACACACACACACACACCCTTAAAAATAAATCTTTAAAATAAAGTCCTGAAACAAATGAAAGTCTTTTAATTTAAATGATCTGAAAACAATGTATAGGCTTGTGTGTGATTTGTGTTTCTAACATAGCATAACTGAAACTCACCAAATAGTCACAATTAAGTTTTTGAGCTAGGAATAACACCAAGAGAGACTTAATGAACTTCTAAGATAGATCATCACTCTTTAATTTTTACTAAAAGGAGCTTTTTCCATATAATAACAAAATGACTTATTCTCAGCAGCGATAATTAAATGCTACCATTGGTTTACAATTTTAAGGAGAATGAGACTACAAGTCCAAGTTAGTAATCTAAAAATTATGGTTTCAGATGAAATTAACTGTAGCTGCATAATTAAAAAATCTAAACCTGTCACTACACCTTGGAAGAAAAAGCAACTGCAAAAAATCTTTTGTTCAATAATAACAGTTTTCTTATGAAAGCAGTTGTAACGGAACATAAATTTAGAGCCATGACAAATAGTTTCCTTCCTCTGGGAGACAGAATGCTGATAAAAACAGATCATGCCTCCATTAACTCCTTGATAGTGGTGTTTTTATGATCAGGAAGCACCAACCTTTCCTGTTTTCTCTTTAAAACAAAGAAAACTTGATATATAAAAAGAGCTCTAGAGGGGAGTTAAAAGGGCTGTGATGGAAAAGGCACACAACAGCACGATTATGAAAGTGTCTAAATCTAGCATAGCTTCCTCTAGACAAATCTCCAGGAGGAGCTCCAGATGCCTCCAGTGCACCATTAAGGGACACATCCTCAGCTAATGCTCAAAACAGCACAGGCCAAGGAACAGCACCAATGTGCCCGACCTTAACTGAAAAGGGGGCTTTTGGAAGGTGATGCAGGTCACATGTGGTCCTGAGGGCAGGGCCTCGATGATGGGTTAGAATCTTTATGTAAGCAGGAAGGGCCCTGAGCTGCCAAAGCACTCTGCTCTTGTGCCATGGAAGACCTCCCTGCACAGTAATGATGGAGATGATGGGGAGTGTCAGCATGCGATGTTGGACTTTTTACCCTATAGAAACTGTGAGGAGTATGCTTTTTCCTTATTAATTACCTGGTCCGTTATATTCTACTATAGCAACAAAAAAATCGAACAAGTTACTTTGCTATTGCTATGATGAAACACTGTGACAAGGCAACAAAAAGAAAAAAAAAAGAGTCTATGGAGGGCTTATAGTGTCAGAATGTTAGTCCACAAACATCATGGTGGGAGCATAACAACAGATAGGCAGTCAGGCAGGGCACTGGTACAGCAGCTGAGAGCTACATCTTTATTAGCAAGTAGGAGGCTGGCGGAGGGGGGGGCACTGAGAACAGCCAGGGATTTTGGAACATCAATGCTCAACCCTCAGTGATATGTGTCCTCCAACAAGGCCACACCTCCCAATCCTGGGAACCAAGCATTCAAATATATGAGTCCATGGGAGCCATTCTCATTCAAACTATCACAGATACTAATTGATGTTTAATTGTTCTTAGAAGCCAAGAAGATTAGGTCATTCCCACGCTGGCATCCTGCCTATCTTGTTTTAATAGTGTCTGTACTCCTATGCCCTCAAAACCCCATGATGTGAAAGATCTGACTACCTTATTGAAGGTAAGCAATTAACTACCACTCTCTAGCCCTGACATCATTAGAGGTGCCTGCAGTCAATGCTATGTCACCTAGACCTCATAATGTCATTGCTTCAGTCAATGGGTCACTGCCCTTCTCCAGCTGCCTTTACTGACTTACAATTTCATCCCATCACAACCCTGCTAATGCCACTCATATGCTCACGGTACCTTCAAAGGCACCTCCTGGTAACCCTCTCCCCTGAAGTCCAGTGCAGTGAGTCTCAAAGGCTGGTTAACAACTGTCTGAGAATCTCTGACATCACACATCACATCTACTGGTGAGTCTTCTCTGGTCCTGATAATCCTCTTCCATCTGGCCAGGTGACACCCTTGAGGCATCTATCACCCGCCCCTTTCTCTAATACCTCATTTTCAATCCCAGAGGGCCCCACCCTCGAAATAGGCCCAGAATTTGTTCCATTCACTTTCGATAACATTGAATCCCTAGCCTCTGTTACAGAAATGATTTTGTGGTTACCCTCCATGCTTCTGTGTGTACATCTATAACCTATTTTACTCTGAGGAGACCCTCGATGCTCCTGTTTCCCTGTGAGGAGACCCTCCGTAACCTGTAACCTGTTTCCTCTGAGGAGACCCTTGATGCTTCTGTGTGCACACCTGCAACCTATTTTACTCTGAAGACTCTACTGAGTCCGAAGTAGAAGGCCACGAGAAAAGACAAGCACTTCCCCTCCATCTTCTGGTTCTGATTGCTGTTTCTTGCTGGCTGGTAGCCAGGAATTTTGACATCACTAACCAGAATAGTACAAAAGAATTGCTCCCCCTTCTCAAAACTTCACAATCAAGATTGTTACAATGACTAATAACCTACACCTGAAGTCCAATGTCCTTGTGACCCAAGGATCAATGTCCTGTTCTTTCTAGATCCTGTGTGTAAAGCCTAAACAAAAATACCTAAAAAAGCCCCTCAAGAGCACAATTGTGTGGGGAAAAGGAGTACAGCAGAACGAATTAAACTGAGTTACAGACTCTATGGGGGCACAGGTAACTGCTTCATTCTGAATTGTGAACTTCTTCATAGTGGTGAGTGTCAAAGACCGTGTGGACCTTTAGTGGTTTAAATAATAGGGATATTTCTACACCCATCTAATCATACCTCTAAACATCAAAGTAATTTGAAGAGCTGGGTGTGGTGGCACGTGCCTATAAAGCAGCACATTCGTGGCAGAAGAAGAAATTAAATCGTAACAGCTCAAGCTGTGTTGCAAGACCCTGATTCAAAAATGCAAATGAGGCTAGGTATGGTGGCTCATGCCTTTAATCCCAGCACTGAGGAGTCAGAGGCAGGTGAATTTCTATGAGTTAGAAGCCAGCCTGGTCTGCAGAGTGAGTTCTAGGCCTGCCATAATTATATAGTGAGACCTTGTCTCAAAATAAGCAAACAAACAAAGCAAAGTAAAATAAATATGAATAGTTTAAAAAATGATCAGAATTTTGAAAAATGCTAAATGCAACCATTTGAAAGCAATTTCAACAGAGACTTTCCTTAGCTGGAGTGCTAGTGTCTTTGCCAAAATTCTAATGACTAGATTAAAAACTGTACTAAAGATGAAATATTTTAAAATGCATTTTATATTAAAATATATTTAAATAAATGTATAATAGCTAAATATAAAATCCAGGAACTGGGAATGTAGATCAGTTGGTAGAATACTTACCTTGCATACATGAAGCACACATACACACATTTAACTCAAAAAAAAGAAAATAATCTAAAAATTGTAATTCTATGCTCAACAAATCCCAGTCACTAATTTATCACAAGTAAAAGACCAGTGTTCTTATTTGTGGATGTAAACTCTTTGTTTTCCTGGCGCACATGTTAATAGCAGCCTGTATTGTCAAACTCCCAATGGCTTGAAAAATCCTTCATTATAATGCACACATTTATAAGTTCAAAAGTTATAGTTTCAAAAGTTTTGAATAATTCCCCTTTCATACTTGAAGCTATGAGAACTTAAATCTATTTCTATAATCCATCTAAGGGTTTTACACACACTAAGTTATTTTATCTTAACCACAATCCCATGAGGGAAGAATGAAATTCTCATCAATTTGCAAATGAAGAGACTGTAAATAAAACAACAAAAACAACAAATCAAAAACCTATGCTGTGTGGTTTAGAGTTGGAGCTGGAAGAACTGAATCTCAATAAACTCAGTGACATTTTTCTCCTACAACTTTATGAACTCTTTTTCATCCTATTATAAAATGTATCTCAATTTTATTTTTAAATTGCACCTGTTTATTTGTTTACTCATTTGGGGTGGGCTTAGTACACACATGCCATGGTGTACATGTGGAGGTCAGAGGATAACACGTAGGAATCGGTTCTCTCCTTCCACCACGAAGGACCCAGGCTCCTCCTAACCTAGCAATGTTAGACATGTTAAAAACAGAAATCTAGACATCAGTATAATTTTTGATGCTCCAGGGGAATTCTTCTCAAAACAAGGAAAGATGTAGAAGGAAAAATTGTAAAGTGAGCTACTTACCAAAGAAAGAAGAAAGTAAAAGAATTCAGCTGGGCATGGTAAGGAACGCCTGTAATCCTACAGACAGGACACTGAGGCAGGAAAACAACAGCAAGTTCGAGGCAACCTGAGCTAAACAGTCAAGACTCTCACAAAACAGCGAAAGAGAAAAGGCCTGGGAAGATTTTAGAGGAATGAACACACCACGAGTGAACACCACACACACACACACACACACACACACAACCCTTATGAAATTTCTGATTTTCAACTCTGTTATTTTTTGTAGTCAAAACCCATATATATTAAACTATGTATATTACATATCAAATCATGCCTACAGTTTAAAATCACAAAATGATTTTTAACCATATTACAACCATTCCTATGTGTATAAACTGGCCATTGAGTTCTCTTTTATTTGGGATTGGAGGATAAAATATGGACTCCCTACACAGCTAGTTGTCCCCATAGTTGTGGCCATCCTGTTGCCTCAGCCTCACAAGTGCCAACTGGTATGTGCCACCACCCAGTAGTCGGCAGTACAATTTTCCTTTCTTTGTATTAACCATGTGTCTGTGTATATGGGAGGGATACAGATGTGCAAAGGTGAGAGGTCAACTTGTAGGAATCACTTCTCACGTGGGGCTCAGGGGTCAAACTCTGGTTGACACATGTCTTACTTTACCTGCTAGGGCATCGTGTTGGCACAGCAGAGCAACTCTGAAAGGTCAGGGTACAGGAAAAACACTTTGTGTCCTATTTTTCTATTTGATTCTATTCTACAACACCATCTGCCCAACCACTTAATTTTAAGTTAACCTCTCTTTTGTAGTTCAACACAGAAAATATTAACTTTTACCACGCAGTGCTAGGAACGTAGTTCATTGGGGGAGCACTGCTCAACATGGGTAAAAGGCCTGGGATTAGTTTCCAGTAACAGGAAAAAAAATACAAATTTCAAAAGGTTATGTGTTTTAATACATTTACTTCATATTTCTTATAGTTTCCTGTAAATAGCAATGTATAGGTTTTTAAATTTTTTCAACATTTATCAAAATATTTTCAATTAAAATATACTCAGAGGCTGGAGAGACGACTTAGTGGTTGAAAGCACTGCTGCTCTTGCAGAGGACCCAGGTTCAAATCCCAGCACCCAACATGGTGGCTTCCAACCATCTGTAACTGCAGTTCCAGGGGATCCATGCCTCTTCCTGCACTAAGCACATACATGGTACACAGGCATACATGCACTTAAACACTCTTACACACAAAATTAAATAAACACATGAATGTACAAATGTACTCTATTATAGAGCATGGTGGTAGACTTCTACCCTGGCATTTAAGATTCTGAGTCAATAGCTTTGAATACAAGAAGCATTAGAGTATGTGAGGTTCAAGGGAGATTGCTTGCTAAAAGGAGGCATCTGGAACGTTATATACAGAGGGTTCTGGACTTTCAGTTTTCTGTGGGAAATGTGATGAATGGCTGGCATCATAGTTAATATCTGAAACCTTTACTACCTCTTGCTATGAAACCTAGACACAGTTATTTGAATTTGAGGTAAAAATAGTAATTCTAACTCATAACTGAAAGTAAAACTTATCTTGCTACCCTTGAACTTTTGGAATTCTGCTTTAATAGAAACTAATGTATTGTACTAACTGTGGAATAAATGGCTAATTAATCTGAAAGGAAAAAGAAGCTAAGGCAGGAAGATTCCAAGTTTGAGGGCAGCCTGGGCTACATAATTCAAGACCAGATTGGACAGTGCCCTGTTTCAAAATAAAGAAATAAAGTAATTAATTTCCCAAGCTAATTTTAATGTATATGTATGGCTGAAGGTATGAAAGGAACTAGCTATCCTTTCATTTCCTCAATTCAAACACCCTTTCTTCATTCCTAACTCAGGAAGAGTCACTCAGTCCAAATTTTTAAAATATCGAAGCTCTTAAACACCATCTGATACCCCCAACTAGAGCCTATATTCACACAGGGCAAATAATATTCACGCAAGGCTTCTGTGTTAATTTCCCTTAGATTTCAGTGCAGTGCAAGATAGACAAAAATTTTACTGGTAGGATTCAGTCCTCAAGATCACATGCAATAAATGAAACACAGACTTCATCAAAACATACTTTAGAGCCCTTTATTTGCAGGCTAAAATCAACACACAGGAGGCACACAACCAACACTGTTGACTAAAGAAACTCGTCATCTCTAAATACAGGAAGTTCTGAAGCAAGTGGTCCTTTTCCTTACGACACTCTTGGGCTTCCCCTTTCCATCTACACTTACAGATTGCTTACATACACTACATTAACCCACACTACATTAACCCAGAGTCATTCCAGTACTGGGAATCCCCCCTGGCTTTAGGAACCATTGCAGAAAACCCACCATTAACCTCCATAGGATCACTGAATCCCCAGGACATATTAGAGGATGCTCCCCCCAACTTATTTCAGGGACCTGCTTTCTGTTTCTAGACTTCGTCATACTGACAAAGCTCTGGCTAGTTGTATCACTTGAGGATGCACACAGCTCTGCTGCTAGAGTCCCAAGTTCCTCAGGAAATGCTTCAAAACAACAGTGCTGACGTCGAATACAGGCATGGGCCTTTCTACCTGCCACTCCCACATGCAATCGTGGCTCTAACACTTGGAGAAATGACCTCATATTTAATCCTGCAGCACTGAACAGAGCTTAGAGGCAGTTACCAGGGCCCGAGTAAAACCTACAAAGGATCTTTTTATTCCTGATCTAAAAAAAATACCTCCTAGGACCCAAGCTCAACTTTGCCAGCAACCACATTAAAAAAAAAAAAAAAAAAAAAAGACAGTGAAGACACAGAATGCAATTGATAGCTGCTGAAGATTTTTCTGACGTTTAAAATCTCATCCAACTTTACCTCTCATTCACCTCCCACTTAAACTGTTACATTTACAATATTATAACCTATTTGCATCATATAGGAGGCAGGCAGAAAATACCATATTTTAAGGACTGTTAAAATATGTTTGTTTAAAACAGTCTAGGACTTAAAAAAAAAACAACTAACCATACTTAAGTCCCATGAATTTCCAATTGGTTAAGTTTTACTGTACACCTGTTAAAAATCACTTTTGGGGGGTCAAGTTTAGGACATATATTAAGCAATCTTAACATATCCCTCTAGTGTCAACTTTTCTTTCTCATGGCATTCATGACACGTTGTAAATACAGCAAAAAAAAAAAAAAAAAAAAGTATCTTGAAAGCAATGGTACTTGGTTTGAAAAAAAAAGCCTTCCTGTTTTTAAAAATGTATCTATTGCATATTGATGTTTGCAGACAGCCAACAAAGCACAGAAGCAGCCATTGTGCTGTATGTACTCGGCACAGTAAGATGGAGAATCAGGTAAACAGATGACCGAATCACTGGAGGGGGAGGGGGCTCAAGGCACAAAATAGAATGTGACGTTTCAAGCAAATCATATATGCTAATAAAAGAAAACTGTTGAAGAACGGATAGGAATTAATAAGCAACATGGTCAGCATGCCTCACATGAGACTGGTGGGTTTCGATGTGAAACATGACATGTATCTCCAATTACAAGGTGCTACATCACCCTGTGTTCTAGACTCCTTCTTCCAAGCCTACCATTTGTGAATGTGTTGTCTATATTCCTAAGAACAAGCCAGAAAAGCTTACGCCATTGATGCCTATTTCTGGCTTCCCTTCAAAGCTTTGCCATCTTGTACACTTGTACACACACACACACACACACACACAAAGAGGTAAAATGACCGGTTGCCTTTGCTCTTAACCTCAAGCAGCCAGCCTCGATTACCCACTGATGTAACCTAAGCTGGCCCAGATGGCCTGGCTCTGCTAAAGCAGGGGAGCCGGGTTTGTTTTCAGGGTGGGTGCTGCAAGCACCAGGTGTATTTATAGAAGGGAGCACATCTATGATGGAGTGAGATGGCCGAGAGGAGGTTTCGTCCTCCCAGTGGAGACAGCTTATGGAAAGATCTAGATTCCACAGCTCGGTTCTACTCCAGACCCACCGACTACCATACGTAATATGAAAACGTATTAAAAAAAAAAAAAAACAAAAAAAAAACCTTTTTTGATCTTTACCGTTATAAAACACAGACAACTCCGCTTGCCACAGAAAAATAATATCATGACAAATATACATGAAAAGGAATGTAGAAGGTTTTCAATAAACGTCATCTTGTCTTCCTCCAGTTCAGCCAGAATTACGCCTCAAAAATGAAAATGGGCTTTCAACGTTACAACTGGGAAGCATGAGCTGATAAGCAGGGACAAGAAACAAACAAACGACTTGGGTGGAGGATTATATACTAAATGGAGTTTGGATATTGATAAAGGGGGAGGAGGAAGAAGGCATGGGAAAACCATCAAGTTGGAACCTCACTGGCAGGAACATCAACAAAGAGACTTTATGTAAGCACTAAACAAACTTCGGAAGCCACGGATATCCTGTGAACTCGCTTGGAGGCCTCCATTCAAAGGACAGCGCTCAGACGTAAGCCAGAAGCGCGCCATCCACAGGCCGCCTGGTCCATGCCAGGCCACGCTATCCCGCAAAACTGTCCTCCAAGCCTCCAGCCTCCGATCACGCTCTAGATCGGATGGCCAGGCGGGAGCATGCGGCTGGAGGGGCAGGGATGGGATCGTGGGAAGGGATGCGAGAGCAGGGAGGGAAGGATGAGTTCGAAGGGAACGGCAAAATGAAGGGCTGCATAGAGCCTGGCGAGGGGCGAGCGCCACAATGAAGGACAGGGCGGAGACTGCGACAAGGATTGGGGTCCCGAACGGGGGCCGCGGGCGAGGCTGGGGCTTGGGAAGGCTGCAAAGGACGTGGGATGGGGCTCAGGCGGCTAGTCGGGCTGGGGTGAGGCTGGCGGCCCCCGCCGGTGCCACCGGGTGCAGGCTACTTACGGTGTATAGCAGGTTGAGCGCGCACAGGCAGTTCTTGGAGCACGAGAAGCCCCCGCACACCATCGTGGAGCGTGGGCTGGCGGGCGCCTGCGAGTCGAGGCGTCCTCTGCGGGGCCGGGCGAGTAGCCGCTGGATCCTAGCCTCCTGGGCCTGTGGCGGGGGCTGGGTTCGGGTTTAGGGTTCGGGGTTCAGGCTCGGGGCTGCAGTGCCGCGCCCGCAGCGGCTCCCACCCGCTCTGCAACCTGCGGCCGCAGCAGCTCTGCCGAGCGCACGCCCCGCCCCGCCGCCCCGCCTCGCCCCGCATTCTGATTGGCCATGGCCGGGGAACAAAGGTAGAAATATGCAAATCAATGCGCTCTGCCGACGGGGATCCGGGAGAGGCGGGGCAGCTCTGCAGAGGGGGAGGGGGTCTAGACCGCCTGGGGAGGGAACCGGGCTCGTGACAGTGGCCTCAGTGTCATCCTCCCTCTCCCAAGCAGGTGAGCAGCAGAGGGCGGGGCTCCACGCTGGCAGCAGAAGTGACAGCACCTGGCACGGTGGGGGTGGGTGACGTGGCACCATTTTGAATGAGATGATAAAACAAAACGACGCACCTGTTCTCGTTTGAATGAAAAAAAAAACAAAAAGACAAGAATGAAAGATTTGGAGGAAGAGGGAGGAGGCATTGAAAGGAAAAAAAAAAAATGATGAAAGTAAACCAAGCCTGCTTCTCTCAACGTAGGTAAGAAATGTGGCCTAGAATTGTGACAGATTTCAGGTCAAGGGGACCTATTCTACTAGGAATCTGAGAAATACTATTAAACCTCATGAATACATATGTACAAAAGCAATCACGAATCATTATTCTTTGGTAAGAGCCTGAATTTTAGAAGGTTTTTCTTTCTTTGTTTTTTTCTTTCTTTCTTTCTTTCTTTTTTTCTTTTTTTTTTTTTTTGCATAAATAAGAGCTGGGGAAGCCTTTCAATTACAGATGTGGTTAATTTCTTATCACTTGATTTTCACCACCTTGAATTCTGATTCCTTGCCTCTAACTAGAATATTAGACGAATACCAAGCACTTTCTCACAGGCCATGGCACAGAATAAAGTGTCATATCGATGCTATCAGCACCACCGCCACCCCCAGCGTGTTTTAAGCACCACTGCTGTGTTCTGGCTGCTAACTTAAGGCTTGGTTATTTCATCGTACTTTCTACCAATAGACTATTTTATAAAGAGTTTTTCAAGGGCATTAAGAGTAGGTTCAGCAGTTGAGAGCACTTACTGCTTTTGCAGAGGACCCCCAGCACCCAAATATCACTCCCATCTGTAACTCTGGGCCCAGTGGATCCAGTTCCCTTTCTGACCTCAGTGTCATCAGGCATGTGCAGGTACACACACACACACACACACACACACACACACACACACACACAATCTCACACAGGCAAAACACTCATAAACATAATATGCTTAAATAAATCTCAAAAAAATATTTTCAAATTTACTGTACATTTTGGGCTTAAAACTTCACAGTTACCTGAATGTGTGAATCAAAAACCATTGATTTAAAGAAGTTAATTAAAACAACTTTAAACACTCCTTCTTCTAGCCTCTCCATACCTTCTTTAACATCTCCATACAAAAAAATTAAATAAATAAATAAAATGGATTCTTTGTCTTTTGTAATCCTTTTCAATCTTGTATAAACTTCCAGAAATATTTTTTAAAATTAGTATGGAAAATGATCCTGAAGTCCAAACAATACTTTTTTTTTCCAGGTTTGTAATTATTGTACAAATTGAATATTACATGGTAAGTTGACATCTGCTTTTTCAGGCATGGGATTTAGCAGATGAGGTTAGACATTTCAAAGTCCATTTAGGATGCTTTCACCGCTGAAGTTCTATTAGGTCTTAACTTGAAGTATAAAACTAACAAAGTGATGCCTCCGTATGTGGTGAGTACACAATTCGTTCTACCTGTGAGAGAGTAAGAGTTGAAATACTTTTTAATACCAGTGAATTGGAATTGGCCATCACTTTCTGTACCAGCCATGACTTCAGTCTTAACCCAAATCACAAATTCTGCAGCTGATATCCTTCAACAGACCCAGCGATAAGCTCAGCCTGCCCGGAGGACCCCAAACTATACTTTTAATTCCCACTTTTCTTTTTTAAAACCCAGAAGTTTACACCTTGTGTGGTGGTGAATGTCTTAAATTCCAGTACTCTTGAGGCAGAGGCAAACAGATCTCTGAGTTCCAGGATAGTCAGAGCTGCATGGGAAGATGTTATTTTTAAATAAATAAGTAAGTAAGTAAGTAAGTAAATAAATAAATAAATAAATTCAGAACTTTACAAGGAAGTATCAAAAGGAAAATCTGAGACACCAATACCCAATCAAAATAAAATGTAAACAATTTCCAAAGCTTAGATATCTAATTCAGCCACAAATCTTTTCTACATATTCACACATAATTTTAAAATTCTGAAAAATTCTGAATGGGCAAGGAAAAGTTGGATTTAGAAGCCAACCTTGGTAGTACATACCTGTAATCTCAATACTTGCGAGGCAAAGGCAGGAGTGTTATGAGCTAGAGACTAGCCTAGACTAAATAACAGAATCCATCTCAAAACAGAAGACAGACATGGAAAGACTGGCTCAGCAGTTAAGAATGCACACAGCTCTTTGCAGAGGACTGGATGATGTCCCCAGCACTCACAACAACCTACAGCTTCCTGCTCCAGGGATCCATTGCCTCTGACTTCAGAGGCCACCGGCACTCAAGTGCATACTTATACATACCCACATTCACGTTACTAAAAATGGTATGAATCACAAAAACCTTTTAAGTGCTAAAAGGAAAGACATCCTGACACTGAGCAGGTGGGGACAAGCAGATGGATTCCTGGGCTCACTAGTCAGCCAGTCTGCCTATATAGTAAGCTGGGTCACTAAGACTAAGGAGATGGATGATGAATATAACTGAGGTTATCCTCTGGCTTCCACATGCATGAACACACCCCTGAGCACCTGCACATACACACACACACACACACACACACACACACACACACACACACACCGTTCCAACACAGACCATGCATGCACACTCACAAGTGCATATACACAAGCAAAGAAAACTTGATTTAAGTCACTGTTGGCTACTGTTTAAAACTGGTGTGTTTTCTGTCAGCTGCATTGTTAATGGAAATGTGAAGCCAGGCTTTATCAAATGTGTTTCAGTATGAAGTACATGATCCTTTCATGAAGAAGAGAATGAATTGAATGTTTATGTCACTCCAGTAGAGCCGCAATAAACTGATGTGGTGGTCACCTCCTATCCAGTAGATTTTATTTCCATTATTCCTTTGTAGCACTGTTCCTTGATTTAATTTATTTTAGAATCAGAACTGGTAGGGAAGACTTTAATAGATAACAATTTAATTAACATTTAAAATAAAAAGAAGACAAACGATTGAGATCGCTAAACCCACTTCTACCCTCTCTCTGCTCTCTGCTTCCTTCCTGCTCCCTTTTTTTCTACTTTCTCTTTGTTCTTCCTTCCTGTCTAGTTTTTGTCATTATTGTTATTATTTTTCCTTTGTTTTTCTGAGAATATATATACATATAAACACATTTTATACACACACACATTGATATATATACATACATATACATACATATACATATATATATATATGTATGTATATCTCAAGCTAACTTAATGCTGCATCTTCCAGCCTCAGCTTCCACCACAACAGCCAGCTGTTTGTGATGTGATTCTGAGCCATGGCAATGACAAAGTCTTGTGAAACTTTCCAGATATTCAGAGTCTAAATGCCAATACTGAGTGGGTTAAATGTGCAAGATGTTCGTTGGGGAGGAAAACCTCAGTGTAGGACCCAGGAAGGAATGGGAGTCTGGAAATAATAGACAACCACCATGCAAATATACTTATGCAAGGGCAGGGAAAAGATGAAAAGGGAATGAGCAAAAAGGACGGAGAGAAAGATTTTAAGATCTGCAGAGGCAGCTACTATTTGAATGCAGTTTAGTATCTCCCTAAGACTCTATGGATTTAAACTAATTCCCCATTGTGAATATTAAGAAGATTAGAGAGCTTCATTGGGGTGGAGCCCCCATGATTGTACCTTGGTGGCATTATAAAAAGAATGAGAAACTTTGATTGCAGGACATAGAGAACTCAAATCCAACTGATCAGGAGACTTCCTGCTGGATAGCTACCAAACCGGCAGAAAGTGCAATGCACGTTACTGGAGAAGAAAAGGCATCAGCAACCTTACCCAGCTGTAAACCCCTTGAGCTGTTACCAATCTGCAAGGCAGGATGGTCTGAGTGTCCACAGGTGTGATAGTGGCATGACTGCTATGGAAGTAAACAACTGCTTTTGGTTTGGATTTGGGGCCCCATGGGAGGGAATATATGCCTTGTGTTATACAACCCATCAACAGTGAGGATCTGGAGACCAAAGACCCTGGAAGACAGATGCACTGCAACTGTAGTTTAGTTAAGCGGACATGAGATGGAATTGCCTTCTCAGTATGTAGTTTGTAGGCACAGAGCATGCTGCTCAAACATCGGCCAGAGAAGCGTCTGCACAGGTGACAGCTACTGCAGAGACTGGTAACTGGTCAAAGGCCTGAGAATAAGTGACTGTGGGTGCTCAGTCACAAAGGGAAACATATCCCCTACTCCTAGGCTCAGGGATATCCCAGAGGAGGAGGCAGGAAGAATGTAAGAGCCAAAAGATGGTGGGTAGTGCTTCAAAAAACTGATATCTGGATATAGCATGGCTGTCGCAGTTACTCACAGCAGTTGTGATTTGCTCAAGCTGGGGCCACATCAACATTCCACCACGGATGGGGGAGGGGCTTGTGAAGCATCGCTGCTCCCAAAGGAGCTGTTGGCAGTTAATGATTGCTGGGGGAGGGGAAATCATAAAATTCAGTGGCAAGTTGCCTCTCTTCTCCCATCCCCCGTCCCCCCACACCCCGTGCACTATTCATGCTCATGGAAGCAACTCTGAATTAAAGTCAGCTGAAACAAAATAAATGATAATAATAAATAAAATTAACTCAGTGGGTCACAACATTAACAACAAAAAGATTTGAATGTATTAGGTGACTTGTTTAAAGAGACTAGGGCACAGCAGGAGAAGGGGGTGGGGCACGGAACAAGGGTGCAGTAAGGTTGAGGGAATAACCAGAAAGTATTATATACTTTATACACATACATGGAATTGTCAAAATAAACTCACTTTTTGTCTGCGAAAACTCACCCAGTCTATGGTGTTGTGCTTCTGGTAACAGAAAATGAACCAATACCGAGGCCTACTGGATGTCTTTGGTCAAACTTAGAAGTCTCCATAATCCCATCCACCTCTCCAGAATGAGTAAGCCATTGAATGGAAACTTGCCACAGTGCTATCTATAACTGATTTCAAATGAGGGCATGAGGACCCATCTCCTTGAACTATCCACAATGGGTCTAAGGAGTTCATTTTCTAGAAAAAATAAAAAGTTAGGGGTACCATGTTTATACACTGCAAATATAGTCACGTCTCAAACTTGCATTCATTTTTTTCATCACGACTTATCATGGAAGGAAATCTGTGATCTTGGCTAATTCAGTTGTTAAAAATCCTTACTCAAAAGCTCTTCATCATTTACATTTAGCTTGATGTGTTCTCAAAAATTGATAATAATTATTATTTAAGCTTAAGGTAAACACTTTGTTTGGTTGTAAACCTTGCCTTTAATGGCCAAGCCATCTCTCCAGCTTTGTCATAACTTCTTTTAAAGAACTCAACATCAGAATTTAGTTATGCTTAATTTGTCCTAAGAATAGCCAGTGAAATGACTCCGTGGGTGAAGTTGCCTGCTTCCAACATAAGCTGAGTTCAATCACCCAGAACCCACATATTAGAAGAAGGCCCAATTTAAGCAAGTTGTGCACACACACATACACATTGCGGTTTAATAAGGATCAGGATAAACAATTAGGCTGAAAAGATGTTTATTCAGGGAGAAATAACTCACAACATATACAGATGGACGCAGCAGGTTCCACTGGATCCTAAGCCTTCCAGCATCCACCACCAAGAGAGTAGCCCTGACCCTTTCCTAGCATTTTCCCCCAGGTCACGTCTGGCCCTGTCTCCACCCCCAATGGGCGTGGCCTAAGCCACAGGTGCAGGACAAGGTGAATATCTCACTACAATTCCCCTTTTAGTCTAAAGAAAAGATTTGGGCTTGATACAAAACACGAATAACAAGTGTGCTCTAAGAAAAGAAAAATGGAGAACAAAATCGACCTACATATCTAGTCCTAAGGTGAAGGCATAATGGAGTTTATAAGAGTTATCCTAAGCTGAAGAGCTTAATTCTAGTACCTAATATATCTAACTAGAAAGAGAGAATAATAGTTGTGATAGTTTAATCTACAACCTCATCAAGACCTGAGAAGGAAAATAGCGATACTAGGGTAGATAGGAAGTGCGGATGGGCAACTTCCAAAAGATGCAGCGAGGACAGAAACAGCAAGCTACCTGGACAGTCTCACAGCAACATTGGTACAGCCAGTTTTGGCTAAGGCCATGAGTACCTGACAGACCACAACAAAAGCAGGGAGGTAGAAAGGCTGTCTTACCCTGACTTGGCAAGGTTCAGCAGTCTTCTGTTTGTCTCCTGCAAGCACATAGGACCACATGTCCAGATCAGTGGCCAAGGCAGGGGCAGTTCCTTGCCCAAGGGGCTATAGCCGAAGCCAGGATGAACTCCAGAAGGAGCAACAACAGTGTCCAACATACTTTTGGGAAAGTGCATGGTGCTATCAGGAGCAACTGTGTCTCATGTCAATGGAGTAGTAATATTAAAACATTTAAATGCCGTGTTCTGCAGGTCTATGAAGTGATTGGAGGTTAAGCATCTATGTCTGACTAATCTCATAGGTAAAGGAAACAGAGGATAATCTGTAATACTCAGGAATTTAGCTAAAAAACTTGATTAAAACTTCCTTGAGTAAAGCAAGGATGCATACCTAAACAGTATAACTATGCACATGTAAATTCCTAAAGTAGAAGTAGAGTAGAAATGTCTAGACAAGAGGTAGCTCTAAAGGGCAGCAAGATAAGTAGAAATGGCTGGAGGCAGCAGCGGCGGCAAAAACCTACTGGTAACATAATGGTGTCAGAAGTGGAACTGAGAACTTTCACTTAAAATTTAACAAAAACTTAAAAAATAGTTTTTAGAAACAAAGGAACAGAGACTAGCAAGACTTCTTGGTAGCAGCATTTTCTCTGTTAGATTTGTGCTTGCTCGGCTCCTTTAATGGAGGTTTCCAAAATTTGCGTAAGCGGCAAAAAAACAAAAAAAAAATACGCATTGCTTTTAAAGAGCTCTGCTAACAATTCATTGGTGTGTATGAGAGCTGCAATGAAGGTTTACACTGTGTTGTGGTTTTTTTTTTTTAAATATGTTGGCTTGGGAGAGAAAAAGAAACAGGATACAATGGTTTAAAAAAAAGAAAAAAGGAAATAGATTGGCTGGGGGTGGTGGTACACACCGTTAATGCCAGCACTTGGGAGGCAGAGGCAAACAGATCTCTGTGATTTCAAAGTAAACTTGGTATGCAATGAATTCCAGGACAGACAAAAGTTAGAGAGAAACCCTGTCTCAAAATATGTAAAAATAGAAGTAGAAGAAATAGAGTAATAAAAAAGCCACATAAAGATGGAAAGCACAGAGAATCTTTGGATATTGTATGCTGTTCTGTTATCTTTACATTGTTTGACTGCTGAGAAAATAACAACTACTGATAAAAGAAATGCTGCTGGATTAATTCAATTTATATATTTTAAAAATGCTTTGACTCCAAAATTTAAGTTCAAGGACAAGTTACTGGGGAAAAGGATTTCTAATTTTGTTTCCACAGAAAATGAAAAGCTGTGGATTCCTTCCAGACTAATGTAGTTTGATCAAGCAAGCCCCACTGAAGCATTATCCCTGGGAAAAGTCAGCCTTTCAAGTATTTCTGCCTCTTCTTAGCATCCCCATGACAGCGCTCCCTACCAGCAGGAAGTAGTTTGGAAAGAACGACGCCCCAATTTCCAAATATTATTTATAAATGTTTGTTTTCATTTAAATGGGCTTGGTTATAAATGGTTAATGATCACAACCAATCTTTTTAAAGGTAAAAAGGGAATTATGGTATAGATATAAATGCTTTGTTTTGGAATGGATTTTCATTTATTGATACAAATTTAAGGTTGATTTTGTGATGTATATATTTTACCTCTTGTTTAGGTATTGTGTTTATATAGCTCATTGGAAAATGCAATGTATAATTCAGTACAGATTATAGAGAGTTGCTTACGATAGTGAAAACTTATAGTTAACTTAGTTAGGATTTCTAGATATGCAGAGATGTATTTGAGATGAATAGGCATTCTTCAAATCTTTCAAAGACCTACAGAATATGGCATTTAAAATGGTTTAGGGTTTTTCTTGACAGTGAGGCACAACTGCTCCTGGTAATACCACCTGCGTCAGAAAGGAAGATGGACATCAAAGAAACATTATGGAGTTTGCTTCTAATATGGCAAGACTAGCCATTTGAGCAAGGTACTTCTCTTGTCTTGACTGTTTGACTTTATGCTGTAGAAACTGGACGTGCCGGACCCACAAAAAGGTGACTGCTGAAACAAGATGGACAGTACTACAGGGTTCCTGCTTCATGAAAGAGTTTGCCAGACACACTATGGCCTATCGGCTGAAGATAGAACATTACAGAAGAACTTCGGGTGACTGACCAGGCAATGAGTTGTCTCTGTCATTTCTAGAGTTTATTTATTATCCTTCTATGGTCTTTGAAGGAGTTGGATAGTTATGGTTATAGTTTTCCTTAGTTAGGATTAAAGATAAGTTTCATATAGGACTTTAGACTCACAAAGATGATATTTTCTTTAAGTTTTACAAAATGTTAATGGACTAAATATTGTTAACTGTTAACTGTGATTCTTATTTGATAACTGTTGTATGGTATATTTTGCTATGTTAAGGTTAAAACCCTTCTCTTTATTTTAAACAGAAAAGAGGAGATTATAGCAGATGTTATTCTATAAATATGTTTCTCATACTGGTTAATGAATAAAGCACTGTGGCCAATGGGAAAGCAAGATAGGTGGGACTAGGAGACAAGGAGCAAAGAGGAAGTAGTAAGGAGGGGTCAGCATGTAGAGCTTGGAGAAAGCAAGATGCCAGCCAGCCGTGTTCAGATAAGATAACCACGTGGAAATACTTAGATAAGTAGAAATGGGTTAATAATTAAGACAGAGCTAACCCATAAACAATAATAGTAACTGGCCAACAGGATTGTATCAAATACAGAGTCTCTGAATGTTATTTGGGGCTCGCATAGTGGCGGGACCGGAGGCAGAGGTGACAGCGGGCAAAACCTACCCGTAACACACACATTTTAATTAATAAATAAATACTAAGCAAAATAGTACCCCAGATACCTCCAGCAGTGACAACCATGAACCAGCAATGCTTTCAAGGCTTCTCAGTCTGAAGACAAAATTAAGCATAAAATTGTTTGCAGCCATGTAAGATGTCAACACTATAGTAACTTCAGATTCTTTCATTTAGAGTCTATGGTGATATGCCTAAGGCCCACGGTACTATTTCCATAATCCATGAAATATTAATAGGTAAATTACCAATGTTTACATTTTTCCAAGTTTTTAAGTTTTTTGTTTGTTTCTTTTTTGGTTTTTTGTTTGTTTGAGATGGGTTTCTCTGTATTGCTTTGGAGCCTGTCCTGGAACTAGCTCTGTAGACCAGGCTGGCCTTGAACTCATAAAGATCTGCCTGCTTGTTACGAGTAGTTTTCTTGCCAGCCTGGTCCCACATCTGTATCAGCCCCAAATAACACACAGAGACAATGTATTAGACATAAAGCTGTTGGCCTGTTACTAGTGTTTCTTATCAGCTAGCTCTGTCTTAAATATTAACCCATTTTTATTAATCTAACTATTTCCATGTGGTCTTGGCTTACCGGAGAGAGGATACAGACCTCTGCTCTCTTGGCCTACATGTTGAATCTCCTCCTACCACTCCCTGAATCCTCCTTGTCTCCTAGTCCCACCTATCTTGTTTTCCCATTGGCCAACAGGGTTTTATTCATTAACCAATATGAGAAACATATTTACAGAATGACATCTCCCATCACCTCTGCCTCCCCAGAGCTGGAATTAACACCTGGCCATCTTCAATGTTTTATATGAATTTGGTATAGTAAAATTATACTAATAAGAATTTTTATTACGAGCTGGAGGCCATAATTCCTTTGATAGTCTAATAAGCAATATGAAACTTTGCAAATTTTCTTTTCTTTTCTTTTTTACTTTTTTTCTTTTTTCTTTTTGTCATTTTAAGATAGGGTTTCTCTGTGTAGCTGTAAGCTGTCCTGGAACTCACTCTGTAGACAGGGCTGTTCTCCAACTCAGATATCTGCCTACTTCTGCCTCCCTGGTGCTGGGTTTAAAGGTGTATGCCACCACCAGTTGGCTAGCTTTCTTATTGAATGAAACACCAATGGGGACTTTCTTGCTTAACAGTGAAACACAGAAGCCAGTCAGCAGCAGTCACCTTCCTTCTACATCTTGTCTAAATTTCCTGTTATCCTAGCCCTTTTTAAAAAAATAATAATTGTTTTATTTTTATTTATGTGTATGAAATTTTCATACACATAAATTTTTTCAGTTACAGGTGACTGAAAAATCAAGAGGAGAACACTGGATACTATGTGGCTAGAGTAACAGGAGATTACTGGTGTGGGTACTGGGAATCTTATTGTGTGTGTGTGTGTGTGTGTGTGTGTGTTTATTTCATTGTATATGTATGAATGTATATAAGTATACCACATCCATGTATCAGATGCCCTGGAATTGGAGTTGCAGATGATTGTGAGCCACCATATGGATGCTGTGAATCAAACCCAGGTCCTCTGCAAGAGCAAAACATGTTCCCGACCACTAAGCAATGTCTCCACTAAGCAATTCCTCGTGGGTCCTAGGAATCTTACGCTGGTCCTCTGTGAGAGCAGAAAGTACACTTACCCACTGAGATATCTCTCCAGTCCAGCAGCCTGTTCTTCCTGATGTTTTGCCAGATTTCAGCAATTAAATGTGACACATTTCCCATTGCTACAACAATGTTCTGTCTCTTTTTTGCTATACAAGATGTTTCACTATTCATGCCAGAATACTTCAATTCAGAATTTTGTTTTTCAAAATGTTTTTTCTTCTAGCCAAAAATTAAATGTCAAGGCTTCTTTTTCTTTCTTCTTGCATTTTTTATCATATGTAAATGGCTCTCTTTTTGCCAGTGGAACCAAATCCATTATGTCTTGTGGTGTGATGTCAGCATGAGCATCCCATTTCTAAATTTTTGAGTGAGAAGTTTTAGAGGCATATTAACTGCTGTAGCATTACGTGCAATTGGAAAGATCAATGGGCAGGTCAAGCTTCATGAGCAGACACACCCAGTCTGGTCACTGATCTGGAGTCTTTAATGAGGGGAATAGCTTTAATAACAGGTAAATACTTATACCTTTTATCGCCACATCTTCCCTTCCAATAGGGTAGCTCTTCCTATTCATGACAGTCATGAGATTTCTAGTTAGAGTGAACTGAGATTCTCAATATTCTACCACACCTAAAGAATTTCCTACAACATTCCCTATTTGAATTCTGAGACCTGAGTCTATTTTCATTTATTAATTTATTCACTTAACTTATTATGTTTCTAGGAATTGAATGGTGGACCTTGTGCATGCTAGGCAAATGCTCTACCACTAAGTGCCATCCCCAGCACGTGCCTGGAACTTGCTATGCAGACCAAGTTAGTCTCATGTTACAAGCAGTTTCTCACTACAGCCTCAAATTCTTAGAGTCCTTCCTAGTACTTTGTCTCATGGGTAGTAGGATTAGAGGTATGTATCACCTTGCCCAGATCTTATTCTATTTTTGTTATTGTAGGTTAATATTTATTCAATTCATTTATCCAATAGAAATTTCAAAAACATCTGGATTCTTTAATCTAAAAATTAATAGCACAAACTTAATTCATGTATCTCACAGAGTAATAAAAATGATTAGGAACTAGGTATGTAGCTCTGTGGTAGAGTGTATGCTTACCAAGTACAAGGTCCTAAGTTCAGTCTTCAACACCACATAAACTAGGGGATCATAGTGCCGACGCAGAAGGATTTAAAACCTCAAAGCCATTTGTGCTGACACACAAACTAGAGTTCTCTGAAGGGAGGGAATTTTAATTGAGAAAATGATTCCATAAGATGCAGCAGTAAGGCATTTTCTTAGTTTTTGATGGGAGAGGGTCCAGCCCATGTGAGCAGCTCTATCCCTAGCTAGTGGCCCTGGGTTCTATAAGAAAGCAGGCTGAAGACCCCATGGAGAACAAGCCATTAAGCAGCACCCCTCCATGCTCTCTGTATCAGCTCCTGCCTTCAGCTTCCTGCCCCAGTGAAAACCTCTATAGGACCAGAATGAGGTAGCACGGCCACCACAACAAGTTTCTCATAAGGCATGGAGTTGAGTAAAAGGACCCAGAGTTACAAAAACATGTATTATATGATCTTGTTCATGTAAAGCTGGAAACATTAGCTGTTAACATCAGGATCTAGAGATAAAACTATATGCAGCAGTGAGCAGCTGATAACCATTAAATCTGGAAAATGATGCATATTGAAAGGAAGGAAGTGTGGAGATGATGTCTGAGGAAGGACCAGATGGCATTCTGGGTGATGAGAATATAAATAGGCTGTCACCTTGCATCTGGAAAAGCCAATGGATGTGTGTACCAATAATCTGGTTTTGAATCATATAAACAATGTTATTATAGAAAAGTAATGATAAAACCACCTGTGGTTTTAAGACAGTTTCCTGCACTCACTCTTCTTTAGAATGGTACCTGTTTACCAGGAAATTCAGCAGATAAGATGGTGTTTGTCCTTTGACTTCTGGCAGCTTTTGAATACTGAGTGTGGCTGCCAAAAGTGCCAATTTTGTCTTTTTGATATTTTTGTCAAAGACTAACAATCTAGAGCAAAGAGACATCATTTTTTTGGAAATGAAAGCATATCAGCCTTCAATCACATCCTGTTACACAACCTTAAATGTACTAGAACATGTTGTTTATTACTTTCCCCAAGGCAAGTGCATGGCAAAAATTTTAGGACCTTATATGCCACTTGAGAAATATGTTTAGCCTCTTGCTTTCACTGTGAGTTTGCAGTATAACCAGTTTCTAGGTTATAGAAATTATCCCTTAGAAATTATCTAGAAATTATCTCTTAGAAACTGAAAGCTTTGTTGTTTATCAGTTCAAAGGTATTGTGATAGCTGATACTCTGTTTTGTAACATTTTTGCCTTCTTTTTTGGAAGCTCACAATCTTGTCTTTGACTGAAAATACTGGAAATTTTCAGAAATCCTTTATGATGTACAAACAAGGTTGGATACAACAGTAAATACTGGGAGAAAACAATAACAAATTATAATTTTGCAAGTAAGTGATTAAAAACTACAAATTTTCCAAAGCCCTGAAGACTATGATACATGGGTGTTTTGTTGTTGCTGTTAGTTCTATTTTTTAAATCAGAACATTTATTTTATAACTGTTGAAATCCTCAAGTTGAATTGATGCTACAGCAGAAGTTGAATTGATGCTACAGCAGCTACCCTCCGGCCTTGAGCTGCTGTTCCTTTGTGGAATGCTGATGGTTTCATGCCTCAGCCTCCCATATACTGGAACTGCAAATATATGCCGCCACATGTGACTAACAATATTGTTATTATTATTACATCAACTAAACCTAGGAGTTTGTACTTTATCACTGAGAGACACCAGCCCCTTTAATTCTTATCAATAACTTAGGTTAACTTCTTTCTACTTTACAATTTGAAGTCTCAGTATCTATAGGTAATGCTATGTACATTGTGATGATTCCCAGTAGGTAAGGTGGGACCCTCCAGGCCAACCTCGATGTCACTTGAATAGTTCCCTTTTAGTACTCTGTTAGGAAGAAGATCAACAAGATAGTCAAGTCTTGCTGAAAATTGAGAGATATAATAGAATGGTTACAGTCTTAAGCTGTTATATTTAGAGGTGATTGTAATAGAGAGATAAATGAGTTTTCCCATATATTCTCAGACCTCTCTGCAATGTAGAAAGGACAGACAGACAAGGGATTGAGCAACTTCAGACAGTTCAGTCCTTTGTTTGGGGAACAATCTTCAGAGTGATTTCTATAGGAGCTAGAGCCTGGTATCCACTTAACATGTTGGGGTAGTTAAACAATGAAGAATGGAGGGACAGGAAGGACATTGAAAGTTTTCCTTTTCTGGCCAGAGATTGGTTGTTGCTAGAAGTGTTCCCCAAATGGAGAATAGTGGTAAAGAATGCCATGTGATTGATAAAGATTTCCTGTGGACAGCTATTACCAAGGGGTCTTTGGTGGGCACATGACAAGAATTTAAGAAAACAAGTGTAGAACGTCATCTCTGTGGTTTCAAGACATTGTCACAATTTAACCAAAATGGTTTGGCTGTGGCAAGCCCTCCCCATAAGATCTCTCCATTGAGATTTCTGGGCTTTCTACATGGTACTGAGGCACAGGTGGGCCTCTCAGCATAGACACTGCTGTGATCTACTGGACAGAGTAGCTATAGTGAGTCAAGATGGAAAAATACAGAAAATGCTAAGGACATGGGAAAGAAAAGGAACTCTTCACTAGAAGTCTGGGCAAAGCCTTTGTCAAGCAAGAAGCAAGAACCCCAGCACAGTTGATGTTTGCTGTGCAGATGCCTACAAAGAAACCATATCCCTTCCATATAATGTTTAAAATATTAAGATGGAAATGAGCCATGCTGAAGGCCGGAGCATGGGTAGCATTCAGTGTGGCCTTACTCCTTTTTCCAGACATTTTCTGGAAACCACTGGAACAAGACAATCAGCTTTTGTTTGCAATGCAAACAGCTTAACTTGCCCTGTGAACCTCGTGACCTAGGGAATTACCTCATCAACTATAATCCTGCTTGGCCCACCTCAGGAGTTGCCTTGTGATCTCCTGTGAACTTCTTAGCAGCACGTTAAAGACAGTGGCTTCAGCACCTCACATAATCCTATATGTGGTGTCTGTTGTAAAGACAACAAAGTTCGGTCTTTGGAGAAGCCCACATCTGCGTTATTGGGTGTGTATTAATCTTTCCCTGAACACTTCTCTTCCTGCTAACCCCAGTGCTTAAGTCTATGCTGAACATCCGCTTTAATAAGCCTGAACTCCACTTTATACTGACTCGTCCCGAAATTCCTTTATGCTGTGAAGTCAGGGTGCAGCTTTACCTGAGCGGGGGTCTCTGAAAATAACTCCTTAGGCGTCAGCTGTAAAGTGTGGAGCTGTGTCTCCAGTGGACCCCACCACCTCTCACATTAGTTCAGCCCAAATTCCAGGGCAGAGGAAACAGACCCAACTTCTTTTTCAGAAAACGACTTCTTTACTTATTTAGTGATGCTAAGAATCAAACCCAGACCCTATGTATGTTAGGTGAGTGATTTAGCAACTGAGCTGCATCCCAGGCCTCGATGGTTTACTTTTGCAGTTGCTAGGGATAGGACATTCAAATTATACATGCCAGGCAAGTGCTACAGAGCTACTTCAACTCCTGCCTTTTCATTATCTTCTATTTCCTCTCCTTTTGAGGTCTTGTTACATAGACTAGCCTGGCTTTGAACAGTGGTCTTTCTATTTCAACCTCTCAATACAACTATGGTAATATCTCATAATAACCAACCTCTTGCTGGAAGTTACAGCCAAACGTTTGTTATCATTAACTCTGTGGTGACTCTTTTCCAGTTCTTCATTGCTACCTAGTGAATCAGTCCCATGGAGTTAAACTGGTTGCATTCTGAAAGAGCCTGGGATTGGAGACATGAAGGCTCCCATGGTCTACACATACAAGACAGCTTCCTCACATTATCCTGAAGCCTCAGCTAGGATGGCTGAAATAGCTGGGAGGGGTTGTCTTTTGATGCATGACTTCCTCCTAGCGCAGAGAGATCGTGGTAGTTGAGCTCATATGTGATATCTTGCTTTCTCTGTATTGCATGTCCTAAGGAGGCTCCAAGACATCTCCCAATCACTTGCACCATGGTTTTCTACTCCAAGCCAAGTAACAGCCAGCATAGATGGAAGAGGAAGATAAAGGACTGTGAGAACCAGGGGACACTGAGGGTGATAGTTCAGGACTCCACTTCCTGCTTCTGGCTTCCACATGTGCTTATACACACACACACACACACACACACACACACAGCACACACACCCATGCATACACACATACATACACACATGCACATACACACACTACACACATGCATGCACACACCCGTACATACACACACACATACATATACACCATATACACATGCACATACATGCATGCACACACACGTACACACACACATACACCACATACACATGCAGACACACATACATACACACACACTTGCATGCACATACACAAACACCCTTTTATTTGCAGATTTTCATAAAGACACTGGACTATGTAAACACATTTGTAGAACTCTGTTACGGGCAGATTTTTCCCGCTGGCTGCTGCCGGTCCTGCCGCCATGGTCCCGCCGCCACGTGAGCCCCAAATAACTTTCAGAGACTCTGTATTTGATACAATCCTGTTGGCCAGTGACTATCATTGTTAATGGGCTAGCTCTGTCTTAATTATTAATCCATTTCTACTTATCTCAGTATTTCCATGTGGCTCATCTTATCAGGGAGCCGTAGCTAGCGTCTTCCTTCCTCCCAGGTCTCCATCTTGACTCCTCTAACTACTTCCTCTTTCCTTCTCCTAGTCTCCTAGCCCCGCCTATCTAGTTTTCTATTGGCCAACAGGGCTTTATTAATTAACCAGTATGAGAAACATATTTACAGAATAACATCTCCCATCAGAACTCCATGGTCTTATATGAGACCTGCTACTACTGTTTGACTGCCAGCTGCCTTCCAGCTCTAGCCTCTGTAGCTATGTTCCTTAGGCAAGATTTTAATTTCCTTCTATCTGTTCCCTGCCCAGGATCAAAACTGATCCTTTCAGAGTATAAATGTAATCTGATTGCCATTCTAGTTTAAAATCCACAACAGCATTTGCCATCATAAAAGTTCCTTACTATGTTTTAAAAGCTAACCAAAGTTCAAACTCTCTTCCTATTGACCTTCTACTACTCTTTGATCTAATAGCATTGAAATGTTTTTAATTTCCTGATCTCTTCTAGTCTAATCCTTCCCCACTTCTTGGTCGGTGGTAGGCAGTGCACCAGTGAAACATGGTAAACCACACTTTAATAGGAAATTTGATTCTGAGGTTGCATAATTAAAATCATGTAAACATTTTTTAGCACACGGAAAATTGAATCTGAACAGCTGTCCTCCATGTGGTAACCAGCAAACCAAGTAGTTTCTATTTCACCACACACTGGAGAGTACCTGGAGCATAGACACATGCTCTTCAACCCTCCACTCAAAAGTAGTCCATTAGGGGCTGGAGGTATGGCTCCATGTATGTAGTATGTTGCATCTATAAGACTCCAGATTCAATCCTAAACAGTAGAAAGAAAAATAAAACTATGCAGCTTCTGTTCATTGGCTAGAATGAGTCAAGTGGACAGAATAAACACAGTGATGTGATGCCCAAACATATTCCTAGTACTCAGGAAGCTGGCATATGGAGGAGATGGGGCAGTTCAAACCAGCCTGGCCCATACAGGAAAGTTCATGGCAAGACTGGGCTATGTATTGAGACCTTGTATCAACAACACAAATACCACAAAACAAAGCAAACAGAAAACACCAAACTGGCTGGAATAATGGGTAATGACCAATAACCTGTTCACTGCTATCTCTTCACCATACCTACCGATCTCATCATCACCCTGTCTCACCTATTTCCAGGTGCTTTCATTATCTCACCATTTAGTAGTGTACAGAAAATCCCATGATGGGATAAAAGTGTATTTGTATACTTAAACATTTTGTTCTCTTCTAATCTCTATCAAGATTTAGGTAGCTAATGAATGTTTACTGAACAAACAAATACATAAAATATTTAAATTGGCAAATGTTTATTACAACACTTACTTCCAACTAACCATGATCATCTGAGTAAATTGAAAAGCTCATTTATACACATCCTTTCCCTTCCTTTGATTATTTTGTTTTATTATGCTGGGGTCTACCACTGAGCTATAGCTGAAGCAGTTTTGTTTTTGTTCGTTTGTTTGTTTGTTTTGTGTGTGTATGTGTGTGTGTGTGTGTGTGCTGTTATTGTTGTTGTTGATAATGATGGGCCCTTGATATATAGCCCAGACTGGCCACAAAATCAAGATCTTCTGGCCTAATCTTCCTAAGTGTTACAGGTGTGTCCCATCCTGCCTGAATGCTTGTTTTCATTTTTCTCTGAAAGAGTGGTACGGTTTCTTACATTACTAACTCTGTTTTCAAGATGGTGAAGCTGAGGCTGAGGGCTTACAAAATCTTTATCACTGGTTGCCCCAGCAGAACTGCTGTGTTCTCATGCCAGATCCCATTCAGTGTCTTAATAGGTCTCAGTTGCTTCAACTCCACACATCTCAAAGTAAGGCCAGTCTTGAGGTCAGCAGTGGTTCAGCTCCTTTGGAGTACTCGACCCAAATAAGTGTGAAGTGCTTTGCATGCCTGAAGTCTTGGACCATGCTGTATTTATGGTGGCTGCCTACTGATATACTGAGAGCTGAGGAGGCTGGGGAAGACTCTGAACAGCTGCTGTTACCATACTGCTGCTGCCAGGATACACAAGTGACCTCCAGCAAAATGCTGGCTCTCACATTTATAGTTTGCCACATTTTGCAAGCACTGTCACACCTCATTCTTAGGAGAAATATGTGTATCCCATGGGTCTCCACTGGGAGGAGACCCCTAGAAACTAATAACTGTCTATTCTAGATCTTTCCATATGTGCCCTTTCTTTTGGTAGTAGTTTTTGTGTTTCAATTTTTTACATGTATTTATTCTTTGAGAACCTCACACATGTAGATATTTGATCATATTCACCCCCTCCATCTGCCTACTTCCGACTCCTTCCAGGTCTCTTTCCCACGCACTGTGTGCTGCTCTCCCAACTTCATCACTTCATGTCTGTTTCTCTCTCTCTCTCTCTCTCTCTCTCTCTCTCTCTCTCTCTCTCTGCTACACACACACACACACACACACACACACACACACACACACACACACACAAACACACACACACCTCATGATGTGTGTGTCTTGAACTCAGTGAAGACTACCAGGCTTCCTGAGTGCTGAGATTAAAGGCATGCACTGCCATGCTCAGCTTCATGTACTTAAAAATCATAGCTCACTGGGTCTAATTGGGGCTGCATGCACATACTGGGGCCATCCACTTAAGCATTGGCAGCCTTTATCAGGGGCCACACCCCTGAAGAAAGCTCACTCTCCTTTCCCCAATAGACATCAACTGTTAATAGCCTGAATAAGTGATGAGACTCAGCCAGAGGAGCTGGGATTTTGAATGGCCTGCTCTTGTGCAGGTCTTATGCAGGTAACCGCAACTGCTGTGCATTGGTGAATGCAGTGACCCTGTCATGTATAGGAGATGCTGTTTTGCTGCAGGCCCTCCTGATGTCTGAATCTTAGGATCTTTCTATCTCCTCTTCCACAAAGCTCTTGGAGCCTTAGGGGGAAGGGTATGATACTGATATCTCATTTGTAGCTGAGCACTTCCTCTTTGGAATCTGACCAACAATGTGCCTCTGCATTAACCAACATCCCCGGAATAGAAGCTTCTCTGATGATATCCTAGAGGCGCACTAATGTATGTTTATGATGGTAAGTATTTAGAAGGAACAATCATATGCCCTTTTAACAAAATGATAGTAGTAGATACTATTCTATGGCCCATGACCTCCCTGGCCATGGGTTTTTGGCCAGATATATAGTACCAAGCAAAAGTTCCACTCTATGAAGCAGGCCTTAAAACCAGTCTTAAAATGGTTTGTTATCCCTTTGTATTTATGCCACTATTACATGAATAAACATATCTTTATCTTGTCATTCTAGTAAGTCTCTATCAAGCATGCAGCTGATTTTCCAAGTCCCACGAGTCTGTTTAATGAATCAGCATGCCCGGGTGTGGACTTGAGGAGCCTCTAGTACAATTTTTAATATGTCAGGCTACCTGTCTTACCAGATTCCATTATAAACTTGGGCTTTAAGATGGAAAATCAATGCCTTTTAAAATAGACTTTTCCCATCTTTATTTTTGATAAGAACTATATATAGGGTATCACACATGTTAAGTATGTACACTACCATTGAGTTATACCTCTAGTCCTTTAGCTTTTTATTAACATGTAGTAACCATATATAGATAGTAGTAGGTTTCATTATGATATGCATGTATTTGGATCATATATGGATCATAAATTCTTCCTTATCACTCTCTCTTGTCCCACTTCTGCTGATGCTATCCTGTTCCCAGCTAGGCTTCCTTCTAGTTGTACACCTTTTAAAATGTATTCTTTCCCAAACTCATACACGTATATAATATATTTTATCATAGTCCCCTACTATGCTTACCTCCTTCCACTGAAACTCTTCTTCTACCCAGGGTATCTCCTACCTACTCTTTTTTTTTTTTTTTTTTTTTTTTTACCTTGCAGCCCGCTGCATTTAATTAAAGTTACAGCATGAATGTGGGTGGGTAGGGAATTATTTCTTTGAGCAAGGGCTACACCATTGAGAAATGAGACTACTCCTACCCTAGCAACTATTAATTACCTGTTCTTTTCCTCAGCTTCTTCACAACATAACATTGCCAGGCTATTTTCCAGTGATGTATAGTGCTACATGTATAGTAAATTTGACAGAGAACTCACTAAATGACACAAGGCAAATAGCCCTACATCATTCTTGTGTTTCTTGACCAGAAGCAAGTAAGCACTGAGTTCTGACCTTACAGCAAAAAGCAATAAATAAGTTAATACTACTAAAAGTTAAGACTAAGTATAGGCTCATCTGTTTAGATAATCATAGGAAATGTGTATATAAATACAAATACGCACATATAAGATTTATTAGAGTTGTTTACATGCTATAATTCAGCTAGTCCAGCAATGCCTGTCTACCAATGTAAACTTAAAAAGATATAGTAGTTGTTTAGTCAACAAGATTGGATGTTTCAGCTGGTCTTCAGTTAATGCCAGCATCTCCAAGTTGGCCCCTAATGCCAGTGAAAGAACGGACTTGCCAGGGAGAATGAAGGCAAGCAGGCAAAGAGCAACAGCTTCCTCCTTTCACATTCTCTTATAGGCTGCCATCAAAAGGTATGGCCCAGATTAAAGGTGGCTCTTCCCACCTCAAAAGATCTGAATTAAAGGTATGTCTTCCAACTTCAAATGATTTAATTAAGAAAACTCCCAGCCACTTGGGTTTTTAATTAATTCTAAATGTAGTCAAGTTGACAACCGAGAATAGCCATCACATTTTTGATAATAGATTTATGGTGGTGGCGGTGGTTGCTTTTAGATAGGGTCTAGCTTTATAACTCTAGCTGCCCCTGAACTCATTATATAGATCAGACTGGCCATATATTTGTATATACACACACATATGTTCATATGTATACACACACATATATATGTATATATGCACACACACATACACACATACACACATATGTACATACCTCAATCTCCCAAATGCTGGGCTTTCTTGTATATGTCCCCACACCCAGCATTTGTGTTGCTAATTTATAGGAGAATAGCAGAACATGGTAGGTAAAAAAAACCATGTTTTATATATTAACTTATAGTCTCAAAAGTAACAAAAGTAAAACCATAAAGAGAAATTATTTCAGAAAGCTAATAATCTCTTCACTTGCCAGCATGAAGAGTGTGTTGGAAATATACAATAAAAGCTCTTGAAACTTACAATAGTGCTCCAACATGCCCAAGGAAGATATAATACTGTGAACAAAATAATCTAATTAGGATGACTGAAAACCTCATGTGTGAACAAAATAGTTATTAATTTCTTGTTTGTGCTGGTCCATCCTGTCACCAGGTCCCCATCGATGGAGACACTACTATTATAGAAGAAGACTCCTAGGATCATCACTTCACAGGAGGAACAAAGAAAAGTCATACCTGCTCTCTTAAATGCCCAGCCACATTCCAGTGTTTTCAGAAGTAATTATTGCCAGGGTCTATCAATGAAGTCTTCCAGAGGACCAATCATAGTGAGCACCATTGACCTCTCCCCAAGGCACCATGAGAAGGGGTGCAGATCGGGCACACCAGTCTTCTCTTGCTTCCCACTGCTCACTATGTGTGTATAGATGTTGTTAGGTTCCGGACAACAGACCCTGTTGTTATGTGTTGGGTGTACACCTCATATCCACTTTGCTGTTTTCACTGGCTTTTCCCTTGCTAAAAGTAAGCACGGTTCTGCAAAAGCAGCACTTGTAAATGAGAGGTTCATTCTACCCCATCTGCAACATCAGGCCTTAGGTCTGACTGGCAGCCACATGATTCTGGGAAAGGCATCTAAACCAGAGTGAACCTCCCATCTCAGCTTGGAGAGAGGTGATGTTTGTTCGACACAAAGAGAATGCAACCAAGGGCATGGAAGCCATCTGAGTGATGCTTCTGGTGAAATCAATAAACTTTGTCTTTCCCTGTGGCTTCATGAGTCACAAGTGTCTTCCTAAGGCCCTGGAGTCAAGTATTCTCCTAGGTGTAATCAAAGACATCTTAATAAATTAAAGAGCAAGCTGGGCTGTGGTGGTGCTTGCCTTTAATCCCAGCACTCAGGAGGCAGAGGGAGTGGATCTCTGAGAGTTCAAGGCGATCCCAGTCTACAGAGTGAGTTACAGGGCAGTCAGAGCTGTTACACAGAGAAACCCTGTCTTGAAAAACCAAAATAAACAAACAAAGAAATAAAAAATCAAATAAATAAAATCAGTAAATTAATTAATTAAAGAGCAAATCAGCTGGGAGTATTTGTTGATTGAAATTTCATTTAATGTATTATCTTGGTCTCTAAAATCAAACTCTGTGATTTGTACAAGGACAAATACAATTAAAAACTTATGTCCACTACAATCAGAAAGAGATTTTCATCCTCTCCATTTTTAAGTAAACAGCATTTACTTTAACCTTGTAACTAGAAATACTTTCTCTTATGTTTGAATTGCATATAAGTTCTTTTGAAAACTAGATTGATATTTTGCCAGCTTGATGACCTACTGAGAGAAAAAAGTTTCTTTTAGTCCTGGAAAACGTTAATCAGCTAATATAATTCCTATCATATATTCAGATATTTATAAAAGCATCAACCAAACTATGGAGAGGGCTATACAGCAGCTGTAAAAGAGAGTACAGTTTTGTCTTCATATTCTTCTAGTAGACTGCCTGTGCTGTGTATTATATTCTGGATAATTCTTTCTTGGTTGTTTGTTCCCTTTATGGCTATTTCAGAGATGATTTTATTTTAAAATCTGTTTCCCCAGCAACACAAGATGTGTAATAACAGCCATGCTGGAAAGACGATGTCCAGCTCATGGTAATTCTTCCCTAGCATACTTTTGTTTTGTTCCTATTAGATTTCAGTCAATGATAAGTTAACTCTTTTACACTGCATTTATACACTCCTACTACTGTGCTGATAATCAGATGGGCTTTTTCTATGCCAGGTAATATGTTGGACATCTTGCCCCAAACTTACTGCTGGGCCCAGGCATTTGTTAGGTGTCACTCGTGAAAGTAATATGGACAATTCTTGAATATTGTTACATGAGTTAGAGAATGAAGATGGGCAACCATCCTTTAAGAATCTGGGAAAGGAGAAAAAAGAAAATATTCTAAGTCAATGGCAAAAGCCAAGGAGAAAATGAAACACATCAGAGCACAGTGACTGTCGGAGATTTTTCATTTAGCAACACTCATGCCAGTGTTCTAGCCACCATCAATTGCAAGTCATAAGACCCCAAGCACAAAAATCAGCATGTGAACTTGGCTTTACCCAGACCTTTGAGTATTCTGCTATTGGTCATGTCACTGTAGGTGTCTGAAATTATCACAATATTGGAAGCATTTCAGATTTGCATGTTCTCAGGACTGGGTAGTACCCAACCCTATTAGTTAGTGGGGTTACTGTTTTGCTTAGAATTTTGAAGAATAGAAGCATTCAAATTTGAGGAGAATGATATGATTAAATTTAGCAGGCATACCTATGTGTGTGACCTTTTTAAATTTTTAATTCAGTATTATTTCCACTTAACTGAGATCAAATAAGTGAAAAGAAAGTAAGAAAAAAAAAAGCTAGACTGGCTGGCAGAGAACAACAGGAAATTTATTCATGTTACATAAGTGTATGAGTCTAAGAATCAAACTTTTTTTTTTTAATCTTTTGTTTGATATCCAGATTTGGCACAGGGCCCATATCAACTAAAAGTTAAATAAATGTTTGTTTATAAGAAGTGCCACAAGCAGCGTGGCTGAACTGGCTGAGAAAATGGAAAAGGACAATCACGAATGATCCTCAAGGCAAGAAACAATCTGTAGGGGACCCAGAGACTAGTAGCGCCCTAAGGTTGGAACCAGAAAGTGGAACCTGAGTTAACACAGCTACAGAGAGGAGAGCAGCCGCTGAGAAATCTATTACCCTTGACCTTTGAGTTAGTAGCTCACTGAATAAAGAATTATCCTAAGTTCTTTATGCTTAGTTTTTATTGGTTGGGAAGTCTTGGCTCCCCTACTTGGCCTGACAGTGAAGGATGAGGTAATGGCCATGCCCTCCTCCCTCTCACGCTAGCCTCTGTAGAATGTGCAAAAGACACTCTGAAACAGGATACTTTTCCTCTGAAAAAGTATATTTTCTTTTCATGTGGATCTTTTTGTTTTGGTGATGGCATCCACTGACATTCTTTTTTTAAGTTAATTTATTTTTAATATTTTATTTTATATTCCAACCACAGTTCTCCCTCCCACCGCTGTCTCACCCCCCCCCAGCCCACCCTCATTCACTCCTCCCAGTGGATAAGGGCTCCCATGTGGAGTCAACAGAGTCTGGCACATTAAGTTGAGGCAGGACCAAGCCCCTTTCCTATGCATTAAGGCTTAGCATGCCATCCCACCATAGGGAATGGGCTCCAACAAGCTAGCTCATGCACCAGAGACACCATCCTGCTAGGGGCCCTCAGATAGCCCAACTTCTCAACTTCAACTGTCTCCCACATATGGAGAGAAGAGTTTGGTTACATAGAGGCTCCACAGCTGTTGGTCTAGCATTCATGAGTTTCAAACACAGTATGTATTCACTCATATTAGATATAAAGCAAAGGATAACCAGAGGAGTTAGATGAGATCTCCTGGGTAAATTGGGGGAGGATTGGTAAGGGAGAGGGGATGGGGATATGAGAACCTGAGGCAAAGGGGTGGTCAAGGGTATGTGAAGGGCAGAGTTAGGGAGTAATGGAAGAGCTGTCTTGATGAAAGAGCCATTCCTTCTTTAAGAAGGCCTCTTCCAATTAATTAGACAGAACTTCCCTGAACCTTCAAACTGAACTACTTTTGATATTTTGATGCTGGATTCTTGAGAGTAGCCCTGTCTGCTCTTGGTGAATTTGTCAATGAGCTTATCAATGAGACTAAGAATCACAGAAGGGTTCCCACAGTAACATCTATGCAGCCTCCCATTTTTCATACCAAATCTTTGAGTGACACTTGTAGATCTCGCAGACTGCTTTGTTTTGAGAATAAATTTCCCTCAGGCAAGATGGCTCAGTGGTTAACTGTACTCTATTTTTTGCTAAGACTTGACAGCCTTAAACTTCTTATCAGGAACCAATGTAGTGGAAGGAAAAAGCCAACCATCACAGGCTGTCCTTTTACCTCTACATGTATGCATGGCACAGGCATGCTCTGCACATACAATAAACTGAATAAGTGAAGAGAGAGAGAGAGAGAGAGAGAGAGAGAGAGAGAGAGAGAGAGAGAGAGAGAAAGAAAGAGAGAGAGAGAGAGAATAGCCATGGCACATTCATGCCCACCCCACCCCCAATGCACAAATAAATAAGTAAAAGTGAAAATAAAAAGAATAAACTACAAATTATTCTAGTTGACCAACCAGGCCCAGATTACTGCTATCTCCCCTTGACATGTTTCCTTATATTCATGGCCCTCACTTTAGATTAGATCTTCAGTCCCCTAACCTCCCTGTAGGATCATTTTACACTCACTGCTCTCCCACTTTCAACACCAGATCCTTACCCCACTTTCCTTGACTAAATTTCATTTACTCTTTAATCCTCCTCCTAAAGGATACTCGTTCTAAACTAGATTCACCTACTAAATGTTCTAGCACAATTGTGGGTTTTTCTCTTTCAAAGCATCTCTAGCAAGTGCAAAGACACATGATGTATTCTTCTGACCCAGTAGCAAATAGGCCTGATACAGTCACAGATTACGCCTGATTTGTGCAGGCCACTGGACATGAGCAGAGGCACTAGAGGTCACACTGGAAATGGGCTGAATGAAGGATTCCAATGAGAGCTTCCCCTTTCCTTCAAACAGTGTCAGTGACATTAGCTTAGTTACATAAGACTGATATTCACACAGACTCTCAGGTTTGTTCCAATGCAAGTTGAGGTTGAAGAAATGAATTTACAAAGAACACTTTAGGATTTTAACTGAGGAGGCACAGAATTGGAATTTTCTAAAAAAAAGAAAAAAAATTTTTTTTGATTGACTGTCTTGACTAAGCAAAACCTTGCATAGACAGTGAGTCCTGGTTAATGGCCGTGGCAATGTCATTCTTAAGTAGAGATCTGATGTACAGGATAAAGACAGAACACAGTGAGCAAAGGAGAAGACAGTGATATGAACCAGAAACAGAAAGTGGTTAGGAATTTTAGGGACAATGACCTCCATAAGCCTTCTTGGAAAGCAGCAGAAGATGTTCTTGGTTTTGTCTTGGTCAGAGGTTTGTAATGCCAGAGACGTTTGGGGGTTCTAGTCTAGTTTTATCAGTTATAATTGTAGTAGCAATGTTATTAATCTTTTGACCTTGTATACACAATTGCTGTCTCAATTTATCTCACTTCATTTACAGTTGATCTGTGACAGAAAGAACATGTCTTCCCAGTGAGAAATAAGTCCACACACTTATAGATTAACAAAGAAAGAGCACTTTAGTAGAACTTGAATGGCTGTGGCTAATACCCAAAGAAGAGCTGGCCTTGAATAGCAAGTTTTATGTTGCTTTTCACCCAATTCAGGGACTGCCCCTTAAGCAAATACTGTCCCAATTAATCAACTGCTGTCCCAATCAGCAACTGAGGCCATAAGGGTCACACCCATCAGGAATTCTGTTCCCTCTGGCATTGGTTCTTGGCTCTCTCAAAGCCACTAAGGGAAACTTTAACTAGATCTCTACCCCTCTATAGAACTTTGAGGTGAAACTCTGCTAGCTCATCGAGGAGGAAGAACCATAACTAGACAACCTTCTCTCCTTGCTTGAGTCTCCCCAAAATACCCATGAGACTTTCTGCTCAGCCCCCATTGGAGAACACTCAATATGTCTGATTCATCCCCACCACTTCCTGTCAGCTAGTCGTTGACTCAGCCTCCTGACCATGGGTTATTTTTATTTAATCAAATAAATGGAACATGTACTTGCATTGTAAACAAAAGCAGAAGGGAGAAATGCACCACACCTTAAAATAATATTCCACAACAGTTTTATTCCCTTATATAAACACCTTGCTTTATGCATTTCAAATACACTGTCACCTTTAAAACTCTTTTAGGTTCTTGCACCAGGTTACACCTTGAACAACTGAAACAAGAGATAGGAGATTGAAGTCTGGCAGATGGGAGATTTACATGACAAGGATAGAGCCAGGATATTTCTTTCTTGTTCATTTGTTTTTTGAGACAGGGTTTCTCTGTCTATCCCTGGCTGTCTTGGAACTCTGTAGATCAGGCTGGTCTCAAACTCAGAGATCTGTCTTTGTAGTCTGCCTCCTGAATACTGGGATTAAAGGCATGCAAAATCACCTCCTACCATTACTTCTTGACCAAAGTTTTCTTTCTTCCTTTCTTTCTTTCTTTCTTTCTTTCTTTCTTTCTTTCTTTCTTTTTTCTTTCTTTCTTTCTTTCTTTCTTTCTTTCTTTCGTTCTTTCTTTCTTTCTTTCTTCTTTTCTTCCTTTCTTCCTTTCTTTCCTTCCTTCTTTTTTCTTTCTTTCTTTTTTTTTTTGAGAGAGTTTTTTTTTTTTTTTTTTTTTTTGGTGTAAAACCTCTGGCTCTCCTGGAACTCATTTTGTAGACCAGGCCTCAAATGCATAAAGATCTGTTTGCCTCTGCTGCCCAAGTGCTGGGATTAAAGACATTTGTCACTACTGCCCAGTTAGAATATTTCTTAAGTATACCAGTGTTGTTCTGTTCTAATAGTTGTTATCCAGTGTCATCTTGCTTATTGACAGAATTATGCTTTTCCTAGAAATAGAACTGGAGGCTTATGGCAGGCTAGGACTTACCATTGCTTGCTATGATACTGCATTGCCCCTTTGAGCTGCCTGTCATGCTTTTTGGGGATGGTCCTAAAGATGGGCAGTCCTGGTGAACAGACATTTACATCTTAGCATCCTAAATTTTCCTCATCTTTAGCAAACTGGTTAGCAAACAACTTATCTTTGGAATATCTGGGGTGAAGGGTAATGCTCCCTTAGCTAAATTCTAACTCACATGGCTTAGTGTCTCCTAAGGAAGTGTTTTAACATCAATTCTCTAACTTTGAGTTTTTCTACATCAGACCCACACGTACATAGTCTCTCTGTCTAATTTTTTCTATCTGGGTTCTTGTGATTGCCCTTCAAAGGCTGAATATCAGCAAAAACAGAAATCCTAAACGTTATGTTCTCCAACTTCAGCACATCGCCTAAATGATTTGGGGATCTCAGCTCTCTAGGAGGGAAGGTTAGATAAGGTAGCTAGACAGGAATTAATAGCCTTGGAGGACAATGAGGATAGAGCTTCCCATAACTGCCCTTTCTCAGGCTTTCTGGTCAAAAGGATGGAATACACTTGGCTATTAGTGGAGAAATGGTATTCTGAACTTTCCTGACAGATTCCCTTTTACATACTGTTGTCTCTTCCCTACGAGTTAACCAAGGCACTAGAAAGGTGGCTCAGCAGTTAAGAGCACTTGTTGCTCTTGCAAATGATCCAGATTCAGTTACACACACACACACACACACACACTCACACACACACACACACACACACACACACACACACACACACGATGCACATACATGTATGCAGACTAAACACTAGTAAACAGAAATAAGTAAATCTAAAAATACAATAATCCAACTAATAAAATTTAATACTCCAACTTGGTTTGTCAATCACCTAGCCAAGAGAACACCCACAAGACATACGAGTCACAGGAAGACACATTAAGGAGATTGGAAGAATAATTATCTCCTTAATTAGATGATGTTTTTGGACTTTCAGAAGCCTGTCCTCAGTGCAGCTGCTTAGAGACTTCACCATCTGGCTGTCAAGCTGATTGACTAACATAAGGAAGTTTAAGTTTTCTTTTTCCTTCTTTTTATCTCCTTTTCTTTCAGATAAATGGTCAAAAGCCTAAGCATACTTTCCTGGTCACTCTGCTTCTCTCTCTCTCTCTCTCTCTCTCTCTCTCTCTCTCTCTCTCTCTCTCTCTCTCTCTCTCTCTCTCTCCAATACTTCCCTCTCTTCCCACCATACATACATACATCTGTTTGCTGACCTCCATTGCTGAACTCTAACTCAAGGCATGATTTTCTCTCTTCCTTTTCATCTCACTGAGATTTAAAAGTTGCCTGTCCCACAGAATTTCTCCCGAACGCTAATAATATTGTCGTCAAGTGTTCTGAATCTGTTTAATACCTTTTATTAATCAAACTAAGAGCCTAGAAAGGAAACCTCAGTTTACTGGGTGACAATGTAAGTCAATCATTCACTCCAGTAAATCTTAGATTGCCAGCACTGGAAACCCTCAGTTCAATCCCCAAGTCCCCGAATATCTTGCAGTCTGAGCAATTGTTATGCACATCACACAGTCATTTCTAAACCCCTTTCAGTATTACATTACATTATTAACTAACATTTTTACTGGACTTGGCTAGTTGAATCATTTATGTTTTAGAGGATACTCAAAGAAACCCAAAACACTTCCGCCAGCCATGTTTTAGCTCAAGGATATACGTAAGTTAGTCAACTGTCAAAGAGCAGTCCCTTGAGTAATAAGCACAGCCTGGTTTACAGAGTGAGTTCCAGGTTAGCCAGGGCTATAAAAACAAAACAAAGCAAAAAAAAAAAAAAAAAAACCAAAAAAACAACAAAGAGTAATCCACTCTTCATTGTTGAGTAACTTCTTGTACTTGTGCTAATGTTTTGTGTTGTTATGAATAATTCAGTCACAGAGACATCAAAAAAATGTTTTATGGAATGGAGATGTAAATCACTGATAAAGCATCTTCAAAGTCCTCAATTTTATTTCCAGTGCAGAAAACAAACAAAAATCTAATTGTTTATTGCAGTCAGTGAGACCATAGTACCCAGAGGAGAAGAATAAGACAGACATAATGCCCACATCTTTGGGTTCAGCCTTTTGAAATTGCCATAGTTAGCTAGGCTCTAGAATTCCCAAAGGAAACTGCTACAGACTTCTGAAAGAATCACTTTGATTAAGCCTTTATAACTCTTACCCATCCAGACATTGAATACTATTGTGGGATATCCACCAGAGAGGACCACTCAGACTCAGTATCAAGCCAATATAACAACTTCATTAGCTGGCAACTGCACTGGGTGTTGGGACCCAAGTGCAGGCCCAAGTATTTCTCAGGGTGAGCTCTTAATCACAGAAACTGTGTCTTAGGTTAACATACTTAAGCTAACAAGAACAGTTAGCATGATGTGGAACTACAGAAGCAAAAAAGCCAGATTAGTATATCTGGCAACTTTCCCAGATCTACGGACTTCGATGGTCTTTGTGCACATTTTGGCAGGTGGTGCTGCCTATGTACTGGTTTCCGCGGTCTTTTCATCACATATCAGTTGTGCTAAGGTCTGGGAGCTACTAAGGTCCAGGAGCCTGTTATAATACCATGTCTTTTGTTGTTGGCTTTTGTTTTGTTTTTGTGATTTAGTATGTACATCATACAACAGTCCTCCCACTTCTGCCACTATGTCTAGGATTACAGGTATGGCCTACCATTAGTGGGATGTACATAGTCATCATACAAGAAATTGCATATTTCAGTTCATTTAGTCTCTCCAATCAACAATCATTTCACAGGGAATAGTTTAAGGGTGGTCCACCAAAAGAGTCATTCACCACAGAGACCAACATTACAGTTCAGGAAGAGCCCTGCAGAGAGGCCAGGTAAGTTGTGTATGCACAAGAGATAACCTTTACTCTGAAGTGACTGTAATCATCCCATTGAATTGTGCCAACAACCCTGTGAGAAATGAAGACTGAGTACAATAAACATCTTAGTTAGGGTTTTATTGCTGTGAACAGACACCATGACCAAGACAACTCTTATAAAGGAAAACATTTAATTGGGGCTGGCTTAAAGTTCAGATATTTAGTTCATTATCTTCATGGTGGGAAGCATGGTGGCATTCAGGCAGAAATGATACTGGAGAAACAGCTGAGAGTTCTATATTCTATATCCTAATCAGAAGGCAGGAGAGAGAGAGAGAGAGAGAGAGAGAGAGAGAGAGAGAGAGAGAGAGAGAGAGAGAGAGAGACTGTGTCCGACTTGAGTATTTGAAACCCCAAATCCACCCCTAGTGGCACAGTTTCTCCAACAAGACCACTCCCACTCCAATAAGGCAGCACCTCCTAATGCCCCTCCCCAAGAATTCAAATATGAGTCTATAGGGGGCCAAACCCACAGAAGCTTTGGGAACATTAGTGGAAAAAACTGTATTTTATATTTATAAGAGCAGAAGAGGGGCTGGAAAGGTGGCTCAGTGGTTAAGAAAAGGCTCATTCTCCTGTTCCAGAGTCCGGTTCCCATCACCCAAGTCAGATGGCTTCTAACCCCCTGAATCTCCACCTCCAGGAGATCAGACACCTTCTTCTAGTCTCTGCAGGTAACCAAATACACATGCAACCATTCCTGCACAGATGCATACACACACATGTAATTTTTAAAACACAAAATAAATCTTTTTTCAAAGGGGGAGAAGTCATTTCAATGAAATTGGTATGCAAAGACAGAGGTCCATCCCATCACAAGAGTAGAGGCTTCAGCATCAGCACCCATAGTCTACTGAATCACCATCATCAACACTAATCTATACTTTGTAAAACATGTTAATTGCAATTCATATAATTTGCCAAATACTAGATAGAGAATTCAGAGACAGATCTTAATTAGCAGAGTTTGTTTATAAGCCCAATAAAATAAGAGACTCCATTAGTTATAATGCTGTCAGCCAATGGCTAGAACTTCTTATCAGCTAGCTCTGTCTTAAATCATATTTACCAATATATGTATTTCTATATGGCCTTATCTTACCGAGAACGCCAGACTCATGTCCTCTCCTCCTGAGATCACATTGAGACTCTGTGCTACATTTCCCAGAATCCTCCACCTCTCCTAGTCCCACCTATCCTGCTTCTTTATTGGTTAACAGTGCTTTACTCATTAACCAATAAGAGAAACATTTACAGAATGATATCTCCCATCATCCTTGCTCTACAGGCTCTTATTTACAGTAAAGAAGAAATGTATCCTTTTTTTTTGTTTGCCATAGAAAATTAAGTAAATTACTGAAATGATAATTGTAGCAGCCATGTTACACAGTAGTCTTTGCATTTATTCGATTATTATCTTTTAAATTTGGCAAATACTTAAATTAGATTTAAGTGGCATGAGTTAGGATACTAAAGCATTTTCCCCCATTCAAGATAAGGTTTTACAAGTCATCTTTATTAGGATCAAACACCACTATTGAAATCTGTAGTATCCTGAATGTTGGGATTTTAACCTTGGACAACCATGCCCAGCAATACCAAGGCATTCTTGGGTTTGGTGTTATTTTAAAATTTATTTTTCATTCTATTATTTTGTATGGGGAAGAGGATATGCACATGCCACATCATGCATGTGGAGGACAGAGGACAGTAGATCCCAGGGACTGGTCAGGGCATCAGCCTTAGTGTCGATCAGCTGTACTTGCTGGTCCATCTCTCTGAGCATACAGTGCATATTGAGTAGTTGTATTAATTGCTTTTCTGCTGTTCTGATAAAACATCATGACCAAAAGCAAAGAAACAAGAAAGAACTTGTTTTGGTTTATGGCTCAGGAGGGACAAGACTCCATCACAGCAGGGAGGTACAAAAGCAGGACAAAAAGCTGAGAGATCACATCTTTTAAGACACATATAGAGCAGAGAGAACTGGCTATAACACGAAGCTATGAACTTTCGAGGCCCACCCCCACAGCATACTTCCCTCAGCAAAGCTTTGTTTCCTAACTTTCGTAAATACCTCTGACTGGGGACCAAGTATTCAAAAGAGCCCACGGGAGATGTGTCATTCAAACCAGGACAGTTGTATTTATTCTATTCATCTGCCTGGAAGAACAATTTGTGACCAATTTTAGGATGCTTGCAAATTAGACATTAAATCAAAATTATCTTGAATACTTTAAAATAAACTTATCTTTGTAAATTTTACTTTAGCAACTAGAAGAGAGTTCTTTGTGCCCATTGTTCATCTTTGAATTCCTGGTGAGGTACAAAGTCTCCTAACTGATTTCTCCCCTCATGTTGTTATAACAACAGACCATATCCTGGGTGGCCTGAACAGCAATACCCATCACTCACAATTATGGAAGATGAGAGGTTCAAGAACAGGATGCCAACATGATTTGGCCATGGTAGGTGCTCTTTCCCTTGATTGTAGTAGCAGTAGCACTAACGGCTTTCTTGCTATGGAGGGAATGGCTCATCTTACAAGGAGGGTTGTTCCATCGTAGTACCACTTTGTTCATGACAACACCTCAAATTTAATGCCTCTCAGAGGCCCTACCTCCAAGTACCATCTCCTTGTTAGAATTTCAACATATCAGTTTCAGAAAGACACCCATAATATTGGCCAGGGTTTCTATGACAAAGTGCCACAGATTGAGACTTAAACAGCATACGTTTATTGTGTTATAATTATAGAATCTGGAGGTCTGGAATTAATGGCTCCCTAGAGCTGGTTGCTAATGAAGGCTGCAGGGGATAATTTGTTCCATACCACTTCTGCTTGAACCTTTAGTGTTCTTTAACTTCTGCTGCATCACTCCAATCTCTGCTCTCAGCATCACCCAGAGTTCTCCCTGTAGTTATCTTGAGTTAGGAGCCCACTGTAGTCTTTTATGATCTTGTCTGAACATCTACAATTCTTCCCAAATGGTCACATTGTATGACAATGGGGTTAAGTCTTCACTGTATATATTGTAGGGTACATAATTCAACCCAGATAACTCCCTTAGCTTTAATAGCCATAAAATAAAGGGAAGTATATGGAACATTATTTAACTTTCAGATGTTAATAGAATATAGCATTTTATAGTCTTGTGAAATATTATTTAAACATAGTTTAAATTTTCTCACCCGGTATCTGTGATGGTTTGTCTTCATTGTCAATGTGATTGAGCTTAGAATCATCTAGGAGGCTGGGCAGTGGTGGCACACACCTTTAATCCCACACTTGGGAGGCAGAGGCAGGTGGATCTCTGTGAGTTTGAGGGCAGCCTATTCTACACAGCTAGTTCCAGGACAGTCTCCAAAGCCACAGAAAAACCCTATTTTAACAAAACCAAATAATAATAATAATAATAATAATAATAATAATAATAAATAAATAATATAAATTACCTAGGAGACATATCTGGGCTTGTCTGTGAGATTTGCTTCCAGATAGTTTTAACCGAGAAGAGGTGTACCTCAAATTAGGTGGCACCACCCCATGCGCTGAAGTCCTGGACTAATTAAGAAAGGAAAAGGAGAAACGATCAGAGAACCAGCATTCATCCCTTGGCTTTCTGACTAAGCAGCTGCCTCGGGCTCCTGTCACCAGAGCTAGAACTGCTCTGCCAACATGTGCTCCCCTCCACAAAGTTCTATCCCTAACCGGTTAGCACAAGCAAAACTTCTGTGTAAGTTGCCCTGAAGTGAGAAGTGCCAGCAATATCATCAAACTCCTGAAGGTTGTATAAAGCATTCATTTGCAGGAAGGAACTGAGTCCTATGTGTCATCTGAGATCAAAGCTGTTAAAATTAACCATTTTTTCAGTTTCCTGGGATGATGAATTCAGGTTGAAAAGCTACTTCTAAATTAGTTATTAAAAAGCACTTAATTTTTCACAAAGCTGCTTTCACGCCAAAGCCTTAATTAAAAGTCACTACTTAATTATTTATGTGCCACTCAGGGCATTCACAAGATTTCCCAGGAAGTGGCAACTAACCTTTCACAGAATTGAGACCGTAGCATTCAGTAACTCTGCTCCTTTTTAGTTCTTTGAGTCTGCCTTTAGCTTTAGAGCAAGCTGCCAGCTAATGAGGACTCTGATGAGATCAAAAGCCAGAAATACTCATTTAAAGTCCAGCGAAATTCAGAGCTCTAAGTTTTTATCAGCTCGTAGCAGAACAATCTGGAAGACACACAAGCAGAGTTTTAAAAACCAAGTATTAACCATTGCCTAAGAAAAAAGACCATGCTCCCTCTTACAGCCTCAGGGGGAGCAGGCTGGCTCTGAGGTGGCTGGGCCTGTCTGGCAAGCTCCAGCCCTGGGCAGCTGAGTCGGGACTTCTGTGGGAGAAAGATCTGAGGGCATCTGTATATTCCCCAAAGCAATGAGCAAGGATTTGGGCAATTAGCATACTCTTGTAAGGCTAGCTCTTGAGGTGGAATCCGGAGCTCTCAAGGTCATCTTTGACAAGGTAATCTGAAGTCAGTCTGAGCTTCACGAGGCCCTATCTCAAAAAACAAACATGCAAAGGTGCAAAGATCCCAGAAAACAAACAGAATGAGCCACATGGACACCAAACCACTCCTCCACTAAGTTGACAGTATCCAAGTAATGCTTCCCCACTTGGGCATCTATGTCAGGAAAGCTACAGACTTTTATGAGTGAGTGATGAGCCCAGAGAAGAATTTGAGGAGTGGAATCCAGGTGTACATTGGTGTGTGTGGAATTATATATGGGTGTTCAGTTTTATGTTTTGATCAGTGTGTCTGCTATACTAATACCATGCTGTTTTAATTACTGTCATTTTGTAATACAATTTGCAATCTGGGATGGTGATGCCTCCAGCAAGTTTTTGCTTTTGTTGTTGTTGTTGTTGTTGTTGTTGCTTTTTAAATTAAGAATTGTTTTTAACTATTCTGAGCTTTTTGTGTCTCTATATGAAGTTGCAGATTGTATTTTTTTCATTTCTGTGAAAAATTGGGTTGGAATTTTGGTGGAGGTTGCACAGAATCTGTAGATTGCTTTTGGTAGGGTGGTCATTCTTAGAACATTAATCCTAATTACCCATGAGCTTGGGAGGTCTTTCCATCATGTTGTGTTTTCTTCAGTTTCTTAAAGTTTTCATGCCAATATATTTTTGAGGCTATTGTGAAAGGTATTGTTTCCCTGATTTCTTTTTTCAGCATGCTCGTTGTTTGAATATAGGAGAGCTACTGACTTTTATGTGTGAATTTTGTATCCTTCGGCTTTGCTGCGGGTGTGTATCGGTTGTAGACGCTTCCTGGGAGTCTTTAATGTACCAAATCATATCCTCTGCAAATAATGTCTTAAGTTCTTCTTTTCCTATTCAAACTTCCTTGATCTCCTTCAGTTGTCCTATTGTTGTAGCTAAGTTTTCAAGTACTATATTGAACGTGTATGGAGAGAGTGGGCAATCTTTCCTTGTTCCTGATTTTAGTAGAATTGGTTTGAGTTTCTCTCCACATAAGTTGGTGTTTTATATGGATTTGTTGGAAACTGATTTTATTGTGTTGAGGTGTGTCCCTTGTATTCTCAACCTCCCCAGGAATTTTATCATGAAGGGGTGTTGGATTTTGTCAAAGGCCTTTTCTGCATCTAATGAGAGACATCCTTGTGCTTTTTATTTTTTGGTCTCTTTATGTAGTATATTACACTTAATGATTTATGTATGTTGAACCATTCCTGGATCTCTGAAATGATGTACATTAGATCATGGTGGATAATCTTTTTGATGTGTTCTTGGATTTGGTTTGCAGATATTTTAGAGAATTTTTGCATCTAAGTTCATGGGAGAAATTGGTCTGCAATTTTTTTTCCCCCTTGGGTCTTTGTGTAGTTTAGAAATCAAGATAATTGTGGTCTCATACATAGAGTTAGGTAATGTTTCAGTTTCTATATTGCATAACAATTTGAGGAATATTGACTGATGGTTTATTCTATTGAAGAGGGACTTCTAAAACTCCATGCTGCAAATGAAGTTTTCAACATTTTTTTTTTGAAATGTAAAGTATTTTGAAAGCTTACTTGGGCCTAGAAAGGTAGTTCAATAGTCAAGAGTACATGCTAACCAACTATAGGGGTTATATTTGAATCCCAGCCACCATGTTAGATGGCCCACAAATGCCTATAAAACTCCAACTCCAAGAAACTTATGCCCTATTCCGGCTTCTGAAGATACCCCCCCCACACACACACACACATGTGCATGTGAGCACTCACACACACAAACAAATAAACACTTTTTCAAAAAGTGTGTTTGTTGGCTGGGAGTAGTAACACATGCCTTTAGTCCCAGTACTTGGGAAGCAGAAGCAGGTGGGTCTCTGTGAGTTCAAGACCAGCTTGATCTACATAGAGAATTCCAGGCTAGTCAAGACAACCATGCCTCAATAAAACAAATGAAAACAATAAAAAAATTATATATACTGGAAATGCACTTTCATTGTCACAGAAACATGACTTTTGGCAACACAGGGAGGGAAGTCAATAGTTGCCCCCAAAATACAGAATATGTGATTTTTGAAAGATTAAGAAATATTATTTTCATGACTATGAGGAATTTTGATACAGAAAGAAAATTCACTGAAAGTGGTGCTCACTTTTGAATCTGGTACCTTCAGGGTAAGACAGCTGGACTGAGTTGGGGGGCAGCCTGAGTTACAAAGTAAGATATTGTCTTGGTGTTTTTAATTTGCATTTACAGAGGTGTTGGTATGGGATTAGGAGAAGATACCAGAACAACTAGATAGCAGCCACAAGCAAGACTTCAATCCATCCACTGAGAGGGGTTGATAGAAGAGAGAGACAACACCAAACAATTCTGTGCTTATGAGCAGTTTTATGTGTGTGTTGAACATGCAATCAACACTTTTCAAAGAAGAAGCCTACAGGTCTTGTCTTGAATGACTTAAGCTTTTATCTTCAATTGGCTGAGTCAGTTATGACAGGATCAATGAAGTCACAGATCACAAGACTGATGAGGGACTTCAACCTCTTGGGCAAACATCATCCTTGCTGTAAGTAAACAAATACAGCTCCCTAAAACAAATATTGGTTCCTGTAAACTGAATGATTGTAAGAGCAGCAATACCCGAAACATAGCTATTAGAACTCAGTGCTAATACATATGTGAAGAATACAAAATTTAAATGTGCGTGGGGAGGGGGCCTCCCTCTCTCCCAGTCAACAGGCTGAGACACTGGAGTTCAGGACAATGGGGAAGTAAATAAGGGCCAAGTCTTCTTTCTTATCTTTCCCATGCCTCCCTAGGGTTGCCTAACCCATATGCTGCCTGCTCAGAGCCAAGTGTTTCAGCACTTCCAGTTTTCCTTTAGAATCCTTTGTCTAATGAGATTTTAGTTTTAATTTTACCCAAGCTGAATTCAAGTACCCACAATTTAAAATTCCTTTGCCTCCATTTGCCATGAAAGAAGAAAGCTGTTGTGTGTACATGTGAGCTTTTTTCTTTTAACCAAAGGTCGGTCGTCATGTGTATTGTGCACGTTCTTCCTTTGACGCAAAGCCACACTGGAGTTTGATTTCTGGCAGCAAGCCTCTCTGATTCTGTTGTTTCTAACTTCCACAGTCCTGGGGTTTCAGGTGTGTACGAGAGCATACCTAGCCTGTGACTTGGGTGTAGGCATCTGAACTCAGGTCCTCATGTTCCCTAGGAAGCTGTCTCAACCACTTATCCATCTCTCTAGCTCCTGATGTTTTTTGGAGATAAGGTCTAAATGTAGCCCAGGCTGGCCTTGAGTTTGTGATGATCCTCCTGCCTCAGCCCTGGAATGCTGGGATTGTATGTGTACAATACCTAGCGATTCCAGGGAAATTTCAAGGGGAAAAAAAAGTCTTTAAAATATTTTTAATTTAAAAACTCTTTCTCAGTGTGTTTAAGATAGAGTGAGGCAAATAAAGGTTAATTTATTAGAGTTCATTTGAACAAACAATGATTTATGTATTAGAGGACTCCAAACCAGAAACAGATCAGTTGCTCCAACATAGGAATGTCACAGACAGAGATAAAGCAGAATAATACTGGGCTGGTGACAATTATACAGCTGACTTGATTAGATAGTCCTGAGTTATATGACTGTAGTTATTTATGCTTTTTAAAATACAGGTACTTACTTGGCTAAAGTTAAATTTGTCTTGTTTTGTTTGCTTGAACATTCTCAAAGACCTGATATTTTTCCTTTTATTTAATTAACTATATTATTATTATTATTATTATTATTATTATTATTATTGCTATGACCACCACCACCACCGTCATTATTATTATTTCAGTCTTTTAGATCAAACTCCTTGCACATGATAGGAAAAATGCTCTATATTTCAGGCCTGAAGTCTCCCTTTTAAAATGTTTGTTTTTTTGTGTGTGTGTGTGTGTGTGTGTGTGTGTGTGTGTGTGTGTGTGTGTGTCCATGTTCCTACTTGTGAATTTGGACACACTTTCCATGGCAATCATGGAAGCCAGAGGATAACTCCTGCCATCAGGTCCTGTTTTTCTTGAAGACAGGGTCTCTTACTGTTTATTGATATGGATGTGGGACTAGCTGGCCTGGGGGCTTCTGGGATTTCACTGTCTCTGCCTTCCATCCTGCTCTCTGAACAGTGGCTTTCATCTGGTTTCTGAGGACTGAAAAGTGGCAAGTATGTTTATGCCTTATTCCTGAGCCTTAAGATTTCCTTTAAAAATTTTGAAAAGATTTTTCCTTTATGTGTGTGTGTGGCACATATGTTTTGCTTGCATGTATGTCTGTACACCACAAGTGTGAAGTACCTTGGTTACATGTATATGCTGGGATCAGATCCAGGTCCCCAGAAAAAGCAACAAAAGTGCTCTTAATTGCTAAAATTTTAATTAATATCTCCAGTCCCAAAGATTTTCTATGCTGACCAGGCTGGTCTGGAACTCACAGAGATCTGCCTGCTTCTTCCCAGTGGATCGTGGATTAAAGGTTTACTCCATTATGCCTACCTCCTCCACCCTCCTTTAAAATGTTTACTTATGTTTTGAGTGCGAGCATGTGTTAGAGGACAGCTTTCAGGAATGGGTTCGTGTTTCCCACCTCATTGAGGTGGGCAGTGCATTTTTTGACATGGGCTCTGGGGTTGAACTCAGGTTATCAGGCTTGCATGGCTGGGGACTTTACCAGCAGAGCCACCACACTGGCCCAGCTCTCTTTAATTTACTTCCACAAGTGTTTGTCAAGAGGAGGAAACCATGTTCGGATAGACACTATCAGACCACAGGTTGGAACAGAAATCGAGTTATCTAAATCATGCTGTGTTTATTAGACACTGGACCACTGGTTTTTGGAAGCTTTCGCGTGGTACTCTAAGTCTGTTGCTTGCGATACAGACTGAAGCAGGTGGTTGCCGGAACCAGCACTTCATCGTGTCAATACCAAACTTTCTTCTTGATGTCCTTTTAACTGCTCATGCTCTATGCTGTCCTTTCCTCTTTACTGTTCCATTGACAGAATATGTTCAAGGGAAGGGATAATCACCCCTGGGACAGAACCACGATGCTGGTAGGAGACTCTGCTTTGACTACTGCGGTCCTTTGCATAGCAGTAGGAGGTGGCACTGGGCTCGCAGTGATTCTGTAAGCCAGCTTGTCCCTGAAGTTTGGTGAGCTCACACAGCTAAAGGCTGCCTGCTTTTCTTAGGTTTCATATTCCCACATGTGTTCCCTGTAATTTTCCTGAATGCATATAATTTTCACTGGCATCTACCGTATGCCCTCATTAGTTACAAATTTGTCCCTGTTATAATTATTCTCTAGTTGTAGCATTATTTCCAGACTGGAATATTACTCCATGTCTAAAGCAACCACCGTGCAGAACTGTAACAAATTCTGGAGTGGGTTTTCTTTGGAATCTATTATCATTATGTTCAGAGACTGTTTTCTTTCTTTCTTTTTCTTTTTTCTTTCTTTTTATTTATGAGTTTATTTGACGTCATGCATCTCCATCCAATTCATGTCTCCATCCCTTCATTTCTACCCTCTGCTCTTGCAACTCCCTGACAAATAAAATAAAATTTAAGAGAAAGAGAAGAGGAAAGAGGGGGGAAATAGAAAGAAAAATCAGTCTTGTCATGGAAACTGCAGTGTGACACAGTGAGTCATGCAGTAAACCCTTTTTTTCCATATCTTTTTACTTGGAAATGTTGCAGGGAGTTATTGGTCTGGTTTGAGGTCTCTGGTTGCTATTGATGCAGGGCCCTCACTGGAATTCCTCTTAGTTATTCTGTTGTTGCCCTGAGTTGTGGGATCCTGCAGCATTGGGTCTGCAGAACCGGTCCCTTCACCAGCTCTAGCAGATCATAGATGGGGTGGATGTTGGGATGAGCTGACACATAGCCCTGGTTCTGGGTCTGGGTAGTTGCAGGACTGTCCAGCCCACGAGTCTCTCGTCATTGCCACCAGGGAGAGCTCTCCTGCATTGCCCAGGCCAGTTCACCCCTTGTAGGAATGAAAGGGTGGGACGAGTTCTCCTGCTCGTATGTCCTCATCTACACTTTCAGGGCCAGCTCTACTGTGTTGCCCAGGCACGAATTAGGGGCCACTCTCCTGAGTGCTGCGACTGATGAGAGGCAGGGACAGCGCTCCCCCTCTTCTGACTTAGGGGTAGCTCAGAGACTGTTTTCTAACACAAGGGAGGGGATTAAGACTTTGGGTTCTTTTATTATTATTATTATTATCATCCTCCTCCTCATCATCATCTGTTCGCTTTTCGTTTTCAATAGATCCTGATTGTAATTTCCTCTCCCTCCGTCCCTCCCACCTTGGAGTAACTCTAACCAAACAAGTGAAAGATCTGTATAACAACAACTTTTAAGTTTTTGAAGAATGAAAGTGAAAAGGATATCAGAAAATGGAAAGACCTCTTATTCTCATATGTAGGATTAATATAATAAAATGGCAATACTACCAAAAGCAATCTACAGATTCAATGCAATCCCCATCAAAATCCCAGCACAATTCTTCACAGACCTCAAAAGAACAATACTAAATTTCACATGAAAACAAAACAAAACAGAAACCAAGATATCCAAAATGATCCTGTACAATAAAGGAAAATCTGGAGGCATCACCATCCCTGACTTCAAGCTTTACTTCAAGCTGTAGTAATGAAAACAGCTTGGTACTGGCATAGAAACAAACAGGTCGACCAAAGAAATAATATTGAAGACCCTGATATTAACCACACACCTATGAACACCTAATTTTTGACAAAGAAACTAAAAATAGAAAATGGAAAAAAAAGCATCTTCAATAAATGGTGCTGATATAATTGAATGTTGACATGTAGAAGAATACAAATAGATCCATAGCTATTGTCACAAAACCTCAAGTCCAAATAGATCAAAGATTTCAATACAAATCACACTGAATCAGACAGCTTCCTGAACACAACACCAGTAGCATAAACACTGAGAACAACAATTAATAAATGGGACCTCCTGAAACTGAGAAGCTTCTGGAAAGCAAAGGTCAACAAGACAAAGAGCAACCTACAGAATGGGAAAAGATCTTTACCAACCCCACATCTGACAGAGGGCTGATCTCCAAAATATCCAAAGAATGGATAAAGAAAATGTGGTACATTTACACAACGGAGTACTACTCAGTGGTAAGAAACAATGACATCTTTAAATTTGCAAGCAAATGGACAGAACTTGAAAAACCCATCATGAGTGAGGTAACCCAGATTCAGAAAGACAAATATAGTATGCACTCACTGAAAGCGAGTACCAGACATAAAGCAAAGTATAATCAGCCTACAATCCGCAATCCCAGAGAAGCTAGATCCCTTTTCAAGAAACAGATGGAAGCAGATGCAGAGATCTATAACTAACCATTGGGTAGACCTCCTGGAGTACAATCAAAGTGAGGGAGGAGTGATAATAAGAACAAAGGAGTCAAGACCATGATGGGGAAACCACAGAATCAGCTGACCAGAGCTAGTGAGAGATCATTGACTCCACACTGTCAACCAGGGAGGGAACTGACATAGAATTGAACTAGGAACCCTGAATACAAGTGACAATGGTGCGACTTTGGCAGTATATAAAGCCACTGTCAATGGGACCAAGATCTAACTATAAAGCACAAACTGATTTTGTAGAACCCATTCTCTATGGAGAGATACCTTGCTCAGCCTAGACATGGGAGGGAGGGTGTGCCTTGGTCCTGCCTCAAAAAGATGATAGCATAACTTAGTTGACATCCTAGCAGAGGCCTTACCCTCTCTGAAGAGTCAGTGGGATGGAGGGTGTGGGTGGGGAGAGTGTGAGGAGAGAGAGGAGGGGAAACTGGGGTTGGAATGTAAAAAGTAAATTAAAAAAATTCTAGCCGGGCAGTGATGGCAGGCTGATCTCTGTGAGTTTGAGGCCAGCCTGGTCTACAGAACTAGTCCCATGACAGTCTCCAAAGCTACACAAAGGAACCCTGTCTCAAAAAAAACAAAACAAAACAAAACAAAATCCTTATTTACTCACACATGTCATGGAACATATGTGGAAGTGATCTCTTTCCACCTTTATGTGGGCTCTGATGACTGAACTCAAGTCATCTGTCATGTGTGGCCAGTGCTTTGCCCACTGGACCCCTCTCACTGGCCCAAATCCCTGTTTTTTCAATTTTTACTTATTTCTATTTCTTCATGCTAAGCATTGTGCTGCACTGACTTTGTGTGGGGGTGTGTATGCACACATGTGTATGCATGTGGAGTCTAGAGGTTGGTGTTGGATGTACTTCTGCCTTACTTTTTGAGGCAGACTCTCACTAGCCTTGTAGCTATATTGCCTAGACTGGCTGGCCAGCTAGCCCAAGGCATCTGCCGGTCTACATGACTCCTACGTTGGGGTCACTTTGTATGCTGCCACCCCTGTTTTTTGATGTGAGTGCTGGGGTCAGATCTCAAGTCCTCAAGCTTGTAAGGGTGGCACTTTACCAACTGACTGGCATTATCCCCCACTCCTTGCAGAAGGTTTTGATCTTTTGTAACCCATGTAGACTATGCTCCCCCACCTCAACTCCTATTTGAATATGCATATAAAAACCATTTACCCTTCACTCATGTTCCTCTCTGTTGCTATCTAGAACTTTCTTTTAATACATTGTAAATATTCACCAGAATCATTGCATTTTAAAAACCTGCTATTGTGAGTGATGGTTGGGCAGAAGGGGAAAAAAGAAGAACCCTGAATATATTATCTTCTTTGTTGAATAAGAATTAAAAAGTTGAGAAAAACTGGCTGTGGAAGGTGTCCCCACACACTTGAAGATGAGTTCATAGCAGCTATTTGTACAGCTCAGGCTGAGTCACACGGCCACAGGACAGTGACGTCTACCATCTGACGTCAGGTAAGAGCTGCTAAAAGATGCCAGGTCACCTTGTCCTCAGAGACATTTCTTGTTCTTCCCTGTCTTTCTCCTTCACTCTGTCCTTGGTTTTTAATCAGCCTTCCAGAAAGTAAAATATGCCATCTCCCCAGGCCCTTACCTTGCTCCAATGCCTGAGCCCATCTCTGCTCTGGTTGTCCACTGCTCTTGTGTCTCTTTAGGGGTGTGTCAAAGATGGGTTGACATCTGAGACAATCATGACTCTGAATCAAGGAGGGCCTGTAACAGGCTAGGGTGTCTGGAGTGGATGCTGGCAGGCTGCAGTTTTCAACTAGCTTCTAGGTGTTTCTGATGCTGCCTGTCTGGGGCCTATCATCAGCAAAGCTGCATTTTCTTTGCTAAAGGGAGAGAGAATGCTGGCAAATGGGCGAGGATCTGGAGTTTAGAAAAGCTGAATTAGAAACTATAGAAGTATTCTTTAAAGCAATTAAAATGTACTGTATTCTATTATCCTGTGTATGTGTTTCAATAATTTGAGTGTGGAGGTCAGAGAACATCTATTGAGAGTTGGTTCTCTTCTATCATGATGATGAATTTAGGTCATCAGGCTGGAGTGGCAAGTGCCTTTACCAGGAGCCATCTTGCCAGCAGCAATATAGGCTTTGAGCTGTTCAAATCAAGGTCTCATTCTTGGGAGACAGGGTTGCTTTATTGTGGGTTTTCAGTAAAAGATTAGGAAACAGCTACCCCAAAGGTTTTCAGTAGCATTATTTGGGAAGCTGTTAGCAAGGTATATCCTAAGGCAGGGGTTTCTATATCAAAAACCATGGCCTATTGCCAGCCATCTGTACCTGCAGGCCAAAGCTGGAGAGCCAGTGACCAAGCCAGTGATGGGTTCTACCTGCTCTAGGGTATAGGAGGTAAACTGAGGACCTCAGTTGATGACAAAGGTGTTGCCAGTGATGGGTTCTACCCACTCTAGGGTATAGGAGGTAAACTGAGGACCTCAGTTGATGACAAAGGTGTTGCCCTGTGCAGGATCAGGTGGAAGCACATAACATAAAAGAGTGCTGAGATTATATTACAAATACACAATGGAAACATTGTAACATGTTTAAATGCAGACAGAAACGCTTCACCCGTTGCCTCCCTCAATCAGAACCACTAAGCACCTGTCTGGCTGTGGTCCCAGTGTTTTCAAGCAGGTACAGGAACATGTTAGGATAAACCCATGTTCAACCCTTAGGAAGGAATTTTTCATTCACATCTGCTCATTTAGTCATTGAGACATGTACTGAACACCAACTTCCTGCCAAGCTGAGAGCTGTGTTATATGGCAATCAAAAATACAGAGTGAAAATCAGGTCTGGTGGCACAGGCTGGAGTACCAGAATGCCAGCACTGTGGAGGCAGCAGCAGAGGGATAATGAGTTTAAAGACAGCCTGAGTTATATGACAACCCCCCCCTCTCTCTGTTTCTCTCGTCTGGCAAGCCTCATCCCTGATCTCCTTGTCTGAAGCCATAAGGGGTGTCAGGAGGTCTTGGAGACCATTCAACATACAAAGAAGAATCCAGTAGTACCTCAGAACTTGTTAAAGGAAGCAAACCTAAGGCCTGCCTGTGCAGACTGAGTCAGACTCCCAGCCCCGCCAGGTGGCTCCAGATGAGGCCTGAGGGGCAGCAATGCATGCCACTTTCTGGCTATTTAAGAATGGATCTTCTCAATGGGCAGTGGTGGCACATGCCTTTTATCCCAGCAGTCGGGAGGCAGAGGCAGGCAGATCTCTGTAAGTTTGAAGCCAGCCCGGTCTACAAGAGCTAGTTCCAGGACAGCCTCCAAAGCCACAGAGAAACCCTGTCTCTACAAACAAAAAAAAAAAAAAAAAAAAAAAAAAAAGGTACATCTTCACTCAGCAGGGGCAGGGGTGGAGTGGGAGGTGGGGGGGTGGAATCTTGAAATTCACAGGCATGGAACTTGAAGAAACCATGCATAGAGCAAAGGATCATCAGCCTACAGTTCACAACACCAGAGAAGCTACTATACCAGGAGGACCCTAAGAGAGTCATATAAGGTCCCCACCTGAAGGGGGAAGGGACAAGATCTCCTGAGCATATTGGGAGTGGAGGCAGTAAATGGAGAAGGAGTTAGGAGAAAGAGAATGGATGAAGAGGAGAACATGTGGGACCAGGACAATTGAATCAGAGGATGAATAGACAAGAACAAGAAAAGAGATACCATAATAGAGGGAACCATTATAGGTTTGAAGAGAAAACTGACATTAGAGAAATGTCCAGAGATTTACAAAGATGACCCCAACTAACAATCTGAACAATAGTGGAGAGGCTACCTTAAATGCCCTTCCATGATAATGAGATTGATAACTAACCTATATACCATCATAGAGCCCTCATCCAGTAGCTGATGAAAAACAGAAGCAGACACCCATAGCTAAACACTGAGCTGAACTCCTGGAATCCAGTTGCAGAGAGGGAGGAGTGATGAGCAAAGGGGTCAAGACCAGGCTACAGAAACCCACAGAGACAGCTGACCTGAACAAGGGGGAGCTCATGGCCCCCCCCAGACTGTTATCTGGGAAACCAGCTTTGTACAGTCTCAGACCCCCTGAACGTGGGTCTCAGTTACAAGGCCTGGGCAGACTAAGGGACCTCTGACAGTGGAGCCAGGATGTATCCTTTGTGCACCAAAGGACTGTGGGAGCACATTCCCCATGAGGGATACTCCCTTAATCTAGGGACAGGAGGGAGGACATAGGCCCTACTCCAAATGACTTGATAGATTTTGTTGATCCCTCCTGGAAGGCCGCACCCTTCTTGTGGAGTGTGTGTGTGTGTGTGTGTGTGTGTGTGTGTGTGTGTGTGTGTGTGTGTGAGGGCGGGGAGAGATGGGACAGGGAAGGGGGGTTAAGGAGGCATGGGAAAAAAAAAAAATGAATCGTCTCTAGGCCCTTAATTTACAATCAGGCAAAGTAAATACCAAGTGTTAAGTGACTTACTAATTAGCTAAACAACTAATTAGAGGGCTAACTTTTAGCTCAAAGCAAGCAGGCAAATCCAGGTTCCTCTCTCTGCTCCATCACTCACAAGCAGCAAATTCCAGAAGAATTGCAAGCAACTGAAGCATCAGTGAGCTGTGCTTTCTTTCATTTGTAGTCTGTCCTGTCCATATAAAACATTAATGCCCTTGTGGAAAAGGGAACAGCGTTTCTGTTATTCTTTCCTTCCCCTACCTTCCCTTCTTTTCTCCCCTCCCTTCCCCTCTCCTGAGATAGTCTCCTGGGGATCTGACTGTCAGGAATTCACCATGTAGTTCAGGCTGGTGATCCTTCCTGCCTTGGCTATCTGGGTGTCAAGATTATAGGTACGAGCCACTATGCCTGGTGGCTTTGTTTAATGACTAGTATGCTCCAAAATTATCACTGAAAACCAGCCAAATGCCTAATTAGTAGTAAAAAACAATCTCAGTGGGATATGGGAGGCTGAGGCAGGAGGATTGAAAGCTTGAAGTCAGCCTCAGCAACTAAGAGAAGTGCTGTCTCAAAATATACGTATGAACCAATGAGATGGTTCATCATGCCAAGGCTCTTGTTACCAAACCCGATGGCCTGAGTTGATCTCATGGGCCAACATGGTGAATGGAGAGACCCTACTCCCAGAAGTTGTCTCTGTGATCTCCACACAGACTGTAGGAGTCATGTGCACCCCCACACACAATTAAATAAATGTGAGACAAAATGTAAGTGGAAAACACTGAGCAGTGGTGGTTCATGCCTTTAATCCCAGCATTCAGGAGGCCAGCCTGGTCTACAGACTGAGTTCCAGGACAGGCTCCAAAGATACAGACAAAGCTTGTCTTGAAAAACAAAACAAAATACCAGACAAAAAAGGGGGGGGTTTGGGGGGTCCTACCATGTAGCTCAACCATAGAGCACCTGCCTAGAGTAAGCAGTCTGTGGGCTCAATTCCTAGCACTGGAAAAACAACAGCATTCCTGATTCATGAATTCAAGTAGAAAGAACTGCCCATTATGGCTGATAGAGCAGTTATGTTCACTTAACCAGATATACCACATCATCACAACATTGAGGAGCTGTATTAAAGGATTGCAGCATCAGATAGGTTGAGAACTACAGGACTAAAGTCCTCATGCAGTAGCTGACTTTATTCAGTGCATCAGACAATTTATACTCAAGGGTTAAGAAAGATCATCTGAGTAAGTGCACAGGCACAAGGATGAGCAGTAGCATGTGGGAAAAACACATTTTTCCATAGAGGCATATGCATAGCAACAGCTGAAGTAAACCCACTCCTATCCACCACACCTGGGAGGAGCATGAATGTAAACACATTCTAAGAGCAAGTCTGTGTTTGGCAGACACTGAAGTCACAAGACTCTTGCCATGTTTTCTTGGAGTTTTCTCACAAGCACGACTTCTCACACTCCTCCATTCTTGAGTTGTGTTCTAACAGGTCTCTGAGTTCAAGGCTAGAACAGTTGATATAGCAAGTTTCAGGGCAGACAGGGCTGTGTATGTAGCGAGAGCCTGCCTCAAACAATCACAGCAACAATAAGCAAAAGGACAGTATTTATAAAAGTAGGAGAACAGATTTTTCCCAATGTATTCCGCAATAAACATATTGACTTTTACAGTATGAAGATGCTGCTTTCTAGAAAAAAATTCAAATAAGCATAAAGAAGTAATAATCTGTGAGCTGCTTCACGTGTGGCGGAAGCCAAACCAGGTCCTCTGTAAGAGTGTTAAGAATATGAAGCAAGATGAATGTAGCAGGTGCTGGCAGCATGGGGTGGGCAGGTTCCATGGTGGGTGAGAGACAGTGGCAGGTGAGGGATGATGGGTGGGAGGGAACAGAGACTTGCAGACCTAGCTTATATGGAAAGTTTTATTGAGGGGGAGCTAAGGGAATGGAGAAAGGGAAGGGAGAGGAAGGAAAGAAGGGAAAAAGAGAGGAGAGAGAGACAGAGAGATACAGAGAGAGGAAAAGTCCTGTCTGCCCCTTCAGAGGAACAATGGGAAAGAGAGAGAGAGAGGAGGTGGGCAGAGTCTGCCTCTTAAAGAAACCTTTGCACCTGCCTGCAGAATGCCTGAATCCTTACAAAGAGCAAGTGCTTTTAACCAGTGAGCTGTCTGCCCATCCCACCTCGCAAGCTTCTCCGTGTATGTTCATTGAGTTACCACTTTACTTTTCAGAAGCTTTATGTCTGCTGTTGTTTTGTACCAGTCTACTGAACGCCAGAGATTCCACATGTACATGGTGTTTATTCAGAGTGGAAACATTGCAAAGGCTATAAAGCTTTCTCTGTAATGTTTTTTGGCTTTTATCATCTTATATATATAGATATTACACATACATACATATAGCTAGGTCACTGTTCTACAACCGAGTTTTTATTTCTTGAACATTAGGAATGATTTTAATGTGCTAGAGTTGCTTTTGTTTATTTTACTATGGTAGCCAGTGTCTTTACCCTAGCCCACCATCCTGGCATTCACACCAGTGTATTATGCAGGGTTTTACATCCCATAGTCTGGGCCTTGGAGAGCAGAGAACTGATGCTGTTATTTCTGGTACCAGGTTATTAAAGACTGGCTTCTTTCTTGGGTTCCCCCTATAATCACATCCAGCTGTGGGGAAGCCGGTTTATGCTGTGAGGGCTTCCAGGTGGCTGAAGTGGAGACTGCAAAAGAGAGACAAGGAATCTGAAACAGTGAGTCAGCTTGTTAGCAGCTCCTGCGGCCTGTAGCCAAATGCTTGACTGTAGCCATAGAAGTCTTAGGCTAGGCTGCGGCAAAGACACTTCCTGTTTAAGAACTAAAGAAATGGTCAAGCCATAAATGTGTACTTAAAGTTAGTATTAGGATAATTTATTATGCTAAGTTAAACATGGGTATAATTAGTTTAATTCTACTTTAAAAGAAAACAGGGCTGGATGGAGCTCAGCTGATAAAGAATTTCCCTTGCATACATGAAGCCCTAAATTTAATCTCTAGCACTGCCTAAATCCCGTGTGTGGGTACATGTCTGTAATGGGAGGTGAGGCAGGACAGACGGAAGCACAAGGTCACACTCAGCTACACAGTGAGCAGAGGCCAATTGTAAGCTATGTATGACCCTGTATGACAGAATCCTCCAGAAACTTTCAAAGGAAGACAGGGCTTTAAAGGCTTTTTTTGTTGTCGGAGTGTGTGCCTCCATACTTACCTCAAATTACCATCAGCTTTGGGAACATGTTTAGTACTTTCCAGATTTGTTATAGACTACAAAACTTCCATGAATTTCTCAATTAAACGTGCTGCATGTTCTTATTTTATTTATTTAGCTTCAACGATAGGGCCTTGTTCACAGTAAGCAATACCTCAGACCAAAAAAGGTAGGGATTAGTTTTTAAACTTTTGCTTGAAGTGTAGAAAGTTATTCTCCATATAAAAAACAAAAGAAGCATAGATGGTAGAGGTGGGACATCTACCATCTACTACCGCCTTGGTCATTGGTCACCAGCCCTCGGTTAACTGCCATTTTCTGATTGGCTATTTTAGAAACTGAGTCACATATGCTGCAATTCAGTGAGTAGGCGTCAACTTCTTGCTCATGTTCCTCTAAAGTGAAGGGAAAACTTCCTTAAAAGCTTATATAAAATTAAATGTGAAATATTTAATATTAAACATATAAAAGTCAGAACATTCAAAAAATTGAATGTAATGTGTACCATTTTATCTTTGATATATTCACAATGCTTTTTAAAATCCATGTGTCAGAGAAGCAGATGTAATTTACTGTTTATGAAGCATGTCTCCTGTGTATCCTAACTAGCAATAGATATTTGTTAAATTAGTTGGCCAAATTTTTGTTGTTGTTGTTAGCAATAAATGTCAAATTAGTTGACCAAATTTTTTGTTGTTGTTGTTTTCGTTTTGTTGTTATTTTGGTTACCTTTCCATGTAGCTCAGGCTGGCCTCAAACTGACAATTCTATTGAGTGCTGAGATTAGCATGTGCCACTATATTGTTTTGAAATTAAATATATATATTTTTTCAACTATAACAGAGCAACTGGGCAGTGGTGTCCCACACCTTTAGTCCCAGCAATCAGGAGGCAGAGACAAGTGGATCTCTGTGAGTTTGAGGCCAGCCTGGTTTACAAAGTGATTAACAGAACAGCCAGGACTGTTACACAGAGGAACTCTGTCTTGAAAAACAAACAAACCCACTAATACAGGCTCCATGATGTGACTAGCCTTTAATTTCACACCATTCTCATGTACATGAGGGGGAAGGTAGATAATGGAGAGCTCTGTCAACTGATGGTGGTCTGGGAGACATCAGGTACTGTTACGGCAGGTTGCTCCTACCCACCGGCTCCATCCCGCCTGCCGCCCGTCTGGGCCCACAGCCGCACCAGCCCCAAATAACACTCAGAGACTCTGTATTTGATACAATCCTGTTGGCCAGTTACCATTAATATTTATGGGCTAGCTCTGTCTTTATGATTAACCCATTTCTACTTATCTAAGTATTTCCATGTGGTCATCTTATCCGGGAGCTGCCGCCGGCATCTTCTTTCTCTCAGGTCTCCATCTTGACTCCTCCCTCCTGCTTCCTCTTTCCTCCTTGTCTCCTAGCCCCGCCTATCTTGCTATCTCATTGGCCACAGTGCTTTATTAACCAGTATGAGAAACATATACACAGAATAACATCTCCCATCAAGGTACTTTCTTTCTGTTTCCCCTCCCCACCCCCAAAGGACCATTCTCTAAAAATATCAGATTCTAGGGCAAGATGGCTCCATGGCATACCTGCCATCAAGCCTGTGACCTAATTCAATCCCTGGGACAGCATCTGTGAAAGGAGAGCACTGACTGCTACCACACTGACCTCTATATGAGCATGACGGTCATGTGCATACACACACACACACACACACACACACACACACACACACACACGCACGTAATAAACAAAGAATAGCACGGGAATGGAATGGAGAGATGACTTATCAGTTAGGATCACTGGTCCCTCTTCCAGAAGACTGGCTGGAGTGTAGATCAAACTCACACATGGTGGCTCACAAATGCCCATGGTTCCAGTTGCAGGAACCTGACTCTGCCCTCTGTCAGCACTGTGTATATGTGATGCATAAGCATACAAACAGGTGAAACAGCCATACACACCACACACACACACACACACACACACACACACACACACACACAAAAAAATCAAGGAATGTCACACTTTAGAGGAGTAATTCTCACTTCCAAGGCAGTTATTCTGGCTGGCTTTAATGTCAACCTGACACAAATCAGAATAACCCTAGAAGGAAGCCTTGTTTTGAAGAACAGTCCAGATTGATGTGGGAAGCCCTGTCGCAATTGTGGCGACACCTTTTGGTAGGAGCACAGATTTACAAAGGCTGCAAAGCTGATTTGTGCCATCACTGCTGCTCACAGAGCAGTGTTTCTCTGGGAATTCTGGAATCCAGCACATAGGCACCCACCCTGTGGACTAAGGAACCACTGGTCACCCTCAGTGGGACAGTTATTCTGAGCCTACCCAAACTGTTGACAACCTGGCTTCTCAACATCTCAGGTGTCATTTGGCTGTGGTTACTATTTAAAAACTTATGAAATTATGCTATCTCTACATATTTCTATCCCCTTGGTTCTCTTCCTCTAGAGGACCTGACTGAAACAGCAATAGATACACTGCCTTGACCCAACAGGTATAATTTTTTCTCATCCTGTCCTTGGGGAGTATTATTTAACCTTTCACCCTCCTTTTGTTTCAACTATGTAATACTTTTGGCTTCTTGAACCTTTCTATTGCCCTGATGGTGAAAGCATCTCAGGTTTAAGAGTACAAGCTACAAAGTTTCCGAAACGGTCAGATTTATTACATTGTTACCATTGAGAACAGGCTCCTCAGAGAATAAAATTACCTGAATACATGAATGCAAACAGACCCTTTAACATGTGCACAAGGAAAACACAAGTGGCATGGAACTATATATCTACATATTTAATAACTGTTAGTAATTTTTGAGATGTTACTGGTAGTTAACACACACATTTTCACTACGAAGATGATCAAAAGAACAGAGTAGAGTGTCCCCAACCCTTTGCCAAATTTGTCTCATTCTTGCAGCAACCCTCCTGGCTGAGCCCCCGAAATGCTGGGGTTATAGGTTTGAATGACCATGTCCAGACTCAGTACTTTTTATAGATAAGAAATGTAACTATTTAAAATTTGGATAGGGAAAGATCATGCTAAGAAGTAACATAAAGAAATAAAAACTCTGGTGGGGGTGGGGTGGGAGCGCATATGAGGTGGCTAGGCAGGTAAAAGTGCCAGGTTCCAAACGTGAAGCCTGAGTTGGACCCTAGTGGTAGAAGAGAACTCCACACCCAGGCCTGCTTTCGCACACCCAGTGGTGGTTTGCAAGAAAATGATCCTCATAGGGAGAGGCACAATTAGGAGGTTCGAGGCTTTGGGGGGGGGGGGAGTCTCAGATGCTCAAGCCATGCCCAGCGTGGCATTCTCTCTTCCTGCTGCCTTCAGATCCAGATGCAGAGCTCTCAGCTACCTCTCCAGCACCATGCCTTCCTGCAAGCTGCCATGTTTTCCACTGTGACGATAGTGGACTAAACCTTTGAACTGTAAGCCCAGCCCCAATTAAATGTTTTCTTTTAAGAGTAGCTGTGGTCATGGTGTCTCTTCACAGCAACAGAAACACGAAGCATGATACACCCCCCCCCAATAAGTTAAAAAGAGCTCTGAGAATATATGCAAGGATTTTTAAAAAGCCATTTATTTAAAAAACTGGTTTGTCAAATCACATACACGAGCAGAAGAAACACAACTATCGAAGTGGCCCTGTGATAGACACCAGTGGGGGGCGCTCACACAGTACCTGAAAATACAGCTAAAAAAGGGGTCTGCTGAGGATTAAGCTTCAGGCTTCTACCTGACCCCTTGTTGAATGGCTTTAGTTAGCATACAGTGAGAGGTAGAGTCCCAAGTGTAGTAGCTGATGCCTCAGGGCTCCGTTTAAACAAAACAGAAATGAAAACCCCTTCCCCTCTGAGCAGGGAGGCCTCACCTATCATCTGTATCCTCCATACAAAAACAGAAGCCAAGTTCCCCTCCCCAACTGCTTCAGCATTCCCAACTGAAAAGTGTGGCATTAGGCAGTGTGCTTGAGACATTTAGTTTTCTTCACCTTCTGATTCGGATTCTAAGAGAAAAGAAAGAGAAAAATCAGGTATTGTATCAGATTCCCTTAAAATGAGGTTAGAAGTGAGCTCGTATGAGCAGTCAAGTGCTGCGGTCAGCCTGGGATTTTTTTTTTTTTTACCATGTTATCAACGAGGCAAAAGTTATACTCAGAGCAGATCAAAACCCGGCAGAACTTTTGCTTCCCAGTGAACTTCTGACGATGCAACAAGTCCACACACATCATTGAGGAGTTTAACCTTCAACTTTAAGACAGGCTTTCACTCCTCGGTGTTCTGTCTCTAGCTCGGGATCAAACCCTGAAGGTGCTGAAAATTGCACCATGTGTGGCCGAGCCACACCGTGTCATCCTCATCGTCTTCCACCAAGTGCATAATCTGAGTTCCTTTTTCTTATCTCTTTAAGAAAATTTTATGACCTCGCTTTTAGATGTAGGCAAAATAAAATGGTTGTGTATGAAGACACACTAAGAATTTTTAAGGAAAGAGAGGGGGGGGGATGACCTGAAATAAAGGGATCAAGTATTTGCGCAGTGACCACCAGTGTTGTTAGATGCAGTTACCTTCTTCTGCGTTTTGTAGCCACTCCACAAATTTCTTCATCTGGTCAAGAAAGACACTTTTGCCTTTGGCAGCATGTGCTTCTTTATACCACTTCAGTATTGCCTCTTCGCTCAGAACGTCGGCTGCAGTTGGAAGCAAGGTTGCCAAGTTACAACAGGAATATTGTGTTAAAAAAACAAGAACAAAAACCTATGGGTATGGGGGTGATTCTAGAGAGGCGGCTGAGGACTTACGAGCATTTTCTTTACAATCACGAGCACAAGAATTCAGATCCCAGCATGGATCAGTGTCCAGAATATGCCTATAACCCCAGCTCCAAGGATGTGTGAGTGTGTGTGTGTGTGTGTGTGTGTGTGTGTGTGTGTGTGTGTATTGCTGTGACTTATCGCCTGAGCTTCAAGGGTCTGTGTGGGGAGACAGAAGAATTTCTGCAGTTCTCGAATCCCACAGAGCCAAGGAGAAAACTTGAGCCTCTAGTTCGGGGTAGAATGTGATAGAGGACATGCAACTGCCTCTTCTAGCCTCTGTTAGGGTCCCCCTCTCTCCCTCCATGTTCATTTCTAAGTAGCACAGAGTCATACCCTTACAATCAGCTTAGTAAATGTTCTGTCAAAGACGGTGATTGTACCACATCAGTTGGGATGCGGTGCAAGCCACACAGGTCAGTATTGGGACGAGCAAATCTGTTTTGCAAATGAATCAGCAATTCCAGCATTTAGATACCCATGTCCTGACAAGTTGTACCACACTGTGATTAAGGTGCAACCTCAGCTATGAGGCACACACAGGTGAGCCTAGGAGCTGGAAGCTGAAGAATCAAGAATGGCACTGAATGCTAAACCAGTTAGCCCACACAGGACCTGGTTTCACAAAACAAGGAACAACCAAATGGCTACTTGTTCTAAATGAGAGTTCATTTTTCTGTTTGAAAAGGAGAAATGGCAACTAGAAAAAGATCAAGGTAGCAAGCAATGATGATGCCAGCAAGTAGATAAATGAGCTTTAGGGCCAGGGTCAACAGATAACCCAACCTTCTACACCACACACCATCATCAAATTATTACTGTGCAATAGTATAATAGCCTATGTCACAGTGTAGTATTTCCCCTGTACCACAGTAAAGAGAAAGTGTTAGGTATCTATTATCTAAAATTGTAAGTGGCACACCATTAAGTTATCATTAATTATTATGAACTGACACGTAAGGACAGGGAAATATAAAAATAACAACCTACATATTCTTCCAGTGTCTTTTGGGATTGTGTCTGCTGTAAAGAGTTTATTCCCTTATATGTACTGATAAATAGACGTGACAATCTATTTATCATTCTAACAACACATTTGAAATTAAACATAATTTTGACTGATAGATACCACAGTAATTATTTAATACAGCATTCATTCATTTAAAACAGTAGTACCATTTTCATAACAAAAGTATTTAGTTTTACTTTCCTTAAAAGCAAGCAAACAAACAAACAAACTGGCTTTTTAAAAGAAAGGGTTCTTGGATTAAACTGAAGAAATGGGGATGGGCTCACTGGAGAGATCAGTGGTTAGAAGCCCTGGCTGATCTTCCAGAGAACCCAGGTTCAATTCTCATCATCCATGTGGCAGTTAACGTCATCTGTAACTCCAGGCTCAGAAGAGAATGGCTTCTTCTGGCTCCCACTGGAACTAGGCACACCCATAGTGTAGACACACAGGAACCAGGCACACACACAGACAAAACAGCCAGACATATAAAATAAAAAACCAGATTTGGCTGGTTTAGAAAACAGGTTTTTTTGTTTTGTTTTGTTTTACTACTTTAACAAAAATAAAAATCATTTAATACATCATTTTACAAAGGGAAGATATCTGGCTTTACTCATTTCTAAGTGCAGGATACCCTGGCACACGATAGTTCCAGCCCCACAGAATTATTCTTAATACCCGTTTTTTTGATGTGTCCCATAACCTCCACCATCCCAAGCCCATTTCTTGTAAAGGGCAACAGAAGGTGGTTATAGCCCCAGGAGGAGACTTGCTACTATTCAAGACAGCTTTGCAGCGATTTTTCAAGAATATTAATCAGGGGTTTTAATTGGGAGATTGTGTTTAAGACACATCTGATTTAGATTTCACTATTTTTTCAAACTCTTTTGATCACTCACCCCCTAGGAATGCAAGAATTTTCAGTATATATATCCAGCCATATGCAGTTTTTGTCTGTCTCTCTCTCCTCAACTACTATTGTTATAAAAATGGGTTGGTTATAAGACACAACAACTATGGGCAATTGACAAAAATAAAAATGGAAACTACATTTTTTCCTCACATTAATGAATGGGGATTGCACAAGAATGAGCCAGACAGCTGATCTCACCTGCTCTTCAGACACTGCTTAGAGGCCTTCTGAAGGCATCATTCATTCATGCAAGTGTTTTATCATCCCACAGAGGACAAACGGAGCCACGCACATACTGAAATGTGTCACTGACAGGGTTGGGAATGAAATCAAAAGACTGGCAAAGCCATATCAAATATATTATCTGTTAAAATCACATAACGGTACAATGGAGAGTTCTGAGAAGTTAAGAACCCCATTTATAAGCCTTCAATCCCAGCACCCTTGAAGCGGGGGCAGGTGGATCTTTGTGACTCAAGGCCAGCCTGATCTACATGGTAAGTATTTTTCTTAGAGAAGGATTTACTCTGTAGCTCAGGCTGGCCCTGCCTCCTCCTGCCTTAGTCACTTTGTATAGCTGGGATTCTAAGCAAGAGACACCAGGCTTAGGTTTAAAAAGGAATTAACTCTTGGGGAATGAAGAAAGGGCAGGACATTTTTACCTTACTAAGGAAAAGTGGGAGAGGGGTGTGTTAAAATTACAAGCATAACGTGTTCCCTCACATTATAGTCTCCTTCCACCTTGCAATTTAGAAATTCAGAAACTCCTTTGTCTATGCAATTTCCAGCAGTAAACTAGAGTAGCCATATAGCACACATTCAGCATACAGATAGTAGACAAACACAGGGACAGAATAAAGAGGCTGAGAACTATTTAGTTTTACAAAATGTTATGTATAGAGTTAAGTCTAAAACTATGCCATTGGAAACTTAAAAATTTCAGAATTATGCATTGGTAATGTCAAATAGGGACACAAGTCAAAAAAATAATTTCCCCTGAGAATGCTGGGAGTATCTCCTAAGGGGGGAAAAAAAAGGTAAAAAACTGGAATAAGAAACTGTTTTAGAAATGTTTGTATAAAGCGTAGAGTTTAACCTATGAGGTTTCTATAAATAAGAAAATCCAGCCAGGCATCTCAGCTTGGGAGGCAGGGTCAGGGGCGGTCTATGAATTTAAAGCTAGCCTGGTCTTGACAGAAAGTTCCAGGACACCACTTAGGGAACCCCAGGAGTGTATGATAAGGACCTGGGAACCAAACTCAGATCCTCAGTGGTATGTACCAACTGCTGACTCATCTAACACCTCAGTCTGCATTTGAGCAAGTCCCCAGGTGAGTCTGACAAACAGAACTGGGAAAGACTTTAAACTCATTGATCGCTTAGGCTTTCCCGGCACAAGACAAGAACATCTAAGTCCTTATGGGAACAAACTCAGCACGTTTTATTTATGTGCATTGGTGTCCTGTCTGCAGGCACAGCTGGGTGCCATGTGCATGCAGCTCTGGAAGAACCCAGACAAGGGTGATGGCTTCCAGGGAACTGCAGTTACAGACATTTGTTAGTAACCATGCTGGGTCCTGTGGAAGAGCAGCCAGTGCTCTTAACTGCTCAACCATCGCTAGCCCCTTCGGTTGGGTTTTAAATGGAACAATTATTTGGTGATTTTAAGATACTACTGTCTTTGGGCCACATCCAAAAAGAACTAATGATGGATAATGTCAAATGAGATTTAGCAGTCATCATTTTTTTTTTAATTAAAAAGAATTTATCGACTCATATCTAGTTACTTTACTTGTTGTATGCACACTACAGTAAGTCACATGTAGAGGTCAGAGGACAGCTTGAGAGAGTTGGCTCGTTCTCTCCTTCTACCACGTGAGTCCCAGGGATCTAACTCCAGTTGTCACTTCTGGCACCTCTACCTATTAGACCACCTTTCTGGCATGATAATTACTGTGAAATATTTAACTGTCTTAGGGTTTCTATTGATGTGCTACAACACCTACCAAAGGAACCTGGGGAAGAAAGGGTTATTTCAGTTTACAGCTTGTAGCCTACCAGGCAAGAAAGTCAGGGCAGGAAGCTGGCAGTCACGTGCTGCTTACTGGCTTGCTCCTTATTGCTTACTCTGCCTGTTTCCTCATAGCATGCTGAACCACCAGCCTAGGGGTGGCACCACCCACAGTGAGCTGGATCTTCCCACATCAATCAGTGATGTTAAGAAAATGGCCCAGATGCATGCATGCCCTCAAGGCCACACTAATGGGGTCATTATCTCAACTGAGGTTTCCTTTTCCAAGTGATTCTAACTGGTATCAAGTTTGCATACAACTAACCAATACACTTGCTCTGCAAATGTAAAATATCAATGCCTCTCCCCTCAGAAACTGTAAGACGTATTTGTTTTAGGAATCTGGATTAAAATTAAAATGCACAGTGAAATACCTATTAATCAACCATGTAAAAAAAATTGGCACCAGAAAGTCTAAAGTTATTAGTCTAAGCAGGGGTGAGAGATACATGTTTACATAACCCTAACTAAACTCACTTGGTTATCAAGAAAAAAAAGCCATGAAAGTAAAAGGGCCTCAGCCGGAACCAGGGTGTGGGGGACACAGGAGTGGACAGTGGGGTATGTGTGAAGACAGTCAAAAGACATCACACGTTCAATTGATACGTGCTAGAAAAACTAAGAAAAACAGCATGCAATTTTAAGAATACAAAGGAAAAATAAATGTTTAGCCTAATTACTTTATATTAGTGATATTATGGTACTTATGTATATAATAACCTCTAATGAGCCTTTTGTAGTATTCAAAATGGATCTCCCAATTGCCCCTTCCCTTTATTAAAACTTCTTCATCTAGCCCCAAAACAGCCCAGGATCACTTCTGTGTGTTGTAGGTATGGAGAATGAGATCAGTTAGAGCATTTAACATTCATTTTTAGTGCCAGTTGTCATGGCAACCTAAACCTTATAAATACAATGAAAAGACAGTAAATGTGAATACTTAAAAATAGCCTTGCCTTGGAAAGACAGGAGAATGGCTGGGCCAAATAACTAAAATGTCAAGTGAAAGGCTAATTATTCCAGTAATTTTCAAGTCAGCCTTATGGCACTGAAATGGGTCTGAACACAGTATATATAGCATTTTGATAATTACTGTTATTAGAGCTAATATTGTTGCAATTCAGAAGCAGACTCAATTATTTATATAATTACATTGGTTCACTATAGCCAAGAAACAACCAGTTCATGCCCAGTCTTGTGGCATCTTTGACCAGTAAGAACTCTTCAGATGCCCAACTAGCAAGGGTCCCAATACAGTGCACATCAAGTACATGCCTTCTCTTTCTGAGAGGTGGCCAACTCCCAAATGATAGGCAGTTAGCATCTCTAGCAAGGGGTCCTGATGCAGAGCATACTGAGTACATGCCTTCTCTCTTTCAGTGATGTAGCCGGCCCCCAAACATTCGGCAGTTAGCATCTCTGCTGTTCCTCCCTAAGGATAGGCTTGTGCTCTCAGAGCTCACGCCAAGCATAGAGGCACAGTGATGAAACACAACATTACCTTTATAAAAGAGAACCACGATCTTCTGGAAGGCTTTCATGAAGTGGATGTTGTCATAGCAGTATTCCTGAACCTTTTGCAGGAGAACAAGCTCTGACTGGCCTTGGGAACTGAACACAGCCAGCAGGGGAGCGTATTGCTGAAACAGAGCAGAGGGGAAAGGTGTGACGTGGAGCCCCACACTGTTGGGATCTCAACGGCGCCTTGGAGGTTCATTTCAGGGTTGTTATGTCCAATCAAATTGAACTATATACCAGTGATCTCATTGGGTCATTTTCACCCTACCCACTAAAAAGAGACCAAATAAAAGACCACACATATTACAGACAACTCCAAACCCACGGTGTACACTGGGCATTGTGGCAGTGGAATCACACCCTCAAGGCTATGGTGCAGACACGTCTGCATTCCTTCCTGCAGTCCCGGGCACCACAAGCCACCCAAAGGGTCACTGTCTGTTTTCTCCATATCCCCAATATCTTTGGTTTTTTGTTAGTGATGGATAGCCATTGCTTTCTCTGAGACCCATTTATTTCCATTCCTGGAGACTTGCCCGTCATTGTTGCTGGAACAGATTGTTCCTTCCTCTTATCTCACAAACACTGTACTTCATCATCTATGGCCATTGGTTCACATTCTGACTTTGACTTACTAACTGAACTCACACGAAAGATCTACGCTTCCCACTCACCTTAATGCAAAGGCACGCTGATCTTTACCTAAAAATGTACCACTGACATAATCAATCTACTCTAATTCTAAAATCTACTCATTGTTTACTTAAATAAAAGATTTGGGTATCTTTTTCCTATGAAACCCAGTCAATAATTAGCTCATATTTCTCTTTAATGTTCCACCCTAAGAGCGACTCTGCATATTTCTGATTTTTGGTTTTTTTTTTAGTGAGAACCCACTTTGAGATGTTTCATGTTCTCATATTTGAAACACTGTAGGCAGTGGCAGACTGGAAAGGAAACAATGCAGACAGGACATGTTTACTTTGGTTCAGAAGGAAATGCAGTTGGCATCTACTTTTTCTTTGGTTTCTCATTGTTTGTGACAGGGTCTCTTGTAGCCCAGACTGGATGGCTCTTCCTGCATCCACCTTCTGAGTTTTGGGGTTTTAGGGATGTAGCACCATAGCCAGCTCTCCCGCTCATACCCTCAGGAGGGACAGTGGATCCACCAGAGTTGGTACTGACTTAAGACCCAATCATTACCTTTAGGTGCTTAAGAGCCTGCTCTGCAACGAGTTCCTCCTTCTTGTTCCACTCAACAGCATTCATGATACAGGTCCAGAGAAGCCCAATCACAGCTGTTTCTGGGAGCTCATTCCTTTTCATTTCCTCTTTGACATAAAGCACCACCTACATTTCATGGAAAGAGAGTCAGCAAGCAACAACAGCAGACCAAACACAACGCTCAGAAGCTAGCGTTATTTCTCTCACTGGCCTGATCAATAAAAGGTTTGGGGCAGGGTGGGAAATGCTGTACTCAGCTTCTCCATTCTTGATACACACCCTCAAATGAGGAAATGAAAGAAAACTACACGATCTATTTTTACCTCATAAACTTAGTTCTAGTCCATGCTGGATGGCTTGGACTAAGAGAAAGGCTTTGGTTTTTAGATCATAAGTATAGGGATGAACCCCGGGACTTCAGTAGTGTAAGGCACATGAGTCCTGACTTCCTTTGAGTCTGAAGAATGCAACAGGTCTGTGAATTTTTATCTGTATTTCTCAAAATGAAACTTCTTAATAGCTATGCCTTGGACGTGCACAAATCCATTCCCTACAAGGTATTCTCTAATTCCGTCTTTTGAGATGATTTCCGTGCTCCATCTCAGTGAAAAGTCAATTGGTAAAGAAACTGTTAAGTACAAGGGTACCCCCCCCATCCTGTCTGTGCAGATTGGGAAACTTGCTACATAGGTGAGGATGACCTTGAACTTCTGTTCTTCCTCCCTTCACCTCCCAAGTGCTGAGATAGGCCACCATACCTGGGTTATGAGGTGTTGGCCCTAAGGTTCATGCATGTCAAGCAAACATTCTGCCAAGCCAGCCACACCCCAGATTCTGCTATTTTCTTTCCTTGATTCATGTTAATCCGACAATAATCAGCAGGTTACCACCTCTTTCAAATTAGGCATTAATGCAGGTACACCTAACAATGTGTTTCATTCAAACTCAAATGCTATCCCTTTTTCTTACTGAGATACAATCACAACTACAGGTTAGGTCTTAGCAGTGATTAAAAGCCACACAGTCAGTATCTTGGGTATGCTGGTCCATAACTAGTAATACACTTTCCCTGTCCTTTTGTGTGAGAAGATAACAACAGAGGGTTGAGTAGCTCTCAAGAAGTGGCTGGACCATCCCAGGCTCAGAGCTGCCTACAGTTCCTAGTATGAGTAAGAGCAGGGGGCAGGCCTGCATCTACAATAGGCACTATGGTTTTCCCTGTAGGCCTCCATGGAATGTCACACAGAACTCTAGTCTAAGTATGGCTGGATACAACTGCTGAGTGAATTGTAAGTAAGGCCACGGACGCACAAGTTGTAACACCTCCACCTGGTGGACAGTTATTAATGTGAGCTTCTCCAGGAGCCAGGCGAGGCTTAGAGCACAGCAGCTGCAGTGCAGGGATTTGAGAGTAAGGAGGAGGGGAGCACTCCCCAGCTTAAGTCTGAGTTTATCATATCATATAAAAAGGGTGTTTCTAAGCCTCAAGAATATCATCTTTCCAGATGCATAAGCAGTTACCACTGTCTAACCCATAGGAAACTATGCTGGCACATGGTTCCAGAAACCTACACTTTTACACATCGCTTTCGTAAACAAGATACTGGCCCAAATGATTATTCTCTGTGTGGATTTGGGTTTTCTTTTCCAAAGGTGATGGAATACAATCCAATAGTGGAGCTCTTGCTGTTCATGTGCATTGGGTTTGACCCCAATCACTATGAAAATAGAATCAGGGCCACACATTCATGCCCGGTGATACAAAATACCCTATCCAGATGGACTCAAAGCAATAGCTAATGCCAACACCAGGTAGAGAATCCACAAGAAAACAGAAATGCTACACTGGGGTATTCTAATAGCAGATAGCCAAGTCTGCTATTGAAACAGTGTGCTTCACTGTTAATGAAACAGTGTGATAGTCATAGCAGTCTGGTAAAATGGGCCATTTGAACCAAAATATCATTAATTTCTAGAATACCCCAAAATATAATAAAAGAGGATCTTGAATGAGTGCTTTGAGCCAACCTAAATGCTAGCAAAAAGGCGATAGTGTATGTATAAACATGAGGGAGGGGAAAGCTGTTCTATATGACCTTGTAATTCTTCCCATTTGTATTTGCATACACACACACACACACACACACACACACACCAGTGTGCACAGTTTTTGGAGTGCTGGGGACAAGTGCCCCACCAGTAAACACACCTATGCCCATCAACTGTGTATACTCTGCTGGAGTTCACCAGTCTCCTTCCTACCCTTCGTCCCCACAGGTTGTACAAGAGTTCACCATGGCCTCCTACCTCCTTGATAGGACATTCCTGAGACAGTCGCTCTTGCAGCTCCTTCTGCAGCTCCTTCCTGGTGCCCAGTGACTGCTGGACTCGGAGAAAGTCTGACAGCTCCTTCAGCCCCGCGTCAGTGAAGTACTTAGCAAAATGGTCCACACTCTGTCTGTTCACTGGGAAGAGTTCCTGAAGGAGAAAAGGAGCTGTATAAACTCCATGGAATCTCTGTATTCACACATTTGGGACCTCTTCTGCAGATATGAAGATGACAGCTGCACCACAGCTGAGTACTATTCCTAGTGCAGATACTGAGATGACGACATTTTATAAAGTGGATTGATTGTGCTGCACACACACATTGGCTTTGCTCACTGGAACCATCAAGCCCCTTTTCTTCACTTTAATCAGTAATAGCACAGGCCTAGATTTGTTTGGTCACATGAGAGATAAAAACTCACTGGGAAGTGGTGGCATGATCCCAGCACTCGGGAGGCAGAATTCCAGGATTGCCAGGGCTACACAGAGAAACCCTGCCTTGAAAAACAAAAGATCAACACCCCCTCCCCCAACACAAATCCCAAAGAACATAATAGTACTTGAGTTGTTTTTAAATTGCGAAGAAAAACCAAATCATTAGCCACTCACACTGCTTCCTTAACTGAGATAGTTTCTTTTTGTAAAGCTGATAGTGGGGATCACTAGGTCCCTCCTCCTCTAAAATGATGGGGATCACCAGGGAACATCTGGGCCTCCTCCTCCCAGCAAGGACCTCCATTCTCATCCTGAGCCAATGCTGCCACGCACTGTTCAGAAACAGAACAGGAGCAGTGGGATTCCCATTCTCCACTAAGTTCTGACTGAGACTCAAGTTAAAGACTCTTCATCAATTGCCCTGTTTCTTTCTTTTTGGTCTTTCGAGACAGGGTTTCTTTGTGTAACAGCCTTGGCTATCCTGAAACTCACTTTGTAGACCAGGTTAGCCTCGAATTTACTAAGATCCCATGTGCTGGGATTAAAGGTATGCACCACCATCACCCGACAACTGCTCGGTTTCTTACATAATACTGGTGGAATATTTTGTTAAAACAACAAAAAAGGAGCAAAGCACCCTAGCTGCCTTCATATTTTCATCGCTTTATTTTACCCTACACAGCCTGGCACTTGCTAAGTAACACTTAGTCACAATCTAATTCTGTATGAATCCAGTACCCAACTATGACAGTAAGGCAATTTTCAAACTGCCGTCAAGTCTAAAAAACAGCCATGTGCTTTACATTGGTTGGATCTGCATGCGTGCAGCCAATGTTTCTGTAACTCTTCCCAGTGGAAAGATCTGCCAGGGAGAGGAGCCACCAAGGAGAGGGACATAGGAGCGACTGCCAGGCCCCGTCACCATCCCCAAATTTCCCTCAAGTCACTTATTTTATGTCAGAATGGAGTCCGTAGGAACATCTATCTAATGTCCACATCAAAACAACTTTCTCACCATACTGAGACTTCATCACTCAGGGGAAGGTTCATTTCATCTCATGGAGCAGTCCCCCTGTCCCCTACCCCCAAAATGAAAGTGTACTACTTAAAATACAAGCGTTTCTAAAGAAACAAATCAAAACATCAACAATTACCTGTGAATCAATCTATCTCTATCATCTATCTATCTATCTATCTATCTATCTATCTATCTATCTATCTATCCATCCATCCTACATCCATCCATCCATCTACCCACATTTTTCTATATATCTAACTAGTGTGTTCATACATGTGTAGGTCATAGGACGACTTATGTGAGTCCTCAGAAAACAACCTGTGTAAGTTTGGTTCTTCCATACGTGGATCCTAAGGAATCACACTCAGTTTTCAGGCTTGGTGGCAGGCACTGCTACCCATGGAGCCATAAAGTAGAAATACAACAACAAGTTTAGCAGTTGACATGGTTTAAGGCAGTGCCGATGGCACTGAGGCCAATTCTGGCTTTATTACTCAGTGCAACCATTGAGCAGTCCTATTAGGAAGACCACGACTCTGAAGTGGAATCCGGTTATGTTCCAGTGTGTGCTGATCACAATGTTCGTGGCTCATTTATGAAGCAGATGTGGTCTTTAGGATATATCCCCTCATTACACAAACCTTCCCTTACTACTAAAAGTCTATCGGTTACTGCTCCCCATAATCTGTTCTCCTTTAGCTTTTGTCCATTGTCCATATAATTTTCTATTCCTTTTTTTTTTTTTTTTTTTTTTGACTTTGAGGTGAAGTCTCATGAAGGTATGCCTCGAACTAGCTATGTTGCAGAAGGTCAGCCGAAAACTCATGGTTAGCCTACAAGCCTCAGTGCCCTGTGCTAGGATTATAACATGTACTATAATGACCCCAGCTTCACCATTAAAAAAAAAAATTATACACGTTCTACCTGTGTGCTGCTTATTTCCCTTAAAGTAGGATATCTTCTCATAAAGGCAAGGGTCTGTTTGCTATCTTCCAGTTCTCCTATTCCCAGAAAGTTTTGGCATGTAATATGGCAAAAGCAAACTCAATGAATAATCAAAAGAAAAAGCAACTTGACTTTCCCCTTTTCTAGGGATATGGAATAGTTTCTCCTCCTACCCCCCTCTGAAGTCGCACAATTTTTTTTTAACTGTAACATTGCTAAGAAATGGCTTACATTACTATTTTTCTGAACAGTTACATAAACTGTTATATACCTTCATGTAACAAAAATTACTCCCTTGAGCATGTAAAGTGCCAAGTGTCTCATGTGTTAAGTCAGGGACTCTCAGGCACCTCCTGTACTTTGTATCACAGCACCCTGTCCCACCACCCAACTTATGTTGTAAGCACTTGAGAGAAACACCATCTACGCTTCTTATTCCCACAACGTACAGACATACAGATCTAGTAGGAACAGTTAAATGACATGTTCCCAAAACAGATGACATTTTACAACCAGTCATCCAATTAACCAACCTATGGCTAGTTAAGAAACCAGACTTAGTGAGTCTTTTACGGCAAGCTGTGATAGTCTATCTTTGTTTCCAAGCGCCAACACCCTCTGTCAAAGTGGACCGACAGCAACCTCCCACCCCTACAGGCACACTCCTACAAACAGAGGCAGAAGTAGCCAAATGTCCTACTCTATTTCCAGGCTCGCCAGTGACTTCTTTTTTGAAGTTTTTATTTTAAACTATATTTATGTATCAATATGTAGACACATGTTCATGGGTGCAGGTACCCTTGAATTATATAAGAGAGTGTTGGAGTATCTGGAGATAGAGTTACAAGAAGCTGTGAACTTCCACTTCCTGACATAGATGCAGGGAGTCTCTGCAAGAGCAGTGGCACTCTTAATTACTGAGCCATGTCTCCAGGAGGGTCAACAACTTTGTGTGGCCAATAGGAGGTATGCTTTTAATGTGCCCAAGCACCAACTGATGACCTGTGTTCTTGTCCCATGCTATACAGACACAATGATCTGATGGGAGCTGATCCTACACTCTGGTTCCTGGGATGAACGACATTTGGCATCCAGCTATGACTAGACAAGACCCAGCTAATTCATGGATAATTCAGAAGATCACTGGGTAAGTAGGCTTGATGCAAAGCCCACAAATTTGAGTTTGATGAAGAATACACTCCCACAAGTTGCCCTGACCTTTCTGTATGTGCACCATGGCATGCATGAACCACCGTCCCAGTAAGGAAGAAAGGTGCTATATAAATCCTACTCAAGATATCACGAGTACCTATCTAATTTGTTGAGGTTAATGAGATTAAAAAAAAAATAATAAAAACTATAGTTTTGCAAAAAGTCATTTGATACAGAGAAAGTATCTGTTGGTTTGTTTTATTATGCTGGGGATTACAGCTAGGAAGACTTTGAGCATTCTAGGCAAGTTCCGTACCACTCAACTTGCACAGTCCTCAAGAGAAAGTTCTACTAATTCCATGCCAACAAACTTCCAATTTTGAGGGCTTGCATATCTTATAATTTTTTTTTATACGTGGATATGACCATGTATCAGATAATAAGCCACTTAAGAGAAGGGATTAATTTGGCTCACAGTTGGGGGTAGCACAATGCAGCAATGGCTTGTTCACAACACCAAATAGGAAGCAGAGAAAACACATGCTAACACTCACCTCACTAGTTCTTTTCCCTTCTTATTTGGTGCAGCACACTACCCTGTAGATTGTCTTAAAGCATACACATCTCCCTGCCCTAATTAACCCTCTCTAGAAATGCCCTCACAAATTCCCAAAGGTTCCTCATGATTGGCCTACCGGGTACTTTATTTAAAATATATTAGGCTGTATGTAAGATTAAATTACATTCTCTGTGATGAGAAATGAAAGGAACACAGTCCAGTTCAGCACAGCCTGTCATGTCACTGACATGACAACACACCGACAGCAGTCACACACACAACCTTTGATGCACAGACACTCACAAGCAGCCGCTTGTCCAAGTTGGCTTTTCGCAAGGAAGAGGTAACAGAATTGGCATCCTTCTCTGCCATCCAGGCTTTGAAAAGCTTGACAGCAAACGAGGCTGCAATGCCTGTCAAAAGAAAGCGAGAATGTCATTTTTGTGTACTGGAGACCACTTGTGAGGATGTACAAGGCAACACTTCTGACAGGTTTCCTGAAATGGGCAACAGTTAATCTGAGAGAGAAGATAGACCTGCATGTACAGCTCTCTTGTCATATGACAAAGAACACATTTTTATGAGAAGGAACCTGGGCATGCTCGTGATGCCAACAAAGGGAAGCGGAGACAGGAGCATTGCTATAAGAGACAGACCTCCTGGTTGTCACAGTAAGTTTGAGGATAGGCAGGCCAACATGGTGATAACCCACTTATAAAAACAAAAGAACAAATGAAGGACAACAAAAAAATCAACAAGGAAAACAAATCAAACTCATTTCAGCCGGTGGTGGCTGCACACACCTTTATTCCCAGCACTCCAGAGGTAGAGGCAAGCGGATCTCTAGGCCAGCCTGGTCTACAGAGTAAGTTCTAGGACAGCCAGGGCTACCCAGAGATACCCTGTCTTAAAAAACAAAAGACAAACAAAAAGTTTCCAGTGCAGGACTCCTAATTTCAAACTGGTATAGCTTAACTATTCATGTGTTTATTTATTAACTCATTTATCCATATTCACTGTGTGTACATGTGTGTGCAGGTCAGAGGTCAACACTGGGTGTTCCTCCTTAGACGCCCTTCATCTTGTTTTCTGAGACACGTTTTCGTCATTTGCCTGAGGCTCCCCAGTTAGGCTAGGTGTATAGAATACCAAGAACCAGGGACCCTCATATTTCTGCTTCTTAGCTCTGTTATTACAAACTGTACCACCATGCCAGCATTTCTACATGGCTACTGGGTAGTGAATTATAATATGCCAAAAAAGCACTAATTGCAAGAGTGCATGGCACCAAAAGTTCATCTGATGCCCTCTAGGGTCACTCTATGGTCTCTAGGATCCCAGGTTTGTTGACTTTGGTGACACTCAGAAGGACAAAGCTATATTCACAAATTCTGGCTAAGTATTGGAGATGTTTGGGGTAAAAACTGCCTGACTTACTTTGATGGTATGAACTCTATCAAGGCAAAAAGTATTCTATGGTCAAAAAATAGCTGATAATGATTTGAACTCACGTTGATGCTGGCTATTATGCCATCTGTTCTGTGTTGTTTTTATTAGAAAATGTCACGGTCTGACCCAGGGAAACCTCTGATGCTCTGAACCAACAGGCCCACTGCATTTGGATGAAGACTGTCGAAATTATGACAAAGAGATGCAGGCAAAGGATATTAAAGAAGTGGTCAATAAATTTACTCCAAAGGGCCTGGAAAAGAGAAAAGGCTTTCTGCTCTATTCTTTCTTTTCATGATGTTTTCATTACAGAAGTAAAAATGCCAAAGAATAAGTTTGATGTGGGAGACACCTGAGAGCTACATGGCAAAGGGAGTGACTCTGGAATGGTCACTGAAATTGAGATCGGGTCATGAAGTTGGACAACCTAATGGACAGAATGACAGTCTGAGAATCTATTTAAGATTCAGATCCATAGTTTTCACTATATTTTATTTTTGTTTAATTAAGTTAGGGTTTTACTATGTAGCTAGGAGCATGCAATTCTCCTGCTTCAGCTTTCTAAACAACTGGGAGGATAGAAGTTTTGATCTGGTGACAGCTGATTTGTCAAGTGATGTCAGTAAGGACCAACAGTGACTGAAGTGTATTCTTGGCGTAGACGATCACCAACCTTTCAATTTATACAACAGCAAGGCTGCTTAAAATCATACACTTCTGGAATTTTAAAGGTGACTTAGACAGATGTGTAGATGCTAATCAGGAAACCACTCAATCCCTTATCTAGGCTTAGATCATGACTGCTTCTAAAAACAAGCTATTAGCTAGCTGGCTGGCCGACAGCTTTTCTGGAACACTTCCAATCTCTAAATATAAGGTTGTACTACTGCATTTGACAAAGACTTATAGTGTAGTTGAAGTATTTAAATGATAGTCCTAATTGGATGTCTGCCTAGTATTGATGGCCTAAGCAGCTGCCAATATCTCCTTTATTCCTGTCTACAAGAATCCTATTTCGATCAAGCCAGGTTGAGAAGTCTGAGAAGTCTCCGTCCTGGCACCTCCTCCTTGGTCATCACTTCAGTGGCTTCAGCAGTCTCTGTCATCCTGCTGGCAAAGCACCTGGACCTATAAGCTAAGAAGTGCCTTACTGCTGAACGTGAATAAGGAGGGAGGGACGTATGTGCATAGTTGATTGAAGACACGTGACAATGACTGGGAATCCACTCTAGGGATGCAGTCCATGCGATGAATGACATTCCTATTCACTGACGCTAGCCTTAACTTTATAGTTACTATTTCATTTAAAAGGCATGGGTCAGCTAAATGGCTCAGCAGTTAAAGGTGCTTATGCAAGTCTGATGACCTGAGTTCAATCCCTGCAATATACATAAAGGTGAAGAAAGAGAGCCGACATGACAAAGTTGTCCAGAGGTTGACACAAGCATGCTGTGGCAACAAACACACACACACACACACACACACACACACACACACGAAATATGCTTACATATTATACACTCAAGAATCTTATGCTGACTACTTTAGAGATGATTTTTCTTTTTGTGCCGTAGGAGGCTAAACCCAGGCCTGCATACACACTAGGCAGGTGCTAAATCATTGAGCTACATCCCCTACCATAGCACAAACTTTGAACATTATTATTAGTTTATGAATCAATAATACAGTTGGATAATGAAGTAAACATAAGACTATTCTGTAACCTGTCTTGCAAGAAAGAAAGCAGCATGATTGAAATTTGCAGCTTAAAGAAAAAAAAAAATCTATATTTAGGCAGATCACTCTGTACCATAGGGGACACCTGATGGGAACCCCAGGATGTTTTTGTGGTTACTCTTTTGGTGAGTGGGATTGTCCTGTTTTAGATAGGAGTTGAGAAAAGGTATAATTTCTCAATCTTTTCCTAGTTAGGAATTAAAAACCATGGTGCAAATACGAGATCAATCCCATGGCAAAGGCATTTTCCTCCCTGTTTACTATAACCAATTTCAAACACAGAAAAGGTGAATAATTAAGTCATGCAACCATCTCAATTCTATAACGATTGCTGTTAAAGATAATTTTATTTTATGTACACATGTGTGCACCTGAGTATTATATATACACTTCATATGTGCATGTGCCCATGGAGGTCAGAGGAGGGCATTGAGTCCCTTGAAATAATAGAGTTTTAAGCGGTTATGAACCGCCTGGCGGTGTTGGGAGCTTATTTCTCATCTTTAGCAAGAATACAAAGAGCTATTGACTATGGACCCTCTTCCCTGCAGGGTTACATTAACTAGTAAGGTGATTGACTATTTTCTGCTGTGATCGCTAGGATAATTTAGTATTATCAATGTACAAAGTATCAATTGTACCTTTTTTTCTATGCCTAAAAGGTTAATATATAAGATACATGAAGTGTCCTGAATTCTTTTCAGAAAAATGCTTTCAAATATCCCAGTATTAACAATGACCAATGATTCTGGAACCATAAGCCAAACACTGTAGAGAACCTCAAAATGCCACTTGTCTCTTGACTTGCTATTTGTTCCTTAGCTACAAGAGTACTATAGCCCTCTAACTACTGGCATGAATGAAGCTGGGCTGTCCTCCACGCAGGAGGAAAATTTCCCAGAAGAAACAGATGTTCTCACAAAAGCTCCTTTAATTTATTTTTAAGGAAAATAACTGTTTTGTGTTAAATTATAATTTGCATACCATTATCCTCCTACAAGAAAACAGCCCACTCTTGTTTTATTCTATAATCAATGATTGTAGTAATGCCAGCCAAACTCCTAACATTTTAGAATTTGCTCAAGCCTCTTTCTGCTGTAGTAATCTTGACTTTGAAATGATTCACTGTCTTGTACGATGAATGCCTTTTAAAAAATGATACTTTACATATGTGCTCATGTATGTGCATGTGTGTGTTTCCAAGGTTGGCAGAGTGCAGGCTCCCCTGGAGCTATGGTTATAGGCAGTTGTGAGCTCCTGGGAACAGAACTCTGGTCTTCTTCAAGAACAGCAAGTGCTCTTGACCAATAAGTCATCTCACCCTCAATGCCTTAAAAATGAGACTAAACCAACATCCAATTTGTCTTTGTTTCTTAGGCAGGGTAACTGCTCTGTAGTTCAGGCTGGCCTGTAGCTCACTCTAGCCCAAGCTGGCCTTGAACCTGTGATAACCCTTTGGCTCCTGATAGGTTCCACAGGTCTGAAGCAGAACTGTTTAGAAGAGATTTTTCTGTTTGAGGGACCTTTTGAAAATGATGGAAAGTTTCTAGTTTCCACATGAAAACTGGAGTTCCTGGCTGGTGTTTTATCTCCAAGGGCAAAAGGGTCCTACAAAACACAATATTCCCAGACAATGAAGTGCGCGCGCGCGCGCACACACACACACACACACACACACACACACACACACACACACACACACACACACAGGGCAGGCAGTTTTCTACTTATCTACAGTGTTCTTTTCCTTTCCCTGTCACATGGGACAAGACCCCAAACACAATTACCTTCTTTGACTAAGCTGTCGGTGAAGAGGCTGGTGAGGATGGCTGCCGGCAGGGTCCCATTGCCCAGCAGGATCCCCGACAGCATTGCCAACTTTGTCTGCTCTGCTTCCGAAAACGCTTTAAGGAAGAGGAGGAGCTGTGGGTCAAACGAAAGAAATCATGTCTATACGTCCAGATGCCAGGGTTGGAAGATAAGAAAGCAATGACATCATCCATCTGTGTCCAGGTGGGGAAGTGGGTCACCACATAGTATCGTACACTGGACATACATGTGCATTGACAAGTGGATACTGTAGAAAATAACGCCAAAGCCTTCCTCTGCTTCATGGATGTTGATAGTATGTGAAGAAAATGTCTGCCCATATCTTTCACCCTCTGGATATTTATACCCCAGCCAGTGCACACCAAAAAAAAAAAAAAAAAAAGTAATGCTGTCACTTTCCTCTAGGGTTCATGAACATATAGCTATAAATGGCCACCCCTGCTCCCATGTTGGGTAACCACTCCCTCACAATGGCGTGTGCGAAATCTTTATTTTGTAAAAAATAAAACTTTATATTTTTATTGATTTACATGTGTGTCTCTCAGTATATATGCCATGTATATAGGTGCCTGGAAAGGCCAGAGGAGGGTGTCAGATCCCCGGAACTGGAATTACAGGTTATCAGTCACCTAATGAGCGGTGGGAATTGAACTCAGGCCCCTTTGAAAGTGTGAGCAAGCACTTTTAACTGCTGAGTCACCTCTCCTCTCCAGCCCTAAGAACATAACTTTTTGCAAACATAAAACACAGCAGGAGAGAGTCCATGTGAAGCAAGAACTTTGAGGGCAAGAAGGGTTCTAAGTTTTTAAAACATTCAGAATCAAACACATTTTCCGTGGTAGGGAGGCAATGGAAAATGAGCAGGTCATAATGTGTCAAACCTTAAGATGTCAGAAAGTGAGACACGGCAACTTAGAAAGTTTGACACAAAGCAAGGGGGATTTTATCTCCCTCTTCACAGTGAGTTGTAAGTCCTCCAAGCTGGGGGACATGCTCCTCTTTTCCCTCTCCTTTGCTTATGTTGGGACTACCTTTTCTCAATTTCATCATTTCTTAGGCATGACTCTGAGATTTCCCCAGGGGAATCCAATCACAACAGGGACTGGCTGCGTCTTCATGACTCAACACCAGTGAAAAGTTTCCAACATTAATATAGGTTTATATTTACATGCAGGTGATGTGATCCTCTCTCTTACTAGCTCTGTAATGTGTGCAGGACACATGAACACACCATCCTCAGCATCCAAAAGACTTTGTTTCAGAGAGATGATGTCACTGATATTTATGCTAAGTAAGCAGAAGAACCAGAACAAAGCATTTGTCTTCTATGTCTAGTAAGCACTCAACGAGCCAAGATGTCACAGAATGCCAGGGAGTGAGAGTGCTGGAGTTAAAAAAACTGTGTGTGTGTGTGTGTGTGTGTGTGTGTGTGTGCGCGTATGGGTGAGAGAGAGAGAGAGAGAGAGAGAGAGAGAGAGAGAGAGAGAGAGAGAGAGAGAGAGAGAGAGAGAGAGAGAGAGAGAGAGAGAGAGAGAGAAGAGAGAGAGAGAGTACATATTTGTACTCTCAACAAATCAAGACACTACCAAATAGTAGAGAATGGGAGTGTTGAAGTTAAAAACTCCGCGGAGGTGTGCTCATGCATATGTGTGCATGCGAGATATGGTCTTGTTTTGTAGCCCAGTTTGGCCCCAAATTCATATCCTTCTGCCTTAGATATTTGAATTTACCTTTTTCATTTCATCTTCAAATGCCTTTTCCAAATATTTGTATCTCCTGATGAGTTTATTGAAGACCTAAACATAACATAGAATGATAAAACAGAATCATTGAATTATGCAAACAATTTTAAAGGCCATAGAAAGAAGGGTGGAAATTTATCATACCCGCTGTCAAGATCTGCAATAAGAAGTTAAATGTTCTCATATTAAGACACTGGAACTGTACGCATTTCAAAGGAGGTGTCATGACTCCAGAAAGAATAGGATCAATTATAAGTAGAGTTACTTGTCTCACCATCCCTACAGAACCCTAAACCAGGGTTTGCCTTTGTCTAGACTGTTGCTTGTGTGAATGATATCTTTACTGGAACACGGATCTTGTAAGTACTAATTGTCTTTAGCAAACATGGAAACGTCTCTAATGTCCACATAAAATGCTTTCACAATTCTGGTGTTTCTTCATGTAACTAAGAGGACCAAGAATAAGTACCTAAAATCTCCACGGTTCTCAACCAACACTATGAAAGGATTTGCCACAAGCTAAAAAAGTTTATATAAAATTAACCTCCAACTCAAAAACTCTTTTTTACTTAATGTTTCCCTGAAAGTGAGCATCTCCCTGGCCAAGTTTTTCAGTCAATCTTTAAAGAAGCAATGCTTTAAAGGCTCAAGCACAGACCAGACGCTCACTGGTTCTGTAACAAGTTACCCATCCATCTATCTATTCCTCTTTCTGTCCAGCTGCACAAGTACCCTAGCATCTGTGTGGAGACAGAGGAATGCCTTTGGAAATCCGTCTTCAAAGTGGGTTGGGGAATCAAACTCAGACCAACAGGCTTGGTTGCAGGTTTTACCCACTGAGTCATCTCACAGGCCTGGAAGCTCTTCCTTCAAATACTCCATATTTATTATAAAAATGGAATCGATTGCTAAGACATCATCCTACTAACATTTGATGAAAAGGCAAACTGTACCCTTAACATTTATAGAAAGCTGTCCTTTATTGATTTTCTTTTTTTGAAATCTATCTTTTCATTGGAATTCAAATAATGATTTGCAGTAATTTGATGCTGAAAATTTTGTGAGGAAGAAGGCCCATGGCTATTACGATATGACAGACTATAACTGTTAGGTATATTTCAATTGTGTTTTACACAATTGAGATTATTATAAAAAAATACCATGATGACAATCACTGTAGCTGCCATTTCATAAATGCTCAAGCATGGCTGCAAGATATCTTAAGACCAAAAAGTAAAATCAATGGGTCAAAAGAAATGTACGTGCAGCTTTAGTATGACAAGAAAGGGCAACACTGTTTTCTCCAAAAAAATAGGATGAATCTACACTGTCAGTGACTGCCGCAGTGGGCACCTAAAGTATTGTATGTGAGGGGAAAAGGATGCTGTCTTCTAAAAAGTCAATGCTTTCTAAGAATGCAACTGTGTATTTTCTCACACATTTAAGAGTTTATCTAGCTAGCACTGTTATTTGGAGATTCTTTCCCCTTCATTTTTGTTCAGGTGCTTCTATTCCAACACGCTAGCATGCTCCCAATGGCCGGCTCTACCTGAGCATAGTTTCGGATGGTTTCATGATCTTCATTCGCTGAAAACACACAGTGGTTGGTCATCTTGGTCTTGTCACCATCATCTATGCGTGTTCCTCCAGGGGCTGAAAGACAAGTTATTACAGTTAGGATAGCGCTGAAGGACAATGTCAAAACAGGAGGAGAACATCAAAGGAAACAGAGAGTGGATGTAAAAACGAGTCATAGACGTCACAAGACGCACACGAGTAAATAAAGACAGGTTGCAATGCATTTGTTTACAATACAAGACAAGTTGTCCCAGGTCATGCATTCACCACCCCTGTTCCATGTCCCTGCCTTCACTAGATCCTATCATTCAAAACCTAGTTCTTTCCAACATTAACTTCTATTGAGTGAAATGAGTTCTGTCATTCTCCATGCAGCTTCTGACATTTCCTCCATTGGGCTGTGTGTTTTTCAGGATGGTAAATGCCCTGCTGGGCCTTGTTCACCTAACTCTGTGATTGTACAAATTCAAGTTTTTTTTTTTAAGCTTTATTTTTTTAATTACTTACATATGTGCATCACTGCACATTCTAGCTGATGACTGGGGCCTAGAAGAGCATGTCAGAACCCCCTGGTGTTGAAGTTATAGGAGGTTGTACACATGGGTGCAGGGCACCAAACTGGGGTCCTCAGCAACAGCAGTATGTGTTCTTATTCACCGAGTTATCTCTCATCAAAGAGTCCAACTCCTCTGAATGGAGAATCTATTTGGTGGTAGTCGCCTATCAGTACTAACTGTGGTGTCAACCATATTAGTCAACTCTTATGTACCTTTCTGGCTTCTACTGGGGTACAGGAATATTTCTAAAACCATTTCCTCTTTCAGTAACACAGTTTCCCACATGTGGCCAACAGTCTGTGGCTGACTCCTTGAGCTTGCACTTAGTCATTTAGCAGCGGCACTGGCTAGAACAGTATTTTAAATTCTCCTATTTGTTTTGCTAGTAGATGAAATGTACTGGAACAAGAGTGCCTTTTTATTAGGGTTCAGTTTTCCGTGTTCCTGTAAGTTCCAACAATGGCTACTGTAAGCACTGATTGATTACAAGGACGAAATCAGAGCACTACACATTTCTGCTTTTCAGTTCTGGTTTATTTTAGTTAGTAGCTTTAAGTTAGGAGAGATCTCTCCCACACTTAACAAGCATTCGGAACAAACAGTTTTACATTAGCTACTATGCTGTGCAGCAACAAAGAGACTAATGTTGTTATCTCCTTATCAGCCACTTTTAAAATTTATTTGTGTTAATTTGTGACTTCAGACATTGGGTGAAAAAGGCCATACATTGCCACTTTTGTTACTGATGGTAGGAAATGAGAATTTCTTAGCTCTCTTAGCTCACAGATTCTTCCAGGGGACTTTAGACTTCAGCAAATAGTTCTGTAAGTAAATTCCAGAAGTCAGCTCCTGCAGGAATCTATTTTCCTGAAATCAACTTATGCACCCAATTTAATTAGCCCCTTTTAATGAACACAAGCACCTGAAACAAAATGATATTAGGACGATAATCTTCTCCATACTCTGGACTATTGTTCCTTCATGGTAAAAAAGACAGAACCCCCAAGGTTGACTTTGAAACTGCAGACTTTCCCCTGGGGAGGTAGAGGTTTTAGAAATGCATCCGTTCACACACAGACACACTTGTCATACAATTATTGATATGCTACATTTAAAATGGTTCCTCATCATATTAAAGCAAGTGTTAATGGCTACTTTAGGTTTTGGAACACTGCTACTTTTCAAGATAGCAGTAGTAAAAGGAAATGTATCCCTTGCCGCTACTTTTCCTTAAGATAAAGGTGAACAAAACAAAACATTGTTTGATTAAATGAAAGACCAAGAACAGCAGGAAAACTTCCCAATATGAAGAGAATTCCTGGGCAACTGGTCAGTTAACAAAGGATTCCGTTAAAGAAAGGGATTTGTCTTAGCTCATCTTAAATCTGGGCTCAGAGGCATCTAGGTTGTATGACATGGGCTAAGCTGTGCCCAGCACACATAGCCTGTTGTATATACTGACACAGTGTGGAGGGCGAAGTCTGAGCTACAGAGCCAAACCAGCTATTGGTCATAAATAAACAAAATCAATGCAAGTGTGCAGATACTTCAACACACTTATGGGTTGGGGAAGAAGACTGGAAGAGTGGTGGGAAGGGACTCCGGCAATTTTTATAGAGGAGAATGAATCAAAACAGCTCAACACAGAAAGAGACAACACAGGATTAGGAGTGCTGCCTGAAGGTCACTGGGAACCTAAAACACAACACACAGTGGTGACAGGAGAACTTGAATTGTCAACAGAAACGAGCTGCATACATGGGCAGTTACAATAACAAGGTTCCACAGGCCTGACCAACATGGCAACGTGTGACACACTGGCTGGTCACTACCACAGAGTTGCCGGTGTACTGATAGAATAGAACCAGTAAATACTAAAAGCCATGTTAGAAATGCTGTATTTCATTGTTAATTTAAAAATATCAATTGTTAATGTAATTGACAAGGTTCTACAACAGACAGGTGTAGAAAGAGATTCATAATTCATAGAAAAATGTTAACAAAAACATTTCCTTTGACTACTACGATCCTAACATAAGTGTCTCCATACTGAGATACCATGTTTGGTGCTTGCTAATTACACAGAACAGGACACAAAGATGTGCTCACAAACACTGAACCTCAATATTCTTTAACATCGCAGGACTGTAACTCTTGAAATCACCTCCAAATGAAACACTCAGGGAGATGAAAGGTGGAACATGTTGCTTAGCAAACACAAATTAACATGCATAGGACCAGATGCATATAATATCACTCAGTTAAAAAAACAAAACAAAACAAAAAAACCCGAAAAAACTACCACCAACAAAAGAACCCCGTGTGAGGTGAGATTTCTAGAAGGGAACTAACCAAAACATTATCAATGGTTTTTAATGGGTATTGGGATCTGACATACTGTATATAGCTTCCTTAAATTCTGTAGTGATGAGTGATATAAATGATAACACAAAATTAATTCAGTATGCAGTGAGAGTCAGCCATGTGGAACAAGGCCTGGTGGTGTGTGGGGCCATGTTTAGCATCAGAGCATGGAACAGGGACTCGGAAGAAGCTCTGCTTTGAGATGGAGGAGTGTATTCACCCTTTCTCAAGGCAGATTGGCTTGGTCAGTGTTTCTCAACTGAAAGACAGATGACACCTGGGACAACACTTTCCATCCTGTTGACTGTCTCATGGGTGCAGGCAGCGCACTCTGCCCCCACTTCCAAGCACTTGTAACAATCAAAATATTTCCACAGATTTCAAATCTCTCTTATAAAAAAGCAAAAACAAGGCCTGGCAGTGGTGGTGCATGCCTTTAACCCCAGCACTCGTGTTTTGCCTTCGTGTATATAAGTGAGCCATGTGTATGCGGCACCTGTGAAGGCCGGAGAGGACACTGGATCCTACAGAACTGGAGTTACAGATGGTTGTGAGCCACCTTGTGGGTGCTAAGAATCAAACCTAGAACCTTTAGAAGAGAAGCCACTGCTCTTTAACCGCTGAGTCATTTCTAGCTCCCAAACATTTCCCAGGTAACTGAAAATCAGGAAAACTGCTTCTAATGACATATAGCTACCATGGAAATCAACCATAAGAACTAAGATCTAAAGAGGCTGGGCAGACAGCTCATCTGTTAAAAGATCCACATTCCCCAAACCCATAGAAACGCTCAGTGAGTGAACACAGAATTCCGTAGAACAAGCTGGAGTAGCCACATTAGCAAGCTTTGGGTTTGACTGAGAGACCCTGTCTCATTGAATAAGGTGGAAGAACTATAGAGGATGATTCTTAACATCAACCTTAGCACACGGAGGTAAAAAGAAAAATGGCCATTTGATATCTGGGTTCACCAAGTGTTTGGTAAGGCTCTAGAAGACATATACAAATACACAAAGCCACAGCCTTCTACAGACACTATGAAGCAATGGCTTTTGGCTGTAGTGACTATTGTCAATGGAAATTCTCAGTTCTATGCCCTATGAACCAGCAATCATATAAACCTACACTAAAACCATGTGGAATTATAATCTAGGTAAAAGTTACAGATTTTTAGCAAATGTAACTAACGCGAGCTTCCAAGGATTCTATCCTACAAGGAAACATGATAATAGAATTGAAATACATACATGCCATAAGAAAATACTAAACCACAGGGCTTACCAAGCATGCTGCCAGCCACCAGGATATCAAAGAGTGTGTCTGCATAGCGACGGTAATCTAACCGAGAGCCAGTAGAATCCAAAAATTTGGCTACAGCTTCAAGGTCATCACCAGCTTCATTAAGCCCCTGGACAAGTGTATCCCTGAAGACTGTGGGTTCGAATTTCTCTTTTTCATCTGAAATTAAAAAAAAAAGTGATTCTGTGTGTACCCAATTAGTCCTGAAAGAAACTGGCCATATGGATTTCCATGCTCTAAAACCCCTTGTTTAAACAGCTATTCAAACAAATTGATTAATTCTGTACATTAAGCCTTACTATATTTTAAGTATCTAACACATAATAACATTAATTATTGTTCATTTATGTCATTTGTAGGCTAGGCTAATGCATGTGATGTATTAAGACTAACTATAGAAAAAAATTATAACTACTAAAACTTAAATTATTATTTTGTCTGAGATAAAGAAATGAAATGGAAAATCAAAGACTGAGGAGGGTGAAAATGAACAAGGCTGAGATGGAGGAAATAAGAAGGGGTCTCTGTAATATTATAAGATGAAAGGCTCTGGAGCACATGAAGGCTGAATATGCCAAGCTGGATATGTGATGTATAGTTCCCAGGCAGGTACTGTTTTCTGTCCTCGCCTCTTGACATTCAGTGTGAGGGTCACAAACATTTGTTGTTTTGTTTTGGTATGTGCATGGGTATTATATCTATTTATATTTTACTAGAAACCAAAACATACCACTTTATAATACTTATTCAATAAATAAGACAGAAAGATACTGTTTTAGAGTCTTGCATTCTTTTCAGTGGATTCTTCCAGCTATTATACCCATTGCAACATCACACATCCTCTTCTAGACTCTAGAAAACTATACTGTAAATGCAGGGATATGGAAAGGAGGGAAGGAATGGCTTAATGTTAGGACTTTGTAGATCATCTAAACGGCTGCAGAACTTTAAGGAGAAACAGCTGTTGTACAGCTGCTGTCTCCAGTGTACACCGATGAGGAAGATATAGCATAATACGGAGACACACATTGAAAGGCACCATGAGCTAATGTGGCGGTAAACTGAAACCACGAACATAGAGATATGGCATGGTGTGGTGGGAAGCAAAGGGGTTGAAGGAGTTCTGGTCTAAACTTTAGATAGCTGTCATGTGGAAGGTTGGCATTGATGAGAAAAGGGGAGAAGGAGGAGTGCAGAGAGGAGTATTAGAAATTCTTCCCGAGTAACAATGAAAAATGGCAGAAGGTGAAGAACTCAGTGGGAGAACTGAAAGAGAAAGCTGAAAACATTTGTTGTGAACAATCTAGAAAAATCTTAGTCAAAAGACAAGGAATAGGGCAGGCCAGTCAAATACTGAAATAGCACAGTAAAACAACAGCAAACCTCCAAGTCAATGGCAATCACTTTTGAAACTTTCAGGAAACGTTTACAGAGTTGAAGAATATGAGTTTTCAGTTGATGAGCGATGTGAACATACCACACAAAGTGTGTTCATTGTCATGAACTTTCAGGACGCCAGAAAGAAAGAGCAACTATCTGAAGCATCTGGGGCAGAGCAAACTGAAACAAAGTCACACATAAAGTGTCAAGGGACAGAATCGCACCAATTGTTCGATAAGTCATGAGCAATTCTGCTTCAGAAATCAAGAACCTTCACAAATTTAGCTAAAAACAATGTCCAGCCTAGGGTTCAGCCAATCTATTCTTCAAGGACAAGAGCAAAACGAGGATGTGTTGAAACATTTCAAAGCCTTAAAAGTAGGGAGTAACTATCGGCTATGTTGTGAGATCCTACAGAGGAAAAACACATGAAAAGAAACAACAGTGTAGACAGTGGGTAGTCCAGCTTCTAGGTGTCAACTCAAAGTTGCTGAATACAGCAACGTCACCTGGAGAGCTCTTCGGTATGATACAACGTGAGGGTATAGGGCTCTTGTGTACCACACTCCAACCTCCAAAGACTTAGAGATCACAGTGGAAGAGAAGGTGGGAGGAACTTAAGAGGCAGAGCCAGTGACTTCAAGAAAACAATGACTTCGGGGTACAACAGGACCGATGTGTATATGAATGTATAGTGGCTTTGACATCATGGATAAGACCCACACAAGCCTAAATGAGCAGAAGCATGGAGGAGTGAGTTGGGCACAAAGGTCCCTCTACTCCCCAAGCTGAGCAGCTAGTGTCAGTTATTAGCGGATGGGAGAGAAAGGGTCCATCTTCTCTAGAAGTATAGCTGCAATAAATCTTCTGTCATTCGGTGGAAGGACACAACATCCAAGAACATTTGGGCAGCCCAAGCTGGTCCTGGTGGGGTTAAAAAAAATAAACCCCACCTGGTGGGAAGGGAAGAGGGGACTATCTGGGAAGATTTGGGGGAGTGAGACAAGGTGAATATGATCAAAGTAAATTGTATAAAATTAGAATCAAACTAATAAAAAAGTGAGATGCATCTATGATACAAGAATTCCTTTAACACACTATTATTGCCATCAATTCCTTTATATAACAAAGGGAAAGTTACTGTTTTAAGTCACAAAAAAATGAAACCCAAACAAGAGAATGACTCAATTCATTTAACCAAAGGATCACCATGATACTGTAAGCAAGAGTGCGCTGTGAAGATCATGTCCAGTCACAGGCGAGGGAAGGATAGGAGGTATGCAGGTGAGGGGGATGGCCAGAGGAAGAGAGAGAGAGAGGGAGGGAGGGAGGGAGGGAGGGAGGGAGGGAGGGAGGGAGGGAGGGAGAGAGAGAGAGAGAGAGAGAGAGAGAGAGATTTGGCTTCATGAACGTGAAAATGAAAGGCATCAGTTAAGAGTCAAGAGGCCCTGCTGTTATAACAGCATCTCTTAGAGCCTTTTGTTTAAGCAAAACTGTCTAGCTTATACAATATGGCTACCCGTAGCTGTATAATATGAGGATGGGTAATAAGTAGTTAACATCACTTATACCAACATCAGAACCACAGTTACTGCTCAGAGTCATGGGGGAAGGGGGTTGAGATGACATAAAGACATATATAGATTAATTGCAACAGTGTTTGCTATAAAACAAGAGATAAAAGACCCTTTGATGCTGCAACAAAAAACATTATGTAGCCACCAACATGCAAATGGAAGCAACAGAAAAATATAATTAGAGTCTTGTTGTGTAGCGGGGGAGGGGAGAATGATTAAAATTCTAGAGGAACAAAGTACATAGGCTGTGGGGGTAGAGTAATCATAGCTCTGAGGCAGAAGAACCCACAGGCAAGCAGAGCAAACATCACCTTTACCCAGAATCTCACTGGAGGGTAATTCTTTCCCTTAGGAGACGGACATTTGTTTCTTTGGAATATTAAAAACACAGGAAATAAAAAGATCATAGGCCATTTATTAAGTCTGCGTGACTGACTTCAACTGAGCCATTCTCACAAAGATACTACATGTCTGGGCGTTAACTGAGGTGGTAGATCTGGTTTTAATAATGCGGAAATTACAGACTGAGGCACTGGGAAATACAGTTTGTGGGGAAGAAAAAAAAAAAGAGGAAAAACCCAAGTTGTGACAAGAATACTAAGAGAACTTAAAAAAAAAAAAAAAAAAACAAAAAACTTGTGTTTGAGCCAGAAATGGTGACACACAGTCCTTTAAACCCAGCACTTGGGAGGCAGAGGCAGGCAGATCTCAGTGAGTTAGAGGCCAGCATGGTCTGTAGATTGAGTTTCAGGACAGCCAAGGCTACACAGTAAAACCCTGTTTCAAAACAAACAAACAAACAAACAAACAAAAAGCCAACAACAACAACAACAAAAAACCAAGCAACCAAAAAACCCCCACCAAAAGCAAAACAAAGGAACACAAAAACAAGAACTCTTAGTCTCCCGGTAATTTCCCAGAGGAACGGCCAAGGGAAAGGCAAGGAAAGAGACAGCACAACGCGGCTACAGATGTCTGAGTGTGGTGGCAGTGTTCACTGTCACCTTGATGAAATCCCGAGTCATCTTGGGAAAAAGTCCCCAGGTAACATCTGGAGAATGTTCCTAAGCATGTCTTCAATGCTATCTTCTGTCAGTGAGAACTAGTGTATGAGGACAAACGATGACCAAGTTAGGGTGGTGGTATACAGGTGGATTCACTCTCAGGGTGAAAGTCTCTCTTACGATAACATCATCTCTGTCAAGAGCTGCGGATGTAGCTTAATGGTAGAGCGCTTGCCTCACATATGCGCATGTGCAAGGCGGGCATGCGCACAGGAGAAAAAGCTGAAAAGCAAAGGACAATCACACAGCTATGGTGTTTCATGATTGTGGTTTCAGTGCTCAGGACGGTGAGGCAGAAAGATTCAAAGGCAGCTCGGCTACGTGCTGAATTCTAGACTAGCTTAGACCACAAGGTAAAAACCTACCTGAAAGATAAAACCAAACACATCAAAAAAAGGAGGAAGAGGTTGCTAACTGAGAAAGGGGCAACAACACTGTATTTTCAGTAATTCTTCACTTCCTTCATCTTATTTTTCCTGAAATAATGTCTTTGTAAGTTTTAGCTGAACCGTTTTTATATCCAAAGACAGACTTGTGTAAAAACCAGTAATCAAAATTATGTATTACACAGAACTTGGCAAAACTACATCTTGTGCAACATATAACTACAAAGTTGACAGACAGGTCATAAAGCATACAGAAATTTCAGTGCTCCCCATGGCCTGGGTCTCCTACTGCTCTGCTCACAGCACCAATGAGTGACAGGTCCCATACTCATCAAGGGCCATCATGACACTAGATTAGATCTGACTTCAAATTTCTGGAATAGTCTTCTCTTAGCATCATTATCTTTGTCATGCATATTTTCTCAGAAACCAAAACAGGAAACTACAATATAAACAACAATGTCAAAACAGTAAATCCAAGTTTATTTTATTAATTGTCTTCATTTTGGCCCCAGAGAGGCACAACTTGGGTAGGATATAGAGCCACCAACCACCAGACACAAGGAACCCAGTTCCGCGGCTGCACTGTGGAATCAAGGCTACTCAGAGTTCCAGCATATTGGTAAGGGGAGTAGGGAATCATTCAAACTCTTCTGAATTCTAACAAATTGATTAGAATGTTACAAACACAACTTACCCCTTTTCCGGGTTTTGAACCGCTGGCCTGTTAGTACTGGCTTCTGATGCTTATTCATAAAATTACTGAAAAAGAAAACAAAGTTTGTGTGCTTTAAATTAGCAGTCCAAATTAACCTATGTAGAAAATAAACCCATGTTGAACCTCAACCATCCATGATATTTTAAATTACTGAATTAGCGAAATGTGCCAGTTTACCTAGAACCACTTTTGTCAAAGGCTGGGAAACAACCACCCGCATCAATTTTAACAGAAGTTGGACTTGGCGCCATGCTTTCAGGGAGCATATGGTGGATATCTGTAAAACTTACACGTATATACCTGCCAGTCTAACAATTGCTGTTATCCTGTAGTCACATCCACATACCAACATACACATAAGGGAAAGATATAGTTACGGCATACAACATGTGTCTAGCTAAGTAAATTACAATTTAACCATAGCATGGAACCTTCACAGACTTAAAGGATGAATTAGATCCAACTGTGTGGCTTCTCAGCCTCTGGCTCCATCTCTGCGATGCAATTTTATTCAGTCCCTGTTTCTTCCCATCACATACTAGGTTGCAACCTCACTGTCCTCTGCTTTTGTTCCAGATCAGTTACTGAGGCCACATAACTGCCTCTTACAGTCTATTCCCCAGACTGTTGCTAACTGTCCATACCCATTCAAATGCCTCTTCTAATAGAAGTTCCCCCACTTTAACCAGTGTTCTTCTCCAGTCTTTAGCAGCCCTGGTCATTTTATTGTAATGATTGGTTGTGGTCTATATCACCCTGAATGTCTAACCTCAAAGAGGTTAGGAAACATCTAGGTTTACATTATTTCCTATTTTTAACACCTAAAAATTGAGCAATGTGTAAGCATTTAAATATTTAACCAGTAAGCAGCTGTGCTACAGGGAACAATATTCAACTGTTAGTAGGAAAAAAAAAGAAAAAAAAATTCCAAGGACTATAAAGTGTAACTTCTCTACCCAAAGAGGATAAATGTAGTATATACGCTTTATCCATGTAAGAAAAATTTAAGCATTGATATATAAGATTTGTTCTCTAGGACTTTCTAACAATTAATAGCCTTTCGGCATGAATACACCCCGAAAATATCAAAAGTACTTAAATTACTGAGGCCAAGTAAGATAGCATGTGCTATTCAAACGCGTTTAAGTACTACAAAAACATTTTAATAAATTGCAATTTGAAAATGTCTAGATTTCTTCAATGACACCATTAAAGAATTAAGAAAATCTGCAGTACTCAATTATTTATTATTTCTCAAAGTTTAAAGGAATCATTAACAATTTATAAAAATAAATGTTCCTTCCCAGGGCTGGGGCTGTTGCTGGACGGTAGAACATTTGCTGGCCTGTGGTAGGTCTTGTGTTCCATCCCCAGAACCACCACATAAAATTCCCCTTACCACTAAGAACTTCACATCGATTGCTATTGGAGAAGTAAAACTAGCTACACATAAAGCAACATGCAAAACAATTTACTTTATCACTGGGGTTGAGTTTTTTTTTTTTTTTTATACCAACTTCGCATAGTGAAGGGAACTACTTTTGAGAGACAAGGATGACTAGCCTGAAGAAGATTCACAAAGTACAAATACTGAAACGATGCAAATAGTCACAGTGCTGGAATCCTCATCAGTGACACCCATTCCATCTGATGGATGCTGGAAAAGGAGCATCCATACATGGATTACATATGTTAACTGTGAAACACACTCAGAAATCTCTCTGTTGGTATTTTTATTAGATTCATCCCAGATTGGCAAACATTGAACACCTACATCTCCCTCCACACCTCCACACCTGGCCCCCAAGAACATCCAAATGTATTTCTTATCATTCAACAACCAAAAATCAAGAGTTTGAGTCTCATCAGGAAATCTGGGAACAAAAATAAAACCTAAAATGGAGCTCTCTGTCAAATGTTCTTACTTTGTAAACATTTGGGGGAAATTCAAGCGTGAGCTTTCTCTGAAAGTTTTGTTTTTGATCCAGAATATCAATTGAAAGAGTCCCCCAATTAATGCTTTCTTTGCACCCCTATTCTCATTTTTCCTCCCACAGGAGAATTGCCACAAAACACTTCATTTTAAAAGCTTTAGCTTTTTTTTTTAATTTCATTTTACATTCCAACCACAGTTCTCCCTCCCACCCCCCTCTCCTCCCAAGTTTTAGCTTTTCTAGCGACTTAAGTTTTTCTCCATGCCTGGTTACGGGAACTTACTGTCAAAGCCATCTAGTCTACGAGAGGAACAACTAAGCGACACATAAACACTATATGTATGCAAAGATTTGCAAACGTCAGCAAAACTGGAAACAAACAGAATCTGTGTCCTGTAGCCAGGACTGAAGGAAGACACCGATCACTGCAGACCTGTCACAGCTGTTACTATTTGCAGCAGAGGCATGCCTCCCTCTAATTTTAGCTCTTCGTGCTACACTATAATCCGCTCCAGTGAGGGTCAGCCTTTCTAAGGGTTTCACTGAGCTCTTTTGAAAATCCTGGTCTCAGAAAAGCCAGGACACTTGGGATTGAAAAATGGGCCTTGCTCAAACCTAGGACGATATTGAAGATACAGCGACAAAGAATACTGAAGTAGGGCGATATTAAAAGTACCCTGTTTATTATATTTACCGTACTGCATTATAATCTGAAACCAATTAACTAGATACCTGGCAGGTATAATGGAAGCACATTTGTAATCCTACTAGTACTTTGGAGACTGAGACAGGGGGACCACCAGTTTGATTGTCAAATGAAATGAGACAAACACTGAGTCAAGTCAACCACAGATGATCTACAAGGAAAGGACTCAATCCTTTCCTGTGACTTTAAACAAGAGATGGTTTGCCTTAGAACTTGGAGTTTTGTGCATATGCTCTAACTCTGTTCTTGTTTGGTCTGGTTTAGTTTATCTCTACATTTTGATAGCCTGTCTTCCATGATGCGCACAGCACTACACACACAATCGTGATGCTATCTGCGTACACAACTTCAACTTAGGAACAACAAATACTCTAAAGCAGAGGTCACATTTCTTTCTCTCCTGTAAAAAAAAAAAAAAAGAAAAATATGCTCAACTTTAAGGTCTTATCTCTATTCCAACTGCTATGGTCTGAAGAAGCCAGACGCAAAGATGGCTTAGAAGGTAAACACTATTGTCTGTGAAGCTGATGACATGAGTTTGACTCCGGGAACCAGGGAAGGAGGAAGGAGACAAACAACTCCATGACTCCATGAAGTTGTGTGCTGATTGCCACATATGCACTGTGGCACACATGTGTAACAAGTCTTTTTCTGTCCTTCCAGCCAGCTCCCAAGTAATGATATGAAGACTTATTAATTAGGAAAGCTCTGCCTATAGATTAGGCTTGTTCCTAACTAGCGCTTATAACTTAAATTTACCCATTTATATTAATCTGCGGTTCTATCACATGGCATTACCTCTCTTCCATCTTGCACCTCCTAATTTCCTCTCAGTGCCCCTAGCATCTCTTGTGCCCTTAGATTCCTCCTCCTCTTTCCCTTTCTCCGTGGAAATCTTGCCTATACCTCCTGCCTACCTACTGGCTGTTCAGGATTTTATTATACCAATCACAGCAATACATCTCCATAGAATGTACAGATAGCGCACATTTTCCCCCTTTTGTTTAAATAAAATGAAAGGTTTTAACTCTAACACAGTAAAATTATGTACAATTGTCAAGTAAGAAATACATTCACAATGCCCAGTCCATTTGTACTGTCAAATTTGGAGAAATTATTCTATTATCTATCTTATCTTAATAAGTTCAAAGTTTTATTACATAAACTATTTTCTATCATAACTTGCATTACCATCCTAAAATTATCTTTATAGATAAGCAATTTAAACTTTTATGACTTCTAATCTTATACATTTTATACTTCTTTTGTGAGATTCTTTTCTGAATCTAGTAACAAGGAAAACTATAGCTATCTCGTCTTCATTGCCATCATAGCCTGAGAAGGATATAAAATTACCTGAGTAAACAGGAGGTGCAGAGCAAACAACTTCCAAAACTATAGAAATGGCAGAGAAAGCTGGCTCCATGTCTCCCAAGCTTCCTCTGCACCATTTGGGTATCATTCTTCAGCCTACAAGCCTACAATATCTGACAGACTTTTCTGTGAAGTAGGTATTTTGAAGGACTATCCTACCCTGTCTTAGCAAAATTTGGCAGTTCTTTCTTTTATGTCCTCCTTATCCAGTCTGGACAACATACTGTCTGCAGTCAAGGCAAGAGCAGTTCCTTGCCCAAATGGCTAGCTTTGCCATTTGAAAGCAAATTCCATTTGGAGGTTCTTCAATGCCCATCATCCTTTTTTGATTGGTGCTGCTGGAAACAGATGTGACTCACTGTCATGAAAAGCCTTATGTTATTAAAACATTTAAAATACCATATTCTGTAGGTCTCTGAAATGTTTGAAGACCTTCCGTCTATCAAAAATACATCTGTTTGACCTTGAAAACACACCCAACAAGGCCACAAATCTGATTGTTATATGATTAACTACCAACCTGCATTTCTTAATTATGCTTGACAGTTTATAGTAATAGTTTTCAAAAACTAGAACTTTACACTGCATTTTTAAATGAGCTACGTAGGTATAATCTCTCTTTCTCTTTCTCTGTCTCTCTCTCTTTCTTTGTGTAACTGCACTGGTTGTCCTGTAACTTGCTCTGTAGACCAGGTTGGCCTCAAACTCACAGAGATTTGCCTGCTTCTGCCTCCCAATTGTTGGAACTAAAGGTGTGTGTCACCACTGCCTGGCTTAGGTGCAATATCTTACACAAGAGTAGAAACACATACACAGCGTAACAAAGATAACCTTAAGTTTTTATTAATAATAAAAATACCTTAAACAAGAGTAGAAACATATATACAGAATTTTCTAACAAAAATAAGCTTTAATTTGTATCAATATCCATAAACCCATTTTAAATTATTTGAGACTAGTAGTTGCTTTTTAGTCTAAAAGTTGACTGAATAACCTATCATTTTATCCTATCACTCCCATAACAGCTCTTTTCTTTTCAGAATTATATGTTTGACTCTAACCTCCCTTACCATGACCAATAAGAATTTGCAATCAACCACCATTAATCATTATAAACATCCATAAACCACCAAATGACCAAAAGTCACCCACCCCACACCTCTTAGGAATGTGGGCCTTTTGCTGTTAAAATTACTTCCTGTTGCCTGGGGGTAAAGCATCTTTAGGGTACCCTGAGAAAACTAAGATAATGGTCAATTCCTCTTGGCTAGCAGTTTTGAAATTGTCCTGAGCACTTTGCAGTCCAAAACTGATCTTTGGGTGGTGTTTGTCAGCTTAATGGCATGATCATAATCCAGGTGGAGTCGTTGTTTGATGGGGGATGTCCTTTGTATGCTGTGAATATGTTTCTCTTATTGGTTGATGAATAAAGCTGTTTTGGTCTATGAACAGGCAAGATCTAGCCAGGCAGGAAATATGTGGGGCTACCAGACTAAGAGAATTCTGGAAAGAGAAAACAGAGAGTCACAAGAGGGATGCGACATAGCTGTCAAGACAGCAAGAGTTCTGGGCATCACTGGCAAGCCAATACCATGTGGAGATACACAGATTAATAGAAATGGGTTAACAATTAAGAGAGAGCTAGACAATAAGAAGTCTGAGCAATGGGCCAAACAATTTATAACTAATATAAGCCTCTGTGTGTTTATTTGGGACTCAAAGGCTGAAGGACCAGGTGGGACAGAAATTTCTGTCTACAGTTGTTGTGGTGCCCCATCATCTTTTTGGAGACTTCAAAGGCCATTGTTAGGAATGATCATGGTTCATTGCAGAAAACTTAAACATTTTAAATGTCACATGCAGCTGATCGTGGAGAGGTTAAAGGACTCTGGAAAGAAGAGAAACAGAGATGCCATGGAGAGGCAGAACAAGTCAGACAGAGAGAATGGGAGAGAGCTAAAAGACACGTGGTAGAACGTAGACTAATAAAAATATAGGTTAATTTAAGTTATAAAAGCTAGTGGGACAAGCCTAAGCTAAGCCTGAACTTTCATGACTAATAAGCCTCCTATTATGTGAGAGCTGGCTGGCGGGACAGAAAAACTCATTACACACATGTCCTTCTCACCTGTCCCTTTGCACACCTCACATACATGTGTACATAAAAGAGCTAAATAAAAATTTTAAAGTAGAAAATATGAAAACAATTGGTTATGGTTATATCTGAGTAAAGCACTAGTAATGAAGTAGGCAGTGAGCCAGATTAGACCATGTCTATGAACTATGTATTCAGAATGGTTGTCTTTAACAAAGGATTGCTTTGTTCAGACCCTATAACACGGTAGCCAGTAGGTATATTTGACCACTGCACCTCTTAGTATGATTGATGTTTAATTTTATTTCATTCCCATTAATTAAAGTTTAAGTAATCAATTTGACTAATGGCTACCATATTAGACAACGTGACTTTAGACCAATTCTTGTGGCTTCAAATACTTAACATCAAATCTCGAACATAGTATGCTCAATATAGAAAAACTTCCAGGTTGATATTATTGTAGCAAAGTTCTCTTTAAATTGATTTTAAAGGTTTAAATTACTACCAGCAAAGTAACTAAATATAATGTGTATAATAACACTGTGTATAGAATATTAATAGGCTGTAAGGGCCAGGTGCTTCTTAGTCCACTAAAGAGAAGGTCAGCAGTGGACACAACCATCTTAGCCTACAGTCAAACATGGTGAGCGTATGCTAATGTAGCTTCAAGAGATCTTAGGTCTCCTAATTTTATAGCAAGTTTTAACATGTATTTATAGGTGAGAGTTGCAGTCACATCTCCCGTATTCTCCTCCCCAAGTTACAGTAAATGGGACATTCCCTCTAGGTTATTTCTTCTTACAGTCCTTTTGAATAGCCCATGAGATACAGCAGAACCACAATGCTAATGGACTGTGATGAATCTATACTTTGTGCATGCATCATGGCTATGGAAGCCACATGGAGCCTTCGCTCCTGATTCAGTGGTTAAAACAAAACAGCTGACCATGGCCCTGTGGTTTCGCAAAACTACCCATGACACCATGCCCCAGAGTTCACAGTGCCTGTACAGAAGGTGTGGGTGGAGGCTTTTCAGGTGACGTGCATCAGCAAGATGCTTCAAGTGATGTGTTAGCTAAGGGATCCCCTTAATACCCTACCCCACCCCACCCCATGAAGAAAATGGTGCATTCCAAATCATTGTGAGGTTTACCTTTCCAAGATGTGGAAGAGAGGATAAATTATTTCTTTTCAAGTGTGAGGGTTTGACTAACAAAGGAACCCAACCTGGGATATTCAAGGAAGGACAGCAGAAACAAAAACCAGACTGTGGGGCTCACTGTGCAGGCCACAGCACCAAGTGTTTGGTGCCACACAAAACATTCTGGCTCCCTTCAAAGAAACTCCTACTTTAAGTGTGTAGGTACGACTGGAGATTTTCTGTGACACCTGCAAACACTGAAGGATCCCAGTGCTGAAACTGGACGAGTAAACAACCATTAGCACACAAGGGCAATCTTCCTCAGGTGAATTATGGGTAGTGGGAAACTGGCATCGGATTTCTGAATGAGGTGAAAGTTAGGACCAAGAACGAGTCCACCAGCTACACAGCATCTAGATCTATCCCCAGAACCACTCAAGAACCAGATAGCAAGGGATATTCAAGAAGCCATTACTGATAGTCCTCTCCCCCCCCCCCCTTTCTCCTCCTTCCAAACCCCCATATACCCTTTTCACTGTCCTTCAAAAGTTCATGGTCTTTTGGTCATAGTTACTGCATGCACATATGTATTTAAATACACATATATACTCCTAAATACAACCTGTTTGGTCCATATAATGTTTCTTGCATGTACGTTTTCAAGACTAAACATTTGGCACTGGACAACCAATTGCTGTGCTCTTACCTGGGGAGGGTGACCTCTCCCACTCCCAGCTTTACTCAGTTGCCCAGTTCTTTATGTGGGGTTGAGGCCTTTTGGGGGTTCCTCCATCCAATCTGTCGTGTTTATTGGTGTCATCCTTGGCTATGTTTAGTCAGTCATGTTGGTGAGACTTTGGGAGTAGAGCTTCTTTTTATAGTACCTCTCCATATGGTATGGCGTCAGAAGGCAGTGAACTTTGATAGGTGTTACACAAGGAGCTCATCAAGGCCCCAGAAAAAGCCCAGAACTTGGTAGCATTGGCAGCCATTTCTGGAGACCAAACAATACATTTAGTGGGGGCTGCCAAGTTGGCTTGGCCCTCTCCTACCCCAGATGGGTGGTTTGAACTTCCAGGCTGTAGAAAAAGCTTGACCTTCATGCCTTTCCCTCTGCTACTGTTTTATTAGAGGCCAGGGGGCTCAGCTGAAACCCTCTCCCATGTTTCGTTGGGGACACAGTCAACAGACGCTCTGACCTGTCTTATTTGCAACTTTATTTATGGTGTGGGTGTGGTGAGGGGGTAGACAGTTAGTGCCCAGTGAACCTGTGAGCACACAGCACAGAGAACAGGGGAAATATCCCAGCTAGAATCCGAAAGACAGATCATGTGCAGAGCAACTTACAACTTGCACACAATCAGTTCTATTTTTCACCACATGGGTTCTGGATTGCACTCAAGAAGTCAGACTTGGTGCCAAGCACCCTTACCCTTACCTTGACACTGAGCTGTCTTGCGGGCCAGGACTAAGCCTTTAATGCATACTTTGCATGTGGGCAAGTCCATTAGTATGGAAACGGTCTACTCAGTCCTGATATGAAGCGCTTTTGGCACTATTACACCTGTGAAACTCTGATCTCATGAAGTCTCATCTGGAGAGAACACCTTAGCCAGGCTTCTAGGGTTTCCTGGCATACCTTCCTTGCTCAAGCTCCTTTATGAGCTGGGCTGTTGTCTACCTGTCCAGAACACTGGTGTGTGAGTTGGCCAGGGACTGTGGGGCCACCTGGAAACCCAAACCCAGGGGCTGGGTGTTTGAACTCTTTACCTCGAGGGCCTTTCCTGTTCCAGTTGAAGCAGTAAAAACAATGGGGAGGGAAACAGCCACTCAATCTCTCGGGACAAGAGGACTCCCTTTCTGCTGCTCAATCAGATATCCCACCTCCCTTTATTACCGGAGGTTTTCCAGGCTCCCTTTTCTGCTAACAGAGAAGACAGGTTCCTGTCACTGAGGGAGACTCTTCCAGGCAACTAGAGATGCTGCCTGCTGGCAGAAGGCTCCCAGAAAGCCAGCATGCCTCCTCCCTTTCCTTAGATTCCTTTCCCCTGGGCTCCAAGTTCATCTTTCTCTGCTCAGTTCTATTATAAATGTGGAGGGGCACACCTGGGGGGGTCCAAGAACCAGTGTCTTGTGTTCTCTTGCAAGGTGTCACATGAAGGTTGTTTTTGCTGAAGAGACACTTTCAAGAGGGAAGGCGGTGGGAACAAGTTGTTTCCCATATGTGAGAGATACAGACACACTGAGAGGGCTAGGTAGGGGCAATCTGAGATGTGGGTATATGCCCAGAAGTGGAAGAGCTGGGCCATCTTGATAGTTATGGCAATGCATTGATGAAAATATCTTACAGTCTAAGAGACTAGAAATTTTGCTGGGACTCATAGAGTTAATAATACAGATTAGGGTCAGGTATGATTTAAGACTGCTAGCCTACTGTGTATTCAGCTGGTTTGTTTAAGCTGCCTTTAAGAAACAATATAACAACCAACCTTACTTGCCTTGGATTTCCCTGTAATCAACTTTTACAACCTAAGTTAATACATAGCTGTAATCTTCCATTATGTACCCTCCCATGCCCCTGGAGCAGACAGTAATACCTGTGTGTGTGTGTGTGTGTGTGTTTGTGTGTGTTATAATCATTTGCTACAGGCTGTTATAAAACGAATATCCATGAGACAAACAGATATTGCCTGAAAAACAATGATGTCTATAATGTTGGCTGTTATCTGGGCCACTTGTGTTCAGCTGGAGTCAGTGACTTAATTAGAAAATTCTGTAATGTGTCCCTCATTCTTTCCTTACCTATGCAATGCTTTCTGTGCTGTTCAATAAAAAAGAGCAAAGCCCTTTGTTAGGAACAGAAACACAGACTCTAAGACAGAATTCTGGCAACCACTGATCCAGACTCATGCACCAGACAGACAGAGTGATGGAAGACAGCTGGACTGAAGCAGAAAATTAAAATCTGGGTTCCCTCCTGGTCAATTGGCACAAGGGGAATTTGATTCCTTTGATTCCTTTCCTTAATGAGACACCAATGCACTTTTGGTGACTTTGAGTTTATCATTAATGTGTTCAAATCCATTGCAGAAATGTTACTTACACTTGGAGTTACTGGCACAATTTTTCCACATTGATAAATTTATATCCTATGATATCCAAGGAAGAGGGTGGAAGACAGAAGAGAATACAAGATTTGAGGAGAGAAGTAAGAAGAGGGTTAAGGGCTGGAGTGATGGTTCGGGGGTGGGGGGGGTTATATGAGTACTGGGGGCTCTTACAGGACCAGGGTTCTAGTCCCAGAATCCATATGGTGGATCACAACCATCAGTGACAAAATTACCAGGGGATCTGCTGCTGTGTTGGTTTGGGTGACAATGACCCCCACAGGTGCATATGTTTGAATGCTTGTTCCCAGTTAGTGGAACTGTTTGGGGAGGAGGTGTGGCCTTGTTGGGGGAAGTGTGCTACTAGAGATGGGCTTTGATGTTGCAAAAGCCCTCACAAGGCTCTCTCTCTGCCCACAGCCAACGGATCAGGGTGTAAAGCTCTCAGCTACTGCTCCACTGCCATGCCTGTCTGACTTCCACTATGATGGTAATGGACTAACCCTCTGAAACTGTAAGTAAGCCTCCAGTTAAACGATACCTTTTCTAAGATCTGCCTTGATCACAGTGTCTCTTCCTAGCAATAGATCAGTTAGTAAGGCAGATGCCTCTTCTGGAACCAGGCACGCACCAGACATGCAGACAAAATGTCCATACGTATAGATAAAGTTAAATTGAAAAAATTTAAAAAGAAATAAGTAAAACAAGAACATCAGAATTTCTCTTATTTGTACTCCACTAGAGTCTAAGTACAGACACAGAGCACACTCAAATCCTGAAATTGCAGACTACACTTTCAGGGATCACATGTAGAGTCTGCCGCTAACATGTTAATTAGAAATTTTAACCTTTGCTGAAATGCAAACCAATTTCAAAAGTTTCACAGCAGTATTATTATTTACACATACATAAGAAAAATATTCACGTAGAATTTAGAGAACATCTTTTTAGCATCACAACATTTCCTACTAACAGAAATCAAGAGTCCCAGGATAAATGACTGATTTCAAGGTAGGCGAGGATAGATTCACAGTGATCCCTGAGAAATCTGGTTTCAAAATAAATACTAAGGAAATTAAAATGATAGCAAGTACCTTGAAAATAATTAGCCCAGTGTGGGGTAGCATGAGTGAGAATGATTAAAGGAATATATATTCACCCCCCACCCCCAGAGCTGGGAAGTCTAAACTTTATGTGAAAAAAGCTGACAGTGCAGAAAAGAGGAAATGACTGTGGAAGAGACTGGCTTTTGAGATTTGGTCTCCTGTAGCCCAGGCTGGTCTTGAACTCGCTATGCAGCTGAAGATCAACTTCCTAAGGACTGTGGTTACAGGTGTGTACTGACTCGTGGGATAGGCTACTGAGCTACAGCCTCAGGTCCAAGGAATCTTTTCCTTTAGTTAAATGCCAATACCAACTAATAAATAAGAGACAAGGGATTAGAAAATCTGCCCATTTGTAATTATTAAATAAAAACGAAGGCACAAAAACCTATACCAACAATGTGTTATAAATTCAGTATGGTAGCTCTTCTTTTAATCCCAGCATTTAGGAAGCAGAGACAGGTGGATCTCAGTGAGTTCAAGAGCTCTCTGTTAAATTCACTACATTTTATTGTTATACTGTGTTTCTATAAGAAGTCTTATCCTTTTAAAGAAAATTTCAAAATTACCTTTATTTATTCAGTGTGTGTGTGTGTGTGTGTGTGTTTGGACACATGCATGCTATTATGCATGTGTGGACATCAGGGGACAACTTGTGGAATGGTTCTTTCATACAATCTAAGTTCTGAGGATCGACACAGATCATATCAGGTTTGGCAGCAAGTGGCATTCTTTATCCACTGAACCATCTCCATAGCCTTCCTCTTTAGAAATACACACTGAAGTGACAGATAAAGGCAAAATAATAGATATACTACTCTCAAATCATTCAGAAATGGAAATGACATACACACGGAGTCAGCCATGGTGGAAAAGGCAAACACAGGAAACAGTAGCATTTCAGGGAGGTTTAGGAGGAGGAATGATTGAGGAAGCCAAACTCCTTAGGAGCTCTGTATTTCCAGGGACTGCTTAGAAATATGAGTGCCACCAAGAAAGATGACACGACTCTCCAAATCCCTTCAAGTGTGCTCTATTGTAGGAAATAACCCAGCTGTTCTGACATACTCCAGGAAAAGCAAAACTCCTCAAAGTGAATGTTTATAATAAAGACACATATGTACGCATTTTTTTTTCATATTTGACTGTCCTTTTTTCGAGAAAAAAAATGATTTACTTATTCATTGGGTTGCTTTCATACTTGCGTCTTATATGTGATTGGGGGGCAGGATGCCTCCCTGTGGGGAGAGCTTTAGTCAATGTCCTCTATGGCACTCCTACTTACTTCGTTTGAAAAAGGGTCTCACTGAATTTGAAGCTAGCTCATGGGTGTGGCTAGACAGATTGACCTTCGAGTTTTGGAGATGTGTCAAATATACAAAAATGTCTTCATTTTGTGAGTGAGTATTTTGCCTGTATGTCCCGGAGTGCCACGTGCACACAGTGCCTGATGGACCAGAAGAAGGCACCAGATCCCCTGGAACTAGAGCTCTAGCTATTTGTAAAGGTACCATGTGGGAGGCTAGGAACTGAACGTGAGCCCTCTGAGAGGTGGCGAGTGCTGGTACTTCTTCCTCTTCTTCTACCAGATGAGCCTCTCCGGCACCCCCAGATCCTTTTCAGTAGACTTCCGAATTCTCCCTTTTAAAGTAGTGCCTCTAAAGTCTTATGACTTGTACAAGAATGTGCAGGTGCTGTGTGTGGTGGCCAGAGAGGGCATCGGAGCCCCTGGAACAGTTAAACATGACAGCTACGCACTTGACATGGGTCCTAGAGCTCAAACTGGTCTTGTGAGAGAGCAGCAGGCATTCTTAAGTGCTGAGCCAGCTTTCCAGCCCCTCAAAAATTACTGTCACAGGGGCTTGGAATCATGTGACCATTTTTCATTTCAAAACCTTCCGATTTGGTACTTCACAGTAGGATTAAACAGTAGCCCCATGCTGCACAGGGAAGTCATCTTCAAATTTATGATACATTTTGTAGTTTTAAGCTTAGAAAAGACAATAAGGTTCGCCAGAAGCTTTTAACGCTGTGAAGTGATAATATGGCGAGGGTGAAACACCAACAAACTAACTCGAAGCAAAGACAGAATAAAAACTGAAGCTCACACCTCAACCTTTCTTATTCTGATCCATTTCCTAGGGAAATGGTAATTGTAATGCTTTAACACCATCTTATGTATCCTTTCACAAGGATGGTTTTATACATGAGAAACCCGTGTTCATCAAATAAAAGACACACGTTGAATTGTGTCCTCGTTTCCAGTTCATCCCTTGGCAAAGCCTTGCATCCTTGTTAGATAGCTGAGCAGATCTGGCACCTCAGTACAGAAAGGTGTGTGTCTGTGGGAACTAGAGCTGGCTGCAGGCATCTTTCTCTATTGCTCTCTGCATTACTGCCTTGAGACAGCATCCCTCACTTAATAAGTAGTTTGACAGTTCAGCTAGACTGCTCAGTGAGAGAGCTGTCAGGATCCACCTGTCTCTGCTCTTCAATTCTGGGTTACAGGCATACACAATGCACACCACACGCATTCCATTTTTTTTTTTTTTTTTTTTTTGGTTTGTTTCTTGAGGCAGGGTTTCTCTGTGTAAGTCCTGGAACTCACTTTATAGACCAGGTTGTCCTTGAACCTACAGAGATCCACATGCCTCTCTGCCTCCCAAGAGCTGGGATTAAAGGTATGGGTCATCACACCCAGGTGAGAGATGCTTTTAATTCAAGATCTCCTTTCCACTTAGATAGATGAGCTTACAGGTTATACAACAAAGGCTGCCTGAGTTGAAGAAAACCAGGAGGTAAGGATAAGCAAAGAATGTCAAGTACCAGACAGCAACTCAGAGGTTGAAAAACACAAAACCGGCAGGCATGTTTGTGCTCGTCGTTCCAATGCAAAGTCCAAAGTTGAGCAGCAGAGTGAGAGGGCTGAGTAAATCCCACTGCCTAGAGGGAGTTAAGGAGGGAAATAGAATCGGCGAGGGACACCCCTGTAATCAGTAGGAGAAAAATTTTAACGTCGTGTTAACAAAGCCTCCAGGAAGGTCCGATACGGTGGTGGCATGAATCTGAACATTTGTTCTGTTACTATTTCTTTCAAACTCAAATCTCCTACCCTATCTTCTGGGATGGGGACCTGCCCAAGTCTGCCTACCGGATGAAGCTTCAGTTGAAGGCTAAACACACACACCTAGGCACATGTCTCCAGACAAGGAATGCATGTGCTAATATACAGACCTGCCAGAGCTAGACTAGTACCAACAGGCACAGGGCACCATTGACAAGGTATTGTATTCACTAACGGCTTTATCTATGATAAGGAAAGAAAGTATCTTAAATGTCTTTTTTACTTGTTTTGTGTGTGTGAAAGTGTTGCCTACAAATTTGTATGTGCACCACAAGCAGGCCTGATACCCATGGAGATTAGAAGAGGGTGTTGGATACTCTGGAACTGGAGTCAGCAATGGTTGTAGCCACATGTGGGTGTTGGGAAATGAGATTCAGTCTTCCATAGGGGCAAGCACTCTGAACTGCTGAGCCATCTCTCCAGCCCTGGAAGTATCAACAACAAAATACTCAAGCCAGCACAGTGTTACAAACTGAAACATTCTTTTTCTTAACAGTGTTAGAGGAATGGATTCAGAACCTTGCACACACACAGGGCAGAGCTCTATTATTGAGACCCACCCTTTTCCCACCTCATAGGTTAACGTGGTTCAGCTATAGGTCAACCATTCATTTGTTTATCTAATACTCCAGGTCTGGGGGAGGGGGGCAGAAGGGCCAGAACAGACAAGCTCCAGGGTGCTCACTTGCCAGCCAGTGTAGCTCTGTCCCTATTTACTGACAGAAAATCAGCACCAGCAGAGCAGAGGCCTTCCAGGCAGCTAGTGTTTCAAAACCCTCTGCCGTTCACTTGAGCTGTGGAAGGGCTGACTAGTGTTTGAATAACTGTGTGGGATTTTTTTCCCTTTAAATTTTAACTCATGATTAACACCCAGAAGGAATGGATACTTTGAAAGACGGGTTCTAAACCCATGCTCTCAGCATGCCCTCAAATAAAGCTCCGAGGCCTCGAATCACTCACAGGAGGCCAAACATTTCATGTTGGCATTAGTGATACAGTATAAAGACTCTCTCACTCCTCTATAGTTGACACAGATGGAACAAGTCCACTGCCTCCATCCAGAACTCAGGCCAAGGAGCCAAGTTGTCACAATATCTTGGGAAGATATTTATGATTTCTTAAGGGAGCTTTGTCATTACTGGCCTCATAGACTTCATAGTTTAGAATTAGGTGGAGTAAAATATAAATATTAATTTAGTCTAATGTCAGCACTTGGGCATATTGAATTACTAGGTTACCACCAAAATGGCAAATAGTTCTCTATAGACTTTTAATAAAGAAAACATCCATGTACCCTTAGGGAAAGAACCTAACTACGCTGACTCTTGGGGTCATCCAGATATTAGGAAATTTATGGCCCCATGATTTCTGTAATGTTATGGAATCCAATTTTTCAACCATTTCCTGTACATGTTCAAACAACCTTCATACTCCCAAACATATCATGTGACATCCTTTTCCTTAAGCCAGCAGTTTCCTTGGCACCATTAAATTTGGGGTTTTCTTTCCTGTTCATAAAAAAAAAGTCCCATTCAATTACTTTGTATTCTTCGGAAAACATAGGCCGTGTGTGTGTGTGTGTGTGTGTGTGTGTGTGTGTGTGTGTGTGTGTGTGTTTTCCTTCTCCTTAGAAATCGCCACAGTTAGGAAACTTCACAAGTCAATGCACTGAATTATTTTTGTAAGACTATATGTACAGGAAAGGAGGACAGTGGAATACTGTACGTTGAAGCCCCACAGGAGCGACCACAGTGCTGTGAGATTGCAGTCCTTCCACTCCAGGGCCTTTCTTTAGGCTTCCTAGATCGTAGCACATTTACCACCTGTCTCTTTAAAATGTCCTCCTCTAGGACTGGTGTGGGGGCACACACCTTTAAACCCAGCAAAGGCAGGTGGATGTCTGTGAGTTCCAGGATAGCCATGGCTTCATAGAGATACTCTGCTCAAAAAAAAAAAAAAAAAACCCAACCAAACAAAAAAGTCCTCCTCTATCATAAAAATAAGTTCTAAAGAAGGAAAAACTGTAATCTAGTTACACAAACTGATTTTCCTATAGCAATATTTATAATTAAAAGAATTAAAGCTAGGCAAATGGTTATCCTTTCCTTGACATTGAAGTGGGGCATTATTCTTATCTCTGTCATTGCACGTTTCCTTGTCATTGACATAAACAAACAAAAATCAAAGAAAATAGCTAACACTGAAAATCAGGAAAACCTATGACAACACTGTATCTTCTGCATGTAATACAGAATGATCATTCAGTGGTCCACCTTAAGTTTGATTTTGCAAAGTAGATAGCTTACAAATAGAACCATCTGAACATTTCTGGCACTCTTCACTCAACACATGCCAAATTTAGAAGAGGCCAAATCACTCCACTTGGCACCTAACCTCCCAAAAGACACTTGTTGAAGAGATCTGTCCCCAGTGGACTCCAGAGAGGGCTAAAAATGAGATGTGTAACCGTGTACAGCTTTCTCCTATTGGTAGAGTCTATGTTAGTTAATGCTTTCTGAAAATCCTTCAAGCAAAGCTAGGAAAGTGGTGTCAAAAAAACAATATTCAATAGTTCCACAGTATAAAAGAGAAACTTTCTTTTCTTTGAAAATGCAGGGGATCCACTTCAGTGCCCTATGCTGCGAAGTACTCCCCGACTACCAGAAAAATTGTCAACACCAAGAAACACATGATATGAAGTTCCAAGAGTCAGAGAGCAGGTGTCCACGTTAAATGAAATGTGAGTGAGAACCTCGGCACACACCCTGTCCTCCAGCCAGTCCTGGCTTTCCCACGTTAATAGCCCTCATCCTCCCACAGCTGACACTGCTCTGCACTGCTCTGCCACTCCTTTTTTGGGAATGACTTCTGAGTTGGCTTAAAAGACAAGGAAGAAAATCAGTATCACCACTTGGTTCACCTCTTGGTTTCTCGCAGATAAACTGTGTGTCTTTCTTTAGACTTGCCTGCAAATGACTGTCAGTTTTCAAAGGGACCGCCACTGACTGCCAGGAAGATACTCATTAGCCTGAAGCAAGGAAGGAGTAACCCCGCTTCGTTACAGTTGTGCTGAAAAGTTAAAAATTAATGTGATGGGTTAGTCCTCTGCAGAGCCAGGAGTGACTGTCTTTGCAGTCCACTGCATAACCCACGCACTGTGTGTTCAAATTCTTTCCTGATGTTGGGGGGAGGTGCAATATCTTAGGGACTGTAACACTTCCAAACGTCCTATTAAAGATCTCCTAGTAAAACATCTCAAATACCTTCAAAAGTAGAAAGGCTAGTTAAGGAGGTTAATCAAACAGCTTCCACCAATGACAATGCAGTCAGCTTTGTCTTCGAGTTCCCACTAAGTCCCGGACTCCAGGCACAGTTGTTACAGCAAATCGCACACTTTGATATTTTCTTCTCAAATAGTTCAGAACGCATCCCTGAGTGACAAGGAATCTTTTGAAAACACAGGCATACTAGTCTGGTCTAAAATGTTAAAATTGCTTAATAGCATCAAGTTTCTAGTCCATCAGGATATGTGTCTATTGTAAACCCAAGGGTCAAATACTAAGGAAAGAAACCTCCCTTTCACAAAGAACACTCAAAACCAGTTGTCAGTGACCCTGAAATAAAAACTATTATCTTTAAACAGACAGTGAAAGAACTGGGACTTGGACAGGGAATCAAGAATAGCATGCTACATTTGTGAGAAGTTATTGTCTTAGCTGGTAGTACCAATTCTTTGAAGCCAGAGACTTCAAAGGTCTCAAGACTGCTTGCCCTTGGTCATGGCTATGTGTGGTCAGTGCCATTTCACACTGCCAGGAAGGATTAGTGAACTAAGGAAACAGATTCTCTGAAAATAACTTTGAGATCAAATGATTTCAACTCAGCATGCAGCGAGCGCCTACTAACTGCAAGGTACTGGGTGATATATCTTCAGAAACACAGAGAGCTGACCTGGCAAATTTACAGTCAAGAGGTCCAAACAATTATGAAAAGTTGTAATAGGAAAGAAGCAGAAAGACATTTGCCAAAGTATTACTTTCACATGGAATGCAGACCTAGAAACATTGGAAGGTTAGAGGGTGTTGGCTGGTTTCCATAATATAGATCAGTTAGAGGTTGCCCATAATGGTACCAGCAACCATGTCATCCGTCAGTGCCATACCTGTGCAAAGATTTTAAGGCCTTGTAATTGTCTGAGGGTCTGTATTCTCCTCCTTGGACAAGGTGAAAGATACACAAGCTACCTGGAGAAAAACACTTATAAATTGAAAGAAGAGTAATTCTGATTGAGTAAGAAGAGAATGGGTGAACAAGAAAGGCAGAGGATTCCAAGAAGAGAAAGGAGGAACAAGGGGTGAGAATTACTTGCAGTTAGGGAACCAGCAGAGTGGGAGGAGCCGGTCAACTGGAAATGCCTGCTGAGACTAAGGTTGGAGCCTTGCTCATTGGCCAGTGAGAGGATGATTATGCTTGGTGTTTACTCAACTGAGGGTTCCTTGAAATAGCTAGGTGGGAGGAGGTGAGGAAAAGTTTAGGAATCCATCCCCAGCACACACCAAGGACACAAATAAAAAGAGTTGATAGCAATGCCCATGACATTTCAAAATAAATGTTTTAGCAAGGTGAACACAGGAACAGGAGAGACTATCACTCACACACACACACACACACACACACACACACACACACACACACACACACACACAGTGTGTTAATATGCTTCCATTTTTTGTACAAAAAGAAACAACTGTGGAATAGAGACATATACGGGAAGGCTGGGGGTAAAGGAAAAGGGAGCAAAGAGGCGGAAAGGAGAATTGGCTCTATGGCATGCTGGACGGATCTCATGGACCCCAGACAAAATAGCCGTCAGAGGATGTGCATTTCCCCACTTACCACCAAGCACATGGAGAAAAGCCAGAGTAAGGGCTTTTCTGAGGTGCTTATTTAACGTATCAAAGTGGCTGCCAGGTTCTCCCAACATCCCTCAGTCCCTACCAGTTACAGGGTATAGCTGGCATACTCTGCTCTCGATCCCGAATTCTCCCCTATATAATGGAGCAATTTTGGTTACCAGCCTCTCCTTTACCTTTTCCCCTGTTGGCTGCTACACTCTCTCTCCCTTCTTCCCATATGGTTCAGGGTCATGTCCACTCTGGACTCTCCCCAGATACATGCTCTTTTATCTACAATAAACTTTTTCCACCGGCTGGTGGTGGTTCATGCTTTTAATCCCAGCACTCGGGAGGCAGAGGCAAGGGGATCTCTGTAAATTCAAGTCCAACCTGTTCTACAGAGCGAGTTTCAGGACAGGCTCCAAAGCTACAGAGAAACCCTGTCTTGAAAAACCAACCAACCAACCAACCAACCAACCAACTAAACTTTTCCCTCCACCATACCTAAGACTAGTCATGTCCTTCCTTTGTATTTCTTTTTTTAGTTCAGTTTGGCTATGTTTTTATTTTTTAATCTTTGAGACGGGGTCTTACTATGTAACCCTGGCTGGCATGGAACTCGGGATGTAGAAGGTCTGGCTGCCTCGGTCTCCTGAGTGCTGGGATTAGAGGTGTGGACTGCCACACCAGCCAGAGGATGTTAAAGACAGACCAAAAAGGATCTAATCCCAGATTCCATACTGTGGGGCTAACTGTGTTTCTGTTCTTATTTTCATAAATAAAGGTAGTACTGGCTAATTCCTGGTCTATGGAAACAATGATTAAAATAACCACATGCATAGCATCTGTCAGAATATCAGGAGCAGATTAAGTCAAAATGAAGAGTTATTTCATTATCAGTTAGTTGACTTCTTTGGTGGGAACACAATTTAATAAACTCATTAATTAATATTACTTTGACATTAAATATTTATATTGTGCAGTGCTATTAGTGAAACCCTTCTGAACACTCTCCATTAGGTATCTGTTTCCAAACTGAACACAGAATGTATCTGCACTTCCAAGTGGATATTTTCCTTTGTCCTCAAATACCATCAACTCTAAGTTAAAGCCATACATTCAGAAGACTAAATACTCACCAGGTGTTTAAAGCACCAAGAAAACACATCCTATGTTGTCATCTGTGAGGAACTGACAACCCCAGTGAGACAAACAGGTGTGACCTTCACATAACCATGGCCCAGATCTGGCACAAGAGATGGAAATACTGGCAGTTAAGTGCCCAATTCTGTCTATGCATCTGCCGGTATGACATGAAGTCACATGCTGGAGTTACGCTCAGGCATTTTAGCTCTGTGGGCTCCTTTGGCACATTAATTGCTGTGGCAGTAACATCAATGAAAGTATTACACAGTACTGGTCACTCTCAGAAGCCCTACTGCTTGTTTGAACAGCTACATCATTTTTAAAGCATCATCAAACAAAAGTGTCTTTGTTATACATTGAGATGAATAATTACCAGCCATTTTCATGTGAGAATCTGCTCCTCCCTCCCCAAACTGAGGCTCTGAGTCTGTGGGGGGTGGGGTATAGGCAGCTGGACTTAACCAAAGCTTTTGGTTAAAGGCAAGAAATCGTGAGCATCTTCCCCAGATTTCTTAAGTGTGAGTATATGCTTCGAGCAAAATGAAGGTGGAGGGCCAAAGGAGAAGGTATTTCACTTTATATCTGGTACTGTGGAAAGAAAGAGTGGTCCTGGGGATGCTTAATAAAAACCAGCCACATAATTAATTATTCAAGTCTTTCTCCCTAGCACAGTTGGGTTTTGAAGGAAACATCAATACTAGCCTGTACAGAAACAACAGGAAAACTAAACAGTCATTTCTGAAGAAGCTGTGATTGACGCCGTAAAACGCTACAGATATGCCCCTTGGGGGAATGACTGTATATTTTAGCAAGCATGTCTTGCGTCTGTGCCACAAAAAGACACACACTTATTCACCCCTTATCTACCTATGGTGGAAGCTCTAGGCTCCACATCATAGTTGAATGAAGGCTGGATTAAGAAGCTAATCTAAGGCTATATATAGACAGCAACATCAATTTAATCCCCGCCCTCTCCACCCTCCCCTCCCTAGTTCCATAAATCGCCAAACCTGAGTTACAAAGACAGACAACTCGCTCAGAGCAAAGACAGCCCACACCCCAACGAAGTATTAGTGCGAGCGTAATTTGCTTCTAAATACCCATTACAAACACCACAGGTCCAGGATCCGTGGCTTCCAGAGGCCAAGAGATGACAGACAAGTAGTGGGGAGGACGAGGTTTTCAAAAAGAAAATTGCCTTCTCCGAGCCTCTCCCCATCACAAGCCTACTTCACTGGTGCGGGCCTCCCCGGGGATCGCCACGCACGAGACCATGTGCACCCGCCACTTCCACCGCGTGGCCAGCTCGCGGCTCTCCCGCGGTCCCCGGGGCCCTTGGGGCGGCCAAACGTAGCGAGGTCGGGGTGTTCTTCGTGGGGCACCGGTACACGGACGTGCAAGGATGATGGCGCGGCTCGGGGGCTTCTCTATCAAGAGGAAGGCAACCGCCCCAGGAGGCACATGCTTCCTCCAGGCTCCATCCCGGTGGATGGGAGTCCCTGTTCCGGAGGCTACTTTGGCTCCCTCAATCCTCAGGCTCCCTCCACTCCACTTGACCACCTCTTACCTGTCCAAGGAAGGAGCGACGACGCGCGAGACCGGTGGCTGCGGCGGATCCTGCAGCAAGCAGTGGCGGCGGCAGCGGCTGAGGCAGACAATGGAGGAGTGAAGGACAGACACATTGACATAGACACACGGAACCCAGTTTAGCTCCGCCCCCCGTCCCGGCCCCGCCCTGGACCCGCCCCTTACTCCACCAGCGCCAATCTAAGGGCAGTGCTGCGGGTCTAGAGAGGCATCCCGATGCTACTGCGCATCCCTACATAAGCCACTGCCACGCAGAAAAGTATTTGATGTAGAGGACAAGGAACACTATGTGCCTGCACTTCCTAATAGGTTAGTATGGGGGTAGGAAACCTAGAAGATATAATGATCCCTCCTGTAGATTTCTTCTTTTGGTTTGAACCTCGTGAGCTGCTCCAATTGGAGTCTCTTGCTGTGCTTGCAGCTCCTCCCCACCCGGCCAATGAGGCGCGGGGGGCGGTACTTGCGGAGAGCGCCTGCCCGGCTCGCCCGAGCTCGCGGCACCCGCCATCCCCCAGCCGTAGGACCCTGGCGAGCGCCACTCGGTTGGGCTGCTGTCCCGGCCTCGAGTTGCTTGGCTGTGACGGACTTTCACGACGCACACACGTCTCTCGTTTTGAAAACTCTTACCAAAGAAAAAGATTAAGCTTCAAGCTGGCGGGAACGATGGGTCATTTAAAGAAAGGCGAGCTGACCCAGGAAGAAAAGGAGCTGCTGGAAGTGATCGGGAAAGGTATGGGCGCAGGGCTGGTACCCGGGCGCCGTGCACCTGATCGCGGGGCGTAGAGGAGCTTGGGGGCGCTCTCCAGGCCCGGGGTATCTTGGGCAACTTGCGATCCGGAAATAGGCTTTCTGTGTCTGGCTGGGGAGGAATTGCAGGGGCGGAGAGATGGGAAACAGAAGCATCTCCGTGATCAAATCGAGGGTTAGGCGTCTAAAAATCAGCTTTTTGGAAATCGACAGACTTCCACTACCCCTCTGAGACTGTAAGGCGCGGCCCTGGGGCTGTAGCCTCCGCGTGTGCAAGCTTGCCAGCTCCTCGGATGTTTTGACCACAGTCAGTCAAGACCATAGTGGCCTGGTGGTTTTAGGCTCTTAAGCGGGTGTCTAGGGGGCCCTTTCGACTTCCGGAGGCCGAAGGATCTGGATCCCTTGCGGATCCCCGCCCCTGTTGGGGGTGGAGGGAGCTCTCAGCGAGAAGGTTCTTTATAAGGGCACAGAACTCGGTCTGAACGGGCCACCTTGAGCTTTCTGCATCCAGGGCCTCTATGGCTGGCTTCCTGCTGCCTAGGCCAGCTCAGGAAACCCCAGGAAGGCCAGGAGATGGGGAGAGCTCCGAGATCTTGTAGTGCTTCTTAGTACTTTCCCTTCCACTTCGTGGATTCGAGTCCCGCCTCCGCCGTGCGGCTTGTAGGAAGGAAGTCATCTAGGACAATCAGAAGCATAGTTCCCTCCACTAGTCTCCAAGTGGATGTCCTAGACGAATTCCCAGCTTCATCCCTTTACCTGGAAGGTGACATCAGCGTGACCACATGCCTGTCACTTTTCTGAGATGAGGATGAGGGCCTCCAGGCTTGACTCATGTGGGTGCTTTTAAGTCCGAGAATTAAACATATACCATCAAAAGACAGAGAAGCTGGGACATTGTAGCATCGGGCTCCAGTCTTCTATGTAGCCAAATTCAGTGTAGAACCACAGATAGAAAGGTAAATGCGTTCTTTCTAAGAAGGAATGCCTGAGTCTAGAGAATATGAAAAGAGAAAACCATCGGGTTTGAACTCAACAGGTGACTAGGAACTAATATCACTTCTAGGTCAGTCATGACTAGATTCTCAGGATAATTGATATTTGCCAGAAATCTCAGATCTCTGGGTTCGATTTTATTCTGCGACTTCTGTTTTCTGTGTTGTCTCCGGTTTCCTCGCTGCCTTCAGTAGGTCTGGGATTTAGTTTAGTGAACAGGAGCTTGGCTACGCGCCAAGTACTATACCCATCAAAAGTAAGAGAGGACAGTGCATAATCCACCAGGGATGGTAATTTTGATTTTAAACAGGCCAAAGCTAACACGTGTTCACTTGAAAGTGAAAACCAGTAAGCAGTTGGAGAAAATATGGTCTTAAAGGGGAGGTGTTAGTTTTTGGATGTATTCAGAGGTGTGAAAGGGTTTATTCTAAAGGTTGTACCAAATAGCAATAGCGTTTGCTATATTTCTTAGGCCACCTCACGCTCAAGGTTTGTGAGTACACAGATGCTGTTGTTCATTGGTTTACTTTCCACAAGCTAATGAATAAAGAACCGAAGTAGATTTTGTTTGTGATGCATTCTATTCCTATCAGGTTTTTGATCCATTATTGCTCTCAGGAAAAGTACAGAGAGATGGGAGAAGATAAGCCAACATTGAATTCCACTCACTTATACATTTAGTCTAGAAGAGCTAAAGGTTTGTGTTTTGTTTTGTTTTCTCTGAATTGTAGCAGGAAACATCATGGAATGGTCATAACTATGTGTCTGGGTTAGGGCTTGTTTTGGTTTTATTATAGTTTTGTTTGTTGTTGTTTTGTTTTTGTTTTTTGTTTTTGTCAATTTGACACAAGATAGAATCCTCTAGGAAAGGAAACTTCAGTTGAGAAAATATCTGCAACAGGTTACTAGTTTGTGCCAGCATTTTCTGGATTAACCATTGGTATGGGAAGGCTCAGCCTACTGGGGCTAGTGCCACCTTTGAGCAGTTGGTTCTGGGTTCTATTAACAAAAGCAGACCAGAAAGCAAGCCAGTAAGCAGCATTCTTCCGTGGCCTCTTCATCAGCTCCTGCCCCCAGGTTCCTGCCTGGAGTTCCTGCCCAGATGGTTTCCTTCATGATGGAGCATTCCCTGAGTTGCTTTTGGTCATGATGTTTTATAACAGCAGTAGAAAGCTGACACCATGACAGTCTAGTTTGCAACAGGACTACCATTGTGTTTCCTAGTGGTGTGGACTCACAGATGTCTAGTTCTTTGGGTGTAATAGTCCCTATCTCACGGCATTGTTGTAAGGATGAAGTGAATTAGTACAGGTAGCATGTTAAACACACCCTGTGCTTTTGGTAAATATCTTCCCTTCCATAGAGAAGGAAACTGCAGAGGTAGAGCTTCTAGAAACCTTGCAGAAATCTACTGTTTCAAAGCACATGTTACACTAGATATAGTAGAAGTGTCTTGAGTTTAAAAAAAAAACATCTTAAAGATATTTGAATGTATCTGTGTTTGTGCTGTAGAGCACAGGTACTCTTGGAGGCCAGATGGTATCAGATCCTCTGGAGCTGGAGTTAGTTACAGGTGGCTGTGAGCTGCCAGATGTAGATGCTGTGGGTGCTGGGAACTGAAATGCAGCCTTCTGCAAGAGTGAAGGTGGGGGTTTAAATGAGTGCACCGGACCCAAGATAAATGATATATAGGTATTTTTTAGGGAAGCCCTTACACAAATAATAGTAAATAACCACTTCGGTCTTCCTGCTCCAGAAGACACAGCTCTTTGGATGCTCCCACCACAACCCAAAAGAGCAAGCTAGCCCCTCCTCTACCTTATAAGGGGTCACATCTGAACACCTGAAGCCACACCCACAGGGTGTGACCACCATCACAAGTTCACTGGCTGAGCAAGATACCACCACATGGGAGCAATGTGTACTCTTAATTAGTGAGCTGCCTATGTAGCCTCCAGTTGTCTGCTTATAAGCATGTTTATAGCTTTATATATGATGATAGCAATTTATATCTATATATCTGTCTTTTAAAGTGAAGGCACTTGTGAGTTACACAATGCCTTTAGTGGGTAAGGTCCTTTCTGAGCAAACTAGACAGTCTGAGTTTGATCCCTGGAATCCACATAAAGATGGAATGAGATCTGTCTCCAAATGACAACTGTCTCAGTTGTCGTCTGACCTCCACATATGTGCCATGGCATGTGCACACACCCTCTACGTGCATCATACAGTTAAGATGCCTGAAATATCTTTACATAACTTTACTTATATATCTAAACATTATAGCAGCCACCAACTCAAACCACATTTTAAATTTTCAATTGGATATAGATGCTGTCAAGGCTCAGTTGTTAAGAACAGTTTTTGCTCTTGTAGACCTGGGTTCAGCTCCCAGTTGGCTCACAAGCTTCAGTATCTCCAGCTCCAGGGGATCTAAGGTCATCTTCTGGCCTTTACAGACACCAGTCAGGTTTGTGGTACACACAGGCAAGATGCTCTACCCGTAAATAGTAATTCAAATCCATACACACCTATGTGGTATTCTTGCTACACATATGTTAACTAGGATCTCAAAATAGTAATAATTGCTCTAAATGTAACAGTAGAAAGAACATGTGGGGGCTGGAGAGATGGCTCAGCAGTTAACAACACTGGCTGCTCTCCTAGACAGCCCAAGTTCCACTATCAGCAGCCACACAGTGGCTCACATTCACCTCTAACTCCAGGCCCATGGGATCTGATGTTTTCTTCTGGTGTCTGTGCGTACCAGGCAGACATGTGGTACAGGCAGACATGTAGGCAGCAGAACTCATACATATAAAATGAAAAGGGCAGGCCCAAGGCTTAGAGTGTGTCCATATTAAGGCAAGGCCTAAATCTTCCTCAGAATTCTCTGCCATTTTTGTTTATTGTTAGGAAAGCTAGGGCTTGGTCTGCTTTGTTGAGTTTAACACCATGAGTAGTAGAAGGTGGTGACAATGAGAATGCCACTCTTGGTGACACCTGTTTGCCAGTGCTGGTTTATCTAGATAAAACTGATCAGTTCCACTCAGTGAAGGTAGTAACTGGGTTCTATTTTCTTTAGTTTGAACATAAACTCTCAAAAGGAGCAAATCATTACTAGTTTTCATTAGTTTTGTTTGCACAAAGGTTGATCCAGTCTAATCCAGGCACTTCTCACAGTAATGTTGCTTCTACTGTGTTTGCTAAGTTAAATAGAACACATTTCTTTCCCCGAGTGAAACAGCTCTTTAAACCCTCAATTGTAAAATGTTATTTGAGAGTCTCCTTTGGAGGGTAAGGAATAAGTGGATGTCTGCAAGTCTGTATGAGCCCTGCGCTTCACATCTTAGACTGTTCTGTGGTTTCCTGTTGGTGTCATTAGATTGGGAACACCAACTTAAAAGTCATATTACATATGTATTTCCCCTAGGGATAGTTCACGCATGTATTTTCATTCTACAGAAGCTCAAATTCTGATGATTTTTTGTTTTTCATGCTCCCTGAATCTCCAAAAGCTGATGTAAGGGTTCTCGTAAATCTGTGTGTGCATGTATGTGTGTTCATGAGTGGGACATAATATGTGTTTGTTCTCTAACACCCTCCCTCCGTCCCTCACAGCTAAGCATCAGGAGTGCTGGGTGCATATCTCTTGGCATTTCCTAGGTAACAGGCATGTCTCTATTTACGAGTTGCTGTTTGTGACCCCCTAGTTCTACAGCATGGGCTGGTCATTGGAAAGATCAGCCACTGTTATAAGCTTGGAACTTTCAGCTTCACCTTGCTCCCATCAATTTCCAGGAAGGTGAAAGGGCAGGAGACTGAACTAATAATTGATCATATGTATTTACCAAAATATTTCCTCAAATATATCCAAAATACTAGATTGGGAAAGTGTTCAGATTGCTGGAAGATGGACTGCCTAAAGAGTGTTCTCTGTCTCCTCCCATATACCATGTCTTACTCATCTAGAGCAGTGGTTCTCGGCCTTCCTAATGCTGCAACTCTTTAATACAGTTTCTCATGTTGTGGTAACCTCCAACCATAAAATTATTTTCATCGTTCCTTCATAACTGTAATGTTGCTGCTGTTATGAATTGTAATGTAAATATTTGATATACAGGATATCTGATGTGCAAAGCCTATGAAGGGGTTGTTTGATTCCCAAAGGAATGGATACCCACAGGTGAAAACCATTGACCTGAATCTTTTACAGTTAACAGGAAAATGTGAGTTCGGTATTTCCTTGAGTCTTGTGAGTTGTTAAGCCGGAGGAAGACATCTCATTGATGTCTGCTGGAGAACTGCTCTGTGTGTGTGTGTGTGTGTGTGTGTGTGTGTGTGTGGTGTTGTAGGGGTGGGGTAGTTTCTGGTGTATAATCTTAAGATTGAGTGAGAGTTTAGCAGGAGAAAACATCCCTTCACTATGCTTTACAGAATGCCTAGTATCTTTTTAGGCTCTTGGCCATTGGGCAAACATTTTGTAGGATTAGAGGCCTGTTCTCTAATGAGACCCATTCTGTCCTTAACATGAGCAGGCTCTGGGATGCTCACAGTCTCTATTCTCCTTTTGTCCACAAACATCTCCTGGCCAGGAAGAAAGTGACCTCCATGAGTTCTCAGTGAAACAGGTGAACGGGGTGAAGGACTTCTTGCTCTGAATCTTCTTTTTTAAATGTATTTTATTGCATTGGAGCTTTGCTTGAATGAATGTCTGTGGGAGTATGTCAGATCTTGGAGTTACAGACAGTTGTTAGCTGCCATGTGGGTGCTGGGAATTGAACCTGGTGCCTGTGGAAGAGCTCCCAGTGCTCTTAACCACTGAGTCATCTTGAGAAAGTCTTAAATGGGAAGCTACAGGTATGGCTGAAGCTGAAAGCAGAAGCTTACACACCCCAAAGCTACTTCGCCCTGTGTCTGTGTGCGCACATGCGTGGACAACTTTGGGTGACATTATCAGGAACATTGTCTATGTCCTTTGAGATAGGATCTATTGTGTGCCTGGAGCTCACTTGCTAGGTCAGACTGGCTTACATGTACTGCAGCAAATTTCTCCTTTTTCTTAGCTGTTCAGCCAGTGATACCAACTGCCCTCACAGGGAGTTCAGAAAAACAAACTAACCAAAAAACCCCACTATTTACAGAAATAGTGACGATCCCACTATGATCCCCTGGGTCATGCAGGTCATTTCCTAACACACCCAGGGCATCACTGCATCTCCTGCACAAGCGAGGAGCCCTCAGGGGACTTGCCTACAAATCTTATAGTGGGAAAGGTGCACGATGGTGTTCAGTCTGCACCCCATTTTTCCTCATAATTGGGGTGCTCCCCTCCTTTTAGATGGGAGGCATAGCTCATCTTCACACTCTGAGGACATTGAATTTCATTGTTCTCCTCCAGTCAAGCCAAGAAATTATTTGACAGGACATGTAGCTGTCACGGATTAATGGTGATGATATTGATGGTCTCTTCTGCAACCACTTACTGCCATGATGCACACAAAACTGGGAAAACTTTTCTGACCCAATTACAATTGGTTTTCAATTTTGCAAGGGATGGACATTTCGATTTTAATGTGATCCTTTACAGTGTGGGAGACTGAATACTCACCAGAGAGCAATCTCCATAGCTGCAGACTTTGTAGTTATGTCTTACCTGGTGGTTTCCAAACCTAGCATTCTTTTTAAAAGATGCCATCATTCACAAGACCCAGTGCTGACAAGCAATACAATGACAAAGGATATAATACCAACTGTATCTTGAATCATAAGCATTACACAGATACAGTTGTTACTTCTGGATTCGGACTAGATTGTCTTTAGGATTTGTTTCAGCATTAACTCTTATGCCAAGTGGTTATAGTATGACTGCCAAAAGGAAAATGGGGCTAAGGTGATATGATCAGTGAAAGTAAAACCAAGATGGAATTATGTATGTTTGTATGAAACTTTTTCTCTGGAGAATGCTTGTGCAGCATGTGGTAAGTGGCTGAGTGCTTTATATCTTAGCACGGGCCTGACTAACTTAACCTTACAGACAGCCCTTTAACTTTTATTGTCATCACATTAGACCTTTGCCCTTTTATCCTGAGAGATGATCTCATGTTTCACTACCTTCTTTTTTTTTTTAAAGGTACTGTCCAAGAAGCTGGAACACTGTTATCGAGTAAGAATGTTCATGTCAACTGTTTGGATGAGGTAAAATTAATATAGTGTTTTACTTCCTGAGAGGATGAACGGCATAGGCATTGAGGGCATGGCTCAGTGGGTTAGTGCTCGCCATGCAACCATGAGGATTAGGGTTCAGGTTGTCAGCACCCATGTGAAACCAGGCATGGTGATATACATCTGTAATCCCAGCACTGGTGTAGGGAGGGGGCCGCAGAAACAGGATGCTTGGAGCTCATTGGCTAGCAGCCAATGGACAGTGAACTCCAGGGACACTGAGACACTGCTTGAAGAATAATGTGGAAAGCAATAGAGTAATATACTTGACATCAACTTCTAGCTTCCACATGGGTAAACATGCGCAATGGAAGTTGTGTTGTAGTGTTATATTATTTAAATCAAGATAAGAGACAATGAAAACACTATTAATCTTATGAGTGATCAATTTAAGCCCAAATTGTAAGCTCCTTCTCCCTCCTCTCTTCATTTTTTTCTTCTTTTTATTTTATTGTTGTTTTTGAGATAGTATTAATACAATCCATATGTCCCAGGCTACCCTTTGAACTCTTGATCCTCCTGCCAGCCTTGGTTATGCAATTAAAGGGGATTATAATCACATCTGTCTCCAATGGTATCTTTTTTTTTTTTTGTTGAGGCAGGGTCTTATTATTCAGCAATAGCTGACATGGAACTAGCTATGTAGACCAGGCTGGCCGTTAATTCACAGAGATCCACCTGCCTCTGTTTCCCAAGTACTGGAATTAAAGGCTAATTGTACCACAATACCTAGCACCTATCTTTTTTTTTTTTTTTTACAAAGTGTGGAAACATGATCTTTTATATGCTAATAGATTATATGTTATATTATTTTAAAAAATAAATTTTGCATAATATTAAACAAGTTTACTAAATGCAATGTGTTAGATTTGAAAATAAAAAAAATAATCAAACTAATGAAATGCCTATCTTGGAGTGTTTTTTAATTCACTAATTCTTAAATTCACAAATGAAACAGAAATATTTAGAATGAGAAATACATTTAGCAAAATATGCTGCTTATTGAAAGCTGTCATGGTGGCTAAAGCAATGATCAGAAGCCATTTTGTAAGTGGTATCATATTTTAAATCTTGTGGTATCCTACGCTTTCAAATCATGAAATTATATGAGTAAAACATGCAGAAAGAAATAGAAAAATAACTTAGAAATAGAAAAATAAAATCAAATAAGAAATATGAGATAAGGTATTAGCTACAAGACAGAAAATAGATAACTGGAAATCTCTGAGGTTGAAAGCTTTTGTGTTTCAGGTTTGCAATTGTTAAACCCACTGATGGAGAATAAGACTACCACAGTATAAGGCCAAATCCAAAGTAAGCTTACATAAATACTGACCAGGTGGATGGGCTCTGGCCATGTCTACACCTGAGTTCCTAGGAAATGGCCCCAGTCACTGTTTACAGGGGCTTAAGAAGAAAACCCATAACTCATTGCCTTTCACATCAGGTCCAATCAGGGGCAAGTGTACATCCTAACATATTTTCTGCCTGTGAACCTCTTTCCCGCATGTGCTCAAGCACATCCAGTGCAGATGGGGCAAACAAACTTGTTTAGAAGAGTGAAAAATGTGTGACTTGTTATCTCCCATAAACAATAGTCTCCAGCGTTTCAGAAACTATCTGTCCTTGGGCAATGGGCCTTGCAGATCAGAGGCATTTTTGTGTCATGGATCTCTAAGGCATAGAAATTAAAACTTAAAATGTAACCTTGGCTCTCACACAGTCATAACCCATAGAAGTGGAGAAAAGTTTCACAACTCATATCTGAGGAGGGACATTAGCAAGAATATAGTAAGAAGTTCTAACTTAAGAGAAAAGGACATATAACCCAGTGGAGGGGGGAAGGGGCTCCAAAGAAGATAAAGAAAAAAAAATTGCCAGAAACTCCTGGTAATCCCTGCTATCACTACCACTTGGGCAATGCTTTGGAAGCACAGTGGGGTATTGTTTCCTACACACTTGACTACAGTCAGAAGGGACTGCGTCGTGACACCTCTCACTTCTGCTGTGTTGAACAGTTCATAGGTTTTCTCCATGGCATTAACTCATCTCATATCTATAACTGGAAGGTAGCATTTTAAATTTGACCTAGGGATTAACTGTTTTATTTGTCTCCTATTCTTGATTTTATTTTTTTTTTTAACACTGACAGACTATGAAAACAAACTAGGCTAATGTAGAATTTTTTATCTCAGAACATGGAAGTGTAAAGTGTATTAATAGTCCTTCAGGTTTTTTTTTTTTTTTTTTGTGGCCCACTGAAATCACATCATAGAGTGTAGCATTAGAAACAACATAATATTTAGCAATTATTGCACAGGGACTTTATAATTTTCTTTTGCATTGTTTAAGTAATGCAAAATGGAACTGAGATAAGAATGTAGGAATGATACCCAGATCTTTGAAAAGTTAGTCCAAATTTTCAGATTCTAATAGCTGGGGTAATGATACAGGAAGTGCACATTACCTGTGGACATAACAAACAGCTGGCCCAGACACCTCAAAGGGAGTGACGTGGTCAAGAGAACTCTTTACGCTTTTATAAAGACGATTTCTTGGTTTTTGGTCCTAAGATCTAATCTTGCTAAGGTGGCCACTACTAAAAGAGCAGGACCAAGAGAATAAAGAGACAGAAAGAGGGAGGCAGCATTTTTTTTTTTTTTAACTGAAGAGAAGTAATGGCAAACAAAGGGAGGCTGACAAGTAAATAGGCAGAAGTGACTAGTAGTCAAAACAGAAGAACAGTAAAAAAGAGCATGATTTGCAACAGAAGACCTTTGAGGTTTACAAATTGTCACATTGTATTGAGACGTTCTGCTTTCCTGTAGTCTAGTATTAGTCTTTGCAGGTGAAGGCTGTAGGATAGGGTTCTGGGTAAGGGGTGGGGGTGGGGTTTGGGGCAGGGGTGTTTGCTTGCTAACCCATTCTGAAAGAACAGAAGGAAAGGTTGAAATCTGAATGGTTTGTTTCTTTAAAAAAAAAAAAAAAGAGTAGTTGTGTGTTTGTTTAATTCGCATGCTAAATACTCAGTTTTGTCTGACATTTCAAATTTCATTTGTTTTGGTTACCCCATCTATACCCCACTCCTCTTGCTTCCCTGTCTTTCCTCCTTCTCCCGCTTCCTCTCCCAGTATTCTTCTTTTTTTCACCTTCATGTCACTTGTTTTAGTACACCCACTCTTCCTCAGTGGTTCCTGTTGTTGTGGGGACCTTTTCTCACCCATGGCTCTTTGTGGGTTCATGACCTGTACCCGTTGTTGTTGCTGTTGTTTAGGTGCTAGAGATCAAACCCAGGGCAACTATTCACTGTGCCCCTGAGCTACAGTAAGGCAGCAGATTGCATGCCCTCCCCCTCCCCCCCCCGGCCTACATGCTGTCCTCTTAATGCATAGATTCCGTTAGTCATTGGGGCTCATACCCTATGCTTTCAGTCCATTTCTGCCTCATTCAGGTGATGGTCAGACAGTCCATTCCTTTTCATGAAAGTACTAATTACCCTTACAACCCACCCATTCCCAGCATGCATTATTCCTTTTCTATATAGACACACAATTAAGGGAGTCTTAATATCCCTGTTTTCCTGTTCGCACTGATCACTCCCATTGAGTAACCTCTTATACAATCACCTGAAAGGACCCAGCCTCCAATTCTGTAATCAGTAGCCTCCTAAAATGGTGGTTTTTTTTTAGGCAAGCTAGAAAGAGGAAAAATTAAGGTCCTTCAGGACCTTTCCTGTTGAATGAAAGACAAGAACCTCCTACACAACTGATAAAAAGCCAAAATTTTCCATGGAGATTAGTTTCCTTAGAAATATCTCAAGAATGGATGCTCAAAAGAGCAAGTGAACTGTTCTTGAGAACAGAATATTTATGATCATGAGCTGAACTGTATTAGTACCCATCTCATCCCTAAACTGAAACAACACACTTCATAAAATCATATTACAATTTCATTGCCAAGAAGAAATACTTTTTCCTTTTTATTTATTTATTATTTATTTATTTTGGAGACAGGATCTCACTACGTTGCCCTGGCTGGCATGGAACATATATAGAGCCTTCTCTGCCTCTGCCACTGATGGATTAAAGACACTCATCATTATGCCGAGTTGCAAGAAAATTCTTTATAATAAAATAAATGAAGTAATCTACCTCATGTATTTTTACTAAATTTTGAAACTTTGCTTAATCTTTAAATTTTGTTTAAGTTATACTTTTGAAGTAATGTTACTAAGAAAGCTGTGGAATTGTAGTATCAATATAAGTTTCAAATTCAGGAATGAATCGAACATAGCACACCAATAAAAAATGCACAGTGTAACGACAGAACATGGGCAAGGCCAAGCGCCACTGTCAGACCTTCACACCCCAGCCCACGAGTGCACAGCCTGTCAAGAAAAGCTGTGATCAGCAACGTAGACACAAGTGGGCATTCATTCTTGGGTAATCCTCAAGGCAATACAAGATTTTTTGAGGATATGCTAAAATCTCTAAAAGAAATTGTCTTCCTTGGGCCATGAGATTTAAGAGAACTGTTGTATGTTCTGTAATATTATTGCATTATATGATACTTCATTAGATAAACAGGCAGATGGAGCCCAAGCAATTCAGTCCAGTTTAAATATTGCCAGCTACTTTGCAATGTTTGCGATCATATGTAATCAAATCATAATTAATTATGTAATTAAATATGTGTATCATTTGGGGATTTTTGTTTTAATATATGATGTTATACCAGTAAATATATCCTGTGCCTACTTTCTCTCATTGTCAGTAGTCAGAGAATTTCCAGTTCATTACGTATAGATGAATTTTTAAAACTTTGTGTGTGTGTGTGTGTGTGTGTATACGTATGTTTACAAAGGCCAGGAGAGGGTATCTGATCTTCTGGATCTAGAGTCACAGGCACTTTAGGGCCATCTGCTGTGAGCACTAAGAACTGTGCTCAGGTCTTCTGAAGGTGCAGCAAGCAATAATAACTTCTGAGCTATTTCTCATCTTTATTTGTTTATATTGTGTGTGTCTGTATGTGTGGGGGCCATGTGTGCTCAATGAATAGCATCTTGAAGTAGGTTCTGTCCTACCATTGGATCCTGCTGATCACACAGGGTTAGCCAGGCTTGGTGGAAGCACTTTTATCCACTGAGCCATCTCAACAGCTCCAAATTTACTCATTGAATAGCTTTAGAATATCCTATTATGAATATGCCAGAATTTAGTCAGCTTTACTTTTGACAAGTGTTCTGTTTATTTTTTGTGTTTTGTTTGGTTTGGGTTTTTGTTTGGTTTGGTACTGGAGGTTGAACTTAGGACCTTGCAATTGGTAGGCAAGTACTCTAACATTAAGGTACATTCCAACCCCTTTTTAAAACATTTACTTTGAGATAGGGTCTCTCGTTAAGTTACCCAGGCTCAGGCAGGCCTTCAACCTGTGGTTCTCACATGTTAGCCTCCTGTCTTCAGTTTTCTTGTGTTCATTTGTATCTGAAGAACTAAAAGTGTGAGGAGATGAGGACCTTATGCAGTCTGGGTTCTGAGCATTGCTCTACTTGTTTGATAGTCTGTGAGGTTGAACATGTCTTTTTTGTTTGTTAATTTAAAAAAAAAAAAAATGTTTTGTGCCCAGAAGATGAGATAATATCTAAGAGAGGATCTATGAGAGGAACATACTTTATGGGTTTTAAAGACAATTGTATTAATTTGCTTGTGTTGACAAGTTATGAGACTGGAAATATGCATAACTAATATATTTTTACTTCTGTTTAAAGAATGGTATGACTCCTTTGATGCACGCAGCCTATAAAGGAAAACTTGATATGTGCAAGCTACTTCTGCGCCACGGAGCTGATGTCAATTGCCATCAACATGAGCATGGATACACAGCCCTCATGTTTGCTGCACTTTCTGGTAAAATTTTAGTATTTACTCTATCAGTGTTAATTACGCATACAATTTAAATGGGCATATGTTTTAAATCTAATGCATGTTTTAGCAATTTTTGGAAGTTTTATAGAAAAGAGTGGTGAGAATTGACCTTTGCAAAGCTATAATGCAGCTAGGTGGTGGTGCACACTAATCCTAGCATTCAGGACACAGAGGCAGCTAATTAATCTGTGAGTCTGAGACCAGTCTGGTCTACAGAGTGAGTTACACGACAGCAGGGCTACACAGAGAAACCCTGTCTTGAAAAAACAAAATAAAATAAAATGAAAAACTATAATGTCTAAAACAAGTTACAGAGTTAGTGATCTGTTTCCTTTCTTTCTTTCTTTCTTTCTTTCTTTCTTTCTTTTTTTTTTTTAAAACATGTTTATTGTGGCTGGGGAATATACTCACTCACACAGCATGCATGCCATCTACAGGTCAGAGAACAGCTTGCAGAGTTAGTTGTGAGGACTGATTGCCAAGTCTTCCGCTTTGCAGCCAACACTCTTACCTACTTGACTATCTTGTCAACCTAGTGACCTGTTTCTTTAGGGACTTAAGATCTATTGGTTCTCTATGACCCTCTTCTTTCACATGTGCTCCTTAGAGTCCAAATCTTTACGTTTTAATGGAATGCAAACATTTCTTTGGTCTTTTATCAAATAGCTACCATGACAGTGCTGGCTGTTTGCCTAGCTGGATCATCCATATGGAAACAGACTTACCTGCTTCCATGCCTGTTTCCTGAATAAAATAACTGAAAAGTGTCACTTAAAGTAAAACTAGAGTTTAAGGATTATTGAATCTCCCTTTCCTTCTCCCTTCACTCTTCCTCTCCCCCCACCTCTCTGTTTATGTTTTGAAACAGGATCTTACTGTGTCTACTTGGCTAGCCTGAAACTCATAGAGATCCACCTGCCTTACTTCCTGAGAGCTGGGGTTAAAGATGTGTGACATCATGCCCAGATGATTGTAAGTCTTTAAGAAAATAGAGATTAACATTATAAGCTCTTATTTTAAAGGAACGTGGGCATGTGTGTGTGTGTGTGTGTGTGTGTGCGCACACACACACACACACACACACACACACACACACAATCACAAAAGCATTTCTAAGTAGTGTATGCAATAAAGAATCCATAAATAAAACACAAACATTAGGGGCTGGACTAGTGGACAGAGAGGTGCAAAAGTGCAGAGCAAGAAAGCCTTTAACTTGGAGAAGAGAACCGTATTCCAAGGATCCATCATCAACGTCACCAGCAGCATGGAGAGAGAGAGAGAGAGAGAGAGAGAGAGAGAGAGAGAGAGAGAGAGAGAGAGAGAGAGAGAGAGAGAGAGAGAGAGAGAGAGAGAGAGAGAAGCCAGGAGATACCTTCACTCAGAGTAGCCATCTCTTTGTGGGTCACTGAGGAGGAAATGAGGAAACTTTCTGAGAACTACTGGAAAGCAGTAAATGTTTTTCATTCATAAGAACAACGACGCTGGCTTTACCTGCTTGGAGACACGACCCCTAGCGGAGGTTGACAAAATGGAGCTGGACAATTTGCCTCTCCCGGGAAAGCAGCTGTACGTATGCTTGCAGTCAGCAAACTTCCTCAGTGTGTGTCCAGCAAAACACTGGATGAGACCTTTTCTGTTTGGCCAGGTGGAGAGGTGGAGGACTGTGGTCATTGTGGATGACCGAGAAAGGCCCTCCGGGAAAGGAACTGGTGAGTGGAACTCAGCTGCTCAGAAGCTCTGGGCAGATTCAGTGAAGACTCCTTCTTGCTAACCACATTTCCTCAGATCGTGACTGTGGAGCCAATGAACATGATGAAGGGGAGCTGACCATAAAACACTCCAGCCATTACACAGAGCAAAAGCAGCCACCCAGATTTGCACTGCCTGGGTCCTCAGAGTATGAGTATGCCATGCGCTGGAAGGCACTCATTGAGATGGAGAAGCAACAGAAGGATCACATGGGCTGAAACATCGAGGAGGTTCGTGGAGCTGGAGGTGGAGGCAGCACACCATGAGCACCAGGTTATGCTAATGAGGCAGGGTTTGATGAGGCTTCAAGAACGTCTGAGAATGGAGGAGCTGCCTAACCAAGAGGTTGGAAAGGAAAGAAAGCAGGACAGCAAGGATTCAAAGGAACCTTCCCTGATGCGTGAGAACAAGGGATACGGATTGGCCAAATGACTATGGGAGGTGCCATGGGCATAAACAATAAAGACGCCATTTCCCCTGCTTCTTTGCCAGCTGGTACCCCAGCTCCTCCAGGATCTGATGGAACAGTAGGATTGAACCCACCACCAACTAAATGTTTTGGTCAAGCTGCTATTACAATGCAACGAATTGGAGCAATTAGTGGAACACTTCCTGCATCCAACCTCCCCACTTCTGGAGCTGAATTTGCTCTAAATAAATGCTCCCCTTACTACATAGAGTTTCAGTGTCTAGTTTCCTGCAATCCTGAACTAAAGGCCCTTTATTGGACTAGCCAGAATTCTACTCTAGAAAGGTGTTAGAGGTTCTCATCAATAGCTATGCCATCCCTGCCCTACTCTCAGGAGTATCCTTGGAGGCAGAGGGCAAGGGAGGAGTGGAGGAAGTCTGTGGGATATTGCTTTATCAATCTGTCTGGTAAGTTCCCAAGGGGTGTTGATTGTTGATGGCTTGGAGAACCATGATGAAATGGTCTCAAGAGTTCCGCCAATCTTGATCATTTTCTTCCTTCTTCCTTTCTTTCCTTCTTTCATATTTTGTTCATCATGTTCTAATTACTTTCTTATCTTCATTCCCCTCAATCCCAGACATACTGCTGGCCCGTTACTAGCATTTCTTATTGGCTAGCTCTGTCTTAAATACTAACCCATTCCTATCAATCTAAGTATTTCCACGTGGTCTTGGCTTACCGGAGAGAGGGTCCGAACCTTTTATTCCTCTTGGTCCTACATTTTGACTCTCCTCTTACCTCTCCCCTTGCCTCCTAATTCCATCTATCTTGCTTTCCTATGTGCCAATAGTGCTTTATTCATTAACCAGTAAGAGAAACATATTTACACAATGGCACTTCCCATCATTGTTACATTCTGTTTTTCAAGTGAATGATTACAATGAATACAAGTAAAAAGCAGCATATTTTCCATGTCTCTTACACAATTAAACATTTTACACATTATAAGTGAAAAACAAATTATCCCAACATATAGTGCATTTTGCCAGTGAGCGTGTAATGTGACCACACCCCTTTGGGCATGGCTTCAGGTGGACAGAAATGGAAAGAGGGAAGCATGAGGTGTGGTCTTACTTGCCGGAGTCTTTTCTCTTGGGTCAGTGGATCTGATAGGAAAGGCAGAGATGTTCTTCCTTGGTTCTTTATTATTATCTGTGTAAGTCTTTCCCAATAAATAACCATTTTTCATTTATCTTGGGTCTAGTGAAATCATTACACCCTCCACTTTACCAAGAACTCACATACATTCATACCCAAGCAACTTGTTATAGATTAACCGTGTGGGCAAGCAAGATATTCTTCTTAGCCAGGTCTTTTATAGGCAGGCTGCAATTTGCAGTAACAAAGAAAGGGTCAATTACTTTATTACTTACCTTGAAAAGTAATCTTATTAAGGAATCTTAAAGTCATTAGAAACCTAAACTTTTATATATGCAAAAGAATCAGTCAGCTGTACTTTAAATCTTTATGGTACATATCCACTTTAATGTTTTTTTTGTATCAGGATATTGAGGGCAGAAATGGGTATAAGGAATTAATCATCATCTTTGGTCATCAACCAATCCTAGCAAGAAATCTCGGTGAGTCAGCTAGTAAGAATTGGGCTGCTTTGTTTTTGTTCCCTGATCTTTTTTTTTTTTTTTTGATGGTTCTTTTTTTTATGGTTCATTTTTTGTTCATTTTATGCTGGACATAATTATACATGCCTTTTTAAAAAAATGAAAACAAACATTTATAAACAATATTTGGGAATTTGGGCGTCGTTCTTTCCAAGCTGCTTCCTGCTGGTAGGGGGCTCTGTCATGGGGGAATCCTAAGAAGACGCAGAAATCCTGGCTGTAGTGGTCTGCAAGGCTGCATTGTCCCATTGACGTTGCTTCAGGGGGTTTTTCTCCATCAAACCACATTAGTCTGGAAGGAATCCACAGCTTTTCGTTTTCTGTGGAAACCAAATTAGAAATCCTTTTCCCCAGTAAATTGTCCTTAGGCTTAAATTTTGAAGTCAAAGCATTTTTATATATATATATATACATATATATATATACATGTATATATATATTGTATATATATATATATATTGAATTGATCCAGCAGCATTTTTTCTTCTTTTTTTTTAATAATAATATAATTTAAAAATTTTACATGTGGATCCCAGTTTCCTCTCCCTCCCTCCAACCCTCCTTCCCTCCCTCCTTCCTTCCCTCCCTCTTACCCTCTTTCCCTGTGACATGCATCCTGGCTACCCTCCCCTCCCATCTCCCCAGCCCCATTCCACTTGTAGGGCTATGCTATCCAGGTTGGGTCATGTAAGTCTGTCAAGTCATTTGAAGTAAGGACTAGGACTTCTCTCCTGTCTCTAGATTAAGGGGGTATCCCTCCATGGGGGATGTGTCCGCAAGGTCCTTTTGTGCACCAGAAGTAGATCCTGTTTCTACTGTCTGAGGTCCACCAGACTGCTCAGTCCTTCTAGCTGAGACCCATATTCAGGGGGTCTAAGTCAGTCATCAGTCTGGGAGGCCCAAGCTTCTCCTTGTTCAGGTCAGCTATCTTTGTGAGTTTCTGCAACCTGGTCTTGTCCCCTCTCTCTGCATCTGGATTCTAGCTCGACTCAGTGTTTGGTTATGTGTGTTTGCTTCTTTTCCAACAGGTACTAGATGAGAACTCCATGATGGTGGATAATTTAGTTGATGATCTCACTATCAGGGAAGGGCATTTATGGTAGCCTTTCCATGGTTACTCGAATTATTAGTTTGAGTTGGTCTTGTAGTTCTCTAGACCTTTCTTTAGGTTCAGTTTTCTCTTCAAACCAATAATGGCTCCTTCTTTTATGCCCCCTCTCACCCTGACTCAACCTATCTAGTCACATGTGTTTTCCTCTCCTCCCCTTCTCTTTCTCCTAGTTCTCGCTCCACTCACTGCCCCCCCATTTCCCATGTGCTCTGGGGGACTTGTCCCTTCCCCCTTTTTTGAGGAACCATATATGAATCTTTTAGAATACACCTTGTATCCCAGTTCGTCTGGTGGTGTGTATTATAGGCTGGTAATCCTTTGCTCTAGGTCTAAAATCCATATATGAGCGAATACATACCCTGTTCCTCTTTTTGTGACTGGGTTACCTCATTCAGGATGGTTTCTTCAAGTTCCATCCACTTGCCTGCGAATTTCAAGATTCCGTTATTTTTTTGTGCAGAGTAATATTCCATTGTGTAGATGTGCCACATCTTCTTTATCTATTCTTTAGTTGAGGGGCATCTAGGTTGCTTCCAGGTTCTTGCTATTACAAATAATGCTGCTATGAACATAGTTGAGCATATGTCTTTGTTGCATGGATGTGAGTCATTTGGGTATATACCTAAGAATGGAATTGCTGGGTCCTGTGGTAAGCTAATTCCCATTTTCCTGAGGAACCGCCATACTGATCTCCAAAATGGCTGTACGAGTTTACACTCCCAGCAGCAGTGAAGGAATGTTCCCCTTTCTCCACATCCTCTCCAGAATAAGTTGTCATTAGTGTTTCTAATTTTAGCCATTCTGGCAGGAGTAAGATGGTATCTCAAAGTTGTTTTCATTTGCATTTCCCTGATAACTAAGGATGTTGAATATTTTCTTAAGTGTCTTTCAGACTCTTTGATTTCCTCTATTCAGAATTCTTTCTTTAATTCTGTACCCCATTTTTAATAGGGCTATTTGGTGCTTTGTTGACTAGTTTCTTGAGTTCTTTGTATATTTTTGAGATCAGCCCTTTGTCAGATGTAGGATTGGTAATAATTTTTTCCCTGTCTGTGGGCTGCCGTTTGGTCTTGTCAACTGTGTTCTTTGCCTTACATAAGCTTCTAAGTTTGAGGAAGTTCCATTTATTAATTGTTGATCTCAGTGTCTGTGCTACTGGAGTTATGTTCAGGAAGTGATCTCCTATACCAATTTGTTCAAGGGTACCTCCTACTTTCTCTTCTAAGAGGTTCAGTGTGGCTGGAATTATGTTGAGGTCTTTGATCCATTTGGATTTGAGTTTTGTGCATGGCAATAGACATGGGTGTATCTGCAGTCTTCTACACACCATCATCCAATTGTGCCAGCACCATTTGTTGAAGATGTTTTCCTCCCCCTATTGTATTTTTTTAGCTGTTTTGTTGAAAATCAGGTGTTCATAGGTGTGTGGATTAATATCGGGATTTTCAATTCGATTCCATTGGTCTACCTGTCTATTTTTGTGCCAATACCAGGCTGTTTTCAGGACTATAGCTCTGTAGTAGCGCTTAAAGTCAGGGATGGTGATGCCTCCTGAAGATCTTTTATTGTACAGGGTTGTTTGGGCTATCCTGGGTCTTTTGTTTTTCCATACAAAGTTGACTATTATCCTTTCAAGGTCAGTGAAGAATTGTGCTGGGATTTTAATGGGGATTGCATTGAATCTATAGATTGCTTTTGACAAGATTGCCATTTTTACTATATTTATCCTTCCAATCCAACAGCATGGGAGATCTTTCCATTTTCTGGTATCTTCTTTAATTTCTTTCTTTAAAGACACAAAGTTCTTATTGTATAGGTCTTTCACATGTTTGGTAAGTGTTACCCCGAGACATTTTATGTTGTTTGTGGCTATTGTAAAGGTTGATCTTTCTCTGATTTCTTTCTCAGCCTCTTTGTCATCTGAATAAAGTAGGGCTACTGATTTTTTTGAATTTATCTTGTATCCTGCTAGTTTGCTAAAGGTGTTTATCAGCTGTAGGAGTTACCTGGTAGAGTTTATTGGGTTGCTTATGTAAACTATCATATTATCTGCTAATAGAGACAATTTGACTTCTTCCTTTCCAATTTGGATCCCCTTGATCTCCTTTTGTTGTCTTATAGCTTTAGCTAGAACTTCAAGTACAATATTGAAGAGACATGGAGAGAGAGGACAGCCTTGTCTTGATCCTGATTTTAGAGGAACTGCCTTAAGCTTCTCTCCATTCAGTTTGATGTTGGCTGTTGGTTTACTGTATATTGCTTTTATTATGTTTAGGTATGTTCCTGTTATCCCTGATCTCTCCAAGGCCTTTATCATGAAAGGGTGTTGAATTTTGTCGAAGGCTTTTTCAGCATCTAGGGAGATGATCATATGTTTTTTTCTTTTTCAGTTTGTTTATATTGTGGATCACGTTGATAGATTTTTCATATGTTAAACCATCCTTGCAACCCAGGGATGAAGCCGACTTGATCATGGTGGATGATTTCTCTGATGTATTCTTGGATTCGGTTTGCCAGTATTTTATTGAGTATTTTTGCATTGATGTTCATCAGGGATATTGGTCTGTAGTTTTCTTTCTTAGTTGTATCTTTGTGAGGCTTGGGTACCAAGGTGATTGGGGCCTTGTAGAAAGAGTTTGGTAATGGGCCTTCTGTCTCTATTGTGTGGAACAATTTGGGGAGTATTGGAATTAGCTCTTCCTTGAATTTCTGGTAGAATTCTGCACTGAAGCCATCTGGCCCTGGACTTTTTTTTGTTGGAAGGCTTTCGATGACTGTTTCAATTTCATTGGGGGTTATAGGCCTATTTAAGTTGTTTATCTGTTCTTGGTTTAATTTTGGTTAATGATAGTTGTCTGGATTTCCTCTGTGTCGTTTGTTATGTCCCCCTTTTCATTTCTGATTTTGTTAATTTGCATGATCTCTCTCTGCTTTTTCATTAGTTTGGATAAAGGTTTGTCTGTCTTGTTGATTTTCTCAAAAAACCAGCTCTTTGTTGCATTGATGTTTTTGTATTGTTTTCCTGGTTTCTATTTTATCGATTTCAGGCCTCAAATTGATTATTTCCTGGCATCTACTCCTTTGGGGTGAGTTTGCTTCTTTTTGTCCTAAGGCTTTCAGTTGTGCTGTTAATTCTCTAATGTAACTATCCTCTGTTTTCTTCATATGGGAACTCAGTCCAATGAACTTCCCTTGTAACACTGCCTTTCAAGGTGTCCCATAAGTTCGGATATGTCGTGTCCTCATTCTTATTGAATTTTAGGAAGTCCTTAATTTCTTTCTTTATTTCTTCTTTGACCCAGGTGTAGTGCAATTGCCCATTGTTCAGTTTCCATGAGTTTGTAGGGTTTCTGAGATTTGTGTTGTTGTTGAATTCCAATTTTAAAGCATGGTGGTCTGATAAGATACAGGGGACTATTCCAATTCTTTTGTATCTGTTGAGGTTTGTTATGCCACCTAGTATGTGGTCGATTTTAGAGAAGGTTCCCTGTGGAGCAGAGAAGAATGTATATCCTTTTGTGTTTGGATGGAATGTTCTATAAATGTCTGTTAAAACCAGTTGAGACATAACTTCTGTTAGTTCTTTTGTTTCTTTGTTGAGTTTCTGATTGGTCGTCCTGTCTAGTGGTGAGAGTGGTGTGTTGAAGTCTCCCACTATAAGTGTATGAGGCTTTATGTGAGCTTTGAGTTTTAGTAGCATTCTTTTACGAATGTGGGTGCCTTTGTATTTGTGGATAGATGTTCAGAATCGAGACTTTTTGTTGATGGATTTCTCCTGTGATGAATATGAAATGGCCATCTTCATCTCTTTTGATTAATTTTGGTTTGAAGTCTAACTTGTTAGATATTAGGATAGCCACACCTGCTTGCTTCTTGGGTCCATTTGATTGGAAGATCTTTTCCCAGCCCTTTACCCTGAGGTAATGTCTATCTTTATAGCTTAGGTGTGTTTCTTGTATGCAGCAGAAGGATGAATTCTGTCTTCGTATCCATTCTGTTAGCCTGTGTCTTTTTATAGGTGAGTTTAGACCATTAATGTTGACGAAGAGTAAGGACCATTGATTGTTAATGCTTGTTTGTTTTAGATTTGCTTTCGGCAGTGGTATTGTGAATTTATTTGTCCTTCTTTACCCTTGGTTTCTGGTGAAGTGGGATTATCTGTTGCCTACATCTTTGTGAGCGTAGTAAACTTCCTTGGGTTGGAGTTTTCCTTCCAAAGCTTTCTGTCAGGGTGGATTTGTAGATCCGTATTGTGAAAATCTGGCTTTGTCATTAAATATCTTGTTTTCTCCATCTATAGTGATTGAGAGTTTTGCTGGGTATAGTAGCCTGGGCTGGCATCCGTGGACTCTTAGTACTTGTAGAACATCTATCCAAGACCTTCTGGCCTTGAGGGTTTCCATGGAGAAGTCAGGCGTGCTTTTGATAGGTCTGCCTTTATATGTTACCTGTCCTTTTTCCATCGCTGCTCTTAATATTCTTTCTTTATTCTGTATGTTAGGTGTTTTGATTATTATATGTCGGAATATAATAATTATGATAATAATAATTATTATTATTTAATATGCTTCTTGTACTTTTATGGGCATGTCCTTCTTCAGATTGGGAAAGTTTTCCTCGATGATTTTGTTGAATATGTTTTCGGCCCCTTTGAGCTGGACTTCCTCACCTTCCTCGATGCCTATTATTCTTAGGTTAGCCTTTTCATAGTGTCCCACCTTTCCTGGATGTTTTGTGTTAAGGATTTGTTGGATTTACAATTTTCTTTGGTCGATGAATCTATTTCCTCTAGTTTATCTTCAGCACCTGAGATTCTGTCTTCCACCTCTTGAATTCTGTTGGTAATGCTTGTGTCTGCAGTTCCTGATCATTTGCCCAGTTTTTGTATTTCCAACATTCCTTCGGTTTGTGTTTTCTTTATTGTCTCCATTTCCGTTTTCATGTCTTGAACCTGTTTAATTGTTTTTTCTTGGATTTCTGTACCTTCTTTATGAATTTTATTCATTTCTTCCAATTTTTTGTTTTATCTTCCATTTCTTGAAGGGATTTTCTCAGATCTTCTTTCAGGGCCTCTATCATCTTTATGACGATAATTTTTAGGTCGTTCTCTTCTGATTCATTTGCTTTGTTGTGTTCTGGTCTAGTTGGTGTAGCTTCCCTAGATTCTGGTGGTGTAATGCTTGTCTTTCTGATGTTAGGTGTTTTCTTGTATTGCTGTCTTACCATAGCTTTTTCCAGTAGGTGTTGGTGGGGTTTCTCCCTCTCTCTATGGATTTAGGTGGGTCAAAGTTTCGACGTCTGTAGTTCTGGGTGGTCCAAGCTCTCTAGGAGGTTTCTCCGTAGGCAGGGGCCCGACGATGGGAGTCAAAGTTCAGGTTCCAGCAGAGGAAAGCTGAGGCCTCTTTGGCAGAGGGATGTTTCCTCAGGGATAGTCGGGTCTAGCTCTAGCGAAGGGCTGGGATGATACCCAGGGTGTTTCAGCACCGATAGCTGGCATTCTCCAACTGAGTAGTGCCTCGTTAGCAGAGGTCCTGTGATGGGGGTCAATGATCCAGCCCTCAGGAACTCAGGGTGGATCCGCAGAGATAGGTGGATCTCTGGGAGGTGCCCAGAACTCCAGTAGAAGACCAGTGGTGTGAGTCAGAGACCAAGCAGGTGGAAATTACGGGTGGTCCCACTTGAATAGGCCGGTCTATTGTGCTCAGATGGGCTCCAGGAATTTCCCTGAAGGAGGCTGGATTGTTGGCTCCACTCTCTGGTGGCACAGTGCTCAACCATAGTGGTGGGATAGTGTGCAAGGTAGGGAAGAGCGTAGAGGGAGGGCAGACTCTCGGTGGGGGTGGGTGAGGGTACATTGGAGCTCCAAGAGCATTCTCAGTGGGGACAGGATGCAGGGGCAGGGAGATCCAGGACCCACCCAGGGATTTCCCGGGAGGGTGCAGGGGAGAATCGGCCTCCCCAGCGGGATTAGACCCAAATTCACCTGTAGCCAAGGCCTGGTGACAGGGACAAAGGCTGGGCTGATACTCAGGATGTTTCAGCACTGATAGGCAGGTCTAGCTGGCACTCTCCAGCTGAGTAGGGCCTCTTTAGCAGAGGTCCTGAGATGGGGGTCAATGATCCAGCCCCCTGCAGGAACTCAGGGTGGACCTGCAGAGATAGGCAGATTTCTGGGAGGTGCCCAGAACTCCAGTAGAAGACCTGTGGTGAGAGTCAGAGACCAGGCAGGTGGAAATTCTTGTTCCATGATCTTAAAGGGTTCCACATTCAACCATGTGCCTTTCTAAAACTTTAGATTCTTTTCTTGGGTTTTTCACCTCAGAGCTATTTGACAAAAACTCCTTAGTGTAACTTTAAAAGCTTTGTATGAGTTGTGATGCACTCCAAAACCTGTGAGCACATCCCCCGATGTTAAGGTTAACAGAATTTAAGCTAGCTGGGCTAACTGGGACTCAATTGTTTTTTTTAACCATTTAACCTAAGCCACAGTCTATATGACTCCTCGATAGAAACTCATGTGTTCTAGCTGTGTGACTCTTCCTTGTTTATATTTTTATTCAACAAATCTCTGTATAAACTAACATTAGTATTATCAATCAGATAGTACAGCTTAGGAAGGAATCATTTTCATAGGTAAAGATGCCCAGTGGCATGTTTCCATGAGATAAGGAGGCAGTGGGAATCTCTCCACATCCATTCACAGCAGGCCATATACCAGAGATAATTTTGTTTGTAGCTACAAATGTATAATGGCACAGCAGAAGCAAAAGACATTCTGGGGTCTGTGATCTCTGGGCCTTGCCTGTCCAAGATTGACCCATTAGGGAGTTTCCCCTTGGTGGGCTGACACCTTGAACTTCAATTGCCACCTGATGCTCCTCTGACATGGCCACCGGCACAGGTGCACACACACACATAAGTAATAGTAATAAATATAACTAAGCAAAGGGGATGTAAGTGATTTAGTTACATAGAGTTTTAACATTGCTGTAAATGAAATATTTTATAGAGTATAAATACAAGTAAAAATGAAGTAAATACTTATTGTGTATGTTTAACGGGCTCTTTGCTATCTGTAAGGAGTTCTTATAAGTCAATGAAAAAAAGACAAGTACTGTGAGAGACAACTGGACAGAAAACAGAAGAAATCGAGCCAGCTGATCAATACAGAAAATGGCTTTCAGCATTAATCAAAGAGGTCAAAATTGGAGCACATATGATCATTTTACACTCATTACATTGGCAATGGTTAAGGCACTGCTAGTGCTTGGAAACTTCTTTGCACTATTTTGTGGAATGTATTTGGTCTACCCTTGCTGAATGGCAACCTGGCAATATGTGTTTAGAACATATAGTCTTCATTCACATTTCCCAGGAAATGTTCCTGAGGAAATCATGATTCATACTTATGAAAATGAACCAAAAGTGCTGCTCACTCAGTGGAGATAATATTAGAAAAATATTCATAATGATTTGGAAAATGAAAATGAACTATAGATATTTACATAGAAATGTGTAGAAAGATCCCCAATGTTTATACCATATGTACCACATATATACGGAATATACCTCCCGGGTCTGGAGGTATCAGAGTAGGAATGGGCCAGTGGGTGTTAAAGGAGGGCTTCTGTTCATTTCTCTCTACTTCTTGCTTTTGATAATTTTGTTTGTAAATTTTGATTTTATACTAAGCATTACCATTGAGCAAACATATTGTATTATTAAAAGTGATATTCAATTCTATCATATTTGTATTACCAAATTGGTTTTCCAGAAAATTAGTTTGACTACGTAGATATTATTGGGATGCTTTATTTTTTGTAATTATGATTGATATTTTTGGAAAAATGAAAATGTTCTCATGATAGAAACTTAAAAGTCAGTAAGGGTGCTTGAGAGAGAGCAGACAAAACTGTGCATTTCTTAGGATTAATGAATCTGTGTCCTGGAACTCTAGGCAATAAAGACATCACATGGGCCATGTTGGAGGCAGGCGCAGAGACAGATGTTGTGAACTCAGTGGGAAGAACAGCCGCCCAGATGGCAGCCTTTGTGGGTGAGTGTTTACCATACTTTCTCAGTGAATGTGTAGCTCTAGTTGTTCTGGAACTCACTATGTAGACCAGGTGGGCCCTGAACTCAGAGATCCTAAGTGCTCGGATTTAAGGAATGTGCTATCATACCTAGCAAAATGTTGGTAATTCACTATTGCATAGTGAAATCCCTAGTGACTCTCTGGAGAAAATGAATGGCCACATGGAATTCCCACTCTGTGAGACAAAGCAGTAAGGACATTTCATTGCACTCAAATCTTTGAACTAAGGTATTTTATTTCTCTAACAGAGGGAGGTTGACCCAGTGATTAAGAAATGTCCTGTCGGCTGAGACCTGAGTTGAAATTCTGGCTGCACTGCTTTGTAGTAAAGTACTTGAAGATGTTGATCATTCAGCATCTTCGCTGTAGATGAGTTACAAGGCCATTTTAAGAATTAATAGAGATGATTGACTTAAGATCTCCATGTGTAGAACTAAACAAATAGTTCTAGTTACTGCTATGAATAGTCATCAGGTCAGTGATGGTGGTGTTATTGGAGAGGAGTGACGGATAATGATTTTAAGCTGTTTCATTGTCTCCATCAGCCACAAACATTTATTTTGTGTGCCCATTTGTCCTTGACATATCAGTTCTATTATTTGACATAATGAAGGGGTGTATGGGAGAATAAGTACCTGGTCATTGGTATTTTGGTTTCTGAATTGGCAGTTAAGAGTCCATTGATAGAAAAGTGAAGACAGAAACAGCTGATTTAGTGGGATCACCTTAAGTGGCTTTGTGATGACAGTAATTAAGCAAAGTGTTAATAGTCACACCCTGTTGAGTATCTGTAGATGCCTTGGTTTCAACTGTGAGTAAACAGAAGTTAAATTGCTCATGTTTTCACAGTATTTAAAGGCAACTAGCAATGGACAAAAAAAAATGGTGTGTGGTTATATTCTAAGACAGAATTGGAGTTCTGTAGACATACTTTGAAGAAAGGGATTCTTCTACTCTGTTCCAACAGGTTTTTGAGAGAAATTATGTTTAAGTTAAGATACAGTAGGAATTAGTCAGCTATGGGCAACATTAATTATATATTATATTAAAGTTTATAGTCATTTTTTCCTTGAACTTAGTAGTTGCTTTCATTTATTAAGCCAGGCAGTCTACTTATGTTGGCTTTGTAATGACACATACTCTACACTTTAATTTCAGAAATATTTGAGAAAGTTATAGCCTTGCTGAGCCAACTTCAGAGAAGTTGTTTAGGTCTCAGAGATTTTCTGGCTGTTCCCAGCTCACATCTAAGCTACTATAGAGGAAGTCAGCACAGTGGGTATGAATACCCAGCTCACATCTAAGCAACTATAGAGGTGTCAGCACAGCGGGTGTGAACACCCAGCTCACATTTAATAGATGATACTATGGAGGTGTTAACACAGTGGGTGTGGACACTCAGTTCACATCTAAGCTACTATGGAGGGTGTCAGCACAGTGGGTGTGAACATTGAACTGGGAAATCTGGAGAGGGCATTTTAGCTCAGATTGTTGCTCATTGGTGTTATGGGGGAAATAACATCACTTTTATGGGCCTCAGTTTTCTGACTGGTGTGCAGTGAAGAGTTTTGTTTAATCTTACAGCTTTTTATTATGTCCACAATGAATGAAACAGCTCAAATAGAAGTTAATTTCCCCAAGGCCACAGGACTGGAAATGGAAGAGACTCTTCTTTCTCATCCACACAATGCTGTTGTCTTTTTCTCTTAACATTATTATATTATTCAAAACTTTAAAACACAAATTGTCTACAATGCCAATTTATTGGTCACATGTACTGTGGTGGTTTGAGACTGGCCTCCCATGGACACATATATTTGAATGTGTGGCTTCCAGTTGGACTTTGGGGAAGGATTAGGAAGTGTGAGCTTGTTGGAGGAAGTATGTCACTGTGGGTGGCCTCTGAGGTTCCCAAAGCCCACACCTGGCACAGAGTTTCTCTTTCTGTGTCTGCTGCCCGAGGATTGGGGTGTAAGGCTCTCAGCTACTTCTCTAGCACCATGCCTACCTGCCCGGTACCATACTTTCCATCGTGATGATAATAGACGGAGCCTCTGAAACTATAGGTAAGCATTCAATTGAATGCTTTCTTTTATAAGAGTTACTGTGGTCATTGTGTCTCTTCACAGCAATAGAACAGTGACTAAGATGTATGCTATATTGGCTAGTTTTATGTCAAGGTGACCCAAGCTATAGTCATCTGAAGGGAGGGAACATCAGCTGAGAAATTGCTTCTGTAAGATCTGGCTGCCGGTACACCTTTAGGGCATTTCCTTAATTAGTGTTGTGAGAGGACTCAGCCCACTGGGGACTGAGCCAACCCTGAACTGGTGGTCCTGGGTTCTTCTAGGAAAGCAGACTGAGCAAGCCATGTGGAGCAAGCCAATAAGCAGCACCCCTCCATGTCCTCTACATCAGCTCCTGCCTCCAGGTTTCTGCCCTGTTTGAGTTCCTCCCTATTGCTTTCAATGAACTGTTTTGTGAACATGTGAGTGAAATAAGTCCTATGCTTCCCAAGTTGTTCTTGGCGAGAGTGTTTCATCAAAGCAGTAGAAAACATAACTGAGACATATCAGTGCAGATTGTTTTGTACCTATATAAGATCTAAAAACCACAGGCTTGAGAAAATATCCAGTATTTGCTTTTATGAGATTGGTTTAATTAGCTTAACATGATCATCTCCAGTTGTATTGTTTCCCCATTCTAAAACAACAGTAATGTTTCCCCAGCATTTAAAGCTATTCAGACTAATGCCACAGGTGAAAGGTACACCACACCTTGTTAGCTGAAGTTATATTTTCTATATAATTGGCCTTATTTGTTTTCCTTTTATTGAGAAAGATTTTTTTTTTTATATGTCCTGATTATCCTTTCTCCTCCCTTTACTTCACCCAGGTCTTCTCCAGATCCCCTTCCCATCCAGACCCCCCTACCCCCCCACCCCCCCACCCCTGTCTCAGTGAGAATTTCTCATGCTGCCACAAAACACCATGACCAGAAAGCAAATGAGGAGGAAAGGGGTTTCCACATTGCTCTTCATCACTGAAGGAAGTTGGGACAGGAACTCAAACAGGGTAGGATCCCACAGGCAGGCGCTGATGCAGAGACTGTGGAGGGGCGCTGCTTACTGGCCTTATTCCCCTAGCTTGTTCATCTTGCTTTCTTACAGAACTCAGAACCGGCAGGCGCCACCCACCATGGGTGGGCCCTCCACCACTGATCACTAAATGAGAAAATGCCTTACAGCTGGATCTCAGGGCGGCATTCCCTCAACTGTGGCTCCTTCCTGTCTGATGACTTTAGCTTGTGTCAAGTTGACACAGAGAACCAGCCAGGACAACCCCCTTTTTGTCTCTTATTAGAAAAGAAACAGGCTTCTGGGGGGATAATAATACATATAATAAAATAAGAAAGACAAAAACTAACATATTGGAACAGGACGAAACAAACTAGACCCAGAGACTCACTCATTTGCACACTCAGAAATCCCATAAAAACACTAAACTGGAAGCCTATATATATATATATGCAAAGGACCTGTAGGGTAAAAACAGAAAAAAAAAGTATATATATAATCACACAAATGCCCCAGCGTTCATTTAGCTTTCCCTGTTGGCTGATTTGATAACTGCTATCCACTAACTTTGCTGTTAGCCATGTGTTAGTAACTTAATGCCTATAAGATGTTACCAGAAATAGAACTTGCTAAGAAAAAGAAATGTAGTTTTAAATTTTATGTTAAGTCTAGGTTGTTTTCCAAAAGGATACAGCAATTTATCTGAATATCATCTGCTGGAAATTATCTTTCTTCTGCTTTTGCTGACATGATAGGTGAAAGAATGTTATGTCGTGACTTTGCCCCCCGTCAAGACTAGTGCAGCTAAATGGCATTGTTGAGCATTTCTGCTTTCTTCTGTGGACTGTGTTCCTCTCTTCTGCTCTCCTCTCCTCTCTCCTGCTGTCTTCTCTCCTGTTGTGCTCTTTCTCTCCCCTGCTCTTCTCTGCTCTCCTCTCTTCTCTCCGCTCCTCCTGCCCCTTCTCCCTTCTCTCTTTCCCTCTGCTCTCCTCTGCTCAGCTCTGGCTCTGCTGTCCTCCCCTCTGCTCTCCTCTCCCCTGCTGTCCCCTGATCCCCTCTCCTCCCCTGCCCTCTACTGTCCTCCTCTCCCCCTCCCCTCTTCTCTTTCCTTTTTCCTCTTCTCTTCCAGGAGGGTCTGTTCTAGCCCAAGCTGTCCTTGAACTTGCGTATAGTTGAGACCGGCACTGTTCTCTACTTTGCAGTCATTCACATTTGTAGACCTTTGCCTCCCTCCTCTTATGATGGGGGAAGTTATCTTTTTCTTACTACTCAGAAAAGAGTTATTTGTATTATAGGCTGTCAGCTATTTCTCTACCAAATGTGATTCAAAAAGTGTATGCCAATCTCACTTTTGTCCTTTGATTTTAAAGAGCTTTGCTGTAGAAAACATTATTAAAGTCTTTTTTTTTTAATTGCTTCCAAGACATTTATTTAGAAGTTGTCTTAACCGTGAGTTACAACAATGTTCTCCCAAATCTTCTTTAGATTTTTGCTTTTTCATTTTTATGTGTATATTAATATGTGTTTTGCCTGCATGTATGTGCATGCATCATGTGCATGCCTGATCAGAAGATGGTGGCAGATCTGGAGCTGGAGTTTTGGACAGTTGTGAGCCCCCTTCTGGGAGCTGAACTGAATTCAGAGATCCAGTTGTTTCCACCTCTCAAGTGCTGGGATTAAAGGGGCACATCACCACACCCAGCTAACCAATGTGGCTTTTTTTACTTCCAGAATTATTTTTTTATTTTTTAGTTGACCACTAGATTGTCTTCTAGTTACAGTCTTGCTGTTTGAGCCCACCACGTACCAGCCCACCACACCTGACTACCCTTTCAGCCATTTTTCATAAAGCTTATCAGTAAGTATTTTCCAGCTAATATCAATATTATAGGAATTTTTACTCTCACTCCTAGATTCTGCTACTTTCAGCTCATTGCAGATGAAATGAAGTTGTATTATTATATTATTATTATTATTATTATTATTATTATTCATTATTACTCCTGGGATCACAATGGCTTTCAATGACAAGTCAGGTTTCTGGGCACTCAGTTTCAGCTCCTTGTGCCACAAACACCTTTACCCACTGGGCAATCTTCTAGTTCCTCTTTTGTCTTTTTGCATTTGTCATTTTGCATTTGCATGTGTGTTTGTTTATTTAATGTAAGTATCTTGGTGAAAGTTATGCCTTTTCCACTTACACTTTGCCCTCTGTGTTCAAGGCTCTGCTCGCCTATTTAGCAATCCCCCCTCATTTCTCTCCTTTTTGTATTTGGCTTGTCACCCCTCCAGGCCTTCCCTCTCTGCCTTCTATGCTACTGCCTTAATCCCCGTGTCTATAGCTCCTTGTTGTGAACCTCTCTGGAACAGTCTAGTACTTTTTGTGCCCATTGCTCTAGAACACCCTTGGAAGGATGTTACCTCTTTTAACAATCCTCTTAATGTCATGGTTTCTTGCTCACCCTCCCACAGCTCAGGTTAGCTGGCCTTCTCTGTTCTCCCTCTCTGTTGGCTTCTTTGATCTCTGTTTTCATTTAGGTTTTGGTGGCAGAACTCCTCAGATGAGTTGTGTAGATTGCTTACCTCTTGAAAGTTACCACGCCTAAATGCTCTTCCTTAATGTACTTTTTCTTTCGCTTGTTCCTCGACAGTTATTTCACAGTTCTTTTCTCTCTGTTCATTTCAAAGTTATGCACAGTTTTCTAAATTCTAGTTTTAAAAGTGAGAATTCAGTTTCATTTCCATTCTAAGCTATCCCTTTCTGATTCAAGAGAAGACCATCAGTTCATCCATGCAGGGTGAAGAATTTACAGACTTGTCTGCTGGTCTCTGCTATTGAGAAGACCTGCATCTCCTCCTCCTTGCAGCAAAATGCGGAACAGGAGCTTTGCATTTCAGGGATTAGAGTACACCCTGGTGGGGAATGGTGGCAAAGGGAGCTTCTGCATCGTGGTGGCAGGAGAGCAAGCTGCTGCTTGTTACATGCCAACCAGGAAGCAGACGGCAGATTGGAACAAGACCAGGCTAGAACTCTAAGGCTCAGCCCTGGGACTGTCTGTCCCAGAGGTTCCACAGCCTCCCCAAGCAGTGCCCCAAGCTGACGATCAAGTGTTGAAACTTATGAGCCTCTGGGAGACATTTCAGCTCAATCAGTAACAATCGTGCTCCCCTGCACAGTGTTTCTTCTCAGTAATATTCTTTGTAGTTGTATCTAATAAGAATTCCTTAAATTAAAATAAAGAGTGAAGACCTTTTTATAATTTTAGACAGAGTTTTAAACAATCAAGTAAAATTAAATTCACAAAGATAAACTTTACACATATGCCAGTCGAATAAATTATTAGCAAGTAGGTTAGGTTCAACTTGTTCTCTCACAGGGTCATTGTTAGATAGTAGATATTTTATGTACCATAAGTACAGTTGCCAACTGCCCTTCCCAACTGTCCAGTTACGGGCTGGCTGTATTAGTCACTTTTTTCCTTCCTACGCCAAACAATTTATGGAAGCTGGGGGTGGGGGTGAGGGATTGTGGCTCATGGTTTGAGAAGATACAGCTCCTCACGACAGGGAATTAAGTCATGGTGGTAGGAGTGTGGGGATGACAGTCACCCTTTTCTGTAGTCTGAAAAGCAATGGAGTCTGGGATAGGGCACCCTGTGTTTCTCTTGTCATTTACTCTGGGACTCCCATCCGTAGCATGGTTCCAGTCATATCAGAAGAGTAGGTTCGGACATTCATTTAAACCTTCTCCACTGACACACCCAGAAATGTCTCTCAGGTGACTCTAAGCCAGTCAAGTTGTAATGGAAATTAACATTTCAGGGACTGTTGGAAATAATAGTTATTTTCTTCTGACCATTTATATCTCTGTCTTGGCATATCTGGCTTGATACTTTTGCTGAGATTTTTCTTTGTTATTCAAATTGAAGGTATATATTTGGAAACACTAACAAAGAGGCCAAAAATATAATTTTTGAATAAGAAAAAAAATCTACTGTTCCAAACGTTAAATATTTCCGAAAAGAAAAACATTTCTTCCTAACAATTCTTTTAACCTAGGTATGGTGGCTCATGTATACAATCCTAGCATTTAAGTATCAGAAAGTAAAACTGCTATAAGTTCAAGGCCACCCACAGTTCTACAGTGTGCTAGTCTGAATTCTCTAGCGAAACAGAAGCAATAGAATGAGCATATATTAAAGAGGGTTTTATCACATTGGCTTACACAGTATGGTATGGGTTGGCCAACCATGTCTGTCTTCATACTGGAAAGCCTAAGAACATGGTAGTTGATTTGTCTGCTGAGCTGAGGTGCCTCAGCAGCTCCAATTTGGTGCCAAAGGCTGGGAGGGTTCTTGGAAATCCACTATTTATGTGTCTGTGTTGAAGGACTGAAGAATTTAGGACCAAATGTCAGTGAAGAATAGCAGTAGCAACAGTAGCAACTTGCTGAGATATTTGAACATTGTTTCAGGCTAGAACTCTCTGTCTAATGGGGCCCTGATACAGTTGCATGTAAAGAAACAGTGCAGTTGCCCTCAGCCTTTTTGTTTCATTGTGTGTCACTGTCAGGGTACACAGTCCTCTGTATTGACTTTGGTGCTATGATGTTTATAACCCCTTACATTAGGAGATTTGCTCAACTGAATGCTGATTTTTTTTCTCCTGGAATATTCTGGAAGTAGATACCATTGTTTAAGCATAGCACCTTGGCTGATTTCAGATTTTTAATATGTGTTTGACTTCTCAAGATATGAATAGAAATTTCTAATAGGCAGAAAGAAGACATGAAGGAGGGGAGAAGGGACACTACTTTTTATTTCCCTCCAGAAACAACAGCACTGATGGTTTGGCATCTGATACTGTTGTCAGTACTGAATTCTTTTTTCAAATCCAGGGATGTTTTCTTCTATCTACTTTCATATGCATCCTTCTGTTTCCACTCTGGACTTTATTCTTTCCCCATTGTTAGATTTCCTGGGTATTGTGAACATCCCCATGCCTCTCTGAGTAATTTCTCTTGGAGTAATTTGCTACTACAAATTTGGTTCGCAGAAACAAAAAGGATTTGCTTATTAATTTCTAAAATTTGAGTTTCTCTATGGCTGTTGAAACCCTTTGGTTACTCTTGCAGAATCTTGGGTGGTTGTTTGAGATCTATGGTTGTGGTGGCAGCAGAGCTCAGACACCAGAAGGCGTCTGCTAGGGGCACTGCATAGTCCCTGTTCTTCGCCTAGCATTTCCTGGGCACCCAGGTAAAGCCTCTGGGGTTGTGGACCAGAGGCTCAAAGGTCTTCAGTGTCTGTGCCTATGTGTCCACGGTTTATAGCCACCTAGACACAAGCAGGACTCATTCTACTCAGTTTCTCAGGAATGCTGAATGACAGGTATAGCGTCTGCCAGCACAGGTATTGGGGGGGCAGATGGCTAGTAGTGCTGTTCTCCTGCAGTCAGCATTGGGCAGGATCACAGGCACTCCCAGGATTTTGTTCACAGGGACAGGAGCCAGGCAGGCAAACCAGTGTGGACCACTCTCTCCAGGACAGGCTGCCTGTGATCCCTTAGCCCTCGACAGGCACGGAGGAGAGGAGGGCAGAGCCGCTGCTCAAGAATGTGACCTGCCCGTTCTACCTGCTTGCCCAGAATGGCCACTTCCATGCTCTAGACAGCTAAGGGAGAGGGAACTGTGAGTGGAGGACAGCAGGAACAGGGTCAGGCCACCAGTTTTCCTGGGAAGACTGTGCAGTAGTAGAACCCTATTTAAACCAAGAAATGGCTCAAGGATGTGAGGGGCTGTGGTGTTGATTCCAAGGTCATGGGAGCAAAAGCTTTCTATACTTCATTTCACAAAGAGGCTAAGCTTCTCTCCAATTCATCGGGTTCATGAGTTACTTGGTAGTATTAGTGATTATACTTGGCATAGAATATATTTAAATTACATGTAAATGTACCTGTTTGTCATTGGTATCAGGGTGAAAGAAGAGATATTTAGATCATAGTTTTCATAAAATAATTCTAGGGTTGTTTTTAAGTCGATTACTTTTTTTGGTAGTCTGTTCTCTGAAATATTTTCCTCTCCTTCTCTACTGTTTTCCCAAAGAATAAAACCACTGTACATGTTTACTCCAAAAGCAAGCAGTCATGTCATAAAAACAAGTCAGACTCTTGTGTTTAATGATAAAATAACAACTTTTCTGTTTTTCTATTTAAAGGTCAGCATGATTGTGTGGCTATAATCAACAATTTCTTCCCCCGAGAGAGACTGGATTATTACACTAAGCCCCAGGGATTGGATAAAGAGCCAAAACTGCCTCCAAAGTTGGCAGGACCACTGCACAAAATCATCACCACAACGAATCTCCACCCCGTCAAGGTAGACCAGTCCTGTTGTATCTACTTTTCAGCGTTCCTCAGTGTATAAACTGTTCTCATTCCCTGGGGTTGTAATTGGCAGAGTCCGGCAGTAAAGGTGTTTGGAGCAAGCTCCCATGACGGCCTGAGTCACTGCAGGAATGCATTCAGTGAACGTCAGGAGCTGGTGAGGGAAACCAAGAAAAGCAGGGCAAAAGGCCAGGAAGAGAAGTGTTAGCCTCACTTAACTTGACTTTATCCCCAGGCATCGCTGCAGACAGCCTGGCTCCAGCCCTGAGAGAGTGGCAATCATTAAGTGTCCTTCAATGTGTCATTGGCCTGGGCCTGTCCCGGAGGGAAGAACCACCTCCTAGACAGAGGAAATGAGGTGGCTACCTTGAATGAGAGAAGTTCTCAGGAGGAAACTGGGCTGTGCCCTTAGTAGCCCATGCTGCGTGTGGCAAGCCTGGTAACACGGGGCTAGGGGCACACCAGTGACTTGTATGGCAGTACTTATCCTTGTGGGAATGCTTACAGATGTAACCATTCCGTTAAACATGAGCACCTTTTCAACACAAGTGGCTACGTGATGCCTTTGATCGTGCTGTCAGAAGAATCAAACACATGTCAGCTTAGACAGCAGAGTTTAAGTTGTTCAGTATGGGTTTCAAGAGCTGTTTTGCTGCCATCTTCTGCATCTTCACTCCTCTTTGTTTGTTTTTCAAGACAGGGTTTCTTTGTGTAGCCTTGACTGTTCTGAAATTCTGTAGGCCCCAGGCTGGCCTCAGACTCAGAGAGATCTGCCTGCCTCTGGCTTCTGAGTGCTGGGATTAAAGGTGTGTGCCACCACCACTGGCCATTTTTGTTTCTTTTAAAAAACAGAAGCAACATAAGAAATCTGAAGGTAAGGCTTAGAGTTCACTTATAAACTCCTCTGTTCTCTTGGGGACAGTTTAGTAGTCTTTGAGTTCACTCACGAGTATGTGAAGCTCCTTTCAGTGGGCTTTTAGGCACAGAGCAATTGGGCTACGGGACCAGGTTTCACGCAGAGGATGTAGGTGGTCCTGTAAGGCTCAGGTCATCACAGTCTGCTCCACTTCGGAGTGAAGTCCCCTGCTTTCTCTCTGACTTCTGACTTCCATATCCTTGTCCTCTCTCTCTCTCTCTCTCTCTCTCTCTCTCTCTCTCTCTCTCTCTCTGAGTTCCATACCCATTTCCTTCCCTCTGACTTTCACACCCATGTTGTCCTTTCTCTCTCTGACTTTCATATCTATTTCTCAGCCCTCATATTGCAGGGAGATTTTGGAATTATTTCCGACATTTGCATGATGCCTACTGTTTCTGCTAAATACCTTCAAATTGTACTATTTTCAGTTAACTTTACAGATGTATACATTATGAGTAAACTGGAGTATGTCCCTACAGGCAATGATCTGAGGTGGTAGACATTATTGAGTTTTTAAAGAGATTTGGCACTGTGCTTGTTTCTCCAAACCCAGCCTTGTTCTCCTTATGAATAGGCAGTCCAATTCACCTGGGCCTCTGCCTCCAGCCTATAGTGTGGACACAAAAGGTGCCCCATTGCTTTTGTTGTGATGGCCTACTTTACTGTTCCACTCATCGGCAAGCTGGCACGCATCTTCAGAGGGTGATAAAAGAGGAGAGCAACCCTGCCTGAAGCCAAAGCTTTAAAATAAATGAATAAATGAATAAACAAACAAACAAATAAATAAAAGCACAGAACTTCTCCCCATCCGCGGCTCGCCTTTTCCTTTGCTTTTGTGCCTAAAATGGCTGTGCTTGCATCTAGGTTACATGGCTGCTATAGCAGTGTGTTTGTTCTCACAAGGACTTGGGGGGTTGTGCTGATGCCTAGGCAATAATGGTTATCTAGGAGAAAAACAAAATCTCAGGAAAAATCACAATAGCATTGAGAAGGGCCTCCGAGGGAAGAGCAGGCAAGCATGGGCCACAGTCCAGCCTTTCATTGTTCGGGTGCTTTCCAAGCCCAAGACCATTGGCTTACCACCTTAAAAGCCAGGGGGCAAAGTGAAAAGAAATAAAAATGCCGCTGCAGGAGCATATTCTTTGCTAGCCATCCTTGCAGAAATAAGACTCACCGTGATTGTGTGCTGAAAGGGATAATACTCCTCCCTTGGTAGTGTGTAATGAAGATTTCCTTCACCCCCTCCTCCAATGCTGTGGAGATGAAGGATGAAAACGTGAATACTCCTTTGTGGGCAGCATGTACATAGTTCAGTAATTCTGTAGTTATCGACCACAGTCCTCATAAATCTTAGCTCTGTTTGTAAAATGAATAGAGCCTAGTGTCTCGATTTTTAAAAAGTCATTAGTATGGGCTGTTTTAGATTTTTCAAAAGATTTTTGCTTATAAGTTTGAGCCTGTACTCCTGATTATTTACACCATATGTAAAATATTGAAGAGTTTTAAGTGGTCATAATTAGCAGAAGTATAAATGGGTAATCAGTGAGACCTAAATATCACAAATTATTTTTCCTACAAATTATTTTTTAAAAATATTTCTTAATGTGTGTATATATATATATTACACACGTGCGCGCACACACACACACACACACACACACACACACACATACATACATATATGTATGTATGTATGTATGTGTGTGTGTGTGTGTGTGTGTGTGCACCACTTCTGTGCAGAGCCCCCAGAAGATTCGCAGGAAAGCTGCACATGGCTATCATGTCAATTGACACATGAATTTTCTTCATTTCTGAAGAGAATGTAATCCACAAAGTCTCCTCCCTGGCACAGGGGTTGGGCTGAAACACATAGGTACTGATTGCTGTACACACTCTGGCCATATCACACACATTTTTATTCTTATTGGGCCTTCAACCATCTTTAGGTGGTCTCCTGCAGACTAACTTTAGGTAATATACACCACAGCAAAGTTTATTAAAACACTCCTGATTACATTAAATTTGAGCGTAATTAGTACATAAATAGGAAATGTAGGACTCTCAGTGTGTAAGAGTATATAACTTTCTACTCTTTCCCGTTCAAAGCTATTTCTGGTTTCCATTTTAACATAATTACATTATCGTAGAGGATTGGATTCATCTTAAGGAAAATTTCCACAAAGAAATGTAGTTAATTGGAAAGTAACTTCTTTCTGTAAGGTCTGATTTTCTTGTAATTAATGGAGGACTGGGGATGTAACTTAATAATAGAACATGTGCTTAGCATTCAGGAAGCTTGGGTTCAATTCCCAGCATGTCATAAACTGGACATGGTGGTGCATATCTATAAGCCCAGCACTTGGGCTGTGGAGACAGGAGGGTCAGGAATTCAGGGTCATCTTTACTTAGCACATTCATGGCAGTTCCAGGATACATGAAACCTGCCTCAAAATCCAAAGGGAAGAAGGGGGGGGGGAGGGTGAGGAGAAGTAGAGGGGAGGAAAGGAAGGAGAAGGGATGGGGAGAGTTGTAGTTTTCCTATGGGAAATCTTTATTATTAAAATTTTCATTTACATACCAACAACAATTTCCCCTCTCTCCTCTCTTCCCTTCCTCTCTCCCCATCTCCCTCCCCCTCCACCAAAGGGGCAGGTCTCCCATGGGAGTCAAGGAAGCAAGGCATATCAAGTTGAGGCAGGACCAAGCTCTTCCCCCTGCATCAAGGCTAAGCATGGCATCCCAGCATGGGAATAGGTTCCAAAGAGCCAGCTCAAGATTGCCGAGTTTAGTGATGTTAAGTCATTGGTTGCTCGTGATACTGTCCTGTGTGTAATGAGCGGCCGTGCAGGTACACCGTTATCATTTATAAAGTTCTTTCCAGACGTGGTACTGCATTGTGCTCTGGCAGGCATGCTAGAGCCTTGCCTCAGTATGGTTAGATGGCAGACAACATTCTAATTTTAGTGTCAGGAGATTTCCTAATACTGTATTCGCTTTATGACGTAGAGTAGTAGCAATTTGCCTTCTGATTTGAGTTGTGTGGTAACTGATTCTGAGAAGACCCAGGGCAGTGTCGGCCTCTGCTGCACTGGCCACCTCTCTGTACATGGAGACGTCTTTCGTGGGATTTCAGTGTCGAGTGGCATCTCTTCTAGATCGTGATGCTTGTGAATGAGAACCCTCTGCTGGCGGAAGCAGCAGCTCTCAGTAAATGCTACAAGGTGATGGATTTGATCTGTGAGAAGTGCATGAAGCAAAGAGACATGAATGAAGTGCTGGCTATGAAAATGCACTACATCAGCTGTATCTTTCAGAAATGCATTAACTTCCTCAAAGAAGGAGAGAATAAACTGGACGCCCTGATCAAAAGGTACTGTTCCTACCATGCCGTATAAAACATGCTCAACGTGCCTTCTTATATGAAGCCTGGTGACACTTGTGAAACCTGACGTTTTAGCCGCAGCAGACACTGTTGGAGTGACACTTAGTCTCCCGGGAACAAGGGACTCGGGCAGAGTTTTGTCAGACAGAGAATTATGGTGATTTTGTTGCTGTTACTATCGATTCACTCTTGAGAAATCTTTTACGGACAGTAAGTGGCAAGCATAAGACCACATAGTCAAAAATGTTTCAAGTGATGAGATCAAGTGTATTGTTTCGTTAGGCTCCTGCACTGCACTTCCTGTGTCTGTTACCATACTTGGCAGGATTCAGCGTGACCTTTGCCCTCTGACCATAGGGATTTAACGTAAGTGTAGCTTTCCTGAGAAAAGGGAACTGAGTCATGAGGATGTGGCTCACTGAGAGTTTTCATTGTTCCTACAGACAGCTGACTAGCTCTTAGTAGCTACCTGGCCTGAGGACAGCGCTCAACCCTTTGAGGCATGTGTTGCCTTTGCTTGAGATAGTCAGATCTTGGAAACATGGTCAGACCTGCCTACTATTCAGTTTGAATAACAGTCTGGGTTGAGATTTGAGGAGACACTGACCATTCCATAGGGAAACTATTGAAAGTGTTGGGGTCTTCCTAGGAGGGAATTGCTTTAATGACTCCACTTGAAGTGTTTGTAAAATGTCTTTCAGCTTGTTGAAAGGCAGAGCGTCTGATGGCTTCCCAGTGTACCAGGAGAAGATCATCAGAGAAAGCATCAGGAAGTTTCCGTACTGTGAAGCCACACTCCTCCAGCAGCTGGTGCGAAGCATCGCCCCAGTTGAAATCGTAAGGCTTTTCTTCCCTGTGTTATCAGTCCAGTAAGACCCAGCCACGGCCTATCATGTTCCTAACGACACATTCTCTTTACTATTCTAGAAAATTTTAGGAGAAAAACTGGAAATAAGTTGGCAGCGTTTCCCTATATGGAAAAAAATAGGTAGTTATAGAGAAAACAGATTTTAAACCTCTGTGAATACTGTACTGGTTGGACACCCATCTGCCGAGGGATGGAGACACACACATATGCACCACTGGCTGTAAGTTGCCAGTGGAAATTTCCAGACTAGATAGATGGTCATCTCGGGAAACAGAGGTCAGGCTATGGACCTCCACAGCTGGATGAACTAACACAAGGCCAGCTGTGGTTCCAGAGAACAATCTCAAGGTGTCCCTGATTCTTCTGTGCAACTCTAGTGCCTCTAGTTAGGAATGTTCCATACTATTAAAAAAAATCTGTATATCCTAGCTGCAGGAAGTAAATTTCACTGTTGTTGTCTTAAATTACTTACAGTCTTTTTGTCACACATAAGTACTGTTTCACAAGACACTTCGTGTTTTCCTTGTTTTGAATAGTTTTCTGTTCACCTTAGCCATGCTGAGTCACACTTTCCCAGGCATACCAACCGAATCCTGTATTCGCCTTTAGCCTGATGTAGTCCCTACAACATGGCTTCCTCTGTCCCTACCGTAGGCTGTGTTGTCATCCTCAGTGTGGGAAATCAAGGTTAAAGTGGTTCCAGGTATTCACACACTCCTGCTCCTTTCACACAGAGACGCTCTTCTGTTTTAATGCAGTTGGCTGTTTGCCATTTGGGCTTTTAGAAGATTAGGCAGCAAACTGTGAAGAATTATTGTGGATGACCATAGCAAGCTCCAGTCAACAGATAAACCAGTAAGGGTTTACATCTTCACATACAATCAAATAACCAAAGCTGGCAGACCAGGGCTGGCACAATGGATCAGGAATGAACTAGGGGATCCTCCTACTGGCCAATCTTTCTGCCCCATACTCCTCACCCGTTTAGGCTCACGGATGCATGCTTGTGTGCACAGATTTGCAAGGCATTAGACACTTCCTGCAGGACACATTCCCATCTCAGGCAGGCAGAAAGAACCAAAAGTCTACCCCTGAGGGGAGGATGCTGTCCACACTATCTCCACTTAAATCTGGGTCACAGGACCACTCTGGGTTGCACATGCGTCTGGTGGAATAAAAGTTGTGACGTATTTATATTCTGTTGCTGCAAACTACTCTCTGCACTGCTGCTACGCAGAGTCCCCCCCCCCCCAGCACTGGTGAGTGGTGATTGGCATTGCACCTCCATCAGAGAAATCAGAAGATCAAACCCAGCAATTCGGGTGTTCAAGTAAGACCTCATCGATGCCTCAGAGATATAAGCTGATGACCTGAGTTCAGTCCATAAGTCCAATGGTGAAAGAAAAGTACCAGCTCTCCAAAGTTGTCCCCAATCTCCACGTGTATGCCATGACATACATGCATGTGCCAGCGCGCGCACGCGCGCACACACACACACACACACACACACACACACACACACACACACACACACTCACAAATTATTTTTTTTCAAAGTATCAGCTTTTTGTTTATGGGGCCAGCAAGAAGGTTCAGAAGGCAAAGAGTCCTGCCACCAGGCCTGAACATTTGATTTTGATCACAGACACCCACAGGGTAAAGTTTATGTTATTAGTTCTGGGAAACAGGCTCATGTCTGCCATGCATGGATGTGGTGACAAGCCAGTTATGTGTGGTCTGTGAGAGATGGACTGGCTCCCACTGTTTGTCCTCTTACCTTTACTTGTGCAACCTATTAAAGAATTTTCTTTCTTTCTTTTTTTTTTTTTTGAGTCAGGGCTTGTCAAGTGTTGTCAACTGTTTCACCTTGGTCCCACAAAAGAATTATTACGACTTATACAGCATGGTGCTTAACATTTTCTCTGGCGATTTACTTTGTCAGGAAAGGTTACTAATAAAGTTGAGATGGTGTTTATTATCATTTAGAAAGATCTCTCAAAGATTTTTTTTGTCCTTTAAGAATTATGTATTCTAAGCTGGGCCTAATAGTCAGGCCTGTCATTTTAGCTCCTAGCGATTAGGTCTTATAGGACAGCGTGCCTATGTGAGGCTCATATCTGGATTACCAAGCAGACACCTCATTATTTAGCTGAGGAATAAGTACGGTGAGTTATTATTGAGGGTGTCTATCCATGCAGTGCAGCATAAGTCACTAGGGGTCAAACGCTTGACAGTCTGCACATGCGCATTAAAGAGTAATTGCTGGAGTCAGCGTTAGCACGTCCAGAGGTAGATTATAGTAGTGTTTGTTAGGGTTAACTCCTTCTGGTCCTACTGGCGGTAGTTTACAAGTACACTGTTCCCTAGTGGTAGTTCACACGCACACTGTACTCTAGCAGTAGTTCACATATGCAGCTGTTCCCCAGCCGTAGTTCACATGCACAGCCATACTTTTAGCAGAATATACTGCATTTGATTCTCAGTTGCAGTTGAGACGGTGTACCTCTTGAGTGGCTCCCACAAAGCTCTCATCTTCATGATGAACATGTCTCAGGCACTTTTGTAAAGAAATGAACATGAAAATGTCATGGTTGTGATGTTCATTGAATGTACTATGCCTTATCCATTGATGGGCCAGAACTCCTTCTGCTTATCTTATCTGTGTGTGCCTCCACCACTGGCAGGACTCTGCTTATGCAGTGAAAATAGATATATAAAGACTCAGTATACTATTAAGCCCACAGTTTGACAGTTTTGGTATAAAAAGGTATTACTGGGGGTATTAATAATGCAGGCTCCTGGACCACAGCCTCAGAAATTCTGATTGAGAGTGTGGACCAAGTGGACAGACCTCCATTTTTAACAAGCATGGCACATCAATATTTGAGGACAAAAGCTGTGTGTTTTTATCCCCAGTGAAATATATAATCAACTTAGGCTCATTTTGATTAATTTTTCCTTACTACTTCATGTATTTCAAAAGAAAACTTTTATCCCTTCCACATGGAAAATTTCTTGTATTCAGGAACGTGATAGTGTGGAAAGCAACTTTTTAAAAATTCTTCTTGAATCTGCTGACTATTTTCTTAGGCTTTCTTCAGTATGCAGGAAAGTAAGGAATGTTGTTCTCAGGTGACACTAAAGATCCATTGTGACAGTTGGCAAGATAATAGACAAACACAACTCTCACAAGGAAGAGGTAAAGATTTAGACGAGAATTGGGGAAAGTGGCAAAGCTTTGCTTGGGAATAAATGCAAATTTTAAAAATCCAGAACATTGAACAGATAGCATATTAGAAGATCAGTTGAACATTTTGTTATTTTTGTTTATCTTAGAAAGGTTTCAATACCTTTGCTTCAGGCAGATAAATATAATTTTCTCCATAAAATCTTGTATAAATTCTTTACAACCTGTAAAATGATGAAGTTATTAAAAAAGAACAGAACATTTAAAAGTATATTATGATGCTCTAGTAGTTGAGATAGATATTAGGGAGGGCTCTGTGTTTATTCTATAGGGTATCAATATTGGCTTAATGTCAGTTCGCAGAAAAGAAAATCTGCAATTCATTGTCCTGTTTCCAAAGTTAGCATGAAGCTCCTGAATAGTACTGACAGTGCTTGTAATCTAGAATGGGGAGGCAAGTTTTTCTCTCACTTATGGAGATCATGCCTTAGTTGTTATATAATTTGTGTAGAAGATGATGCACTCAAAAGGCTGATTCTTCATCATAGAGTCTGTGTTATCATGAACGTTAGTGGTTTCTAGTCAACACCGTGTGTCAGTGTTATCTCTGTGGTCTTCCATGGGGATTTCAGTGGATATTCTCTTCTCTTCGCACTCCTAGGGATCTGATCCCACCGCATTCTCTGTACTTACCCAAGCCATCACAGGACAAGTGGGTTTTGTGGATGTTGAGTTTTGTACCACCTGTGGAGAAAAAGGAGCAAGTAAAAGATGTTCGGTTTGCAAAATGGTAAGAGTGAAATTCTTCTAAATCCATTGATGTGTAGGTAAGATTGCTCCAGGCTGACGACTGAATTCTAACATCACCTAAATGTAGCAGTTGGAATTAGTTTTAGAATAAATTCTAGTAAGTGAACGTAGCGTATTAATCTTAAACAGCAGCTCAGGAAGAAAGCTTCCTGTGTTCTGTGTTCGCTACCACACAGTAAAGAGAAGAGAGAGCGAAGGAGAGGAAGTAGGTCAGAAAGCACTGGGATCTGGGCTGGTGTGGACAGGAAAGCCCAAACTGGGACAGTTCACAGATGCTTGACATTTCATTCTCAATCTTACGTCATCTCTTCCTTTTAAACTAGTACTTTTCCAACTGCCAACAAATGACAATCCCAAGAACTCCACTTTCCCATTTTCTAGAGTTCTTTGTAAAGTACACATCTGATGTGTTCTTCTCACATCCTGATCCAACACACATGTACATGTCTGGGACACACACTGAGTACCACAGGAGACATTAATATGTTCATTTCAAGGTTGAAGTTCTTCAACTTATTTTCAGACCTCAGTATCTGCCACCATGATCTGCTTCTTCAGATCTGCCTGCTTAAATTACATCCTTGGCCTGTTTCCTCCTGTGGGAAATAGGTAGTAAGAACTACCTCACATAGGAAAGCCCTCTATAAGCAATGCTTAAGTCCATAGTCACACTTCACGCCTGTGGCAGGCTGCCTTCAGATGGGGCAATTTGGTGCCTGAACATGTTCCCAGGACTGTGCTAGAAGAACAAGTGGGCAACCAGGAATGCAAGAGTATTCTTTTGTGTTTTTCAGTTTTGTTTTCCCTTGAGACCACCCTTGAATTTCTGACCCTCCTATTTCTACCCCCCCAAATGCTGGGGACACAGGTTCTCAATACTCCTGTTATCAAGTCTTTTGTGGGCCCTGGGACCAACACACAGCTATATTAAATACAACCACACAAAGTAGTTTTGTTTTGTTTTTTTGAAGTATCAGAAAGACCATAGAATAGTTCTGGGTTTAATGTTTGTTGAGAAACCATGCAATTCTAATCCTTAACATGGAAACAAATTTGTAATTGATTTCAGGTAATATATTGTGACCAGACCTGCCAGAAGACACACTGGTTTGTACATAAGAAGATGTGTAAGAGTCTGAAAGACGTTTATGAGAAGCAACAGTCTGAAGCTGCCAAACATAAGAGCCAGGAGGAAAAGCGTATGTACTAATCCAATGAGTTTGTGCGGTCCCTTTGGGAGGGAAAGAAAGGCTCAGTGATACTGGGTTCAGCGGAACTGGGTCACCTTTAGGGGTCACCAGCTTTGAGACACTGCATAGAACACAATTAGCTGAGATGTTACTGGCAACCAGACACATAGCATTCTGATGATATGGTTACTGCACATTTGACTGTCCTGAGTGGTGGAAGTCTTCATGGGTAACTCGTGTAGGATTTTAAGATCATTGACTAGACCTGGGATGTTCCCCAGTGGCTACTAGAATACTTTAAAGTTAGAAGCCTTTACACTTTTAATTACAGTACAATATTATGAATGAAATTACAGTTTATTCATAAATTAAAGACCAAGTTGTAGATCTGATGGCCAAGCATGAGAGCAATGAGCTACACATTTTCTCTTGCTCTCAGGAGAGTTAAATAACTGCTTTTCCTCTGCAGCTGTGACTTGCCTCTACTGTGATTCTCATTTCCAGGGACCTGCCCAGTCCTGGAAGGGAAATATCTTGCTTTCTTGGAAGTGTATTGTATAACTAGAAAACATTCGCTATGTACGGTCAACTGTCCCTGGCCAATTTTGTCTCTAACTCATAAAGTGTGGCTCTTTTATCATTTTATGTAATCAGATGGTTTGCACAAAGTTATTTTTAAAAAGAAGCATTTGCCACTATGAGACTAGTTAGTCTCCCTATTTTGCCTTCTTTGCTGTGGATCTAACTTTTTTAAAGGTTTTCCAGACAGGGTTTCTCTGTGTAACAACCCTGGCTGTTCTGAAATTCACTCTGCAGACCAAGCTGGCCTTGAACTCACAAAGATACACCCTCCTCTGCCTCCCAAGTACTGGGATTAAAGGCATGTGTCACTATCGGCAGACAAAATGTTCTTATCCTGTGTTGAGGACAGAAAATGGATAGGCTTTTATCAATAAAAGTTAACTAAATACAGGAAGTTACTTTCTCAAGAGCATCAAGTTAATTAAATGCAGATTTTTGTCAACCCCAAACTTAGAGCCATGGGCTTGAATTCTGTGTGGCCGCTGCTGTTGTCACCACCATAAAGCTTAGAGCAACTACTCAACCCCTTTTCTTGGGGTCACTACTGATTGGTGCAACAGTGACCATTATAATAAAAGTGATACTCTGCCCCATGTTGAGACCATGATTGATAGAGTACCATTGCCAGACTGCCTGGCATAGAACAGCAACAAATACATTTTTCTTTTTATTAGCTGGAAAGCTCGATGTCAATTCTAACCATGTTAATGAAGATCAACCAGAGGCTAAAGTGGGTGTCTCCCAAGAAAATCCCACTCCTGAAGACTCTGTGGAAGGAGAGACAGAAACTGGAGATGAAGCTGGGCTGGCCAGCACACAGGATGTTCCTACAGGGCCACAGCTGTCCGAGGAGTAAAAGCTGTCGACAGTGGCCAGCATGGGCAGCCTTCATCCCAGCAGAGAGCTGCAGAACTCATGTGAATGTATCTTCATTTGCTGTGACACTGCATGGCACTGTGGCAGGATTGCACATCCCTAGAGTAGAGGCTTTCCAGCAAAGCTACCTCCCGCACTTTGATTTCCTGTTCATTTCTGTTCTGTAGTTGAACAGGCATTTCTGTGGAAAATATTTTTGTTCAAAATATAAACACAAGAAAGCCATGTCTGTTCCCTGTATGGCTCCCCAGTGATTGTACACAAAGGAAAATAAACTCCCTTAAAGAAGAAATCTGGGTTCTAGGGAACAAACAACAGGGAAGATGTGAAAGAGAAATGATGTTAGGGAAAGAAATTACAGGCACAGAAACGGGCTCTCAGAAAGGGCATAACTTACCTGCAAATAAAGTACATCTGAGTAGTTTTTATTGTCTTGCAGCTGGACATACAAGCTGTAAGGAGGAACACTCAGTGTTCAAAGAGCACTGCCATAGTTCAGCCTGTTGTAGTTCAGATGGAAATCATCAAGAACACTTTGAACCTGTCTTTCTTGCAGCAATATTCACTATAGTGTGTGAGCCTTTGGGTAGTCACTGTACATGCACTCCTGTAAAACCACGTCCTGCACCATACTCTCTCCAAAAGGCCAACTGTCACCTTCCTACCAAATTCTCAGAAGCCTCCTCCTGTCCAGAAACTGTGACGTATAGCTGCCATTTAAAGAATGTCCCTTTCTGTATTTTAGTGTATGTGACGTGTATAAGCAAGCTGGAGTGTCATGTCTGACTAAGGTGCTGTCTTTCAGTTTCCTGTTGGCTTTGAAATAAATCTGCCTACATACATAGTTCATCTTGTTTCATAATTTGTGTCAATGGGCCAAGTATAAAGGTGAGCAAATATGGAATGAAGTTAAGGTTATACAGTGTGTAAAATAACGGATTCCTCCCTCATTCAGAGGGTCAGGTTCCTGCATCCTGTTGATTCTCATCTTCCTTCCTGCCATTTTCCTTCCAGCCCCAGCACACTAGTCCTCTCATACACTATGACCATTGTTCGATGGTGACTTAATACGAATAAATTTGGTGTTAAAAAGTTAAGTATCCTGTTTAAACATGTTGGTTGCGCAAAGCTTCCCTTGCAACATGAAGTCCTCCATCAACATGCCTTGTCACAGTGATAAACACTCTAGTTTGTGAATGTGCCATTCCAGGGGTTCCCTCTGTATGTTATAGCACTCCCTGCATTTTAAACGTTTTGAATGCATGACCATGCCATCCTCCTCATCCCTTCCTCACTGAGAACCACCTAAGGACCCTGGAATCCATGTATTGATACTTGGTGAGTTCTCTGGGTGTTTTTTTAACCCCCTGCTTTGTGTGTCCCAGAATTAAAGGATGAAAAGACCTGACATATTCTAAGTATCCACCCCACCCCAGAAGTCCCGAGAAAAGCCTGCAGTCTTTTAGCCACCCTTGGTTGCAAACTGAAGATAGCAACATCAACTTAGATCTGAATTTGATTTGTAGCTACATTACTCATCTGCCCACCTCCATAGCATGAGCACTTCCTTATGTTATTCCCCATAAAGATACACATCTATAGATGTTGATTCTCAGGTGACCCTAATACATCAGGTAGTTCTGGCCCATTTGGGGTCATAAGTGACCCCACACCTAATGTCTTAAACCAGAATTACTTATTTCTAAGGGCTCAGGAATCCACAAGTCCAAAGTCATGGTGCTGGTTTGATTGGACTCTTCTTGCTCTACCATTTGGTGGAGGAGGAGGTCAAAATAGCTCTAGAAGAACTAACCCCACTCATGAGGGCTCATCATTACCTGATTTCCTCAAAGCACTCCCAAAACACCTCTCCAAATGCCATCACCTTGGATTTCATTTTAGCGTATGAATTTGGGAAAGTGGGGGATATACTAAATCTAGTCTCTATGAGGCATCACTAAATTTGGGCTGTGAGTAAATAATAGCTACACACAGAGTAAGATAGCTACCCCCCACTTTAGTATCATTTTATCAGCCCTTGAGGCTCTGTGAGGTCCTATTATTAGTTTAGTCTAGAGGAGACTAAAGCCTAGGAAAGCAAGTATGCTTAGCCTAGACCTGTCTCATCACATGGCCCAACCTTTAGCCACAACTGTCTTTTATACCAGGGATTGTTTGTATTTATATGTTCCTATTCACATGACCTCCCAATGGGTCCTCAGATAACACTTTTTACTACAGTCAGCCTCAGTGTTCATATTTTTGCTCCTCCCTCACTTCAGTTATACTCCAGAAGCTTGGCCCATTGGTTAGTTGTGGGTTTCTTCATCTGCTTCCATCTGTTTCTGGAAAAGGGTTCAAGCTTTTCTGGGGTTATGGATTGTAGGCTGAGTATCTTTTGCTTTATGTCTGGTTCCACTTATGAGTGAGTACATACTATATTTGTCTTTCTGGTTTTGGGTTACCTCATTTAGGATGGCTTTTTTCTAGTTCTGTCCATTGGCCTGTGAATTTTAGTATGTCATTGTTTCTTAGTGCTGAGTAGTACTCCATTGTGTAAGTATATCACATTTTCTTTATCCATTCTTCAGTTGAGGGGCATCTAGGCTGTTTTCCAAGATCTGACTATTACAGATAATGTTGCTAAGAACATAGTTGAACAGATGTCCTTGTGGTATGAATGTGCCTCCTTTGCATATATGCCCAACAGTGGTATTGCAGGGTCTTGAAGTAGGTTGAGCCCTAATTTTCTGAGAAATGGCCATACTGATTTTCACATTGGCTGTACAAGTTTGCACTCCCACCAGCAATGGAAGAGTGTTCCCTTTTCTCCACATCTTCTCTAGCATAAGCTGTCACTGATGTTTATGATTTTAGCCATTCTTATAGGTATAAGATGGAATTTCAATGGTTTTGATTTGCATTTCCCTGATAACTAAGGATATTGAACATTTCCTTAAGTGTCTTTCTGCCATTTGAGATTGTTTTGTTGAGAATTCTCTATTTAGATCTGTACTACATTTTTTTAATTGGATTACTTGGTAGTTTGATTTCTAGTTTCTTAAATTCTTTGTATATTGTGGTGATTAGCCCTCTGTCAGCATTCCATTTTCTGGTATCTTCTTTAATTTATCTATTTAAAGACTCAAAGTTCTTATTATAAAGGTCTTCCACATTTTTGGTTAGGGTTACCCCAAGATATTTTATATTTGTGGCTATTGTGAAGGGTGATGTTTTTCTGATTTCCTTCTCACTGTTTGTCATCTGTATATAAAATGGTTACAGATTCTTTTGAGTTATTCTTGTATTCTGCTATATTACTGAAGGTGTTTACCAGTTGTAGGAGTTTTCTGATAGAATTTTTGGGGTCACTTATGTATACTATCATATCAGCAAATAGTGACAGTTTGACTTCTTTACCAATTTGTATCCCTTTGATCTTTCGTTGTCTTATTGCTATAGCTAGAACTTCAACTACTATGTTGAACTGATATGGTGAGAGTGGACAGCCTTGTCTTGTTCCTGGTTTCAGCGGGATTGCTTTGAGTTTCTCTCCATTTAGTTGGCTGCTTGGTTACTGTGTATTGCCTTTATTATGTTTAGGTTTGTTCCGTGTATCCCTATTCTCTCCAAGACCTTTATCATGAAGGTGTGTTAAATTTTGTTGAAGACATTTTCAACATCTAGTGAGTTGATCGTGTATTTTTCATTCAGTTTATATGGTGGATTACATTGACAGATTTTTGTATGTTGAACCATTCCTGCATCTCTGGGATGAATCCTACTTGGTCATAGTGGATGATTTTTCTGATGTGTTCTTGAATTCGGTTTGCCAACATTTTATTGAGTATTTTTACATCTATATTAATGAGGGAAATTGGTCTGTAATTCTTTCTTAGTTGTGTCTTTGTGTGGTTTGGTTATCAGTATAATTGCAGCCTCATAAAAAGAGTTTGGCAATATTCCTTCTGTTTCTAATGTGTGGAATAATTAGAGGATTATTGGTAATAGCTCTTCTTTGAATTTCTGGTAGAATTCTGCTCTGAATACATCTGGGTCTAAATATTTTGGGGGGTGGATGGGACATTATTGGTATTATTTCTGTCTCCTTAGATGTTATAGGTATATTTAAGTTGTTTATCTGTTCTTGATTTAATTTTGGTATATGATACTTATCTAGAAAATTGTCTATGTCCTTAAAGTTTTCCAATTGTGTGGAGTACAGGTTTTTGAAATATGGCCTGATGATTCACTGTATTTCCTCAGTGTCACAACACATCTTTTCACAGTCAAACAAATATTCTATTCCACAACAGAAGCTTCCTTCTGCAATCAATGTGGATAAATACAGAGACCCACAGTCATACACTATACAGAGAGTAAGAGACCTTGGAACACGCAGTCCTAAACAGGATGCCTCCATCAAATCTTGAAGATGGAGTTTCTGTTCTGCCTAGTCTCACCACCCTTTAATCCTAAGTAAACACACTGAGGCTTATATTAATCATAAACTGTTAGTCCAATGGCTCAGGCTTCTTATTGGCTAGCTCTTTCTTAATTATCAACCCCTTTCTGTTAATCTGTGTATCTCCATGAGCTCTTGGCTTACCCCATGATTCCTGGACCTCATGCTTCCTTGGCTCCTCTTCCTTTTCCCAGAATTCTCCTGGTCTGTTAGTCACACTTATACTTCCTGTCTGGCCACCTCCTGCCTGTCCATTGGCTAAAATAGTTTTATTCATCAACCAATAAGAGAAACATATATTCGTAGCCTACAGAAGGACATCTCCCATCAAAATCCCTTCCCTGGGAGATCAAGGAACTCTGCAGAAGAGGGTACAGGAGAATGTAAGAGCCAGAGGGAATGGAGGACACTACAGAAACAAGGCCTTTTAAGTACTACAGGTCCAATGCACATATGAAAACATTTTTTTTCTTTGTTCACATGAGGCATGCTTCAATTTGTCATCTAATATAAAGAATGGGTAAATACAATATTAAGTTAAAAATAAAGTGAATTTGCCATTCTTTTCTTTCATTGTTACAAGAGGCTATGCCATGCATTTTAGTTACAAAGGGTTACACCACACAGTCTATCTTTACAAAGGGCTACACCATACATTCCTATTGTTGGCATAGCCCTTTTCATTTTATTCTATCTTTCACTGGCTAATCTAGAGATTACAATATCTTGCCTGTTACTTGCTAGAGTAATTTTAAAATACAATTTATACAACTTACAGGTCTCCTTAAGCCTGATCCTGATTGCACTGTTTTTTATCAAAATGGATTCGTAACATGCACATGCACAGGCACACATGCACACAAACAGACATGCTGCCTGCGTTGTTAACTTGCGGTTCTGCTTGAGCTCAGCTCCTGAAGAGTAGCTTCCATTAGTTTACTCAGGTTTGCAATATGAGGGCAGGTGCAGTACAATATCCAGTACAATTTGAAGAGCAAATGGGTCTCTGCTATGTACATGTGATCTTGCTAAAGAACCTGTGAAAACGATTGTGAACCTCCAAGGCTTTTCCAGAAAACCTGGTTGTCCTGATACCATGCCTGTACTCCCCCAAAGTCACTGACAGGGAAAGGGGGAGAGAACATGTCGATTCCATCTATCACCTGGCCTTGAACACTGCACAGCCATTTCTTCCATGACATCAAACCCTGGCACCCAGATGCTCAGATCATTGCTTCTCCTGATCCTATCTGACCTTTCTCCAGGAGCCACAATTAAATGTTCAGACTCAGGCCAGGCGCAGGGTACCAAGAACTGATTCACAGTTTCAGCTGTCATGTCTTCCCTTCTGTGACATCACTCTACATTCCATGCATTTGTATTCTCTGAGAAGAGTAGGATCGGGGGAAATGCTGCCGCCTTTTATAAGATGACAGAGCCCTTTAGTCAGAGAAGCCAGCAATGAGCTTGAGATAAGTGTTAATTTTGTCACTAGGCATCAGGCAATTGGTAAAAAGCTGTTTAGTTTCTTTATTCCCTAGCACTGAGCTCCTGGCAAGGCCAATCCAACATCATTAGCTCACACCCAGAACTGGACAATGTCGCAAAGATGTGAAAACAGTGCACTGGACCTGTATTGTGTAGTCATGTGGTGGGTTGCTTTGAGGCAGTGAGAACTACAGAGCCATCACTGTGGCAGCAGTAAAGAGCTGCTTCTCCGCAGCAAGTGCAAGAAGCCACACACAAAGTGTTCATTCTTAGTGACTATGTTTATATTGGCTCCCATAGTAAAGTATGCTATTGATTTCACAATCATCAAGTTTGCTCTCTAGAAATCAGGATGGTGGTTTGTGTGGAAGGGTGAACAGTACCTGCTAACAGAAAGAAGGGGCTTTTAGAGCATTCATAATGCTTTACTACTTGATAAATAGTGCCAGTTACACGATCTTGCTTATTTTAGAGGATACGTGTTGAGTTTTACACTTAGAATTTGCATACATTCCTGTATTCATGGGTAACAAAAATTTTACATTAAGAAATGTAGGGATCATTTTTCCATCACTGATTGTTCTATGTCTAAACTCCAGGTTGCAATAACTGTGTAATGTGCTCAGTCTCAGGGTCCTTTTAACATACACCTGAACAGCACCAGGATTTCTGGAAGTACTGTTATCTCATGGATATCATGATCATTTGGGGCCTTATCTTTTTCTTTGCTTCATACTTTTCCTTTCGTGTTGGGATAGTGTCCCAGTTCATGGAGGTGATGGCCATCAATGATCTCTTCATGGATCTTGCAAACACAGCATCTTCAGGGTCATCAAACACTGTCCTGCAAAGGTAGTAATTATATAAAAAATGAGCAGGCCTGACCAATAGGATTCTGTGTGTGATTTTGTGTGTATTAAGGAGGGTGTCCAGGAACGTATACATCCTGCAGAAGTACTTTACCTCCAGGAACTTCTAAAGCCCTGAAGCTTTCATTTAAATGAATAAATTACATAAGTCCCCACCAACATTGTGGGCTTTCCTGCCTTGACTTTCAGGCCAAGTGACAATTTTTTATTGTGTACGTAGTTCATTTTTAAAGTGGAGTGTCTGAATACATTTCAGGATCTGTTATAAAAGTCTCACATACTCATGAACTCACAGTGGAAAACTGTGGTAACATCTGGAAATACCTTTTGGTATCATGCATATTAATAATGCAAACATTTTATTTTGACATTACTTCCCTATATATTTTGTATATGATGAGAATATATTTTTAACATTGAACCCAAAGGAAACATTCATACATAGAAAAGTAATGGTTTTTACATTCATTAGTATTCATAAATTTGAAATGTCCTCTGTAGAATTAATGAACTATTTGCTTTAGAAAATGTAAATTCTAGTGAATGTAAAAATGTTAATCTATATGATAATTGCTTTTACTGAACATATTTAGAGGCAAAGCAAACAAGCCAAGTTCCTCATTTGGAATAGCTAATAGTTCTTAACAAGTGTTAATATTTCATAAATCTTGTCACTTAATACCAAATATAAACACATAGCTGCAACTCATTTGTCAAAGAAAACCAACCATTTTTCTGTCTATTGAGAGACTAATACCTTTTAATTAATTAAAATCTATTTTGGAAGATAGAAATAATTTTGGAAATGAGACAATTATGAAACAGTCTGACAATGAAAGGATAAACGTAAATTAAAATAATATTACTTACTTGTCAACGTTATCTCCAAATGCAAAATCTAAAAATAAAATTCTAAATTAGTATCTTTCAAACATTTGGTCAGCAATTAAAAATAATGAGACAATGTTGGATTTGTTTCCAACTAAACAGACAAAAATGTCTTCATAACTAGCGTAAAACTGAAATTTCCTCTTAGGTGAGTCATTTTGCTTTAGGCTTTGGGACAGTCTGTAACATAAGGCAACTCTCAGTGCCCTGGAAACAATATGCTGAATTACTTTAGCTGCCAGTGGAATTCAGATGGGTGATTTGTAAGCAGGGTTCACACACAGAAGGAAACCCTTTTTTCTTCTGATGAGTACACGCTTCTGTAAGAGAATAGTCAGGGCAAGTAGTTAAGGCCATCTCCGCCATTTGGACTCTTGGCATGAACTTCAAAGAAAGAACAAATCCAAGATCACAAGATTCTATGTTCTAAAGCTTTAGTGCTGAAGGGCCAAACCTCAGAGCCTGGGGCTCTTAGGCTATCTCCCAGTCTACCATGGCCTTTTCTATTCCTCTCCAGAAGGCCTGGTATCAGGCCAAAGACAGAACTTTCCTGCACCTGTTGGGTCACTAAAGCTTTCAGCATGAGCTCTTTCCAGTCCACAAGAGAGGACACAGCCAAGAGCTTGTGGCATCATGCCTTTCACAAGTGGCGCCCAAGTCTCCTGGCCTTTCTTGTCTCCCCAGGATCTTGTCCTCCCTCTCTCCAGTGTTATTGAGATATAATTGAAAAGTAACAATTACACAGTTTTATGGTGTGCTACTAGATGTTTTGGCACACCCCGCCTCCACCCACCTACACACACACACACACACACACACACACACAATATGAAGTAATAGTTAATTCACATGTCACAGCCATTTTCTTTTTAGGTATGCATATGGTGAGTACATTTAGGATCCCCCCTTTTAGCAGACTGTTAACCATAATTACATTACATTAGATCTCCAGAATTTAGTCATCGAAAACAGTTGGGGCATCTCTTTGACCCAGATCTCCTCATCTCTCCCTCTGATCAGCAAAGCCCCTATTATAACAGTGATTTTCTAGTTCAGTGAGAACTAGAAGAAAGACACTCCTGATGTGGTGTCTACGTGAGTGCTCACAGGTATACACACCCTTGCATGTGCCCACCCACCCTCCGCCCCCCGATACCACAGCTCTGTTATCACTTTAACTCCAAGGCTATTTGCATGTTCTGTTTTTTTTTTTTTTTGTTGTTTTTGTTTTTTTTTTTTTTTTTTTTTTTTTTAAGATGGGGTTTGTCTGTGTAACAGCCCTGGTTGTCTTGGAACTCACTCTGTAGACACGACTGACCTCAAGCTCCTGCCTCTGCCTCTTACATGCTGAGATTAAAAGTGTGCGCTACCATTGCCTGACCCACAACATTATGTTTTTACTACAACTATATCAGGAAATGAGTCTAGAGTGGGATAGTTTGTATTGTATGGATATTGTAATGCAATATCTGAACCATGAATAGCCATTAGAGGTCTTTTCTGCATTTATTATCATAAAAAGGCATCACATCCCCCCCCATATGTTCATATACTTGTGTAGGAGAGTTTTCAAATTGCATTTGTAGGTCAAATGATGAAAGGTACTGCAGCCCTGTCTCCAAGCAAGCTGACCTAGTTCATGGTTTCAAAAAACAGCACAGACCATGTTTTCATTTCCCCCTCCTTTAAAGATTTTTCCTCTGTGATGGATTAAAACGGTACCCTACTGCTTTGGTTTGCATTTCTTTGGTCATAAGTAATGTTACTCTCTGTATTCATTTCTTAATTTCTAGAAATGACTTGTTTATGTTGTCACACTGGGGTCTTGTCTTTAACCGTGTGTGTGTGTGTGTGTGTGTGTGTGTGTGTGTGTGTGTGTGTGTGTGTGTGTCTATGGTATGTATGAGTAGACACACCTGTGTGTGCATGGGTGGAGATGATGTCTGTGTTTGCATAGCTACAGTCACCTTGCATGTGGAGGCAGGGTCCCTCTACCAGTGTCCTTCTCCATCACTCTTCACCTTATCTTTGAGACAAGATTTCTCATGGGAACTAAAGCCCATGGTTTCAGATCGACTGCCTGGCCAGAAAGTCGTGGGGATCTGGCTGTCCCCACACTGCCTTTCCTCCCTCCAGTGCTGGCGTTCTGGGCACATGCTGTCACTAAAGGCATTGCATTAGTCCTGGGAATCTTAACTGCTTGTGTTTGTCCAGCAAGCCCCTTACTCACTGATCCTCTCTCCAGACCAGTGTGAGTTTTGTTGCTAGTATGTGTTTGTTTTTACAGTGTCTTATTCTATAGCCCGGGCTGACCTGGAACACATTGTCCTCCTATCTCAGCCTCCTCGTACAGGAGCACATTATGCCCTGCCCTGCAAGAAGTTTTTGTTTTTGTTCTGTTTCTCTGTTGGTGCTGGAGATCAAACTGACTTTGGGCATGCCTGGCAAGCACTTTGCCATTGGCATCACCCTTAGCCCTTCTACTGGGATTAAATGGAATTGTGAAAGTCCATTGGGGATTATGAGGATTAATTTCCACCTGTTGTATGTTGCAATGCTTTTTCCAATTTTGGGTTTTAATTTTGACTCTATGGTACACCATAGCCTTTGCTTTTCTATAGATAAATCTGTCAGTGTTTCTTCCAGTATCACAGAACTTCACATCAATTCTATTTAACTAGTTCCTGTGCCCTTTGCTATGTGAGAAAAATGGATCTGTTTGGATGAATGCAACATAAAGTAAGTGCCAACTAAGAAAACAACTGAAATTATTTGTAATATTTCTATGTGATACCTAGGATGGGAACATAGCCAAGATTTTGAGAGTGCTAATTTTTGACTGGTAAATTACAAAGATCTTCATTCCTTCTTAATATTTTTTCTGTGTCATAAATATGTCTACCATTCATTGAGAAAAACTATCTTGTTTGGTTGGCAATAACAATGACATTGTGTTTTTGCTCCTTCTCACTGCACTAGATACTGGAGAAGGGCTTCAGTGTAACCCCCACTATTGCCATACAATCTCAGATAAAATAGATGAAAATTATGTTACTCACTGTACCAACAGTGGAAATATGAAGTTAAATATAATATCAGAAAAGAATTAGAAGTTGCAGTTATGATGATAATCAGGTGTTCCTAGGGCTTACCAGTTTTAATCTCCTTTTTGTTTTTGCACAGTACCTGCGGGAAGTCTTTGAACTCGTTTTTGTTTTATTGGTAAGTTGGGGTTCCAAGAAGCATCCACTTTTCCTCCAAATGCTATCGATTGAATGATATGAGCTTTCTTATGGTTAAAAATGGTAATCATGGATCTTCTCTCTTTCTCTGTAACTTCTAACAAAGACACACACACACACACACACACACACACACACACACACACACACACACGATAGTATTAACACAGGCATGTAGAGTGATTACAAAATAGAACTGAGCAATATCAATTGCCTGACTAGACAAACCAGTGAGCTGTCGTTTAAAAGAGACCCTGTCTCAATACACAAGGAGAAGGGAGACCAAAGAAGACAACAGTGTCAACTTCTGACCTCCACACACATGACATGTGCCAGTACATACAAGTGTGCCCACATATAGGCACACATACACTCAGAAATATATCTTATGAATGACTACCTCGTTGAAACAGACTTTATGAAGAGATTTCAAAGGTATTAGTATATCTCACAAGCACTCAGTAGATGTCCTGTCACATGGTGTGGTCTAACACACTCCTGAGACTCTAGCACTTATCAGCACATGGCTGACGTGGCAACAGCAAGCACCCTGCTCCCTCACCACTGTTGGAAAGGAGAGAGTTAGGCCTTGACGTATCGCCATGGAAACACTTCACACAGTAACAGCCCATGAAGGGTGTCTGAGACTTAGAAAGATGATGGCGTAAGGCATAGATCATACTGTATATTTCTGGTGAATTAAGCCTCAACAGTGTATAATGGAATGCATGAGCATGGTTTGTGCATATGTGGTTTCTATAAACCAAAGATGCTTGTTTACATGAATAGATAAGTATAAGAAGTTACAGTTTAATAATATGAGCTTACTGAACTTCAAAGAATATAATATTTAGAATTTAGTTCTCAAGAGGTTTAGTATAAATCATTTCAAGATAAGAAACCAAAGTGTCAGAGGGTAAATGATTTGGCATCAAGAGCAGGAGAAATGTTTCAGTGGTTAACAGCACTGGCAGGTCTTCCAGAGGCTCATGTTCCATTCCCAGAACCCACATGGTGGCTCATAACTATCTGTATCTCCACTAGTAGGGAATCCAACACCTTCTGGCCTCTGTGTATACAAGGCATGTATGTGGAATACAGACACCCATGTAGGCAAACACATATCTATGTAAAATACTAACAAATAAAAAACCAATTTGGCACCCACTATGCTAATGTCCAAAGCCTGAGTTGCAGGTGAGAACTGTCCACCCACCAGGTGGCTGGCCCTGGTTAAGTAGAGCAAACCTGAGTTCCTGAACTAGGGCAAATTTCAGAGAGCAGACCCATCACAGTGAATAAAAAGAGTAGTTCCCGTCCACAATCAGTTGACAGTTTTCTTTCATCTGACAGTTCTTTTCAAACTGACACAGGTTCCCTGTATTCATTAAATCACTCATTTACAAGGCAGATTCTAGATGATTCTGTGGGAAAGAAGAATCCTTACTGTTCCGATCAAGCAGCTCCACTCCCGGAAGATGGTAGATTATATACAAACGGTAGAGGTTATATTGGGATAAAGGGTTTTGGTACAGACCTGCAAAGGAAGAATCCAAAACAGGATGTCAGATTTCACAGTAGTTCCTTTTTACCACCTATTAAGATAGAAGATTTAAGACTCATGTAAGACAGTACGAGGGTAATCATTGCAAGATGAGCAACTGTACCTATTGTCCTGTCCACAGTCTCTTCACTGATTTCCTTATATAGAGCACCATCAATTTCCCTATCTATTGTATTCATTCTTTCAAAATTTTCTGATTGCTACTGACCACCAGAAATAGTGCTAGCTTGACTCAGGTCTGGCACAAAGGAGGAAACCTTTGAATGTCCGTAGGTAAGTTTGACAAAGAACTAAAAGAAAGTCTTCATAAAACACCACTTGCAATTGTTCTGGTCTCTGCAGTAATGGTGGTGGTGCTGGGTGGAGACAGGCAGTGACACAGTACAGTGTCCTGAAGGTTTCTTCCTGAACCTCATGCTCAGAGGGTGCATATGCCAGCAGCATGAGAGACCTCAGTAGGAGCAGAGCAGCATGCGTGTGGAAGCTGCATCTCGTCACTTCGTCCTCAACACCCGTGTGGCTAAGGGATGGTTATGAACCTAATGCTTCATGACGGCGGTGGGGAGAAAGAGGTGGGTGGGAACAGTTCAGAAGATGTTGGTACTTCTGCTGTAACCAATCCTCAAGAATCGGCACGCGGGGCGGCGGGGGAGAGACTTTTAAAACTGCTTCGACTAGAAATGGTGAATGTTTTATTTTCTAGTGACACATTTTGCTTGTTCATCCTTCCATAACATTAAATGAGACTGTTGAGACACTTTGTGAAATGAATTTTTTGATTTTCCAGAGTGGCTTGCGAAAAACACATAAAGCTGGGGACCGCTAGATGGCAGTAGAGCAAAGAGCTCCAGCTGCTACACAGCTACGGCACTCAACAAGAAGTGGCCTCTTTACTGGCTGTTAAATTTAAGAGCACTGCTCTTAGGCTATTCATAAAACAGAGGATTTTAATAAGTGGCTGATAATATCAAGCATCAAAAGCCCATAAGAACCATTAGCATTTAGAATGCATAGTTTTCAACATGAAGAAGATCCGAGAAGCATGTTTGAAAAACAACAGGCTCATTAAAAACTGAAGAAAAACAATGTCCGGACGTATTCTCTGTCAATAAGAAGACATCTAGATATGTGTTGTGTAAGCTTTTCTGGCTAGTCGGATCACTACATGAGCTTTAGAGGGAGATGAAGTCAGCAATAGCTGAGACCTGGCACACAATGAATACAATGAAGATGTAGAACCAATAACCAAACAAACAGGCATGAATTGGGAGAAGTCAGAGAAAATGACAGAGGAAAAGATTCCAGAGTTTAGTAACAAAAAGTGGTTTAGGTTTACTGTTAAAGGAACTTAATGCGCAAACGAGTCATTGTGAGTATGGGAGAGAAGGAACGGCATGGCTGCCCTTTAAGCCAATTTGAAAGGATGTTTTTGAAAAGGTGTGCAGAGATCACCAACTAGCTCGGCTGGGGATGCCAGGGATCATTCTTTCTCGGCTGTCCTAGTGCTAGACTGAGAAGCATGCACAGCCACTGTCCACGGTTTTCCATGGGACAGGGCACAGGTCCTCACGCACCTGAGAGGAACACTTGACTGAGCTACTTCTGACTTCATGCAAATAAAGCCAGCCCCGCCGTCAGATCAGCACGCATCGCTGGTGAGCAAGGAGGCTACGCAGTAAAGCCCATAGGCTCACTGTGGTTTTATTCTATCCCATCTTAAAACAGAATCCATGGGGTAGAACGGTGTAAAACTTAGGACATCACCTGAGAAAAACAAGTTGAACTGAATAATTTGGAAGACATTTCAATGTTATCCTTCCCTTTTTTCTAGCTCTTGCATTTCAGAAGGAAGCAATCGTATTTTCAATTCTCTTTCTCCCCACCTCCCACATCTATGCCAGTAAGCATTGTACATTCTGGATTTATGCATTTTGGATGACTGCTCCTAAAATTACCATAAATTAAGTTTCTGAGATATGAAATCAGTTTCCTGTGTCTGAGTGTTCTGAAAGCTTTGTGTGATGTATGGGCACATTCCTGCAGCAGCTATGAAGCAAAATTGCTTACACTTTCACTTTCAATAGGTTAATACTATTTAATCCACCTTTCCCTCTAGGCTACTTACAAAGTACACCTCAGTGGCGCCAGCACTGTCTTGCTTATCTTAATTTGGAAGTCGGAGTCTAAGCAATTTACATTTACCCAATAATATATCAAAATGTCTCTGCCACCTTCCTACATCAACTTGAGTTAGATGAGTCACACGTGTGGAGTTCCTTAATGAAAGATGAGAGGAAGACACACAATGATAGAGTCATTAAATAATGGGTCCCATTGATTACAAAAAAAAAAAAAAACTTTAAAAGCAGAACTTAAAGTCATCATGGAAACAGACCCAAACAGTCTTGTCTGTTCAGTTATGAGTCTTGACCTTTAACAGCTGAGCCATCTCTCCATTCCAAAGGCCCAAATATTCTTAAACCACTTTAGAAAAAGTTGCTGTGGACTGGGCTTGTAGCCACAGAGCTTGTCTAGTGTGAAACAATGAGTTCAATCTTCAGCCCTACGTGAAACGAGGTGTAGTAATATACACCTGCAATGGAAGCACAATGGAGGTGGAGACCCACAAGTTCAAGGTTGTCCTTGGCTACCTTTGTAGTTAGAGATCAGCCTAGGCTTCATGTGGTGGTACCCTTTGCTTTTCCCCAAAGTGTGTGTGTGTGTGGGGGGGCAACATAACCAACAAAGAAACCACACATCTTCTTTAATAGATGAGAGAATAATATGAGAGAAACTCAAATAGAACATCACCCCATGGAAGGAAGTTCAGCTTGCTAATCAGTGATCAGACAGCTGGATTTTGATGCCACACAAGACTGGGTCACCATCTCTCCTGTTAGCACTGTCTGCTTCTAAGTTAATTTATGGGCTGTGGCTCAACACATCAAGTAAGGCAATAGTCCTTGACAGAACACGAAAGCTGGGGTAGAGCAGAGACAGAACGGGGGTGAGCATAGCATTCCCTTCCTCACATGAGCAGCTGGGGATGACCTAGGAGTTCTGTTTGCTTCATCAATTGTCATGCTGGAAAGAGGCAGCCCACCCTCAAGGGCATAGATAGACTCAGAAGAAGAGGGCCTGAGGTCCACCTCTTTCCCAGCATCCTTCTTCCCCATGCCTTTTATCAACAGCTGAGAATAGCACATTGCTGATGGCAAGAAGAGAGAATGCTGGAGGGTAGGACCTGGGGAAACAGAGACCTGCTGGTCCCCAAAACTCCACTAGGAAGGTGGTACCTGTGATGAAATGCAAGTTGCTAAGTAGATTCAGTGAAATGGAGAAAACTTGGGAAACGAGAACAAAGTTTAAGAGCAAGGGTATGGGTTAAGTGCCTTGTTGATGTTTTTCACTTAGTATTTTGTGCTGGTTAGTTTTATGTCAACCTGCACAAGCTAAAGCTATCTGAAAGGAGGAAACCTCAGTTGAGAAAATGTGTCCATCAGATTGGGATGTAGGAAATTAATGATTGATGGTTGAGGGGCCAGCCCATGGTGGATGGTGCCATCCCTGGGCTGGTGGCCCTGGGATCTATAAGAAAGCAAGCTGAGCAAGCCATATGGAGCAAGCCAGCGAGCAACTCCCCTCCATGGGCTCTCCATCAACTCCTGCCTCCAGGTGTGCGCCCTGTTTGAGTTCCTGTCCTGACTTCTTGCAGCGATGGATATGATGTGAAGTATAAGCCAGCTGAACCCTTTCCTTCCCAAACCTGCTTTTGATCACGATGTTTCGTCACAGCAGTAGAAATCCTAACAAGGACATGCTGGTTAAGGAGCAGGCTGACTGAAGAGATGAACTCATTCCTGATGCAGTGGGCTGAGACACTAGAGGATTCCCTTTCTCAGAGTTTGCAGGGCAGAGGGGAAGGGGAAGACAGAGCTGCACAGGGAGGGTGTGGAAAGGTAGACCTCCTGGAGAGCTGAGGTGGAGCCCTGCCTGGCCTGGAAGACAGGAATTCCAGGCACCAGACCTCACACTCTGCTTCTGGCTTCAGGCCTCCCTGAAGCTCCCAGCCCTCCGTCTCATGGGCAATTGTTGGCAATTTTTCTCATAAATGCCAGAGGAGGGTGCAGTGTTGAAATGGGTTGGAGCCTTACCCCCAGGCTATTTTCTCACCCTCGGAAGAACTTACGATTGAAGTAGTAGATTTTTACTTGGTTTTCTTACTTGAAAAGAGAAAAATTACGACATTTGAAAATGCACAGTTTTCATATTTTAATGAGCTTGAGTCTATCCTAAGATGGCAAATGAGGCTCCAAAGAACCTAGTGTAAGGACATCATGACACAAATGTTAGACGTCTGCTGAGTACACACTGTTTCCTCATGGAATGTCTGCAACCAGAATAGGGCATGGAGCCACACACTACCAAGCATTTCCAGAAAATGCTTTCTTTTTAACTAAGTTCAAGGAAATGGCCCCGTGACAAGTTTCTCGGATGGGACATGTTCCTATAACTTGAACGATATCATCATGATTTTATGTAGAGGTGATTTTAACTGTCACGACAAGTAATAACATGGATATTATATTGCCAGATTGGCCTTTAAAGAAAGTGACTGTTTCATCCCTAACCTGGCCTGACATGTATGTTCAGATGTACCCTAGACACTAGGACCTGGGTTGGATTCAGGTACATTCAGCTCTAAACCAGGCATCTTGGCTCAATGCACAGACCTGTTCTCTATAAGGGCCCGAGGTGCATATGTCCTCTGGATGATGTTTATATAGCATAGCGTTACTTAAGAGATGAAGTTTACATACAGAAAACTGTACAAATAGTTTTGCACCCAAGCTCCTTGATGAACCTGCAAGTTTTACAATTGTAAACCCTATAGAAGCACAGAACATGCTTTCATCAGTTTTGGAATCTGTTAGTAAAAACAGAAACAGATGGCAAGTGAGTGGTTCCTTATGCATCAAATGAATCAATTATAAAGATTGAATGAATCAATCAGTTGATAAAGGATAGATAAGACAGGGCATATATGCTTTTCAACGCTAGTAATTTGGTAAGTCTCTGAGCCCTCATCAGGGAGGAGGGAAAAATTCCAACCTCATCATAGAATTGCTGTGAAATTTTAAATAGGATTGTAACAGAACAATTTGTTAACAGGAAGGACATCAGAAACATTACTGTGGTGATTATGGTTTAAAGCAGCAGCTGACTGAGTCTATTTACCACTTAGCAGGATTTCTAGACTCTAAGCAACTTCCTAACTTCCTAATTACTTTATTCATATCCTACACATATAATAATTTGGTTTCCCTGTTTCAAAGTAGCGTCAATGACAAGTTTTTCTTAAGAATTGCTTTTGAGAATTATCTCAGTGTTTAAAGAGTTCTGGATGATAGCTAGGAGCCTGTTTTATTGAAAAACAATGACAGTGAGAGATCTGGGCCTAGCATACTCTAACTATGGAAACACTTGATTGACTTGGGAGGAGTAGGTAAACAGGCAGGCCAATCCAAGACTCTGACGCATTATCAGAATTCAGAAAAATTCCTAATGGTAGATGGCCTTAGCACATCTCCGAAGTAATCCCAGACTTGCCAATAACTTTGTGTGATTTTGTGATTTTCACTATTAGGACTTTTAAAAGTCTCAGTCTACTTTCTCTTCCACAAGTCATTTCTCCTTAAGCACACGAGGTGTTCCTGATAACAGTGAAAATCCAGGGAAGCTCTAGTTCCTCTCTGTGTTGATGAGAACCTTCACCACCAACTTAAGTTTACACAATTCTGACAGACGAGAAAGGGAATATGCCTGAGTCTTGACCAGCAGAGGTCTCCAAGCTCAGGTCTGCAAACTTCATTAGTGCGGAGCCTTTCCACCCCTGACACCTCGAATCATCAGCCTTGTAGATGTGTGCATGTTTATTAACCCTTCAAGACCATAAGCACATTGAGAGGTGAACTTCACTGATTGTTTTTGATCTGCTCTTAAATATATACAGCTTTCACTTCAGGAGTCAGTCATGCTGGGTACGTCAATAGATGTTGAGTGAAGGCTGTTTCTCAAATATGTGTAAACTTCAATGTTGTTTTTGTTTGTTAATTTACTTTATTAATATACATCTTATGTCACATATATCCACCTACTTAAAGTGCACAATTCATGCATATTCAGCAGTGCAATGGTTCAAACCACTTGTCATCATAATCAATTTTAAAACAGTTTATCACTCCCAGAGAAACACCATACCCCTTCCATTTCCCCCATCACCCTTCTTCCTGAATCTCCCCAGCCCTGAGATACAGCTGCCTCTCACCCCTGCCAGTGCAGATGTGCCTGTTAGAGAAAGCACCTATAGTTGGAATGATACAATTGACTTTTGAGATAAAAGCAAAAGAATAGATTTGGACATACAGACCCCCATTTGTTACTTTTGTCATTTTCATCTTTCATGACCTATCATTCTACTAGTAATTATTTCCTGCCTGTTGCTCTTTCAAAGGCATGTGTGAAGAAAAGAATAAATGCTAGCGATGCATTCCAGCGGCAAGCCTACTTCTCTGAGCTGAACTTTGGAAAGGAAAACTACCATCTTGTGCTACCATTGTCTTAACTTATGGACATAGAAGTGCATTGTGTACTTAGGATCTTCAGATTATGCATCCCCTTCAGTTCCTTCACTGTAGCGTCAATGTTTGTTAGCTCATTGTGGTGCAGCAGAAGAATATGCAATGATGGCAAATTATGCAGGCCTAAAAAAAAAGTTTTTTGGGTGAATTTTACTTTTTAAGTGGACAAATATAAATAAGAACCTTTTCACAGTAGTTAGATGTTGTAACTAAGCAAGAGGATGCATTATAGCTTATAAAGAAATGTCTATCAATGATATCCTGAATGACAATTAAGCATACAGCAATAAAAACGGACTATAATGTGGGGCTATTGAGTCATTTCTTGCTACTATTGCTGCTTCACTCGTTTTTCTGTGGCAGTGATTTTTGATTGTTTGAATCTCATGTTTGGGTTATACTTTTCTCTATCTGTTTGTTTTTTGCAATGTGTGTGCCTGTACATGTAAACCATTACTTAGAACTGTAATGCAAATCAAAGAACAATTTCTCATCCGTTTATTGCATTCTTCCAGATTGCTTAGTTATTTGTAGAATGGGAAACCATATATTCATTTCATTTTTTGTGTTCATGAATTGCACATTTTAATTCGTTTTTAACACAGATGAAAGTGGGATAATCAAATTCTGGTTAAATTGGAATGTTTTCTTCCTTACCAGTTTAAGAGCTTGTTATGGGTATGAAAATGTTTGACATTTTGGTCTCCTGGTTATTTTATAACCAAATCTTTTCTCCAGCAATTCATGTTTCCTGATCATGACCTGTCATACACTTTTATACCTGGCTTGAAATTGTCCTCATAGAGACTGCTATAAAATTCAGTCAGTGGAAACAGGAACTTGGCTGATAAAAATCACAGCCAATAAAAAATCCCAAGACAGTGTGTAGTTTTTATATTTATTGTTACTCTTAAAACGTTGCTAAAGTTAGGTTCCAGAGTAGCTAGTTTGTGTCCAACTACACAGTGGAATAGCGATATTATAAAAAAGTTCCTTTTGAATTTTGAGTAAAATGTATAATATTGAACTAGTAAAATGTTCTAACATATTTTTAAAAATTAACTGTACATATGGTCATTTAAAATAGATATTACATATTTCAGTAGACATGATGAAAGAGACTTTTGTATGTTGTTAACAATCATTACAGTCGAAAGTTATTATTTAATTGAAAACTTATTCAATTAAGAAAGTTTGAGACACACCTTCTATCTCAAATATTGCATTGTTGTTTAGGTACAGTTCTGCCAGACGATAGTTTCTAGTTAGAAATGCTATCCCATGTAGCTGAAAAGAAAAACGGTATATTTGTAATTAGCCATTATTACTGTAGCCATTTGAACTGGGCTACAAGTTGTTCCTGCACTATTTATCATAGCTGTGTGATAGAAAGGATGTTTTTAAGCACCTTAACAATAAAATTTTCTGAGCACATGCAGGTCAAGCTATCAGAACTGATGCCACCTGGCCCCAGATTTTCTTTGTAACAGTATTTACCTGGTTGTGGCCTGGATGGTGTCACGGAACTTCTACACACTAAGTCTTCATCTGTGATGAGAATGGAGAGCTCTCTAAAAAAATACACAGCCATATCTCTATCTGTAGCGGCCATGGCTTCCCTCTGCTCCCACATCCTTTTTTTCCTAGTACATTTCTGATCAGGTGTAAGGATCAGATCCAGGTCCGCAAAACATACCAAACCATTTTCAAAATTCTAGAGATTTCTAGTACATTTTCAAAATTCTATAGATTTTCTCAAATCATCCTTTGACCTACCGGCATCTCTCAACTGTTTTATTAGTACTGTGTTTTGGCCATCTTTCGTGTTTCTCTGGAGGTATCTCTGTCCAGAACTCACTGCTAATGGCCCAATGCTAAGCTTTCTTATTGCTCTGCTTTCCAGAATATCTCTTCTGCTGTTTCATATCCTTTGCACCCACAGAAGCAAAGGTATCCATGACCTAAATAAAGGGGGGCAATGCTACTAAGCAGGGCTAGTGCTAATAGCTCAGCAAGCCACAGCCAGAGCCAGAGCACAAGGCCCAGCATGGGCCTGCCCGTTCTCCTCTTTTCTTCTTTGTTGTTTTCCCCTAGACCTTCCTGTGGTGAGTCTTGACCATGTCTGCATTTAACTGGTACAATTACGTTCCAGCACTGCAATTTTGTGTCTTCCCTAAGGAAAGGAGCCATGTCCTTCCATTCTCCTTCCCATTGCCATGTGGGTCCTGGGAATTGAGCTCAGGCCAGCAGGCTTGGTGGCAGGTGCCATTAACTTCTGAGCCCCAACTATAGTTTCAACAACAACAACAAAATCACTTCTTTGAATTATGGTGAGGCATAATAAAGCATAGGACACAGGAAGATATGTTCTAAGAGTAGCAGATAATTAAATGTAAGAGTATTTGCTTTACTGACCAATATAGGACTATGATTGGTATGTATATATATATATATATATGTGTGTATATATATGTGTGTGTGTGTGTGTGTGTGTGCGCGTGTGTATATAATGCTAGAGAGAGGGTCCTCATGAAATAATTACTAATCAAATTTTACATAATTTTTAAATACAGGGAAAATTTATTTTTCTAAAGCTAGAACCTGTTATTATTGGTGAGACAGATCTACCATTTGGTGAGTAGTCAGTTATATAGATGCCAACCCAGCTGTCTTGGAGCACTTAGTGGAAGTAAGTGTCCCTCTCATAGCTCAGAAAAGCCATTTTAGGTTGCATTTGAAGGATGAAGGCTGCTTTGGCAAATTTTCTTCAACTTCTTATATTGGCAGTGCCCACAATTTATGATGCCATAATAGGTACATATACTGCTCATCTCATTTCCCAGGCTCATCTCTACCTAATCATGAGAGCATTCACTCACCACAATTAGTGCTAATGCCACCACAGTTTCATCAAGACCAGAGGGAAGCATGACCTCCCAAGGCAGGAAGAACCATCTTAACAGGGAAGGAAGTCCCCTTTGACTTCTTGTCCCTCTGTGCATTTCCTATTGGATTCTGGCTGGAATCCACTGCCTTCTGTCCTGTCCCCTCACCATATCCTGCTCTAATAATAACCAGCATCATGGGAATCTCACACCAATCACTCTCCCAATACACATTTATAGCCGTTGCTAAAGACTTGAGGCTCCTTTCTCTTGCATTAATAATCCACACAAGAAGAATGTGGTCCACCCTGACAGTGTCACCTTGGCTGTAGAATAATAGTTTTCCCAGGACAGTAACATTTATGGGTCATGATTATTGAGATTTAAAGATTGTTCTGTGTGTTGCCATAAGGGGGGTGAGGTGGAAAGGAAAGAAATGAGGCCAGATCAATAAGGCTCTGGGAAGCTATGCAAAGAGATGGAACAGGAGAGCATCATCATCATCCAATTCCATGTCAGAAAGAAGATGTCAGGATAAAATAGTGTATTTTGGCAGGAGATAAATCACAAAGGCGTTACTGTAATCAGGAGAACATAAAGGGTCTGAAAGTAAACTAATGGGAATGTAAGAAAATGAGATGGTTCCAAGGTATAATTCTTGTAATTTAAATGATATGGAAACTTATCAGGTTATTAAATCCAGAAACAGAATGAGAAGATTATCATACTCATGTCATTACTAAAATAAAATGGTAACATAGTTACCCATTAGAAGTCTACATTTTTCTTTCTAAGGAAGAATCTTATAGTAGTAAAATTTATGTTTTGTGCAGCATTCACAAATCACAGACCTTAATTCAAAACTTGGCATCACATATATTACATTATAGCAAGTACTTTTCCTTCATTTATTTAACCACTGTTATTAATTCATATGAGCTTTTGCATGGAAAGTACTTTCAGGAAGTTGCTAGGGTAAATGAAGACCAGTATGCATCAAAAACAAAGTAGGCACTCTTTTGAACAAAGTTCTAGCGCAAGAGTGTACCATTTTTGGTACTGCTGGCCATTCGGATCAGACAATTTTTGGCTGGTTTTGGCATGGGGAAACCTGGACACAGAAATACACACAGTAGCATCTGTAGCCCATAACTGGTAGATGCCAATAGCACACACTTTCCAATGTGACAATAAAAATTCTCTGAACAATGTCAAAGACCCCAAGTACAGGAATAAAGAGCTTACAGTTGAAAGCTGATGATTTAGGAGCAAGGAGAAGAAAGAAATACAATATGGGGCTGCAAAGATAGCTCCATAGTAGTTAACAGCACATACACAGTGGATTTACAGCTTGTGAATCCAATTCCAGAGGATCTGATGCCCTCTTCAGATATTTGCTAGTTCGTGCACAATGTGGTATACACACATACATGCAAGTGCACACACACACACACACACACACACACACACACACACACACACACACGGAATAAGTCTTTCAAAAAGAGGGTATTAATTGTTTACTACAAGGCATTAAGCTAGATAGTTTTGCAAATGTTTTATAGTATGTTCCTCAAGGAAGGATCATATTATTTATTTACTGTTCTTTATTTTTTCTACCATCTGCCTAGAAGGAAATGAAAGCTCAGAAAAATTAAACAACTTTCTGAAGGTACATAAAATGTAAATAGCAAAGTCAATATTCAAACCTAAGCTTGACTGATGTCCCAGTCAAACACTTACAAGAGTCAGCCTCTTTAAGATGGAAGTATTTCTGTATAGATGACCTATAAGTCATTCACTTGGAAATTAGGTTGAGTCATTAAAATTATTTTATAAGTTATTTCTTATATTTTAGCCATCACCTCCCAAAATGTCTCAATGTATCTCAAAATAATTGACCTGAAATATGAAGAAAAAGCAAAATGGAGACCCCTTTCCTTTATGTATGTATGTATGTGTATATATATATATATATATATATATATATATATATATATATGCTTCAAAACTTGGTGTAATTGTAAAATAAGACAACAAGAGTTTTGACTTGTCAGGTAACCTCAAAATCACACACAAAGTCAAAACTATTAGGAGATTAGATTAGGAGGGGATGGACCTCAATACACTATGTATTTGATGAACTCACATCAGTTCCAGATGTGAAAAGCTGAGAGCTTGTTCTCAAAGATAAATGCCTATGCTCTCAACACTTCCCACATATTAATAAAAGTCCTAGAATAAAGGCTTATTTATAGGAAAGGAAGAAATGAAGTTATCTTTATATGCTGATGACAGGATCTTAAATGTAGAAGTCCTGAAGACCACCCCTAACAAACCCTGCTAAAATGGTCTATCATGTACACATGTAAAGATGTCATGTTGAAATCCAACATTATGTATATTAATTTATACTGATAGAACATTTAAAAATACATTAGGACTGATCAGTGGATTTAAATAAAGTTATAGGACATGATACAAGCACACAAAATTAGTTGCACTTGTGGCTCAGTCATAGAGTATTTTCCAGGTGTGTACATGGCCTTGAGGGCAATACCCAGCACTACAAGAAAATGAGCAAAAAATCGACCCCTAGAGAACAATAAGAAATCATCCCAGTGGGAAATTTGGCTGATGGCTCAGGCATCTTACTGGCTAGCTCTCTCTTAATTATTAACCCATAACTACCAGTCTATGTATTTCTACATGGCTTTATCTTACCTGAGAACTTCCACTTCCAGCTTCCTATCTTCCCTGTAGCTACATGGCATCTCTCTCTGGAAGCTTCTCTCTCTGCCTTCCTCTCCCCAGCCTTCTTCTTGTCTGGTAGCCCTGCCTATCTTTCTTCTTGGCCAATGGCCAATCAGTGTTTTATTCATCAACCAATAAGAGAAACATATATACAGAAGCACATCTCCCATCAGTGTATGGATGTTTTGCCTGCATTTGTGCCTGTGCACCACCTGCATGCAGTGCCAGAACCCAATGCAGAACATCAGATCCCTTCGAAGTGGAGTTACAGACAGTTGTGTGCTGCTATGTGCATGCTGGAAATCTGACTCTGGCCCTCTGGAATTGAAGTCAGCAAGCTTAACTGCTTCAACCATCTCTCCAACTTCTCACCTGATTTCTGAGATGATACCAAGAACATACACAAAGGGTAGTCACCTCTATAAATATTTTTGGAAAAACTGACTATTCACATGGAGAAGAATGAGATTGGATCCTCATCTCAAATTGTATGCAAAAAAAAATCATCTCATAATACACTAAAGACTTACAAGATCAAAAGGTAAAACAGCTCAGCAAAACAGAAAAAGCCAGATGCAAAACACGGGTAACAGGAGAAGAAATAGATGAATGACAGGGCAGTGAACTAAAAGCCCCACTACAATGAAAGAACACTCATAAGGATATGCAGGAAACGAAGAAAGGAATTCTTGTGCATTATTGGTGGAAAAGTAAATTACTAATTGCCATGAAAAATGTATAGATTTCCCTTAATGAACTAGAATAAAATATTGTATCACCTGCTTCAGCCTCCACAGCTTAAGGATTGAGCTGACACAGTCACCGGGGATTGAAGAACCTATGGACTCACATACTGTTCTGCTACACAGACTGGAGGATTATTCTACAGAAGAGAATAGAGCAGGATCAAAGCAGACCAGAGTGGACTAGAGAGGATCAGAAGAGAGCAGACAGAACGGAACAGAAGAGAACAGAAGAATAGAATAGAATGGAATGGAACAGAGCAGGGCAGAAGAGTTCCCAGGCAATCAGTCACACAAGAGATAGCAGACAGAGCTAAGGTAGGTAACTCTGACCCCAAGGAATACACTCCCTCCCTCCCTCAAATCCCCACAAGTTACAGCCCATTTTCTCCAGCTTAGATTTCAAAGCCCTGATACTCAAAGTCTTTCTCTTGGGGGCAGAGGATTGCCAAAGGCTTTCCTGAAGATTCTGCCCTTAGGAGGAGAGACCCTTGCATCACAATACAGTGATTCCCTGCAGCCAATCCTGCAGTGAGGTTTGTATTGACAAGTTCCATCATGCATATTTACACTTTCAATCTTTCAATCAGCATGTAGACTTTGATCCTTTTTTTTCTGTCTTCTTTCTCTTTTCCTTTCCTTTCTTTTTTTCCTTTTTCTTTTCTTTTCTTTGTTCTCTTTCTGTCTTTCTTTCTTTCTCTTTCTTTCTTTCTTTCTTTCTTTCTTTCTTTTTTGAGACACAGTCTTCTTATACAGTCCTGGCTGGCCTGGAACTTGCTTTGTAGATCCCAAACTCATAGAGATTCACCTGCTTCCCTTGCCTCCCTCTGTCTTCTTTTACTTGCTGTCTGATGGGACTAAAGGTATTCACTATTATGCACAGAAAGATTTTCATTTTAACTATTTTTTAAATGTGTGTGTGTGTGTGTGTGTGTGTGTGAGAGAGAGAGAGAGAGAGAGAGAGAGAGAGAGAGAGAGAGGAGAGGAGGACATACTTATGTGCACCTTGTACATGCAGATGCCCAATGAAGTTCACAAGAGGGTATTGCATGCCTCTTACCTGGAATTACAGGCAGTTGTAAGCCACCAGACTTGGTGCTTGGAACTGAACCAAGGTCCCCCGCAAGTGCAGTCAGTGTTCTTAAGCACTGAAGTAACTCTCCAGCCTTTAGACTTTTATCTTTCTGACATAAAATAGAGATCAAAAGAAATACACAGAAATAGGACTAACTTAGAGATAATATATCATTAACAACAGAAGCAGTAACTCTAGCATTGTTACTGTGCTTGAAGATATAGAGGGGGTTTTTGTCTTGGAAACAAAAAAACATAAATGGTGTATTTTTAATTCTAAGATACTCAGAAGACTAAAACACTTGCTGTCACACATGACAGCCTAAATTTGATTCCTAGGACCAACACAGAGAAAGGAGAAAACCAATTCCTGTAAGTTATTCTCTGACCTCCATGTGCACCATGGTACAGGTGTGCCTGTCTCACTCCCAAATAAATAAAAATAAAATTTTAATTGCCTCATACCTTCTAGGACAAATGTCATAAAAAATAAAAAAATGTTGTCAAGGACATGGAAGAGTTGGGTGTTCTTCTGCTACACCATGTTGGGGAGGTCATCAGTGTGACTGCTATGGTCTGTTCCTCTCCTATAACATGTTAGGTGTCATCAGTGTGACTGCTATGGAGTGTTCCTTTGCTATACAGTGTTGGTAATGTCATCAGTGTGACTGGTTTGGTGAGTTCCTCTTCTATAACATGTTGGGGATGTCATCAGTGTGATTACTATGGGGATGTTCCTGCACTCTGATCAGACATGTCACTTCTCAGTGTGTATCCAAAAGCTTGAAATCAGACCTTCAAAGAGTTATCCTGCACCACCACCTTCTCTGTTGCATTATTCAAAAAGTCCCAGGGCTGAAAAACAACTAATATCCACTGATGGGAAAAGAGATTGAAAAAAATCAGTAGTTTATGTACAATGGAACCTTCGTTAGAGTATACAAAAATCCTCCAATGTGACATGGCTGAACTTGGAAGACACAATGCTAAGTGAACAAAGACAATCCTGAAAGGATAGAGACAGTAAAGTTTTTCTCATGGCATTTAAAAATAGACAAATTCCCCAGTAGCCGAAAGTGGAGATCAATGATTGTGGCCTGCAGGAAGGGAAATAGGAAGTCACTGATCAGTCTGCATAAGTTAGAGATAGAAGTAAATTCTAGAACTCTGCTGTGAAATTTGGTACTTGTAGTTACCAATGTGGCAGTGTACCTTTAGATATTTGTCATGTTCAGAATTCTTTCCTACCCAAACAAGCAAGCACAACCCACAAGGGCTCTTGGAACCTTGAGTGAGGTATATCTTTGTTATGTCAATGGTTTCATGGATGTGTGCATTTGTTCAAAGGTATAGAGTTGTACATTTTACATTTATGCAATTATTTGTGCATCAGTTAAACCTTCATAAAAATTGTTAGAAATCTGTACTGGAGAGAGGGCTCAAGAGCTAAGATCAGTTTCTGTTTTTCCTCAGAGTTTGGTTCTGAGCACGGATATCTGACAGCTCACAAGTGCCTGTAATTCCATCTCTGCTGGTCTCAGCCAGCACTGACACAGGTATACATACACATACACACATAAAAGAGAAGTGAATCTATGAAAATTAAATCAAAATATTCAAATGGATAATAAGTAATCATAAAAGGATAATATAAAAGATGCATCTTTTATATAAAATATACAAATACATAATTTTACAGGGTTACGTATAAAAAGGTTTATATAAAGTAAACATTTAGGGGCTAGAGATATAGTACAGCTAGTAGAATATTTGGGTTCCATGTATAAAACACTAAGTTTGAGGCCAGGACCATATAAAAACTGATTATGTAATGGTGATGAGTTGTTATATGAGATCCTGTTTTTTTTTATATGAACAAGAAAAAAATAAACATTTATATAAAAGAGCACTAGAAAATTAAAACTTAGCAAGTGGTCTTTAAGAACATACTGGGAGTTTGGGAAAGAAAGATAAAAGATTGTAGAAAGAAGACCAAACCTGAAGGGTAAAATGAGGAGCATGAGAGGGAATTGCAAGGATGCTGATCAAAGCTCAGCAGTTAGATGTGTGCATGTGTTTTACATGTATGTTTATTTGTCTGCTTACATGTATGTGTATGTTTCTATGTATACATGTGTATGTGTTTCTGTGTGTATGCATATATTCCAGAAAGTGAACAAAGTACATTTACATACATGAGGAAGACATGAAAATACCGAAGAAAACTTTCCAATCAAAAGATAGGAGAGTTTTGGATTGAAATATCCTCAATTTCATAACACCATAGTTTTGTTTAAGCTGCTGTGATAAAGCACAATTAGCAGGGAAGTTAAGGTACCAGGAAATTAAAACAACTGGTCACATTACCTCCATGGTAAAGAGCAGAGAGAAATGAATGCATACATGCTGACTATTCTACTCATTCTCCCACTTGTATACAATTCATGAATACAGTGGGTCTTCCCATAATAACACAACCAATACAACCCCCCACAGACATACCCATAGGCCTACCTTTTCAGGTGATTCTAGATTGTGTCAAATTGAAAATTAAAACTAACCATCACACGTATCAACACATTTCAGGAAATGTCAGAATACTTTACCAACATCATAAAGTTCTATCTGTGAAACAAGCCAAAATCTTGGTTGAAAATATGAGGATTGAACACATACAATCACAGTCAGTCACAATAAGAAAACATGTCTGACTTTCAATCCTTATCAGGAATATAGTGATGAAAAAGAAAGGCATGCACTCCCAGAGATAGAGGAAATTCATGGGATTCCTCTAGGGTGGTGGTGAAGATGAGCTGCATAGAGACACACAGGTCAAGTAGTTGGAGCACTTCCAAAGGACCTAGGCAAACTTAAGAAATGGAAGGAACTGACCGCATTCACGTTTGTTCAGTTGATGAGAGTTTGGATTGAGTAAGTAGTAATAGCATTTTAACAGTACATTTGTTTTCTAGAGCAGACCATGAAATGGTTGGCTGAAAAAAAATCCTTCACAGTTATAGTGTTGAAGTCTGAGGCTGAGGTGTTGGCTGGAGTGGGTATAGTTCTGGGGCCTCTCCTAGCTTGTAGAGGCCATCTTCTTCCTGTCCTCACATGAGCTTCCCCTTGTGCATATGAATAGCATCTCTTTGTGAGTCTTAATCTTTTCTTTTCTAAAACTTCCAGCCATATTGGATTAGGGCCCACCCGTAATACCCCATTTAACTTAATTACTTCTAAATGCCCTATCTCCAACTCCAATCCAGTCACACGGGATCAGGGATCAGGACTCCTACACATGAATATGGGGAGACATAATTCAGCCCTTAGGGGGAGAAATCAAACAAATGCAAGCTCCAGGGAATCAGAAGCACAATAAGGGAAAACTAGAGTATAATACATGGTTTAGCTCTGAAAAGCATAGTTTGTCTTAACAATATAATGAGTGAATATTGATGTAACTGAAATTACACTACAACCACATCAGGAGACCAGGAAGTGGAAAGTATGTATGTGTGTGGTATAAGTGGGACGAGAGAGAGAGAAAGAACTAAACCCTCATGTTCCTTAGTGGGAACAAAATAGCTGTTCTGCAAAAGAGAAAGAACAGGAAACAGCAGTACCTACTGACATGGGTTTTGCAGAAATGCTCTTGGCAGTGAAACATCACTGAGAAGACCTAAAAGATATGTATCTGAGGACAAGAGATGAGGCAAGCTACTGGTCCTGTTGTTAATTTGTAGAATTATCTAATTCTGCAACCTTTTATTATATATGTGAGTACATAGTGGATAAAAATATGCCTAAGAGGGTAGAAGGCTGACTCTTAGCATTTGCTCTGTGACTACATGTACACATGTTTTTCGTTAGTGCTTCATCTGTCCCATAGCATGCAAGGTCTCAATGAACTCTGAAGCAGTCAGGAATACAGCACTTTGCATGAGCTGCGGTAAAGAGATTATGTGATTTGATAAATAGTGACAGAACACAGGTTCCCCCAAACCTTCAGTTCAACATCCAGTTACTAAATAGTTGCTTTTCCTGGGATATTCTGTCAGGAGTCCTTATTTCTTTAATTTCTGTTCCTTTAACTTATTTTATCTAATAAAACTTGAGAGATACCATAATTTCTCAGAATTTCAGTCCCTTCTGCATGATCCTAAGACTTCTTCCTTGAGTGGCTTCTTGTAGAAATTAGAGTTTCTTTTCCATCAGACAAGATACTTGCTTCCCAGAATTCCTGCAGGCAGGCATGGACAGAATCTAGACCAAGCCATTACAGTGTATCCACCGTGTACTTCAATAAACAGCAAGACAAAAATATTGAATTCATTTTTAGGGCAGCAGAGACAAGGCAATGTTGTCCATAGTGGCAGTGTTGACAGAGTCCTTGTGCAATGGCCAGTGCTGCTGACACCAACCGTACAAGAAGCATGGACTTGAGCTGCTCTCTTTGTGAAAACTCACTCTCTAATACAGGTTTCAATTTTCACCACAGTTGCATTTGATCCTGAGAGGTTTCTGAAGTTTATTTTTAAACCTCATTAACACCCACCCAGTATCTTTTCAATAAGTACTTTTTCTACTTGAATCAGGAGGATAATATTTCTGTCCCCTTTTATCACTTGACTTGGTGACTATGTGAAGAAAAGTTTCTATTGTGATGTCTAATAGATAGTAACTAAGACATCAAATTAAGAAAAAGAAAATGTTGAGAAAAATAGTCCTAATTTACTTCAAGTTTATAATTGATGGCCAAGACATGTCATTTGTGATTCACTGAAAAATTGGAATTTTGCATTTATGAGAAAATTTTAGGGTTTTAATTTACTCATCTTTCCATTAAATAGGGAATGCCAGGCTGCTGAAGTCTATTGGCAAGGCAGTGGGGAGGGAAAAAAAAAACCCAGACAAAAGGCCCTGGCTTTGTTGTAGTTGTAGAGGAAGATTGAATAAATAAACACACACACAATAAGTAAATTACACATTATGAAGTAAGTGGATAAATGTTGTGGGAAAAGGCCTGGAGATGGAAAAGAGGGGGGTAGTGCTGTTGGAAGAGTTGTCTTCCAAGGAGGGATGCTCGAAAAGACTCTGTGAAGGAGACAGAGTAGCTAGTGTTTGTTGGACCAGCCCTTGGGACAAACCAGGACTAGATAGAGAGACAGGGTGGTGGTTGGAAAGGTTGGACCAAAGTTCCAGGGCCAAGCAATTCATCGTAAGAGCACAAATTATGTGGGACTCATACAGTTTATTTTGTTTATTAGTAGCTCTTATATTCAAGGATGGGGGATTTCTTGTAATACTTTTCTGAGAAAAGGTCAGATGTTTGCAAATATGGTGACTGCATATACCTAAACTTATTGCATACATAAATCAATCTGAGGGGCATCTCCCTAATTTCTGCAGTATGGATGAATACCCAGTCAATCATCAATCAGTACAAAAATTCATGTTAGTTTACTTAGCTCATTCACCAATTCCTGGAGCACCTGAAATGTGTCAAGAGATTAACCTTTTAATGTTACACAAGTGACATTAATGTGTTCCTTTGAGGAAAAGTAAGTGATGATTTAAAAAAGAACACAGTCCATTGCACATAACAAAAACACAAGAAAAGGCTTCAGTCCCTTCCTGCACCCCACCCCACTCTACCCTTGATCTCAGAAGAAAGTGTTGATAGGTGTGAGATCCCTCCCTTTCTGCAAAATGCCTCTGGAGGCCAACTGTATGGAGGTTCAGTGGGTGGCTGGAGGCTGGACACTACAGGCTCACAGAAACACCACAAAGTCCCTAACCATTTGTACATGCCTGCCTTTCAAAAGTGACCACCTTAAGGAGCCCCACTGCAAACTAAGATGAGTCACTGTTGCCTTGCCTGGTGGTTTCCATCTTGTTTTAATCAGAGGTCATGTGCTATGACCCAGGGTAATTTCTGGCAGGGTGTTTAGAAGAGTTTTGAATTTTAATACCCTTAAGTGGTGTGTGTACTTTCCATTTCAGTCGTTAGCTGCCTGAGCCTTGGAGGTATTTTCATTTTTTTTTTCTCCTCCTAGAAATTACTTCAAGATTAAGAGACAGACTGATGCTTATAGTTAATACTGAAAGCAATTTCATTTTCCATTTCCACCCAGTTGGTTTAAAAACAAAACAAAACGCAATGACATACTGAAAGGTTTTCATAAACATAGCTGTTTAAAGGTGGGTGTTGTGACTGTGGACTTCTGCACAAAGACGGCTCATTGTTGGGAAAAGATTGCCTTGCTTTTGACTGTGGGTGTTTGGAGATCTGAATTAAAAATGCCCAGACTGAGTTATCAGTGTATACTGAAGAAAAGCTGGGCTGTCGGGAAGCCACACTAAATAAAGGCAAAAGCCACCTTCTGACTAGTTACCTGTAATTACTGTCTGGCTTTGAATTAGGTGATTCTGTTCTTTTGCTTGGAAGGAGCTGGGAGCCCCAAACTGAGGCCATTCCTGTGAGGGCAGGGTGGGAGCATTTTAAAGCACAGCCCCTAATGGAAGCTTTGGAAGCAGATTTCTGACCGGGAGAACGGTTCCCTAAAGTTGGAGATATGGCCTGATGCTTCCTGATGAAGCTAAGTCCATTTCAATAATGACTGGCTTCACTGACACCTTTTCCTTTGACTTAAAGACGAAGACATATATGCATCTGGAGAATTGAGTATGAGAGTGCATGTTCTCAATGTAAAACCCAAAATACACAGAACGTATTTTAAGATGGGGTCATATGTAATGGTTTCCTGAATAAGATTCTAATAGCTCCAGAAATATTGATAAGATTTTACAAACAGGATTACATAAAACAGGAAAGGCTCTGTGAAGTGAAAAACACAATTACAAAGCTGAAGGCAGACTAGAGTGGCAGAAAAGCCTTGCCAGTTCTTCAACAGAGAGCCAAATTACAAAATACAGAAACTGAAAAAAGTTAAACAAATAATCTTTGTTTTGTTTTTCGAGACAGGGTTTCTCTGTGTAGCTTCGTAGACCAGGCTGGCCTGGGACTCACAGAGATCCACCTACCTCTGCCTCCTGAGTGATGGGATTAAAGATGTGCATCACCACTGCCCAGCTAAGAACAAATAATCTTATCAATAAATGCTTGAATAAAGTAACCCAGTCAGCCACAATATTCACTGTTATATTAATCAAAGAAATAAAAACAAAACAAAACTGAGATCTACCTAAGCTTACCTTGACACTATTTACAATTGATGAATAGATAATAAAATGTTTGCATATGCACACACACACACACAGTGGTATATTAAGCCATCATAGGATGAGCAAAATAATGCTATTTCAGAAAGATGGATAGAACAGGATATCATTGTGTCAATTGAAATAAGCCAGAAATTCTGAATAGTAGTACATGATTTTTCTTTCATATGGGCTAAAGGTTTAAAAAGCAAGAAGACAGGAGTTTTCAAAAGGCGGACTGTTTGGTATGAGGAAAGGAAAGCAGAGGAGAGACAGACTTGGAGAGGATAATGGGGGTAAATATGATGAATACATGTATGAATATGCCTCAGTGAAACATAATTTTGTTCAATAGCATACATTAATAAAGATTAATAAATGCAATATTAATAAAACAATGTGGATCTGAGTCCCTTTACAAGGGGTGACTAAAGTATACAGCATCAAGGTCCAGAGGTCTCTGTTATAAGTAGAGTTTGGATAAAGGTGACATCGAGGAATAGCAAGTGGACAGTCAGTCTTGGAAGGAGGTTAGCTTTTGGTTGCCATGTCCAAATCATCGAGAAAAATCAACTTAAAAGGAGCAAGAATTTATTTTGGCTCGAGCTTCAGAGTTTTCTATCTGTTGTTAGTCTAGCTGGATTTAGGCTGATAGTGAGGCAGAGTATTGCAGAAGTAGCATGCGGCAGAAGAGATCAGTTCCGATATCCACAGAAAGCAAATAGAGGAGGGGACCACCGTTCCAATAGACCCTCAACGACATGATGAGACTCCAACAGGCCCCACCTCCTAATGCTCCCATCACCTCATTAGCACCAGGGGCTGGCCACAGGAGACATTGAGGGTCACAGTGGATGAAAGATGTCACAAGAGACCTAGCAGAGAAGCTTCCAGCTCAATCACAGAGTCTGAGACAACTTGGAAATCCCTGATAGTGCTAGTGGGTACCAAACCAAGCACAGTTTCTCCCTTGCCTTTCCTCACCTTCCACACCACCCCAGGGCACACCAAACCTAGCTGAAGAGATGGGTAAGGACACATGCTGCCACACCGAACCTGGAGAACACCATAGTTGAGGTGAGGAGGAAAGAAAATGGCTAACTTTACCTCCCTAGTTAACAAAGAAAGCAGACGACCACCTATGGTCATGCCAATTCCCAGCAAAATATTTTGAAATGAGTTTACAATAAATTTCTCAACAATGAGACATAAATTTCATCTCATCAAGACAGGGTATATGTGCGTGTTTCCATGCCAGTGCACATGCATGTGCATGGAAATGCACTTGCCTGTCTGTATTTCATTTCTAAAGGAAGAGCAATATGTGAAAAATATTTTCATTTATGAGGTTGGTCTATGACATTGACCAGATGGATGGTAAGATTTTATATTTCTAGGAAAGGAGTAATGTGTCTCTCCAAACTTTCTTCCACAAAACTTGGGAGGCATAAATAAAACTGTGGTCTGATAGAATCTCACACATTCTTTTATTCAGTATACCAGATGTACATATGTCAGATAGGTCCTGGATATCTGTACTATACATACATATATATATATATATGTATACAAATATCTGTACTATACATACATATATATATATACATACTATATTGTATGCATGCTTGGGTATATATGCTTGGGTATATATATATTGTATGTATGTATGTATACATATATATATGTATGTATGCATGCTTGGGTATATATGCTTGGGTATATATGTATGTATGTATGTATGTATGTATGTATGTATGTATGCATGCATGTGGGTGCTTTTTAATTGAGGTTAAGTTTTACAAATAATACTTAATATTCTAAATATTAGCTCCGTTAAAGCATGCGATGAAGACATATAAGTAACTTAAAGATAAAATGGAACATTACCTTGTTATGATGAAGCCATAAATATTTTAAATTTTTAAATCTAGAAAGATCAGTAACCTCTGTCAGTTCCCTGGAAAGAAAAATCCATGAATATTAGCAACAATTCATTTGATCATGGATAAAGCTGGCCATACATCTAGTGTAGTTTGGGAGGAACTGGCAAGACCTCTCTGTCCTCTCAGAATCATTGGCACACTTTGCTTCTAATTTAAAAATTCCATCATTTCAGTTAATTTTGTGTTGCCAATAACGTTCATCAGCTGAAATTTATATCTCATTATTGCAGTTCATTTCAAAACATTTTACTGGGGATTGGGAAGGGAGATAAAATGGAATGGACACTAGACATTGGTTCTGTTGTGGCCAGACATGATATAGGAGATGAACACGGTAGGGCACCCGGAGAAAGGTGCTGAAGAGGGGCTTTATTGCTCACTGATCTCCTGGTCACTGCATTACCCACACTTTTTGTGTTGGTGGCTGATGTGCTTACACAACAGATGTAGACTGGGCAGACAAGCTGTTTACAAAGGGTAGCATCTCTGAGGAGAGGTGACTCTTTGGAGATTCCATTTCTCTCTTAGAGTAGAAATTGTGGATACCAAGCACTTATGCATTCATGCGGTGTTCCTCTTTCAAGTCTTGCATAAACACTTAGTAATATTAAAATAGTACTGTTATATATATAATATTATATACATATCATAATTTATAGTATATATATATACTATACATAATTTTATATATATATATATATATAAATATATACTCATTCATGGCAACATCTCTCAACTTTGTTTTAAACTTTAGAACCTTTTTTGAATCACAGTATCCACATGTAGCCCAAGTGGGACTCAAACTCTCAGTCCTCTTTCCTTGACCTTCCAAGTGCTAAGGTTACAGGTGTGTTCAAGTCCCAGGTGCTCACGCTCATTGCTTGTCCTGAAACTCCAAAGAACAAAATTTTTCCTGATTTTTATAAGATAGTCTTCCTGTGCAGACCAGGCTGGTTTTCCTCCTGCCTCAGCCTTCTGAATAGGTGTGACTGAAGATGTGAACCATTGTGCCTGGTAAAAATTTTAAAGCATGTTATATTTCTAAACTAAACAGACTTTTCTCACTGATTTTTGTAGAGAAAGATTTTAATCTAAGAAAAGTGGGGGGGGATACAATAGATGATTACAGATTTTCAATATTATTTTTAAGACTATTTTATTTTGAAATTGTGATATTTCTCCCTTTCTTCTCTTTCTCCAATTCCTCTTAAATACCCTTTCCTGCTCTCTTTCAAATTCATAGTCTCTTTCAGTATGTGTCATTGTACATGATACACACACACACACACACACACACACACACACACACACACACACAATGTTAATAAGAGCAAACTTCCTGATTCTCTCACTATTACAGTCCTCCCATCTCTTCCACCATATTCCCTGAGCTTTAGGTGTGGGGAATGTTTTGTGCATGTGTCCTTTGGGATCAGACTCCACAATGATGAATTTTATTTGGGGGTTGTGGTCCCCATCAATTGCAAAGAGAAGTTTCCCGGATAAAGGGTGAAGACTCCATTTATCTGTGGGTCTAGAAACAATGTTTATAGATTGTTGTGAGGGATTATGATGATTTAGTAAATTAGAGGTTATAAATTCTCCTCTAATAACCATGACTTCATTAGCACTGAATAGTTAGCTAGCTTTCGAGTACCAGGCATGATTTCCCATTTGTTGAGTGTATATTAAGTCCAATTAGAGAGCTGTGATTAACACCAAGGTATACATGCCACCACTACTGTACCCTTAGGGTTGTCATTCAATGCTGGTCCTTGCTTGGTTCGTAGGCATCATAGCTGGGTAGGACTGTTGGCTATTTCCCTCCTTTGGGATCATGCAAGGTGCCTTCTTGTACCATGAAAGCTAGTTCTTAGGGAGTTTCAGCTCAAGGTTTTAGGGCTTTATTTCTCAAGTGTATCATGACTTATTTTATTTGTTGTGAACTGTGTTATATGGGTACCAAAAATTGAATTTAGGCCTTTTGCAATAGTATGCACTCTTAATCACTAAGCCATAACCTTTAATCTACTTCACCCATAACCTTTAAAAACTAATATATCACTACATTTTTCTCACCATACTGTGTGTGTGTGTGTGTGTGTGTGTGTGTGTGTGTGAGTGAGAGAGGGGCAGGGGGAGAGAGAGAGAGAGAGAGAGAGAGAGAGAGAGAGAGAGAGAGAGGGAGGGAGTGAGACAGAGAGATTTTCTTGGAGTTATCTGAAAATAAGACTTATTATTGTAGGGCTCTCATTACTAAATAGCTCAATATTCATAGCTTCTAAATTAAAATATTTTTCTGCAAATCATAATACCACTATCATACCTAAGGAAATTAAGTTTAATTCAGTCAAGTAAAGCATCAAATAAATTATTCACACCACCTACTCACCTACATTACTATACTACCTTTATAGTTTGTTTATGTCTTATATCATTATATTTACATATTATATTCAGTTGATAAATGTTAAGAGTAGGTTTTTTCTGCTGGTCTGGTCCCACCACCATGCCTGCCCCAAAGAACACACAAAGATGCTGTATAGATATAATGCTGTTAGCCTATTGCTAGCATTTCTTATTGGCTAGCTCTGTCTTAAATATTAACTCATTTCTATCAATCTAAGTATTTCCACGTGGTCTTATCTTACCTGAGAGAGGACCTGGATCTCTGTTCTCTCAAGTCTCTACATGTTGACTCCTCCCTATTTCTTCCTCTCTCCTCCTTGTCTCCTAGTCCTGCCCATCTTGCTTTCCTATTGGCCAACAGTGCTTTATTCATTAACCAATATGAGAAACATATTTACAGAATGATATCTCCCATCAGATATAATTGAAGTCATTTCAAATTTACATTTGCCAAAGTCTTCCCCATTAACAGATTTACATTTTGTAAAGTCCTAGACTACTGGCCAGAAGAATGCCCCACAATTCTTGATTTGTCTTAGAGTTTCCTAACAGTTATATTCCAAATATACCACCGCTTAATGAGATTAGTGGAAATTCTTTGTTACATCAGAAGGTAAATGATGTCAGTTTGTTCCACTTCTGGTAAAACCAAGTTCTGCTTTTTGTTTAAGGTTTGTCAGGACTCTATTGTGAAAGTACTAATTTTCTAATACAAAGCTAACATGTAGGGCCCAACTCTGGGTTCACATGAAAATCTTGCTCCACATAACAACACTGCCTTCAGTTGGGGAGCCCTATCTGATTTGGGATTGCAAAGTATTTTTTTTCTCATGCCCTCATTCTTCTTACATTCATTAACTCCCCCCTCCCCTACAAAGAGCAACTGCTCTCTTTCTCACATTTATTTTTTTTCTCTGTCATCTTTGGATTTATGTACCCTGTCACACACAATTTCTCTAACACAACATCAAATATCCACTATCTCCAAAGCAAAGGCCACTTAGTGCACAGCACTAAGGCATTCTCTCTCTTTATAGTCAGCATCTTTTTTTTTTTTTTCTAAGAAGGAGTTCTTAGAACACAGTGCAGTCTGACTGTCAGGGATGATAGAGTGTTAACTTCAATCCTCTCATGAGGTAATAAAAACAACCTCAACTTAGAAGTCTAAAGATCTTGAGCCTCATTTTGGGAATTGCATATACTTTTAATCCATTAGTACAGCATCAATGAGTCCAGCCACTCTTACAATTTTTCTTAGAGTAATAATATCAATACTGAAAATCTGGTTATTACAGAATGTAACAAAGTGATTCATTTTTTTTTTATAGCACTTTCAAATTGGGAATGTTATTCTGCATACAAGCCTGTCCTAGATCAATAAAGAGTTGTTATATTTTAAGATGAAGCCAATCAAGACCACGAGATGTGAATCTACTACTAACGATGTTATGACTTGTGCCAACAAGTTACCAAGAGACGTTAATAAGACACTCTTGTTCCAAAAGCAACTGGGACTTAAGCAAAGTACCTAGCTCACCTAGTTTATGCATGTAGACTGTGAAATATTTTTTCTCAACTCTGTTGTCCTTCATATAAGAAAACTAATAATCACTCACAGTCAAAGGTTAATGTTTTTAATTTTTCTAGTGTTTATACCTATTCTTTTTGTCTACCCACTCTTATGATTCCTAGTATTGCATTGTTGGAGTGGCCTTCTTGCTACATTATGACATGGTGATGATGTGTGTGAGCAGGGAAGCAAAATTCGTTGTGATCATGAACTCACTCCTGAAACAATGAGCCTGATTCGGTGGCACCACCATTAATCCATGAATGAAATGCAGAGCACTCATGGCCCTATCACCTCTCAATGTTCTTGCTTCTCAACACTGCTGCATTAGGATTTAGTTTCTAACATGAATTTTGTGTAATGCATATGAATCAGAGCAGTGTCATTGCTATTAAAATGTAAACAGTGACCACGCAGGGTGTCACGTATTGGCCAGTGGGAATACAACCATATGCATCAGTCCAACCATATGCATCACTTCCTCTCCCTCTTGTACCTGGGGTCTGCTGCAGATATGGGGATTATTGTGTTCTATAGAACACCTCTTTGATATAAAAGAAGTTTTTTCTTTGCTAAGAAAATTAATATAAGTGGTTTTAGGGGTTATAGTATAATAGTGGTTTTTATGAGAATAGCCCATTTTTCATAGCAATAGTAATATTAATTGTACTAATGATAAGTGTGTGCTTACTGTGTATCAGATATTTGTTTAGTTTCTACCTTTCCTGTGTGTCATAACCATCTTATAATAAGTTGCATTATTATACAAGAGTAGGATTGCTTAATTAAGTAAAATGGTGTCAAGTTAATATTTGCAGCTTTTGAGAAGTAAATATTGTCTGGGACATAAAGGTACTAAAAGTCATATTCACTGTTTTTCTAAGATTGATATTTAACTAATGTTTTATCTGTTTTGAAATGTGATAATCTTAGCAAGGAAGTTATATAACACCCCAAGATTATCCTAAGTCAGCTTGGCTCAATAACCTCTGTTTTTCAGGCTTTTCCAAGTTTTACCTCTCATGTATAAGTGTTATACTCTCATAAATAGTTACTTTGTGGTCACCTACCCAGTCCTTGAAGAAGGGGTAATGGGAAAAAACATTTGCCTTTATAAAAGATTATAAAATGATATTCCTCTGTGTCTTTCCAAAAAGCAAACTTACTTTTTAGAGAGGAACAGCTCAAAGACATCAGCATCCCTCTTGTGGCCACATATCTTTAGCTGATCTTCAAGTGCCTGATAACATATAATTAATCTGTCAAACCACATTCCAATGAGCAAAAACACTGAGACATTTGCAGTCAATAACAATATGTCTATGAGAAGATCAAAAGAAAGGCAAATATGGAGGCAACCACTCTAAATTGATAAATTCCAACACTACAATTATATATTATTTACTCATCTTTGTGGTTGAATCTCATTATTTTTAACCCTAGGCATAGATGTGTAAATAACTTGAACCAGAAAATTAAAACAAAATATATGTATGTGTGTATACACACCAGGATTAAGTTGTTACAACTCTGTGAGGTAGGGTATTTTGGTTCTTTTAAAAATTATTCTTAAATTTTCCTTCATAAACGAAGAATTAGTGTTTGACAGGGTTCTGTATCCATAGAAAACAACTAGAAGCCAGGATGGAAGTAAAAGGAGTAGAATATAATGTATATTTTCAGGGATGTTATAAGTTACCAGGCAGTACCTAATAAATGGAGAAACGTCACTTTTCTCTGAGTAAATTCATACATTTTTTTCCATTTTATTGCCACAGGCTTTATTTAAAAGTACAGCTATAAAGCCCTTTGCTTTTTCTTTAATAATTACCAAATAAATATATGTAGGCCTCTTGGCTAAGAGCAAAATGAAAACCTGGCCATTCAAGAGTGGAGCTAACAAGACTCAACAGAAGTGAAGGGGTCACTGGGGCCGTGCTGGGGCCCACAAACATTGTAATTACCAGCGTCAAAACCATCTAAGATTTTCTGTGGGGATCTGTAGTGTCAGAAAGTAACGTGTAAGGTTTTGAGAGTGGATTTACCATGTAATAGCTCACTTTAAGATGTTAGAGTGAGTGAGATGCACAAATTCTTAGAGACCCGAGAAAGCTAAATATCCCCGCATAGGAGGTGACTGGAAACTTACAGTTCCTCGCTTCCCTTGATTTTTGTCAAACAAGCTGAAGCGAGGGGCCTTGGAGAATATCATGTCTTCCAACAGCTGGATTGTATTTTACACTTACACAAATCAAAGCTTGGAAAAACTCGTTGGGTCAGGCTTAGATGTTCTCACCTGGGTATTTCAGTTCAAACATCTAAACTCTTAGTATGCACAGCCAATCTCAATACTCAAACTGACTTAAGTAGAATTAAAGTTTTATTTTGTTAACACTATAATATTTAAAGTTTACAATTTTAAAGATATAAAGTTATGTTTTTAACTTCACCTAGCCACCATTACTCAGGAACAGTTAAATTTGCACAAAGAAATGTATTATTGTGAATCTCAAAACACTTCTCTGTGGCTATGAAATGTTTCTAATACATGGAATATAGATTAAGGTGTGACCTCACAGGAGAACAATTTTCAGTAGTTTAAACGTACAGATAATGGTATGATGGTCAGTTTTACATGTTGACTGGATTGGTACTGCCCAGGTAGTTGGTACAGCATTATCTGTGAGAATTGGTGTGTCTCCAGAAGTGAATGGCTTTTGAGCTGGCAGTCTGAACAAAGAAGCTCATACTCAGTGATATGGCCATTGCCCAGTCCACTGAGGGCTGCAAATCAAGAAGAAAGGCAGAGCTACGCACATTCATTTTCATTTGTCAATCCTCTCCATCACTCCCCATCATCAGCCACTGAACTTCCCATGGTCTTCCTCAAACCTCCAGCTTGCAGGTAATGGTTCTAAGAGGTCCACCCAGGTGAGCCAATCCCTCCCAGTAAATCTCTGTCTATATGCTTATGCACTGCAGTGGTTATGTTTCTCTGGAGACCAATAAGAAATATGTAGTGATATATTATTTATGATTTATAGTATTTTTTCTTTTTGTATTAGACAAAAGGAGAATTTTAGTCATATATTATTTATGATTTATTAAATCTTGCCTGATTCTGAGACCTTGATCCTGTTTTATATTCTTTCCTAATGCTAGGTTTAAAGGCATGTGATCCCAGGGGATAAGACCATCTTTGTGTGAACTGTTTCTCTTCTGGATTAAGCTTGTGTAGATCTGGGTGGCCTTGAACTCACAGAGACACATCTACCTCTTAATCCTGAGTCCTAGGATAAAAGGTGTGTACCACCACCTTCTAGTTTCTGGCTACTGGGATTAAAGGTGTGTGCCTGGCTTCTATGGCTTGTGACAGACTTTGCTTTCTGCATTCTCAGGCAAGTTGTAATAAATCATAAATAATGTATCAGTACAGAGATGGCTAGATATACATTTTAAAATAAAAAGTTATTACTGATATAATTTGTGTAAGTCTGTTTTCTTAAAAAAATAATTTAAATGCATATACAATGTACATATTCCAAACTGAAAACAAAAGCCTCATGTGACCATTAAGTTTTACTTTCTAGAATATACATTATCTAAGGAAGTATACATACTACATATCAAATAAATGTAAATGTGTGTGTATTAAGATAGGGTCTTGCTATGTTACATAGGCTGGTCTTGAACTCTTGGGTGAAAGGGATTCATCTCAGCTTCCTGAGGCGCTGGGGCTGTTGGCAATGCTATAGTGCCTAGGTCAAGGTAATACATTTAGAAGTGTTTAAATATTTTATAATAAATGTGCATTGACTTGATCACCAGAAAGTAGTATGCATTTTTAAAAGTTTAGCTACAGCAGAAATACTTAAGGTTTTCAAAATTTTAGAAAATAAGAGATGAATAGGAAACTTGAAAATATCATCACAAATCACTGGCACAATTAATCACTTATATAATTTTTTTTATCATGGCATGTTTCTTTTCATCTAGTAATTTTATATGACTCCAGTACAAAGTTTGCATATCAAAGTACCACCGAAGTGTGCTGTGAAGTTTCAGGTTTCATTAAGCCTAGGTCGGCAGCAGCCCCTCTAGAATGTCCCCAGCAGTGCACATGGCCCTTCATTAAGAGGCCTTCCAACATCCTTCCCTAATGATTTGGTATTATGATAAAACACACATTTTACCACCCTTGCCATTTCAGATTTCAAGGTCTGTAGATTCAGGGATATCCTTAAAGAGTTGCATTCATACTTCTGTATAACCCACAGCACTGCCTTCTTCCAGAACATTCCCTCTGTTTGTAACTGAAGTCCCCATCCCCACCCCTACCCCCAACCCCCAACCCCCAAGCCATGGCAGGCAGGCTCTGCTTCCTGCTTCTATGAGAGTCTACCTTCCACACACCTTGAGTTAAGCACTTTGCCACAGGTGACTGGTTCATTTCAGTCAGCAGAATGTTCAAGTTTTATGTGGTAGTATGTATCAGACATTCATGTTGTAAAGCTCATTGACATTCTATTGTATCTGTACACTTGCAGATAGATGAGTGGCTTGATCCACCTTTCAGCTATTGCCCTTAAGACCACTATGACTGTGGGTGTACAAGGACCATGCGAGCTCTCCCTTTCACTTCACTTACAGATGTGAAAATGATGTAGTGATTCTGCTTCCTTTTTTTTTTTTTTTTTTTTTTGAGAACTTTCCATGTCATTTTCTGTGACAGGACAAACATGGCAGGCACACTTCTTTGAAACATTTTTAAAACAGTAGATCCAAACACAATCACCCAGCCACCAACTGAAACCGACTTGTCTGCATTTTACCTGGTAAAGCTAGGGATTATGTCCTAAGATGTCTATGTCTATGAGTGGATATTTAAGTAGGAGACAGTAAGGGAAACCCATCGAAATACATGAAGGTGGCAAATGTTAAAGACCATAAGAAAAGGGAGATGTGGCAAAGCAGAGGAAGAAGGAATTCTTGTTCCTCTGGATGATGGGGTTTCAGGGCAGGACCAAATGTCTGGGCTTAAAGAGTGGCAAGAAAAGAGTGGGGATCTTAAGGGAAGAAAGGGCTGAGTAGTCAGAGTACACCAAAGACAGACAGCACAAGGCTCAGCACTGCATAGAGGAACAGCATGAGGAAAACAATTGGACGGTAAGTCAGGAAAGGTGTTTGGGAATCGTATCACCAGAGCTAACTTTGAAATTTGGATTTGGAGGTGTGCACTTAGTTAGTGCCCAAATAAAATTTTAATGTGTTTCAATAAGTATAACTGAAAACCACACATTTTCCTTAAGCTGTCACTTGAAATTAACTTAATGTCACATACTCCACACATACAAATATTTATACAAATTAACTACATTGTAAAATCCAAGTCTAATGAAGGTCTCCTTCCTCCTTGCTTACAGGACAACCACACTGGTGCTTTTCAACAATGTGCCCTGTAAAGTTGTTTCAAAGGCTTGTTTCTACTTCTTTGGTGCCCTCCCCTTGTGGGTACCTACAATATAGGCTTAGTCAACTAATGGGAAATGTGGCTTTGGGCTTAGCACTGGGATGATCTGGGCATCTTACAGAGTCTTTGAACTGAAGAAAGGATGTGACAAGCTTCCAGAAGACACCTCCAGCACAGTGTGTGATAGCCAAGGGTGCAGAGAGAGGTACAGTTATGAAGAAAGGTCACTTCTCCAATCAGGAATGACTGGGTGGCAGGGAATAGGAGTGAGCAGTGGACAACATCGATGGTGTATGGACAGAGAATTCAGGCAAAGGCAGATAATTCGGGCAACAGGAAGGCTCAGGCAATGACAGCAATGACACTATGCTGATGACCATATTACGATGGCTTACTTGATGAGGAGAAAAGTGCCTGGAAAGATGATGCAGCCAGCTGAGAAATGCTTGGGCTTTCAACCTTGATGAATATACAGTGTAGGTCAAGATGTCCAGTAGAACACTATGAATGAATGAATGTGGATCCCAATAGAAAAGTAATTCTGCAGACCTGGTGAGTCATGCCAGTCCAAAGGAGAGAAAAAGGACACGTCAGGTCAGGGCAAAGTAAGTTCATGAGAAAGGATGAGGAGGGAAAGGACACAATGGTGGGAAAAACCTTTCCCAAGGCCACAGTATGAGCCCTGGTGGGCATTGTAAGAAGGTCAAATTTAGGTCTGCAGTATTGCACTGAGTGGGAGCTGTTGTTATTCAGGAATGATGTTGAATTTGGGAACAATTTCAGCAGAGAGTGTGTGTGTCTGTGTGTGTTGTGTGTGTGTGTGTGTGTGTGTGTGTGTGATTTCAAATTAATTGTTACAGACTTGTACTGGGGAGGTTACACAGCAGCTTTCTCCACTACCTACTCTCAGAAAATAGTGTTTTAAAATTGCCAAATAATTAAACATTGCACTAAAATCTACATCTTCGGTGATCGATTCCTGATCCCCTGTGTATTATAGCCCAAGTTAGGATTTCATGTGGCTCTGTAGCTGTCTCCAAACCCGGAGGGTTAGATAAGGGGACTAAGGGAAAGTTAGCACTGAAATTTCCCCTTACCGGGTCTGGAGATGGCCTATAGGGGAGCAGAGCATTGTAGTAGATCCACCCCCCAGTCCTGCTCCCAGGCTATTGATCTGGTAAGGGGAGTGCCTTTTACCTGGACACTGCCTTGCAGACCATTTTTCGAGCTCTTCTGGAGGTTGGAACATGGAACGATGGGCAGCAAGGAGTACTTCCGGTCTCTAGACATAAGGAAAGTTACAGCGGTGAGGAGCACCAATAGCCTACTGGGCTTGGCAAGGCCTCGTTGTTCCCTTCCCACCGTCCTTCAACTAAAGGCCAATGCAAATCGGGCACAATGTGAAGCCAAATCCTGACTTCTATGACGTTTGCATGGGTACATCACAACACCTTCTGTGTCCTCTCCTTCTTCAGCCGAATGCGTGGGTCACGATGGCTGCAGTGGGATCAGCTATGAGAGCAGGAGGGGGTCTGAGGGCCAGAGTAAGTAGTTGCCCAGCAATCATTCCCCAGAGTTGACATATGAGCACCAGCAGGCTTCGTTTAGAGAAATGAGGTATCCCCTAGGCCGCTGGCAGCTGTAGGAGGAGTGAGGCTGCCATCTGAGAAGTCTCGTTGCAACTCCACTCAAATGGAAAAGCGTACAACTTCATTTTAATGTAAAATTTGACATTTAACTCATGGATTATTATTTTTCACCAATTTTGACTTGAAAGTATGTCATTAAAAGTTTTATTTCAAACACTGAGGTTTTGGTGCCTCTAACGTTTCCACACCGACACATCATTACGCACCCAGACCTAAGAAGGAAAGTGAGCTTGGCAGTATTGAGGTTCCCCAAGATCCCAATCACACAAGAAAACATAATTACCCTCTGACTGCGTGGGCCAACATAGAGTAAGCAAGTATTTTCTTTGGTACATCTCTTCTCATGTGGATTTTAGTTTTTAGTGGCCGTGTGCTGGCTATGTCGTCACCAGTCACGTTGGCTTCTCTTTTGTTGGGCTTAGGAGTCTCATCTGTGGAGCCCTTTCTTGATGAGCCACCCGTCTGGATCCTGGTTGTAACATCTTAATGTGTTCTCTTGAAAATATTACTACTTAATGATCGTGAAAGCTAAAATAATGCAAACAACTACAGAATGTCAGGGATGGAAGCTAATGAAGGCACTTCAGCATAAAAACTCCTTCACAGATGTGCTTATGTTAGTATGCTACAATAATAATTATTAGTATTTTTATACTATTTATTATTATTATTTTATTATTATTGTTTTATTTTAGCAAGCATCCCTAGCAAGGTGAGCAGAAGATTGTTCCTACCATGTACTAGAATGATAGCTAGAGGAAAATAGCTTGAAATCTTAAAAATTCATCTAGAATGTGCAGCCTCCTTTATAATCAATCTTGTTTTAATAAAAATAAAGTGGTTCTCCTAACGCTCCTCAAATCTTTGAGTAATATTTACTCTGAAGCAAAACACCCTGTGTTTATCCTGTGGCTTCACCTCCCTGGCGTCATGCCATTGCCTGCAGCGGTGTGCATACCCCAATTTGAAAGCTCTCCCTTCGTGCGTGTGGGTTTGGATAAGAAGAAAGGGCCCTGTGCACCAAGTTGGGGCATGTGGGGCTTAGCCTCAACTCTGACATTAACTAGTTGTTGGCCAATTTCAAGTCACTTGTCACTGGATCTCACGTTTCTACAACAACAAAATGAAGAAGTTCAAAGTTCATTAAAACTTTTATTATTTAATTATACTACCCTACAAAAATTGGATATCGTATTTACAGTGAAAACTATTGTGGAGATTGTTGACATTTAGAGATGTTGATCATTAAAGAAGAGTTCCACAGGAAAACATACATGAGAAAAAGCAGTTCATGTGCTAGGCTATTACTAAATCCACATGGCTTAAAAATTCTCTAGTGTTTCCTTAAATAATTCCAATAATCAATTTTCATGTTTTTTTCTAAGTGAGTAAAAAATATTTATTGAATAAAATTGATCATCAACACCCACTATATACTAGGCAGACTTCGATAATGATGAATAGAAAGAATCTCAGTCACATTTTACATCCTTTCCTGTTCATGATATCCCCTGATTAGGAAGCCATGTGCTTGTGATGTCATCTGCTTCATGGTTTTCTGGGGGGGGAGGTTGACACTGTTTACAGTTTTTGAGGTGTCAGGGTGGTAGTTGGTTCTGAGCTGCAAAGGGAAGCAGCAGTCCCCCTCCATAGCCTTATTCCATCTTTGCCATCAGGGCTCTGGAGGACATTGTCCACATGTAGCTCTCATCAGGTTCTCTCAGCAAAGCAGTCAGCCCTACTTCTGTCATAGTTTCTTTCTTCTCAGTGTTCATGTATGAGTCCCAAAGACTTGCTTGTTCAGGAAAAGAAAGTGATTCTTGTTCAGGAATAATTTTATGTTGTCTGGAAGAGCTACAAAAGCTCATGCAGAAACTCAAATAATTTTCAGTTGCAGACCTGTACCTAATTCAGTATGACTTCACATTGAGATTGGTTGGCTCATGTCCAGGATTCCTTATTTTCCTAAGTAGGTGACACTCATTCCCACCCTTTGGGTCTAGGAGAGCACAGCTTCATTATTCTGGGCTCCTAAGTCAAGAGTAAAAACAACACAAGAGAGTAAGTAATCTATGGATGCCAAGGGAGTGGGGGACCAAAGCCTGGTCTCGGTAATGATGCCGAGTGTAGGACTCTTGCCTGAAACTGGACAGTGTGTAGGGTGAAATCATGTAGTTTATGAAAATTAATTTAAACTGTTCAGGTTAAATTTGTGAAGTCAATGGAATTAACCAGCCTCCCTTTTCTGTCTGGACTTGGTGAGAGTTGTCAAAGTTTTCCCTAAGTCTTGTTAATGCATCTTGTCACAGTGATGTGGTAATCTGACATTTGAAGTGTATATCTTCTGTGTATGCACATACCCATTTCTTTGATGTGTATGCCTGCATTCATCTATATGTATGCATATATAAGCACACAGAGATAGGCAGGGTGGTGCTGTGGTTTGAATGTGATTGGTTCGCAAGGATTTATGTGACTCAATGTTGGTGTTCAGGGTACTAGTGTTATTCGTGGTGAGGTAATGGAACTTCCACGAGGTGGACACAAATGCAGACTGTTGGGTCACTGGAGACACTGCCCTTAAAAGGAATTAAGGTAGTTCTCCTGGGACCTGGTAGTTCACTATGTGAATAACTTGTTGTAAACATAGAATCTGGCCCTTAAATTGATTTTGGACTAGTATCTCAAGATATGACCTCTGCACACAAGTGCCTTCCAAGACACCATCACCACAAGATAACCCAGCAAGAGCCCCCAAAAGACATCTACCTCATATTATATATTTAGCTTTCCAAGCTATGAGCCAAATAAACCTTTTTTTCTTTATAATTATTTAACCTTGTGTATTTTACTATATCAATGATAAACGAACCAAATTAGAAGACAACTTTTCCAACGCCCACAATGATACTTGCCTCTTGAATTTCACAATCTTATATGGTCCTATCTCTTCACATGTATGGTTTCTGTCATGAGCTTTCTAGTTCAGATCCTGTGATTTCATGATGGCAATAGTCCCCAGACAGACAGGTAGAATAGAGGACTGCCCTCTGTTGTCTAATCACATTGGTGTGGTGGTAGGCCTGCAGGAGGTTCTGGCATGGGATAAAATCCAAGACATAAAACCAGTTTCACTAATGCTTGATTAAAAACTATTAGTTAATTTTTAATTTAAAAACATATTTCCCACACATATATATTATCAACAAATGAAAGAATATTTCTCTCACCTCTTTCTAAAAAGCTTTCAAATGGGCCACATAAAGAACAACAGAGGAGCAGTGTAAAGCATCATTCTGTCAGTGGAGACATTATCAACATAGTTTGATGTATCTACATATGGATTTTATAGTGTGTGTGTGTGTGTGTGTGTGTGTGTGTGTAGTGTGTATGTATGTATTTCTCTGTGTGTGCATCTATGTATCTCTTTCTGTCTCTCTGTTTCTGTCTCTCTCTCTCTCTCTCTCTCGTGTGTGTGTGTGTGTGTGTGTGTGTGTGTGTGTGTGTGTGTGTGTTTAAGATTCTAACTGAACCATTCAGGGGTACGTACTGGAATTTTCTTCTGGATACTTCCATCATTTTTTTAGGTAATTTTCAGAATGAAGATTCCTTTTAGAAATAATTACAGTTTATGACTATCATATTAATAGGCATCCATCAGTCTTAGCAACAGTGTCTGTGCCTCTCATTTTCTTTTTAAAGTGGCAGGAAGCATCTTGAAAGCTAGAAGTGCAGGGAGGCTATGACCATAGGTGGCCAGACATGCCATTTAACATCCTTCTTCAGTACACAGGGAGGCTATTTTGAATAATCTTCCACCCTTCATTGTCTCCATTCATTTGATCAGGCAGGCAGTGAAACTGAGACCCTCCATGAGGCACGGACTCTGCTGAGACCTGTGGATATGAGAAAGAGACTCTCCAAAGGCAGAAGTTAGAAAGCAAATAGCCTGCTGGTTAGAGCTTTAACTGTGTTTGTTCTTCTTGGTGTTGACTGGCAATCAAATGGGTCATTAAAGATGTTGCTATTGTTTGCTTAGAGCCTGGAGTATTTTGTGTAATCCAAATGTCTTGGTGACCACATTAGTTGTGCTCTCTGTGGTCATCAGTGCTAGCTTTTGGTGCACAATGTTTTGATTACTACCTTTTCACGTAAAGCAAGGAGTAGAGGTGCTCAATACTTACTTTAATTAGAGGCACTACATTTTGGAAAATAGTTTCAAATGAAGTAATTTTCATGAAAATTGCAAAGGCATTGAGGAATTTTTATTCTGTAAGTTTAGGACTTCTTATTCTGTAAGTTTTAGGAAATAATTTTCATTTCATGAATGCAGTTGTGGTTACAACAAAGCAAGATGGTCTCTTTTCACAGTAAGAGTGCATTCACCAAGAGGTTTGGCATGTCCTATAACTATGGGTAGGAATAATAAACTGATAGTTCATTTAGGCTTTTTCCACTTCCTTACACTTTGCCTGTTGACATGAAAATTTAAGAAGTAGAAATCAGGCTGAAAGCCACCAGAACCTCATTGCTTCTACAAATAAGAGCTGTAAATGTCCCTTGAAAAAAAAGCTATTAAAATGTGTGTGTGTGTGTGTGTGTGTGTGTGTGTGTAGTGGGGGGGATAAGTGCTAGGCAGGTGGCTAAGTCTGGAAAATATTTGCATATTTGCCTTGTAATCGTATGGCCCTGAGTGTGATCCCAGAATTCATCTTTGAAAACAGCATCCAGGTATGATGGAACACACTCATACTATGAAAACAGAGACAGGAAGATCTCTGTGTGTTAGTGGCCAGTCAGGTCAGTCTACTTGGTCTTTGAGTTCCATGCCTGTCTCATAAAAGATGACTAGCCCAGGAGGAATGACCCAGGATTTTCCTTTGGCCTCTACATGCATACACGCACACTCACCAGCACACATATGAACACGCACACACACAAGAATCATGAGGCGGATATGGGAAACTGATTGAAAAAGAACAAACAAATAATGGGAGGGGAAAGAAAGAGAAAGGAGAAAAAAGGGATGTGTGACATAGACGAGAGTAAAGAACGGAGGAGAGAGAAAAAAAGACTGTTTGGGAGGAAAAGGAAAAGGAGAGGCTAGGGATGTAGCATGGCTAGGACTTGAGTTAGCATTTGATTGACAGGACAGGGTACTCCATTGGAGCACTGTGCTATGAAGCTGACAAACATAACTGTGCACTCCTGATGTCAAGATCAAGTAGTCATATGATCTCATCCAGCCTAGGTAGAATAATTACCCCTTAGAATCACCTAGTAGGCATGAACAGAGAGGAGTAGGTCTTTCCTTGTGAGGAGGTCATAACATGCAGTGTCAGAACTGAGATTATATGCATGGACTTGACCCCTAATGGCCTGGCTTCATGATCCTGTTCTTCTTCTCCTGTGGATTGGGTCTCCAAACCAACCAGCCAGCCAACAAAAAAACACTTAATGGTGGTCTTATCTCCAATGGTAGATGTTGGTCTTCACCAGGCTGCCAAATTACTCATACAAACCAACCTTCCTTTCCTGTAGGAGCTAAGAGCTAACACCTCTCTTGATATTATGAAGGTTTTCCCCTCACTATGGTTTACCCTCAGTTTCATGTGCATTGATTGCAATGTCCCCCCTTACCCAAGCTGTGAATATGATGACTAAGGGAAGGATACTGACCTCATTCACCTAGTGTCAGGTTCAAGATGATCATCTAACCCTGGCATGGGATCCTTTCCTCATAACCTGGGAGGGAAGGAGGCAGTTAAAACAATCAGTGTACACACTGGTTGCTTGCCTTGCTTCTTGCCTCTGAAGAAGCCGCTGTGATACTGCCACAGGGGATGCATATGGAGAGCTGCAGACAGGGTAATTTGCTGATTGAGCTAGCATTCCTGGCACTCATTACTCTCCAGTTCTCTACTTTCTTATAGTTAGTTTGATAAGGCTTGTTTCAGTGGCCTCAGGAGTTTGATGGACAAAGACTGCAGAGATGATTCATGATTGCATAGGCTTATGGTGCAACCATGAGGACTGGGGTTCAAACTCCAGTAGCCATGTAACAAGTCATGCATCCCATGAATTGGGTTAACTCCATCTCTAAAGTATCAGGTGCCTTGCTCTGGCCTTCATGTGCTTCAAACACACACACACACACACACACACACACACACACACACACACTCATGCACTCACAGACATCTCTTTACAAGCAATGAAAGAGTTTAATGAATGTAAATAACGAGAGAGAGAGAGAGAGAGAGAGAGAGAGAGAGAGAGAGAGAGAGAGAGAGAGAGAGAGAGAGAGAGAGAGAGAGAGAGAGAGAGAGGGAGAGAGAGAGAAAAGAGCTGCCACGGTAAGTTGGAATGAGATCCACTCACAAGTACCTTAGAATTGGAGAGGCCAAGTTAACTAGCTTTATTGAAAGGAAATTAGTAGTCTTATTTTTACTAAGTACATAACTAGATAAGATACATCTCTTCTGGAATGGATGCCTATTTTCAATTACTGTTTTTGTGAACAGCAGCCCCTTATACATGATTTGCACTCAATGGATTGTCTTCATAACCTGATGTTTGTAAGACTATTTCTCTAATTAATTATTTCTCATATAGGTATTGAGTACTCATTTCTTGACCTTATCTCTATGATGAGGAGTTTTGTTAGAGAGTCCAATGGTAACAATAGAGTCTGCACATCTTTTTCACATTCATAGTCATAGCCTTTGATGCAAAGGTTGGAATCTACATTTATTGGACTATATAACCTTAGACACATATTTTAGCAGGTCTTACAAATTAGACCAATCAGAATCTTTTCCTAGACGCTTTTCATGGTGCTATTAGTATATGAACCCAGAAGCTTCTGTCAACCATATTTCTTTCTACATAGTGATCTGACGATGGAGGAAATCACACTAGCACCCAGAGAAAGAGAAACAAGACTAGTGGTAGTTAAACCCTTGGCTCCAGGTAGTGCCAGGCTTCCTTTATTATTGATGAGTTATGCAAAACCAAGTACTTTTCTTTTAGTTTAAGCTGCTATACTTTAGATATTTCTGCTTTATCTCCTAGGTATATTGGAATCTGGTGATGTTGTAGCATTACCATACAGGCACATCTCACATTACACTGTTCACATTTCCTTGTTACTTAGGTACCCAGCCTACAGACACTTATCCTAACTTCAATTATAGTGATTTCCAAGCACTCACATCTATTGGTATCTCTCGATAAATTAAGGAACTATTGGGAAAATTAAACAATATTCCTGCTGGGACTTCTTGTTGCATTTTTCTCTTTAAAATATTATATTAAAATTATTGGCCAACTGCCAGAAGCCTGAAATACAGCTGCATTTTGTGAATTAATTAAATGCCATAACCCCATTTGCAGCTTTTCAGTCCCTGGAATGATTGCTATAAAAAGCACACTCACTGAAAAGAATGTGTTGTGTAATCCAGTGCATGTTAGATGTAGGTGGTCTGAAAACTATTTCATTGCATTCTTACTTTCACTGGGGAAGTCAGAAAATATTGTTTCTAACATGCAGGCGCCATTCAAGCAAAGGAAGTCAGCTAAGCCCTTTCCACAACATTATGCTATGTAATCCTCTCTGTGTTTTCAGTCAGTGTGGAATTAGCTGATCTGCCCTATCGGCTACTGTGGAGAAGACGCCATACATCCTGTCTTTGCTGTAATTACGTACATTCCTTTGCCATTTCCTTTTGTTGACTTTACTTATATTTTGTATCATAGCTTTAGTAACTGGGGTGTCTTTGGGGTGAGGAAAATCCCTCATTTCCGATCTTTGTCATTTATGGGTGGTGACTCACAGCGCCCTCCAAGCATTTCCATGACTGTTTGTCTTGGTGTGGCCTATGATGAGCATGGCTTCCTGTAGCAGCACCAAAGTCACTTTTCCAGAGAATTTAGGAAGATTGTGTAGAACTGGTAAACTCCACAGTTTTGTTAAGATACTCTAGCGTTTCTAGCTTAACTTTTTCTTATCTGTCACCTATTTTTCTTCCGATTCATTTTTCCCATATAATATTTTGATTTTTATTTATTTTCTACTTGTTGTTGATAATTTATCTGTGTATGTATACACTCATAGCATGGTATGCCTATGGAAGTCAAAAGCAAGTCATTGGCGGGGGTTCAGTTCTCTCTACCACTTAGGTCCTAGAAATTCAACTTAGGTTGTCAGGTTGGGTGGCAAATGATTTTACCCACTGAAACATGTCTCTGGCACTGTGATATTATTTGAATAAACTATTGCATTAACTTCATTTTGTTATTGAAATATGAATCATACCTAAATTGTAAAGCTGTGGTAGCAATGCTAGTTGATGCTTGTAATTACAAACATTTAACAAGATTCATTTAAGTGGTAAAATGACTCTGGGGTCTTCTTTGGAGTTTAACAAATAAGGGACCCCAGGGAAATTTAACATCTGGCTCTGCATTTCTCCCAGCTAATGAGACAGCTTCTAAGCTGTGTGTTCTTCATCAATTAAAAAACAAAAAGCTGGTCCTGGGAACAAAACCCAGGACCTTGCCATTGTGAGGCAAAGCACTCTACGATAAAGCTAACTTCCCAGTCCCTTAGGATGTCTGTCCTTAAAAAGTCAGATCACCTGGCCTTTCCCCCCAGGTCATCTCTCTATCACAAAATAGCAGTGCCAGTCCCATATTTGGTGTCCTGACAAGCTACTCATTGGGAGAAAAATGATCTGTACTCCCCTGTAATGAGAGGATGGATCTTCCCTGGCACCTGTCCTTGGATACTCTGGGCCATACATCCTTTACCAGCATGCAGTCGACTGTGTGGTATTTATGTCATTGGTTCCCTTGATGAAGGGGGAGAGGACTGGACAGAATGGGCAGACAGTGGCACAAAGAGGCCAGAGCTAGGTTGGGACCACAGAGAAATAGGTGTACTAGAATATGACATTCCCTTTCCCTGCTATTGCTTAGTCTCCTATGAAAAAAAATGCACATTAGTTTTGCTGTAGTATATTTTATCCCACAGCAGTAGAAAGTGCTGATCATAGAGATCTTCCCATCTCATATAGACCCCTGATATCTAATTTTCATCAATTCTCATGGTTGAAAGGAGAGAACATCTCATGTTCTTTCTTCTGGAAGACTCGAGAACAAAGCCAGAGAACAGTGTGAAGCCATTAGTATGGATTCAAGGATACCATCTCCATTCCCAGTTTGTGCTAGTACAACACAATGCCACTGACTGGCTGCATCAAACAAGATTAGACAAGACAAGGCAAGACAAGACAAGACAAGACAAGACAACGAAATTAAGCCTAACCCTATTTTCTTCTCTTCTCACAGTGAGGTAGCCTGGAAATCTGAGATCAGGGCGGCAGTTTAGTGAGGGCCCTTTCTGGGTTGCAGAGGAAGTCCTTTTCTGCTGCATCCTCACTTGGCACAGGGTACTCTTTTTGTTATACTTTTATATGAGCACCACTTGCTCATGATACAATTACATTCTAAGGTCCAACCTCTTATTATTATCACACTGAGACTTAGAAATCTAATTTATGAACCTTGGGTGTGTGTGTGGATTTGCATGTGTGTGTGTGTGTGTGTGTGTGTGTGTGTGTGTGTGTGTGTGTGTGTGTGCATAAAGTCTATAGCAACTACCTAGAGAATAGGGAAATTTGTGGCCACAAACATAACCATCCCTTTTTTGGCTCCTAGCATGGACCCTTCTAAATAATCACCACAACCCCCTGAGTTGATGTTCACTCTAGAGGACACATACCATCAGACGAAGAAGCTGTACTCTAGCCATACTGTTGATGGGATGGGTATACTCATGATAGCATTCAGAAGGTAGAAACTCATGATAGCATTCAGAAGTTAGAAACATTGTTTCTGGAAAGTATAGTGTTCCTTCTCTTTTGCAGAGGAAATTAACTTGTGCTGATGGAGAGCTAGGATAAAATTCCATGTCCACTTCTGAGTTGTGCTGAAGGAAACTGTCTCCTACTTTTCAAGTTGCATCTGGCACTGGGAGGAAGACTTTGAAAAGTCTGAACACAGAGGAGCATCTGGTGACCAGAACTGGACAAGTGGCATGCCACAGGTGGTGTCACTGAAGACAGAACAATGAATCCTGGATTGCACTATCCGAATCCAGTGAGATGGGCTCGATTCCACTTCATGTTCACCTGCTATAGCTCCCACGCTGTCTGCTGGGCTGCCCTCCTTCCCACAGGCATTCTCCTCCACTGGCTTCAATTCCAGACATTTCACTTAGTCATCCTGCTTCCCCTGTCTGCTCATGGGAAAAATAGAAGCTGTCAGAATAAACCCCTGGTGTGGATGGAGTCACTGTCATCCATCTTTACCAATGAGACATTTATAGTTGTCTTCTTCCACCAGCAGTTACCTCAAGCCACAGAAACAGACGAGGAAAGTGTGAGTTGACATGCTAATTCTTAGAGCTCTGTGGTCATACCAGTCAGAAGCATGAAAATCAAGAATCAGTCTGTCCTTTGACAGACACAAATTTAAAATAGAATAGTTATCTTTTAGGAATCAGTGCCATCTTACTTCTGACTAACACTTGGCGTAATTGTAGAACAAGGCATTCCATGTGACAATGTTCCTTCTACCTTGCTTTACCATTTGCAAGATGTCCACAGTGGAGCTGTACTGGTCCATTTTGCAGTATTGTAATAGAACACCTCAAAGTGGATAACTTTAAAAGAAAACAAGATATCTTCTGGCATACGGTTCTGGAGGTCTGATGTCAGGGATTACATCTAGTGATGGCTTTTTTTTTTATTTGTTTTTGCCATCAGAATACTGAGGTGGCACAGATGGTAAGACACCAGTAGTCAACACTGGGGCTCCACCTTCATGTAGTATGTAATTCCTGTCAGACCCTACCTCTTAACACCATAGATTAGGTTCCCATGCACCCGATGTCTCACAATGTGAATTAACTCTCAACACAGAAACCCTCGGAGGACATGCACAAACCACATGCAAACCACAGTAGGGTTTGTTTACAGACGAGGAAATGGAAGTGTGGAGAGTTACATAATGTACTCAGAGTCACATTCCTCATGAAAAAGATGAGGAAGTACCTACACCATGGGTCTGCCCTGCATCACCTCCAAATTTATGACAGGTCAGCTTGATTCTCAACTTGATTGGATTAAAAAACTTCTGGGAGATCAGTCAAGCATGTCTTTGGGAGTGTGTGTAGGGGTACTTCCAGAGGTGATTAACTAAAGTTAAGATCCATCTTGAATGGGAAAGAGAAGCAACTTTAAGGTATAGGAACACTCTGCTTTCAGGTGATGCAAGGTGAGCAATTTTATTTTTCCATTCTCTTAGTATCATGACCTCTGCCTCACCCCAGGCCACAGCAGAGGCTGCGACCTATGAGACAATGAGCCAACATAAATCTTTCCTCCTTCCGAATGGTCACTGAGCTATCTGTCATGGCTGTTTAAAAAAAATTCACACTGTAGTATGCTACCCCTAGACCAAAGGAAATGCATTATTACAACACCACCTTTAATATGGAAAGAGAGCTAGACAAGAAAGAAGTGAAGTGTTATCACCCTCTGCAATTTAACAAGCACCCCCTGTCTATCTACCAGGTCACCCTGAATAAATAAATAAATGCTGGGCAGAGTTCAAGTCCACTCAGAGTCTCTCAGAATGAAAACTGAAAGGGGCCCAAGAGGATTCTGGGTCTCCTTCTAAGTTTCTCTTGGGAACTGGCAGTGTCACAAGGAAAAACTTGAGCTAAGAGTCTGACTAGGGTTACATTAAATTTACAAATTTACTTAGGAAAAACCCAGATCAATAAGTGATCATAACTTCTGATGTGTAGGGGGACGAAGTGCTGACCTGCTTGCTGAGGTTGGGGTCTGAAAAAGCAAAGCTGCCTTCCTTTTGGCTCTTCCTTGCTTTTCTGTGACGAGCATGAAAGGACTGCAGCTCTAGAGTAGTCAGAGGGGAAGTGCCAGCTCAGTGTGGTTGTAGGTCACTTGGTTATGAAAATCACTAACCTGGTGATTCTTAAAATACTAAGTATTCTCATGTGTTGTCACTCTTCGCTCTCTTCTCTGGTTTGCTTACTTCTCACTGGACTTCTATTTACCTCAAAACATCTAATTTAACGTCCTTCCTGGTGCAGATACTGTTTCATGCTCTAGAAAGATATCACTTTAAAAAAATTGCTTGGACTTATGAAGATCATGTTTTAGTACTTAAAATCACACCACATAACTTTCACACATTCACCTGTAGATGTCTCCATCATAAACACGAAAAACGGAAGTTTGACGTTTATCGATGAGATTTGAACTGATAGATCTATTTGCCGAATTTCTAATTCTCCCCATTTCCTGGCACATGGTTTTACATTGTGCTACTTTGCCTCATCTGGAGGAGTAAAGCCAGATGACTAAATGTCAACAATGAGTTGTAAACAGAAGCAAATGCAGTCATTTCTGAGCTGGAGCACTTTGGTGCCATCATGAGATTCCCCAGGACATTTCTTCTGCTGTGGCACAAAAGTGAAACATTTATCTAACTATTCTTTATCCATAAAACCCAGGAGTGAGGTATCAGGGCAAAAAGTTCAATGTGACTTCCTCTCTCTCATTCCTCACTTCAAAGGAGCTGAGACTCTCCCCAAGACACCCTTACTACTTCCTGTGTCTCTTTATCTGTCCTTCAAAACCTCTATGGCTGATTTTGGTCAGTTAGCTAGCTCTGCCCTCTGATTGAAAGCAAACTTTATTGGCAATCTCAGAAGCAGCAGAATGCCATCAAAATATCACACAACATAGAGGTGGGTAGCACTGGAGTTCATGGCTGCCTCATGGGTCTGTGCTCCTGAATAGCTAATATAAAAAAGGCTTCTTCTGCTTTACCTACTCTTGACGGACATGGAGCATAGTTTGTCTTTTTGGGAATTTGTGGGGAAGACCTTATCTATTTTACCTCTGGATAATTCTGCATGTGATGATATAATATGTTTGAAGGAAAGCACAAGGAATTATCTTGCATTAGGACCATGTGAGCAGCTGGGTGCCACTCTGTGCTTCCACAGTGCAACCTAAGCAGTCGCTGTGCAGTGATCTTTCCACCAGAGTTAATGGCTGCGTTTACTGACAGCTCTTCTTGCTTTCCCTGTTCTGTTCTTGATCTCCAGTCCACACTGCATGGCTGTCACTTTGGCTCCTTCCTTACTCAGTGCTTAAAGGCTTCTCTTCATACATTATGCTGTATTGAGTTTGTATCTGATATTGATTTTTGATTATGAGCGCCATGGATTTCTGATTTCAGTCTCCTTGTACTCGGACTTAAACCAAGTGTGACATGAATGTATTTCTTTGCAATTAAATAAGTTATTATGTTCAGATGACATTTGACTAGGTTAAAGGAATACAACATCATTCTAGTGTATACCGTCAGACTGGCCGTGGCATTTTTAGCATTACTGCTTCATTTGCAATATTTGAATGACATTCAGATATTATATATTGCATCAACTCTCTTCTTTGACTTAATGAGTGAAGAGCAGTCAGATTGATGTACTGCTTAGGCCACTGGAACTCTGGGAAATATTTTGTATGATAGGATTTTATAATCTTGGCTGTTCAGCAAATTTACAAGGTGAGACATAAATAAAAAGCATAAATAACATCAGTGACCAATTGTCATGAGATCAGGGAGACATCCGTCTTTGCCATCAGTATCTGTTAAAGCTTTCTGGAAATGGACAGTCCCTCTTAGATATTAACTCTGTAGTATATGAATGCAAGAAACTAAAGTATTGAGCAGCTAGAAGACAGAGGGTACATGGAGGACAAGGAGAGAGCTTTGCGGGGCCTTACTGCAAAGACTAACCTTTGACAAAGTCTACCTACTATGGACAAGCATCATACTGGGGCCCAGAAGCCCTTTTAAGTGCCCAGGATACTGTAATATGTACTAGCTTCTCCATTTCTCTTCAACTCTATAGACAATAAATGCATAAATGTCAAAGCCAGATAGACAGGGTCATACTACAAACCAGTAAGGGAGACAAAAAATTTGGGGAAATTCTAGAATGGAGTTGGGAATTAGAGTAAAGGCAATAGGAGGAAGAAATCGCTTCTGCATAGTGGAACGAATAGGATAGAGGGACCCAGTGTCAGAGGTGGTAGTGACGGAGACACAGTTTCACACGGTCACCCACAGGAGCTCCAGGGAGGTTCCTAACTGTTGTAAGGGCCTTCACTCAGGTAAGACTAGATCCTTGCCCACATTACAGAAAAGAATTTTAGGATGATCCAGTATGAAGCCAACATGGGATTTATGAAAAGGTGTACTTAAAGATGTTAAGCACAGGTAACAGGGGAAGGAGGTGAGACACCTTGGTTTTTTCAGAGGAGAGTCACACTCCATCGTCTTTAACATGGCTTTTGAAGTTCTGATTGTCAATGCATTGCCAAGAAACTTTAAATGAGTCCTTCACAGAGGGCTTTTGCAGGGGAGCCAGGCAGGATTACAGGGAGAAGGTTGAAATCTAGATCAGAGTGATACAAGAAGTTAGGGTACCTTCCTTGGAAACAGCATTTTTTGTGATGGCTAGTTTTTACATCCGCTTGACACAGGCTAGAGTCAGAAGATGCTCCTAAAAAACTGGCCTGTAGGCAAGCCTCTGGGGTACTTTCTTAATTAGTGATTAATGTGCGAGGGCCCAGGCCAATGTGGGTGGTGCCTTGCTGGGCAGGTGCTGTTGGAGAGCATAAGAAATCAGGCTGATCAAGCCATGAAGAACAAGCCACTAAGCAACATTCCTCCTTGGTCTCTGGTTCCTGCATCCAAGTCACTGCCCTGCCTTCCCTGGAAGATTAACTACAAACCTGAAGCTGAAATAAACCCTTTCCTTCCCACATTGCCTTAGATTGTGGTGTTTGTATTATCGCAATAGAAAATAAGACAGTTTTGTTCGTGAAAGACTCAGAAAATATGCGACAGAGTGAGACCCAAACCAAGCTCCTAGACACTCAGGCCTTGAGACTGACTTATTGCTATGTTCACATAAAATAAAACCTTTGCTGGCTTTCACCACATACAGCGCTTCACAGTGAGTGCTATAAATTGAGATGGAACTCTTGCTTCTCAGCTATAGGTCGCTCCAACCAGATTCTGGGCTGAAGGGGTCCTCTCTCTACCCACACCTGTGTGAATTTTCCTGTCCTTTAATCCTGCCTGGTCTGTCTTGGGACAGCCATCTATCTGCAAAGGGCTTGCTGAGTCTGAACAGGAGGAAGGCAGGACAAGGCACATGGCATATTTTGGAAGAGAAAGAAATACCTAAGCAAGTAATAAGACCATTTTCTGTGGGTAAATTTGCTTTTGCAGTGTTTGAATAATGGAAACTCATATATGACAAATTCTTTGGGGTACTATGTTTATTTCTAAGAAGCAAATGTAAACAGCCATTGAGCTCATAGAGAAAGGAATCTCTTCTGGATGAGATACCTTAATTTCATCCTCCCATGTCAGGGGTCAGGTGTGAAATAAAGATATATTCCACACAGAGATGGTTGCAGGCATTCAGCAGGTTGGCCTGCCTTTCCCTCCCTTTCCTCTTAACCACCTTCTAAACCAAAACCCCCTCTCTTTATACAGCTCAATATCTTTCTCCTGTGTTTTGAGGCTTTTTCTCTGGGCCCCATAACTGCCATGGCCGTTTCCCCTCCAGATTCACACATTAAGCTGTCCCTTGCTGGAGCCTTCTTGTCATCACATTCATTACCTCTAAAGTCTGCTTCCCTGTCGAGAAGTTTTGTCTCTTTTCCTTATCTCCATACAGAGGCTTTCCCCAAAGACTGCAACCTCATTTCTCTGTCACCTCTACAAGACTCCATGAAAAGCCTGTAGCTCTGGCCAAATTGCTCTGGGATGCCTCATGGTGACTAGCCAGGGACTTTTGTTTCAGGCATGCAAGGAATGAGTCATCAGAGCCCTCCATGTTTAGGGAAAGCTCCTACTTGCCTTGCAAGGCTGGAAGGGTGGGGGATGCCACCTAAACTTGAAGTCTGCACATTCCAATGGAAAGTTTCCTTATTTCCCTTCCTTTGTGTTCTGGCTTTGGCTGAGCTAACTAGCTCCTTGTTCTACCTGCTTGAGTACAGACAACAGACTGAACCAAGAATCTGTCTGGGCATGAGCTCCTTGCCGCCTCCTTGTCTATGGCTTGTCAGTGGGAAAATGGCATGGTTGTGGGTAGTGAAGTTTGATGATGACTCCCACGTTAGTTGTGTTTATATTTCTCAATCTTTGATGCCTCAAGACCCTTGGCTTCTCTGCTTTAGTTATCCCCCCCCCCCATTAAATGGAGATAGTCACCTTAATGCTAAGGTGTGGATGAAGAGAGAAAATACAAACCCTCTGGTCTCTGAATGTGGGAGATACTTAGAAAATGGTTGACACTATGTTAAGTTGGAATATATTTTAAAATGAGCTAAAGCCTTCCTTTCTCTTTACAATTTAAAAATATTACTTACTTTTCTCATGAGCAAACACCTGACAAGAAGCAACCAGAGGAAGCAAAAGTTTACTGTGGCTCAGGATTCAAGGACTACAGTCCACCAAGACAGGGAAAGCATTGCAGAGAGAGCATTGCAGCTGAGTGGCTTGATGCTGTGGCAGGAACTTGCTCATATCTAGGAGGGCCAGGAGGCAGAAGAGGAGCCTTCACTGGTCTTTTTCTTTATTTAGTTGTGTCTGGGACTGCAATCTTTGGGATGATACTGACAGCATCCCCTTCTCAGAAGGTGTTTCTAGAAACATCTTCACAGATTTCTCCTGGAGTTGTACATGTGTCATCTAAGCCTTTGTGGAATTCTTCATTTTTCTTTCTTTCTTTGTTTTCCAGACAATGTTTCTCTGTAGCTTTGAAGCCTGTCCTGGAACTAGCTCTTATAGACCAGGCTAGTCTCAAATTCACACAGATCCTCCTGCTTCTGCCTCCCAAGTGCTGGGATTAAAGGTGTGTGCCACCACTACCTGGCTGCCTTTGTGTTTTGTGTTTCTTAATGCAATCAAAATGATTAAGTGCCAAAGTTATGTTTCAGTTGATTCATATCAGATTATTATGAACATTTTTTGAAGTGACCCATTTTCCTAAAAACAAGAGGATCTTATTGCTTAATGTAAAATTCCTTTCTTGAGTGACATTTATTGCAAAATGAATGATGGAATCCTTACCAAGCTGTTAGGCAAGAGTGCAACTGCAATATGGTTTTCCTCCATGTACTTTTAAGGACAGCCCGTTTTTACAGCTAATGAAGACTTTCCAAATGCTCCCACACTGTGCTAGGTACCTTTCTTATCAGTATGATGCCTCTTGACACTTCCTCCATTATTCATTCTTTAATAAAAATTTCATATCATATATGCATAAATATACAGAGGATAACATCTTATTAATCTTGTATGTCTCTTCACATTCTTTTCTGAAGGTCTTTAAAGTAAATTTCAAATGTCATATTAGTACTCCATAAAGTACTTAGTATTTAGCTGTAAGAAATAGGATACTTAATGTTTTTAAATATATACATATATAATATTATTAAGGCACTACTTTTAATAAATACTTAACATCAATATTAAAATTTCCTCAGCAATTTCAAAAATATTTTTCCATAATTCATTTTTTTCACTGCACACTATGCAGTTAAAAAATTACACAATTAGGATTGTGTAACATTGCAGAATGTATTTAAATCTCTTTTAATATGTTTCCATTTACTGCCTGTTGTTGTTTTGCAGCTGCTATGGCCTAAGAAACACAAACACGAGATTGAGCGCCCACGTGGAGTTTATTGAGAGAGGGGAGAGGGAAGAGGGGGTAGCTGGTGGCCAACCGAAAGCGGGGAGAGAGAGAGAGAGAAGCGAGAGAGAGGGAGATGAGAGGGACAAGAGAGAGCAAGAGAGAGAGGTGCGCTTGCTTTAAAAGGGGAGCTTGCGCATGCGTAACCCAGTCTCTGAGGCCAGGTAGCTTGGGCAGCGGGGCTTGCGCAGGCGTAACCCAGTCTCCGCCCAGCCAGGTAAGGCCTGACATAGTGATTACGGGTCCCGCCCATTAGAGGCGGGGCCCACAGACTGCAGAGCCTCAACACTGCCCTTTACATTCTTAATATCCTTTATTGTTTTTTTTTTATTTTGCTTTATTTTTCTGAATGACTCCATAGTTTGTCTTTAAAATGTTCCTTAAATTTTTGATGAAGAATGTTTTTAATTTATTTGCAAGTTTCTGTTTTTTAAAAAGGCCTATAATGCACTTGGCTGCTTGCTTCCTTATGGTGATGCTTTGCTTTGAGAATCTGTTTTTGTCCTGAAAACTGTCAGGTAAGCCTGAGGGGCTTGACTGATACGCTGCCTGGAAGAAGGCTTTGCAGATGACATCATTCAGGGGACCCACAATCTTCTCCTATCACAACAAGCCCCATGGAAATGTCCCTAGACACTTTAGCAGCCTCTGATGTTTGCCCACTTCCTTTATTTTATTAGTGATTGTAAAACAGAGGTGTGTGAGGATGAATTTCCTTCTGTATTTTCTGTGCATTTACTAACTGCTTCTCTTCTGTAGGTTACTTTCTCTTGTCCGTGCTTTAGCTCTCCCAATGAATGGTTCATGAGGAAACATTCCTCATGACATGGGACAGGCTTCATTGTTTTCTCCCCTCTGTCACTTCATCATAAAAGGTTGAACTAGGGCCTGGCAATATGGGTCGGTGGGTGCAAGTGCTTACTGCCAAGTCTGGCAATGATAATTTTGATTCCTGAAACCAGCCTGGTAGAAAAAAAAAAAAAAAAACACAGTTGTCCTCATAACTACACTGGCACCCCATCACCACCACTGTATGCTCACACACACAGAATAAAAAATTAAATGTAAACTGAAAGTATGGAGAGTTGTAACTCTGCATCTCCAATGACAGCTAATGACTTCTTTGTTCAAGTCTACTATGAGTTTATGTTATTTTTCATGTTTGATGTTTTGTAAGCCACTCGTATCATCATTATTTTAAATCTACTATTACACTTTAAAATACAAGATATAAATTTTATGTTTTCATGTCTTTTGGGAATACAAAGCTACTTAGCAGATATTCTCAATACAGCTCACGCATGAAGCTGTTGGGAGTAAGGGCTGGCAGTTTTATGCTTATCAAAACAGGCCTGGTATGGTGCAATCACAAGGGTACATTACAGTGGAGGTAGTGTGCAATAGGCATTTGTCATCACACCTTCATGCTAAAACAGCCAGGGAAAGGTAGGGAGGGGTAGACACTTGGTTTTAAAAGTTAAAATTTACTGAGTGAACTCATTGAAAACCACAGTCCCACACAGGGAAAGGGAGGCTCTGCTTCTTGAGATTCTGTGTGGAAAGAGGAAATATATCTTATCTGCCCATCAGGACCATCAGTTTTTTTTGTTTTGTTTTGTTTTTTAAATGGTGTACTTGGGTACATTTTCCATTGACCTCTGGTGTATGGTGTTTTTCTCAAATGAAATCAAGACAATTTAACTATGTAAGGATAAAACGGTCTTGATTTGTTTGAGAAACACACTTGGAAACATCATGATGAACTTTAATGGGAAACACACTTGTATAGAGGCCTGGGCTTGAGATTGAAATTGATCATCTCATTGTTTGTTTAGAAAAGAAAACATAACATTCACAGACTATGTTGGAAGCATTGGGTTTCTTCATATGAGAACACACACATCGACAATGACAAGGCTTGGAGCAAGCATCAGTTACAGCCTTTTTTTCCCCTCTTTTCTTTAAGAGTGTTGAACGTTAATAACATACGTATATTATTGCATACACTAAAAAGCTAATTAGAACATTTTCCCATGGGGAATGCTTTTGTTAAAAAAAAAAAAAAAACTCTTTAAAAAAGTACTAATGATCAGATTCTGCAAATAATTCTACAAACGGAACAATGAAGATGACAGACAATTCACATCCAGGCAAATATGTAGATTTTAGGTGGCAACCTATCATTGCTGTGTGGGTGGTCTCCCACTTCCCTGACGAGGGAGTCACTGAGCTTTGAGATATGGTCACCAAATAGTCTGCACTTAAGGGGATTTTGTTGGGGTGGGGAAGGCAATGGTAAGTTTTTAAATAGTCATGGACGGGTGTCAAAAAAGCATACAGGAAACTTTGTGAAGTTATATAAACCAATTTGCTTGCCCTGGAGAAAAACCACACCTAAATTCTTCCAGACAGATTAGGATCTATCCTGTTTCTAAGGACCTCCTGAGAAGGAGTTTCCATCTCCCCAAGTCAGTACTTAAGAAATTTCACTCTTTAGCCCCTAAATCCTTCCTGATTTTGCCAACCACTTTATTTGTTCTTATCCTGTCAAGGAAGGTCAGATGAGTGAGTTTGCTTCCAGCGCCTTCTCTGTGCCCCTTCCCCCCTCCCCAATTGCTTCCAGCACTGTCTCTATGTGCCCTCCCTCTTCCTACCCCAGCCCTCCCGATCTCATTCCTTAAGGGAGGCAGTGAAACTATCTTTAGTGATCAGGTAGATACTATACAATTTGTAGGATTTAACACTAGGGAAATGTAGAAAATTAACACACATCAATAAAATAAAAAAGACTGAGATGTGGTGGCACAGCAAGGACCCTGCCCCTCTTGTGTTTCTAAATGCACTGATTAGTGTAACACAACGGTAGAATCCTGATTGACAGTGGCTTCCTGGCATAGTGATTGTACATCTTTCCTCAAGGCAGAAGACTTGGTAGGAAGAATGAATTCTCCAAGAAAACAAGGGAGAGCATAGGTTTAATTTAGTTGTGACAAAAGTTGGTTCTTTCTGTGTTCTGCAGCTCAGTTAGTATTATTGATGAATGTTTATTGATGCATATTTCCTCTGAGCAGACACTTACATGTGGTGATAGTATATGAATTAGTTACAAGATGGATCCCAAAGATGCCTGCCTCCTAAGATTATTTCTTTGTGTGTCATCCTCTTGTAACCAGTATAATTGAATATTGTGGCAGTGACAGTTTATGGCTTCTGATTCTAGGCCACATAAAGTCATTGTACCTTTGTCTTTAAGTCTCCACATGCAGTCAAAATGTCACATGATGACAAGAGCAGCTAAAATGACTTTAGGAACTTTAGGGGTTCCAGGTGAGGACATGCCCTTCTGCTGTTCATAGCTAACAGGAATTTGAACTGGTTTTTATTGTCATTCCAATCTGCCATGTTTCAGGAGTGAACTGTTAGGCCGCAACACATGATAAGCAGATTTCAAAACCTTCTAGCAAACTGTGCAACTATAGCTACACACATTTACCACTCAAAATGAACTGAGTGTCCAGTTGTAACGAGTTGTTTTCCACCAGCCTGCCTGGACCCACAGCTGTACCAGCCAGCCCCAAAATAATACACAGAGATGCTGCGTTTGATATATGCTCTTGGCCAGTTACCAGTTTCTTATCGGCTAACTCTGTCTTAATTATTAACACATTTCTATTAATCTAAGCATTTCCATGTGGTCTCATCTTACTGGAGAGCAGGCTGGCATTCTGCTCTCTCCAGTCTCTCCATCTTGACCCCCTCCTTACTACTTCCTCTTTCCTCCTTGTCTCCTAGTCCCTCCTATCTTCCTTTCTTATTGGCCAACAGTGCTTTATTCATTAACCAATATGAGAAACATATTTACAGAATGACATTTCCCATCTAACAGTGTCCAGTCCTAGTCACCTACTTCTATCAGGTGTCTTGGCAGTAGGAAAGTAAAGTGGACCCAAGAATACTTAGAAATCAGGTGATTTTATGTGAATATACATCAAGTCCATTTTTGACCGAGGCTCAGCAACAGCTAATATTAAGCTGTGTGGTGGTGCTGTGCTGTAGGCTCTACCTAAGTTGTTTTCATTGGGCTTCACAGAGAGGCTCAAAAGCTTCTACTTTTGAGCCATGGTTACCAACTTCTAAATTGCAAAGCGCTCTTGAAATAAATAAATAAGCTTATGTCTAAGTAGCTGTTCTCATGAAGCATAGCTCTCACCCACACAGGAATAAGAGTTTATTCTAGAACTAAATGTGAGTGACCAACCTTAGAACATGGATTCTTGTTGCCCCAAACAACATGTTCCAACATGGTAACAGGTTCACAAAGTCTCTGTGGTAGTTGTGTAAGAATGACCCCCATGTGCTTAGTCGCAGGGAGTGATGCTACTTGAGAATTATTAGAAGGTGTGGCAATTTTGGAGTAGGTGTGGTCTTGTTGGAGGAAATGTGTCACTGAGGATAGACCTTGAAGTTTCAAAAGCTCAAGCTAGGCCCAGTGTCATTCTCTTCCTGCTGCCAGCAGATATGGATGTAGAACTCTCAACTACTCTTTTTGGCACCATATCTGCCTGATTGACACCATGCTTCCTGACATGATGACAATGAACTAAGCCTGTGAGGCTGTAAGCCAGCCCCAATTAAATGTTTTCTTTGATATGAGTTGCCTTGATTATGGTCTCTTCATAGCAATAGAACAGTGACTAAGACACAGAGCAATGAAAATAAATCAAATCACTTTTTAAATACATTGGAGAATCTCTGGTAGGTGGTTACAGCAAAGCTGGGAAATTTCTTTTACATATTTTAGATGTTATCACATTATTCCTGGTTTTTAGGTTAGTGGAAACTAGTGGTGTGTTAATTCACCTTAAAAGGTGTCACATGCTATTAACAACGGACATAGACTTGGGCAAAAGATGGCTATTAAGGGAGGTAATGATAGCCCAAGTTAATTTGGCTCTGGATCAGCAATATTATAACTCTCCACAGTTAGGAAGTCACAATATTGTCAATTAGACTTGCAGGATCTTTAACTCAAGTGCAGCCCCTCCCACCCCTGAAACTGTAGTTCACACAGTGAATTTATTTTTTAAGTTATAAAATTTCTAAAACATCTCAGCAAATCTGGGTTCTCACATTTACTTTAATTGCATGAATAGCAGCCTTGAATATTTTCAAAATCAACTTATCAACTTCTTAGTCAGTGCTCTGTTGGTGTAAAAGACACCATGACCAAGGCAATTCTTATTTTTTTTTTTAAGTATTTCATTGGTGGGGGTAGGGGTTTGCTTACAGTTTCAGAGGGTGAATCCATTATTATCATGTTTGGAAGCAGACACGCATGGGACTGGAACAGTGGCTGAGAGCTTTTCATCCTGTTCTAATAGACCTGGGGCTTTAGGAAGCTTGCTTGCTGTAATCTGATGTCAACCTCTTCACATAGAGGTCATATTTCCTCATTTGCTCCTGGGTTAAGATGATGAGGAATTTTCTTTTGTGTATTTGTTTATCTTAGTGGTTGATGGATGAAACACTGTTGGCTGATAGGGCAGCAAGATAGGGGGGACAAGGAGACAAGGTAGAGAGGAATTGTCATGTGATCCCACGAAATGGCGTAGCTGGGCAGAAACTACCTCTAGCTAACTATAGCATTCTGGAGGTCTGTACAGATAGGCAGGAAGTGACATAGTTGGGCAGACTCAGAATATAAGCAGGGACAAACAGGTAATACTCTCTTCTGTTCTCTTCTCTGCAAACACACTTGAGTCAGTCACCATGTAGGACATCTGAGGAGTAACATGTCCCCAGACCTTTCTCTGGTAAGAGAAGACCATGAGGAACTACTTAGATTGATAGAAATGATTTAATATTTAAGACAGAAATAGCCAAATAAGAAGCTCTAGACATTGGCCAACAGTATTATAAATAATACATGGTCTCTGTGTGTTATTCGGGAGCTGATGTGTCTGTGGGACCAGGCTGGTGGGAAAGTGCTTCTTGCACAAAGATTATGTATGGCTCAGTCCTTCAGATCACTCTGTTCCTGTGGCATGCACGATTCCCCAGTAACTTTGCCAAACTCTCCAGTGAATAAAGTCTGGAGATGACTGTAGCTAATGATACTGTATTATTTACTTGAAATTTGATGAGAGCTGATCTGATAGAGAATCTATCCTCCTCCATAGTAACTATGGATGGTGATAGACATGGTAATTAGTTGGCTCTAGTATTAATTATACAATGGAGACATGTGCCAAATCATTAGATTGTATATCTTCAATACACGTAATTCAATTCAGTCATTAACTATTTTAAAATAAAGGCATAAATGGTAGTGCAAGATGCTTTCACTGGTCTTCTTTGCTTGCCTGTTTCACAAGGGTCTTTCCAGGCTCTTTCCCAGTTCCTCTTTCCATCTCACTTCATTGTTCCTAATACATCCCACACACAAGCCAGTCAAGTCTTACCCTCTGCTCATTATAGTGTCTGAACTAACAAATGTGTGAAATAACCTAAATGGCACTGTGATACAGAAATAGCATGGTGAAGTCTCAGAAGATATATGTAAACTGCTGTGTAATTGGATAAGCAGAGTTGTATGGCACAGAACCAAAGGGAAAAGACTATGGAGTTATGGGATACTTCTATCAGCGGTAACGAGAATATTGATCAGAAAACAGTGATGCATCATGGACTGGTGTTCTGAATGGTGAGGGAAGGTGAATTGGTCTTCATTTAAAACCCTAATAATGTGAGAAAGGAAGGCATAAAGAGCAAGAACCTTTTAAGCCTTTCTAGCACTTTCCTTTGAATGTGCATACATTCTATGAAACTGAAGAAACAGGAGAATAAACATTTTCCCCATTTTATTTTAAATAGATTTTTTTCTCATATAATATATCTTTATTACAGTTTCCCCTCCTTCTTGTCCTCCAAGCTCCTCCCTATGTCCTCTCCGGTCCAATCTACCCTTTCTGTCTGTCTCTCATTAGAAAACAAACATGCTTCTAACAGAATATAAAATGACATAATATATGATATTATGATATAAAATCAAAACAATACATGAACAAACTAACAAAACAGAGCCTAAGACAAATCACAAGGAACAAATATAGGCATGAATACCCATTTGTTCGCATACTCTGGAATCCCATAAAAACAGAGAAACAGGAGCCAATGTCCTATAGGTTTAAAAAAAGGAAGAAAAAAAATCAAGAAATATACAACTAAAATAAAAGAGATAAAATTAAAAACAAAATAAATCTGTAACATAACATTGTAAGCTAAGGAACATCCTCCAAAGATGCCATTGAGATTGTTTTCTGTTGTTCATCTAAAGCTGGCTATGGGACCTAGGCTAAGAGTGGTTTGTTTAAACCTGGTACCAGGGAAACTTTCATGAATCTACAAGTATGACCCCAACCAAGACCCCTAGAAGTAGTGGAGACTGATCAGACTGATGAGTACCGTAATTGTCATCAGAGAGTCTTCATCCAATAACTGATGGAAGAAGATGCAGAGATCCACAGCCAAGCACTGAGCCAGCTTCCGGAATCCTGATGAAGTGGGGGAGGAGGGATTGTAGAAACCAGGGTGATCAAGGTCATGACAGGGGAGACCACAGAACAGCTAACCTGGGCTCATAGGAGCTTGCAGACACTGGGCCCACAGCTAAGGAGCCCTCTACATATGTGTGACAGTTGTATAGCTTTGGCTGCTTGTGAGAGTCTGAGCAGTGGAACTGGGGACTGTCTCTAATGCTTTCACAGGCTTTTGGGAACCTATTCTTTATACTGGTTGCCTTACTAAGTCTTAATACCAGGGGAGGAGCTTAGTCCTACCTAAATGTGAGAGGCCTTCCCTTTTCTGAACAGAAACAGAGGAGTTGATTGAAGGGGAAACAGAGGGGAAGTGGGAAATGGAGGGGAAACTGCAGAATGTAAAATAAATTAATACATTTAATTAATAATAGAAAAAAATGGTTTGTTTCCTGAGAGACTGGCTTGAAGACAACTAATATTTTTTATTTGTAAATGGTTTTTAATTGGAGATAGCTGCTGGGCCAGGGTTAGTGATGGGGGTATGTGTAAACTTCTCCTTTCAGATCTAGGATGCCACTGAGTGCAGACCCATACATCCCTTTTAGGGTTGACTGTTCCAAAGTCTCCACGTGTTTCTGGCTGTGAGTCTCTGTATTTCTTTGCATCTACTCAAAGAGAAATCTCCTCTGATGTAGGCTGAGTAAAGAAAGCCACTGACCTGTGATTATAGCAGAATGTCCATCAGGACTCATTTTATTCCTATGTTTTTTGTGGGTTTGTTTGTCTGTTTTATTTATTTGTTTTTTAAAGAATAGTGATATTAGGTTTTACACTAAATTCCAGGGCTATCTAGTCTCAGCCTCCTGTCCACTCAAGTAGCACGAGTTTTATGTTATGAAATGGACTTTAAGTCAAAACAGACACAAGTTATTTACTTTCACAAGCTTTGTGCTACCATGGCACCAGCATATTTTGCAGTCAGGACACCGTTGTAGATAAAAGAGTTCCTACCTGGTTTGGTGTTTTCCTTTGTCCTTTGGTAGCCTGCTGACTACCCACCTGTACCAAGATACTAGCCAGTAAGCACTGGCTTGCTCAACTTCTCTGTGTTCAATGAGTTGCATCGGTGTTATTTTCAGCAATGGGGTCTAGCTGTTAGTTTGTGGAGAGCAACCTATAGTCTTGGCAAGCACGAGGGTTCTTTTGGGAGTTCCTAAAGAAATCCTTTGGGCAACAAATAAACTGATGACATGACCACTCCTTGTTATGGTTAAAGGGGAGGTTTTTATTGTAGATATGAAAGAGAATAGCCAGAGGCTTCTGGAAGAATCCAGAGCAAGGAGAGAAAGAAGCAAATTGAATGTGACCAGAACTATCTGTGAGAGAGGGAGGAATAGCAGGGGGCAGAGAACAGAGAAAGCATAGCAAGAGAAGCAGGAACAGAGCATAGAGAGGTTAGTGACAATAGCAGTGTTATAAGCAGAATACGTAGCTGTGGGGAGAGAAGCCTGTGAGCTGGAGGAAGTTCAGGATAGAGAATGTGAGAGGACATAGAATGCTAGCATGGACTCTGAATTGCATAACAGATACTGTGATACAGAAGGAGCCTGGAGATCAGCATGAGCTTGGTTATATGAAGTAGACATATGTCCCTTCTGCCAGAGACAAGAAAAATAATTCCTTTTGATAGATAGGAACTAGTTTACAAGCTCCTTAAGAATAATGGCTTTTATCTAACTGCCAGACATCCTCCTATAGTCCAGGCTGAGCTCATTTCTGAATATTTGAATTGCCTTTCCGAGTTTGGGGAAGTTTCCTTTGGACCTTACAGCCCATAACTTAATTAGATATAACTCATTCCCAATAATAGAAACCTTACCTGGTGATAAGAGATGTCCAGCTGGGGCTGGCTCTGTTTCCCACATTATTTGGTGGTCACCTTCATATACGTATACATATTTTAGGAAGTTTCTACCATATTAGGTTTCCATACTACCCCCTCAAATAGCCCTCATTTTAGCTGGCTCTCCCCGTATTATCTTCTGTGCCCCACATCTTTCATGTGTTTCTGTAGTTTGATGAAGCATGTTTTAGGTATATGATCAAGAGTGGGTATAGCTTATTGTAGAGGTAGATCAATTCCCATCTTCCCGAAGAACTGCCACACTAGTTGTCATAGTTGCTGTATGAGTTTGTACTCCCAACAGTTATGCATGGGTGTTCCCTTTACTCTACATTTTTGGCCAGCATGAGCTGTCATTAGTTGTATTGATCATAAGATATTTTATGGGTGTAAGATGAAATCTCAAAGCTGTTTTGATTTGTATTTCCACAATGACTAAGGATTTGAACACATCTATGTTTCTCAGCCACCTAAGTTTTCTCTTTTGAGAATTATTTAGTACCTCATCTTTAACTTGGGTTGTTTGTTTTCCTAATACCTAATTCTTTGAGTTCTTTATATACCTTAGATATTAGTCCTGTATCAAATATGTAGTTGGTAAAAAAAACTTTTTCCATTCTGTAGGTTTTATGTGAATGATGATGTCCTCTGATATTCAGAAGTGTTTCAGTTTCATGAGGTCTCGTTTATTAATTCTTGATCTTAGTGCTTGAGCTCTTGGTGCTCTGTCCAGAAAGATTTTTCTCAGGGTAATGTGTTAAAGGATAATCTCCACTTTCTCTTCTATCAGCTTCAGTATATTTCCATCCTTCTGCCTAAAAGTGATGTCTATTCTCGATATTAAGGTGTATTTTTGGATACAGCAGAAGGATCGATCTTGTTTTCAAATCTATTCTGTTAGCTTGTGTCTTTTTATTAGGGAATTGAGGCCATTGATGCTGACAGTTACTAGTGAGCAGTGTTTGGTTGTTTGTTGTTGCTCCTGTTGTGGTGGTGGTGTGAGTGTGGGTGTACATTTCCCCAGTTTTGATTTTGCTGGTCTCAGATTGTTCTTTCCTTGAGTTTCCTTGGGTGTGATTAGCCTCTTCAGGTTAGAGTTTTCCTTACAACGCTTTCTTCTATAGGGCTGAACTTATAGATAAATATTGCTTAAATTTGATTTTTATCATGATGTTTTCTATTTTTGCATTCTTTTTACTTTTTTATTCAACTTTCATATTTATTCTCTTTGTCTTTCACATCATGCATCTCCATTCCATTCATTTTCTGTCTCGTTGTATTGACCCTCTACCCTTGCAACACCCCAATAAAATAAAATATAAGATTAAAAAAAAAGAAAATGAGAACAAAAATCTTTTCATAGAAGCTGTAGTGTGACATAGTAAGTCATTCGTGCATCTTTATGTGCAAGTGTTTAATGCAGAATCGTTGGTCTGGTTTGATGCCTCTGGTTTCTGATACGCTATCAATGTTGGGCCCTCACTAGAACTCCTCTTGGATATTTTGTTGTTGCCCTGTGTTGTGGAGATCCTGTAGCTTTGTGTCTGCAGGACAAGACCCTACACATGTCCAGCAGATCATAGATGGATGGTGGATGTTGGTGTGGGCCAACTCATTACCCTGGTTCTGGACCTGGGTAGTTGCAGGGTTGGTCAGCCCACCAGCCCTCCTCTGTCTTCACCATCAAGGTGAGCTCTCCAGCATTGCTCTGGCTAGTTTACCCCTTGCAGCAGTGAACAAGGGGCAGGGATAGTTTTCCTAATTTCACTCCCTCAGGGTCAGCTCTCTATTACTTACACCTTTGGGGGCAGCTCTACTGTGTTGCCCAGGAGAGGTGTAGGGACCACTCTCCTGAGTATTTCAGCCTGTGATGGGCAGGACCAGTTCTCCCTAGTGTTATAGCCAGTGAGGGGTAGAGCCCACTCTGAGCAGCCCTATCCTCTTGGCCTTCTATGGTATCAGGAACCTCAGATATCAACCCAGACCATGGCTGCCCCTGTTTTCTTAGAGACCAGGTCTACGTGTATGTCTCTGACCCGCTCAGTCTGAATATATTGTATTTTAAGCAATATAAGGCTTTTAAATTTATACCTTTATTGTCTCTTAAAGTACCAGGTATTAGACTTGTTTTTCTTATTTTCTTTGTGCTGCGGATGAACTGGCAGCCTTCAACAGGGAAAGCAAGGGCTTCTTTGCCACTGATCTACACTCCCAGTTGGGTCTAAGGGCTGGAATGTCTTATTTTCTCCATCTATCTGATTGGAAATTTTGCTGAGTACAGTATTCTGGGCTGATATCTGTGCTCTGCAGCACATCTGTACAGGTTCTGCTGACTTTTAGATTCTTTATTAAGAAGTTAGGTATAATTCTAATAGGTCTGCATATATATGTTATTTGATCTTTTTCCTTTTAATATTTTTTTATTTGTTCTGTGTGCTTAGTGTTTTGAGTATTATATGCTGAGGGGATTTTATTTTCTTGGTCCAGTCTATTTAGTTGGGGAAAATGTCTTCTATGATTTTGCTGAAAACATTTCCTGTGTCTCTTACCTGCATTTTTTCTCATTCTGCTATTCCTATTATTTTTAGATTTGGTTTTTCATAGTGTCTCAGACTCCCTGGATGTCTTATGCCTGGATTATTTTTAGATTTACCATTTTCTTTAACTAAGGTATCCTTTTCTTCTACTATGTCTTTTCTATCCCTTGCATTCTGTTGGTGATGTTCCTGCTTGAGTTCCTAGGTTTCCCCCTGTTTGTTTTCTTTACTGATTCTATTTCCATTTTCAGGTCTTGAAATGTTTTATTCATTTCCTTCTACTGTTTATGTTTTCATAGATTTATTTAAGGGACTTACTTATTTCCTCTTTACAGATCTCTGTAGTATTAATAAAGGCTGTTTTAAGGTCTGTGTCTTATGCTCAGTTAGGCTGCAATTCTGGGCTCTAGTAGAGACATGTTGTCCTGGCTGTCACTGATTGTGTTTTTATGCTAATGTCTAGGCATCTGGGTTTGGGATTGTGATTCTAGGTGTCTTTGTTGGGTGGGTGTTTTGTTTCTTGGTTTCTGTTGCTCTAGCTGGTTCTTAGTAGAGTGTGGGGGCTGCGTGTTGCATGGGAGGGATTTTTTTTTTCTGGGATCCTGCCAGTTGTGGCTACTGGAGGTTCCAGTTAACATGTTTCTAGACATTGGGAGCTGACATTTAGGAAGGAATGTGGGTGACCTAGGTGGCAGCTGAAAGTGTCCAGAGAAGGGAGGGGAGCAGGGTGTTACACCAGAATCTGCTTGGTCCCCTGGGAATGGGGGCAAACCGGGAGGAGAAGCCAGAACATGTAGTCTGCTACAGAGCTTGGGATGAAGCTGAGGGACTGGATATAGAGGAGAGGAGGGAGAGTGAAGAGCTTCAATTAGCCCTCCTGCTTTCCTAGCCTGTGTGGTTGTCAGGTTTTCAGGACATGAAGAAACTCTTGAAGGAGAAGAGACTGACTGGATTTTTATCAGAAAAGCAGTGCTTTATACAGTGTTTTATCAGTGTTTATACAATGAAGGAGGTGGATACTGAAAGAACTTTTCAGGAGCCCAGAAAGCCTGGATCTCTGAGAGCCTGGACCACTGGGTGGGAGGTCTGGAAAAACCCAGTAACCCATAGTTAACAACTCACCAGAGTTTGCAGCAGGAATCAGTACAACAAAAATCCAGGAAGCAAAGCCAGGGCCCTAGGTTTCCAGGATAAGGTTTGGAAGACCTGCTTGTCTTTGTCTAAGCTCTACAAAAATGCATCTCTTCCCAGGGTGGAGGTGTTTAGCAATGATTTCGAAGACTGGCTGGTGATACAAGGCTACCTAAGAGGAAAAATGCCACTCCAGGAATGAACAGAGATCTCAGAGGCACAAAAGCATTCAAGATGAAGAAGAAGTTCCAGAAAGAGCCAGTTGCCAGGTGTGTGGAGAGGGTGCAAGAACAGCTTGCCCAAAACCTACCAGGAAGACTGGGTGGACATTCCTAATGAGACACACATACCATAGCCATAGTTGCCAGACCCGCATCAGGAAAAAATGTGCTAACCCATGAAGATAATAACATGAAGAGTACCCAGTGGCCCAGACATTTGTCTTTCATCTCCCAACTGACATCTCATTTTACCCGATAGTGTTGACCAGTCCAGGTCTCACGCCAATAGGAAACCACTTCAAGTGTGTTATAGAACAGAGTTGCCAGATACACAGAAAAAAAGGGGGGTTAAATGCCTAATTACATTTGCATTTTGGATAAACAATGATAGTAGCATGTGGGGTTTATTTTAAAGTATGCACATACAAGTGCAGTAGCCTGTGTATGCCAGGAGAGGGCGTTGGACCTCTTGGAGTTGAAGATACAGATGGTTATGAGTCACAGAATATGGGTGCTGGGAAACAAATGGGCCCTTTGCAAGCTCCACGCCATCTCTTCAGTCCGTATTACTACCACTGAAAAGATCTGGCTCTTCTCAAATCCAAATCCCACTGGGTGCCTTGTATTTACGTGGCAGTTCTAGCTAAGGGAACCTTGATTTTGGTACTGGGCTTTCCTCTGAAGCCATAAGCACTTCCATTGGCCAGACATCAAAGTCCCTGAGGCAACCCTCTGTGGATGGACAGGGGCTAGGGACAAGACAAGCACAACTTGTCCTTTGCGGGAGAGTGTGTGCATGCTGTTGCTCAGTGGCCCTGGCAGCACTGTCTTTTGGCACAGCAGCCCACATCAGTTACGCACACCAGTGCTGGCTTTACCTTCTCCCTGTACAGCCTTCCTGCTAATTCACACCTGCTTCCTATGAAATCCCTTCACACAAGTTCCCTTCCACATCTTGGGATCTACATTTGAGTAGTCAGGAATAAAGAGAACATACTTGAGCATGGAAGCAAATATCAGCAATCCCTCTCCTTCCAAATTGTTTTAAGTATTCAAAGAATTGAAATGTAAGTTTGTAGTAGTAAGTTTAGCAATTGAGAAATGATTGCCTACCTGATTGCATGACAGTAAAATTTTAGATAATAAGCAAAGTTTTCAAATGACTTTTGGAAAAGGGCTTTTTCTATGTTTGGCAATTAAAAATAAAAACAACTGTCTTTCTTATAACCAAAGGGGGAAAACATCTTACCTTTTATCTACCTGTCTGTGTGTCTATCTGTGTGTCTAGTCTGTCTGTCTATCTATCATCTATCTATCTATCTATCTATCTATCTATCTATCTATCTAATCTGTCTACCTATGTTTCTATCCATCTGTCTATCTATCTATCTATCTACCCATTATCTATCTATAAGTCTATATCCAGTACCCTGTCAGAGCAACCACAGCACATGGAATCTTACTTGCTATGATCTCTTGGTTTAAGGAAGTGATTTAAAAAACACTGTTTGTAGTGAGAATGTTTGCTTGGGATGGTGTGTGATTATGACTTCTCAAGTGCTTCTGGTCACAGTGTAAATAGTGTGGCAATATTTGAGGGAAAGTTCTCTTTGGGCAGTTTTGGGTTTCACCAACCTGGGATTTTGGTATCTGGAGATTGCACCCAGTTCTGTGTGCAACAATCATCTTGTCCTCTGGGTGGTTTGGCAGACAGATGATGACTTGTTCTGTCATGAACTGGAGTCACAGATACTCATGAGGCTCAGAGAAGTGCTACATTGTTCCAGGTGTTTTGTTATTTTAAAATAAATCATGCAGGCACCATCCTACTCAATAGCTGGCAAAGAAATATTTGTCCTCACCTTTATGGTTTTGTAGTGTTTTGACTTGTACAATTTAGCCCACATTTTGTGTGTTTTTCCCCCCAAGGAGTAAGTGACATGGTTTTTAAAAAGTACTATCTGCCTATGAACTTTTAGCAGCATCATTTAGAAACAACTAGAAAGTGAAATGACATATGACCCTAAGTCACAAGGATATAATTTTTTACACACTGAGTTTCATGATACATCAGTAAACAGCATGGGAAAGAACTAAGATTCTCTCTGTCTCCCTTTACTATTGCTTATTCATTTGTGGAAATCTCCCAAGGATCTATTGTAACTGCAAATTTTAAAATTCTGCCAGGTTACCTGTGTGAACTTCAGCAACAGCACCCTCACTTCACCCCTTGCCCCATAGCCCACCCCCACCCCACCCCCCACAGAGCAACGAGAAACCTTTCCTGACAAGTTAATTTAGACCTTCTAACGGATAGGAAAAAGGTGAGTATTTCCATTTGAAACTATCTTTCTTCCTGGTTTGGGTCTGCCTTTCTGAATCAAAGGAATCTTGTACTGTTAAAAAAGATCACACAAAATCAAGAAAGCTCAAAGAGTCTGTGAAATAAAACTCAGAGACAACCTATCCGAGAGGCAAGCATTGACCATCCCTGATCACCACCAGCATTGTTCTCAGAAGAGCCAGTTTATTGGGCCTTCCCTAACTAAGAATTATGTTTTCAGCAACAATGCCGGGTCCAGCACTTGTACTCTAACAATGAATGTCTATTTGTTTGAATGGCACTCTGCCCATTTAGAACTTAGGAAAACTCTTGCCATAGGGATCAACAATGTTCAGCGGCACACACATCAATAGGAATGTGGCTCCACACAGGGTGGGAATCAGATTCTTTGAGTTTGAATCTTGGCCTGGTATCAGCCTGCAAAGCCAGACAATTAGATTTTTTTAACTGTACGTTTTCTCCCAGCATTTCCTTCATTGTCAGGGGACAGAGTGTGAGCACAAAGTAAGAATGTGGAGTTTTAACTATGCTTTTATTTTTGTTATCATGCTTTGTTCTCAGCTGCAAAGAACAGAGCACACCCCAGCTAGATTAAATAGAAAGGGGACCTTTTAAAAGGTGAGGGACTATGGGGGCGAGAGGAACAGGCCATCAGAACCTGTCAGTGATGCTAAAGGCTCAATGCCAAGTCACATACCGAAGGCTGCTACAGGGCACCATGAAGTTCACATTGCACAAGTAAGGCCCAGAGCAGTGTAAACTGGGGTGGGGGCACTTGTTTGAACAGCCAGAACCCTTTCACGAGGTGTGCTAACACAAAAAGCTCTTTCTCTCTTCATTTTCTCCCATATCTTTCTTTTTATTTAAAAACAATCTTGTTTTGCATATCAACCCTCCTGTTCCCTCTCTTTCCCATTCTCCCATACCCTCCCCCAACCCACCCTCACCCACTCCCCAAGGATAGTGAGGCCTCCCATGGAGGATCATCAAAGTCTGTCACATCATTTGGGGGAGGGCCTAGACCCTCCTCCATGTGTCTGGGCTGAAATAGTATCCCTCCATAGGGAATGGGCTCCCAAAGTCCATTTGTGCACTAGTGATAAATACTGGTTTACTGTTAGAGGTCCCATAGACTGCCCAGGCCTCCTAACTGAGACCCACCTTCAGAGGGCTTGGTTCAGTCCAATGCTGGTTCTCCAGCTTTATGACTAGGGTTCCTGTGCTCTCATTAGGTCAGGTCAGGCTGTTTCTGTAGGTTTCTCCAACACACTCTTGACTTCTTTGCTTATCATTCCTCCCTCTCTACAACTGGATCCCAGAAGTATGGCTCAGTGCTTAGCTGTGGGTGGCTCCTTCTGCTTCCATGGCTACTGGATGAAGGATCGAGGATGGCAATTAATGTAATTACCAATCTCATTATAGGGGAAGGGCATCAAAGGCAGCCTCTCCATTACTGCCTAGATTCTTAGTTGGGATCATCTTCATGGATCTTCGAGCATTTCCCTAGTCCCAGATTTCTCTTTAAACCTATACTGGCTCCCTCTATTAAGGTATCTCTTTTCTTGCTCTCCTCTACATGTTCTAAATAATGAAAAACTAAAACTTTTAAAAAGCTAAACATTCAATTTAAATATAGATTTCCACTCATGTTTTATGTCAGTTTTGAATGCAAATATATGAACCTTTAATTGCATGGAATTATTCAAAATCATCATAGCATACAAATTATAGCTTGGCTGTGTGCATATTCCAGCAGTCCCCACCTCTGGCATACTACACATGAGGAAGGAAGATATGAAAGGACGGCACTATGAGTTGACCTGTTTCTCTTTGTTTCCATGCCACCAGTTTTTGGGTGGGTGGGGTGGTAATTGGCTAGTCATGACAGAGAAGCCATGTGAGAAGGAAGAAACACATGCCCTAGAATCTCTTCAAAGGGCATAGTGCTTTTCTGTGTAGGAAACAAGCTCTGTTTCAAGCAGAACCTGTCTTCCAGGGCTGCTGACGGTGACTCAGTATTGGATGGACATCTACATAGCCGCTCTGCACTTGCTTGAGCCTTGCTGGACTCACTCATGTGCCACCTTCTATTGAAGTGCTGAGACCATGGTGGTATGTACAAACAAGCAATAAGGAAGTGCACCACACATGCTGGCTGTTCAAGGTGTTGCACTTCTGGTATTCTGGTATTCTGGGTGGAGTGTTCCTCAGAAAGTTCTAGGTCACCAAGGATGATATTCCACTGCCTGTCAATATGTTTTTCCAAGCAGGAAAATGTAAGTGCTAGAAAATGTGCATACGTATTACATTAAAATGAAAAAGAAGTAGAACAAAACATGGGCAGCCTAGGATTAAGTAGAAGAAGCACATGTACAAATCCATCATTTTGCTGTTAGGCATAAGGAGCTCAGGGACAAAAGTGACCTGATATGGCCTGTTGCATAATCATGATCCTTAGCTGAAAAATGCCTACGGGCAAAGCCACCTGTTACACTCCCACATCAATTAGACAGAGCCTGCACTTTGTCATTCATAGCCTGAGCTTTGTCCTTGTAAAGTACCATCAATCTCACCTTTAGTACACACAGATGAATCAAGGAGATGTCAGTAAAAAACTTCCCCTCATATAACTAAGGCTGAATGCTCAACTTCTCTCTAATGGGCAATGGGCTATGTATTTTTGACATTTATTTTTTTTCCATTCTATTTTAGCCATACATTATTCTTTCAACAACACATGTTTTCTAACTTCAAAGTCAGGTTAATTTTGGTGTGTAACATTTTTCTTTGTACTATACACATTATTCAACTTTCATGGAAAATTTATAAATTGTTTATGTTAATTGACTTTGCTATTTCATTTCATTATTGTAAAAGTCTTTCACTCTAATTTTAGAACAAAAGTTAAAGGCATAAATACACATTTTTCAAATGTTAGAAATAACATTAGTAATTAACTTCAACTTCTCAAGTATTTATGAATTCAGATGGGGGCTAAATTATATGCTGTAGGTACATGGAGTCTGTTTCTCATTAGATACGTTGCTTCTGGTGTATTTCTCTGAACTTTAATTCAAGAAGGCTTAGTTTTGTTATCTTGTCTAGGAGAAAGATTTTTAGTTCTTTGGGTTTCTTTTAATTTTGGAGTCATTTAGTCATAGATTTCTTGTTTTAATAAATTACTAGCAATTGATAAGTGGGTAAGTTACACACATTCTTTGAAAAATGTAGGCTATGGTGTTAGCTTGCTAGGTAGCTTCAAAGATTTTAGATAATATTACCAGACACCAGGGTGTTTACATGCTATTGCCCATTACTCTACAGTTACTGTCAAAGAGTGGGAAACTGAGCTAAAATCTTTCTGAAACCTGATGTTACAAGTTAAATGGAGGAAGAGAAGCAGCTTGATAGGGAAAACTTAAACAACGCCTAAATGCCTTTGCTTTTCAAGGGAATTTTTAATAAACCAGGTTTTATTACATAACATTTGGACCATATGCATGTCATACTGAACAGAGAAGTCAGTGTGTAAAATAGATACAAAACTAAAGGGGAGCTCACAGACCCCAGACTGACAGCTGTGAAGCCAGTGTTAGACCGACCAAGACCCCCTAAACATGGGTCTCAATTAGAAGGCCTGGGCAATCTATGGGACCTCTGAACCAGGATCTATCCCTGGTGTACCAAAGAACTTTGGGAACATGTTCTCCATGAAGGGATATTCCCTTAACCTAGAGACAAGAGGGAGGGTCTAGGCCCTACTCCAAATGAACTGATAGATTTTGATGATCCCTCCTGGAAGGCCTCATCCTCCCTCTGGAGTGGGTGGGGAATGGGATGGGAGGGGGGTTGGGGTCATGGGAGAATGGGAGGGTGAGGGAACTGGGATCCTGGGATGGATATGTGTAGAATAAGAAAAAATAATACTAAAAAATTACAAAAAGAACACTAATATAAGAACGGATACAAAACGTTTAAGGACGCTTGAATAAATTTAGAGTGACTTTATGTTCTTACATGGAATATCGGAGTATTGAGGTTTTCTAGCTTGATAGAGGCTAGTATGTTGTACATTGCCATAATCCCAGAATGAGAGAGGCTGAGGCAGGAGAATTGCCATGACTCAGAGAATAGTTCAAGCTACATTTAGAGTACCTGGCCAGCCACGGTTATGTATCAAAGAGGGGATAAGTCCAGGATGACACATCTGGGGAGATTCTGAAAAGATCATTTTACCATGAAACTGGGAAGAAGGAGAGAACAGCTAACGGGCTATCGCTGGGCAGAGGCTCACCCTGTCAGTCAATGAAACACATTTGAGGGATGTCAGACATCTGTGGTGGCATTGTCACAGACACAGACTGAGAGCTCAAGGACACTCCTGTGACAGCCAGAAACAACCTCCTGAACACATAGGCGTGTACACATAGCTGTGGGGCAGATGATTTGTCATCTACTTGTTTGTGTTTAAAATGTCAGAAGTATGGAGGCAGTGTCATCATTCATGAACTCAAGGGAAATGTTACCTGTAGCCTAGTTTCCCAGTGGCTGTGACCTTGTAGATAACTGTATTTACTTAAAATAATATAAATAAAAATTATGTCCACAAAGTAGTCATAATTAGTGCTGTTACACTGTTTAATGTTAACCTCTCCTGCAATGGAGACAGAAGTAGCTATGTGAGACTCACACAGAGAAAGCATCTGGCTGTTTACTGTGGTGTGTGGTGTGTGTGTGTGTGTGTGTGACATGGCTGTTTATGGAGTGGTAGAGAGATCTCTAGCTGAGATGCCAGTGAAATCTTTCCCTTCCAGAGAAGGCTTCCCCTCCCCCCTCTTGTTCCTTGAGTCTTTACATTTTGGCACACTTGTCCTATTAATATACAATTATAACACAATGAAGAGTTAAATAAAACAATTTCTGATTGATCTCCTGAATCTCTAAAATGCTAATGGACAAAAAGCTGGTAAACGTGTATGCCTGGAAGACCCTGTTTCAAATTCATATAAGTGTTAGGGAATAATTAACAAAAGAGATCATTACCTTCTAGTCTGTAGCAAATAAGCTTACTAACAATAAATGCAGAAATGATGAAGAACTGAAATGCACATGAACATTTATCTGATCTTGGAGATAGGGAAAATCCTTATATCATGCAAATGTGGTAATTATGAAGTATATGATTATGGATATGCTATCATACATGTCTACTCCCAAACAACAAGGCAAGTGGTAATCTTCACTGTTAGCTTTACTGGATTTTGAATCACTTAGGAGATACACTTTTGGGCACATTTATGAGGACATTTCCAGAGATGTTTAAATGGCTGGGAAAAGACCAAACCTGAGCAAAGGTGGTACCACGTCGCATCCTGGGGCCAAGACAAGGAGAAAAGGGGGAAAGCAGGCGAGCACTCTTCTCTCACCGCAGTGTGACAGTGGGTACAAAGATGATAAATTGTAATGTCAGACTGTAGTGACTTCTTATGAACTTCTACTTTGTGGTAGCAATGGGAAAAGTTAGAAATAAATCTCATATGTGAAAAGTACACATGGTTTAGCACCAAAACACAGAGTAAGGAAAGTAAGTTTTTGTGTGGGTAGTTTATTTAGGAATGTAACACCAGGCAGTAAGAGTGAATAGAAAGTATCCTACCAGAGAAAGTTAGTGAAAATATATTTTGTCTAGCTGGCTATCCTCTTTGTGTCAGGTCATTTTATTCCAAGGAGTGTTCTAGGAAGATGCAGACTGTCCACTTTAAGAAACTGGATAGCTAGGAGCAGCAACATCCAAGAAGTGATGATTCTGCAGATTTTTACTCCGTGTGACCTGCTCTGCACTATGCCCGTATTCCTGGGGACTCTTACACCCAAGAGCAAGAGAGCACGAAGTGTGAGACAGAAGCAAACGCAACCAAAAGCACACAGGTTGCATTGCCACAAGAAGGGCTAAGTTCCCAGGGACTGAACACTACAGGACTGGTCAGAAGAAGAGGGGAGGCAGGAGGATGTGAAGTCCGTTGTACAAGATGGTTATGGCAAACAACACAATGCACAATTAAAAGGCAAAATAGAAATATTTTCTGTTTATAATAAGGCAGTTACAGCACAAAAGGGGAAGGCCACTTACAAATACATAGAAAGTACAATGTGAATACAATTTTAAGATTAATGGGCAAATAAAGGAAGGGGAAACCCATGATAAACATGAAAAATGACCTCATTAACTCACAGTTTTACAGATAATAATTTAATTAGCTATTGAACTGACAATTCAATTAAAATTATTATTCTCAGTTATAGTGTGGGCAGAAAATGACTGCATCTTATATGGCTGAAGACTCTTCAGAACAGTACTTTTTGAAGAGTAACTTGGAATTATTTGCAAATCAGGCTCACTTTCTTCTATGGAACTAAAAATAATAGTCTGCAATTTATCAATGTAATCCTTCATAATCTAAAAGCTTGCCTGCACACCCACAGAAAAGTGTAGTCTTCACCACTCATCAAGGAAACTTCTCTGTGAAACAGATGGAGGCCACAAAAGCAGAAAAAACACCACCAATGAAAATGCAGAATTGTTGAGCCCAGACCCAGTAGATAGGTTTACAAAACACCCTGCATGTAAGGCTCAGGAACCTTGTGGAAGAGATGGAGGAAATATGCTAAGAGCCGGAGTATCAGAGAGTTTGCTGTGAGACTGCGTCTGCTAGTAACATCAGAAGCTACATCCATACATCTTACCAACATGACTGCCCAAACTTGAGTTAACAAGAGACATATTGAAGTGAATGAGGAAGAGACCATGAGGCTGCAACCATACACAGAGGATTATAGATAACTAAAGAATACCTGGAGCAGGAGATTATAAAACAAAACTGGAAAAGGACTAAAATATAATAAAATTATATATCAATTTGAAGAGCACAGTTGTGAAAATTCTCAGTAAAATACTATCAAATTGAACTAAAGCCCAAATTAGTTTCAACCCAGGAGTGCAAGGTTGATTCAACATTATACAAGTGAATAAATATGATACAGTTAAAAAAATGAACTTAATGACATAAACCACACGATAATCTCAGTAGATTCAAGAAAGGCCTGTGACAAACTTCACTCTTTTCATGATGAAAGCACTGAGAAACTTTGACCAAAAGAACATTTCTGGAGATAACAAGGTTATTTGTAACAAAGTTACAGCCAACACTTTACTAAATGAACAAAACCCGAAACATTTCATTTAGAATTAGGAACAAGACAAGGATGTCCACTTTGTCTTTAATTCTTTGCTGCTTCTCTGAAGATCAGCCTCTGGCAGTGCAGAGCTGGAAGGGGACCCATGGAGTTGGCATACTACACTTTTCTATCTAAGGGAATGAGGGAAAAAGACACACTCTTGATGATTTCCTTCTGACTACTTTTTTCATTGTTCTATTCTTGTCTTTCCTCCACACTTTTCCTGGTGATTTCTTTCTCCCATTCTTGATATATTCCTTCTAACTTGCTATTTTTTTCCCTTACAGCTTATATAACCCAGCAAAATCTTTCAAGCAACATCAAAATTACAATGTGGTTACATCCTATTATTTTTCAAGTGAATGAGTACAATGAATACAAGAAAAAAAAAAAAAAAACAAAAAAAAAAACAGTATCTTTTCTATATCTCTTACATGATTAAACATTTTTCTTATTACAGGTAAAAAACAAGTTGTCCCAAAGACCCACATACATTCATGTCCAAACATTAACAGAGTATGAGCAACAAGGTATTTTTCTCAGCCAGTTCTTTTGCTGGCAGGCTGCATTTTGTGTTACCAAGAAAGGACCAATCATTTCATTACTTATCTTGAAAGGTAATTTCATAAGGACCCTTAAAAGCATCGCAGATCTAAAATTTTGTGTATGAAAAACAGCTCCAAATCCCATTCATCAACATTTTTTTATATCAAGAAGCTGAGGGCAGAAATGGGCACAAGGAATTAATTGCCATCCAATCCTAACAAAAAAGACACATCAGCTAGTAATAATTGGGTTGCTTTGTTTATTTGATTTTTTGTTTTTGTTTTTTTTTTTTTATTTTTGTTTTTCGCTGACCTTAATGAGTCCCTCACTAAACTATGTGCTTTTCTGAAACTTTAGATTGTTTTCTTGAATGTTTCACCTCAAAGCTATCTCATCTCAATCTAACCTTAAGTTATTTTCAAAGCTTTTTTTCAGCTATGATGCACTCCTAAACCTGTGAATACATATACCAGTATTAAGATTAAAGGAACTTAAGTTACCTGGGCTACTGGAACTCACGTGTTTTTCTTAATCATTAACCTAAGCCACAGTTTATATAGCTCCTTCACAGAAACGTGCATGTTCTACTGTTGTGCCCAAATTCTGAACCCCTCAAATCACCAAGAGACCGGTTGTGGTACAAAATGCAGCGCCTTTTATTGTTGTTTAACCAGCTAACAGCATTAATTCGGCCCCTTTGTCTATTCATCACAGTAGATATCTGTAGAAACCCAGTAACCATGAGGGGAAAACTTACTAGGTAGCTTAAGGGTGTGTCTAGGGGGTACATAATAGTCTCAGGATTGGTGCACTTTCAGGCTTGGATGACCTGTTCTGTGGTGATTGGTTAACTGGTTGTTATGGCCTGTAGGCCCTCCCAGGACTGTTGCTATGCTCTGCATGTCACTGTTGTGCCACTTGTACCATAAAGCATGCCTGGAGTCATAAAGCACAGCCCTGCCAGCTAACTTCTGATTGGTTCCTTGCCTTGAGGAGGGCGTCTGACCTCCTAGTGATTGGCAAGCACATGTTGAGTCTTTTCTGCAGTCATAGCTGCTAAAGCAGGGGGCTTGTCCCTTCACTATCTATGGGACACTTCCTTGTTATATTTTTTATCCTCTGAAGCCTCTGCTTTATCAGAGGCAGGGGCAACATTTTATCCTACCTTTACTTATGCTAATTTTTCTACTAAACTAACTTCTATCATGTAGTGAGATATCCACCCCGCCACACCTGTTGCACTGACCATGCCCGTTGGGGCGTGGGGACAGGTACAGACGAGATGACAGGTACGGGTGTGACCTGGGGGTCTAGGTCTGGGGTCCCAGATTCCAGCTTCCTCTTACTTCCTGGCTGGAGACAGAGAGCATCCAGAGGCATTCTTGGGATAGGAATCTGTAGCAGTAATCTGTTTCTGAATAAACATCCATTAGTCTATGTTTCCTAGATTCTTATTTACCATGCTTTGTCTGGTGTCAGAAGTGGGATAGGGATTTTCACCGGACTTGGGTGAAATCTAATTCCCAAGGATGCCTCTGGATGTTCTCTATCTCCTACCAGGAAGTAAGAGCTAGCTGGGGTCTGGGATCCCAGGCCTAGTTCCCCCCCCCAGGTCTCACACACACACACACACACACACACACACACACACACACACACCTGTTCCCATGCCCCAATGGGGGTGGTCAGCGCAATAGGTGTTGGCGGAGTGAAATCCCTTGCTATTTTTATTAAAACTCCTCAATAATCAAAATCCTATATAAACTAACACTATTATTGTATGAATTCATTGCATTAGTTAAGCAGTACAACTTAGGAGAAAACCATCTCCATAATTACTCACAGGTAAAAATGTTCAGTAGAATGTGATATTTCCAAGAGATGATCATATTTCATTAAGGGCTGTGGGAATCTCCCACACCCATTCACACAATGCCACATACCAGAGAAAAATGGCTGTAGCAAACATGCAGCAGTAGAAAAAACCATTCTGTGGCTGTGGCTCTTGGGGCCTTGACTATCCAACATTCATCAGGGTTTTATTCCTGGTAGGCCGACTCCCTGGAATCTGACATGGCCACTGGAAATTCTCCAAGTTTTGTTGAGGCATAAGAGAAGAGAAATAAGTTAATGAAAACACACAGGAAAGGACACGATCTTTGTAGATGATGTGATCCTATACATAAAAGACACTCAAGAATCTACCAGAAAACTTGTAGAACTGCCAAATATTCCGCTAAGCAACAGGATACAAACTCAGTGTTCAAAGCCAGTATCTTTTCTAGATCACAATAATGAGCTTGCCAAGAAAGAAATCAGAAAAGTAATTAAATTTACATAGGTAAGTTTATACAGGCAAGTAGCTGAAGATACAGTCATTGACAATGGCTTTTGTAAAATATCTACAATACTGCAGGAAATGATCCCAAGAATTGGCAAATGAGATTGCATGAAATTCTAAAGCTTTTATATTGCAATGGAAACAAGTGCCAGAGTAAAGACACAGCCTATAGAGTGGGAAAAAACATCATTCTAAATTGAGGTAGGAGATTAATATCTAGAACATGTGAAGATCTTGCAAGCTGGGTATGATGGCCAGTAATTTAAGCTACATGTCTCAGGTGGCAGAGGAAGGAGGATTCCTGTGAGTTCAAAGTCAGCCTGATCTAAGTAGCAAGTAAAAAAATAAAAAATCTAAAATAACTGTAAGACTTTAAACGATGGAAATATCGTCCTGTCAACTATAGGGCTATTGAACTGGATAGATACTTCCCAAAGAAGAAACACAAATTGTTAAATACTTAAAAAGGTGTTCCATACTCTTGGCTACCACAGAAAAGCATACTAAGATTGTGTTGACATCCCAATTTACCTGAACCTGAATGGCTAAGAAGCAAACCAATGGCATCAAATATTTGAGGATATGGGAAAGGTGGGGCTCTCCGCATTGCTGAGGGGTGTGTGCATTGGAGCATCCATGATGGAAATCAGTACAGAAGTTACCCCCCACCCATAACTATCACATGACCCACCCCTTCCACCCTCAGGTATTCTCGGCTTCAAGGATTCTCAGCCAAAAAAACATAAAGATTTCTTTTCATCAATATTTACTACTGAACTCTTCAATCATTAAGAAGTGACAATGACCTAGATGTATATCAGCAGGTGAATGGTTAAAGAAAATGTGTTGCATACACACAGTGGTATTTTATTTAGCTATAAAGAAAAAAGTTCTGGCACTTGCTAAGTAAAATAAGTCTGACTAAGACAAATATGTTTGTTATGGAATATGTAAAACGTGTTACATTCGTTTATGCTGCATTTGTTTGATGGTGTAAAGATGTGTTGCTTTGCATGCCCAAGGCACCTGATTGGTCTACTAAAAAGCTGAACAGCCAATGGCTAGACAGTAGAGGTATAGGCAGTGCTGGTTGGCAGAGTAAACAAGTAGTAGAAGGAATCTGGGCTTGGAGAATGGAGAAACAACAGGGGAGAAAGAAAAGGAGACACCCAGGGGCCATCCAGACAGCCAGTCACTCAGCCAGTGAGACATAGAGTAGAACATGCAGAATGAAAGAAAGGGAAAAATCCCTGAGGCAAAATGTAGATGAAGAAAAACAAGTTAAATTAAGTTATAAGAGCTAGTGGGACAAGCATAAGAAAAGGCCAAACATTCGTGTTAATAATAAGTCTCTGTCTCGTGATTGGGATCTGCTTAGTGGTCCAAAACAAAGCCTGTTACAGGGTTGCTCTCATGTGGAATCTAGACTTAAATCCATATATATTTGCACATAAGTGTGTGTGTGTGTGTGTGTGTGTGTGTGTTTACATAGAAAGGTCATGAAAGTAAAAAGTGATTCATAAGAGGAGGAAGGAATTTTAAAGGTTGGAAAGAAAGAGTGTAATGTATTATATATGACATGAAAGCAAAGGTAGGGTCTGTCTGATTAAAGCAAAGGGACTAACTAGAGGAGGGAGAAGAGTCGGGGGTGAATGATAGAAAGAGGGGGAGGGCAGTAGGGGTGAAATAAAGCAAGAGAGGCGTCAAAGATGAAAAGTAGCAAGAAGCTGGAGGGCAATGAACAATACCAATGGGCAATGATATTTAAGAAGGACAGCTGGGAAGATGGCTACCAGGTAAAAGAGCCTGCCATGCAAGCCTGACAACCTGACCTCCACCTGTACACTTTGTCATACATACATCTATAGTTACACACATATACTACATACACACGTACACACGTATGCACTAATAATAAATAAAAATGTAAAAGAAACTATAAGGAAAGAAACCCATTATTTTGTATAGTAAAAATTAATAAAAATATACTCACAAAAATAAATAAGAATATACACACTGGGAAGAGATGTAGCTCTGTGGTCGAGTGCTCACCTAGTGTAAGTGATGCCCTGTGTTCAGTTCCCAGTATTAAAAAGAACAAGAAGGTCAGGCGTAGCAACATGTGCACAAAAAAATAATACATCAAGAAGTGCTTTATACTAAAATAATTTTATATGATATTCAGCTCATAAGATTGGAAGTTTGGGGGGAAAATCCCCAAAGTATCCTTGTGCTGTTTTAAACAAGTAGATGAAATAACAGTGTTAGGATGTAAAATATGTCTTGGGACAATGGGCAGTAGCAAGAAGGACCTGGCCCCTTCTCATCTCCAGCTGGAGACCTATGTATGCTTTAAGCAGCGTGTTTTGCTTCCGATAAATTCTGCAACATCCTTCCCCCAGTCCATGCCTTTCTTTTCTCCCCTCCTATCCTTTTCCCTCTATACATAGTTAGTCCTAATCTGCACAAGTAGTGGCTTGGTCACCTCATTTCTTTCTAAGTCTGGTTTTCTATCCCAAGTATGCTCCTCAGCATTCCATAGTTTGATCTGAGGTAAGAATAACTGAGATACAAATGGTTTGATCGCAGCTATAAATAACTATGTGGTTTTGGACTCAACTTTCTTCTGTAGTCCTTTGGTGTTGCCCATGGCTCCATACTGATCACATCCCTGTTTGACTAGAAATTCTAGGGTCCCTCCTATGGCCTTTAGAATAAAACTCCAACTTTGCAACTTTTCAGGGGACAAACAAGGTGCTTGAAATGTTGTCATGCTGACTGAAATCTCCCTCCCCTTTTCTAGCTCCTCATGGAAGGCATTTCCCCATAGGCATGCTCTCTCGCTGCTGCCAGGCCTGGGTATATACTCCTTCTGCTGTCTCCAATACACAGCCAACCTGCTTTTATCATCTGCCTGCTGTTGTTTATTCCTAATGCTCTACTCAGTGCTCACTTCCACTGGAATCTTCTTGGCTGGTGGCTTGGAGCCCTGCTTCTGTCTGTCATGACCTCACCCTTATTTAAAACCTTCTATTGTAATTATCTGTTTAACAGACTGTCTCCACTTCACTTTGTCAAATTGGGGGAGGCAGCCTTGTCTTGTGTATTACTGCAGGGCAAGTCTCAGTATTGGTATTTTCTAAGTACTTCATTTATGTTTGTTAAAGTGATGAATTAATGAAAGGCAACAAAGGGAAACATTATCAGTCCCACAAGAGAAAAAAAAAACTGATTTCTTTCTCAGCGATAAGGAAAAATCAGTTTTTAGATCGAACATGGGGAGGTTAGACAACGAAGATGAGGATTTAAGATGGGAATTCTTGAAAGGCTCTAGGCCTTATTTTGAATCATAAGATGATTTCACTGGATCAAAGAGTGATTTGGCAAGCAGTTGTTTGGGAAGCCTGAATCTGTGCCAACATTTCTGAGCTGATCTGCTCAAGAGCGAATGCATTGAAGGAACCATAATTACTACGTGTGCTGGCCACCTTCGTAATTGGGAGGCAAAGCAGCACAGGGACAGGGACAGATCAGTAAAGGACTGCAGAGATGCAATTCGGGGTTTTCTTTAAATGTTCAATCTCACAAAGGTTTCATCTATGGGATACAAGCCTTCCAAGTGCCTCAGCTGCGGTCTCCTAAGGTATCTGGAGAGTCACTCTAGGGTGTGGCCCTGCACAGTTGCACTTTGTTTAGTTCCACTTCTGAAGCAGCCAGATTCCTGGGACTATTTAGTATGGCAGGGATGCAAAACCAAACAAACATTTTGGATGGTCACTGAACAGCTTGTAATGCCTTGTCAGCAGTGGACTCTCCAGCCCGTTTCAAGATCCTCTGGCTGTTTGTCAGCAAAGTCTGACCTCCCCAAATACTGGCCACTGACAGCCCCAACTGCCTTATGAACATGATGATGAATGAGACCCAAAGACAATGAGAACTTCTGCTTGATATAAAAATGTCCAAGACATAAGACATTTTGAGGGTCCTCTTTGTCTTTTCTTGTTTAAAACAATTCAGTCAACGCCTCTTAATCATGTGTAATTTTGTTGTGTTTGTTTGCTGTTTTTAAGACAGGGTTTCTCTGTGTATCAGTCCTGGATGTCCTAGAACTTGCTTTGTAGACAAGCTGTCCTTGAGCTCACTGAGATCTGCCTGTGTCTGCCTCCCAAAACCTGGGATTAAAGGCATGTGCCACCACAGTCTGGCTGTGCATGGTTTTTATTTAACTTAACCTTTACCACCCTCAAACAATGGTAAGGTTTTAAAAAAAAACCTTTACAGGAGAACTAACTAAAGATGAAGGCTATGTGAGAGAGAGAGAGAGAGAGAGAGAGAGAGAGAGAGAGAGAGAGAGAGAGAGAAGAAAGGAAGCATGGAAGGAACAAAGAAGAGGGAGAGAGGGAGGGAGAGAAGGAAGAGAGGAAAAAAGAAAGGGAGAAAGAAAGAAAGAAAGAAAGAAAGAAAGAAAGAAAGAAAGAAAGAAGAAAGAAAAGGATGGAAGGAAGAAAGAAAACAATGGTCACAGTTCAGGAATTGCTTTTCTAGAATTTTTTTTCTTCCTAATAAACTGTTGAATCTTACCTGTCCATGCACACTTCAGAGCACACATGAGGTCAGTACATCAAAGTGCTGCAATAGATTGTCATGACTTGAGACTTGGTGAAGCCACATTTGTTTCTACAGGATCTTAAAAGCTTTTCAAATGAAAGAATAGAATCTATAAATAATGGTCAATATTAAGGAACACCGTTGAAAAACGCACATTTTCTCTGTAATCAAGGTAAATTAACTGTGTTCTATAAGAGTACAAGTTAAAATTTGACTTTAAATTGAGGGTTGGTAAAATGCCTTAATCTGAAAAGTATTGTTCGAAGCCCATGACCTGAGTTCTATCCTTGAGACCTGGATAATGGAAGGTAAGTAAGATCTGATAATGGAAGGAAAGCTCTCTTCTGCCCTTTACACATTCGCCATGCTGTGCATGTGCCCACCCACATGCAAAACAAATGACGTAACAAAAAGACATTAAAACCTTTTTATCCTAAGGAATTCAAATGCCTCTGAAGATTGTAGGGATTCCAGTCTAGAAGCAGAAGTAAGCAGAAAGCCCAAACTGTTTTTTGTTATATTTTAAAATCAATTTAATTTAATTTAGAACCCCGGTCTTTATTTTCTTTTTCTTCCATCCCTGGTCCATCATCAAAGACTTCACAAAGCCCTCCCTCAACCCCCCTTGGAATCTGTCCTGGCACTGGTCATAGGCAGGCCATTGGTACATTCCAGTAAGTTCAGCAGAGCTGCCGGAGATGGAACTTCATAGCCTCCTGTGCTCTTGGAATCTTTGATGAATGTGTTTCTCATCCCTTTGGAAGCCTGGCCTCCTGTCTTAGTTACATTTGTGTTTCTGTGACAAAACACCTGGTATGAACAATTTGGCCTGTGGTTCCATCATTGCCAGTGAGGCTTGGCAGAGTTCCTGGCTGGGAAGAAGTGTGGGTCGGCAGCTCTTCCATTTTGCAGACCAGGAAGCAAAGAGAGCACAAGCTGGAATCCGTGGCAGGTACAATCATCAAAGTCTTACTCCTTGTTGATCTATTTTTGCCAGGCAGACCTCAACTACACAGCCTTCAGAATGCTAGCACAAGCTGGAGGCCAAATATTCAAAACACAAGCCTCTGTGGGCCATTTCAAACTCAACTCACTGCACCTCTTGTCTGGTGCAATGCCAGGGACCAGGCTTTGCTCTGTGGTCCACCAATTGCACATGCCTAACCCTTCTTTTGCATTCCCAACCTTTTCTCTCTCCAGTTACTAGAATATGATAATATGAAAACTCAGGGAATAAAAACATAGTGAATAAATGCATATATTCTGTTCCATTTATGAATGAGAAGACTTAGAAATGTTTTAAATATCCAATAATGAAGAACTAGATCAATAAGTTATGCCACATCCATACAATAAATGGCTATAAAATGAGGTAAATATAGATGTTCAATTTAGTTTCTTATCTGCGAGGAGTATTTTGGGAAAAAAAACCAATATGATATAATCTGTATGAAAAAAAATCACATGCTTGTAAGTGCAGAAACTATTGGCAATCAGCATAATGAACTAATAAATGTGTTTATCTTTGAAGAATGAGTTGGAGGAAGAATGTGGAAGGTGGGTTTTATCCTACTTAATTTGCATTTTTTGAATATACATGCACTATTTTGAATAAATTCTGTAACTTCAAATCTTTAATTTCTTAAAGGTTTGTTATTTGATGCTTTGTGTTTGGTTGCCTTTGTGTCAGTGCTGCATGTGGGTGCCTGATGCCAGAGGAGGTCAATGGAACTGAACCCAGCTCCTCTGCAAGAGCAACGGGTACTTTAACCACCACATGATCTCTCCAGCACCATAGTTTTAGATTTCTACATGAAGGCTCTATGTGGCTCTTTCCCATAATCTTTTTTTTATTTCGTCAATATGTTTTAAGTAAACTTAGGTATTAAACAATCATTCCAGTTTTCTTGTTATTGCTGTGGAAGTAGTAAGAATGGCATTTCTTTAGAGAATTTGGATAATTACTGTAGCATTCCCTTTCAGAAATTAAGTCATTAGTCTATGCTAAAGTCTACATTCTTTCTTTTCTCATTTTAATGCTTTGTTTTGATTGCTTAATTATTTTGTTGATGATAAATATGGTTTGTTGTACATAAGAGTGGAAACGCAAATCACTCAACCTTATTAATACTAAAATGAATATCCTTGTTGGATTCCCTTTGCACCGCTCTTGTGGTGTGGGATATCCCACATCATGGGCTCTTTCTATATGTGAGTAGGGAAAAAACATTTCATTGAAAAATATGTACAAAATTAGAAAGTTCTGACATAAATTTGTTTTCTAAAAAGAATGTGATATCATTGCTTTAAATTCTCTATAAAATTCTGGCTTGTTGTGATTGTTTGTTTGTTTGTTTTGCTTTTCTTGTATTTCAGGTAACTTCAAACTGTGCTAGTTCTCAGCTTAAGTCTACTAGTGACGCTTTGCCAGGAAGCTTGCTGGTACCTCTTGGAGCAGTGCCGGATATTGTCCAGGTTGGAAGCCCACTTTGGTTGTCGGATGCATTTAAGGCTTGTGAACAACAACCAAATCTAGTGATCAAAGCATTTTGTCTACACCTGGGTGAACTTGGATTTCTCATAAAATTTGATACCATATGTACTAGTTGGGAGTCTCAGTGTGGAAGCGTCTGGGTGCACTATATGAAGACATTACTTCCTATCACATAAGGTAGCAAATGGCATAAAATGGATAATTTACTACTGTCCCTGGTATGCACAATTGAGCCAAATCCCTGCTCATCTAACCTGTGTCCTAGAGCTTGTATGTGAGGCTTCAGGGTAGGTAGGCACAGGCAGTATCTAGTTGGCATAACTTGGAGACAGACAGCTGTTTAATACACAGTTCGCTGTCTGCTAGGAAAGAGCTCGTCAGCTTCAATGTCAATGATGATGACTTTGCAAAGCTTAGGCTGGCAATACATATATTGGATTGAGAAATCTTGCCTGGGGTTTTTTTTTTTAAATTGGGTGACACAGGTCATTCATTATGAGCAGTCTTCTAAACTATTATTATCCTCATTAGATTAATTGAGAGTAGAAAATAATCCCTGGAACCAAACCCTAAAAAAATCTAAAAAAAAAAAATTAAAACTTAAAAAGGCAACTTCCTTAGAGGTGGTAAGGTGACACTGCTGGGCTTCTTTCAGCAGAAGCTACAGGTATTATTGGTAGCACTCATGAAGGAGTGTTTCCTTTTATCTCTGAGTGCTGTTGAGTTTTCTACTGAGGAAGGGCCAACCCATTTACCACAGACAGACAGAGAGAAAATCATACATGAGAATGATTAGGTTAAAGGCATTCTTTCAGTGACACGGTTGCCGTCATGACTGACACTGCTTTTGATACAAAGTGACAGATTTGGGTGCGGTGGCTGTGAAAGCTGAGGGAGGAGGATAGAAAGCTGTAGTCCAACCTGGACAACTGCAAGACCAAACCAGAAAAACAATAGAATATGTAAAATGAACAAAAGCCAACATTCGAGCTCTTGGGGAGATAAGTGAGCAGGGACAGAACTCTTATCTGAGTAATCAAGACAGGACCAGCAGTTAAGTCTGTTCTCTTTTTAAAGGAATGAAAAGTCTGTGTTTGTTCAGGTCTCCCCTCCCCAAACTTAAGATGGTTATTCACTTCTTTGATGAACAAATTCTTCTTATTAATTGGAACCATCTGAAAATGATTAAGATCATGAAATAGCAGATGTAAATCGTACTTCAGTACAATGATTATTCCTGTAGGTATTTATGTCAGTTATTCCTCTGTGAAAGATGAAGAAATAAGTGGTCAGGCTCCATTTACCTATTTCACTGGGGGCAGGCAGTTTCTATCCTCTTTGCCTTTTGTTTTTACCTTACACAGGGTAGACTTGTGTTCATTCTAGACCTTCCCCAGTCTTCAAGTCCTGTTTATAATTTGAAGGCTTTAATGACAACTTTGCCTTTAGAATCATATTTAGGAGGGTTTTTTTTCTGTGTTTGATTGATTTTGTGCTACATCTTAAATGGGGACTTATTCCCCCCCCTTCTCTCTCTCTCTCTCTCTCTCTCTCTCTCTCTCTCTCTCTCTCTCTCTCTCTCTCTCTCTCTCTCTCTGTGGTAGATCGGTCTGGATATGTTTGCAGATGGAGACACAGACAGAATTTTTGATAAGATAACCTGTTTAAGTTCATAAACATTCTAACTGGCAGAAATAAGCCTCAAGAGCAGGAATGTAGTCTACTTTATAGGACAAAGTAGACCTAACTCTGGAATTGAAAATGACAGTAATTGTGACCTCCAAAAGATCTCAGAAATCAAATTCTGATTAAAGCTCCAGGAGTCACATGGTGGACAATATCATTAGAACATAAAAATTACTGTGGCACATTTTGCCTGTTGGATCAATAGCAGAAATTCTAATTCTAGCATTCAGTTATGGCAAGCTGAACAATATTGATGACACGGCTATGAAGTGGAAGGCAGGCAAAAGCTCACCTACTGAAAATTGCACTTGCCATGTTTTATGGTTTCAAATGTGATGCTGCTAAGGCCCTGGTACGATTCACAAAGTGACTTACTGACCACATCATTACTGTATACACAATACTATACAGATTACCCCAGGTGCAATTAGTTAAAACAACAAATATGTCTTATCTCTGTGGATGTTGTTAGTTCAGCGCCTTTTACTAGCTGCATTTGGGGTGTGAGCCAGGGCTGCAGCTTCATCTAAAAGAATGCCTAGAAAGAGTTGCTCCCAAATGCACCCTTGTGGTGACTGGGAGAATTCTGGGACATTTGTCTGAGAGTCTCTGTTCTGGGCTGCAGCCTGAAGACTCATGTGATGGCTGGCTTTCACTAGGGCAAAAATGTGAAAGATCCAGAGCAGACAAACAAGACAGAAGTCACCATCTTCCAAAAACCTAACCTTGTATCTCATCATGCTTTCATAACATATCCATTAAAAGTTAGCCTGTTAGGTTCATCCTATAGGCAAACAGGGAAGGTTGATACAAGGATATGAATACCATGAGAAAGACTGCATCATGTTCCATACTGGCTGCTACCAACATTTACCAATGTTTTCCAAGTTGAAGGTTTTTTTTTTCCCTTTAGTATTTAAGTTTTTCCCATAACCCATAATACTCATAAAAAAAATAATTCTTTGCTTGTGAGTCAACAGATGTGAGACTGGATCCAGATATGAAGGGCATAAGGCCAAGGGTAGGTTCTAGTTTACCCAAAGAGGACTTGAAGAAATTTGGGTATTAATCACAGAATAAGAGGGAGTAAGGCTATTCCAAGGAAAAGGGGAATGGATGGTGGAAAGACCTAAGAGTCAGGAGTGAGTTTAACATCTGCATCTATAAACCTTCCAGAGCACCCACAGATCATAGTGATTATTAGTAAAGTGGTTACAATGATTATTAAAACCCATTAAATATGAAGTTTATGATTGTTTCTATTTTACCAGGCTGGTCTCCTAGATTAACTTTGCTTTTCCTTGTAAGTGTACACAATCACACTGATTCCCCTACTCATTTGGCTCCTGCTGGAGATAATATCCTAAGCAGGTTATACAGAACACAAAGGGCTAAACAGATTTCACAATTTATATTAATTTGTTCATTCTGTAATCACACCTGATAATTAAATTCAAACTAAAATATTTCCTGATTCTGATATACAAAAAAAAAGGGTACAATGGGGAAGGATTGTGTTAGTTTGACTCCTGCTTCTTATAGGCACTGCACCAACTGATAGTATGACCATTGTGGAATTAACATGAAGTTCCTTAATGCAGGACTAGAATTCAGGCTATTTCAGAAAGATGCTTGATGTGTAACCTTACTTGCACAGAATAATCTGATTTATTTATTTATTCTAGGAAGAGTTTTATAATAAATCACTATACATAGCAATGGAAATTAAGCTAATGGTCATACATTAAGTGGATTGTTTGTCTCTGACTTTCAATTTTTAATTTTAGAGAGTTTTGAAAACATATAAGAGTAAATAGAATACTTACCATCACATTCTAATAGTTCTCAACCCATATGAATTCACCCACATCCACATTCCTAATTACTCCCCACTATATTATTTTGATACGAATTCTAAACACTGTATTTCATCTATGGATATTTTATATTTCTAAAGAATAAGCAGTAGCCTTTCTAAAATAAAATCACAGCACAGGTTTCTCCCGGAAAAAGAAGAAAAAAAAAGAAACCCAACATTCCTTTATTGTTCTATTTTGTTGTTTATTTCCTTTTTATAAAGGATAAATGGTTAGAAATTGATAACTTTTAATCAGGGATGGTTTTACTTACTGGAAGAAACTTGGCAGTAGTACAATTTTTGTCCTCATAACTGAGGGTGCTGCTGGCATCTACTGGGTGAATACAAGGTGAATACAAGGTTAAAGATGCAGGGCAATACCTACAGAATATGTAAATTCTTGTTTCGAAATGTCAGTAGGTGCCACTGTTGATATATAGTGAGTTAAGGCAGAAGGAAAGGGGAGGTGGTGGTGGTGGCGGCAAACAGTAGCTATAATGGATAATAACATTAATAAGAGAGATAGGAAATACTCGGACATCTTTCTAATAGCCACACTAGTGACGAAAATGTATAATTGAAATTTATAGTTTTCCAATCAAAATGTTTAATAAGTCAGATGAAACTTATTTTCTTCTTTTTTACTAATTTGTTTTGTGCATGCATACTCATGCCATAGCACACATGTGGAATGCTAGGGGACAAATTCCCAGCATCCACTCTTCTTCCACTATGTGTGTTCTGGAGATTGAACTCGTGGTTGTCAAGCTTGACTACAAATATCCTAACCTGCTGAGTCACCCCACTGCACCCTCACATTTTCAGGGTGAAAAATCAATAGTCTGCTAATGGAATATGTGTGTCAGGTAGAAATTAAGTAGCCCAGACAGAAACAGCACTTCTTGCTTGGGCAGCAGACTCAAGGGAGGTGGTGAACAAAATGTTTGCCAAACACAAATGCAATCCGGTATCGGCAGTGTAAGAAAAAACTGGAAGTGTTTTGAACTGGCGAATAAGTAGGGAATGGATTTCTTTTGTGTGAAAGACATGCCGAATGCTGAATTCTAAATCTTGTTGGCATATTTCAAGATGAAAAATGGTATCAGTTACTTTAATTCAGACAGAGTTCTGTTCATCATCCTCTACATAGAACCCCTGGCAATAATTTACCTAGTAGGACAGTAGTTCATGCAGATCAAAGCAGTGCTATTTAAGTGTGTCCAGAGGGCAGGTTTTAGCTCTGTGCCTTCCCCTTTACAGGAAAAGGGAGGGAAAATGTTTTGTTTTGTTTTTCTTGAGAGACAAAACATGCTTAACTAAATAAATACTTTAAGCAAGTCCAACACTACGGAAAACTCACATGGATTCTTCCAACTCTTGGGGAAGAAGTTCTTCCAGACCCCAAATCTTCTCAAATCTGAGGGGAATATAGAACAAAAATATAAAATATTCATGTGAACAGTACCATGCTTTTCCTTCCATTAAACTTGAACATGAACTAGGCTCCAGAAAGGGCATGGCTGAGGCGTGTGGCAGTTGTGACAGAGCTGTGCCTTGCCTGCTTCAGCTCGCAGACCAGACCGGTAAAGCCCAACTCAGAAATCTCAGGCAATTTGTGTAGCAAGCTCCTCCTCTTCTGCAGCCTTCTTCTCCATTGGTAAAATTCTTTTGCAGGGTCATGTAGGGATCCCACCCCTTCTCTGTGTTTTCACTCTGAAGCTCTACACAACTTTACACCTGAATGAACGCCAAGCCCCTGTGGATATATAAAGGGAACCTTGGGGAGGAATTCCACAGTCAATAGTGCAGAAGCAGGGGGAAAGAATTGAGCGGCTCCTCAGCCAAGCAAATCTTCCACTCAGCATGCTTCCTCCTGCCAGTCATCTCTATCTCATTCCACTAATGTGCATCCTAATGAAAAACTGTTTGGCTTTTAAAAATGATGCCACAGAAATCCTTTATTCACATGTGGTTAAACCTGTTCCTGCACACCCTAGCAGCAACAGCACGTTGAATCAAGCCAGAAATGGAGGCAGGCATTTCAGTAGCACTGGACTGGATCGCAACAGTAAGTGTGTTTTACTTGTACAGGTTTTTTTTCCTCTCTCTCTCTCTCTCTCTCTCTCTCTCTCTCTCTCTCTCTCTCTCTCTCTCTGATTTTTTTTCCTTTTGGGGAGCATCAGCACCCATTAGTGTAGAATAATTTTATTGTATACTACTCTGAACCATGTATGTTTTGCAATAAAAAAAAATCTGGGAGCAATCTGCTGCGTGTGCAGGCTGGTGTTCTTTCCTGGCTAGTGATTTTAGAGTTAATATAATTAAAACAGTGGCTTGATAATGCAAGCACAGATGTGGTTTGTTCAATGCCCACTAAAAAGCCTATCTATAAATTCAGCTGTTGCTTCTTTACAACTCTGCAAAAGGAGAATTCTTTAAAGTGTTGTTCTGCACAGTTTAAGCTCATGCTCCTTACACTTTGTTAATTTCAGAACATAAACAAATTTGGTGAAGTGACTAATGGTAACTAAGTAGAATTATGTATAGGGAATCACAAAGGATGAAAGGAAGCTTTCAGGCAACATGAAGTTGTTCACACAGATGTCTAAAATGTGTCTTATTCAGAGAGGTGTAAAGCTTTGGTGATGTTCGTTGTAAAAGATCTGTACTACAAAATGTTAAGAATCGTGTTTTCCAAAAGTCTTTATTCAACAGGTTGAATTGAGGTAATTGCATGTTTCTGTGAAGGACTGAGTGCATGCATATTTGTAACTGGAGATTTTAAATAATTGTATGCTAATGTTTAGCACAAGGAGTATTTCCTTACCCTTTTTGGTTTGCTTAATTGACACGCCAAGTGACTAGTTAGAACTATTCCTTCCCCTCACTTTTGCTTTATTCTCTTCCTTTAAAAGAGTCCACATTAGTAATCAGCTTGAAAAAAGACAGGAAATGTAGTGTAGGAAATCTTACACAAATATTTGCCCCTCCTCCTTAAACTTCATTCAACTACGAAAAAGAGTCTTTTGACCTTTGGAAAAGTCAGAGCAAATATGAATGGTAATGTCTCTCTAAGAAAACCAAAATGTTTTCACTGTGTGGAGATGGTTGATTTCAGGGCACAGGAAGTGTGTGATCAGTGTTGGGTTACTGAGCAGTGTGATGGCTATTCATTGTCAGCGAGAGAAACGTCACCACAAAAATGCCCAATCTTATACATCCAGGAACAAAAGCCAGGCAAGTCAAAATCTCTGTGGCTGCTTCCAGGTGCATTCCTAAGGCAGCTGCAGGAAGGTGAGCGGGAGTCAGCAGCAGGCAAGCAGCAGTGTCCAGCCAAACTGTTAACCCTTTCATCTCGGTCCGCAGCTGAAGCTCTTGTAAGCACAGAGGCACGCAGGCATGGCACACAGCTATGCACTTCCTTTAGGCTATGAGCCTTAACTCAGACATTCTGGAGTTCAGAAATGGAGCAAAACTCCTGACTCACCATCCATGTTGAGATTATTTTCAGAGCCGAAAGGACAATTCTGCCAGCTTTTATTAGTTATTAGTTTCAGCCTATGTTTTTTAAAGCTTTTTTCTTAGTTAATAAGACTTGATTTCCTTTCAAGTTTGTCTTAAGCAATTCTCATTTAGATAACAAAGGAACAAGAAGAAAAACTTCGAATATTTTAAGACTAATTTTTGTTTTAATTATACAAGGCACATGACCAGACATAGCCAATTAGAGAACCTACTTACCAAATCCAAATAGCTGAAACAAAAAACCGTCCATGCCTGATATTCGGGAAGTGAACACTGTGGTTCCTTGTGCAGTTGTAAATCAGACATGTTAGGTATTTTTCTGCCATAAAATTCATGGAAATGTAGCCAAGTTGTTATGGCAACCATACGTTCCTAATTTAGAGGCTTTTATATTCTTTAAATATTGAGTTGTGGTGGCATTTTGCATTTCAAACATTTTACTGTTCGTTTTCTTTTTAAACATAGCTTGGGAATTTATGTTTAGAACATAGTTATTAAGTTTGATATGCAAAATGTCAAGGGTTGTACCCATATGTATGTGTGACCGTGCAGCTGAATTCTATAATTGAAATAAAATATTACAGCATGCATATGCACTGTACACAACATTTAAATACTTTCCACATTTTCTCAAGAGATTTTTGAAAAACGTAATTAAAAGCATTTGTAGACATTAACCAATATGACCCGTGAGAACAAGAACATTAAAGTGTACTCTTTGAAGAGTGGGAATGAGACTGGGAGAATGTGACTTTTAAATACTTTAATAAACAATGGGTTAATGAAATACATGAAAAAGAATGATTTCTTTCCCTCCCCTCCAAAATAGTTGCAGACTGTACTTAGCCTGGTCATTTGGATGGAAGTGCCTTCCAACCCTCCCACAGACTTGCATTGTGAAAATAAAGTACATAGTCACTTCTTTGGCGGTGTCATGCAATTTGGTTTTTTCATTTTCTGGTCATTGCAAATTACTTAAAACAAGAACAAAGCCCCCAAACACCTTCAGTTGCTTTCTGTCTCTCATGCAGTTCTGTCCTGTTTCTCGTAGGTCGAGTTCAAGTGGGCTGCCGGGAACTGCGCTCCACCAAATACATTTCTGATGGCCAGTGCACCAGCATCAGCCCTCTGAAGGAGCTGGTGTGCGCTGGCGAGTGCCTGCCCCTGCCCGTGCTTCCCAACTGGATCGGAGGAGGCTACGGAGCAAAGTACTGGAGCCGGCGGAGCTCCCAGGAGTGGCGGTGTGTCAACGACAAGACGCGCACACAGAGAATCCAGCTGCAGTGTCAGGATGGCAGCACACGCACCTACAAAATCACGGTGGTTACGGCCTGCAAGTGCAAGCGGTACACCCGCCAGCACAACGAGTCCAGTCACAACTTCGAGAGCGTGTCGCCCGCCAAACCAGCCCAGCACCACAGAGAGCGGAAGAGAGCCAGCAAATCCGGCAAGCACAGCCTGAGCTAGAACTGGATTGACTAGAAAGCATCTGCTACCCAGATTTGATGGCTTGGAAGACTCGAGCCTGCCATTGCTCTTTCCTCACTTGAAAGTATAGGCTTTATGCTTTGATCAGGCCCAGCAGGCTGTCCTTCTCAGGACCTTCTCTGGGACTAGCTTTTTCTTTGCAAGTTTCTCAAGATGTAATGAGTACAGTTTGCAGTGAGAGCCAGGCATCCTGTCATTTCCATTCTTTAAAAGCACCTGATGCTGTTTAAACATCCCCAGTTTATAGTTTAAAACGCACCATTCCCTAGCCTGCCCTCACCCTTCCCAAACAAAACCCCTTCCAACCATAAAAGTTCATTGAAAAAAAAACATGTATCTTCACAAAACGTTTCAGAAAGGGGCCTTTCCAGTAATTTTCATGGGAATAGTTTGGCAGCCAGGGGCTACCTTGCTTTGAAAGAGAGGCAAACCTTGTGACATTTCACTTAAAAAAAAAAAAAAAAAAAAAGCCCTGTAGCGTTTTACAGTCCCAGTGTGAAATTATACCCTGCATGTTGACCTTGCTTGGAATGGAATGCCAGCAATGCATGGCAGCAGCTAATAAGCAAAGCGAATTATTTATTTTTCAATGTTGTTATTTAATGAGCTTTCACTTGTGATTTTTTTCCAAATGTTAATTTTTTATGTTTTGAAGCTGTTTCATGTACCTAAATATTACCCAATATGATTTGTGGTTGGTCTAGAAATATGTTGTAGATATGTAAAATAAGTATTTTTAGTCTCCTTATATATTACTCATTTCATCATAGACTTTGTTATCATGTTTCTCTGTAAAGCTGAAATATGTAACACTTTATTATTATATCAGAAGGCAGCTTGACCTTTAATGCCATTGACTTCTTTTCACAAATATAAATATGGCTAAATGTTATTGTCTTTGCCTCTAACACCTATAAAAAGGTACATGCTTGCAAACATTGTGAAATAAAGTTGTGAGTTTAACTGGTTCTTTTTGTTGCTGCTGGGATCAAAATTATGGTCAGACAAGTGCTGAGCCTTCAGACCCAGAAAACTGCCCCCCCCCCCAGTAAGTCATATTTAAGCTTTGATAGCCTTAAAAGAGGGGAGGGGAGGGGAGGAGGGAAGGGGGATTGCTGAGTTGCAAGGAGCACTTCCAGATATCTGGGTGGGAGAGGGCATTGAACTCAGTTTTTTGCTTTCCAGATTATCTCCATGTGCAGCTAAGAGAAGAAAGAGGAATGGATGGGTGCAACAGTTTATCTTGGGGGAACTTTGAACACTCTTACATGGCCCCAAGTCACAAAAAGAAAAGAAAATGTCCAAGCTAACTTTATAGTTTCCTCTGTTTGGCATACTCTTGGACTAAGTAATATAATTCCAGTCTTGGATAGGTTCACCTGGTTCATACTGGGTTAACATCACATATGTATACAGGATGCTGTCAGAGCTAAAATGGAGACAAGAAAAGAGCTTCAGACTACATAGTAATACTAACTGTTAGCAGTGATAAACTAATTCACCTTCCAGATCTTAAACTGTTATACAGTATATCACATCAATGCATGGGACATTCACAAGTATTTTGCTATACCGAAGTGTGTCATCTCATACCTGTCTTATTTGCTAACTCACAGGAACTTGCCCTGACAATGGCTTTTCAGACCCAAGAAGACCCTGCCTTTCACTAATAAAACCCTGAGGGAAGGTCTCAGTAGAGATAAAGCAAGAGCAAATTCTGATTATTAGGGCACAGGACATGGAATAAAGTAAGCTCACAAAGAAGACTTCCAACAGTCTCCACTGAACTGAGGATTGGATCTATTTTTCATATTCACATTCAATTTGCAGTCCATATTTAGCCATGTTGCAGTGGTGACACGCTCACTGGAGGGTATTTAATGCTATGCGAGAGGGAAAGGTTAGCAGTTGGAAAGGCCTAGGGTACAATCTCTTTCAGTGAAGTAGAAATGAGAAGTCAACAGAAAGGGCTGGGTCTGGTTGTTATCTTTAGAAAAATGTTGTGTCTGAACTGCCTTTTGCACTCTAGGTCTTTTTTAAAAACAGTTATCTTAGGTCGACAAGCTGTACATAATTTTATCATCACCTTAGTAACTACCATTTCAAAATGATAGACTGTGATACTTTTAGCACAGAATGTCATCTAGTTTCTCGCAAAATATCTACCCCCAAAGACGCTTACTTATCAAATTTATTTTGGTTATTATGGATAAAGGGACTTTTTTTTTAAACTTTGAAATCAGTTTTATTTGATTGACATTTACTTTTTTAAATTAATTTTTTACATTCTAATCTCAGTTCCTCCTCTCTCCTCTCCTCCTGCTTCCCCCATTCCTCCTCCCCACCTCCCAAATGGTCTTTAGATGTGATAAGGCCTCCCCTAGAAAGTCTTTTAAGTCTATCCCATCATCTCATTGAGGCAGAACCAAGGCACCTCTCCACCCCCACACCCCTGTGTCTAAGCTGTGCAAAGTAATGGGCTCCACTAGGTCAGTTTGTGCATTAGGGTTAGATCTTGAACCCACTGCCAGTGGCCTCATGTACAGTCTCAGCCACACCATTGTCACCTATATTAAGGGAGCCTAGTTCAATCTTATGCAGGTTCCCCATTTGTCAGACCAGAGTCAGCGATCTCGCACTAGCTGATTCTGTGAGTGTCTCCATCATGGTCTCGACTCCTTTGTTCATATGCATAAAGGGACTTTTAAAGTAGTTTGATAGGTATGTAGATGGTTACAAAGATGCTTATAGACATATTGGAGAGTTATACATACATGTGTATCCATAATGGTAGGGAAGAATAATTGCATATGCAAGTGGATAATATGTATGTGCTGCACTTAACCATAGTCTTTAAAGTGTCTACTTCTAGGCTAGCAACAAGGTGCCTGTTACCAAGTCTGGTGGTGTGAGTTCAATCCCCAGGGCCTACATGGTAGGAAGAGAGAAATCATTCCCATAAGTGGCCTTTTGACTTTTACCTGTGTTTCTCTGAATACCCACAAACATACACCAAGTTAAATAACTAACTAAATGGTTCAAATCTACTTGTAAAAATTAATATTTTAGTTACAAGTCACTATTATTTACTAACCTACATTAATTGTAACTAATAAGTCTGCATTTGAGAGTGGAGTTAGGAGGACCAGAATTTCAAGACTATTTTCAGTTACACAGGAAGATTGATGCCTATCTCAAAACAGTGACAATAAGTAACAAAAGATAGTAATTGGAACATTTTGTTAATCATCTTTATTTTACTGTCAGTTTTTTAAGAATCCATCAAATTTAGTATATAAATATGATTAATTAAAAAGAGTGTCTGGTAAAGATGAAGCTCAGTTCATACAGGGCTGGTCCAACATGCACAAAGTTCTGGGTCCAGTTTCTAACACTACAGAAAAACTGGGCATGGAGACACATGTCCATAATCTCACTGTTAGCTAGCAGAGGCAGGAAGATGAGAAATTTAAGGTCATCCTTGGCTACATAGTGAGTTTGAGGCTGCCTCAAAAAAAAAAAAAACTAAACTAAAAACAAAAACCCAAACAAACTCAACCAACCAACCAAACAAACAAAAAACCACTTAGCTCTTTCTTGTCCTTTCTTAAATGGGTAAAGGATAATGGAATATTTTATTGTGTAATATGACATGTCTATCAAATGTGGTATTTTTATTGGACACATTTAATGTTTGCACAAAGAAGTAAGTGAAGAAAATAGTATCTAGCAACAGAAATTTAAAAAAACTTATATAATATTGAAAAAATTAAAGTGTTTGATAATTTCCTTTTATTATGTTTGACTTTTTTTTTACAATCATTAGGATTCTCTTGGTATTAAAATTTAGTTCTTTTTTTTAATCAGAACACATTTGGATCATATTTAAATTTCAGCAACACTTATTAGTCTTAAAATAGTAATTCATTCCATGCCCTAAACTCTGCATTTAGGAGCTTTCCTACTAACACAATCTTAGTAAGAAATGACAGTCATGCAGGTGGCCACCAGTAGATGTTTTAACAGATAAAGAAAATATGAATATTCAACAATTAAGAAGAGAAAAATGTGGGCCAGTGAGATGGCTAAGTATGGGGTCACCAAGCCTGACATCTGGAGTTGGGTCCCTGAAACCCAGTTTCCTTCATGACTTCTGCTTCAATTCTGTGTCTGTGTTCCTGACCTGCTTGAGTTCTTGTCTTGGATTCCCCCAGGATAGACTATGATCAGGTCATGCAAGCCAAGTAACCCTCTTCTCTCCAAGGTGCTTTTGCTTATGGTGTTTATTACATAAATAGAAAGCAAACCTGGACAAAGAGATTTATTTTATTCTTTTTTTCTGTGTCTACATGTATGTGTCTGCATGTGAGTATGGACATGTGCATGTGAGTACACAGAAGAGTGTGACAGATCCCTTGGAGCTGGAGTCACAGACTGTTTTAAACCACCCAACGTGACAATTGAACTGAGGTCTGTTGCGAGAATCTAAAGCACTCTTAACCTCTGAGGCAGCAGTGCAGCCTGCCTTCCGTTTTAGTTTGAACTGTGTGTATACACGTACAGTCATGTGGCCAGCACACATGGTCGTCCCCAGGCATCACTTCTCACCATCCATCTCATCTTGAGCCTCTTGTTTGCCACTGTATGCGCTAATCTGGCTGGCCTGCAAGCTTCTCCCTTCTCTACCTCCCATGGGAGCACTGAGGTTACAGACACATGCATAGGCTCAGGCCTTCTGGAGATCCAAACTCAGTTCCTAACAGTTGCTTAGAAACGGCTTTACCCACAGAGAAATATTCCCAACACAAACTCTTCTTAGAGTTGCTTTGTCAATGTATTTTACAACAGCAATGAAGCAAGGGTTTAATACAAGGAAACTTATGGTGCATATTATACTTGCCTCATGCCTTTGTACAAATAATATACATAATTTTAAAAATCATGTTAAGTTTTTTGGTGTAATCCTGGTAGAAACCCAGGATTTCAATGGGTAGATGACTTCCAGAGGAGAGCATCCTCTGTTTTTTAATAGAATCCTTTTCCTAAAGAACAGAAAGGGACAGCTGCCAGCATCTTTCTACTGGAACTTGTCTTCATTTCAAATTTTCTGTCTCCATTTCTGAGCCAAGCACACATTTGGCAAGTAGCAATCTTTGTGACAACCACAGAGAAAGGCTGCTGCAGTAGACAACCCAGCAGGCATTCTGCTTACTGGTGTCTGTAAATCACTCCCACAATGCATTTGGTACATTAGCTTGGATATTTTACAAATTGCCTTGAAAAGCTGTAGCATAGGTGTTACAGCAGAAATCTTCATGTGGAGATGGTTAAGTCTGCAGGTTCAAATATTTAGTAACATGTATTAATGCCCAGCTAAGTGTATCATTATTTTCCATCACCACCAGGCCTGGCCAACTTGCTGAATTATTTTCTGTTAACAAAGTGAATCAAACAGTTGGAAGATTTTATAAAGAAATGAGATACTTTCTGTAACTTTAGTAACTGAAAATCAAGAGTTGTCTTATATTATTGGTTTTCTTTTCAGCCTTGGAAATATACCAGAATGTTTAAATTCAATGACATTGTCAAACTATGGATATTTTATCCATAGTTTATTGTCATGAAAATGACTAATTGTTTGATGTGGCTTAAAGATAAGCTACCATTGAAGTATAGCTATTGCTTCCTTCCTTCTTTTTGTTTTTGTGCATGTGTGGTGCATGGTTTTCTCTCTCTCTCTCCTCTCTCTCTCTCTCTCTCTCTCTCTCTCTCTCTCTCTCTCTCTCTCTCTCTCTCTCTCTCTCTCTCTCTCTCTCTCTCTCTCTCTCTGTAAGTCAGGTAGGATGTCAAATATCTTCCTGTCATTCTTTGCCCTGAGGCAGGGTTTCTTATTAGACTGGAAGCTCATTAGTTGACTAGGCTGGCTATCCAGGAAGACCTCAGAGTCCTCCTGTCTCTGTCCCCCAATGTTGAAGTCTTGTAGGTGCTGGGGACTCACACTCAAGTCCTCATGCTTGCAAATCAAATGCCTTAATCACTGACTCACCTCTCCAGCTCCACCTTTCCTCCATTTTTTGTCCCTTTTAATTACATTTTTAAGGTAATGTCCAAAGTAATGCTTTCATTATGATATTTTTTTTTTGAAAAGCATTGTATGTATATGTGTTCACATTGCCCCTCTACTGCTATAACCTGCATAGCTGTTGTCAGGTAGTCTGTGTATGCTCTGATGGAGATATACCAGCAGTATCCCAGAAACTCAGTGTATTTATTTTATACATCTGAATGGCCTGTGTAGGTTTGCTTACTCTATACAGCTGAACAAGGGAATAGGTAGTCCTGTCTATAGGGGAGCAGTTCCAGGCTGTAGTCAGCTGAGAAAGAGGAAGTGCAGTTGACACTTTGCTCACTGTCAACAGTTATCCTTGGACTAGGAGAAGGTTTGTCATTTCCTTGGGTTTGAGACACTGGAGTCCTTGAATCATGTCAACAATACACATTTACTTTCACTTTATAATACATTTTCTCAGGGTTTCCTTTGCTTCCCATCATCCACATATTGCCCCCATATCCCCCTTGCTGATTCACTTCTATCTCACAAATGGTGAGAGAAAACATCCATATCCTCTTTATGAGTCTGGCTTACTTTACTTAACACAATGATGTCCAGTGCTATCAATTTCCCTGCAGTACTGTAATTCTGTTATTCTTTACATCCAAATAAAACCCCATTGAGTGTCTATACCACACTTCTTTGTCTACTTATCTGGTGGTGGACATCTAAGAAATAAACATGGCTGAACAAGTGTCTCTGTGATGCAGAGTCCTTTGGGCATGTGGAAAGGAGTATTTTATCTGAATCATACAGAAGTTCTGTTATTAGTGTGTATAGAGCCTCCAAACTGGCTAGCAGACATTCTCCCTGTCAGTATGTCAGTGTTGTTTTTCCCACATCCTTGCCAGCATTCTTATCATATTTCTTGTTATGGTCATTTCCATTGAGAACAGATGGGTTGTCTCAACTCACATGCCCCTTGTAGTCATCATGTGTAGCAAGTATGTTTTCTGCCAGCCCACCTGGTCCCACCACTGCGCCAGCCCCAAATAACACTCAGAGACTCTGTATTTTATATAAGGCTGTTGGCCAGGTACTAGTTTGTTACTGGCTAACTCTGTCTTAATGATTAACCCATTTCTACTATTCTAAGTATTTCCATGTGGCACATCTTACCGGCCAGAGACTGGCATGCTACCTCTCCAGGCTCTCCATGTTGACTCCTCTGTCCTACTTCCTCTTTCCTCCTTGTCTTCTAGCCCCGCCTATCTTACTTTCCCATTGGCCACAGTGCTTTATTCATTAACCAGTATGAGAAACATATTTACAGAATAACATCTCCATCAATCATGTTTCAATGGAAGTAAATACTTACTTAATACTTAATAAATACTTAATAAATACTTAAATAAATACTCCATGTTTCAATGGAGTAAATTTGAAATTTACTCTTAATAATGTATACAAACTTAAACTTTTTTTTGACCTGACAGCAGGGTAAATATGGTACAAAATAATCAACAAGTACTCTCATTTGCAAAGTGGCTAATCTAAATTTGACATTTAAAGATAACCTAAAACACAGCTACAAAGTAACCAGAACCTTTTGTTTGTTTCTTTGTTTTGCCATTTTTTAAATTGAACTATTTAATTTCCCCCACTCCTCTTCCATCCTCACCTCTCTTTCCACCCTCTTCCTGGCCCCCATTCTTCCAATTTACTCAGGATATCTTGTCTTTTTCCCCTTCCTAGGTGGATCCATATATGTATATCTCTTAGGATCCTTTTTGCTACATAGGTTCTCTGGAGTTGTGGATTGTAGGCTGGTTGTTTTTTGCTTTATGTCTAATATTCACTTATAAATGAGTACATATTATTTTGTATTCTGCATCTGGGTTACCTCACTCAGGATGGCTTTTTCTAGCTCTGTCCATTTGCCTGCAAATTTCAAGATATCATTTTTTTTTTTAACCAATGATTAGTACTCCATTGTGTAAATGTACCACATTCTTCAGTTCTTTATCGATTCTTCAGTTGAGTGGCATCTAGGTTGATTCCAGGATCTTGCTACTACAAATAATGTTGGTATGAATATAGTTGAACAAGTGTCTTTGTGGTGTGAATGTGCCTCCTTTGGTTATATGCCCTAAAGTGGTATTGCTGGGTTTTGAGGTAGACTGATTCTCAATTTTCTGAGAAACCACCATACTGATTTCCAAAATTGCTGTACAAGTTTGCACTCCCACCAGCAATGGAGGGGTGTTCCCCTTACTCCACATTTTCTCCAGTATAAGCTGTCATTGACCATTCTGACCAATCTTGACCATTCTGACAGATGTGAGATGGTATCACTGAGTTGCTTTGATTTGCATTTCTCTAATGACTAAGAATGTTGAGCATTTCCTTATGTGTCTTTCAGCCATTTGAGATTCCTCTGTTGAGAGTCCTCTCTTTAGATCAGTACCCCCATTTTTTTTTGGATTATTTGGTCTTTTGATGTCTAGTTTCTTGAGTTCTTTGTATATTTTGGAGATCATTCCTCTATCAGATGTATGCAGACCTTTTTGCAATTGATATTTCATATTATTTTATTTAAAATACATGCCAATCTTACTGCCTGAGTGTGTTGGTAATTGTTTGCCTTGTTTCCTCTCTTTCTTTTCATACATGGTTCATAAGTGATTTTTTTTTTGCTTTAAAGTATTTTATTTGTATTATTTTATGTATTTGACTCTGTGTATCCATGTGAATGTAGGTGACTGTGGACTCCAGAAGAGGGTGTTGGATCATCTGGAACTGGAGTTGCAGGCAGTTCTGAGCCACCTCATGTCAGTGCTGGGAACTGAACTGTGATCCTCTGTCAGAGCAGTGTCTTAGTTAGGGTTTTATTCCTGTGAATGGATGAGGGCAACTCCTATAAAGAAAAACATTTAACTGGGGCTTGCTTATAATTTCAGAGATTTAGTCCATTCTTATCATGTCAGGAAGCATGGTGACCTGAAGGCAGACCTGGTGCTGGAGAAGGAGCTAAAAGTTCTACATATGGATTGGCAGCCACCAGGAAGTGAAGGGAGACACACTTCCTCCAGCAAGACCACACCTACTCCAGGAAAGTCACACCTCTTAATGGGGCACTTTTTATGAGACTATGGGTTACTATCTTTTAAGTCACCACAAGCAACTTGTATCCTTAACAGCTGAGCCATCTCCTTAGTCCCAAATTTTTGTCTTTGAAAAGAGATATATTCATATTTATCACTATGCCCAAAACTTAAGTCCAAATGGGTCAAAGACCTCAACATAAATCTAGCCACACTGAACCTCTTAGAAGAGAAAGTGGAAGGTACCCTTGAATGAATTGGTACAAGAGATCATTTCCTGAGCATAACACCAGTAGCACAGACACTGAGATCAACAATTAATAAATGGGACCTCCTGAAACTGAGAAGCTTCTGCAAGGCAAAGGACAGTCAATAAGACAAAACGGCAGCCAACAGAATGGGAAAAGATCTTCACCAACCCCACATGTGACATTGCTGGTGGGAGTTTAAATTTGTACATCCACTTTGGAAATCAGTAAAATGGTTCCTCAGGAAAATGGGAGTCTGTTTACCACAAGATTCAGCAATTCCTCTCTTGGGCATATATCCAAAAGATGCACATCCATGCAACAAAAGACATCTGTTCAACTATGTTCATAGCAGCATTATTTGTAATAACTAGAACCTGGAAACAACCTAGATGCCCCTCAAATGAAGAATGGATAAAGAAAATGTGGTATATTTACACAATGGAGTACTATTCAGTGGGAAAAAATAAAACAGTGGAATCTTGAAATTCACAGACACATGGATGAAACTAGAAGAAACCATCTTGAGTGAGGTAACCTAGTAACAAAAAGATAAACATGGTATGTACGCATTCATATATGGATTTTAGAGATAGAGCAAAGTATCACCAGCCTACAATTCATACCACCAGAGAAGATAGGAAACAAGGAGGACCCTAAGAGGGACATACATGACCCTCCACAGAAGGGGAAAGGAACAGGATCTCCTGAGGAAATTGGGATCGGGGTGGGGGCAGTGAGGGAAGAGGGAGTTAGGAGAAAGAGAAGAGGAGAAAAGGAGGGAAAAGGAGAACATGAAGGAGCAGGAAGACTGAGTCAGAGGAAAATTAGAGGAGAACAAGAAAAGTGATACCATAATAGAGGGAGACATTATAGGTTTAAAGAGAAAACTGACTCTAAAGAAATGTCCATAGACCTACAAGGATTACCCAACTACAATGTAAGCAATAATGGAGAGGCTACCTTAAATGTCCTTTCCTGATAATGGGATTGATGACTACCTTATAGGGCATCCTAGAGCCCTCATCTAGTAACTGATGGAAGCAGAAGCAGACACCCACAGCTGAACACTGAGCTGAACTTTTGGAATCCAGTTGCAGAGGGGGAGAAGTAATGATCAAAGGGGTCAAGACCAGACTGGAGAAACCCACAGCTGACCTGAACAAGGGGGAACTCATGGACCCTAGATTGATATAGTTGGGAAGCCAGCATAGGACCGACCCAGAACCTCTGAACGTGGGTCTCAGTTAGGAGGCCTGGGCAGTCTATGGAACCTCCGATAGTGGAACCAGGATGAATCCCTGGTGCAGGAAAGGACTTCAGGAGCACATTCCCCATGGAGGGATACTTCCTTAGCCTAGACACCAGAGGGAGGGCCTAGGTCTTACGTCAAATGACTTGACAGATTTTGATGATCCTTCCTGGAAGGCCTTACCCTCTCTGAGGAGTGGATGGGGGATAAAGCAGGGGGATATTTGGGGGAGTATGGGAAGATGGGAGTGAGAGAGAACTGGGATCTGGGATCAATATGTAAAATAAGAAAAAATATAACAAAATTATAGTAAAACAAAACAAAACAAAAAAGATTCCTCAAGTTCAAATTAAAACTAAAACCTGTCAAATGCACTTAACAATCTAACAAAGGGTTTTTATTTTATTACTGACAGTATTTTTCTGAATAGATCAATTTTGTCTACCATTTATGACAATATTTTAAATTTTATCTGTGATTGTTTGATATTTCAAAATGTAATTCAACTCGTTTGTATATAAGAATACCCAGGCATGACTTGGTGGCCAGCCTTCTTGGCACACTGTACTTCTAAAACAGAAGTATTGCACACAGTGCTCCTGAAGTCAGAACACTGAATTCAGAATTAGCACGAGCAGCTGTTGTTGGCATGCAAATGAGCCTTCACTCTTCATGTCTCCTGCAATGTTCTTCCTCACAGAGACCAGTTATGAGTGCTCACCATCCAATCTGAGGTTATATGCTAACCAATCACATCTGATAGGCTTCAATACATAAGTGCTTGCTCACACACAATAAAACAGACACTGTTCCTTGAACCCATCCCAGAGTAGTTTACCTCCATGTCCCCATGTCTTGTTGGTGGATGCCTAGATGAGGACAGCATATTTACAAGGGTTCTCAGTGTGTGTGGACTTGAACCTGAAGGTCCGTAGTGTTGTTAATTGGTTGAGTGACTCAGAATTGTAACTCCAGCTTTCTGAGTCTCTGTTATCTGACCAGTAAGGTAAGGTGACTGAACTACACAACAGCTAAAATGTCTTGAAAGTCCCAAACTATCTCTTGTTTCAGACAACATGATTACATTTCCAGCTGTAATGAAGACACAAATGTGGCTTCATGTATGCTACTCTCTAGTTCTGATTATGTTGCTAGTTCCCTTAGTCATGTAATTTCAGAGTAAGGTTTTGCTCAAAGTTGTAATGGAAGTTGACATAATTCACTATTTCTGGAAGTTAGGCAATATATGCTGAAAGTAAAGACCCAACTCTGCAAGAATGAAGATGCCAGCTTCTTTAAGGAATTTCCTATGCTGTCCAAATACCAGGATTATATTGAAAGCCAAGGAAAAGTAGAACGGCTTTAGAACAAAGTACATTAGATTTTTTTTCTTATTAAAAAGTCTAATGCTGATCTACTTACTTGATTCTAGAGAAAGTGATATGTAAAGGTAAGTATAACCTATAAGGTTTTATTGAAAAATAATGTTATGATTCTATTATTCTTTTGAAAGGATTTCTTCAAAAACTGTTAAGCATATATATACAGCAACACAACAGAGATCTTTGTGACAGACAAATTTAAAGTCACTCACCAACCAGTCCCTTCATCTACCAGTTGTTGGGGACACAATCTGTGTCCTTCAGGTTCTAAGAATACAGCAGTGAACAAATGGCAATCTTATTGGGAAATGAACGTGTGTTCTACAGTCAAGTGCAAAGGTTAGCACACACAATCCCGTTCTTGAACAAGACTTATGGGGCAGCATTGCTGACATCTGTTTCCTGAGCTGAACTGTTTGGACATAACAACAGAAAGAATATATTTCAGAAGACAGCATTGCTATTGCCATGAACATTTGAGTTAAACTCTTGCAAATAAGAAGAGCATAGTGGAAAAAACACTTAATCTGGTTTTGATTATGAAGTCTGCCAAGAACAGCTAAAACCTCTATTTTTAGTAGATATAATCTTAGTAAAGATTTTCAAAAGCATCTATCTTCATATATATAATTACTGCATTAAAAACATTTAATTTTTTTTCTTGGTGTATGAATGTGTACACATATGTGATGCTTGCACTTGTGTGCATGTTTGCAGAAAGCAGAGTTTTACAACGTATGCCATTTTCTACCATCCTCCACCTTTTTCATTTCTTTTTTGAGACAGTTTCTCCTGAATCTGGATCTTGATATTTTGGTAAGACTGGTTGCCTAGCAAGTCCCCAGGATCAACCTGTCTCTAGCCCCAGATGACTGGCATGCCCGCTTTTATATGGGTGTGAAGCCAAAGGTGATTGTCAAGTGTCTTCATCAATTATTCTCCCCTGTTCCTTTTTTGAGTCAGGTCTCCCACTAAACCTGGAGCTTGCTGGTTTGGATAGGCTGTGTGGGCTAGCAAGCCACAGGGATCCTCCTGCCTCCCTCCACCCCTGGAGTGCTGAGAATGCAGGGTGGTGCTTCTCCGGATTCTTCCAGCCCAGACTTTCATGCTTGAGTAGCAAGTGCATCCTGAATGCTCCATGTCCCTATTGGAGATTACAACTCTTTATATGCATTTTTGTTGCCTTTTGAAATCTCTCCTCTTCTAACCTTTATACCAAATCAGAAGGTTTCTGCTTCTGCTACTTCCCGTTTATTAGCTGAAAACATTTTCTTGCTGAAGAGAACATGAATTTTGAGACAGTAGTTGTAGACAATGTTAGCAAGCAAAATATGTAGAACTGTTCACTCATGCCACTAAACACTGTTTAGATAGACATTTGAAAATAGCTGTACATGTTTGGAACAAAGCCCTTGTAATCAGTTTGCTCTGGAGAGGGGAGTGTGGTGATAGGATGGTCCATCTGGATGTATACAGATGTCTTTAAAGCAATGGAAAATTTTATAGACTATATTGGGTACTTGTAGGCCTATCAAGAAAGCTATGCTGCTATTGTCTAAGTGAAGTTAATTTTTAGTTATTAACATATGTCTTATGTAAAAAAAAGTAAGACTTAGATTTCATTTGTGTAAATATACATTAAATCTGTGTTCCTTAATCCACACAGTAAGGGAAGAGTCCAGGAGAATGCTGCTAGCAGATGTTGGAGCAGGAACAAAGCTACTTTTTGATCACTGTGTTCTTTCAGAGTTGAGACACTTTTAAATTGGTAATATTATTAAACTGAAACAGGTGTGGTTACTGGACATCATGGGTTATGGATTTCCTGTTGCATTTTATTATCTCTTTATGAATGGTTGTAATGATCACTGTGCTCAGTGGGAGGGTAACCACAGTACCAGAGCAGTGTGTTGAGCTGAGGTAGGAGAGATGGGAGATACTAATAACAGAGGGAAAGCGGAAGGACATATTGTCCACACAGTAGAATGGTAGCCCAGAACAGGAACCTTCAACTACTGCTTTTTGAAGCTCTGCTGCTCTCCCTGCCTGGTTTAAAACATGAAGCCCAGCAAAACCATTCTCCTTCTTGCCAGGAATTATTGCTTTTCCATCATTAAAGCATTGCCTCCACTCGTTTTTATTTCTCTTAAATATGAATGTGCCCAGGAGGGACAACCTAAGGCAAGGTTTGTAAACTTAAGGGTGACTAGCCCCTGCAAGGCTGATTGTAAGGCGAGGGAAAAAGTTGGCTACTGCAGAAAAGGGTAGAGCTTTCAGCCTGCTACCACACTGAAGTGAAAACCAAATTCATATTTCACACAAATTTTACTAATTTTATAGTGTAGTAGTTAATTTGTAAAAGAATTATACCTAATAGGCTACATCTACCCACACATCTGCTGGCTCAGCTCTGTCTGTCCCACAGGTCAATAGGTGCACACACGATCTGCCGGACAGAAGTTAGGAGACCTGAATTGCAATCTCAAACATGTCACTTCTGAATTCAGCTGGATTGTAAATTCCCCAAGGGCCAAGTTGAGATTTCTGCCTAGAGACACACTATGAATGAGTTTAGGGACCTATTTACAACAATTCTCTTCGTTAAAGGTCTGAGTAGGAAGGTATAAGGTTCAGTGCAGGGTGGGGCGTCAGTGGGGGAGGGGGAGAGGAGGGCAGTGACAGAGCTGTTACCATCCAGGCTCTGAGGCTCTGAAAAGGGAGGAAAGGGTGAAGTTATGGGAGGTTGTCTGTCTATGATAGCCACGAAGACTGTAGTGGGCCCTGGCCAGTCTGAGCCCATCATAGGGACCTGCAGAGGGAGGAAGTCAGGGCAGTAATCACATTGTCACTCTCCTTACTTCTTCCAATTGATCTCCTGCCAAGTCTCCTACTGGCTGACTCCATCTGGAGGCCATGGGCCTGGGGACTGGCAAATGTAATTCATTTCACTTATGGGCTTAGCTTCCTTTACAATATCTGGAAGAGTGGATTGCATTCAGTTGGCACCATAGAACCTCTAGGTCTTTTGTGTGTCATTGTCCAAATGCAGACATTTAGATATTCTTGAGTGCATAATCCATCTTCCCACTTCACTGTTTTATGTCTGAAAATGTGACAATTTGGGGAGAAATTCTAAGAACTTTGAATACCTTACCATAAAGTCAAATATCGTGCTTATCAAGAAACAAATTAATCAAATTTAAAGACTGAAGACACAAAAACCAAGATAACATATGTTTTGAGCAATATTCTGAAGACTACAAACAGGGCAATGTTTACTATTAGCAGCTGTAGCTTCTGAGAAGTTTTCACACATTTACATTCTGCAGCAGGGGTAGGGGAGGGTGTTTTAGCTCTTTGTGTTACTGGATACTTTCACAAGAATGGTGTCCCTAGAATATACTGTCTATTTGACTGATGATTGATGGGGCTGTCTACGGATGCCAAGTAAAGGCTTTTCTTCAGAGCTGTTACTGTAGTTCTAAAATGGAGTATTAATCTGAAGAAGACAGTACAGCCTTAAAGAGTCATTAAAATAAATTGATATTAATGATACTCCAAATATGATAATGCTCATCAAATTGCATTACTAGTATCATCACAGAACAGAGCATTCTTTGATGGGAGTATTCTTCAACTTTAGGGAAGTAAGAATTTGCATTTAGCATCTCTTACATTTGGATGTGATCATAAACAAAAGTGAGAACAAAACTTCAGAAGACTCACGGTCTACAGCTTTGAGATATGATCAATGGGTGATGTCTCCTGTGATTTCAAAATGTGTACATGTCATTCCCCAACAATGTACCCTCTGGTGGCCATCAACATAATCCATGAGCTCCTTGAAGTTGTAGAAGGACATTGTCACTGTCATGTGCAGCTGGTCTCCTCACGTGGGGCAGTGATGATCATATCATGGTTTCACAGAGTGAGACAGATCCAGGGAATGATGACAGCAGGGTGCCGAGCCACTTTAGATAGACATCAAAGCCAATCTCGGAACTTGGCATAGGTGTGGAATGATGGGAAATGAAGCACTCAGCTTTCAGAATTTCAAAGACTCACTTTAAGGGAAAGCACTCCATAGATAAAAAACAACGGGTGGGCATGAACAGCTGTGCCAGGCTTTGCTTTGTGGTTACTCCGCAGAATAAAGTTTTTAGATGTACAAAGCGTGGAAAGGACTGCCAGCTTTGTCATTTCTTTTCACCTACTTGGAGTGCCTGAAAGTAAAACATCTGTAACAAGAATGGTTCCCTCTTCCTCTCACTCCACTCTTTCACACTTGGGAAGCATGTGGCAGGTCTCAGCCATTAGTGGGATATATTTCTTGATCCACATCCAGGTTCTAGAATGTTGAGATTTAGGAGCACAGGCAAAAGGTTAGAGAAGGAATTTGGTCACAGTTTTGTCTCATTTTGTAGTATTAAGTAGTGTGACACAGTGGTCAAAAGCACCAGCATCAGAATGGAGTGCCTGGGACTGAGTCCCCACCTCCACACTTCACAGTTGGTTTTTCTGGGCAGCACATGTCTGCTTCCTCAGCTATGAGGATGATTAGTTGTGTGTATCTTAGATGAGGTCCTCTTTGTTAAGGCTCCAGTTATTATACTGTTGGTGTTTCTTAAGTGGAATCTAGTTCAATGAGGGAGAACGTTGACTTGAGTCGGACTTCATCTTGTCTGTGTATGGAGGAATAAGCTACAGGGAAGACAAGGAAAGAAGGAAGGAGAATTCAGAGTTCAGGACAGAATATTTGGGATTTATTCTGCACATCCCTTTTGCTTACATAAAAAAATAAGCAGCTCTGACATCCAGACCTTTGTCCATTAACCTTTTCCTCCATCATCAGTTTGTTTTTTGGGACCATTTTGTCAAGCTAGTGCATGATGTGTTTTATGCAAGCATGCTTGGCCCTTTGGTGCACTCTATGACTGTTCCTACTTTTGCATTGGCTTATATGTGTGCACTGTTACTTCAGGGCTCATCCTGTATGAAGGGACAAGATTTCTGCTTTTCATAATCTAATAAAATTTGTCAAACCTGTCCTATCTGGTGTTGAGATAACTACTCTGTTCTGGCTTCTCATTTTATTGTTCATGCTTACTAATGGCTTTGTCACTCTTGAAAGTCAGTCTTTAGTTATTTCTAATATATTTTCCACAAGAAAAGAAAAATTTTGAGCTATTTCCCATATGCATTTATTTATAACTAATATTTGGTGATATTAATATAAGAAAACTATTAAAATTGCAAAAACAGTCATCAGTAAAATTCAAAGATAGCAACAGTATATTTGGTCTGAGTGTTTGTGCTTGCCCAGACTAACAGGTTCAAATCTAATCCCCAAGTGACAGTGGTCAGTGGCAGGGTCTTTGTAAAATGACCAGGACATGAAGGTACTAGTCACATGTAGAGAAGAATGTTAGATAATCCCTTCTGCCCTGTAAGGACACATCTAGGCAGGGCCATCTGTAAGGAACAAAACCTTGGCAGATGTTGCCTTGATCTTAAACTTCCAGCCCCAAGAACTGTGAGGAATGAAGGCTTGTTTTTTTTGTTTTGTTTTGTTTTAACCAAGTGATGGTATATTGATATATTGATTTTAAGACAACATGGCAAATACCAAGGACAAAACAAAGCAAAACAAAAACAACGACAACAGCAACAAAAAAAACAAATGAACCTGAAATTGCCTGAAAAGCTCAACACCTGTAACTTAGGGACACCTGCACCTCGTGTAAATTAGACTGAAATCCTAGGTGTTTCTTGTCCATTCTTCTGTTTACTCCTAGTACCACTAGGAGCGCTCTAGGTCACCAGTCTTAGTCCATTACAATATCACAATTGGATAAATTTTCCCATTTATCTCTTTGCCCTCTGTTTTCTTCTACAAACTAAGATAGTTTTGTATGAGGAAAACTCAGATGATGACAACAAAAGGTGATAGGATACTTAATAGAGTTGTAAAAATGTGTATTCCATGTTTGGTTTTATAAAAGGATCTTTTTTTTTTTTTTTTTTTTTTTTTTGAGACAGGGTTTCTCTGTAGACCAGGCTGGCCTTGAACTCAGAGTCCCAAGTTCTGGGATTAAAGGCATGCACCACCAATGCCTGGCTATAAAAAGATATTTTAAGAGAGACTAAATGCTGGGTTTGTTTTCAGCATAGTTTGCTAATTTAAAAAAGTATGTTGACTCTTCTTCCCACTACACTCTTAATAAGCTTAGCAGATCTACCAATGTTTTAATGTCTACATTTTATTCAGACATTAACTCTTCTTTTGTCACTTCTCACATAAGATGGGAAGACACACTAGAAATACTTAAATTTTCACTTTTACAAATGGATACTTTTATTTCTTTTGCTTTTCCATGCCAGAAACAGATTAACTTGGTAATTTAAAAATGGTACCTATCATGGTTAGCTTTCTATGGATGTGACAAAGATCATGGCCCAGAGCAACTTGGGAGGAAGGCATTTATTTAGCTTACATGTCCCAATCGTTGTCCATCACCGAGGGACACCAGGGCAGATACTCAAGTAGGACAGGAGTCTGAAGGTAGCTCACTAGCCAGACTGGATCTAGCACATGTCAAGCCTTTGAGGAAGCACGTTTCAGGAATCCCGTGTTTTTCTTTAATGTTTCTTTTCTTTTTTTCTTCTAGTTTTTAAAATAAAGAGCCATTTTCTCAATTTGGAGTCATGATTGCAATTACTGTCTGCATTTCTTAATTCTGTAGTTTAGTGCTTTTTAAGGTGGAAGTCAGCATCCCAGGCAGTGTTGGGAATCTCAGATGACAAGCAGCAGTGAACTCCCATTGCCTTGAACACAAGCATCATTGTTTCATGGAACAGAAAAATCTCAACAATGTGGAGGAAACAAAGTAGGTTTCTGTGTGGGTCTAGTTGGTGAATGTTCCTTTGCTATATCAAATATCAAATATTTTTGATATATTTTCAAATATCAAAATAGGGTTCAGGCACAGTTGTGTAAGGTAGATGAGATTGTTTTACTTTTTGTTTGTTTTTGTTTTTAAGGTTTCAATGTTCTTTTAACAATGCTCATAAAATAGTTCTCAACCATAATAAAATTAATCAATATTGACATTACTTTTTAACATGACTCTAGAGAGAACTAGGCCAAACCTTAAACTTCTGCCATTATATACAATAGTCTGCTGTTTCTTACTTCTTCTCACTGCTCTGAAGATGAGACCCTATATTTAGTGGTTAGCGATGGTCTAAGGTGAGAGCATACTTTGCTTTTACACAACATGTAGCTTATTTCTACAAAAAAAGAAGGGTGCTAACAGAAGATCAAATAAACAAAATGTTTTCCCAATTGCCATTACTAAGCCATAAAGGCTTGATAAACGTCATTTCATTGTTCTTCAACTTTTTATTTTGACTAAAATAGGTCCTATCATATAGCTGTTATGCTTTATGGACTCTCATAACTATGGGTAAGTTGATCTGATTGCTATGCATTATATCCTATCTGAATTCTATCATTGTTGATGTTGGGATTTACTAAGACTAAGGATCTTGAATATGATATGGAAAAAGAAAGATGAAACAAATATTCAAGAGCAGAAATCCTGATTAAAAATCACAAGAAAATCACAATATGACAGCTGGCATGATATTTATATGAGCCCTTATTCACATTCTCCAATATGCCGAGTCTCTCCTTCAGAAGGCACTACTCAGAGACAAAGGACCTGAGGTAAAGAATGTCTTCCATGATTGCAAGCTAGTGGAAGCATCAGCCTAAAGTGAGAAGCCTAGATGTTATGGTTCCCCTCTAGATTTCCAAAATCAGTGTCTTAACAAGCCACTCAGCTTTCTGTGACTCTTGAGTGGAAGAGATGCCTCTGAGCAGGTACTAAGCAAGCCACTAACTGGAGGTCAAATACACTGCTGAGCCATTGCCAAGACTGTAGATGTCCTAGATTTTGTTTGTTTGTTTTTTGGGTTTCTTTTGTTTTTTTTGTTTTGTTTTGTTTTGTTTTGTTTTTTGTTCACATCTTTAAAAATTAACAGATTTTACATTTTAGACACGTTTTAGGTTCATAACAAAATTGGTAGTGGGAGCTGTCCCCATAAGTGTGTGTATGAGTGTGTGTGTATGTGTGTATGTGTGTGAGTGCATGCAATGAATGTTCATGTGTGTGTCTATGTGTGTGTGTGTGTGTGTGTGTGTGTGTGTGTGTGGGTGTGTGTGTGTGTGTTTGTATGTGTGTGTGTATGTGTGTGTGTGTGTGTGTGTGGTGTGTGGTGTGTGGTGTGTGGTGTGTGGTGTGTGTGTGTGTGTGTGTGTGTGTGGTGTGGTGTGTGTGTGTGTTTGTATGTGTGTGTGTGTATGTGTGTGTGGTGTGTGTGTGTGTGTGTGTGTGTGGTGTGTGGTGTGTGTGTGTGGTGTGTGTGTGTGTGTGTTTGTATGCGTGTGTGTGTGTGTATGTTGTGTGGTGTGTGTGTGTGTGTGTGTGTGGTGTGGTGTGTGTGTGTGTGTGTGTGGTGTGGTGTGTGTGTGTGTGTGTGTGTGTGTGTGTGTGTGTGTGTGGTGTGTGTATGTGTGTGTTGGGAGATCAGAGATCAACCTTGGGGGGCCTTTCTCTGTCCACCTTGTTTTTTGATACAGGGTCTCTCACTGGGGCCTGTGGCTCACCAATTAGGCTAGCCTGGCTTGTCAGTGAGTTCTAGCAATGTGTTTGTTTCTGCTTCTCAGCTCTGAGATTTCCAGTATGTGGCAATGAGTCCAGCTTTCTGTGTTTCGGTCTGGTAACTGAATTGAAATCCTCATATTTTCAAGATGAACACTTTATGGTTGAGCTATCTTCCTGGCCCTGTTTCTGTATGCTCTCAGTGTACATTCAGTGGGTTATGATAAAAGTATAATGCTATATATTTACTATTGTCAGTCTACAGAATAAATCAGTATCATAAAATGAAAAGGCAAAGAAAAAGGGATTTTTAAGAAAATGAAAGTCTTCTATAGGTTATGATGATGAAAATATGCATCAGAAGTAGACCATATATATATGTGTGTGTGTGTGTGGTGTGTGTGTGTGTGTGTGTGTGTGTGTGTGTGTGTGTGTGTGAGAGAGAGAGAGAGAGAGAGAGAGAGAGAGAGAGAGAGAGAGAGAGAGAGAGAGAGAGAGGAAAATGTGTGCATGTACGCACGTGCGTGAGGTGAATGTTGAGACATGGTCTTGATATGTTCCCTGTCTGGTTTCAAACTTATGATAGTCCTACATCATATTTCATGTGCTGTGTTTACAGACATGAGCCAACATGTTCATCTCTGTAGCTTTTTTTTTTTTTTTTTAATATGGCCTTCACTTTGGTACTATTGCAGCTTGTTAAAAAAAAAAAAAAAAAAAAAAAAAAAAGAAAAGAAGAAGAAGAAGAAGAAAGAAAAGAAAAGAAAAGGAAAAAAAATGAGGCCCCGTGTTTTTATATTCTGAAAAAGGCTGTAAGAAATAGTTATAACTTTAAAAAAAGGCGTATTTTCTATTTCTGTGTCTGTGTGGGTGTGTGATATGTGTGTACAAGTGCCTGAGGCAGTCTGAAGAAGGCTTCAGTTCACCTGAATCTAGTCATAGGTGGTTGTGAGCACTTGAGTGCTGGAAACTGATCTCATGTCCTTTAGAAGAACAGCAAGTTCTCTCATCTGCTGAGCCTTCTCACCAGCTACTGTTACAATTTCATAAATATTTGGTTAAATTTACAGATGAATCCATGTGGACCAGGTGTTTCTGTTTAGAAAGAAAGTAAGTTAATAACTCAACTTCCTCATTTTTTTTCTTTGTAGAAGAAAGTCTCTTTGACTTTGAATAGATGATTTTAGAGGACAAAGAATTCCAGTTTGGCATTTTCTGTATCTTCCAACAATGCTTTACTGCTTTTATTTCTTCTGTTTTGCTGAGAACTCAGATACAGTTCTCATTTTTACTATATAGTATATAAGATATGGTTTGAGATTACTCTTCAATGTATGTTCCTTTACTTGAGTATAAGGTGCCTTGGAATAATGTTTTTGCACTTATCCTATTTTTAATATCTATTATCTTTCTGTATCTATTATTGTGGTTTGCCCAACTTTAATTTGGAGACAGTCTCTATTTTCAGTATCATTTCTGTCCTTTCTCATTTCTTTTTAATGCCTTCTTACATGGATATTAGACCATTTGACGTAGCCTCACAGTCCTTTGATATTTTTGTTGTTGTTGTTAATCCAGAATTTATTTTCTTTGATTTTTAATTTTCAAAATGTCTCTTGTAATAGTTTCAAACTCAGAAATTCTTCATCTATTAAGCAATTCATTAAGAATTTTAAATACAGCTAATTTACAAACATAAATATTAGTAGTATTTGGAAACTTTTATGTCTGTGATTATTTTCCTGATAGTAGTTCCTTCCCAGTGTGACTGGCCATGTCACTCTGCATGCTGTGTGACTGTGCACTGTGCTGGACCATGTGGCTGCTGCACCGTGTGGCTGTGTCCAAGCAGCTACTAGGAATGTTCTTCTGTATATATGTTTGTCTTGTTGGTTGATAAATAAAACACTGATTGGCCAGGCAGGAAGTGACATAGCATGGCAGATACTGTGACTAGCTAACCATAGAGGTCTGGAGGTCTGTACAGACAGGCAGGAAGTGACATAGCTGGGCAGAAACAGAATATAAGCAGGGACAAACAGGGAATTTCTCTCTTCTCTGCAGAGATGTAGCAGGCAAAGGAGATGCAGGTCCAACATTCCTGGTAAGCCAAGACCACATGGGAAATATTTAGATTAACAGAAAAAAATGTGTTAATAGTTAAGTCAGAGCTAGCCAGTAAGAACCATAGCCAATGGCCAACATTTTCATAATTAATATAGCTCCTGTATGTTTCTTTGGGGCTATGAAGGGGGTGGGACCTGCTAAACCAGAAAGCTAATCATTACAGTAGAATTGCACTTTTGAAGCTGTATTGTATTTCTGTCAGTCTTTGGATGCTTCTTCAGTTGCTAGACCAAATTCCTGTCCAGGGAAGAAGTGTTGCATCAGGCAATATTGCAAAATATTTCTTTACACTGTGTGAAGATGTGTCACTGTGATTAGTTTAATAAAGAGCTCAATGGCCAATAACTAGGCTGGAAGAGGTTAGGTGGGACTTCTGGGGACAGAACTGTCTGGGGGAAGAAGAAAGGCAGAGTTGCCAGCAGAGGCAAGGGCAGAGGAAACAGAACACGCATGGGAAGAGGTAAAAGCCACACCACATGTCAGCATGTCGATGAATAGAAACGGGTTCATGTGAGTTATAGGAGTGAGTGAGAAACAAACTTAAGCTTTCATAATTAATAAGACGTCTTTGTGTTGTTATTTGTGAGCTAGCCAGTGGAACAAAAACTATTCATTGCAAGGCAAGGTTGAATTTTAACTTTCATTCAAAAGTTTCTCTTTCTGTCTTTTTTTCTCTTTCTTTCCCTATCCACATTTAGGAGGGAAGGTTTTGTTTTTGTTTTGTTTTGTTTTTTTTCTTGAAAAAAACATACACGCTACACTTGACACATGGTATCTTGTGGGGAAAGAGTGTTTGTAATTCCGTGTACTAGATGCCTAGAAAGAGTTCCGGCTCTCTGCAGAGAGGCCAGTTGTCATGTTTTAGTTCTACCTGTCTCCAATCTCATCTACAACCTCATCATCATTAGCTCAGGCATTCCTTCAGGGCACTTGTCTGATCCAATAATGAGCCCAGCAAATTCTATTTCATTTTCCTTACAGTATTTTTTTTTCTTTTTTCTAGAATTTCTGTGTAATACTTAGATCATTTTCCTGTCCAAATTCTCTACCTATTATTGCCTATTTTTACTATTAGAATATTAATCAATCATAGTTTTAAATTTTTGATAATTTCAAAATCCTGTTCACACTTTATCATGGTTCTCAAGACTGTTTGGCTATAGTCTCCATCAGTTCTGCCCGACAGTGCTTGGCTGAAATCGGGAGGCCTGGTAGACTAGGAAATGTTGCTGTTGCACACAACCCTGTGATAAAGTAGGGTACAGAGTTATAGTCCTGTGGTAGGTCTCAGGCTTTGGTGTCCCAGAATGTGATTCTCATCATTTCTCACCCTCCCCCTGTCCCTACCAAATCTTCTCTTAGGTTAAATAAGTTAGCTGACAGGAGCTTGTTTGCTGTTTCCCTTCTTATGGTTAGGTTAGGCACAATAAAACATCAGTGGTTAGGTTTGAGTGAAATAGCCTTAAGGTTAGGCCTAGTTCAAAAGAACAGAACAGTATTGCTTTTTTTTTTTTTTTCTTTTCATAGAACAGTTTCATTTCCCCTGCTCTGCCAGACACATAAGATATTCAACGTAAGGATGCAATAAAACCTCCTAAGAATAAGAAGACGGTTGATTCATCTACCCCTCTAGAATGCTGGACTCCTCTGTATTTTCATTTGCTTCTGAAGTATTAGAAGGCAGACGTTTTCTTTGTGACCTCTCTTCTCTGAGAGCTGAGATCTATTTTTGTCCCACTTCAGTTAGCTTTTTACTTATAAGTCAGAGTGCTAACATCTAAACTCTGTGCCCTGTTTGGATACCAATCTTGATTATAAATAATTGCCATTGCAATACTACCTGTCTCTTTCAGTCTCCTGTGAAAATAGCTATTAAGTTCCTATGCTCATTTAAAATTTTTACCATTTAGTTACAAATAACACAGGATTACAAACAGAAGAATTTGTGAATGTGCAGTTAGTCTGGTGTGTCCATGGGAAACAACAAAGAAGACTGTTTCCAATACAGTGAAAGGTGGGGACAGACATGAAGGTTGTTTTCTGACCTCTCTCCATGTGCCACAGCAAGCCTATGCCCACATTTACTTCCACACGCAGACATACACAAATGTACATACACATGCACGCATGATCACACACAGAGAAAATATTGCATATACAGATCTTTTGTTTTCATTATTCCATAAACAAAAACTTAGCATTTACATTGTAGTGAAAATTAAAAATAATCTAGGGATTATTGAAGCATGTGGAGAAATGTACAGATCATAGGTAAATAAGAAAATATTTCATATAAGAGACTTGAGCATTTTCAGAATTCTCTATGGCTAGGTACCCTGAATCAACACTAACAAATGATAGATAATACCCTGTCTCTTCACTAGAAGAAACTTTGAGGTAATATGTAGGAGGGTTGAGGTATTTAAGCTTAGGTCTTTATCCAAATCCAGTCTTTGTCCCAGGTTTGGAACACTACAACAACTCAATGTTTGTGAAAGTATTTTCCGTTATTGATTAGACACGCATAAAAGTTGAGTCTCACAAAGCCTTAGTGCAGGGGGAGGAGCTTGCTTTTGCCTCAACTTGATGTGCCATGCTTTGTTCAAGCCCATGGGAGGCCTGCCCCTTTCTGAATGGATATGGAGATTGAGTGGATGGGGAAGGGGGTAGAGGAGGAGGGGAAACTGTGGTTGGTATGTAAAATAAATGGAGAAAATAATAATTAAATTAAAAAAAAATTTAAAAGTTGAGCTTCATTTCTTTTAACTTTTATTTAACATTTGAGAAAATTAAAGGTTTATTCTGAAACATGTTTTTATTCTCAGGTAAAAAAGAAATAAAATAAAACAAAAGAAATCCAGGGGAGGAGAGATGGCTCAGAGGTTAAGAGCTGGTATGCCTCTTGCAAAGGACCTGCTTCAGAGTCCTGCAGACACAGAAGGCACCTGTATCTTAGCTCCAGGGAATCCAGCACCTCTAACCTCAGGGGGCTTCTATACTCATCTGCATACACTTACACAGAGACACACTCGCATACACAACTAACCTCTGAGGAGAAATAAAACCTCATTCTTCCATAAAATAATTATACAAAGTGAAAAGAAGCAATGCGTTTTTACCTAAATAATGAAAGAAGTGTTTAGTTGAGTGAACAAAGTAAAAACATGAACAAAATAAGAGTCTTCAGCCTACCATGACCAAATACACCATTTTACAGAAATTAAAACTTGTTATGTGATCTAAAATTTTAGAATAAGGAATGTGTCCACTTAGAAAGCCCAAGATTATTTTGTCAGTGTTAGGGCAGGTCACTGAGTCTTTCTGGCCCTGTGTGTTCTCTACTGAATAAGGAATGTGTCCACTTAGAAAGCCCAAGATTATTTTGTCAGTGTTAGGGCAGGTCACTGAGTCTTTCTGGCCCTGTGTGTTCTCTACTGTGCAATGAGAGGACAGGATGTTTGACATGAAAATGCCTCTTTCACCAGTAAATTCTATTGTTATCAACTGGTTGCTGCTTATCCCATTATAAATTATATATTTGTGTTAGAAAATAACATTCAATAAAGGGGTCTCTTACTTTACTTCAAGGACTGGTTGTTTAGAGAGGTGTTTTAGCAAAATCATAAAGGAGGCTAAAAAACTGTTTTGGCTTCTTACAACCTTGGAAAGATCAATGGAAGGCTCACAGTCACTTAGATACTGCTGGCATAGATCCACTGAACTTATGCACAAATTTCTTGAGCAATTACCTGAGCAGATACAATCACGAACTAAACATACACGATTCCTCACTCACATACTGACTACAGAATAGGAGTTCATTTCATCATATTGGAAAACTGTTAGGTATATATTCTAAAAGTGAGCGTATGTACACCCCACAATGTAACAATTCCACTCCTCGGTATATATTCATGCTGCAGAAGTATATAAATATTTTCAAGCATCTACTTTTTGTGAAAATAAATCTATAGTATTGTGTAAGTAGAAACTACCCAAGTGGATGGATTTAGTAAAACAGAAGACTTTATTAAACAGCGAAGTAATAATGAAGAGTCAATGTATCAACTTTCTATCACTATAATAAATTTCCTGAAGTAATTTGCTTGTTCAGGGTAAAGGTTTATTCTGAATCAATTTTCAAGTTTCCAATCCAAAAATCAGATGAACCCATTTCTTAGGGCCCCTGGTAGATGTATCAGCCAAAAAATGGAAAAAAGAATATGTGGTGGTGGTGGTGGTGGTGGTGGTGGTGGTGGTGGTGGTGGTAGTGTGTGTGTGTGTGTGTGTGTGTTAGGGAGGGGTAAACTACTCATCTCAACAGTACACAACAGACAAGCAGAGGAAAGTACCAGTGTCTTATAATACCCTTCACAGGCATCTTCTTGGTGCCCTAAAGACTTAACAATAGATTTCACCTTCAAAAAGGTTCACTGTTTCCCAATAGCAACACCCAAGGACCAGTCTTTTAATATATGGACCCTTGGGTATACATCTAAACTATGACATCTAGAACTACACCCACTGAACAAATGTCAGGATTGTGCTCAGCAATAAAGCTAGGTGCAAAATAGTCCATGCTTTATAATTTAATTTACAGTAAGTTCAAGAACAGGTACAAGCCATTTTAGCTCTTTGGAGGAAGGAAATGTTTACTTTTAGGGCATAGCAATGAGTAAGTTTTCATATATGAAAAGTATCTCTTTTGCTAAAAAAAAGTAAACATGAATGACATACAATTTAGAAGAAGAAACAATAAGCAAATAACTAAGTCTAAATAAATGAAATGGAGAAAGTAAAGAGAATGCAGCAGCAAATACAATGCCTATGACTATATGTGTGGGATGTCTAAAGAAAAATAAACCCTTGTCCTGTGTGTCCCAGTAGGATGTTTGATGACAGACAACAGCTATTTGCCACCTGTACCTGTGCTTGTCCAAAAAGAGCTTTCTCCATAGTTGGGGGTCTTTCTACTCAGCTGATTGTTGTGTTTCTCCAATAATGTATACTTATGCAGTGTCATTCTCTACTTGCTTTAAGAGCCCTTGAGGGGCACTGTCAGGTCTAACTGACTTGTCCAGGCCATGCCTGAGAGGCGGAGTGTGGGTGGAGGAAAGAAAGGGTCCAGAGAAAGAAGATAGAATTGCGAGGGCATCCTCTTGAATTACTGGGATAGAAGGAACAGACTTAATCATTTCCTTAATTCTCCAACATTTAGTAACCACACCTTAGATCAAACCTCTTCTTATCTGGCCTTAAGGATTAAGACATCTAGTAATCTTAGATTAAGTATTCTGTTGTCTAGGCAAGACATCCAATGACCAAACCTTAGGCCAAACATCCTTTGATAGCCACACTTTAGACCTTTAGGTATTAGGCCTTTAACCTTGAAAGAGTAAAGATAGTTTTGAACTCTCTGACCTTAAGTCAATATGGAATGGAGGCACCTCTATGGGTCCTGACAGCCTACTAGGATTGTGATTGCGCTATCTGATTTTCCTAGCATCTGTTCTCTTTTTATATTTCCTTTTTCCTGAAGAAGGTAGTACCCATCAGCATGCATTTCAGGACTTAGACTGGTAAGGGGTGACATTAAAAAAAAAAGCCACAGAGACAGCTGATCAGAGCTAGTGAGAGCTCATAGACTATGGATTGACAGCTGGAGGAGCTACAAGGGACCAAATTAGGCACTCTGAATGTGAGTGACAGTTATGTGACTTGATCTGTTGGGGAGAGGGGCTGACAGTGGCACTAGGACCTATCCTAGGTATGTGAAATGGCATTTTAGAGTCCATTCCCTATGGTGGGATACCGTGTTCAGCCTTGATACAGGGGAAAGGGACTTCATCCTGCCTCAATTGGTATGCCAGATTTTGTTGACTCCCCAAGGAAGGCTTTATTCCCTCTGAGGAGTGGATGCAGGGTGGGAAAGAGGTGAGGTAGGGGCATGAGAAGGGGTTGGAGGGGGAACTGGTTTGGTATATAAACTAAACAACAAGTTTTTTTAAATAAGAAAAACTATCAGAATAGTCTTTACTTTGGCTTCTTTATAGACAGAAATATTTGAGACCTATTCATAAATAAATTGTTTTAGATAACTGAGATGTAAACATTGCACAATTTTATTTTCAAAATTCAAAGGCATTTTATTTTGGCAGCTAAACTCATTAGCGTCTTAGAATTTTTTGTATATATTTAATGACAGTAAAATCTGTCAATTAAAAAGTAATTCCATATTGTATTGCTGTGACAAATGAGTATCGATAGACCAAGCTCTAAATTAAGTTCTATTTGAGCCCATTTTAGTAATCCATCTAAAAGGAAGTTGAATTACACCAATCTGCCTGTGAAATACCCTTGAGGTCTTAGGATATGCAATGAATCAGTAACCAAGCCTTCATCATCACTTTTTTCCTTAATTAACTTGGGACCAGAAAATTCATTTTCTTATAATTATAAACAATTTTAGAAGCACAAAATGTGTTTACAACATGCTGCTAATATGCAACAGACTAAGCAGTCTCCAAGAGATGTAATCCGAGTTGATGAGAAAAAGATTCATCTCCTTTAACTCCATCCTCCCAATGTTCTTCGCTGGGTCACCAGGCCATGTGGGAAGCTAGCTGTCAGTACATCTTCTGCAAGAGGATCAACTGCTCTTGACAGACTGGATTCTCCAGCCTGGTAAGGAGACGACCATTGGAAGGCTCCTTTGAAATCAAGAGCTATTTTTAAATCAATGTTTGGCTAGTTAGAGCCTCATTATCTGGGGTTTTGCTGTTGACTGTTTCATGGTTTTCCCTCCCCTCATCTCTTACTACTTTTTAGTGCTTATTTCCTTATTCATTCGTCTATTTTTAATTTAAATATTTTTTAGGAGATCTCATTTATTATTATTATTTTTACTTTTATGAATTCTCTCTTCATTGGTTGAGGGAAATAAGAGGTAAAGAGGTTAAGAAAAGAGAGGCATAACTGGAAAACTGAACAGCTGGTGGCTACAGAGAAGTGCTCTAGAGACAATGGTAGCAGCAAGAGCTTTAAGGAAGGCAAGTTTCTGCTTTCATTTTTAAATTAGTATCTATTGCTTGTACAGTGCAATGGGCCACACTGTATTTTCACACATGCGTATGATGTAGTCAGCTTACATTCATCCTCTCTGTGTCACTCCCTCCAGCCCCCATCTTAATCCTCAGAAGAAGGGATCTTTGTTCAAGATTGCATGCCTTCTGCTTGCCCTAACCTCCTGGACAGAGGTGAGATGAGAGCAGGGATGGGTGACTTCGTCTGAGACAACCTTTTTGTTTGTTTGTTTGTTTGTGGGCCGGGATTCAGATATTTAGATTCTTAGAGCTGAAGGTTGGGATTTAGGGAAATGCACAATTTGAGAATAAAGTAGTGTTGAGTCATAACTAAAGGGGAAACATGAGGTGAGCCTGGGGATTGGACCTTTCTTTTCAGAAAGACTAAACTGCCTAAAACAGTCATGAATGGAACTGGCTGCCTTCCATACTCTGAACAGTGGCACAAAGTGTGTGGCCTGCCTAGCTCTGGACTTGTCCTTCACACATAGAACTGATGAAACCTTGCTGGTTGCTATTCTGTTATTATATCCGTATAGAACCATTTGAAAGCACAGAAAGGCGTTTTGAAATTATTTTGATTTTAGAGAAAGGAAAAAAAGCGGAGAGAAAATGTGATTATTTTTTCATCTTCAGATTCAAGGAAGATAATAGTGTCTTGTTAAAAATATAAAATTTATCCTGTAAACTCTCAGATTTGTGTATAAAACAATTTCTGGGGGTATAGACTGGGGAGAAAAGTCTAGTTAGTTCAAAGAAATATATATCCCTGAGAATAAATGCATTTCTATTCAAACACAGAGTAATTATTTTTCTTTTCCTAAAATATGAAATTGTGATGCTCTGAAAAATAGGAGCCTGGGTAACACTGGATTTTAATCAAAAGAATGTGATGTGTGTGTGAAGGGGAGGGAAGGAGGGAGAGAGGAAAAGGGAGAGAGAAAAGGGGAGAAAGAGAGGACATAAATACATATAAACACAGGAGAGAAACTGCCACTGCGTGTAAGAAAGGAGCTTAAAGTTGGAAATGAATTCAGCACAGATCTCATTCTTTCCCACAATGAAGGAAATTAGGAGAATGTACTGAGTTTCATCAAATTAAGTGCTGAGTGACTAACTCAACATTTCAAAAGAACCCACATACTCTTCATTTTTAAGTTAGCTCCTTCATTCACTAAGTGTTTACTGAGTTCCAGGGATGCACAAGGTGGTCCTCTCTTGCTGGAGATGCTGTGTGGAATGGCAGATGAGCCCCCTTCAATAGCTCTTTCATTACAGGACGGCATGACTAAGGAATGCCACTGTGTGACAAACTCAAAGGTGCAGTAACAGAACACAAAACATCACACTGTCTTCCTGATTAACTGCCAAACTTGTAGCACTCCTGTGGGTGGCAGGTTGATTGCCTGGACAGGTATAAATCAAGCATTCTCTTGATGCATGCTTTGAGTTGTTATTGATACAAAGTGCTTGGGGGAACACAAGTTGGTACTAGTTGGAACCCCTCAAATACCAATTCTTCTTTCTTTTTTTCTCTGAGAAAGAAGAAGGACAGCCTTAAAAACAGAAGGCTACCATTCATTAATAAGATGTATTTTAAAAGATCCCACAACAGATAGAGTATTGTTTTAAGAGTGCAATGACAGTAAGCCTGGGAAAGACTTTTCCTTCCAGTCAAGTGCATTTTGGTGAAGATGTTAGAACCACCAAAAATAATAATGTCAACACACACACACACACACACACACACACACACACATGCATCCCAATTCACATACATTTTATTCTAAAAACAATCCTGTGATATTGGATATGGAAAGTGATATTATTATGTCCAATTTATAGAAGTTTTATCACCCAAAATTACTGACTTGCAAAGACCCAACAGCAGGATGGAACATGTCCTCACTTGGTTTTTCCCATCTGAGTCTTATTCTTGTTTGTAGTTCCATTTTGCTCTTTCTCATAAGAAAGTTAATTGTCTTGTATATACACCCTTGCTCATTTATTTACTTGTGTAATTATAGAAGATATTCTAATTGTTAACTACTGTGAAAAATGCTGGGAATACAAAAACAATTTACCTGCTATTAAGGTGTCTCCGGTTCTTTGAACAGCATTTTATCTCTTACAAAATGCTTATTATAAAAGTCAGTGTTAACTGCATTCTACACTGTGTATCGGTTATTTACATTTTGCAGATGAATAAATAGTAACGTTGAGGAATTGAATAACTCACCTGGCATAAAAACAATAGGGAGACATAGTCATCCTGATTCAGTACTTAAGGTGAACCGAGTAGAGAACTTGGACCCTTGTTCTACACATTGTCAGATGTGCATCTATCCCTACACACTAACCTAACTATATAAACTAGACATGGTGATGGCCGATTATAATTTTAGCACTTAGGTGATGAACACATGATCAGAACTTTAAGGTTATCCACAATTACAGAGCAAGTTCAAGTTCAAAAGTGACTTTGTCTCAATATCACCACCAAAGAGAAGACTTCAGTTCCAACTGAGAGATGACAGCCAGACATTGCTTGCTTTGCCCCATTCTCCTGCCTCCTCTGTTTCTCCCTGCCTAACTAGACACTGGACAAGAAAGGCAAAGCCAAAGAAGCAGGCTCCCAATGAGTACCTACAATGTGTCACACTGAGTGTCTTGTGCCCTCCAGCAGTGAGGAACTCCCAAGTTTGTAAACTGGCATGTGCGTTCAAGATGAGAGGGAAAGACCAGACTATATGAATTACGGTGGCAAGAGATGGTGGTCACTCCGAGTCTTTATTTCCTCCACCACAAGTATCAGACAGAGGCCAAGCCCATATTTGCTTCTGTAATTAATATGTATGTATGTATGTATGTATGTATGTATGTATGTATGTATGTATAGGCTAGCATTACTTGTCACCTTGACACCCATGAGATAGGCCTGTGAGGGGCTCCTTAGATTATTAAGCCTCCAAGATTGTCCATGAAGGATTGTCTTGGACACATTAATTGCGGTGGGCTGTCCCACCCATGCTGAATGGCAGCATTACCCGAAAGGGATCATAGGCTGTGTAAACAGAAAGGAAACTGAGCATCAGCTTGTAGCCATGGCCCTTTTCTGCTGTCTATGAACCCAAAAGTGCCAGCTGCTTCACATTCCTGTTGCCTCAACTTCTCTGCCTGCACAGACTGTGCTTGGAACTCTGATCTAAAGGAAACCCTTTCATCTTAAGTTGTTTCTGTCAGAGTGCTTCATCTCAGCAGAGGAAGATGAAACTAAGATGCCGGGGTCAGAATACTACAAAACTAACAATGTGAAGGTCTATAAAGGACAGAAGGCAAAATAAATATAATTGAAGTCTTAGTACTTATTTCCTGTAATTAGATCCTAATTAATTATTTTGCATAATGTCCAGGGCACACATTCCTTTCTTTGGAAGTCACTGAAGTGACAAACACTGAATTCTAACTATTCATTTGTGTGTGTGTGTGTGTGTGTGTGTGTGTGTGTGTGTGTGTGTGGTGCATTTCATGGATTGAAATCAGAGGACAACTGGAAGGAGTTGGTTGTCTCTTTCCATGTGGACTCATGGGGATTAATTGGACAAAGAATATTAAATATATGTTAAAGGACTGATATTCAAAATGTGTAGATGATACAATGGAGGTGCTATTTTTAATTGAGTTCTGAGTGCCTAATAAGTTGTAGGTAAATAATCAACAATCTGGAAAAACATGACATTTGTGGTTTAAGTATGTTCATCATAGAATAGAAAACCCTATTAATCTGTATTTTTTCATATTCATTTCTATCAATTTGTTTCTGGGATACATTGTTTAACTCTTTGGCAATGGGACAATTAAAAATCTGAAAGCCAATCATTGTATACAAGACAACTTTGAATTAATGAATTTTTCTCCCTAAGTACAATACAGTGAAATTCTTCAATGTCACTCCATTCAACTGATAATCACAGAAACTGTTTGTAAAGATGAGAAAGGGAGAGATTTGAATTTAGAAGCATTTCATTTCAGTTCTTAATTACCTGTTAATATAAGTTGTGTTTTCAAAATGTCTACAGCATTCTATGGAAACAGTTGTTATCTGTGGAGAAGAGATCACAACAAACCCAACTGATTCACACTTCAATTGCTTATTTGTAATGTGGACAAACTCTGCCTCCACACACATATAGAAATTTCCACTCCAAACATGGTAGTACTGAAGCTCTCCTCCCGCAACCCAGTTTTCAGATGTTAGCTTAGTGAATAGCTTTTACCAGAAGGAAAAGCAAATTTTAATTCATCCTTTCTTTCAAAGATCTAAAACGTGCAAATTAGAAGTATATAATCTTTGTGTTTTTTAGTGCAAATCTTAAAACACACATACACACAGAGACAGAGACAGAGAGAGTCCCTACCTCCATCTTCTAAAATTAGTTAACAAGAAGTAAAAGAATAAATGAAAGTCTCCCTCTGTCCCACGACATTGCACAATTTCAGGAGGTAAAATATACAGTGAATTTTCTGGGCATAGTCATTCTTAGAATTTTGCAACATGGTGGCCTTGGCCATTATTAAGTCAGGGCAAATTACTGGGGAAATAAAAATATGTTTGCTTGTTTAAAAGGAATAATGATGTCTCTGTGTTGTGCTAAGGCTCTTTGAAAACCTAATTGAACATGTTTGAGACTTGAAAAAAGCTTTTTTCCAATTTCAACAACAAAGACCATTAAAAATTGAGTCACTGTGCAATTCTTGAGAATATTTCATCATGAACAGAGAGCTCAATTTCAATTTATTTATTTATTTATTTATTTAACACTTCTAATCAAGAAGTGAGCTTTGTTTTTAAGATTGTGGGCTTTGCTCTGGCTTATGTATGAAAATTTTAGATGATTTATTTCTTTGTTGGGCTTGGGATTGAACCCAGGGCCCAGGACACATGAGTTTTGAAATAAATGCTAAAAACATAACAGAAAATGTTGAATCAGAAAATAAAATGAATAAATAGAAATATTTGGATGGAAATTAATTTATAATGTGCGGTGTTAATGTTAAGAGGCATCATTCGAGATAAAACGCTATCTTAATTTCTTAGGCATATTAAAAGTTTCAGCATTGCCATGGATTCCATGTGAAATGCCCCTCAAATGCTCCTGAGTTTGAATATCTGGTCATCAGTTGGTGGCAGTGTTGTCAGAGGGAGGAATTTTTATGACTGGGGACTAATGGGCAGATGTGAGTTTCTGCTGGTGGACCTGGAAGGTCAAATCCACTTTCAGTTTTTATCTGAACGGTATGCTTAATGTCCAGTTGTGCTAAGAACAAGCCATATCTTAAGTTCTTCTGCGATGGACAAGAGCACCCTCAGCTATCATGGCTCCTAACGCTGCAGACAGATCAGCCCCTGGTACCATGCTTTCCTACCACTGTGGCCTATATTCCCTGACACTGTGGCTAAAATAAAATGACCCTCCCTTGGGTGGTATTTGTCAGATGTCTTATCTCAGCAATGAGAACAGCAGTACAGAAATGTGATTCCTTGATGTGGGTTTTTTTTCTTCTGAGATGCACCTGATGGCACTGTTTCTGAGCCCCCATTTCTTTTCAGGGAGGATGCGGAGAAGTTGCACTCAGGGGTGTGAGAAGCCATAGAATGCTGTAAAAAGAGCTTACAGGGAGATTTCCACTCGCACGTGGAACGTCGAATGCCAATGTCAATACTAATGTGGACAGTGAAGATGACTCTGAGCTGAAGAGACATCTTATCGATTAGGAACATGTAGCGCTCTCGAAGACGTCCTGGGGATCAGCTCCCCAAATGCAGAAGCTGCTCTGTCAGGTGATAACAAAGGTAAGTAATGGAGATGTTTTCTATACTCAATGCCTTTCGTTCTCTCCAGAGAAGTTTGTTCTAAGAGACATTGCTTGCTGTTAATTTTTTAAAAAGTGACTTGTGTGTGTGTGTGTGGGGGGGTGTACTTTGACCATATTGGAGAAAATAAGAATTACAATGTTTAGCTTCACTATGAAGAGTACTGAGACCAGAAGGAAAGTGCTCTGCTTTCCTTGAACACAGTACAGGTTCTTCTGACCTAAGATCACAGCCTCTCACTTCTAATGTGTCACTGATTTCAGGTTCCATTCTTGTAAAGGTAGAGCAGTAATAGCCATCATCTCACAGAGCAGTAGTGAGATGTAAAAGAAATATTTCCGTAGCCTCACAATACTTCGGCGTGCTACAATTGTTCAGTAAGTGTACAATCATCGCATAAAGCAGACATCCCTCCGGAGTCAGTGATCAGCTTCTTACACAACACTGCTCCCGGTTCACCTTAATCTCCTAAACGTTGTCAGGATCTCCATGTGTGTGGATGTCTAGTGTGGCACTTACTAACAGATGTTCCTCAGATGAGCTCCGCCAAGCATGGATTCCAGACGCTGATCAGTGTGTGCACCTGTACAAACCCCAAAGCTAATTCTGATACATGGCCCAGTTAAGGCTTGCTCCCCCATCTCCCTGCCCCAAATCTTTAGTATTCCTAAGGCAAATTACTTTTAACTTAAACGCTGTTGTAATACTTTGAGTTTTCTCTAGTCAAGGCCTCGGCATTTTATAACACTGGTTTTTCTTTATGTTTTCTCTAATTTACCGCTCCTTTCCTGGAAATCATATTGAGGATGTGACCAAAACTGCCAGGTCCCTGGACAATCGGAATGGGAATCAGATTAACCAGTTCATTTCCCTTCATACCTCCACCCTCTAAAGCCTACAGTAGGCTTCATGGCCATGGCCATCAGTGGTCCCCATTCCACAGAACTTCATCTACTTTTCTTCTTAGTTCTCTCTAATGAAATTTAAAATGGAAATGCTCTGAGGCCCATGCATTTTATATTTAAAATTTTTGAAACAAGAATCTGGAAGCCACAGATTCAGTGGAAGTTTTATGTGACAGTGTGTCCAACACCCTAACTCTCAGTTAAAAGCTCATCTGCAAGTTGACAAAGGTTCTACTGCTCTCAGAGACCACTCCCAGATAGCCTGTACCTCTGGGTATGCTCTCTCTTCCTCTCAACACACAATCATGACATGTGAAATCATGTGAAGTCTTATCTGTGCTTGCATGTCAAATGACTCTACTTTGCTTTTGTCTCTGAGAACGGAAGCAATAACTAAATGTTAGTACCTCTCCACGGTGGGGAAAAGTATTGAGACGTAAATGGAAGAGGTTCCTTGCCGTTTAAGGACCACGAATTCAGAAAGCGGTTTCAGGAGCTGGAGGTGATGCAGAGAAGGATGAAATTACAAATGTTTCCAGACACTGTGGCAGAACTTAACGGAATTTTCCTCGGCCTCCCCTCTCCCCTTCAGCATATGTCACACTTATCTGTGGTTCCAGGAGGCACTGTGGGTCAAACTGTAGGTTGAATTTTGGAATCGCCACAATGATTTTCATAAATAATAGAATAAATTAACATACTGATCAATAAAATGTTAGGGTTCTCTTTGTTCATATTCTTACCAGTACTTCTTATTATTTTTCTTAATGACTGTCATTCTGACTAGGATGAAGTGAACTCTTGATATAGTTTATTATTATTATTTTTTCTTATTTTACATATCGACCCCAGTTCCCTCTCCTTCTGTCCGTCCGTCCGTCCGTCCCTCCCTTCCTTCCTCCCCCCTTCCATCCTTCTTCCCTCCCTCCCATCCACCCCGATCCATCCCATCCCCTCCCCACATGCCACAGGAAGAGTGATACCTTCCAGAAGGGATCAATAAAATCTGTCAAGTCATTTAGAGTAGGGACTAGGCCCTCCCTCCTGCCTCTAGGCTAAGGGAGTAACCCTCCATGGGAAATGTGCTCCCAAAGTCCTTTTGTGCACCAGGGATACATCCTGGTTCCACTATCAGACAGAGGTCCCTTAGACTGCTCAGGCCTTCTAACTGAGACTCATGTTCAGGGGGTCTGAGTTGGTCCAATGCTGGTTTCCCAGCTATCAGTCTGGGGGCCCATTAGCTCCTCCTTGTTCAGGTCATCTGTCTCTTGGGTTTCTGTAGCCTGATCTTGCCCCCATTTTCTTATCACTCCTCCCTATCTGCAACTGGATTCCAGGAGTTCGTCTCAGTGTTTAGCTGTGGGTGTCTGCTTCTGTTTCCATCAGCTACTAGATGAGGGCTCTATGATGGCAGATAAGTTAGTCATCAATCTCATTATCAGAGAAGGGTGTTTAAAGTAGCGTTTCCACTGTTGCTCAGATTGTTAGTTGTAGATCTCTGGATATTTCTATATAGTCAGTTTACTCTTGATATAGTTTTAACTTGCATATTCTTTATGGCTAGTGAGGTTAAAATTTTTCATGGTTATTGACAGGTTGTACTTCATGTTCTGTGAACTGTTTATTCATTTCATTAAACTATCAATTGAATTATATGTTCTATTTGTTTAATTTTTTTCTTTGTATATCCTAGATACTAATCATCTGCCAAGTGTATTGCTAGCAAGACTTTTTCCCATTCTGTAGACTGTCTGTTTTCACTAAATTGTTTCCTTTGCTTTTTAATTTCATGAGGTCCATTTGTGGATCGCTAACATTATTTTCCAAGTGACTGGAAAATCCTTGCCTCATCAGCATTTTGAGTTGTTTCCCTTACTTTTGCCTCTAACAGTTTCTGAGTTTCACATCTTACATTAAGGTCTTTCATCCACTTGAAATTTATTTTCACCCCAGATGAGAAACATAGAAATAGTCTGATTTCTGTACATTCTCTGTATTCTGTTTTGCCAGTACTATTAATTGAAGAATCTGTCTTTTTTCATTTTTGCCACCATTGGGAAAAATCACATAACTATTGTTACATGTAAGTTTATATCTGATTCTCCTACTCCATTGATCTACACAGACAGGGGACATTGATGATTCTTCTTGCTCAAGATTGCTTTGTATACCCAGGAAATTTTTTGCTTCTATATTAAGATACTTGTTACTATTTCTGTAAAAAAAAAAAATCAAGAAAACTAAAACCAAAAACCAAAAAACTTCCATTGGGATTATATTGAGTCTGTAGATTGCTTTAGGTAGTAAATCCCATTTTCACAATATTAATTCTGCCAAACTACAAGCATGTAAGGTCTATCCATTTTCTAGTGTTTTTTTTTTTTATTTCATTCTTCAATGTTTTAGTTTTTCTTGTTGAGATGATTATTTCCTTGGTTAGGTTTATCATAATATTTTTTGAAGCAATTGTGAGTGAATTTATTTTGATTATGGAGGGAAGATACTGAGTTTATTTATTTATTTATTTAGGTCTTTTGAGACAGGGATCCTTGTGTAGCATTGGCTGCTCTGGAACTTGCTCTGTAGACCAGGCCAACCCAAAATTCTGAGATCTACCTGCCTCTGACTACCAAGTGCTGGATTAAAGGTATGTACCACTACTGCCTTGGCTACTAAAGGTACATTTTTGTATGTTAAATTTGTATACTGCACCTTTGAAAACTTTTGTTTTTAATCAGATCTAAGTGTTTTCTAGTAGAGTGTTTAGGGTTTCTTAGCGATAAAATCACACTAAATTACAAGTCAGGACATATGAACTTCTCCTTTTTCTATTTGTATTTCTTTTTCAGTGTCTTTTCTTATTGATCCAGCTAAGGTTTCAGGCACTAAATTGGAAGCAACCATGCTTGACCTGGTTCTTACTTTAGTGAAAATGCTTTTCTTTTTTCACCTTTAGTTGAGTGTAGTTTATAATTTTGTCATATAAAGTCTGCATTATGTTGAGATATGTACCTTTTTTATATTTTTAATTTAAATTAGAAACAATCTTACTTTATATATCATTCCCAGCTCCCTATCCCTCCCATCCCCCCATACACACTCCACTGATGACTCCCCCTCCTCCATCCACTCCCCAATCCACTCCCCAGGGAGAGTGGGGCCTTCTTGGGGGATCATCAAAATCTGTCACATCATTTGGGACAGGACCTAGGACCTCCCCCATGTACCTAAGCTGACAGAGTGTCTCTCCATGGGGAATGGGCTCCCAAAGTCTGTTCGTGCCCTAGGGGATAACCAGTTCCACTGCAAGAGGCCCCATAGAATTCCCAGGCCTTCAAACTGTCACCCATGCTCAGGGGGCGTGGTTTGGTTCTAAGCTGCTTCCCCAACTGTCTAGCTGGGGGTCCATGAGCTCCCACTTGCTCAGGTCAGCTGTTTCTGTGTGTTTCCCCAGAATGGTCTTGACCCCTTTGCTCATCACTTCTCCCTCTCTACAACTAGGTTCCAAGAATAGGCTCAGTGCTTAGCTGTGGATCTCTGTTTCTGCTTCCATCAGTTACTTACTGGATGAAGGCTCTAGAATAGCATTTAAGGTAGTCATCAATCTCATTATAGGGGAAGGGCATTTAAGGTAGCCTCTCCACTATTGCTTAGATTCTTAGTTGGGGTCATCCTCATGTATCTCTTTACATTTCCCTAGTGCCAGATTTCTCTTCAAACCTATAATGACTCCCTTTATTAAGGTATCTCTTTTCTGGATCTCCTCTATTCATCCCCTGACTCAATCTTTCTGATTCCTTATGTTCTCCTCCCCTCTTTCTCCCACCTCCCCCCCTCCACTCTCCAGTGCTCCCAATTTGTTCTGGAGCTCTTGTCTCTTTCCCCTTCTCTGGGGGACCATGTATGTCTTTCTTAGGGTCCTCCTTGTTTCTTAGCTTCTTTGGAAGTGTGGATTGTAGGCTGGTAATCCTTTGCTCTATATATGGTTAATATCCACATATCAGTGAATACATACCATGTTTGTCTTTTTGTGACTATGTTACCTCACTCAGGATGGTTTCTTCCAGTTCCATCCATTTGCCTGTGAATTTCAAGATTTCATTGTTTTTTTTTTTTTTTTTTTTTTTTTTTCTGCTGAGAAGTACTCCATTGCCTAAATGTACCACATTTTTTAAATTCATCTTTTGGTTGAGGGGCATCCAGGTTGCTTTCAGGTTCTGGCTATTAACAAATAATGCTGCTATGAACATAGCTGAACAGATGTCCTTGTTGTATGAATGTGCATCTTTTGGGTATATGCCTAAGAGTAGAATGGCTGAATCTTGAGGTATATTGATTCCTATTTACCTGAGAAAGCACTATACTGATTTTCAAAATGGCTGTACAAGTTTGCACTCCCATCAGCAATGGAGGAGTGTTCCCCTTTCTCCACATCCTCTCCATCATAAATTGTCTTTGCTGTTTTTGATTTTAGCCATTCTGATAGGTATAAGATTGTATCTCAGAGTTGTTTTGATTTGCATTCCCCTGATGGCTAAGGATGTTGAGCACTTTCTTAAGTGCCTTTCAGCAATTTTAGAGTCCTCTATTGAGAATTCTCTGTTTAGTTCTGTACCTCATTTTTAAATTGCATTTTTTGGTGTTTTGGTGACTAGCTTCTTGAGTTCTTTGTATATTTTGGAGATCAGCCCTCTGTCAGATGTGTGGTTGCTGAAGATCTCCCATTCTGTGGGCTTCTGTTTTGTCTTGTTGACTGTGTCCTTTGCCTTACAGAAGCTTCTCAGTTTCAGTAGGTTCCACTTATTGTCAATGTCAGTGTCTGTGCTACTGGTGTTATATTCAGGACGTGGTCTCCTGTACCAATTCATTGAAGGGTACCTTCCACTTTCTCTTCTATAAGGTTCATTGTGGCTGGGTTTATGTTGAGGTCTTTGATCCATTTGGACTTAAGTTTTGTGCATGGTGATAGATATGGATCTATCTACAGTCTTCTACACACCAGCACCAAGGTAGCCAGAACCATTTGTTGAAGATGCTTTCTTTTTTCCAGTGTATAGTTTTAGCTTCTTCATCAAAAAGCAGGTGTTTGTAGGTGTGTGAATTAATATTATGGTTTTCAATTCAATTCCATCGGTCTACCTTTCTGCTTTTGTGCCAATACCAATCTGTTTTCATTACTATATCTGTATATTAGAGCTTGAAGTCAGGAATAGAGTTGCCCCCAGATGATCCTTTATTGCACTGGGTTGTTTTGGCTATCCTGGGTTTTGGTCTTCTTTTTCCATATGAAGTTGAGTATTTTTTCTTTCAAGATCTGTGAAGTATTGTGCTGGGATTTAGATGGGGATTGCATTGAATCTGTAGATTGCTTTTGCTAAGACTGCCATTTTTTACCATATTGGTCCTACCTATCTAAGAGCATGGGAGATCTTTCCATTTTCTGTATCTTCTTTAATTTCTTTCTTTAATGACTCAAAGTTGTCATACAGGTCTTTCACCTGTTTGGTTAGTTGTGTCAAGATATTTTGTTGTTTGTGATTATTATAAAGGATGATGCTCCTCTGATTTCTTTCTCAGCCCATTTATCATCTATACAGACAATAAGTCATGGTTTTATAGAGGCAGTTTTCCTTATAATCTGCCTATGGTTCTCTCTCCCTGTTGAGTACTCTCTCCATTGTCTCTGGTGCTCTCTCCCTGCTAAGTGAGTACTCTGCTGTCTCTGGTCTTGCTATTGGGCCTCACAGGCACCACTCTTCTCTCCAGGATCTATAAGTAACAAAAGCAGTGGTGGAGCTTTCTCTAGTGCCTCATATGAACAAACTATAACACTTCAAACACCTAATTCCTTGGCAAAGATCTCTCTGCTAGAATCAGTCTCTGCACCCTACCTTTCTCTCTATAAGTCTCTCGGTCTCTCCCTCCCTTGCTCCCCCTCTTGTTTCTTCAAGCATTGCAGTACAAATATGTTCACTACAATGCTTTCTTTTCATCTCAGGGTCAAGAGTTTGACAAACTTCAGTTAACACAGAAGCTGTCCATTAGCCATAATGAAAGCAACAAAAGAAAGTGCTTTAGAATAGTAGACAAAAGAGGGCAAGAGCAGAGAATTTATTTTTGTATGCTTTCAATTGGAAAAATGGATAAAAATAATGAGCTTTAATATTATAATTGGGTAATTTCAATACTCAACTTTTTATGAATCTAATTTAGCTATTGGTGGGTGAAGATTGATAATATACATGGTCAAGTAATTCCATATACTTTGTCATTATTCAATCAGCAATTCATTCAACAATTATTAGACTTTCCTGAAACTGGGCATACAACCCAAACCAAAGCTAGGCCTTGCTCTCATGAATTTTACATTTCTGATTCTGAATACAATAGTGCTTGCACTCCATTATATTTCATCAACACTTTCCAGAAAGACAGTACTAAATAAGGGCAAGATGTGAAGCAGGCCTGCTCTCCTCAATGCTGGTTGTACCTCTAAAGCAGGGATTTATGGCTGCCTTGCCATTGGCTGTGCAGTCTTACACAAATTACTTAGCATTTTATGTTTCTACTGTCAATGAAAATGAACACTGGGGTTTTTCCTGTTAGCACAAGATGTGTGTTGATTATTCAGCAATTACTGTGATTACTGTAAGGATTCAGGCATTATGCTAGCCTGCCCCTGTCACCTGGCAGAATGCACTCAGGCAATACTCTGGTCAGCCTAGGGTTCCATGAGCACCTGCAGGCAGGTGTAAAGGACCCCTTTAAAAGTCAGACCCTTGCCCAGGTATGGCCTCTTTACTCTCTCCTCCTTGCTCTCTTTCCAGCTCTTCTCTTCCTTTCCCCGTGTCTCTATGTCTCGTTTCTCTTCCCTTTCTAAATAAACTTCTCACTGAAGCTCTGTCTGTCTGGCGTGTTATTCCATCCTCCTGCTGTGGAACCTGCTATGCTTTCCCATGTGGTTCCTTACCTTGCAGTCCCCCATGTGGGGACTCCCCCCTCCAGATTTATCTTATAATTGAAACAAAATAACAACAATTGCTGTCATTATCTGGTCACAACAAAAAAACACACTTGCTCAAAAGGATCACCCGTGGAACTTCAGAAACATTCCACAGGCTGCATACTAGACCAATCAAATCCCACATTTTGAGCGTGGAATATAGGGTTCAGAGACACTCTGCTTAGTGGTTTCAACGTGAAGGCACGACTGGAAATCAACTTTGCAGTCTGCATTCTAGACTTTTCCTTTACCTTTCACTTGACCGCTTGGTAAAATCAGTGCTCATCTGTGGCTAACGAAATTCAGGTAACTGAGGTGCACACATCTGGGTCTTGTATTGTAACTCGAATACAAATCTTTCCCACTTATTTAGAATGGGGATTGTGTCGTGCATGGCTGTGTGTATGTGTGTGTGTGTGTGTGAGAGAGAGAGACCCTAAATTGTGAAAGGGCTGCCATTGCAGCCTCAGCAGGGCCTGCCCGGAGGGAGAGAGGGAAGAGCAGGAAGAGCACTCGCTGCCTGGGGCGCTGGGCCCAGGCGGAGAAGACAGGCTGGGCCGCTCCCATCGGGATCACCACCTGTGGCCACCGTCCCCGAGTCATCTCAAGGCCATTCCTGGTCCACCCCGACCCGTGGTAGCGGTCCACGGCTGGTGCTGGTGACAGGCTCTCTCTCTCTGTTGCCGCCTGTACCGCGTAGTTCGGCGCCATGGAGCCGGGGCAGCTCAGTAGGCCGGCCGAGCCGGGGCATTGCGTGAGCGGCTCGCCGAGTGAGGGCGCGGCGTTTCCCGCGTCCCTGCTGTCTACCGCCGGGGCCGAGCCCTGCGGTCGCCCCGCAGCCGTGGCCGCCGTGCTGCCGGCCGGGGGCTGCGGGGAGAGGATGGGCGTCCGCACCCCGAAGCAGTTCTGCCGCGTCCTGGAGAGGCCGCTCATCAGCTACACCCTGCAGGCCCTCGAAAGGTAACTGGCGCTGGCCACCCGCCCAGAGCCCGGGCCCATCCTAACCGGCAGCAGCGTGGCGGGGAGGCGGGCTTGGGCTGCCGACTGAGCAGTGCACAGGGACCCGGGGGCTTTCGGTCCCTACCGGCCCCCTGGGCCCAGGGAAGAGCGACTCTAGGAGGGCCCTGCGCGCACTGCTATGGCGCATGCGCGCCCAGTGTGCTGAATGCCCGAGTGTGCTAGGTGCACCTCCAGAGTCTCGGGCAGGCACTATCTATCTATCTATCTATCTATCTATCTATCTATCTATCTATCTATCTATCTATCTATCTATCTATCTATCTATCTATCTATCTATCTATCTATCTATCTATCTATCTATCATCTATCTATCTATCATCTACTTGTTTGTTTGTTTGTTTGTTTGTTTGCTTGTTTTCTGGGAGACGGGCCTGGCTAAATATCAGGCAGTGGAGAGAATTTCAGAGTCTATTTCCCCCGTTCCATAGCGGGAAGGGATTGGAGGGTAAGACTGAGCCCAAGACACCCTAGAAAAGATTTTGGAGTTGTTAGTTCCATCATGTCAGGAAGGCCCTGAAGACGTGGTGAGATGAGAAGAAGGGAAATGTAATTTGTGTTGTGACATGATGTGGCTGAGGTGAGTCTGTAAGGGCAGGAGTCCAGAGCGTTATAGAGGTCTCTAATTCTGCAAGGCCTTTACTTTTGAAGTCATGTGGAGACCCATGTGATGCCTTAAACCCTGAAGGGAACTGGTTACATTTCAAGACAGAGAGCATTGATTAGCATCAGCAACTTTTACAGGAGAGTTTGATAGAAAGCTGCTGAAGAGCAACTCTCTCTCCAGTCCCCAACACACTTGAAAAAGTCAAAGGGACAAAGTAATTGCTCATAAGATTATTTTACTTTCTGATTATTGGCGTTTGGCAAATGGAAGTGTAAGAGGCTGTAATCATCCTTGATTAATGTAATCAGGCCAGTGGTTACATCTGAAATTCAGTCAGCCCTGGAAGAGATTCCAGTTACCACCCCTGTCGGTGGCTTTTATTCCTGTGTATAGTATGGAGATTGCTTTGTATAGCCATACTGTCAATACCACACACCTACAGAGTTAGCACCGCAGACATGCTGGCACCACGGCATCCATGCCAGCAATTGGCTGGCTTGCAATGGATATTGCATCCCTGTGGGTAATGAATTGACTTGCAATGGACAAGGAATTCTAAGCTGGCAGTGCGATGGTCTGCAATGGACATGACATTCTTTCAGGCAATGGAATGGCTTGCAATGGACATGGCATCCAAGCTGGCAATGGGATGGCTTGCAATGGACATGGGCAGAAGAATCTTTGACTGCTTGGTAGTTATATGGAGGGTCTTGTAGATGCTTTTCATTTAACATCTCTTTACATGGGAGATGCTATGTATTAATTTTCTTTGTTATATGTACTGTGGTAGCCTGAGATAGGTGAACACTAAAAAAATAATTTTTAAAATTGATATTAATAAAAGAGTGTTTGGAAAATAGTTATGGAATATAGTATAAAATATAAATACTATAAAATATTATGGAAAACATGGCAAAATTGCACGTGTTTTCCACATTTTACTCAATTGACTATAACAGTTTGAAATCTCAATCACCTACTAGGGAAATTGAGATAAATTATAACAGGATATAACTCAGGGAACTTTGATTACTTTCTTATTTGATTAACAAGGAACTGAGATTAACAGTCTTAGACCCTTAAGCAACTATTGCTTTGTGACATGAGTTTCTATGAAGAAATTTTGTTTTAAGAAGCCATGTGACAAAAGCATTATTGTCTGGGGCATTAAGTTCTGATAGGAGGCTCAGTTCTGTTCTTTATCTTATATATCTAAACTTTACTATTTAGAAAAACGTTCTTTCTGGATCTGAAGTTGGAAATTGTTTTGTCCCTCATAGTCACTGACTGACAGACCCACAAGAGCAGCAGTAGAGTAGTCCCCACAATGGAATGACTCTGTTTTCATTGGGGGCTGGTTGAAATGTCACAGAAGGAGGCAGTAAACATCACTGTGTAGAGTCTAAGGAGCACCCAGAATGCCCTGCTCATCCTCCTGACAGAGGAGTGGCAGGGTGATACTTTCTTTACATGAAGAGTTACAGGATACAGTTGACAGCTTAATGAACTTTAGCTCAGGCCAGTTTCTTTTATTCTGCTGGATAACAGCTTCATCAATATGTGGAGATGTTTAAGATCTTGGCCGAAGTCAGATAGGAAAAACCTACAGCTGGGTCACAGAGAGGTCGCTTCCTTCCTTCCTTCCTTCCTTCCTTCCTTCCTTCCTTCCTTCCTTCCTTCCTTTATTTTGTTAAGATACAAAATAATGGGGTTGGTGACTAGGAGACCAAGAAATAAAAATTCTTACCAGTAACCTGATTCCTGGCTTCAAATACTTATGGAAAGAATATGTTTGTTAGTTTGGAATAACTTTAAACAAAGAGAGGCTCATGACTACCCAAGGACAAATAAGTGCAGTGAACCCTGCCATGCCTATTTGGACAGATGGGTCTGGGCTGCCCTGACAGGTCTGCTTTGAACTCACTTGCCCTGAAACTTGAGGTTTCTTGGGCCCTCTTAGGTGGAAAACCCTGCTTAAGAGAACTTGTTCCTTGATATGGTTCATGTTTATCAAAACATTTAAATTTTGCCTCTGATATCAATCACACATACAATCTTTCTGGTCCATAACCTTGTAGCAGTTTTGAAGTGAACTTGTAACTATGGCCACACCTCCCTGGGTGTGGCCTCAGGCAGGTGAAAGTGGAAAGAGGGAAGCTTGAGGCATGGCTTTCCTTTGCTTTTTCTTTCTGGTGGGTGAGTGGATCCAGTAGGAAGGGCAGAGAAGTGCTGTCATGGTTCTTTGTATTTTTCTGTGTATTTTTTCCCTAATAAACACCCATGTATCATTTATCTTGGGTCTAGTGAAATAATTACAACCTTGCCTTTATAGAATTGTTTCTATAAATTAATTTTTATTAAAATTAAAAAAATCTTATTTTCCATACCAATCCCAGTTCCCTCTCCTTCCTACACTCCTATTCCCCCCCCCCACCATCTCCTCATCCCACCCCCCCATCTACTCCCTAGGGAGGGCGATGCCTCCCATGGGGTATCATTAAAATCTGTCACATCATTTGGGGTAGGACCTAAGCCCTCCCCTGTGTATCTAGACCGAGAGAGTGTCCCTCTATAAGGAATGGGCTCCCAAAACCCATTCATGCACTAGAGATAAATACTGGCTCCACTGCCAGTGGCCTCATATACTGCCCCCCCCCAACTGACACCTACATTCAGGGGACCTGGTTGAGTCTCATGCAGATTCCCCAGCTGTCAGTCTGGAGTCCATGAGCTTCCACTTGTTCAGGTCAGCTGTTTCTGTGGGTTTCCCCAGTATGGTCTTAACCCCTTTGCTCATCACTTCCCCCTTTCTACAACTGGATTCCTGAGTGAGCTAACCCAGACACAGAAAGATAAACATGGTATGTATTCACTCATAAGTGGGTGTTAGACATAGAGCAAAGGATAACCAGTCTACAATCCACAACCTCAGAGAAGCTAGGAAAGAAGGAGGACCCTAAGAGAGATATACAGAAGGGTAAAGGGACAAGATCTCTTGAATAAATTGGGAGCATGGGGGAGGAGGGAGGGAGGAAGGAGAGAGTGGAGGAAAGAAAGAGAAGTGGGGGAGAACATGAGGGGTCAGGAAGGTCAAGTTGGGGAAAGAACAGAGAAGGAGAACAAAGAATGTGATACCTTAATAGAGGGAGCCACTATAGGCTTAATGAGAAACCTGGCACTAGGGAAATTTCCAGGAATCCACAAGGATGACTCCAACTAAGAATCTAAGCAATAGTAGAGAGGCTACCTTAAATGCCCTTGCCCTATAGAAATTGATGATTACCTCAAATGTCATCATTGAGTCTTCATCCAGTAGCTAATGGAAGCAGAAGCAGAGATTCACAGCTAAGCACTATAACATTATCTTAAACCACTGAAAATTCTGCTGAGCAGGGACAGATGAGAATTCAATGAGTGTTTCTCGAAATGAGCAATACTGATTATGTGACTTAAACCAAGATCATAAGAGTGGGAGAGAGAAGATGTGAGAAATATTTATGAGGTAGTATTTATTGGTGATTCTGAAAGAGAAAAGTGCTTAAGATACTTTTAGTTGAATGGTAAGATAGGTTAGTTGATTAAGAAGGTCATGTCCAAGTGTTGGGAAGAAGTAAAGTTGTTGTATTTTGTACAGGTTACACAATTAGATCTCTGTTGCCTTCCCTTTGAAACACCTCCAAAACCAGGCCAAGAACAGCATCTCTGAGGCTCACAGAGCTGAACTGTAGTTAGAGACTTGCTGTTGCTAAGGGATTAGCAGCCAGCCTGCCTCGCTGCTAACTCAGTATTCTGTTATAAATCATCAAAGTGGGTATGGAGAGGTGGGAATCTATAGACAGTGGCTACAATGCAATTCAGAGTCAAGTTTCTATAAAGACAATCATGTTAGAGAGCAGCAGCTGCTACTGTCCCTTTAAGGCTGGATTTCTGCAGCCTGGATGAGAGTCTTTTGTAGGTGTTAATAGGGCTTGATTTCCCCCAGGTTTTAAAAATAAGAATTGGTGTATATGTTTTGTTTTCAACCAGTTTTATTAAACCATCTGAGCAGAGAATGCTTGTAACATTTGTTATTTCAGGAGAAAATAACTTCTAAGATATTATATTTCCTCCTCAAAATGTCTGTAGGTGTTATGGAGCTTGGGGCTAGGTTTATATTTGTTATGGAATGTGCTAGGAAGGAAATAATCTTGCAGATTTGATAGAATTGGGCTGCCGGGGTTTGGTGTGGACTGTTTTCAGCTCAGAGGTAGACCAGATGCTTCTATTCAGTGAGTATTTATTCAGCATGCACTGTGTGAGGTACTTAAGGCCTTTTATAGTCTCATGATTTTTATATTATTAAAAGACTTTTACAGAATTAAAAATTAATTCTATGACTTGAAAAGAATGTGAATAAATCCTTTGAAATACAAACAGTAATTACAAAAGCTTGTAGGTCCTGGCTGTATCCTTGGTTGTTGAACAAAATAGCATACTAAGCTCACTATTTCTTGAATTGTATGAAGTAATGTTTTCTAAACTACCCCTTTTTTAAAAGTACTTTTTCCTATTTCATGCTAAACATTCTATTCTCATTTCTATTTAGCCTAATCAATGATGCTAAATTTAACTTAACAGGATAAAGCAGTTACTGAAATACACACTTTGAAAAACAGTGGTTTAAACATGACTTACTTATATAAATCTGTCAATCAGGAAGGTGATGCAAGAGTTTGAGACCAGTTTGGTGTAGATTGTGCATTTAAGGGCAATCTGTATTGTACACCATCTCAACAACAGCACCCCCCCACCAAATTAAAACAAACCCAGACCTACTGCAAATTAAACTTAATAAAATTAGGGCTAGAAAGATGGTTGAGTGGTTAAGAGCACTTGTTGATCTTGCAGAGGACTGGGTTCAGTTGCTGGTGCCCACATGACAGCTCACACACATCTGTAACTGTCTTCTAGTTTTACTGGACTACAGGCACATTGGTGTATGTACATGTATGAAGGCAAAACACTTATATATTTAATAAAGCTAATACAATTGCCTGGGAATGTTCTAAAACATTCCCAGGTTTAGCTGTCAAAAACCAATTACATCTAGTTTATTCTATATAGACAAAATTATTGAACAAATATTTGACTTCTTATTTGTTATGCATTATCCTTTCATTTTGCTTCTTCTTTCATATTTTAGTTAAATGTAATTTTTCATTAAACTCTTAAAAGTTGTCTCAACTGAACTCTCTGAAAAAAATTGTAATGAGAAGAAACAAAGGTAAACAGCTTAGGAATCAAGTTAATCTCTTGCTTTGCAAAAAAAAATTCTGCCAATATTTTTGTAGGTCAATATTTATTATAATTCCTTCTATATTAAAAAGAGGTTAACATGGGACCACGTTAGTAATTAGACAAAGAGTTTATCTTTGTAGCCCTGGCTGTCCTGGAACTCTCTTTGTAGACAAGACTGGCCTCAAACTCATGTAGATCCTTCTGCCTTTGCTTAATAATTTTGGGGGAGGAATCATTTGCAAGTGCAAGGTAGGGGTTTGCACCCAGCTTTGTAGTCAAAGGAGGTTTCCTGCATTCATCTGTGTCTGCAGCTGGAGAACAAGGAGGGCTCAGATTTGGGTTAGTAAGATGGGAGACTGGGGAGGACGGAATGGAGAAATAAAAGCAACACAGAGGCATGTTTGCAAGAGGGTGTGTTTCCCTCTCTATTGTTTTTCTCATCACTATGGGAGGATCAGCTTAAGGAAGGAGAAGCTTTAATTTGCAAAGGATACAGTCTGTAGTGGGGGAAGACAGTGGAAGAAGGTCAGAAACCTGGAAGCAGAGAATGTATGCTTGGTTTTAAGCTTCAAAGGCTTGGTGACCCACTACTGTTAGCTATGCCTCTTGCCCTGAAGGTTCCATGGTAACTTGAAATAGCACTATCAACTTGGAAACCAAATGTTCAAATACATAAGCCTGTGTGGGCATTTTGGATGCACACCACACTACTCTTCCTTCAGGAAGCAGCTAGGCACGTAAGTAAAAGTGTTGTGGCAGAGAGGAGGCCTGTGTATTAGGGGGCTGGCAGGAAGCAATAAGGTCTACAAAGGCCTGGACCGGAGCCAGTAGCATGGCTCTAGGGTGAGAGGGATCATCCAGAAGTAGTAAGAATAGATTGTGCTGAGATAAGATTGGGAGACATTAAGAACAGCATTAAGTATTAGACATAAGAGATTACAAAAAAGAATGATGGATCACAGCTGTGGGATTTGAGCCAGAACCTTTCAGAACTCCACAGTGAGGCAGGACTGAAGAGTGGTGATTTGCCGGTTGCTTTAATGTTTGTGAATAGGATAATTTCTACACTCCTAGGACAGAGTAATTTCTAGAGTTGTCAAGAATGAGACTGGTATCTGGATGGGATAAGTAAACCAAGGAACAATTTGTGTTCTCATTGTATAGTCCTTATCATCTGTAAAGACTACAGATTGCTCTTGGACATTCTATGTTATTGTGTCACTTTTTTTTTAATCAATTATCCATTTTGAAATGTCTGATAAAATATAAAAGTAATTGAATACCTCTTACTTAGCATCTAAAGTTAAAATCAAGGAAATCCACCCTTAAGTGTTGTAAGATATTACACATTCAATAAACACTTTGATATTTTGTATAATGCAAGAGAGATATATGTTGCCATGGGGCCTATACTCCAGAAGATGAATTAAATAAAACAAATCAAATCAAACAAGACAAAAAACAACCCCTCAAACACAATAAAACAAAAGAAGTATTGTCAATGGAAAAGACAGCATTTTTCAATCTTTATTCATTTTAAATAAAGTAGAAATAGAGGTATGTATTCTATATTATGAAAGATATAGACACTATATGAATCTATTACATAAATTATAGAAATATATTTTATTAATTATCATATAAATGTCTTCTGAAAAATACTTTTGTAGTTGTTTTTCTGAGTCCCAGCAGTCATTTCCAAATAAGTACAAGAGACTTATCAGCTTGTTTATGAAACCAATCATAGTGATATATAGTCACACAGTATAAAGGAATATTCTACATCCCTCTGCCCGAGGTGGTGTAGGGGCATTACATGAGTATAATACAAATTAAAAATGAGACTTGCATAATACATGTAAAGTGATTTTCTTGTTTTCTATAATTTTGATACTTGATGCATTTTTAGGACTTAACTATTCTAGCATGAATATATAGGATTTTATCATCTTATAATTCTATTTAAATATTATTTTAAATTAACTTTTTGTAGTTGGCATATAAAATGCTAGAAAATTTAAGTGATTTTTTTTTCTTCTCATAATTGACACTGTGGGCCCAAGGCATTTTCTGGTTTGGGGCTGTTGGAACATGCAGGTCCCCATTGTCATTTGCTGGCTAGCACTAGTATCCACAGTCCTGTTAAACTTTCTCATTCCTGAGCTAGCCATTATGGACTGTGTTCAGACAGTTTTCTTATTTGAGTAGTTGGCTGCAATTTGTGGGACATCTTTGACAGTCAGCTGGTAGGGCTCAATAGTGTTTGTGTTGTTCTTACCCCACTGCAAGAGAAAGTAATAGGAAAAATAAAAATTTAAAAGTATATTTTTTTTGTGTTTTCTCAATTTACAGATACACTATTTGTTCAAATTTAATTGAAGTAAAAATATCTAATGTATCTAATACTTTATGTACCATGCCACATGAAATACATACAGTGTGGAAAAGTCACCTCTATTGATAGTGTGAAATGCTTCCTGATTCCCAGACCTGATCAAACTACATGACAACTGAGCTTTCAGCTACAATCTCCCAATGTAGATCAACTGATACTTTATACCAGAATTCAGCTTTCTTTTATTAGTTTTAGAGTCCACCTATATTAAATGCACTCATGCTTCCTTTGTAGAGTATGCTGGATAAAAGACATTGTTGTGGCAGTGACAAGAGAGAACATGGAAGCAATGAGAAACATCATCCAGAGGTATGGGCATCAGCGCATCTCACTAGCTGAGGCCGGACCCACACGTCACAGGTCAATTTTCAATGGACTGAAAGCCCTGGCAGAGGACCAGCCAGACTGTAAACTCACTAAACCACAAGTTGTGATTATCCATGATGCTGTGAGACCTTTTGTTGATGAAGATATTCTCCTCAGAGTTGTCACAGCAGCTAATGAACATGGGGTGAGTGTTGTCACTGAGGTTGGATAAGGTGTGATCACTGTGCTATGGTTAATTTGCTGAATTTTGATAGAAATATGTTTAACTGTCTCTAAGTGGGTACAATGACCTTAAGCCATTACTTTAAGGCTGTCTAGCATGTAGAATGTGAGACTTGAACTTTTTTTTTGTCATATCATTTATCAGATTACGATATGAGCAATTGGAGGATACACTAATGATGCCATTAGAATATATGCCTATTACACTCATTCAGTCCTTCCTTATCCCCTCATAAGTATGTAGTTTTCCTTTTTCTTTTCATGCTATACTGTACCAATACGTATATTTGTTTAATTAAACATAGATATTACTCGCTAGAGGATATGAGGTTTATTTCTTTCTGACATTGTAGGTAATGGACATGAGTTATGAAAGAGGATATAACACTAATTATTTTTGGGGGTGGATGAGTATATCAAATATATTTAATACTAAAAATGTCCAATTTAATATACAGCTTCATATTTTTATTTCAATGCCAATTCTCGCTGTATATGATTTCATTAAGTTGTATAGACTTTGGGCCTGGTTAATTTTGGTTTGGATGTTTCCATTTATTTGAAAGTTTTTTTTTCTAGTGAAATTTCTAAATATATATATATATATATATATATATATATATATATATACACACACAAAAGGAACTGAACTGTAATTAGTTAAATTTGTAAGCAGTTGTATTTCCAAAATGCATAGAAATCTGGCAGAAGTGCATGATCTATAACAACTAACAAACACCTGGCCCATGGAACTTGATTTTGTACCTTGAATCTTTCAGAAATTGCTTATTTTCTAGAGCAAATGTCCACATGTGACTTTTGCATTGCTTAAAGTAAGTCGCTTGAAGATAACAAGATTGTTTTTCTTTCCATGTCACTCAGATAAACACAGGCTGTGAAACTGCCTACTGCCATGTGTCAAGCATGTTTACCCTATCCTTTCTTTCCAGGTAAACATCTGTAAATATGGCACAGATACCAAACTTAAGTTTGCATCCTAAATTTTAGACAGAGAGAAAAAAATTTTGTGTGATGCTATTCATGGGGAGACATGAATAAATGTCTACTCACTCCAGATAGGGAGCCAATGACAGATTAAAGTAAGGATACCACCGATGTCTAACCTGCTGAGCCAACGAGTTTAATTGGTGTTATTTATAATAATGTGAGTGAGTAGACTCACAGTTGCAGAAGTGACGTAAAGACAGCGGCATCACTGAGAGCCTGCCCCAGCCTGGGTGGCACTCAGACGAGCTGGAAACACCACATACCCTTCAGCAGCTTGGTAGTATGGAGCGAAGGCCTTTTCCCAGGTTTGGTTTCAGTGTCTTCTAGGCATTTCAGCTGGTGTCTTCTTCCAGGTAGTTTGGCTGAACTCTGTTTCTTCAAAGCAGTTGGCTGGGCTGTCTTTTCCAGGCAGCTAGGCTTGTTTTCTCTCTTCCAGGTACTGCCCAGTCCTTACTGGGGAGGAAGTAGCCTAGAGTCATTGCTCAGTTTCCAGAGACTTCCTGAAGCCTCCAAACTGTTTACTTCCTGAGCTTAATACACTTCCCCACCAGGCCGGAGGTTTGCCTCTGAGGAAACTGCTTCACAGCATACAGAGATGTGCTGTGGGATATTTGATCACACTGACACTCCGAGACTGTTAATAAAGTTAACCTTGAAAAAGTGAGTGAAGTCAGCAACTCGCCGATGGAGTTAGTCATTCATAGAGAAGCCAGGAACATCATAGAGAGGCAAAGGAAAGAGTAGGGAGGAGCTTTTCCATCTGGGAAATGTGGAGAGAGGGTCATCTGGTTGTTCCTCCACGGCTTTCTTGATCTATCAGATTTTTATCCCAATATCTGACTCCTGGGTTTTGTTAATACTAGAACAATTTAGATAAATGCTTCAGAGATATAGTTTAGTAGATCTCAGATTTATTTTCGTATTGGGAATTCCCTTGGTAGTGTCTTAAGTCACAAAAGATTCTATTTCTTGTTCTCATAATATGTGGAGAGTGTCATTGTTTCACAGGATATTAATAAGTCTTATCACAATGTATGGCAGCTACTTTTTGTTAAACATGTCAAGGAGAATTCTGGAAAAGATGCTGTCTGTAAAAATGGATTGAATGATTAGGCCTGCAGTGATGTGGAGAAGTTGAGACCTCATCTCTATTTAGCTTTACTTCCCTCCTCCCTAGAATATCCATTGCTTGCTTACCTCTGTGTTTGGTAGTAATATCCCATGACACATAGATAGATGCATTAACTTAGCAGAGACCTAACTTCCCCTAATCCCAAAGCTGGCATTGTCATTAGATAACATTGATAGCTGATAAAGCTTTCTCCATCTTGCTGTAACAACCCCTGTGATATTTTCTACCAATACATTTGAAAGTGTCTTATTATTATAAAAGCTGCATGAAAGTGCCTCTACACTGGAACACAAAATTTAGAGCAACCCAAATCTATGTTCCCAGGCTATGGCCACTCAAATTTGGCTCCAGAATAAATGATCTCTTATTCCTCCTGAGATGAGAGCTCTGTTGCTTTTCATTGACAAACATTTGTGGCAGTTCTTATTAAACTGTAATTTTCTTAAATTGTGAATTAAACTATTTTTAAAACCCAGTCACATATATATCTTAAAATCAACAACTTGTATTCTCAATGAAATCTGGACCTTTCTAATTACATTTAAAAGCACGATGCAAAACCAAGACTTTATGGCATTAAGTTTTGGGGAAAAAAAAACATGAGAAATATGGTTTCATTTGGAGACATTGCCTTGCTTTTGTGGATGGGAAATGATGCTTTTCATGAGTCGTAAAAATCATGAGTTTCATATGGATATGTGTATTAAGGGTTTTCCTCACTTTATTAATTATTAACTAGATGTTACAGTTGGTTCAAACTGAAATCCAGAGAAACACAAACTTCTTTGCATAAAAAAATCAGTCCTTAGATGAACTGAGAGACAGACAAACTGGATTTTCATGGAGAAGTCACCCATTCCCCACTAGATAGAACATATTTGCAGGTTTACAGGCAAAGTTTATTGAGCATTGCTCTGGTTATCTGCAAGCTTCAGAATGATGAAGAGCTTAAAGGTTAATTTCTGGTAATGTGGGTGGCTCCACTCTAAAGAACAAGTTTTCCACTGATGCAATCCTGTCCAAAGTTTCCATAAGGGGTTGGCAGTGCCTATAATACTGCCTCAGTAACCCCAGTCACATGCAAGTGATGCTTCTTGCCAACTTAGACTTGGACTCATGAGGAAACAAGTGTAGTTGAGATAAGAGTAGTTTTATCTAGTCACAGGGTGGCAAATATTGCCATTGTTTTAACCTGTGTATAAAATGTGAAGAGTGACCCCAGTCATGGCTGCTCAGATAGAACTACTGTCTTCATTCCATTTTAGTTTAAAACCTATCAATGGAGATAGGATACACCAAGCAACTAAGGTTGGCTGCACATAGAAGCTTAGAGTGTCACCAGCACATGGTTCCCTCTGTGTGGTTACATCCTCAAGTTTCACGTGGAGGAAAGGTAGCTTCTATAGAGTCAGTGGCTAGATTCTTACAGAATTATCTCTTTCTTACTATTAATGTTAATTTGGGTATAAAATGCTAAGTGGATTTTTCCACTACTTTTAAAATAGATTATATCATTTTTTTCTGTTTTCTTTTTCCTCTGTTTTTGAGAAGCCTGTGACATGAAATTGGACTGTAACATTGTTCTCCCATGGAGATGTAGAGATGGTTTAGTGGGCTGCCCCATCCAGCCCTGATATGAGGGTTTGTGCCCAGTGTTATTGTAATTTGTTAGGCCATGTTCTATGGGTGCCCTGTAAGGCCTCCTGTTTTAAAAGGAACATGGAGAAGGAGTTGATATTGGAAAGAGAGGATGTGGGTGGAGGGCCTTGAGGAGTGGAGAGAGGGAAAACTGTATGAGTTTTGAAAGAAGGATAACAGTTTAAAAAAAAAAGAGCATGTATTACTCTTGCAGGACTAAAGTTCATATCCTAGTGTTCTTGTCTTGTGGCTCACAGCACCTTTAACTCAGGCTTCAGGGGATCTAATGTTCTCTTTTGCCTCTGTAGGTACCTGTACTTTTGTCCACAAACCTACACAGACACATCATTTAAAAAACAAAACACAAAGAAGTAAATTGCTGCTATTCTCTTGAAAGTAAGCTGCCTTTAAAAAGATGTTTATATATTTTTCCCTCACAGTTGTTCAGTTTGTAGAAAATGTCTGGATCTGAGCTGCTTTTCTCCTTTACTTTAGGTTTATTGTCCTTTATGAAATTGGATTCCTATCTTTATTCTAGAAAATTCTGAACCATTGTCTGGTTATTCTCTCCCATATTTTCTCTCTGCATATGTTTTCCTTTTCCTTATGTATATGCATGCTACATCCTTTAATTCCATATTCATGTCTAGCTTTTTCCCCCCGTTTCTGTGTTTTCTGGGTGCCGAGTCTTAGGTGATCTGGTTTCTATTTTGTTCCTTTTTTTTTTTTTTTTTTTTTTGCTGTATCTAATCTCCTGGTTAGGAATCCATTTAATATTTTTCAGTTCTTTCTAGTCCATTTTCCAATGTGATTAGTCCTCTTCTGGTTTGGATTTTACATTTTGTCCTTTAATATTTAAACCATTTATACACACTGCAGCTAATTGTACTTCTTGGTAGCTCTCCAACTATTCCTTTCTGTTCACTTTTGCTCATGGTTTATTTCCTTTTTTGCCTTATAGTTTGAGCTGCAACAGATGTCGAGGGACGAGTTCTGCTCTTGTTTGGCAGGACTTTATCAGGGAGAATCCCAGGGACGTGGGAGAGGGTGCATTTCTGAGGCATGGATTTATGTTCTTTCTGCCAGCAATTCCAAGCACATTACCAACTTCGAGCAGCATTGCATTGATTCTTGGCTTGCGGTTTTGTAGATCCTGGGTAACATTAAATCAAACTATTCCTTCACATATGTCAAGCTGATCATTAGACTTTTCAGGAGCAGCTGCCCCTGCTGGATAGGTCTAAAGCCAAGACAGTCTTGCGGGCTTCTTTGACTTGGGTGTTCTCCATTTTCAATGGGGGCTGTGTCCTTTATGTCAGAGCCTCATCCTAACTAACAGGCTTGAGATGTTAGTTATCATTCTTTGTTGTCTATGAAAGTTAAATATCCTTGTTAAGCCAAAACACTTTTTATAACTTTATTTTCTTTGTTTTTAGCTATTGTCTTTGTTACTCCTAGGAGATTTTGTTAAGAGTTGAGTCATATTTTAAAAAATCTTTTTGTAAAATTCTGACTTTTATTTACTGGTTTTGTTTTTTTTTTAAATTACAGTGTATTTCAAAGAATATCTTAGGGCCATTTTGACAAAAATAGGAATCTCCACCTTTTCTAAATGGGAAGTAATTTTAAGGTTCTACAGTTAAGATGTTAAAGTGAATAGCAACAAGAATTTCTTACAAGGGAATGTTAGAGAGTGAAAGCATGCTGGAATACTAAAGGATGTCTAAAAGGTGGTTGAGACTCATTTGTACAGGGCCAACCAGGATATTGCAACTAGGAGAATTGGCAGTGTCCACATACTGCATACTCTAAGAATCATAGCATGGATTGTAAAGGATGTAATATTCACCAGTTTCCAAAAGACTTGCCCCTGGAAGAGGTGTGGGAAACTGCTGTATCTTCTTTCCCTTAGGTGAAATTTAATGTTTGGTATGAATGGTACTGTTTTCCTAATCAACTTATAGAAATAGATCCTATTTGCTGTCTACGCTTCCATATCCCAGCTCATTTCCCAAGGCATAGCAATATGACTTGTTCTAGAACTGTTCTTTCTAATATCTTGGCACTTCCAGATTTAGAAACTAAATGCATTTTCAGTATGCTTTATAATAAAGGATTTCACTGGTCTTTGTTCCAAGTTCTTGAAGAATCTGCAGACTTGGACTTTCTAATTAATAGGTTTTGTTAGTTTTATTTTTGATCCTGGGATCACAACTGAGCTGATGCTCATAAGAGATGATGTAATTTGGGAAGTTGGTTAACAGGAAGGCCTGAACTGTAATTATAGGGTAAATGCTTTTTGAACTGTCCAACCATCATAGATGGTAAGGGAGCTACTGATTAAATTGAATCACAGGGAATCAATTCAATGCATCATTCGTACGTATATCAGGAAATTAGTAAATCTGTGGACACCAAGGCTCAGAACAGTTATCTGCCAGATTATTGTGAATACACAGAGGTTCTGAGTGGTGTGTTCTGAATCTATGGAAATTTTGTATTCCAGATTCTTTGAGACCAAGAGCTCTTCATTTGGGAGTTGGTCTGACATTGTGATCAACCTATAATTGTAAGTGTGGCATGATCCTGAGATTTTAGTGTTGGTTTATGTGACTTGTGTAAGGACATTGGGGACATTCTGGATTTGTGGCTACTGGGTGATCTGAGCACTCACCTGGCTCTGTTATCTGAAGCAGGAGCATTGTCAGGGATTGCACACTTCAGTCTGTGATGTTCATGTTTACATGGGTAGCTACTCTGAGAATTACACCACAGTGTGCCAGGGGGAGCTGAAACAATGAATAGTCCCCACACCCAGCATCTTAACTGGCTCTTCCTTCTAGAGTGGCTCTTCTGGTATCTATGACTCCATTTTCTGTAATTGCTTTCCTCTCTTTTTTTGTCTGCTCTTCTCAAACCATATTCTCATCTTTTATGTGGCTCCCTTATTTTACTTCTGTTTCTAAGAAACAGAAACCTTATTTTATTTAGGTTTCTGAGAAACCTAAATCATGCCTATATTATTGATTTCTTCATAAAACTTAAAGTAAAATTTATAGTTTTTGTGGTGTAATCATGATTTCTTTTTGCTTGTTTGTTATTGGATTCTCCATTAAATGTATAAAGACAGGTATATGTGAAAAACTTGATTTCACATCTAGGGATATACTATGGTTGTGAAGAGACACCATGACTGTGGAAACTCTTATTGAAAAAAAAAACACATTTAATTGAGGCTGGCTTACTGGTTCAGATGTTTAGTTCATTGTTGTCATGGAGGGAAGCATGATGGCATGCCAGCAGACATGATGCTGGAAGAGGAGCTGAGAGTTCTACATCCTGACCTGCAGGCAGCAGGCAGAGAAAGTAACCCTGGGCCTGGCCTGAGCATTTGAAACCTCAAAGCCCACTCACTCCCTGTGACACACTTCCTTCAATAAAGCTGCACCTACTCCTACAAGGCCACTCTTCCTAATAGTGCCATTTCCTAAGAGCCTATGTGGACCATTTTCATTCAAACTACCACAACAATCTAAACTATTTGGTCCTTGGAAGGTCAAAGAGAAAGGCTTACACCTTGGGAGAGAAGGGGGCTGCTGAGATTCCCCAGTTGCTGGCTTGGAACTATCAGGCTAAAGGCAGTTAGGGTGACTGCTTCTCTAGGGTCTCTGAGGTTTTCTCAAGTGCCCAGTTGTTGACCATGAGGATAACATATAGCAGCAAGATTCATGTGCTACCATTTGACATTGAGACTGGGGACTAGAAGTGCCAGGGCCTCAGGGTGTTCTACTCTCCTCATTTACTGTTCTTGTATTCATCTAAATAGATGTCACAGGGCCCTTTATGAACTACTACAAGATCACCAGTGTCAGTGTCCTAGTCCTTACTGATGGTGTCTGTGAAGCCAGAGCCAGGGCAGACATTTCTCAGCAAACCATGCACAGATCCTTGAAACCACCACTACAGAGTACAGGATATTGCAAAGACCTGTGAAAGTTCCTTACTCTGCTCCTTATATTGAAGGAGATTGAAAACATGTATTCTCTGTTCTTACACTTTTTGCCTTTTCTCATGCCACAGCTAACCTTTGGAAATAAGACTATTTCTTCTGTGTGCATAACACACTTGTATGCAGTCATGGACTCCCACTAACATACTGAGATCTCCAAAATCTCCTATACTCAGGCCTTCTGAATTCAAGATCTTCATTCAGCATCCAACCCAGCAGAGCACCTTGAATTTATCTTTTTTCCTGACTGTGTCTTTAGATACATATTAGAATATTTTATCCCTCTCTAAATTGGCCTTGAAGTTGATAATGGTGGTGGGGACATTGATTCTTGCCCCAATCCCTTCCAACACTAATCAATACAATCACATGTAGATGTCAGAAGATGACTTTCCACTGGTGTGGTTGGTAGTTTAGAGGCTGAGTATCAGATAAATAGATATTACTTTGAAAACTGTTGTAATAGTCCATATGAGAGCTAATGAAGGCCTATCTAAGCCACTGAGGTGGAGATAGAGCTAGAGCATTGTCTGGGACTGACTGGACTGGTGGTGTGAACCACTGTTCCTCTGTTTTCCCTGTCACTGGGCCTCATTGCTTCTCTGCAGTATTTCTGTCCTCCATCTCCCCAGAAGTTTCTGGGGAGTAAAGCTTACATACTGTCCTCTCAGTGCACTTTTGCCTGTGTAGCCATGGAAATTGTATCCATGTAAGAGATTTTACTGTCTGGTTCTTCTTTAACACTGGGTCAAAGGTCACCTTATTTCTTAATCTCATAGAAAAAAACTCCATGCACTTATTGCCTATATTGGGCTGAGCATGGAGTATTTTAAAACAGATGTTTTCACTTGTGAACAGGCTATTAGTGTTTTTTTTTCACTATTGAAATTCTGTTGCAGAGAGGTACTCAACTGTGACTTTCTACCTAATGCAATTCTTTACCATAGGAGTGGGCTCATAAGCTATAGGATGGTTAGCTGCCTCTCTGTTTGCTTCTTGGACCCTAAATTAAGGATCACTAATGTTGCAGTCATAAAGTGATTGGAGAATGTAATAATTCAAAGTATTATAATGTCTTATCTTTATTCTTCATTAAAATAACTAGTTTTGTTATTTAACTTTTTTTTTACTCTTTAAGGAAATAATAAACCTTTAATAAAAGAACCAATTGTCTTAAATTAGTGAGTGATTGACAATAATGAGAACATATAAGTGGCTCTGGATAATTTGCTATTGATTAGGTTAAGAAAACTACCATAAGTAGTTTTAGACTGTTATAAAAAACACTTAACACCAAAGTTTTACATAGACATCATTTTTTTTTGTATAGGAAGAACTATTTTTTTTTATCAATCTCAATTTTTAACTAGTTTTTAATTTAAAGTGAGTTACTTACATTGTTTCTTTGGAGACAGTGACATCTGTGTAACTGGAGACCTTGGTAGGGATGTATCTGTATAATCTTGGGCTTATGCAATGTGGCTATATTTAGCAGTGATTAATGGTACTGTGGCAATCCTCTTAGCTTCATTTGTGTTCATCAGGAAAAGTATCTGTTAGCATTCAGCTTTCTAACCCCAAGCTATGGATTCTGGGCATGTATCTTGGGGCAGAGATAGAAAATCACTTCACAGTGATTTATTCTGCATTTGAAAATTTGACTTTTAAGTAGAACTAATGTGACTAATTACTTGTATTTTATTGTGATCAGGGTGCTAGAAATCTGACATATTTGTGTGTAAGTGACATACTGATCATTCCTGGAATATTGAGTTCCATATTGCTGCAGAAGAACAAACTTTTATATTACTTTGAATCCAGAGCTAGTGAAGTGATTCTTTTGTAAAATAGTGAGTTTTAAGAACTGAAACTCTGATCATGCTGCAGAAGCTCCTTACAGACCCCAAAGCTTTTGTATGGCTTGATTTTAAACCACCTTTGTATACCTGTCCTTCAGATGAGGTTGGGAGAAGTTATGTTGAGGATGGATGATTCTATCTAGTGATTCAGTGAAATAAGGTTTATTAACAAACCAGTGCAATATTTGGAAATGCTAGAATAAAGGTGACTATTTTCTTTCCAGGAGTCAAATTTAGCCAGTGATATGGAGCTCCTTTTATGACTTTTGTTGCTCATCTAGTTTAGTAGTGTTTCATAGGGTAGCAGAGTAAGATTCTGTCTCTCTGTCTCTGTTTTCTGTCTTATACACACCTCTTAAAACTTCCTGTAAACACAACAAAGGTGTGTTTCCATGGTGATTCTAAATTCAAACAAGTAGACAATGAAGGTGAATCATCCAAGGTTCTAGCATCTTATTTAGGATTTTCCCTTGCTTTGGTATGATGTTTTTAAGACTTTCCTATTACAGCTTGATTCTTGTGCATTTTGAGAAGAATAGCCCATGCAAGCTTCTTTACTGGAGCTTCTCCTTCAACTTCCTCCTCTAAAAGTCATCCTCCTGCTCATCAGCTGCCAAACTTGCTCCTTCTGTGGATTATTGCAGCCACTTTGAGGGGTAGATGGCCTTGTGGATATACTCTGACACCCTCTTCTTTCATCTCCTGTCTGTTGTCCTCTACAACTTCTAAGTACTACAGTAGCATACAGCATCAGAGCCACTCCTCAGCCCGAAGACCACCGGTGCTGTGATTTCAGAGGGAACAGCTGTTGATACAGTGTTTTCACAGTTTCTGGCGTTACTTTACTTGATAGTTCAGAGTCTCAGGATGCTTATGTCCATCAAGAAGAGGTATTTCTACTGTGTACTGTCCAATTACCTATATTGCATATGCTGATTAACTTGTCACAAGCTAGGGTCATCTCAGAAGAAGGAATCTCAAACAAAAAAATGCATCTATTAAGTTGGTCTCTATCAGAAGTTAGATATTCACTTTAATTCTGTAGACAAATCTATCAGGCTTTTCTTGATTGGTGATAGATATGGGAGGACCCAGATTACCATGGACAGTGACAACTCCAGGCAGGTGATCTTGGGGTATATATAAAAACAATGTGTACAGGCACAGACACACATGCATATTACCAACAATGAAAACAAAAGAGGCACAAGGAGGTGAAGGTACAAGGGAGTGTTTGGAGGGAGGGAAGGGAAGGAGGGAATGATGTAATTATATTATAATCTTTAAAAAAATCATTAAGAAGTAAACTAAGCAATTCATGGAGAGCAAGCCAGTAAGTCGATTTTCTCAGTGGCTTCTGTTTCAGTTCTTGTCTCTAGATTCTTGTCTTGAATTCCTCTTCATGATAGACTACAAAGTGTAAGATGAAATACATCCTTAACCTCTTAAAGTTGCCTTTGCTCTTGGTGTTTATCACAGCAACAGAAAGTCAACTAGGGCAATGTAGATGCCTGAGGAGGAGTGTGGATTAGTACTACTCTATAGATGGCTCATAAAGTAAATAAATTTTTCTTTTGTTTTGTGTTTTAGCTTATTAGGGATAGGGCCTTCCTGTATAGCCCAGGCTGGCTTCAAACTTAGTGCTGTACCTGACTACTGGGTGCTGGAATTACAGCACTCACCACCATGCCCAGCTTTAATACTGTTATTGAAAAGAGTAGGTGGAGGTGGTATTTCATTTTCTTCCTTTTGTGATTTGTGTCACTGATGACTATCATGCAGGCACACATGTAAATACTTTATCAGATGAGAGGCAGGTCACCACAGTAGTGTCACACTGTTGTGTTCCATTTGGAGCTCATTAGGCTAACTCCTAAGCAAATTTGATAATATTGGGATGATGCCTTATCTAAGAAGCTTCCCAGAGAGCTAATGTTTTAGAGGGAACCATCTGTGTCCGTACTTGTGTCACATGTGTGACACTTTTATAACAGAAAACATCACATTAACAGGGACTTATTGTACATGTGGCTTTGTACAGAGGTGTGTGAACAGACACAGCCCTGCCTGGAGGCCTGTCGCATCAACATCTTGATTCTGCATCTGCTTTTGTCAGATGGGTTGTGAGTGATGGCAAAAGGGCCAGCAGAAGCCTTCATTCAGGATTCTGTTTTAAGAATCTTGTGTAGTGAGACCTTTGAAGCTGCTGTCATCAGGCACTAATATTCTTACTGATTTTTGAGGCATGCAGAGACAAGACCTAGCGAGTCTTTGAATTTACCTATCCCACTCTAGTGATATTTAAAATGTGGATGAATTCTGCTCCCAATGAGCTAGTATTTAGTAGTTAAGAGAGAAGGGATCTCACTACTCAGTTTTGAAACTGTTCTGTATGGGTTGACATTATGTGGAGTTCATTGGACACTAATACATCTAATACAAGCTTACTGTTGATTTTGAAATTCTTCCCCAGTTTTACTCAGTCACCTATTCTATCCAATATATAAACATAATCTGAACTTTGTCATTCCCTGGCTTTTTCTTTAGTTACATCACACACATGACTTTTGTTTTATATCTATTTTTATTTTTTTGAACATTGTATTTAGTGAAATTATTTCATGTAAGTCTGTACAGTTATAACTTCATTCATAATCATTACTTCATTCATAATCATTTGATTTACAAATGAGATTTACTTTTCTAAGTCTTTGCTACTACAGATGCTAAAGGGACGACTTTTAGGGAAGCTCCTGGAAAAGCCTCATAGAAGGAAATGTGTATTAGTGATATGGAGGCAATCGTGAAAGGGTTGATGAAAGGTTGACAGATTTCAGGTGTTTTGCCATTGTCAGAGTTAACTGATTAGTTGAGCAGCCGTTATGAAAGTGAGAGATAACTCAAGAATGACTTTTAAGTTGCTGAACAAGATTGACTAGAATAACACAATTGTCATTCTTGTACATGAGGATGGCTGTAAGATCATTTTGTAATGTATAACATAAACAAAACCAAAACTTTAACTTTAATGTAAGAGTTGAGATGTATATTTTGAACTCAATATAGCAGAGATGTTCAATAGGCAATTGAATGTACAAACCCAGAGTTGAGGAGAATATTCAGAAGAAGATGCATAAATTAGGAAATTCCTATTTAGATGTTATTTCATGTTATGGAACTTGATGTGGAAATCAATAGAGTGAGTGTAGGTAGAGAAGTCTTGAGTCTCAGTCCTGTGATATTTTGTGTTTGAGTTGAAAAAATAAGAATATACATTTTATATGGCATTTTTTAACAAAATGTACTTATAGTTTATGAAAGCTAAGTGGAGACTAACAACTGTCTATTGTATTTAGCAATGCGTGAGTTAATGTTCTTCAGTTAAGAATTTTGGACAACTTGGGAAGAAGCAGAATTTGGAAACTCATAATATAGATAATTCACCTTTGCTTTAAACTTGTACTTCAGGTAGTTTCTTTCTTCTCACTGACAATTATCTGAAAAAAAAAAGTGCTTAAGGTTTAGTTTGTTGTGTGGATTTTCTTGTAATGTCCTTTGCCTCCCATAATCGTTCTTCCCCTCCTCCACAGGATTCCCAAGGTCCACCAAATGTTTGGCTGTAAGTTCCCACATTTGTTTCCATCAGATACTGTGTGAAGCCTTTCTGATGACAATTGGGCTAGGTAACAATCTATAAGTATAGCAGAATATCATTAGGAAATCATTGACGTTTTTCTATTTTTTCAGACTTATCCTAGGTCTCTGGGCTGTACATCCTCTAGGTCGTGGCCGTCTAGGCTGTGTCAGGGTGGGCTCCCTCTCATAGTATAGGTTTTAAGCTGGACCAGTCATTCGTTGGCCACTCCCATAATTTTTGTGCCACCTATATTCCAGCATATCTTGTAGGCAGGGTAAATTGTAAGTCAGAAATTATGTGCTGGGTTGGGTCCCAGTTCCACCACTAGAAGTCTCGGCTGATTCCAGAAGGTGGCCAGTTCAGGCTCTGTATCTCTTATTGCTAGAAAGAAGTCTTAGCTAGGGTCATCCTCAGATTCCTGGCAGTTTCCATTGTACTAGGTTTTTAGCTCATTCCAGAGGTGCTCCTGATTCCAGTTGTCTTTCCCAGTATGCTCTTCCTACATCCTCCCCAGTACCTGCTCTCCCCCAACCAGAACTCTCCACCTGTTCAGCTGTGATGTCAATTCTATCTCCCCTTCACAGTGCGATTCATATGTCTGTTCCTTGAACCTTTCTTAGCTTCTTTGGGTCTGAATTATAGCATGGTTATCCATTACTTTATGGCTAATATCCATCTATAAGTTAGCACATACCATGTTTGTCTTTCTGGGTCTAGGTTACCTCACTCAGGATGATCTTCTTCCTAGTTTTATCCATTTGCCTGCAAATTTTTATGATGCCAATGTTTTTAACAGCTGAGCCATATTCTGTAGATGAAAGTTTCTGTCTCACCTGGTCCAATAGTCATTTAGTCCCAAATAAACATACATAGGCTTATTTTAATTATAAACTGTTTGGCCTATGGCTCAGGCTTCTTATTGGCTAGCTCTATCTCTTAATCATTAACCTGTTTTCTGTGTAACTCCACGTGGTCTTGTCTTAACAGTGAAACCTGGGCCTCTTTCTTCTTCAACTGCTACATGGCATCTGTCTGGTGACTCATTCCCTGCAGTCCTTTTCCCAAAATGATCCTAGTAGGGTAGTTCTGCCTACACTTCCTGCCTGGCTACACCCTGTCTGTTCATTGGCTGAAACAGCTTTATTCATCAACCAATAAGAGAAACATATATTTATAGCATACAGAGGGACATCCCCCATCAATACTCCACTGTGTAAATGTACCATTATTCTCTTTATCCATTCTTTGGTTGATGAACAACTATGTAGTTTCCAGATTCTGGCTAATATGAATAATATGAACATAATTGATCAGGTGTCCTTATGGTATGGTAGAGTGTCCTTTGAATGTATGTCCAGGAGTGGTACAGCTGGGTCTTGAGGTAGATAAATTCTCAGTTTTATGAAAACCACCGTATTGATTTCCAAATTGATTTTACAAGTTTGCACTCCCACTAGCAATGGAGAAGTGTTTGCCTTGGTCCACATCCTTAACAAAATGAGTTAGTTGTCCCTGTTTTGGATGTTAGCCATCTGACAGACATAAGATACAATCTTAAAGTTGCTTTGATTTGCATTTCCATTATGGCTAAGGATGTTGAACATTTCTTTAAATGCTTCCCAGCCATTTGAGATACCTCTCAAAATAGTACCTCTGAAAATTCTGTATTTAGGTCTGTATCTCATTTTTAATTGGATTATGTGGTGTTTTGATGTCTAGTTTCATGAGTTCTTTGTATATTTTGGAGACCAGCCCTCTGTCAGATGTGGGTTTGGTGAATATTTTTTCTCATTCTGTGTGCTGCTGTTCTGTTCTTCTGACAGGGTCCTTTAGTTTACAGAAGATTTTCAGTTTCATAAGGTTCTATTTATTAGTTTTTTTTTTTTTAAATCTCAGTCCCTATACAATCACTGTTCTGTTCAGGAAGTTGTCTCCTGTACCAGTATGGTCAAAGCTATGGTACCTTTCTTTTCTATCAGGTTCAATGTATCTGATTTTATGTTGAGGTCTTCGATCCATTTGGACTTGAGTTTAGTGAAGGGTCAAAGATATGGATCGATTTGCATTCTTCTGCATTGTGGCTAGACTAGCACCATTTGTTGACCATGCTTTCTTTATTCTTTGTATATTTCTGGCTTTTTCATAAAAAAAAATCAGGTGTCCATTTTTACATGGATTTACATTTGAGTCTTTGATTCAGTTGCATTGATCAGCCTCTGTGTTTTTATGCCAATACCAAGTGGTTTTTATTACTATAGCTCTGTTGTACAGCTTGAAAGCAGGGATGATAATACCTCTAGAAGTTCTTTTATTGTACAGGATTGTTTTAACTATTCTGTTTTTTTCCATATGAAGTTGAGTATTGTTCTTTCAAGTTCTATAAAGAATTGTGTTGGAATCTTGATGGGAATTGTGTTTAATATGTAGATTGCTTTGGTAAGATGGGCATTTTTGTTTATGTTTGTTGAAGATCTTGCCATACAGGTCTTTCACTTGCTTTGTTAAGAGTTACTACAAAACATTTTATATTATTTGTGGCTATTATGAAAGGTGTTGCTTCCCTAATTTCTTTCTCAGTTTGTTTATCATTTGTATATAGGAGGGATACTGAATTTTCTGTGTTAATTTTGTGTTCAGCCACTTCCCTGGAGGTATTTATCAGCTATAGGAGTTCTCTGGTACAATTTTCCAGTTTGTTTATGCAGCCTATCATATCATCTGCAAATAGCGATGCTTTGACTTCTTCTTTTCCCATTTGTATCCCCTTGATATCCTTTAGTTGTCTTATTGTTCCAGCTAAAACCTCAACTATATATTGAATAGATACAGAAAGAATGGACAATTTTGTCATACTTCTGATTTTAGTTCAATTACTTTGAGTTTCTCCCTATTTAATTTGATGTTGGCTATTGGTTTGATGTATATTGTTGCTGGGTCCTAATGTCTCTCTCCAGCGGAGGGATTGAGAAGATGCAGAGTCAACAGCACAGACACTGGGAATCATGTGAAAGGGAATCAGCAGACCCATTTATTTAGCAATAGGAAGAAGCATAAAACCCCTCCCAGTACCCAGGCATTCAGATCCATTGACATTGAGTGGTTGCCCCTCATTAGCTAGTCATGATCAGCACTTCTGAAAGCACCAGGAAGACTCCAGCTTGGCTTATCTCTGCCTGGTAGGCCATAACTTCCTACATATCCAACCTTTTTATTTATTACGTTGGTAGTCAGTGGGAGCCAGAGTTCCTTGTTCAGGCTTTGTTGTCCACACCTTAGGAGGGCTCAGCAACTGGACTATGCCTGTCTTAGGTTGGCCTGCCAAACAAGCTCTTAACCATCATTGATTAATCGCCCTCAAAGATCATCTATTCCTGGAAACTTGCCAGGATGGGGGTGGGGAGTTAGGCAATAGCTTTTCAATTTCAGATAACCAGGTAGGCATGCATAACCTCTTGCAGAAGACTAGAAGAAGGATGCCTAGAAGGATGCTCTTGCAGAAGGCTAGAAGAAGAGCCATTAACACCTGAAGAGTCACCTCAGTTGCTGTTCCCTGCTGTCAAATATGCTGCAGGAAACATTTAAAGAGAATAAGGATTAATAGTATAGGTGAACTCCGCCAATTAATGCATAGGTGAACATCCAGGAGGGATTAAATAGCCTTTTAATTATATATTGCCATTATTATGTTTTTGTATATTTCCTGTATCCCTGATGATTCCAAGACTTTTATCGTAAAAAACTGCTGGATTTTGTCAAAGGCTTTTTCAGAGTCTAATAAGATGATCATATTTAATTTTCCTTTTGACTTGTTTATATGGTAAATTACATTGACAGATTTTCATATGTTGAACCATCTCTGCATCTCTGGGATAAAGCCTACTTGATCATGTGATCATGGTAGATGATCTTTTTGGTCTGTTCTTGGATTTGTTTTGTGAGTGTTTTGTTGAGTATTTTTGCATCAATGTTTATGAGAAAAATTGGTCTGTAGTTTTCTTTCTTTCTTGAGTCTTTGTGTGGTTTGAGTATCAGGATGATTGTGTTTCTATTATGTGGAATAATTTGAAGAGTATTGGCATTAGCTCTTCTTTGAAAGTCTGTTAGAATTCTGTGCTAAAATCATCTGGCTCTGGGCTGTTTTTGGTTGGAACTTTTAATGATTGCTTCTATTTCCTTAAGGGTTATAGGTCTAAGTTGTTTATCTGATCTTGATTTGTGTTTGGTAAGTGATATCTATGAAGAAAATTGTTCATTTATTTTAGATATTTTTCCATTGTTTGGAGTATAGTTTTTTAAAATATGACCTAATGGTTCTTTGAATTTCCTCAGTGTCTGCTGTTCCTTTTTGATTTATGTTGATTCTGATTTTGAGTATTATCTTTCTTCCTCTTAGTTTGGTTAAGGGTTTATCTTTGATTTTTCTCAAAGAACCAACTCTTTGTTTCAATGATTCTTTGTATTGCTCTGTTTCTAATTTGTTGATCCCTTCTCTCAGTTTGATTATTTCCTGCAGTCTATTCCTCTTGTGTGTGTTTGCTTCTTCTTCTTTTTTTTTAATAGCTTTCAGGTGTTTTGTTAAGTCTCTAGTATGAGATTTCTTCAAATTCTTTATGAAGGCACTTAGTGCTATGAACTTTTGTCATAGCATTGCTTCCATTGTGTTCCATAAATTCGGATATGTTGTTCATTCATTTTCATTTAATTTTCATAAATCTTTAATTCCTTTAATTTTTTTGACACAGTGTTGATTTATTAATGAGTTGTTCAATTTCCATGAATTTCATTTAATTCTAAGAAGTCTTTAATATCTTAATATTTTCTCCTTGATCCAGTGTTGATTCTGTAATGTGATGTTCAGTTTCTTTTATTTCTGTTGTTGTTGAAATCTAGCTTTCATCCATGGTGGTCTGATAGGATACCGAAATTATTTCAGTTTTCTTGAATTTGTTGACACTTGTCTTTTGAGCAAATATCAGGTCAATTTTATTCCATGAGATTCTGAGAAAAAGATAATATTCTTTTGTGTTTGGGTGAAACCATAGATATATGTTAGGTTCACTTGAGTCGTAATGTTTGTTAGCTCCATTATTTCTCTGTTTATTTTTTGTCTGGATGACCTACTCATTATTGAGAGTGGGTATTAAAGTGCCCCAACAATTAATTTGTTTAGTTTATGTATGATTTAAGCTTTGGAATGTTTCTTTTACAAATGTGGGTGCTCTGTGTTTGGGGCATAGGTGTTAAGAATTGCAATTCCTTTTGGTAAATTTTTCCTTTGATGAGTACTAAACGTCTTTCCCCATCTTTTTTGATTAATTTTGTTGGAAATCTATTTTGTTAGATATTAGAATGACTACACCAGCTTGCTTCTTAGGTGCATTTGCTTGGAAATCTTTCTACAACCCTTTATTCTGAGGTGATGTCTATTTTTCGTGTTGAGCTGTGTTTCTAATATATTGCAGAAGGGGATGGATAATTCTTATTTTTTTTTTTTGCTGTTGTTGTTGCTGCTGGTGGTGATTGTGTATGTGTGTGTTTGTGTATGGTTGTTTCTCTTCTTTGGGTTTTGCTATGTGAAGTTAGTTGCCTGTGTTTTCATGATTGTTATTTACTTCCTTGGGATGGAATTTTTCTTCTTGTAGTTTCTCTAGGGCTGTATTTGTGGATAGGTATTGTTTAAATCTGGTTTGTCATGTTATATCTTTTTTTCTTCATCTATGATTGAAACTTTTCCTGGGAATAGTAGTCTGGGCTGGCATCCATCGTCTCTTAGTGTCTGCAAAACATCTGCCCAGGACCTTCTGGCTTTTAGAGTCTCCACTGAGAAGTCAAGTATAATTATACTAGGTCTGCCTTTATATGTTACTTGGCCTTTTTCCTTTGCAGCTTTATTATTATTTGTTCTTTAAGTGTTTTGATTATTATGTGGTGCAGGGCCTTTGTTTTCCTTCTGTTTCTGTAAGCTTTTCATACCTTTATAGATATATCCTTCTTTAGGTTAGGAAAAATTTCTTCTATGATTTTGTTAAGTATATTTCCTGTGCCTTTTGAGGTGGGATTCTTCTCCTTCTTCTATCCCTATTATTTTTAGGTTTGTCTTTTCGTAGTGTCCCAGATTTTCTGGATATTTTGTGTTGGGAAGGTTTTGATTTAACATTTTCTTTGAATGATGAACCTATTTCTTCTGTCATATCTTCAACACTTACAATTTTCTCTCCCATCTCTTGTATTCTGTTGGTGATGCTTGCACATGAAGTTCTTGTTCATTTACCCAGACATTCTATTTCCAGAATTCCCTCCTTTTTATTTCAGGACTTGAACTGTTTCCTTCACCTGTCTTTTTATTTTTTTTTTATTCTTGGCATTTTAAAGGGATTTATTGATTTTCTCACAATTTTGTTTTTACATATTTTCCTCATTACTTCAAAGGATTTTTTTCCATTTCCTATTTAAGAGCCTCTATCATCTTCATAAAGTTGGTTTTAAGGTTGTTTTCTAGTGCTGTCTTTGATTTTTCAGGCCTTGCTTTGGTATGATAGCTGGACTGTGGTGGTGCCATATTGCTTTTTCTGTTATTGATTATATTCTGACACTGGTGTCTAGGCATTTGGATTTGGGGTGATTACAGGTGTAGGTGTTAGTTCCCAAGTTTGTCTTTTTTGCATGGGTGTTTTGTTCCTTAGTTTCTGTTTCTTCTCTAGTCCTCTGGCCTAAATGGTCAGGGGTTTTGTTTACTAGCAAGTGTGAAGGTCCAGTATTGTGTCACCAGTAGGGTTTTTATTGCCTGTAAAACCTTGAGGTTTGGTGCCTCTGCAGTTCAAAGTACCTGTGTGGCTTCTGCAGTTCTGAGTATCTGCTTGGTATGCATCTTTAGGGAGTGCTTGCTGGCTGTGGGTAGTGTTTTACTTTGGGTCCCAGATCTGGCCTAACCTTCAGTAAGGCACAAGTTTTCTGTCAAGTTCCCTTGTGTTTCTAATTTGTAAACTTTCTGTCAAGATGGGAGTGTTGCATTTTGTGATGTCATCTCCATCTACTGAGATGACCATGTACTTCATTCCTTATTCTATTATTATCATCATGTATTTATTATATTGGGTTTTCATATGGTTAATCAATCTGGCATTCCCGGAATAAATCCCCCTTGGTTATGGTATATAATACTTTTTACATTCTGTGAACACTTATAGGCAGAGCCAACCTTTCATATCCTCAGGTTCTGTGCTAGTGATTGAAGCAACTGTGGATAAAAACACAGGAGAAAACCAAACTGCATCTGTAATGAACATGCAGAGACTCCAAACAATATACTGTAACAATCACTTACATTATATTTACATCATAGAAAGAAATCAAGTTAATCATAGAAAGAAATCAAGGCAGAAACTTGGAGGCACGAGCAGATGCCAGAGGTCATGGAGAGAAGGGCTTACTGGCTTGCTCCCCAAGACTTGCCCAGCCTTCTTGTTTATAGAACTCAGAACCACCAGCCCAGGGATGATAATACTTACTTTGGGCTGGGCCATAGCCATCAATCATTAATTAAGAAACTGCCTCACAGCTGGGTCTTATGGAGGCATTTTCACAATTGAGGTTCCCTTTTTTCAGATAACTCTACCTTGTTTCAAGTTGACATAAAACTAGTCAGCATAGTATTACTGTTGCCAACTAATTCTCAGTATTGTTTTTCAGTTATGGAAGGTTTTAATCATAGGGTTTCATGAATTGTAGCTGAATATGTTTAATTCTTATACTTTATTGATAGGTTATCCTTTTCATTATAAAATATCCTTATTTATCTATATTAACACTTTTGTTTTACATTATATATACATAACATTGTTGTTTTAGCTTTATTATAGTCATAGTTTACAGAATTTTCAGTCTTTTCATTCTCTCTATTTGTGTCTTTGCATGTTAATTATGCATATTATAGGCAGCATGTAGTTGAGCTTTTAAAATTAGATTTGACAGCTTTTGACTTTTGATTAGTTTATTAATCCACTCATATTTAGTGCATAATATAGCTGGATTTAAAGGAAACAATTTTGAAACCCATCTGGCAGGAATGGAGATAGTCTAAAAACATGTGTGTATCTCTCTATTTGGCTACCACACTATTGAAACAATGGGTCCTAGGAAACTGAAATTTCTCTAGGAATCTCATGATGGATAAAGAAAAAACAGAGGCCCTGGAGACGGGCAAGGAAGAAAGATTTACAACTTGTTGGATGTCTTTGCCTGAGAGGCAGGAGGTGAGAGGCGTTGGTGTTGAATAGATCTATAGGGACTGGTTAATTCTTCTGTTTAAGCCTTGTCCTCATGCTAGTGCTGGGAGGCAGACTTGGTGATTGCTATGTCAGCTTCTACCCCTTCACAATGAACACATCTTTCTCTTTCATTTCTCTGTTTTTCTCTTGGACTTACTGAGGATTGGAGTACAAGCCTTATTTAGACAGAGAGAGTATAGATTCAGAACCATAAGAATGCTGAATTTTCCCTTCTTTCCTTCCCCCTCTTTTCTTGTTTTGTCAGAGTTTAGTTGTGTAGCCCCACCTGTCCTGAATTCATGATTCTCCTCAATCTCCCATTTATTTGGGTTTATTATTGTATACTTCCTCTGCATCAGTGAATATTTTCCTTTGGAATATTTTTGTTCCTTTCAGGTGTGCCCTTAAGGAGCTAGTATGAGATCTCTCCAAGAAGGTGCTTAATGCTCGGAGCTTTCCTCTTAGTGCCTCTGTCATTGTGTCCCCTAAGTTTGGGTATGCTGTGCATTAGTTTTCATTGAAATCTAGGAAGTCTTTAACTTCTTTATTTTTTTCTTGACCCAGTGGTAACTCAGTAGAAAGTTGTCCATTTATTATGAGTTTGTATGCTTTCTATTGTTTCTATTGTATCTGTTGTTGAAGTACAGCTTTAATGCGTGGTGGTCTGATAAGATACAGGGGGTTTATTTCAATTTTCTTGTGTCTGTTGAGACTGGCTTTGTGACTGAGTACATGGTCAATTTTGGAGAAGGTTCCATTGTAGAATATTTTTATTTCTTTATGTGGTGTGTGTGTGTGTGTGTGTGTGTGTGTGTGTGTGTGTGTGTGTGTGTTTATGTAAGTAAGTAAGTTATTAGCTAACTTTATGTCAACTCAATTTGACATAAGCCAAAGTCAGTGGAGAGGAGGGAGCCTCAATTGAGAAATTGCTTCCATAAGATTGGGCTATAGGCAACCCTGTAGAACATTTTCTTAATTTATGATTGATGTTTGAGGTTCCATCACATTATGGGTGGTGCCGTCATTTGGCTGGTGGTTCTGGGTTCTATACAAAAGCAGGCCAAGCAAGCCATTATGAGCAAGCCAGTGAGCAGCACCCCTGCATGGTCTATCTATCAGCTCCTGCCTCCAGGTTCCTTCCTTGTTTGAGTTTTTGTTGTGACTGCCTTTGTGATGAGCAGTGCCATGGAAACATAAGCCAAATAAACCCTTCCCTCCTGAGTTGATTTGGTCATGGTGTTTCATCATAGAAAGGGCAACCCAAACTAGGACAGTGTTATTTTATTAGTTTTGTCTATTGGGCCTACAATATACATGTTAGGGAAAGTCAGATTTTTGCTACCTCATTCCACTGAGCTGAAGAGGCATTGTTGAGAGCAGACTGTACCCTACCATAAATTGTTGCACTATTAGTAAACTTTTGTTTTTTTAAACTTCAACTTCCTATGAGTGAACCATTTTACAAGCAGCTTTTGGCTCCATTTTGAAGATGGCAGATGGCTCTGTATCTTGGTTGACACATGAATGGCCAGTACTATTTGTGCATTGTAGACTGATAATTAACTTGTTACTGGGAGTAGAAAGGTCATATTCACAAATGTATTGGGTGATTGGGACACATGAGCATATTGATATATTTGGGAAAATATTTCTGAGAATTTAGTATGCACCCCAGTGAGAGAAGAGGTTACAGCTCCTTCATCTGGACTCCATAAAGCGATGGAAACTTAGCAGTGCTGTGGTAAAAGCCCCATTGCTCTGTTATTTGACCACCAAGTATGTGCATCAAGGGACCAGTAGAGGATTGACTGCCTCAGGTTCTTTGGTTAGGCTTGGTCCCTGGTTGTGTTGTGGCCAACTCTTATTGCTGTCGTCTGTCTGTCTTCTGTTCACCTGTCTAGACTTGCTATCCATCCATCTGCTTGGTCTGTCTGCACCTAATTTGTCTTTTTCACCTCTGCTGCTGGACGCTGTAGCTCTGATTCTGCCATCTTACTCCAGGTCAGCAGCCCTAGTGCCTCTCCAGGTCATCTCACTGCCAAGATTCCTGTATATGTGCATTGACTTCCCAGCTTCTTGGAAATTGCTAGTCTTTTTTTTTTTTTTTTTTTTAACACCTTAGTCGCTTTGTGATCTACATGTAGACATGCAAACATATGTATGTATGCATATTTGCCATGTGAGGTGAAATATGTGGTGATGGTTAATATTAGTTCTAACTAAATTAATTAGTTAATATTGGATTAAAAGAACCCATGTTTACCTATCAAATGAAGCAAGAATATTCTGCAAATTAGACATTATGGGTAGACATAGACATCTCCATATTGTTCTTGACCTAGTGTTTTTATAACAGACATGTTTTTGTATGAGTCTATCCTTTCCTTATTATTATTATTATTATTATTATTATTATGCACATATATTCTTTGTGTTACAAAGTGAAATCATTGTTACAATATTAGCCGGTTCTAGAAGCTGGAAGGAGAATGGTGTACAAGCAGGTATGGTTTATATTTCTTAGGCATTTTTGCTTTATGGGTCACATATTCATTTTTCTATCCATTGTTCTCTCCTTATTTATGTATATTTTTATCTCTGTTCATTTTTATTTTAATTCATTTCAATGTGTGGATTATGCATTTATTATTTGATGCAGCTGCTTTTTAATCAGTTAATAAGAGAAGGGAGGAAATGGCCATTTTCCTAGTGTTTTAAAATCGCTTTTACATCAATGTTGTATTTGTTCTGTGCTTTAGAATTGCTGTTGGAGTTAATTTTGTTTACACTGAAGATTATATAATCTTTAAAGTGAATTGGCCAGCAAAGCGTTTATTTCAATTTTTTTTTGTGTGTGAGGCTTTAGTTTCTTTCTGAGATGTTGGTCTTATTGTTGTAGACTAGATTATCTTTTTCTTTCATAGTGACTGCTGTCCCACTGCTTCTAGCAATCACTGTTTCTGACAGGGAATAACTGTCGAGTTGCTGTAGGCTCATGTTAGTTTTCAATCCTCGAACTCCTGGTAAATAAACGAAGTGTCTGAATACCTTTCTTCCTCATTTATCTCAAAACACTACCAAGAGCTGCTTTGAAACCTACTTGTTCTCTCTTGCCTGGGGGCAGTTTTTATAGCTTAGCTTCCTTAGGCCCTTCATGTGCCAGGCATGTTGCTACCTTTGGATGCAATACTTTATTGAAAATGATGTATTTTTGAAAATCCATGTTTATACTTCCAGATAATGACTGGTTCCTACTGCCCACCTTTTCAGAAAGTATTTTTGCTTGCTTGTGACTCAGCTGATGCATTCGACTTAAGTCTTTTGCACAGATATCACTTTCTCAGATGTTAGAAAGTTGAACATGCATACTCATTGAGATGACGAGGTTTGGCATAGTTGGCTCTGACTGCCTTGGCCTTTCCTCATACTGCTGTCCATTGGTGTTACATTAGGCATTCAGCATCAACCTTTCCTAGCTGTTCATCTGTAGTTTTTATAATGCCGGTAGCATACTTTCTCTGTAGTATGACCCAATTAAATGCTGGCCTTTCTGCAAGGGTAGGTTTAAGACCAATGTTTGAAGTTTGTTTTGATCCTAGTGGGTGGGAGTTTTGCTAGCTATGCTTCCTGTGTCTTCTGGTAAATAGCCAGCCTTCAACTTAGATTTTTTTTTTGGTCTCACATGAATTCCAGTATCCTCTTAATTGCTCATTATAATAATCTCCTTTTTTCTAAGAATGTTCTTACTCTAAATTTCTTTATTTTTTTAAAGGGGGTTTACTGACCTTTAATCTTAGACCCCTTCTCTCCTATTACTGCTCTGGAGCTGTGGATGAGCATAGAGTCCTGTATCTTTTGGAGTGACACACACTTCATTATGCTGCCACTAATAGATGACCTAGAGGAGTTGGGCTGTTGTCCGGCCTCTCTTTCCCTGGCATAGAAACTTTTCTGTGCCTGTGAGCAGAACACCTGGGCCACATTTGCATGGTTTTGGTGTCTATACAAGGTGCAGAGGGGACCACTGACTCCCTACGTCTTCCAGTATGAACTGGAACTGAGTGCCTTATGCTTTTGTGTGTTTTGGTTTTAGCCTCCTCCTCCCACGATGGTCTTCTCCCTCCCCGTTTAAGTTACTTTGAACTGAGCATGGAGAAGAAGCAAATCACTGCTTAAGAGCCACACACACTTTTTTTTTTCAACCAAGACTCAGATTTTCTTGAATGAGTTTTTATTGGCTGAAGGCCTTTGGACAAGGGCTTTTAGTGGCTGCTTTAAAAATACCTTTCATACCTTTCACTGTCTGTTCCACTGGAAAAGACAGTGAAGCCCTTTGCTCTCCCAATTTGGTTATCTCATATTCTTCATTTTCTTTTCTTTTCTTTTCCTTTCTTTTCTTTTCTTTTTTTCTTTTCTTTGCCTTCTCTTCTCTTCTCTTCTCTTCTCTTCTCTTCTCTTCTCTTCTCTTCTCTTCTCTTCTCTTCTCTTTTCTTTCTTTGTTCTTTATGGCCTGGAATAGAATTCTAGTAGCTGTCAGGGAATTTAGTATTTTCTGTAAAAATCAAGGTGAAAATGTTTTCTTTCCATTAGACCCTTCACCCCTTATGGTAGACACTGTGAACTAGCCCCCCCTCACCTTTGTCTATCTCACTTTTGATTTCATGTGTAGGCTCTACAGTTTGACTTGAAGTGTGGGAGACACTGTCACCTTGGTTCACATCTAGCTGTGTTTTCCTCCACTGGCTATAAACCAGCTTCTGTAAGCTATCATGCAGACCATCTTGCTCAGATGGTGTTCTCTTCAAAGTTCATTCTTGTATTGCTTTACTGCTTTCATGAGCTGAGATAGTCATGGAACAAGTTTGTGGATGGAATGGCATGTCAGAGTGAGGGTACAAAGGGTTGGTTGACTGTCCACCATGGACGCTTGCTTTGAGACTACTTCATTGAGGTAGCTGTCTGGTAAGGACAGTCAAGGCCAAGTTACAAGTGAAACCCTATTGAAAGTCAAGGGCAGAGGGTCGGTCAGGAAGGAGTCATCCTTAACGTGCAATTTAGTTGCAGCCATTAATAAGACAGAGCTTTCATTGTGGAAATGGAAATGAATGGGTGCTTTGCCTGAGGAAGTGCTGCATGGACATTATTTGAAAAGAACTGTTTGTAAAATGAATTAGAGCAAGACATAAATTCATCCTTATTCAGGTTGTTTTGTCTCAAAGTGGGGGTACTGGGAAGTTTGCTTCTTTAATGATCCGATGTGTAAATTAAATTTTCTGAAAGCACACTCATTTCTAAACATTAATTTCAAACTCATTTTAATTATTTCACAATAGTCTCTCTCTCCCTCCCATCTTCAGGGAAAACCCAATTGTCATGTAACATTCTTTTATAGAGTTTGACCTCAGTGACTTATAATGGAAAAGACTTTTTATTTCATTTGTGTATGTGTGTGAGATGTGTGACAGTGTATGTGTCACAGTATGCATGTGGAGGTCAGGTAACCATCGGTGGGAGTCTGTTTTCTCCTTCCACCCAGGGATCAAAGTCAGGCCATTAATTTACTTACTGATGGGGAAAAAAGTTGCATACATAATAAAAATAGCATTTCCATACTGAAGTGCATGCATGGAATTGCTTTTCTATGAAATTGATTTTTTAAATTTTAGATGTTAATTGTGGTTTGAGCAAATATTTGTTTAGATTCTTGCTTGAGGGAGATTTTGGAAAATATGAAGACCCACAATTGACGTGAGATGTAGAATTTAGTTTCCTACAAGTGATCTATAGGTAAAGTAAATATGTGTTTCCTTTCTTTCTTTCTTTCTTCCTTCCTTCCTTTCTTTCTTTCTTTCTTTCTTTCTTTCTTTCTTTCTTTCTTTCTTTCTTTCTTTCTCCTAAAGGCAGCAGGAGCAATTCGACCTCTGGTGTCCACTGTCATCAGTCCCTCAGCTGATGGTTGCTTAGACCACTCACTGGACCGTGCTAAACACAGGGCAAGCGAAATGCCACAGGCTTTTCTCTTTGATGTGATCTATGAAGCATATCAACAGGTAAGAATCTGGGCCTTCAGAAACCACTATTCTGTTTTTCTAAAACTGTGTTCACACTTGAATTTCTAGAAAAACCTGCAAGATTCAGCATGTAGCTGTACTCCATGGCAGAGTGTATACAGTAGAGCAATGGGACTTCTCTATTGGCTTAGAATAGACACACAGCAAGACAGGAAGAATCCATTTGGTAGCTGCTTAAGCTCTCTCCTCCTTTTGATGGGTCACAGAAAGCAATTCCTGGAGCTATGGAAATGTAGGAACATGTGTGTAATGCTTAGAAGTCCATTAGAGGCTCAGAGCCCAGGGGCTGGGGAGGGGCTTGGTCACTTAGATTTCCTCTGGCTAGCACTTAGAGAAATTCCACATTCTCAGGAGGAATGCAGATGGGCAGTGTAAACAGTGCTATGCATTCAGGTAATTCCCCACAGCACAGCCCTCCCAAACAGTGGTCCACACCTGCCATATAGACAGTTGTGTCTTCTTTAGGACAGTCGTTTTAGGCCCAATAATGGTGAATTTTCTGCATAGATATGTAGACATCTTAACTAAATATTTAAGTTAAGCAACTAAAAAATTATCACCCTACAAATTGACACTGGAGTATCTGTATTTTTTTTTCCACTTGGAAAGCTTCTGCACTTACATAATTTTCTATTTGCTTATATGTTTGAACAAGTCATTATTGAGTATCATGTAAATGATCTATCAGAAACTTCTCAGTGAAACAAGGTGGAGTAACTCAGTGCTCAGTTGACATTGGGTAGTCAGTAAATGTGTTGAGAGAGATGGTTAGTTAAGGTTATAAGGTAATGATAATAAAGACATTTATGCTAAATATTGTATATATAGTTAGGTTAGAGAATGGTAATAGTTATTCCCATACATTCATTAAATTATCAATATTTGGCTCCAGTTAGTTTTAGAAGATTGATGATATAGAATTTTATTTCAATAATTTTTCTTTTCTTAAAATAATTTGGATTATAGGATATTACTTTGAGAATTTTATTTTAATTATACTCATTATACTACTATGGATTTCTCCAAATTGAGTGCATGTATTCCATTCTATAGACTGGGTGTTGTTGAGCCATCAGCACATTTCTGAGATTTGTGAAAGTGTTTATTAATGTTAATATATACTGTTCTATGTTTTGATTTGAATATAAACTGTCCACCAAACTCATGTGCTGAATACTTGACCCCACTCTGGTGGTACTGTTTTAGGAGGTGGGAGGACCTTTATGAGGGAGGCTGGAAGAGGTAGGCTGCTGGTGGCATGCCTTGGAGGGAAGTATTGTTCTGTTCTCTTTTATTTTACTTTTTAGTTTCTTGAGACAGGATCCCGTATACCAGTCTGACCTCAAACTGTCTGTGTAACCAAGGCTGGCCTTGGTCTTCTGTGCTGGGGTTGTGAGCATGACCCACCATGGCTACCTTGCTCTCATTAACTGTCTTTATCTCTGCTTCCTGACCACTGTGATGTAAGTCCTTCTTCCCTTAAGTTGTTTCTGTCAGGTATTTTGTCATAGTAATGGAAAGCCCAAGACATAGAACATATTTATGATAATTGGGGTGATTTAGATAGTGTATTATGGTGTTCTAATACTTAGAATGGATTCAAAGGTAAAATTGGAAATATTCTCTCAGTAGATTATTACATAACAAAGATAGGGAAGCATCATAGACCAAATATTTGCTTTGAGAAACTAGGATACAGTTATCCTTTCTGAGATGGAAGTGAAGGTTTTAGGGGATCACTTACAAGCTTGAGATTCTTTGTAGACGTAGGATTATGAGTGTTCAGAAAGTATAATGAGGAGTGAAGACTGAGTTTTGTAGAACACAGAATCTTACTTGCTAATTAATAGTCTGATGATGCTGAAAGCTCTTCCTTCCTTCATCTTGTATCTCCCTCTTTTATTGCTTTAAAACTTGGGATCAGACCCCAAGTTAACTGTGCATGTAAATGTTAGTCATTTAAGACTGTGTGTAGCAATCTTTCCTCTTAAGGCTGAAGACTCCAAAATAGGAGACTAAAGTATTTTCATTGGCTTCTCAACTTGGAGCTATTACAACCTTCTCTTCCAGAAGCCTGGAGTGGAGGTTAAAAATCTTCTGCCATTTCCCCAAGTTTTTCAGGGTCAGGAGAACCTTTCAGACAAACAGTCCATGTTGAGGAGCAATCACGTTATTCCCTGTAATCAGAAGCAACATGGGAACCAAATTTTTACTTGTTTCACAGTTTTGTTCGACAAAAACCTTGTAAACAGAAGAAGCTTGTCTTCCTAAACATCAACAACTCAGCATCAGGTGGAAAGAGGGTGTTGACTAGATAGACCACAGTTTGATAGAGACTGCTGGACATGACACATTTCTCGTTCCCCTTCTATTCAGTCATAGAAATCAAGTTAGCATCTGTAAGTGCTTACTTACCAAGCCAGGGTAACCTGACTATGGCCCTTGGGAATGTCATCTATTTAGCCATGGGTTGGAGGGGGTCACAGCAGTACTGAGGCTGAGTGAGACAAATTCATTGCAAGCAATCAGACATTTTATAACCTTAACAGAAACAGAATACAATGGCGGTTTCCAGATCAATATGATGTTAGTTGCCAGGACACAATGATGTTTTCAAGTTATCCAGGCTACATGAGATTAATGTCTAAGACTAATTGTTCTGTCAAATTCCTATATGCTTCACTGATTTCTAGGGAGCACAGAGAAGCACATGCTGCCTGAATGCTTCACTGCCTGAGGGAGTGTCTCAGTTTCTCAGGAACAGAAAGGTACACAGTGCTACAGGAACCTAACCTGAAAATTCTATGACACTTGTCTCTACACCAGGCCTCCATGATTCTTTGCACTTCCCTCCTTTCATTTTTTTTTAAATTTCAGAATATTCAAGTCAATATTCAAAGTAGACATAGGGTAGCACATCAATGTCAAGGCTATAATGCTTCTCAGTATAGTCAACGAAAGAATTCTTTTTGGCTTTCCTATGAACCACAGTTTAGAAGTTCAATTAAAGACACAAAAGTGATGCTCAAAAATCTTTGATAGGTTTTTGCTCAGCAACTGATAAGGGTGATTCACTTAACTTTGAATGCTGAATGGTTAATATTTTATCATCCAAGGCCCAAATATCAGTGCTTAAATTGTCACATGACTTTGTTCCTGTAAGATGATTACAAATTGACTCTAGTTAAATTTAGAATAATTAATGTAGAAGAAGTTTCTGTCCCACCTAGTCTTATAGCCATTTAGCCCCAAATAAACACACAGAGGCTTATATTAGTTATACATTGTTTGGCCAATGGCTACTGCTTCTTATTGGCTAGCTCTTTCTTAATTATTAACCCCAATGTTTTTAATCTATATATTTCTACATGGTCTTGGGCTTACTGGTGATGCACAATCCCCTTTCTTCTGCAGCTACATGGCATATTTCTGGCAGCCCCTCTCTCTGTCCTCTCCCCAGCATTCTCCTCATCTCGTAGACCCGCCTAAACTTTCTGACTGACTTCTGGCCAATCAGTATTTTATTCATCAACCAATAAAAGAAACATATATACAGAAAGACATCCCCCATCAAATTTACGTAAACAAGAGTGCTATTCTCTTCCCAGTTAACAAAGTAAAACACAGGATGGGGGCATTATCCCCGGTGTGTCTCAGCAGTAATAGATACCCTCACCAGAGACAAGTGTCAGGGAACAGCAATTCTTCAGTCATGATGCCCTCCCGTCCCCCACCGACCTCACCAGCTCTTTCCCCTCAGTCACTAGTTTCCTCATCTGAGTCATTGTTGGTAGGCTGTCTTCTTGGCTGATGACCGTGTCATGCTATTCATGTCTTCTTCACCCCAAGGAAACACACAAGCGTAGCCACAGTTCCGGTGAATGGCTGGATCTGAGCCTTTCCATTAACCAGATGTAACATTTCTCCAAAGAATCCTGAGCCTGAATTGTTTTGGAGGGGCCCAAAAAGATCTAAAACAGTATTGACAAATTTAAAATTTGGCTAAGCCTTGCCCAAATTAAAAAAAAAAAATCAAAGTGTATAGAATAGAAGATGAAATCTTGTGAGGAGTAGCCATGCCACTCTTCCCCTCCATGCCACTCTTCCCCCCCTTCTTTGTTGTAAATAATGTTTAAGTTGTCCATTAGTTCTTTCCACAAAAGATTGACTTTGAGGGTTATGTGGAATGTCTGTGATGTGGCTTGCAGCATACTGTTGGCAAAATTCCGGAAAAGGCTTGGCAGAGGATGCAGGAACACTGTCAGTTCTTAATGTTTCACAGGGTCCTAAAATAGTAAAAACTCTTAGTAAAAAGGCGACAACACTCTTAACTGCTTTTGCTGATAGGGGAACAGCAAAAATGAGCAATGAAGAGGTGTCCACAATGACATGGACATATTTGAGCCGACCAAAACTAGGGATGTGAGTAATGTACATATGCCAAATAGGGTTTGGCAATAATCCTCAGGGAGTTAGAACATAAGAGGAATGAGGCTTGATATCCATTTTTACACATGAAGGATATTAAACATATTTTCAATGCTGAAGCAGTATTTGATGAAAGCAGCCATGAGATTCTCATTTTTTCTTTAGGTTGTTAGTTCCCAGGAAAAGAGATAGTGATAAAAAGGAATCCAGCTTTGTATTCCCTTCAGACAGAGGTTCTAGAATGTTAGAACATGACCTAGTATGGCGAAAATAAATTGGATTTCCCATAGTTGCAACTCCTGTTAATTAATTGTAATAAATCATGAATAGAGTTACCTGATTGACAGACCCATATTGCTTCTAGACGCTGGCCAGACTGTGTATTGTGAATCAGAATTTAAATGTGGATGTTGAAGGTAGCATTATATGGTGGTGTAAATCATGTAATTCCATTTTTTGTACAGAAGCACTTGGGCCAGTCAAATTCAGTGAAGCATCTCTAGAAACCACGGACCTCATCATCTTCTGTGGCATCTGCTGATTCTGTCTGTCTGTCTGTCTGTCTGTCTGTCTGTCTATCTATCTATCTATCCTATCACTCTATCTCCCATCTCTACACACACATGTAAAATAATTCTGTTCCTTTCTTTTACCATTACTTTTATCTTTGGTTTTAGGACATGGGTCTAAATATAATTTGTAGGGATTCACACAACTTGAGTTCGCTGTGGCCTAGGAATTGAGAAACAGAGAAATTTTACTACACTTAGACTTCAGGGCAGCTAGACAGATAAACATGGAGGTGACATCATATAGAAATTTGATGCTTTGAATTGGATCAAGATCATCAAATAGAAAGAGAACAAAAAACTGAACCAAAGTTTTGAACCCATGGGAGGATTGTTATTTCATATGGCTGTTTCTAAAATGTTACCAGAAACTCCATGGATTAAAACACCCCTATGGTTCTTGAGATTGGAATGCTAAAATAAAAGTGTTGTCAGGATATTGCCAGTTCTGAAGGACCTGGAGAGGAGTCACTTCCTGTCTTTTTCTTTTCTTCCATGCTGCTTGCATTACATGCCTCTTGGCCCTTTTCTTGCACCATTACTGTCACATGCCCTGAGATTGCTCTGGTCTTCTGCCTCTAGAATAATCCTTGTGATTGCTAGGACCTATTTGGGTAATTCAGGATAATTTTCTTATCTCATTATTGTTCAGTTAATCATCCTTTGCCATCTGTTAACAGATTATAGGGATTAAGACATGGACATCATTGTACAGGGAAATACTGCACAGCATACAGAAGATGAGGAGTAATTGGCTGATGGGAAAGATGATTGGTCATATAACTAAGCAGATCATTTCCCAGAAATATTGAAGGAAGCATTGAAGGAAATATTCAGAATTTCTTGAGTGATAGATAAGTATTTATGGGAAATTGTGCCCATGAACCTTAGCAAATTGCTGTGATCACTAGTGATTAAGAATAATGGCATATATGGGAATCTGGTTTGAATTAATTTTAGAGAAAATAGAGGATCAGTTTGTGTGACATGAAAAGTAAAAGACCCAGAGACAGATGTTGGAGTTGAAGTTTCATGATGAAGATCAGAAAAACAAAGCAACCAAGCTACTGGCTCTTACCTCTACCTCAGGCTGGAAGGGCTGATCCTGTCTCCATGAGCTCTTACCGAGCCTCAGATTGCTGCTTCTTCTCATCATGGCTGGAGAATCCAATGCCTTCCTATCCTCATTGTGGCTGGAAAATGAATGGCAGCTCAGACACCCAGTTCCTGTCTTAAATACCTCTCATGAGTCCTGGGATTAAAGGTGTGAGCTCTGTTATTCTTTTAAACTGATCCTATCTCTTGAAGCTCTGGTGGCCTTGAACTCAGAGAGATCCATCTGCCTTTGTCTTCTGAGTCCTGGGATTAAAAGTGTGTATTCCCACTGCCTGACCGTTATGGCTTGTGCTGACTTAGCTTTCTGACTTTAGCTTCAATAAATCATAAATAATGTATCACCACAAGTTTGAGGAAGCACTCTGACACATTTGGGCTGGAGACAAAGTAGGTAGCTACAAGCAGTTTTAGATCAAGGTAGATGACTTAACAGCTCATTGATGAAAATGCTTCCGTAGAAGACAGTGTTGGAGTGAGAGATGGAACTCTGTAGTAGGGGTGTTAGATACAGCTGACCTTGGTTGGGAATGTAGATAGCACAGGGCCAGGAGACATGTAAAGCAGGTGAATACAGATGGAGTTGTGTATGTGATGGGAGGAATTGAAATTTGTTCTATTCTTCTGTTTTCTGTGTTCTAGGGAGCAGGGCAAGGGCTATGAGTGACATGTTTGGTATTGTCAATACTGTAATTTCATTCTTCTCTCCCAGCCTTCCTTTTGTGCTTGAGATTGAAGCCAGGAACTTGCCCCTGTTAGGCAAGCACTCGGTCAACTTTTCACTCTTACATTTGGTCTAAAACACATATAAAACATTTCTGATGATAAAAATAATGGGTCTGTTTTGGGGGTGTTTATAGCAAACTAAGAAAAAGTTTTGATTGAAACATCTGCAAAGCAATGGAATGGTTCAGTCATTTGTGTGGCCTTGAGATAGGACTTATGCTGGCTGCTTATCAGGGCAGAGATTCTCTTTGTGGAACTTATGTAAGAAATGCGTACTGGAATGTATCATTTTCTGATATTTGAGTAGAAATATGCTAACTGTAGCCAAGGTTGTTTGAAGTTGAGTAAATGCATGTTGTAGGTGATTGTTGGATATTATAGATGACTCTGATGAGCACAGGGGACACACTTCTGTTCTGTGCAGTCTGCTTGTTTCCATTCTGCTTCCCACTTTCTTTACCTGTGCTGTCATCATAGTCTGCTTCTTTTAGCTTCTTCCCACATTTCCTTCTGTCTGGGGGAATTTGCATTCCTCTTTTGCATTGCTCTTCAGATACCAAGCAGACACTCAGGGATGCTTTCCCAGCTCTAGGCAGATGAGGTTAGGCCAAACCATTTCATGTTTTTAATTCCTTTCCATAGTGACTTAGGAATTCAACTGTGAAATCTGTAACTCTAGATAGGTGGTGAGCTTTATGAAGGTAGGTGTCTTAGCATTTCTTTTATTTTTTTTCTTTTCTACCACTAAAACTATTTATTTTCAGTTAAGTTTTTCTTTTGTATTGCTATATTAAATCATTTACATGAGTAGTTGCTATAATAGTTTTTTTCATGTTGATTTTTGTCATTTTTGCTGTTTTAGAAATAGAAAAGATAGGGGCTGTGGAGAACAATTTAAGAAACAGAATGGCCATCATTGGGGAATGACAAGATGAATAATGACATGTTACATGAATATTATGTAGACACTAAAATTCCTACTTCAGAAGGATTCACATTGTATGCCTGAATTGTATCTTATATAAATCTTATCTAATGAATACGTATTTAACATAAATTTACTGTATGTATGTCATACATGCATACATTTCTAAAACTGATTATGAATAGGGAACAGATAAGGAAATGAGCTATAGTGACAACACCAACTTTTGTTGATCAGATTACAAACTTTTTCCTTTTAAAGATGCCTCTACATGTAGACAAGTCTCTTACATTTGAAGGAAAATAGAGCTCCGAAGGTGCTAATAAATATCTAGATTTGATTAAAAGCTATTGTTGTGCAGCATTGCTTCTGGTTGCCTCCAACCCTCCTCTCCCTCTTAGATCTGCTTTGTCCTTTATTCATATTGCTTGTGGCCCCAGCTGAGCTAAGAATTTTTCTGTGTTGCTTGAACAACATGGGGAGATGATGAAGATTCCACAGAGCTTACTGTGTTCTTTTAACCCAGAAAAGGTACTTTTCATTGTGTTCCTTATTTTAGGCACAGAATTCGTTTCCAGAATCACACAACACTACCAGGGGTGCCACAGAATAACAGAAACTAAACCAAAATGTATTCCAGGTCATAAAATGATCCTTTCCATGTCTCCAAGAGCCAAGGGGCAGGCAGGGCACACGGTGATATTCTTCCTATGTCCACAAGAGCCAAGAGGCAGTCAGAAGACAATAAGAGCAAAACAAAACAGATACTGCTATGCTTTATAGAAGTGTTCATAGGATGGGCACCTTTGGAAAATAGAGGGCTGATGTTTCCATTTCAAGAGGCAGAAACAATGAGTTACCTGGTTTTTCTTAAAATAAGAAAATATTCTATTTTAGTTTTTTCTTCTCTCATATTTTATTATATTATGTTTGCAGTTTCCCCTCCTTTTCCCCCTCAGCCTCTCCCACCACCTTTTCTCTTTCCCTCAGATCCACCCTTCCTCCATCTCTCAGGGACATCAACCAGATGCGGCATAAGAAACTATAATATGATGGGGCACATACCATCATATCAAGGCTGGATGAGGCAATTTATTATAGGAAAAGAGTCCCAAAAGCAGTCAAAAAAGTCAGTGACAGCCCTGGATGAACTTTTCAGAGTCCCACAAGAACACTAATAATTATATATATGCAGAGATCCTAGGTCAGTCTCTTACAGGCTCCCTGATCTCTTAGAGCCCCCATGAGTCCCAGTCAACTGATTCTGTGAGCCAAGTTCTCCTGGTGTCCCTGTTCCCTCTGCTTGTTCCCATCCTTCCATCTCCGCCGCCCCCCCCACCCCCACTTTGAAGGAATCCCTGAGCTACACCTAATTTTTGGGCTGTGGGACTCTTCATCTGCTTCCATCAGTTTCTGGATGAAGTCTCTCTGATCTCTTTGATGACAGTTCTTCTAGGCTCAGGTCCCAGGATACTCAGCAGGCAGGACAAGCTATAGGTTGAAGGTTTTGTTTCTGGATTGGTGTCCCAGTCCCTCCACTGGAGGCCTTCCCTGATTACAGAAGATGGCCAGTTCAGCATTTATGTCCCCTATTACTAGGACTGTTTGCTAGGGTTATTTTCATAGTTCCCAATGCACTAGGCTTCCATCTCACCCACTTCCAGATGCTTCCCAATTCCAGTTTCTCCTAGTATTTTCTCCCTGCTATCCCTTCTGATCCACCCTGTTCTCAACCCTACCCACCCCCAGGTCACCCTCAATATCTATTCTGTCCCCCCCCCCTTAAGCCCTCTTTGTTACTTTGCCTCTCTACGTCTGTGGATTACAGTGTGACTATCTTTTACTTTATAGCTAATATCCATTTAGAACTGAGTACATACTATACTTGTCTTTCTGGGTCTGGGTTGATTTTTTTCTAGTTGTATCCAATTGCCTGAAGATTTCATGATGCTGTAACACAATGGGCAATATTTCATGGTGTAAATGTATCACATTTTTTTTATCCATTCTTCTGATGAGGAACATTTAGGTTATTTCCAGGTTCTGATTAATATGAATAAAGCTGCTATGAACAGAGCTGAACTCCTTGTGGTCTTGAGGTAGATCGATGCCCAATTTTCTGAGAAACTGCTATATTGATTTCCAAAGTGGCTGTACAAGTTAGCAGTCCCACCAGCAATGGAGAAATGTTTTCATTAGTCCACATCCTCTCCACCATGAGATGTCCCTTGTGTTTTTGATCTTTGCCTTTCTGATGGGTATAAGGTGGAATCTCAGGGTAATTTTGATTTGCATTTCCCTGATGGATAAGGATGCCCATTTCTTTAAGTGTTTCTAAGTCACTTGTGACTCCTCCATTGTGATTTCTTTGTTTAGATCTGTATTTCATTTTTTAAAAAAATTGATTAGTTTATTGATGTGTAGTTTCTTGAGTTCTTCATATTTTTTAAATTAGCCCTCTGTCAGATGTGGAGTTGATAAAAATATTTTCCCATTCTGTAGGCTGCCATTGTTTTTTCAATTTATGGTGTCTTTTGTCTTGCAGAAGCTTTTCAGTTTCATGATGCCCCATTTATTGATTGTTGATCTTACTGCTTGTATTTGAGGCACGAAGTGTTTGAGGCTATTTCCCACTTTCTCTTTTACCATGTTTAGATATGTTCAGTGTATCTGATTTTATGTTGAAGTCTTTCTCCATCTGGACTTGAGTTTTGTGCAGGGTGATAGATATGGATCGGGTTTCTACTGCTGTGTGAAAATAGCATGACTAAAAAAAATGCGGGAGAACAGGGTTTATTTAATCTTTAAGACTGTAGTCCATCATCCAGGGAAGTCAGGACAGGAACTCACATCAGGTACCTGTATGTAGGAATAGATGTAGAGGCCATGGAGGAATATTTGCTGGCTTTCTCAGCTTGCTTTTTATAAATCTTGGACCATCTTTACCATCTCCTGTGCCACTGACTCACGTACATTAATCATCGATCGAGAAAATTTATCATAGGCCAATTTAGTGGGGGTATTTTCTCAATTGATGTTTCCTCCATGAAAATGACACTAGTGTGTGTTAAGTTGACATAAGTTTAGCCAGCACTAATCTGTCTTGTTCTTAACAGCCTGTCTAATATTTCGTTAATGTCACATCATATCTTTTCTGAATAATAGCTGTATAAATGTGTATGAACATGATAATACACTGGGGAATAGGGTCTACACATGCTCCTCAGACACTTCTCCCTGTGGTTAGGTCTTTATGCAAATATCATTCCCTCTAAAGCCTTCCCTGAGGTCCATGTGTGGCAACTCTTTGTTTTCTTTATTAGAGTTCACTGCATAATATCTACCTTTTTGATATTTTTTTTCTTTCTGTTCTGTTGGAATTTCACTTCCACAAGGGCAGGAACTTTGTCTTATCAGATTTACCTCTAGTAGCTGTAAGGCTTCATGGTTCACATCTAGTCCTTAATAAGTGTTGTTGAATTAAATTTTGTAAATCAATACATGTCTATATAAATACAGTGCTGTCAGTGGTACAAATAGTCTCATATAGGGCAATCTCTTTCTCCCATCTCTACGTGTGTGTGTGTGTGTGTGTGTGTGTGTGTGTGTGTGTGTGTGTGTGTGTTTTATTGGGGGGTATAACCCAGTTAAAGAGCATGTTTCTAATGTGTGAAACTATTGGTTTAATCCATAGCATGACAGATAAAGCAAAATGAAACACAGAAACCAATCCAAACAACAACAAAATAAACCCTCAAGCCTTTATCTGTTCTTAAAAAAAAAAACCGTTTATTTTATCAGGAAGTCATAAGAGTTATGAGCAGAGAATTATGGGTGGTAATTTGTAGTACTTTAATAAAAGTGAAACATTCTACTCAAACTATATATCTTGATATAAGTTAAAATGTACCATGCTTGTTATTAGACATTTAAAAAGCTCATTAACATTGTTTTGCATAAATGTTTCATAAATACTCATGACAGCTGTCACAGTAACTTTGGCATGTTTGGCATTACACTAATATATAAAATGACCTCTCTGGTTATCTAAAGCATACATAATTTAGACACCCAACACAGGAAGATGGGTTGTACCTGTAAATCCTCATGTTCATGTGCTGGGAATGCAAAAATTTAAAAGTCATTAAAACCTGTAAGTTTGATACTCAGGCTACATAACATTACAATAAAAATATTTAGTAATTTCTTTCCCTTTATTCTTGTGTCACTAGATAATTACTGTTTTTCTTTCTTCTTCTCTTTTTCTTTTGTTTTTTTAAAAGCTCATTTGTAAAACAAGATTACCCTCTAGGAATTAAAAAAAATATAGTAAGAAGTTGCTTAAGGAAAAGATTCCTAGAGAAAATAGCACGAATAAAAGAATACCAAACTAATTATATAGTTAGAAGTGTGAACTAAAACCCAGAGAGCAGTTCTTGGGATTCCTACTGATTGGTCAGATATGTCATTGTGTCCTTGCAGTTTTAAGGCAAACAGTAGACTATTACACAAAACCTTTTTCAAATTACACAAGTCTGTTTCTTGAGAAAGTGGTAGTGGTCACAGATCATATCCCAGGCTTTCTTGTTGGGAAATTCCATTCATTTCTTGCACACACATTTCCAAGTTTATGATGTTTGGAATGGCTGGTTTGTTAACTAGACTTTGAGAATACACATGCAAAAAAGATACAGTAAGATGTACTGTATACAGATTTTTCTCTGGACTTCCAGCTCACATGGAGACTTATTATTAATGCTTATATTTGTTCCACTACTTCTTACAACTTAAATTAACTAATTTGTACTACTTTACTTTCTGCCATGTGGTGTTACTTCATCCTGCTTTCCAGAGTTCTCTCTCTGCTTGGAAGTCTTGCCTATACCTCCTGTGTAGCTATTGGCTATTCAGCCTTTTATTATACCAATCTCAGCCACACATCTTCAAGTACTGTACAAATGTCTCACATTTCATCCTTTTTGTCTATATAAAAGGTAAGGTTTTTTTTTTTTTTTTTAACCCTAACAGGGCAAAACTGCATACAATAAGAACAATTGTCATGTCAGCATTGCATTCACAATGTCTGGTCCATTATTGATAAATTCAGAGAAAATGCTATCATCATCTATGCTATCTTAGTGAGACAAACCTTAAATGGGGCACACCATCCACTGCATGTCTCTGACTTCTACTCCAAGTCCCTACATCTTGATTCTCCACTACATCTTCCAGAATCCTCCTTGTCCCTTAGTCCTGCCTATCTTCCTTTCCTATTGGCCAACAGGGCTTTATTCATTAACCAATAAGAGAAACCTATTTACAAAATGACATCTCCTGTCATGTCTCTGTAGGGCAAGCCTACCATATAGACTACTTTTCAGGCCCTATGTGGGTATTTGAGACTCCATGTTAGTTACCATATATAAATAGACTTTTCTTTGGGCCTCCAGCTCACAATAAATGCCATGAAAATTTATTATTTATGAAAGCTCAGCCTTAACTTAGGCTTGCCTCACTAGCTCTTGTAACTTAAATTAACCCATCTCTATACTAATCTATGATCTGTCACATTATGTTATCCTATCTCCCTACTGCTCATTCTGCTTCCTCTGAGTCTGACTGGTGACTCTGCTTTCTTCTTTCCAGAGTTCTCTCTCTACCCTTAAGTCCCACCTATACCTCCTGCCTAGCTATTGGCTGTTCAGCTTTTTATTACAACAATCACAGAAATGCATCTTCACACAGTGTACAAATATTTCACAGTAATTTACTAGTTCTATGGGATGTTAATTGATTAAAAATTTGCCTTGCTGTTCTGGAGTTTTGTGTAGGTTCATGGAGTATTTGCATGCTATTTTACAGTATAGTTTTGGAAGATCTTCTGTTTACAGTACATTGCCCTACTGAACTGTGAATGCAATGTCTTTCTTAGTTTTCACTGTTTCTTGCTATGTCCCTGGGCAGTGAACTAGGAGAAAATAGAGGAATGTAAGAGGGATTTGATTCATAACACATGTAATACCCATATCCACATGGTTTGAAATGCCATGTGGATATGGCAAGACAAAGACAAGTCTGTGTCTTGTTTGGTCAAGATATCTGGGATTCAGCTGCTGAGTTAATAGGAAACCACTGAAAAGGATGGATGAAAAGTGTCTAGCTTTTGTCCTCTGAGCAGTGTGATTTCATTTCTTTTTAAAGTCTTATTTCTTGTACCCTTCTCTTTCATTTCGGATCTTTCAGCAAGGATGGATAGAGCAGTACTGAGTGTGCATTGGGGTTTGGATTAGAGTTTGAGGTTATTGGTATTTTCAGTCTTAATAAAAGGAGCCCAAGAGTGAACCTGATGCTATCACTGGGGACTGACAGAGACATTACGGAGAAGTGGGAGAAGGCATAAGTTCTTTGTCAGCAATGGTATGAGGAAAGGGATAGGAAATAACAAGGTGTGTGTGTGTGTGTGTGTGTGTGTGTGTGTGTGTGTGTGTGTGTTACTCCTGCACTCACACAAGCATTTGTAGGTAACTGAAAAACCAGAAAAAATGAAAGTGAAATGGCTAGGGATTAAAAGATGAAGCATTCTGAATCAGGAAGGAGCAGATTTTTTATGTTAATGTACCTACATACCATCATTTCTTTCTGCATAAATGCCATTTGCTAATCATTGTGGCAATTGTTGCATCTTGGCTGGGACTGCAAACAGGATTTGCTGTGTTGCCTCATAGTGAGCACCAGACTCAATTTCTGTAATTTGTTGGAATTGAATACTGTCCAATCATGGTTTTCTCTACTTGTCATTTTTGTCATTTTCTCTTCCTACTTTAATTTTTCTTCTAACAACTATTACACAAGGTACACTAATTTAACCATGTTATTTTTCTGGTCTTCTTGTGGGAAAATTCTGGAGTGCAGACCAAGACTCTATGGCCTTTTCCAGGATCATCAAGTACAACAGTCCTTCTCTAGAGAAATTCGTGGTTATTAGAATAAAACCATATTTTTTCCCCTCTGATTCAGTTTCAGTGTATCAAGATACATTTATAATTATCAGTTTAAACTTAGTTACCTGAGTTTATCTAGGCTCACAATATCTCCTATTTGAATGTTTAACTTTCTAATCTTTTTTAGTCCAGTGTCTAATTTTAGTTGATTTTTATCTAGTGAAGATAAAGCTTTTCAATACACTCTCTCTCTTCTTGTTGATATTTTATTTCACTTTCTCTTGCTTATCCTCATACTCTGAATTTCGGTGTCCTGCTGAAATTCATATACTATAATCTAAGCTCCACAAACGTGACATTAAAAGGGAGTCTTTTGGGAAGTTGTTTGGTCACTAGACTCCATAGCACAGAGTGGGACTGATATACCTACCGAAAGAACCACAGGAAGCTTGCTTCTGTACAAGGAGACAGCAGCAGAACCATCTATGTAGTTACACTATCTCTATAGAATTTATCCCAGCTATATGCAGAATCTGTTGACTTGATTTTGGACTTCACAGCCTCTAGAATTGTGGTAATTGTTCTTGTCCATAAATTATCCTATTTGACTTATAGCAATCTAAATAGACAGACTTGTTGAAATCCCATTAATACTTATAATTAATATTTCTTATTCATTTTTATTCCCTGTATCTTTATATTGATTTAGTTCAATTTCTTTTATAGCCTGTCTCTAAGTCACCTCAGAAATGAGAGAAGCCACATATCTTGGCAGGTGCCATACTGCTTCACCACATCCATAGAACCCACACCTGTGGCTCACATGCTGACCATTGCTTTGTCACGCAGGGCTGGGAGAGACTGCGAGATTCAGAGGTCAGGCATGTTGGGTTATTGGCCTTTCATGCATTGTACTTTATTATATTTCTACATTTTTACCTGCTAATTCCTCATGTTTGGATATTTTATTGATAGTCACTGAAAAATATATGCAAGAATTAAATTGATATTCTTGTTTTAATTCTTAGTTTTGAATATCCAGCTCATTTATTTGGAACTTTTACAATCCTTGAGATATGGCACTCATGTATTATACATTTCCTTAATAATTTCTCAAATTACTAAGGTATTTTCTGTTATAATTCTTAAACAGTCTTTACTGTTATGCGTTTGTTTCTATTGGTATATTGGCCTTATAGGTGGCAAATATTGAAAACTTGATGTTAATCCAACACTTAAATGGTAAGGAGATCATGCCATATGGTGTCTTTTGCTTTGACCTTAGTGTACTTTTGCAGAACATCAAGCCTAGTCATAGGTGAATGTATGTCACTGTATGATGATAGTTGAATGTGTGTCATTGTATGATTTAAAAAGTTGATTGTCTTGTAGCAAAAAATATGACATAACCCAGAGATGTACTTTTTTCCCTTTTGCACTAAGAAAATGGGACTTATTGTAAAAGAGTTAGAAATCACCACCTCCAAAGCTTTAGACTTTTACCCTACCTCACACTTCTTTAGGAATGCATGCTAACAGGCCACAAAACTATTTCTTGAGCTAGGTTAGACAGATGAAAAGAACATGATGTGGATGTGGTTGAATTGCAAATGTATGGAAAAAAATCAACAGAAGAAAATCAAGGGAGGAAGCAAACAGGACTATAGACACAGAGCCTAGGAAGGGATAAAAAAAAATATTTCTCTTTTTTCCTGTGGTTTTCTCTGAATTTGTGATATTATACCAGAAGCATCAGAGTCCTGTGGAATGTTTTTGATTTGGAAGACTATGTGAAATAGCATGTACTATGTGAGAAGGCTAAAGGTGGGGATGGGGTGCTGGAGAAGACTCAGGATATGATGCATGAGAAGTATTACCACTTAGTCTACTGTAAGGATAGTCATTGGGCCTCTTGAACTGTTGAGGGATTTCCTTTTAGCTCTCACAACCCTGGTCTCTTTCTTTGTTACAGAATTTGTCATGAAATGATGCCCTTTTAAATGTTAAAAGAACTATAAGCCACAAAGTGAGCTCTTTCCAGTTTTTCCCAATGGTATTCTGCCCCTTAGATTGGTACTGACTTCTCGTGGACATCCAGGAGGGGCCAGAAATGGTATGCAAAACTGACCCAGGTAGATACTGAAACGTAACTGGGGCACATACTTCTTGTTTTGTATATGACAAGAAGTTTCCAGGCCACCCTCTGACATTTCTCTCAGGGTGGCAGACTGATCAGGGACTACCCAGTCCATGATGACAGTACCATCTTTACATCATGTGTGAACAAGGGCATGCAATGTCCAGTATTCAGAATGAAAGCTTACTGGTGGCTTTAATATCAGATGAAAGCCCGGTGGCATAGATGAGATGGACCAGGTGCTGACATCCCATGCTCTTGTGGATCTCACGCTATCATTTTAAGTTCACTTACAGGTGCATTGCAATCATGAGAGCTCTATGAATTGATTAAACCCTTCCTCCAGCAGGCCTTTGAGCTTCAATTCCTTCTACTTTGGGCTCTTTTGTTTTAGGATGTTGTAGCATATGGTGATATTGATGGTATATTTTATTAAAAAGAATGCAGGTTTTAAAATCAATCACTTTTTCATACCTTTTCCACAGTCTCTAGGCTGATGAATGAATTCTATGTGTGTCCCTGGATTGTATGTTGTTCATCTGCTGTTACTATGTCATTTTGATCAAACTGGAATTACTTTTTGGTTTCATCTGATCAATAGGGTACTGTGAGAAATGCTAAGATGGCAGATGCCACTTTCTCCAAAGGCCCCTGTTCTTTCTGACAGGCTGAACAACAGACACAGAGGTCCTTGAGAGTTTCAGGTTATGCTTGCCATTGCTGTTCATCATTGAACATGTTTTCTCACTGCGGACACTGCTGACCATGAACAGAGTGGCCAGACATAGGTCTACTTTCTTTAGACTTTTCTGTGAATTTCCTCAGCCCTCCTTCAGTGACTCATGAGCATGACCTCAGCACTCAGGGTTTCTTTCTTCAATATTTGTACCATTTCGTTCCTTCCTGATCTTCCCAGCTTTGTGAGATTTAACTTTTCTGATCTTTTATCACATGTTTCTTGTGGTGGTGCAGTTTTCTATGCTGCTTCGAATTTAATTCAAGCATGGAGGACAGACTATCTCTAGTCTACTACTGTATAAACAAGCAACTTTTACTGTTCTAATTTTTACTTGCTAAATTATTTTCTTGCTGTGTTTTAAACTGCACATACTTTTAAAAGATACTCATGTCTCATATAAGGTAGTCATTTTCTGAGATGTTTGATGTCAATGTTGTATGAAGTTTTAATGTCATTTTTTTTCTTGGGAGTTTCAAAAAGGACTAGCCAAAAGACCTAGAAGGAAAAGTGGTTTTGGGAAGGGTTTGGTTTATTGGTATGCCTCCTAGTGTACTAGAAAGTCTATTTGAAGTCTAAAATAAGTTTGTCTACAAATGTTAAAGCTATCCTGTTTATGGATTCACTCATGTAATAGAAATTACCCAGCTCTGAAATATTTTGTGTGGCCCATACCCTGCAAAATTACATTCTGTTGAACTACATTAATATGTATAACTTATTTCACATTTGCATTCATCTCATTTTTTATTTTTATGGTTTTGGAGAATAAATATAGGGCCAGTTGCCTGATATTCAAGTACTCTATCACTGAGTCATGACCTCAAGCCCAGTGTCACAGACTTTTGATAATGTAATTTTACATGATTTCAAATTTAATGTCATTGTTTTGTGGACATTATTACTTACATTTTGATAAAGTAATTGCCATTTCTAGCTGTGAGCTAGTTCTGTGTTGTAATTTGCTGGATAATTACTCATTTTCACAAGATTTTGAGTAAACTAATGTTTAAAAATTTTAATAACCAGTAAAATAAATTTTATTTCATTTCAGTCATCAGAACAAGATTTTGTTATTAAAATATATATACATTGTTGAATATCTATCTATCTATCTATATCTATATACATTTCATAAACCTTATGGTTATTATGAAACATAAAAGTATGCACCGTGTCCTTTGGATTGGATCAAATCACTTCCAAGGCTTTTGGCTCCTGGCAATGGCAGAATAATTGTATGGCCAACCCTCTGGTGAATGAAGCTGCTAACAGTGTGCTTGTGGGTAGCAAAGGGCAGTACAGCTCTGATGGAAATGAAGCATGGCTAAAAGCATGCAAAAAATGGCCATACTGAACCTCTGAGAGGAATTTTAACTGATTAAAATTTTTATGACATGTCACTAAATGCATCGTTCCTCACTGCTAAGTCATTCCTTACTATTTTGGTGGGCTCCGTAAATACCTCCATACCAGGTCATTTTAAATGGAAAGGCTTCTCTTTTCAATTCTGGTTTTTTTCCTGCTGCACAGCTTCCACTGGTGTGAGTGCACAACTCAATGGTTAATTGTCTGCAGGGATTTGCACCTTTGCTGACTTCCTGTTGTTTGCCTTCTTGTTATGTCTGTATATAGTTCTGTGCTTGCCATTTTCAGTTTGCTAGTGCTGCTACAGTAGACTTTGGAGTTGTTGGTAGCACCTACAGGCTTTTCAGTCAGTCTTCTTGGTCATTGCAGTGGAGTTCCTAGTTTGTAATTCCCTTGTCTGTTGATTCTGATACTTTACTCTTGGCTTGATGAGCTTAAGTCAACTCTGGCCCCACCAAGCTCTGAAAGTTCTACAATTTTGTAGACTAAAGTTTCTGTTCTGCCAGGTCTGGTAGCCATTTTGTCCCAAATAAACATACAGAGGCTATATTCCTTATAAATTGTCTGGTCAATAGCTTAGGCTAGCTTTCTCTTAATTATTAACTTATAAATATGAATCTGTGTATCCCCATGTGGTCTTACTGGAGAATTCCCAGGTTTCTTACTTTCTCAGTAGCTTCATGGTGTCTCTCCTTTTTTAATGAATTTTACTGAAATTAAAAACAATCTTATTTTACATATCAATCTCAGTTACCTCTCCCTCCCATCCTCCCATCCTCCCATGCCCCCCACTGACCCCCAATCCCACCCCATATTCACTTCCAGGGAGGGTGTATCCTTCCATGGGGAATCATCAAAGTCTGTCACATAATTGGGGGCAGGACCTAGGCCCTCCCCCATGTATCTAGGATGAGAGAGTATCCATAGGCTCCCAAGGCCCATTTATCCCAGGGATAAATACTGGTAGAATTTCCAGACCCTCTAGACTGCCCTGGCCTCCTAACTGACACCCACATTCAGGAGGCCTGATTCCATCCTATTGCTAGTTCCCCAGCTGTCAGACTGGGGTCTGTGTGCTCCCCCTTGTTTAGGTCAGCAGTTTCTGTGTGTTTCCCCAGTGTAGCATGTATGTTTTCCACCAGCCCGCCAGCCCTCCCGCCGCTGGTCTGGTGCGCAGGCCCCAAATAACATGCAGAGACTCTGTATTTGATACAGTCTTGTTGGCCAGTTGCCATTATTGTTTATGGGCTAGCTCTGTCTTAATTATTAACCCATTTCTACTTATCTAAGTACTTCCACATGGTTATCTTATCGGGGAGCCGCGGCCAGTGTCTTCCTTCCTCCTCGGTCTCCATCTTGACTCCTCCTTACCACTTCTTCTTTCCTCCTTGTCTCCTAGCCCTGCCTATCTTGCTTTCTCATTGGCCCAACGGTGCTTTATTAATTAACCAGTATGAGAAACATATTTACAGAATAACATCTCCATCACCCCAGCATGGTCTTGACCCCTTTGCTCATTACTCCTCCATCTCTACAACTGGATTTCAGGAGTTTGGTTCAGTGCTTAGCTGTGAATCTTTGCTTCTTCCATCTGTTGCTGGATGAAGGCTCATCAGTCTCATTATAGGCAAGACTGCCATTTTTACTATGTTGATCCTACCTATCCAAGAGCATGGGAAATATTTCCATTTTTTGGTATCTTCTTTAATTTCTTTGTTTAAAGACTCAAACAGGTCTTTCACTTGTTTGGTTAGAGTTACCCCCAGATAGTTCATGCTGTTTTACCTATTGTGAAGGGTGATGTTTCTTTGATTTATTTCATGGTCGTCCATTTATTGCCTGTATATATAGGAGGGCTACTGATTTTTTTGAGTTAATCTTGTATCTTGCCACTTTGCTGAAGATGTTTATCACCTTTAGGATTTGCATGGTCAAAGTTTTGGGATCATTTATGTAAACTATCATATCTGCAAATAGTGAAAGTTTGATTTTTTCCTTTCTAATTTGTATCCCCTTGATCTCATTTTGTAGTCTTATTGCTCTAGCTAGTACAATATTGAAGAGATATGGAGAGAGTGGACAGCTTTTTCTTCTTCCTGATTTTAGAGGAATCACATTGAGTTTCTCTTCATTTAATTTGATGTTGACTGTTTGGTTACTGTATTTGCTTTTATTATGATTAGGTATGTTCCTCTTATCCCTGACCTCTCCAGGACCTTTGTCATGAAGGGGTGTTTGCTTTGGTCAAATGCCTTTTCAGCATCTAGTGAGATGATCATTTGGTTTTTCTTTTTCAGTTTGTTTTATATAGTGGATTACATTGATGGATTTTTGTATGTTGAACAATCCCTGCATCTCTGGGATGAAGCCTACTTGATCATGGTGGATGATTTTTCTGATGTATTCTTGGATTCTATTTGCCAGTATTTTATTGAGTATTTTTACATCGATGTTCATGAGGGATATTGGTCTGTAGTTCTCTTTCTTAATTGTGTCTTTTTGTGGTTTGGGTACCAAGATAATTTTAGCCTCCTAAAATGAGTTAGGCAATGACCCTTCTGTTTCTATTGTGTGGAACAATTTGAGGAGGGTTGGTATTAGCTTTTCTTTGAATTTCAGGTAGAATTCTCAATTCTGTACTCAAACTAATTGGCTCTGAGCTGTTTTTGGTTGGGAGACTTTTGATGACTGCTTCTATTTCATTAGGGGTTATAGGTCTATTTAAATTGCTTATCTGTTCCTGGATTAATTTGATATCCAGAGAATTGTCCATTTCCTTTAAATTTTCAAATTATTCAGAGTACAGGTTTCTAAAGTATGACCTGATGATTCTCTGGATTTCTTCAGTGTCCATTGTTGTGTCCCCCTGTTCATTTTGATTTTGTTAATTTGCATGTTCTCTCTCTGCCTTTTGGTTAGTTTGGATAAAGGTTCATCTATCTTGTTGATTGTCTCAAAGAACAGTTTTATTGATTTTTTTATATTATTTTGTTTCTACTTTATTGATTTTATCCCCCAATTTGATTATTTCCTGGTATCTATTCCTCCCTGAGTGAGTTTGCTTCTTCTTCTTCTTCTTCTTCTCCTTCTTCTTCTTCTTCTTCTTCTTCTTCTTCTTCTTCTTCTTCTTCTTCTTCTTCTTCTTCTTCTTCCTCTTTTTTTAGAGCTCTCAGGTATGCTGTTAATTCTCTAGTATGACTATTCTCCAGTCTTATCATGTGGGCCCTTAGTGCTTTGAACTTTCCCCTTAGCACTGCTTTCAGTGTGTCCCATATGTTTGGGTATGTTTTATCTTCATTTTCATTGAATTCTAGGAAGTCTTTAATTTCCTTCTTTATTTCTTCCTTGATCCAGGAGTGATGTGATTGAGTTTGAAGGCTTTCTGTAATTTGTGTTTTTGTGGAATTCTAACTTTAAACCATGGTGATCTGATAAGATATAGGTGGTTATTCCAGTTTTTCTTTTGTATGCATAGGGATTTGCTTTGTTGCTGAATGTGTAGTTGATTTTAGAGAAGATTCCATGTGGTGACGAGAAGGGTATATTCTTCTGTGTGTACATGGAATGCTCTGTAGATGTCTATTAAACCAAATTTGGTCATTACCTCTATTAGTTCCTTTGTTTCTTTGTTAAGTTTTGGTCTGATAGTCCTGTCCAGTGGTGAGATTGGGGTATTGAAATCTCCCACTATATGTGTGTGGGGTTTTATGTGTAGTTTGAGTTTTAGTAATGTTTCTTATATGAATATGGGTGTCTTTGTGTTTGGGGCATAGATGTTCATAATTGAGGCTTTGTCTTGATAAATTTCTCCTGTGAGAATTTAGATGCACTGCACCTTGTAGACTATTTCCCAGTCTATATAGCAACCTTCTAGAAAAAAGTCAGTCTGTTTGTACAATATCTATAGGGTTCAATACCTAGTTAATATTCATTATATATTTAAAAAGTGAGTTGTATTATGCCAGTACTGAATTTTAAATGAAGAGGCTAAAAAAAAAAAGTTGCTATAATGAATAGGCTAAGGGATTTCAAGACAAATGCAAAAACAGTAAGAAAACAATAGAAAACTCCAGAGCCAAGTTTAGTGAATATGCTGTCTGTGATTAACAGCAAAGTGAAGAACAATATTACAAACTTGAAAACAGGCTTGGTTCCAAGAGACCACAGTAGAAGTTGCTAGTTGCCTTTCAACCCTGGACCCAGGACTGCAACAGCAGAACTTTTATTGTGGCCTCTGGTTGGAGCAGTCCGGGGCCAGCCTGTATTTAAAGAGGAAATTTTCCCAGGAACTGTGGTCATCTTTAATTCAAAAGCGCCATTATGTTTTCAGAATAAGAAATATGTACCACAGCTCCTGGAATTCCTATTACTCATTCACTGGAGTAATTCAGTACACTCCAGTCTGGCTACTTCTAGCCAGGAAAGAAACTGTTTCCTTTGCTAGAATATTGAGAAGGAACCATGTAGAAATTATAGAAAGTATGAATAAATAAAAAAGAAACCCAAATGTTTTGTAAGTGATCTTTTCTTCTTTGGTTAGGTTTGCTCAGTCTCTAGGAAACTGTTTGTGTGTTGGTGTACCTGCTCATCTATGAGCAAACTTCTTTTGAAGCTGTAGGAGGCTTATGAATAAACTAACTTTTTTTTGGCAAAATTTTAATCTTTAGCAGTTTTGATGATGCTTTGCAATTTAGCGTGACTAGGATTTAAACTGTCAACCAGAAAGAAGATACTGCTACTCCTTTAAGTAGTCCTACTAGCATTTCTTTTAAAATTATGCATACATGATATGGTCTAAAACAAAAACATCATGAGATGAAGAGATAGCTAAGCAGTTAAGAGTATTTGTTGCTTTCCCCGAGGACCCAAGTTGGGTGAGTCCTCACAACTATAACTCCAATTCCAAGTGATTGATGCTCTTTTCTGGCCTTTACAGGCACCTGGCACATGTGGTGACATGTGTGCAAACACAACACCAAACACATAAAAAAAATCCTGTTACATTGTATGTAAATGAAGATCTTCACACTAATGCTGAGTGAACTGGAGCCCCAATCCAGAAGCTTGTTCAACAGCAAGGCACTGTGTGTTGAGCATTGCTCCCTTCCTTGGGTCCACCCGGCGTCTGCCTTGGTTTCTAAATGCCCTTACCTGTCTCCTGTCCTGTTAGGAACTGAGATCCCGAAGCAGTGAGGACAGTGGATCTGACATACTGCTTCTCTTTCTAGCTGATTGACTTGGAACAGTTAGAGGCACAGACTGGCATTTCTCTGGGCTTGTTTCCACCCCTGTAATGGAAAGGTCAGGATGAGTTGTTTTCCAAAGCTCTTCTGCATTCTGACGTCATGACTCAGAAACAGACCAGGGCTGTGAATATTTAGACAGTGTGTAGTAGAGACTACAAGGACATCCTGTGGTCAGTTTGTGGGTGACATGAGGGGAACAGGTATAAGACATTAATCCAGTTGGTGGAGATTGCATTGCTCTTGTGTGCAAGGTGGGCATAAAGGTAACTGCCAGATGACTCACTGTGAAGATAATGTACATTCAGTCAGATCAAAAACATTTCCCTCCAAAGAGATTTCCTGTTTGGAGAATAACACATGGCACACACATCAGTGACACAGTGCCAGCTTTGTGTGCAGAGCTTTAGTAATAATTACCTTTGAGCTAAAGGAATTATTACATACTTAATAATTATCCCAGTTTTCACAAACATCCCTTTTTATTTCTTCCCTTTTGTTTTTTAAACAGCAATCTGGAAGCAGGAAAATAAGGTGAAATATCTAGAATTCACAAAAATTCTGTGAATTAACCTGTGACAAATCCTGCTAATAGAGAAAGAGGTCCAAATCCTTCCCTTCCCCAATAAGGCCCACATGTAACAGACAGTCAGCCCCATGCCAGGAAGTCCTATCCTCTGTACATACAGTGCCTGTCACTGAGCAGAACCTGTCATCTATCTCTGGCGCATTTCTTCTCTTGAAAAGCTTCTGCTGCTATTTACTATCAAATTTTTTGTTCTGGGATTTGAGAACCCATATATTGGCCCACTGAACTCCCCTATCAAATGTATTTGTTACAGGATAAAAGGAAGAAGTCTGTGTCCTGTGGTTTGCAGTAGCTTACTCTAGGCATTAATGACAGCTATGGTTTGGATGTCTGCTCTGTCTATGTTGCCATTTTGAGCAGACTCTGAGCTCCTGGCAGGGTCTCGGGGTTGATGGGTGACAATAGATACGCCGTAGTCTTATTAAGCCAACTGAAACTTGGCCAAAATGGCATCCTTACGTTTACCCCCAAATCTTCCCTTGTCATATTTCCATGGCCTTTGCAATTTGTATGGGGGGGGAAGGGAAAATGGTCTTTCTGAATGCCTACTCTATGGAAGATGTAGTCACTAAGAAGTAATTGTCCCTTCATTGAAACAAGAAGGCAGTACTTGTTCCAGAGATTTGACTGTTAAATGGCAAGGCAAGACAAGAGTTGAAGCTCTGTTATGATTCTCGATACATTTCTCCAACCACATCTCACAATGCAAGAATGTTTACAGTAATAATGGTTGAGGTGACACATACGCATGGCATTCATGTATCTTTTGGATCGATTTGATAACCCATTGTGATAGGTCCCAGAAGATTTCCTAGCGACAACTATTTATTCAAATGCAGTCTATTTTTTATTTATTTTCCATCTCTCTGGTTTAATGCTGTGGCTTAGTCCTAATGTTGAATGTATTCTTGACATACACATTTAGAATAGAAGAAATAAAACAGATTACTATTTTTTTGATGACTGTAGTTCAATAAATCTGATAGAATGTATGACCTTACTGACACTGGATTCCTTTCTTGTGAACATATCCTATTTCTCAACCACAATGTTTTTGAGTAAACTGAAAATTCCAAAGAAAAAAAATCATATCTCCAGTTTCTCATGATAGCTAAAAAGTGAACTTTATTTTTTTATTTTCTTCAAGGTAATTTCACATTTCCTTTTTAAGTTAAAAAATAAAAAGGAAAGGAAAGGAAAGGAAAGGAAAGGAAAGGAAAGAAAGTACAGACTCTCCTTGGGCCGAGAAAGACAGGTTCATCATTACATGCAGTCTATGTGTTCCCTACAACAGAACATCAAATAGAACTGAGTGCCAAGAAGTCACTTAGACCTTCTTCTTAATTTAATGTAGGCTGGTCTACTTACCACATTCCTGGTTCTGATGCCCTGTGTGAGGCACAGATGTCCTTTGTTTTCAACCGTTGGACTAGTCATGTTCCATCATGTCCTGGTGTACAAAAGCAGTATGGCATCCTGTAGGGTGAAAAGCAGAATGTATATTGGGCTCTGCATTGTAAATTTCAGCTTGTGTTCATGCCTTTATCAATTTAAATAAAGGAATTTATTAAAAGTTTTGTTTTTAATAAAACATTCTTGTCGTCAATTTTTTTCAAGAAGTTATCACTATGACTATTATTCTTCATTCTATATTATTTTATAGGATATAAATATATTAGTCTATATCAAAAATGTAGTGTGTCAAAGTTTATAGTAAGCCATTTCTGTTAAAAATTGAGTTCAATTTGGTAAATTTTAGAATAATCAAGTTGTTTTATATATTAAAATCATGTTTTATGTTTTATCCTAAAATCAATGGACAAAAATTACATACATTTGTGTTGTATCGATATTTGTACTCAAACCAGACTAACACCAATCACCTTAAATGTATATTTGTTTTTAAAATAACTTTTTTATTCTTTGAAAATTTTATACCTCTATACAATCATAGTTTGATCATACCCACCCTCCAACTTCCTCTAGTATCCCTGATTTCAGTTTGAACTTGATGTCCTCTTTTCTTTTTGTACTGCTATCCTGCTGAGTTCAAATATATTGTGTTGCCTATATGCGTATGAGTGTGGGGCTGTCCAGTGATTTGTGGGCAATCTGCCAGTAGTTACATTCTCCAAAGTGAGTAAAGCTCCCTCGCTCAAAGCCACCAACTAGGTTCTCTAAGAAGTTCCGTGGTGGAATTTTGACTGGCTTGGTCTTGAGCAGGTCATACTGAGAGACTATCTCTTGTTGACATTCTCATGGATGCTGAGTGATGCTCCTCCCCTCCATGACACTTTCTTTGATGTGTTTGATGATAGGTGAACTCACTGACATCAAGAGATGTCTGTTTTTTTATTTGTAATTTAATTTTGTACCCCTCGATCACTGGTATATACCCCCTCCTTTTTTTTTTTGAGAATTATTTTATTTAAGCCCCTTTTATAATTTTGGTTGTTAACCTAGTCTTTAATAGCTGATCCATCTTTCCAGCCCAGCCTTTCCATTTTAAAGTACAGGTATTATTAAGTTTCCCCCCTTACTGTTTGGCTATTGCCAGACTCCGGGATATTGGGCTTCTCTCTCTCTCTCTCTCTCTCTCTCTCTCTCTCTCTCTCTCTCTCTCTCTCTCTCTCTCTCTAAAAACGAGTTCCTTTGCAGTGTAGGGACATTTTAGTTTGCACTCCTGCTCAGCTAGTTTTTGGCTTGGCTGCTTGTGTTTCTTTCTTTCTTTCTTTCTTTTTTTTTTGTATCTATAACTAAGAGATGAGTCAGATCAGTATTATACAGCCTGGGTCATTTGGCGCTTTCCATGGGACCCCCCCCTTTGCTAACACTCAGTTGAATGGAACCCAGTTCCACCATTGGAAGCACTACAAGAGATGGCCAGTTGCAATTCTGTATTTCCAATTACTAGGAGTAACAACATTAATAAATATGTTAGAAAAAAGAATGTATACATTTTTTGTTATTTATATAAAATTCGACAGTTAGTAAGTAAACAATATTAATTCTTAGTTTAACTCTTAATATCTGGATGCCTTTTATTTCTGCTTAGTTGCTATAGATACAATTTTGTACTCTTGTGCTGGACAGATGTAGTGATAGCATCCTTGCCTTGTTTCCTCATATCTTTGGATGAAAGGATGAATAAATGGAAATGGATGGAAACAAAAAGTTAGCAGGTATAGCTATTTTTATATCTCATGAATAGCTGTCAAATCAAAACCAATAAGAAGAGGTATAGAGGACACCACATCCTCATTGAAGGAAAAATCCACAGCAAAGGTATTACAATTCTAGGCATTTATACATCAAGCATAAGTGTACCCAAGTTCATAAAAGAAATCTATGACAGAAGAACAAAAGCCCCAGTAACAACAAACAAACAAACAAATATCAAATCACATATTGTGCATAATACAGTGATAATTCGTAACTAGTATCCCATCTTGCCACTAGACAGGTCATTCTGACAAAAATGAAACAGAAGTACCAAAATTAAGTTACAGCATAAATCAAATGGCCCTACCAGATCTTTTGATAACATTTGCACCCAAACATTAAGAAATGTATTTTTTTTTCAGCACTTACAGAAGTTTCTCCAAAACTGGCTACGTATTAGAAGATAAATTTAGTCTCAGCATGTGTAAAAAAATGAAATAACTCCCTGAATCCTGTGTGACTACTGTGGAGTAAGGCTAGATATCAACAATAATGCAAATGGGAGGAAATATGCCTAACAAAATAACTTAAATACTCACTAGTGAATGAAAACTGTGTCAAGACAGAAGTCAGGAAGGAAATCAAGCCTTCTTAGAATTGAATGAAAAGAAAGACACAACACACCTAACTCATGGAACATAATGAAAGCAATTCTGAGAGGTAAGGTCATGGCCCTAAGTCCCTACATAAAGAAGGCTGGAAAGATCTTATATTACTAACTTAATGACACACTTGGAAATGCTAGAAAAACAATAAATAATACCACTAAATAATAAATGGAAAGACATAATCAAACTTATGTTGGAAATCAATGAAATAGAAAGAGCAACACCAACAACAAAAGGTGTGATACAAAGAATCAATGAAAACGATTCAAAGAGTTGATTCTTCGAGAAAATCAACAAGAATACAAACCTTTAGTCAGATTAACTAAAAGACAGAATACAGCAGGCTCTCTTTTGACCTACCAACCAGCTCCCAAATCATGACATAGAGATAATATTAGTTGTGAATCCTTGATCTTAGCTTAGGCTCATTTCTTGCTACTCTTATAACTCAATTCAACCTGTTTCTTTTCATCTACATTTTGCCTCGGAGCTTTTTAAAAAATCTTTCTTTCATTCTGTATGTCCTACTTTCCGTGCTTCCTCTGTGTCTCACTGTCTGGAGTCTTCCTGGCTGCCTGGCCCTGGGTATTTCCCTCTCTTTCTCCCTCATTCTCTTTTCTCTCTTTCACTCCTCTGGAGCCTAGATTCCTCCTTCTGTTTATTTTATGTGCCTACCAGCTCTGCCTCTCTCTTTGCTGCCTAGCTACTGGCTGCTCAGTTGTTTTGTTAGACTAGTCAGGCGCCTTAGACAGGCAAAGTGAAATAGATGCAACATATTTTTACATTATTGAATAGATGCATCATAAACAAATGTAACATATCTTTACATCATTAGACAAATATAGCATAAACAAATGTAACTTATCTTTGCCTAGTTAAAATAATATTTCATAACATCCCCTCTTTTGTCTAAATAAAAAGAGTTTTAACTTTAACATATTAATACCATATACAACAACAATAGTTATCTAGTAAGAATTACATCTACAATATACAGTCAATTTATATTTGGAAAATTAAGAAAAATACTTCACTATTTATCCTATCTTGGTAAGTCCAAAGTTTTGTACCTATTCTATCTTCTATTACAATTAAAGAAAACTTTAACTATAACTATCTTGTCTTCAACTGCATCAAAGACCAACATAGGATATATTGGTAAGAAAACAGGAATTTCTGTGCAAGCCAGTTCCAAACCTATAGTAATGATAGAGAAATCCAACTGCCTGGACAGTCATGTAAGGTTCCTCTACATTGCTGCATCCATCTTTGACCTATAGACCTAGACTATCTGGCAGATTTTTCTATAAAGCATGGATTTTTTAAGGACAGTCATTCCTTCTCTTGGGAAAGTTTGGCAGTCTTTTTCATTTGTCTAGTTTCTATAGCATAATGACAGCAGTCAAGGTAAGGATGGTTTCTTGCCCAAATGGCTAGCTTTGCTATATTGCAAGCAAACCATATGGTGGTTCTTCAATGCCCATCATCCTTTTTGGAAGTAAGGTGATACTGCCAGGAACAGACATGTCCCACTGTCATGAAAAGTCTTATGTTAACAAAACATTTTAAATGGCATATTCTGTAGGTCTTTGAAGTGTTTGAGGACCACCTATTTATCTAAAGTATATCTCTGGATGATTTTAAAAACAAACCTAACGAGCTGGAGAGCTGGCTTAGAGGTTAAGAACACTGGCTGCTCTTTCAGAGATCCCGAGTTCAATTCCCAGCAACTGCATGGTGGCTCACAACCAATTGCAATGAGATCTGGTGGCCTCATCTGGCCTGCAGGCATACATGTAGGTATACCATAATAAATAAATCTTTATAAAAAAGAAAACATATCTAACATAACTACAAATTTGATTGTTATAGATCTTAACTGCTAACCTGCATTTCCTAATTTTCCTAAATGGTTTATAATAATAGCTATCAAGGATTAGAATGTTACCTTATATTTTTCAATACCTTAAATAGTAGTGGAAACCTATTGTAACAAAAATAATCTTAAATTTGTATCAATACAAAAAATCCTTTGAACAAGAGTAGACACATATATAGAATATGTAATTTGTATCAATATATAAAAAATCCATACTAATATAAAATATCTGAAATTAATAGTTGCTTTTTAGTTTAAAGGATATTCAATAATCTACCCTTTTTTTTTATCCTGTCATTCCTATGTCCCCATTTCTTTTCAGAAGGAGATCCTTGAATCTAACTTTCCTTTCTTCATTTTCTCCCTGACCAAGACCAGTAACAATTTATAACCAAACCACCTAAATGATGACAGTCACAATCTACCAAATGACCATAATACTCTCACCCCTTCTCTTGGGAATGTGGGCATTGTGTTATCTAGACTGCTTCCTGTTGTCTTGAGGGTGACAGCATTTTTAGGGGACTTTGAGAAAAATGAGAAAATGGTCAAGTTCTGGGGAAACTAGCTGTAATGTTTGTTTTCTAGTCTCAGTACTATTCCCATGCAGAGGAATCAGTATATATGTAGGTTTTTGTTATTGTTGTTGATTATTTATTTCTTTATGTCTGTAGCCAATATTTTCAGGAGATCCTGATCTCTATTAGCCTTGAAGAAATCCACACCTTGTAAACGCAAGCATGATCTCCCCCAAATGGAATATATTTTCTGAATTCCACTTTAAAGTTACGGCGTCCCTAAAGTATCTAAGCTCGTTTAATTCAGCATTCCCTTTTACAATCCATTGTCCCTCAGCACCTGTCATTTGCTCATCAGCATTCAAAAACTTCAAAGTCCATATTCCCATCTTTATGTGGCTTTTTTCTTTAGATTATTTTCTTCTCTTTAAAGATTTTACTATTTTTTTAGTTTATTATTTATGTATTTATTTTTCTTATTTTACATATCCATCCCAGTTCCCTCTCACTCCCTCTCTCCCTGCCATTATCTCCAACCACCCTCCCATACCTTTCCCCTAGTCCCTACTCCAAATGACTTGACAGATTTTGACTTTACTATTTTTACACATTTTATCTATGAGTGTCTGTACCCATTTTCTTACCTTTCTTTAGTGCCTATGCTTATCTTAAAACACAGCGTAATGTGTTGAGAGGTTTTTTGGCTTGGACCTTTTTTTACTGTGCACTTGAAGAATTCTCTGACTGTGTGAGCCAGACCCTAAACTTGCTGACTGGCTTTGTGCCGGGGGCTGGCTTTGCCCAGCTCCTGTCCATGACAGATTAACTTTATGCCCTGGGAGCCTGGCTGAGAGCTGTGTTTAACTGGGAGCCGCATTTTACCTCTCCAGCTCTATGAAGTTGATGTGCGCACTGTGCAGGTGTCTTGGCTTAGCTTGATTTTTCTTCATAAAGTGCTGGATGCTCACGTGCTCACTGTATGGCAGAGCTGTGCTTCTGTATACTACAACCTAGCTACTATGGACCTTGTCTGCTTTCCTTCCTTCCTTCATTCTTTCCTTTGTTCCTCCCTCCCTACCTTCTTTCTTCCTTCTCTCTCTCTCTCTCTCTCTCTCTCTCTCTCTCTCTCTCTCTCTCTCTCTCTCTCTCTCTTCTCTTCCTGCTTTCTCTGGTCCTATGTAAATATGTGTCACACATTAGATGCCAAATGTAGCAGGATTTTTTAATTTCTTAGACTGCCAGCCCCCAAAGCATGACATCAAGACTGCTTATTAATTATGAATTCTCAGTCTTAGCTTAGGCTTGTTTCTAGTAAGTTTTTCTTTTTTAACTTAAACTAATCTATTTCTATTACTCTGTGTGCTAACCTGAGGCTTGTTTACATGATGTATGCATTATGTTCTTCCATGTCTGTCTGTCTGTCTGGCCACCAGCTGGCTGACTTCCCTTTTCTCTGTCCCTGCCAGCCCTACCAATCCCTCCTCTGCTTAGTTATTGGCTGTTCAGCTTTTTATTGCACCAATCAGGTGCCTTTACAGGCAAGGTAAAGCAGCAACATATGTTTAGATAGTTAAACAAATGCAGCATAAACAAAAGCAACACATCTTTACATAGTTAAACAAATGCAGCATAAACAAATGAAACATGCCTATACATAGTTGCACAATTATTCTGCAACACAAATGTGTCACATCTTTACATAGTTAAACAAATATTCTATTTAACAATGGTTGTCCATACATTCTTTTATGATGTCTTGCTTAAAAATTTCAAACTTGTATATAATTTATATTCTCAATCTGGTAATTCTAGCTTCCTTTCTGTAAGGTCATCTTCTTGTTCATTCTGCTCAACCTCCTCCCCCCATTGTGCTTTGTAATTTATTTGTAGTAAATAGGACTTTAGTAGTTTGATGGCTGAGTGTCACTGTTGGGAAGTGTTTCATATATCTGTGATAAGAGAGGCTTGGGCTTCTTGTCTGTGACTTTGTAACACAAGCGTTGTCTCTGGTTGGGTGGGGCAGGATTACTGGTATGGGTTGATGTTGGATATTTCCTTTCATTGATGGAAAGCTAGAGGTGTGTGAGTGGATGATTCCATCTCCCAGGTCAGTCAGGATCTGATGAGAACCCTACTATTCAAGAGTCTGGTCAGTGAATTGTTGCGGGCGGTGCTGCGGAGTTTCTGTAACTGTTGCAAGAAGCTGACAAAGCTGCTGGAGTGAAATTCACAAAGCTCTGCTCTTCTTTGACTGGGCTTTAAACCAAAGACTTTGCATACTGAGACTCCAGGAATTAAAACTTAAATCAGGACAAAAAGGAACAGGGATATCTGAGGGCCATTATTTGGTTATAAAGAAGATACAGAGTCCCCATGCTATCACTCCTATTACAGCACTACCAGAAACAGTGATGGCCCAAGCCACTATAGCGATACTTTTGTCTTTTTTGGTATTTACTCACTGGACAGAACTGGTCCAATGTCAAGTTCCATAAGGGAGAAAGGATAACTTTTGCTTGCTACTTGGATGATTCTCATTTTAATTACATCTATTGCAAAAAAGAATTACAAATATACTCACATTCTTTGAGTGTTGGCAATTGCTAGTATGTATACGTGAATACTATTCTTTTTCTGCTTGGAGCATGATGTACACAGGAACTTATGAAATGTATGTAACACAGACCAATCCCTTCTTCCTTCAGGAACATTACTTCAGCTTTTTTGGTCATTCCAAAGCCTAGAAATAAAGATGAAACCATTTTAGCTCACAGTGTACATGATGGCTATACATCTTTGTTCACACGAAGATTCTCTATAGAAGGAAGACTTCTGTGATTGCTTGTACAGGACAGAGGATTTATTCTGATACGCTGTCATCTGTGATTGGTAGACAGATGATCTATCCTGATGCACTTACACCTGTGATTGGTTGGGCAGGGCAGATGATCTCTCCTGCTATGCTGACATCTGTGATTGGTAGACAGATGATCTATACTGATATAGTGACATCTAATACACTAATTTCTTTCCTTAGCACATGCATCTATTTCTTTATCTTTATATCTTCACAGAGAAAATGAATCAGCAAACTATGCCCTCAGTTTTTATTTTGTAGTCAATACAGGTCTGTGGCTGATGTCTGTGTAATATAATTAGAGTCTTTTAGGAGGCAAATACACTGTTGCTTACATCATATACCAGGGAATGCATGCTAACACTCAGGAAATAGTGATTACTAACCTGGGAGGGAATGCAGTTAACTCAGATACTTAGCTGGGCATGGAGAGCCTTTAACCTTAGAAGTCCCTGAGCCCCCGACTCAATGCTGTTCTCACGTGAGCATATGTTTATATGTTAAAGCACATTTGGTATATTTTGTTGATGGTTTGAGTGTGTGAAGGTTCATGCACTAGCAAGTTGGCCCTCAGTTTGATGTTTTTAAGAGATGAGCTCCAGTAAGTGAGCCCCATACTGTTTTTCCATGACAGGGTTAGTTCTGGTGAAAGCTATAATAATGTACATCCAATGTGTAAGTTTCCCTTTTTCAATTTCCATTTCCATTTCTGCTTCCCTACCACATAACACAGCCATACTACCCTTCCATCCTATTTGGATGAAAATTCTGTGGGCCTTCCCAGAGATCATAATCATGGACTGTGGCCTTTTCTTCATATGTTAGGTGTCCAATGTCAGATGCATTGTTATGGCAACAAAAATGGACTAACGTAGAGGCTGGGGAGACAGATCAGTCAGCAATGCCCATGATGTATACTGTGTCAGATGAGGACCTGGGTCTGATCCTCAGAACTTGCATAAAAACACTGGGTGTAGTACTACACTCTTGTACAGAGCAGAGGAGGCCAAGACTGGAGGGTCTCTGAGGCTTGCTTGCCAGCTTACTTCAGGCCAGCAAAGATCCTGTTTCACAAAGCATGGTGGGAGGCTACCATGAATACCTGAGGTACACATGTAACCTAGACACAAAAAGTCTAAACCAACATTCTAATTCATATGAAGAGTGTTAATACTCTTCTTGTAACTATAAAACAGTTTTTGAGAGCACTTACTAGACAGAGTATCCCTTGTCATGTTATCATATTATACTGGCAAATTACACACACACACACACACACACACACACACACACACACACACACACACACTTTGACTATGTTGTTCTAAATCATTTCTGTTGATACTGAATACATTGTAGATGCATCAATTCCTTGGTACAAATATAGTTTAAGCTGGACATGGAAATTTCCCCGTAATGTAGTATATTTAGAATCACTGTGCCTAGTAGAAGTTTCCACTAATGTTCACATAGGTGATGAATTGATATTCTGAAGATTGCAAATGTCTTAGTAATAGTAATAGAGCTTTTGTAGAGTTTCTTTTTCTTTTCCATTTTGGTGTGGTGAAGGCTTTTTGATGATTTTACACATTTCTAAATAGTCATAGTCCACGCCCATTAAGAATTTTGAGATCTTTGCTGGTAATTCTTACTTCACCTGGAACTTTCCAATGCCCATGGAATTTCCCTGACTAACTCTTGTGCTTCCAAGGAACAGATCCAAGGAACTGTTTTCCAAGAAAGATGTTATTCATTGAACACACACACACACACACACACACACACACACACACACACACACACACTGGTTGGCAAATGGCAAGTGAAGAGCAAAATTCTTTCTAGGGTTTTCATTACTTTCCTTATGATGAATAAGTTTCTTCCCTTTCCCATCTGCCCAATCCAGATGACACTCTATTCTTTGTGATTTCTGTTAGTCTATGATGCTCTGCAGTTCCCCAAGGAGCACATGACATTTATTTCACTCTCTTTCTCAACTAGGAAATTCTATTATTGCTCTTTGCAGACGGATGAATAAATAACTTTCTTTGCCAGCTGATTCATCTAGCTTATGAACAGTAACCACCAACAGGCTGCTGGGAGGCTAGGTCTCAGCTGTGTACTACTTTGAAGAATCAACAGAGTATGACTTTGAAGGGAATTACAGTAAATAAGTAAGTCTTGTACCTAAAAACAACAGGGATTGTGACTTTATCATTTATCCTAGAATTATAGAAGGAAGGATACTCAATATGTCCAACATTTTAAATATAGAACCTTATGTAATAATCTCAGTTTTAGAAAATGAAAACAGATAAATTCAAGCATATTCTTCAAGACAGTGGAATTGTTATATTTTATGTTGCACTATTCAATCATGGGCAGACTGCATGTATCTTGGTCTTGTTTGTCTTTACATGATTGCATTTTATAAAAGTTAACTGAAGTTAACTGTATCAGTGTGCAACTGCCTTGAAAGTGGCAATGACTAAGGCAGCTTCTTTAACACAATAGTCTTGTTGAAGTCAAAGTACACCAAGGTGAGTGCTCAGAGTCAAGTATAATGGATGGTAGCTGGTGTGCTCATCTCTTCCATCATGAAATACACACAGTGTACAAAGAATTGAGGGAAACAGCTTCCTTATGAGTATGCATGCTCTTTCTATTTTATCACAACTGAGTAAATAGAATGACCTCAACTCACTGACACTAAAGAAACATAAGAACTCTCTTAGTAAACAGAGTGAAGATAAATATTAGATCTAGGGTGAATAATTAATAATCTTGATCACACATATTAACATATTAACTCTTATTAAGTAGTATTATTAAATGATACTAAGTATGCATTACTAAACATTATAGAAGAATTGCATGAAGAAGCCAATTTGCTCCTGCCTATACTTCCAGTGTTGTCAAGACAATCCTGGCCTGTAACCATTAACTACTTCCACATCAGTCTGTACCTTCATGTGTTATGTGAGGGAAGGATATGAAGATCTAAGCCTGTTCCAGCCATGAAGGCTTTTGTTCCTGAATGTGCATAATATACTTCTTAGACAATTTTTTGTATATTTGGTAAATTGTTCTAAAGATAAGGCACACCCATTCTAAGAGATTTATATAAGGTCTCTCACAGAACGGGGAAGGGACAAGTCCCCCAGAGCACATGGGAAGTGGGGGGAAGCAGTGAATGGAGAGAGAACTAGGAGAAAGAGAAGGGGAGGAGAAGAAAGCACATGTGACTAGGAAGATTGACTCAGGGTAGGAGTAGAAAACAGAAAAGAGAGGAAGAGAGAGACCATAAAAGAGGAAGCCATTATTGGTTTGAAGAGAAAACTGAACTTAAAGAAAGGTCTACAGACCTACAAGACTGACTCCAACTATCAATTTGAGCAACCGTGGAAAGGCTACCATAAATGCCCTTCCCTGATAGTGAGATCAACAACTAACTTATCTACCATCATGAAGCCTTCATCTAGTACCTGTTGGAAACAGAAGCAAACACCCATAACTAAACACTGAGTTGAACTACAATCCAGATGCAGAGAGAGAGGACAAGACCAGCTTGCAGAAACACATAAAGACAGATGACCAGAACAAGGAGGAGATAATGCCCCCCCCCAGACTGATAGCTGGGAATCCAGATTGGGACTGACTCAGACCCGCTGAATATGGGTCTCAGCTAGAAGGACTGAGCAGTCTAAGGGACCCCAGACAGTGGAAACAGGATGTATTCCTGGTGCCCAAAAGGACCTTGTGGACACATCCCTCATGGAGGGTTACTCCCTTAACCTAGAGGCAGGAGAGAAGTCCTAGTCCCTACTTCAAATGTTTGACAGATTTACATGACCCCACCTGGATAGCATAGCCCTACATGTGGAATGGGGGTGGGGGAATGGGAGGGGAAGGTGGTCAGGGTACATGTGAGGGGAGAGAGAGAGTAAGAGGGAGGGAGGAAGGGATGGAGAGGAAACTGGGATTGACATGTTAAAAAAAAAAAAGATAAGGCACACCCACTTTAAGTTCATGCTCATACAGCATTCTGTATGACTTTGCCCATTTGTATTTTGGTTCTGGTTTCTAGTCCCTTCTTTCCTCATGTGCCTTCTGTTCTGTCTTACTTTGCTTTCCTCTATTTATTTGAAAATTTCCTTACTTGTGATGTTTTTATGAATAGAATTACACTGCTACTATTTCCCTGTGACTTGTTCTTTTCATAGTTTTTGTTATTCTCTTGGGTATATTTGTAGGTTATCACTTTTGTATGGTTGTAATATATGATTGTTTATTAAATTCTGTATAGGTTAGCCTAATTTAAAACAACTTTTCCAAGAAGCATAATGTCAGATTCTTTTGTTATACAAATCATTGTTAGCTACTTTACTTCTTGCCACTTTGAAGACAGTTGCCCTTTGGTACAGTTAACTTTTATAAAATGCAAGTGTGGACATCTTAGGCACATAGTATCATCTTTCTTTGACTAGTGAGCTGTTTAGGCTTGTTCTTAAGGATATGGTGCATGTGTGGACAGGAGAAATGTGCAAGCTCTCCTAAAGCTAACTTTGTGATTGGAACACTGCATTTCTGCCTTTTCTACTGCCCTTATCATAAATAGATCGACATAGGTTTCATACCTACCTTGGTGTGGAGAGATGTAAAGTTATGTGATTAAGGGTATAGATGTAGGGTACACCTGGAAGCCATTTTGTCCACATTTATAAATTTATTAGAAATGTTTTCTATATGTGGAGAATTATTAATTGTACAACTACATGACATGCTGTTTTTTTTTTCCTTTCAATTTCATTACCCTCCTAATGCCAGGTTCTCAAACTGAATTTAGTTTTTAGTATTCTCATTACTGTTTTGTTTTGCTTTATAGTGCACATATTGATGCTGTTGGTTTCAAGCAGTTCTGAATGGCTGTGTAAAAACAGAAAATTACTGTGTTTCTGGAGCCTGAGACTCTAACCTTGTGGTGCTGTTATAGCCTTGCTCTCAGTGATGGCACCAGGATAGAAGCCGTGCCTGTCTCAACTAGCTCTCAGCTTTTGCCAGCAGTCTTGCTTTTTCTGGTTCATGGATATAGTGCCTTTGTCATCAAGTGTGTGTCTTTCTTCTTGGAGTGTTTATCTCTGTCTAAAATTTACCACATTAAAAGGGCACAGTGTTTTGACTAGGGACCATCCTAGCAACTTGAGGTTAACTTGACTGCCTTTGTGAAACCATTGTTTTTAAGAAGGGTCCTATTCTTAGGTTACCAGAGATGAGAATTTCTAACAGAGAAGATACAGTATAGCCCATAAGTGGGTCATTGTTATGTACATAGGGTTTCTAGGTACTGGTGTTAGCATCAGTTTGCCTAAAAGAAAATCTACATGCTTCTCTCTGCAAATGGGAAAGTCATCCTAGTTCTTGACAGTTTAGGGAGAATGTGATGTGATAGAGACAAGTAGAGACACAAGAAGGCAGGTGCAAGCATGAGATAGGACCCTTACATGTTCAACACTGACCAGGTATGCATCAGCATTTTTTTTTTAATTCTTTGGCCATACACAAAGTCAAAGATCAGTGAAAGTACCCCTACTTAGTAGAATAATAGCCACACAGCAGTCATTGATGTGGATATTATTTACAATAGTCCTATATGTACATCCTGAATTTTTATGGAGCATATAGGTGTTATGAGCAGGTTTTTCCCTGCTGCTGGTTTGGGTCCCACTCTTTGTTCCTCCCTGCTGGCCGCCTGTCCCGCCGCCATGCGAGCTCCAATAACACACAGAGACTCTGTATTTGATACAATCCTGTTGGCCAGTTCCTAATTCCTTATCGGCTAGCTCTGTCTTAATGATTAACCCATTTCTACTTATCTAAGTATTTCCACGTGGTCATCTTATCAGAGAGCAGCGGCCCGCATCTGCTCTCTTTTGGCTCTACATGCTGACTCCTCCTTACCACTTCCTCTTTCCTCCTCCTTGTCTCCTAGCCCCGCCTATCTTGCTTTCCCATTGGCCACAGTGCTTTATTCATTAGCCACTATGAGAAACATATTTACAGAATAACATCTCCCATCATATAGGCATAGACATGCCAATGAAACAATTTTGTCTATAATGTGTATGCGTCTTAGTTTATTAGAGAGGCAGAAGAGTGTTCCAAGTGGTGGCGTTGATGTCAATGTGGTTCTCAAATTTTCTATTCTAGTACACATTAAATAGCATTTCATGTATGAGTTTCTCTTTGTTTCATGTTTGATCATTATATTTATATGTAAGTGGATAATTTGCATGTTTTGTTTTATTTATTTGCTTATTATTTAGACAAGCTATCACTATTATCTCTGTCTGCCTTGAACTTAACTCTGTAGAACAGTGTGGCCTTAAACTCATAGACACTCAATTGCTTCTGTCTTCCAAGAGCTAGGAATAATTGCATGTGCCTCTGTACTTGTTTGAAATAGCTATATTTATTTATCTGCTTGTTTGTTTATGTATCTGTATGCATGTGGGCACATGTGTACTGTGGCATGTATGTGGCAGGCAGCAGACAGTGTGTGCTAGTCAGTTCTCTCCTTTTATGGGTCCTAGGGAGAAAACTCGGGTAATCAGACTTTGTGGCAAGTCCCTTTACCTGCTGAGCCATCCCTTCTTTTTCTGTTAGTTTTATGATGATGTATTCTTTACTGACTCTTGAGAGTCCTTCTTATCCTCTGAACACATCATTTGTTATTGGTGGTACAAACAATTTCCCTCCCTTTGATCTTTTTAATGTTGTGGATTTTTGAGAGTCTTTGTGCTTTGAAACATTCTCCTTTGAGAGCACAAAAATACTCTCCTATATACTTTTGTTTCTAAACTTTTGTCCTTGATTTGAGCACAAATAAAAAGTTGTATAGTAATAACCAACTTAGCATGATTTTCAGAATAATTCTTTATTTTCACCCTTACTTATAAACCCAGATCTCAGATATTTATAGCTACATGTATCCTTTTCTGTTATCAAGTTCCCTTGAATATTTGTCCTTTTCAGCCAGGTTTCCTAGTTTCTTATGGCAATAAGGGCAAGGTAAATAATATGATGTCTATTGTAATTTATAACTGATTGGCAATAAAATATTTAGGACTTGTTTTGACCGATTCTTATTTAATACTAATATGGGATTTTAGGACTATGTTTCTTATATAAATTTTAGGGTTAGATTTTATAATTTTTAAGAATATGTTAGGATTATTTATTTTTATATGCAATTTATCTGAGAGCAATTTGAGGATGAATTATATTTCTAATATAATATCTATGAATAGTCAAATCTCTTTCAATTAAGAATACTAAAATACATTAAACTCAGCTTTCTCTTTAAAACTCTTAAAATCTTTTTGTTAATTTATTGCTAGGTAGCTTTTTATTGTTGTTATTATAAAAGATATTATTTTATATTTGTGATTCAATGGGACATACTGTATATGCAAGTATGAATCAGATTTCTTGGTAAGAATTCACAAAGCGTGTAACAGAAAACTTTATAACAATGACCTGACAAATAGCTTCCTGCCCCTAGTGCCCCGTTCACCACCCTTTGACCCTGGTCACCGCCAATCTGTTTTTTTTTTTGTTTTGTTTTTTATTTTTTTGTCTTTGTAGTTTATTTTAAAATGCCATATCGAGGCCAGGCATGTTGGCACATGCCTTTAATCCTAGCACTTGAGAGCAGAGGCAGGTAAATTTCTGTGAGTTTTAGGCTAATCTGATCTGCATAGTGAAAAGCCAGTGCTATGAAGACAGAACCTGTCTCAAAAATTAAAAAAAAACCACTATATCAATGAAATGATGGATTTATAATATGTTTTGCTTGCTATCCTAAGATTTTTGAAATTGATTTACTTTCTTTTTTTCTGTTTTATTATTGAAAAGATTGATTTTATTAGTGCTCTGCCTGATTGCCTAGTGTTTAGGCAGATTTAATTCTTCCTCTTATGGTATCTGTCTTGTCAGAAGAACAGAGAGCTTATAGGATAAAGAGACATTGTTGTTCAGCAGAGGAGACACCACATTTGGTAGAAGCTGAGTTTCACGGGCCACATCTTAGTGAATAGTAGATGCTGAGGGACTAGGCCTGCTGTGTGAAAGACTGGCAGGATTAAATATACCACATGAGATGAAAGCTAGGGAGCAGGAAGACCACACTCAATGTGTCTGCAAGGGGTGGATCAGCAAGATGCTACTGGGTCACGCTGTGTAGAAAGTAGAAAATAATTTTACAGCCATAATTGGGTTTAATAAAAGACAGGATAATGTCTACAGGTTAATGCAGACTGTTGTACTTGTGATTACACTAAACTTCAGTTTGTTGTGATTTATGATGTATCAGTTGGATGGACAAAGGATGTTTAATAAGGTCATTGTCATCTATGATTTGCTTCTCCAAACAGAGAGTGGCATGCTGGCACTAAGACAGTGAGCTCCTCATTTCATATGTGTCCGTGTGGTTCCTACACCAACTCAGCCTTACTTATTCTCAGCATATTCTTGGAAAATTTCACATGAATAATTATTTCATTATTGCTACCCAGTGTCTCCAACCATTCTTTTTCATATTTCTCATTTACAAGCTGAGGGATACGTTTTCAACTGTCTATGAGTATGAATAGTTTATACTCTGTGGATCCCCAGCCTCTCCAGTACCCTGTTGCTGGGAAAACTGATTCTAGATCTGGGCTCTGCCTTCTCTGAATGGCTTGGGCTCATTTCAACTCTTTACCCTCCTTGGATGCACTTATGGCAAAAACCTCTGACAGTTCTTGCCCGAATTTAAATCTTCCTTATCTTTGTGTTTGGATGGTAATAAGGGTTTTGTTTTCCTTCAGTTGTTTGCACACATTCGATAGTCTGTTGCCACATAGAACTAATGACTTGCAATATAGGCTGCTATTTCCTTTTCTGATTTTATTGTCTAACTTTTGAGTATCTTACCCAAGAAGATAAATGAGAGTTAATCTACTGACCTTTTTTGCTCCTTATTGTTTTAGACAATATTTGATTGTGAAGGTCAACTGAAAGGGCTGAAAGTGCAATTTTAGTGTTATCTATTATCAGTGAAGCTTCCCATTACCACTACTTTGTACTGATTATCTGGATCCATACATTAAAAAGAATTAAAACATTCTTGCATTGCTGAACTGATAGCTATGGATGGGATTGCCATTCTTACTGAACATTGGCTATGTAGGCTTGCCAAGGTATGGGATAAACTGGTAGGTTTATTTGGTTTCATACAAGGTATTTAAAGGCCTTTGCAAATGCATTTTTGTGTAAACTCGTTTAAAAATTTCTACCCCCAAAGAAATCTTGTGCTTATCCACACCATTTGTGCTTTTACTCTTATACAGTGAGGGGTGTTTCTATGCCAGTCGCTTATGGACACAGTCTGAGGTTGTTTACTCAGAAGGTGATCTGATAAGAGAACAAAGCTTCTTGGATAACTGTCTCATGCAACTCAAAGGAGCATTGCATAATTCAAGCAATGTAAATGTATGCAAAATGCTTCGGGTTTGATTTTGAGATGATAAATTGAATGCAGGTGTTCATTGTTTACCTAATTGTAAACTGGTCTATTTTGTTAATACTTGAATATTGTGAGCATGCTCCTCCAACTACCAAGTGGGAAACCTGTGCATGCACGCCTTTGATTTAGCTTTACTCTAATGTATATATTGTTCCCTGTTGGGCAAACTTCCCGGGTTGCCCTACTGCAATCCTAATTTGAATGTTGTAATGGGTGGAAGGATGTATAATCAGATTATTTGTAACCATGGAGCATTATATAATTACCATAAAACAATAGTTCCTACCCTTTTTGGTGGGGGGGGTCGGGGGTGCTATAAGACCTCTGAAAATTAAGGAATCCTTCCTTTCCCAGAAATATAATCATATTACACATTACAATATATTTTTTTCAGAAATTTTAAATCCCCATTTACTTATGTTTAAAAATCTGCTGCAAATGCATACCATTTGTAGGTCTATGAGGCCAGACCATCTTTATAGAAGACAGTTTGGAATATGTATGTAATTCATATGTACACAGTTTCTGTCTAGGTACTGATAGTGGACTGGACATTAATATCATTTTACTCACAACTTACACATCATTTGAGGGAATAGAAAGAAATAAAAACTGTCATAAATCCTTAAGACAAAGAATAGGAGGAGTGCCGATAACAACAAAAAATAGCTGAATTAGTATCAGAGACTCAGTAGAAATAAGAGGTCTAAGTTCCAAGCAAGTGGGGTCAAGCAAAAAATTCTCCAAGTTTAGGAGGCAAAGAAAGAGAAAACAGTCCATGTTTCTTGAAAGAAGTTTACAAAGATGTCAGCTCTGGGAGGGGTGTGAAGAGGAGGACACAGGCTGCAGTGGAGGACTGAGGTGCTTTCCAAACAGTAACTCCAGAGCTTATCATGCTGACTGCTGATTGAAAAGCCCCATGCATGCTGACTGCTGACTGAGAAGCCCCATGCATGCTGACTGCTGACCTAGGAAGCCCATGCATGGTAACTGTAGTGACTGTTGACTGAGAAGCCCCATGCATGGTGACTGCTGACTGAGAAGCTCCATGCATGCTGGCTGCGGACCTAGGAAGCCCATGCATGCTGTCTGCTGACTGAGAAGCCCCATGCATGCTTACTGCTGACTAAGAAGCCCCATGCATGCTCACTGCTGACTGCTGACTGAAGAGCTCCATGCATGCTGACTGCTGACTGAGGAGCCCCATGCATGCACTGCTGACTGAGGAGCCCCATGCATGCTGACTGTTGACTGAGAAGCCCCATGCATGCTGATTGCTGACTTAGGAAGCCCATGCATGCTGACTGTTGATAGAGAAGACCCTGGTTCCTGTCTCAGCAGCTAGCATCTTTTTTACTTTTCTTTCTGTCTTTGGAGTGGTTTTGTTTATTCAATTTGTCCAATCTAAGAGGAAAGTCCTAAACATACAGATCTCAGATATTTTCATAAGCGTCTCTATACAATCTTTCCATAGGAAGTTCTTGGAGGATTGGTTTTGGGAAAATGGGTCACTTAAGAAAGAAGAGTGGACAGCATACGTAGGGTTGGGGTGAATGATAGAGAGGTTGTGAACATCCCTGAGGTGGCATGTGGCATTCTAAGAAAAATACTTATGGAATTGGCATAAAGCACAATGGTCCCTGGAAGATTCCAAGGGTGACTTTTTCATTAATCTTAACATATCTTGAGAGTAGATGGGGGTGTGAGTAGCCAAGTGTGGAGTACTGAATGAGTTATAAGCATATATAAAGCTAACAGCATAAGACAAAAGACAAGCTCGAATTCCAGGGAAAGCAAACTTATTTAGGAAAGTAACTTTTAGCATTATGTGTTCTATGAGAAAAGTTTGCATAACCATTGTTGTAAAAGCTCAGTGTTGGTAAGATCAAAACTATAATACTGGAAGGATGGGAAATGGAAAGTGTGGCTTTGTATTGTGGTGAGGAAAAGAGATAAAGATTTTTCTTGTTGTTCAAAGGACAATAAATAAAACAGAAAACCAAAAGGTCACATCACAGGTATATTAATTAGAAGCATCGTATAGTAGGTAACTCTAGCAACCAGAGTAGAGTCATTATATTGGAAATAGTGGAAATAGTGACTTGCTTTTGTACCATAGCCATGAACCCTTCTGGGCAAAGTGTCTCATTCTTGATTTTGTATTTGTCTGCCTGATTTGCATTGGGCAAAGGGATTTTGCTAGATGTGACAGGTGGGGGTTGACAATATGCCAGCAGTTCTGTGTTTGTCCTCTTGTGCTGCTCTTACAGCCATAGGAAGACAGTCTACATTTGCTGCCCTGCCAGTCTAAGCCACCAGAGCAAACAGATGAATCAGAGCCCTGAAGCCTTCAACTATAAAGGATGGTATCTCTGCCACTCTACCCTGTACATCTGTGTGATGAACAGTGTATTGTAACTGACCACAGAATTTTTTCTTACCAGACAAATGTTGACCATTACATAGAGAAATAAATACTAGACTAGCATTTACAGCCTGTGATGATTGCCTGTATGAGATACTAAGTCAGTTATAGGAGGACGAGTGGATTGCTTTTACATCAAGCCTTGCAGCATAGAATTTTTTTTGAACAAGTCTCTCAATGTAGCCCTGGATGGCCAGTGCTCCCTATGTAGATTAGGTTGGCCCCAAACTTACAGAGATCTGTTTGCTTGTGCTTCCTAAGTGCTAAGATTAAAAGTATGTACCATTATCCCTGGCAGGCTTTTGGTTTTTAATAGGATGTGCACATATACTAAATAAGAAAGCTAATTATAACATGGCTAATTTGTGGGCTGGGTTTATAGAAACCATCTAAGATTAGGATAGCAGAGCAAGGAAGGTGGGATCCTAGTAACAAATCTCTTGAGCTACTGGTCCATGAGGACAGCCTAAGAAAACGGGGATCTTTCTAATAAAGAAGAAATGTAGGTTTCATGGGCTTGAATCAGCCTCAGTGAGGTAAACAGGAGGGTTCAGTGTAAGGGGGAGTAAGAGGGATAATGAATTAAATGTTTACATTTGAAATTGCTATTAGAAGTGAACCTTCCAAAAGAACTATAGACAAAAGTGGAGTTTACAGGTTTATAACAGAAATTAGTTGCTCATCTAAAGACAAATCAGTTCACATGTGCTAGAATAGCCATTATCAAAAATGCAGGAAGAGATTAGTGTCATGGGATGGGGATATGGGAATTCTTGGACTTTATTGGTAAGAATGTGACCCCAAGAAAATAATTACTGAAAATAATCTAGTTTTGTCAAAATCTTAAAGGTTAAAAATAGAACCTCTGGCCAAGTTGTCCTGCTCTGATTGCACGGCCAAGGAGAGTGTATGAATCATATGATGGAAATATACACTGATATCCTTGGAAGCCATATTCATGGCATCTGAGATGGGGAGAAATATGTATCAATGGATGTATGAATAAGGAAAATACAATTACATGCATTTGCAAGCACTGGAATGTTTTCAGTCATAAAAAGAATGAAATCTTGCCATTTGTGAAAATTAGACAAATCTCTTTCAGAGCAGACACTGAACATAAAGGAAAGGGTACAGATAGACTTGCTACCCAGATTGTCAGGCTTAGATCCAGTTTCCCTGTGGTCAAGAAAGCGCTACACAGCCAGGGATGGGGACTGATCAGGTCCTGACAGCTTATCAAACTCCAGATTATGGGCTTGAATTTATCATAGATAATTTGTTAGACCACATAAAGAATGTGTTGCCAGTAATCACTCTACAGAGGTCTCATAGTTATTGTAATGTTTTCTCCTTATTAACTCATAGTCACCATTCCTCAAATTGACAACACTAAGAGACAGGTTAAGTAGTTTGTCCCCAGTGTGAAACCTGTCTCAGGAGGAAGCCAGGTCTGTGCGTTTCCAGTATCTATGTTCTCCATTGGTCACAGTGCCTCACATTCGCTATAACATGTCTGCACTTCTGTTAATTAGATAAAGCCTACTAAGGGGTGTGTTATATGTACATCACTTTAGGAAAAGTAATTACAAGAACAAGTTGATTGATGTATGTGAGAATTAATATTCTGTGTTCTAATGCTAGCCTGATTTAAAATTTTATGATAGAGCAACAATACATAAATGTGGTTTTAGATTTAGGTGTTTAGATTTTATATTTTCTGCAGCTTTTAACTGGAATATCAGGTTGGTCTGAAAGTATTAAATTTCTGTATTTGAAATAAAACTATACTTCTTATTAGTAAGCACTTGTTTTAAGGAAATATAGCCCTTTTTTCCTTCATAGTATAGTATACTATATAAATGTTATATTCTTTAAGGGAAGAAGCAGTGACAGGTAGGTTCATATGTGGGAAACACACAAAAATAAAATACCTTCATGCCTATCCTGATGCCTAATTTTCAGGTCTAGAAGCATCTATTTATTTTGAGACCTCCCACAGACACTCTTTATGCTGATCCTCCTGTCTGTTATCTCATTCTGCTCCACAGAATAATCACTGGAATTTCTTTTGACGCCTGTCCTGGAATTCCTTTTCTCACTCCTTTGTATATATATGCTTTCCATATCACATGCCTTTTCTTGTCTTATTTTTCTTTTCCAGTTTTGTAGACAGTCATCTCTTGTAGCCTCCTGAAAGTATGTGTGGGCCTCTTTAAGGAGCCTCAAAGCCATTACTCCATCTCAACATGTATAAAAGCTGAACATCACATCTCCCATCATTGAGAAATGTGAGGTTATAGGTGCCCTCTTTTGGAGAAACAAATAGATAAGTACAGACCAAAACTTACCAGAGAGAAATATTGCAGAGAAGTGGTGTCAGGCGAGCATGAGCCTGAGCCTGAGCAGCATGACTCTGATGGTTTATCATGGCTATCAACTTGACCCAATTGGACAAGACAGCATTTTGGGTATTGATGGAACTGCGAAATGTGGGCCCTTGTTGAAGGAAGTAGTATATATTATGGTGCTACCTCGTACTCTGGCTTCTTTCTGCTAATTCTCTCCTTCCTGTCTGTCATAATGTAAGATGCTCTGCTACTCCATTTCTACCTGATCTTGAGCAAAGTAGTTAATCCCTTTAAGTTGTTCTTCCAACTATTTACTTGGTGATATCAATAAGAAAGTCCAACTAACACAATGCAGAGTGAAACAACCAACTCTTGCCCAAATCCTGTAGCTCTGAGGACTCCACTGATGAGTTCACAGTCCAGAGGCTCAGGCTTTTGAAAGGATGGAGGCCTCATCATACAGCCACAGATATGCTTGCTCACCTCTCCATAACTACAACATATCCAAAGTCGTATTTATCTTTTACACACTATCACTATCATGGAAGTATGAGCATACCTGGGAAGTTAGGAAATGGCAAAGATAGACAGCAAGTGTCACCAAATGGGACATGGCAAGGATTCACGAATTACTCTACTGGGGACTGAAAATGTCTGTGATTAATAGGTACATGATTCTAGTGGCCAAAGCAGACAGCAACAGGAACAAATAGGGAGAATGCTAGATGTGTTTTTGAGGGCTTCTTCCTGGGGAGTGGATTACTGAGGAGGGCCTGAGGAACCAGCCTCTCTCCATCTTGGACTTAAAAGCCATCTTATGGTAAAGACAAACTAGGTTTGTTATTCTTGATAATTAAAGTTCTGTTTTTCAATAATTAGGCTATCCCCACTTGGATCTATAGCTACAAATGATTCTGTATTACCTGCTCCAGGAAATGACAACTATACTTTTGTTTCAAGAGGTTGTTATGACCAACTTGATTATGCTTATGTTTTGTTTCTGTGACCCCCACTTACTTGCCTGCTGATTTCCCATTTAAAAACCCCTTACTCCTAAGCTATAAAAACCTTATCTTTCCCACATCCAGTGCTGATGTCTTGAACTCTGCCTTAGGGGGAGACAGCCTGAGTACACTAATAAAACTTGCTTTAATTAATTGGCCTTGATTTGGCTCAGTGGTCTTCCTCCTCACATATGTAGGATTACCAGGCCAAGCATGGGGCATGTTAGTCCATTTCATGTTGTGATAAAATACATAATATTAATAACTTACCTGTAGCAAATATTTATCTCATGGTTTCGTGGTTTTCAGTCTGTGGCCTCTTGGTCCTTTTGCTCTGTGGGGAGCTGCTCACCTCATGGTATCTGGAAATGAAGACGGAGAAGAAGCTACAGTTCCATATCTCCTTCAAAGATACATACCTTACACTAGCAGTACAACCTAAAATTTCCACCGATGTCACCACAGGGCTGGGACCAAACTTTACACCCAGGTCTTACTTGTTTCCTCTTGGTCTCTTCCTTTTGCATACGGACATGAGTGAGCCAGTACATTTGACCTTTTTCTCATAGGAAAGTGTAACTTTTCTGAGGTCAAAAGCTCCTTCCTCAGCCTGTGTGACCACACCTCTGGCAGACTGAAGAACAAAGCTTCCAATTGATATTTTGTTTGTCTTTCCTTTGCTCAAATATATGTATCATAGCTGTAATTTTCCATGTCTTAGTAAAAAGAATCTACTCATTAATATCTGAGCAGCAGACATTCAGATTTTTTCACTGATTGCAGACTTTTGAACTCACTTTTAAAGAAGTTTTATTATTCAATGTCTTCAAGCCCATTTCTGATATGATATTAATCTGTATAGTGCACTAAGTCCAGACTTGTTTCTAAGCAAGCCCAGCCTGTTTTTCCATATATTTCTGATTTCTGTCTTCCACAGACTTACCTATGGCATTGCATCCGGTTTGTTTCACACCACCGTGGGAGGTGGGCAGGAAGGAATGCATCTTCTGGGCTTTTCTCATTATGCATTTTGTGAGCACCATTTTTTTTTTGGTAGTGTGATGAGTCAGGGAAAAGTCAAGGATTTTATTAGTCATTTTTTGAATTTAACCATGGAGTAGCTCTTCCCTCTACAGACATGTCAAATGATAATATAAAAATGTAGAAAGTATAAAGCAGAGGTCTACCAATATTCACCACAACTTATCAAATATTTGGCTGTTTTCTTCATTAATTTCAAAGACTACTACAATGATGATTTTATAATCTTCCAGTACAACAAAATAACTCTGGAATTTGTGGTGAATAATTTATTCATTATTGTGTCTTGCTGCCTTTCCCCTTACATGGCGGCTCAGTAGGTAAAGTGCTTGTCACAGAAACATAAGAATTCCCATGCATCCTCACACATAGGTGCACACATACACATGGGTGCATCCTTATACACGGATACATCCTTACCCACAGGTGCATCCCCACATAGGTGTATAAATGCACATAGGTGCATTCTCACACACAGATGCATCCTCACACATAGATGTATAGATGCATCCTCACACATATGTGCATCTGCACACATAGATCTTACACACAGATAGGTACTTCCAAAAACATATATGTGCCTCCTCACACATAGCTACATCCTCACATATAGGTGCAACCTTACACATAGGTACATACACACATAGGTGCTTCCTCACATGTAGGTGTATCCTCATCATAGGTTCATCCCCACACAGGTGCTTACACACACATAGATGCATAGGTCCATCCCCACACATAGGTGCTTACACACACATAGATGCATACATGCACAAATGCACACACATACTCATAGATGCATAGGTGCATTGTCACGATAGACTTTAAAATAAAAAGGCCTTGATGCTCTTACCTTGACAAGACTTTGCTTGGTTAGAGGGTGTTTCTCATCTTCCAGTTAATCTTCCAGCTGGAGGCCAGAAATCATTGCCTCTGATAGACCCTTCCTAATAGCCTCACATAACAATCAGGTAACTTCCCAGTGTGTTTCCTGTAGATAAACATCTGGTGCTGCAGACAACATTATGTTGCCAATCCCTGAAGTCAGCCTGCCTCTGAGCTGAGATGATACATGTGTTACTTATCTTTATGTAGATGGTAGATTATTCAGAGCTTCACTGAATTAATTGTACCATTGCTTGATGTTTGATGTTTCCACTCTATATAAGTTATGTACATTCTACAGTATCTGAGAAGATTTTACTTTTCTATATTATAAAATACTGAACTATTTCTGTGTTCAAAAACAAAGATATGAATGTTTTAAGAATGATATATTGATATTCTAAACATTAAAATGAATAATAGCTGTGATGGCTTTATGTCATGTTATAAATGGAAGACTGCTATTTGAATTTTACAGATGTATGTTTGTTAAATGGAGATTTCTGACATGGTAATTCCTCAGCCCTACTTTCAAGTAGGAACAACAGAAATCAATATTTTTATGGTCTAAGACACCAAAGGGAGCACAAATCTCTGTGGTGGTTTAGACTTTTCCATTTGCTCATTTCATTTCACTGTTAGGATACAGGAAAGATTATTCTATAACATAATCAGATAATTAACCAGTTTGCTAATTCTCAGAGTGCTTCCTTTTATATTTAGTTGTTTGTAAAATAAAAGGTTGTTTTGTTTTGCTTTGTTTTTACCAATTGTATTATAGTTTGTTAATTCCTCTATGTCTGTTTCTTTTTTCATTTGTCATCAGTGTAGTGACTATGACTTGGAATTTGGAACAGAGTGCTTGCAGTTGGCCCTAAAATACTGTCACACAAAAGCAAAACTTTTAGAAGGGTCCTCCGACCTCTGGAAGGTAAGAGAGATTCATCTTGTGGGGTTCTTTTGCTGTAGACCTGTGTACATGCATGGGCATGCATGCATGCCTCTGTGTGTGTGTGTGTGTGTGTGTGTGTGTGTGTGTGTGTGTGTGTGTGTGTGTGTTGTGCTTCCAGTCATAAGAAAATATGAATGTGTATGTTAGAGAGTCTCACAGGGGCTTGTGAGCATCATCTGGTGAGGTTGTTTCTGTTTCTTGGCTTCCAGAACATTCACCCTGGACTCCTTTAGACATATTTTATTTCAGTTTGTGTACTTGCATCTTTTTCCTTGTGCTCTGTGCAGTCTTGTATCGTGTTTCCTTAGTGTTGAAGCACCATTCTGTTGCCTGTTCCAGCAGCATTTTCCTCATCCCTGGGCTTCTAATTCCAGTTAAACCTAGTAGAAAGCATGTATACAGCTCTGACCCATGATGTAGCTGGACCCACTACTGGTCTCTCTGACAAGGCCCAGGTTTTCTCATGGCATGTGCTTTTCTTTCTGGTTGTGGAGACAAGCTATAGCACCATCCCTCTATAGTCTAATGCCCAGGCAGGTACTGTACAGCATGCCTGCCTTTTCTTCATCAAGGAAAAAGTGTGTTGAATTAGAGCAGTACTGAAGCAGTGCTTCAGGCCAAGCCTCTGAAGTTTAAAGTAGGCATAGCTGCTCAAATGTGCTTTGGAATCTTGAAATATCTATGGAATTCTGGAGAGTTCTAAATCCCAGCTAACTAGGTAGCCCTGGCTCTACTAGAACTCATTATGTACATCTGGCTCTCAGAGACTTGCCTTCCTCTCTCTGTCTCTAAGTTCTGGGATTAAAGGAATTTGTCACCTTGCCTTGCTACAGTCTACACAATGAGTAGGCATGTTTTACAGAAGTACATGGATCTTGCTACATGCTAAGATTGCCTCAGACAGGAAGGATTGAGTTCTAGAATTCCAGAAAGAGTAATATGCTTGGGCTGTTGCCTAGTGCATAAAACTATGTTCATTTATGCACATCTGAATTTTATCAGCCTAGTAGGAAAACACTCATTTCATCTTTGTCTCTCCAGGTATCCTCTGTGCTTCCCTCAATATACACTTAGTAACCACTCCATGGAGTAACTATACTAGTGTTATGTTAAATCCAGCCAGATTCCCTCTCATATATAGCATCAGACATCCTACTGAGTCATTGTGAGCCCCTAGCTGACACACTTCTAGATGCGACAATCTTTCTTACGAAACAAGTTTGCATTAAAGGAGTTTTGATGACCACACATCCTGCTCCACACTCCAATTTCTGCCCTTTGCCCTGTGAATAGAAGTGTCTGGCTCCAGGTATGTATTCAGAAATGTATAAGAAAAGACACTGATTTCTTTCATGTGATCTCCCTACCCATTCTGTCTATCTCTTATGCTGGAACCCTGAACGTCCTCTAAGACCTGGCCATGCTGTTGTCTGTTTATCTGTTCAGCCCATTGGTAATTTTTCTAACAAATTCCTCATTTCCATAGTAAACTATCTCTGAACCCTTTTGAACTCTCATCTGAACACTTTTAGTAACTATGAGGATTTTGTCAGTTATGAGTTAGGTGTTTTGTTAACGATCTTGATCGCTACCTTTGTACAATTCATTCTACTATCCACACTGAGTCTGAGGCCATAGGGAACAACACTTAGAACTCCAGGGCCTTGACAGAACTCCCTGGCTTCACTTTTGACCTCTTTGAAGGTGTGGCTGTTTTCCTCCTGTATAAGCTTTTATTAAGCTTGTAAAAATCACTTAGGTCTAGGGATAAAAGATAAGAGACACATTGTTCTTTATTTTTTCACCCCATCTTCAAATTTTTTTGTGACATACTTATATTTCATTATTTTTTCATAACAACAATGGTGTTAGTCTTCCTTTAGATGTGTTCTGTTGGCCTTTTTCTCCTGCTTTTATTAGGTCCACTGGTAAGTCACTGTGCATATTTTATGGGTTGAATTCTCTCTCACAGAAATGTGTGTTTGCATTCTAAATGCTGGCATCTGTGTCTTACACAGTTGGGAGGAGTCTGCAAATGCAATCAAATTATGATAGATTCAAACTGTCCTTGGGTAGGCCCTAAATCCAACATGGCTGGTGTCCTTATACGACAGGAGACATGGATATGAGTAGAATAGCATGTGATGACAAATGCAGGGAATGGGGTGATGAATCTATAAACTAAAGGACACTGAAGTATTGCTATCATTCACTAGATGCTATCAAGAGGCCTGGAAGGGATTCCTCCAAGACTCTCAGAGGGAACTGGATCGTGCCCAACTTTGAACTGTAGACTTGTACTCCCCAGAAATGAGAGAATAGGTTCTTATATTTCCAAGTCATTTCCAAGTGTTCTGTTGCAGCATCCAAACACACACCTGGTGCAGGAGTGCCATAGTCATCATTTCCCCAACAGGAAGAAGTGGGAGTCTCCCAGCTGTGAGTTTGGTGTGGCTAACAACATGCACCAGAAGGTAGTGAACTAAAACACCTGTAACAATCTCCTTCTTCTTCTTCTTCTTCTTCTTCTTCTTCTTCTTCTTCTTCTTCTTCTTCTTCTTCTTCTTCTTCTTCTTCTTCTTCTTTTTTTGCTATTTTGCTATTTTCTCTGCTTCTCAGCCCCTGTTTAGTCACAAATACATATACCCAAACTGTTCTTTTTCATGAATGACTGGCCTTAGCTTGGCTTATTTCTAACTGGCTTTTCTTAAATTATCCTGTTTACCTTTTGCCTCTGGGCTTTTATGCTTTCCTATTTGTTTACTTCTTATTTTTTTATAAGAAATAAGAAAGAGATGCTTTCTTATTTCTTTACTTCTTACTCTGTGGCTTACAGTGTAGGTGATGGCTGAGCCCTGATGTCCTCCTTTCCTTTTTTCCCTCCCTGATCTTCTCTTCCCAGTTTTCTCCTCCCAATGTTTCTCTCTGTGTGACAGCCCTGGCAATCCTTTCTCCTGCCTAGCTATTGGCTGTTCAGCTCTTTATTATATGAAATCAGTGTTTTAGACAGACAAAGTAACACAGCTTCACAGAATTAAGTAATTGCAACATAAACAAATGCCACACATCTTTGCATTATTAAACAAATGTTCCACAGAATACACAAATGTAACACATCGTAAAATAATATTCCACATCAACAAAACATGTGTATGAAGCCTGACACAGTAGCTCATGTTTATTATATCAGCTGAGGCAGGAGGACTGCCATGATTTTCAAGCCAGCCTGGGTTACATAATGAATTCCAGGCCAGCCTGAGCTATAGAATATTCTCAGGCTGGCCTGGAATCATCTTAGTTTTGCTAAGATGCTAAAATTGTAATTGAACCCAGTATGTAGAATGTGATTCATATAGGACATAACTGAGAGACATTTCAGTGCCATATAACAGCCTGGTAGATTTGGACTCTGAAATAGACAACAGTCTACCTTGTCTTCCTTTGGGAAGTCAGGGAATTCATGCTCTGGTGATGTACAAGGTCACGAGATTTCTGATTAGAGCCTATCGGACACTTTGAAAACCATCTGAAATTCCATGAGAAAATGATTATTTTAAAATTGATGTATATATTTTGATATAAGTGAAGTGAAAAATTGAGACATTTGGGGTTAATGCCTGCTTGCTTTTGCTAGGTCCTTTGATGTCTGAGGAATGCATTCTTAATTTACTTCAAAAAATCCTTATCATGTATGGTAGAGAACACTCCCCTCATTACCAGGTTTTTTCTTCTTCCCCCAAAATGTCTAAGCATACCAAAGTCCTGCTCTGGCTCCTGAGACAGGGGTCTATTATGCTCATGGATCCTCTGAGTGGCTGTGAGTTGGTAGCTCCAGTGAGAATTTGTTTTGATGAGATTTGGTCCTATTTAAGAAGAACCTAAGTGAACATCTGTCCCATGTTTTTCCCCAGTATACTTTTAGACATTAGTAGGTCACACTTGTACCCTGCATACCCTGAGCTAAACAGACTTCTTATTTCTAAATGTCAAAAATGTCTCCAAGCCATAGATTTATTACCAGTTATTGGAGAAATGTAACAACTGCTTCATTGTCTTCAAATACTGAGAAGGAGGTTGAGAGTATTTGTGTCATCACAGCCTTACTGGAATGAATGACTGGAAGGTTCGTTTTGATAGGCACTAGCTCTTGCAAATCCCACTGGTTTGGCATCTTAGTTTAAAAAGAAAGAAGTATGCCTGTTGCATAGAGAGGACTGAGAGACAAGTGACCAGCTTCCCATCTGGACCAAATAGCCTCTCAGCCCTAGGTCCTTGAGCAAAACCACTGGCCCTTCCCCCACTCATCTTAGCCACACTAGCAGGTCAGCAGGAAAGACTCTTGTAGGCAGGCTACAAAAATCGCCCTGCTCCTCCCCACTAAAACCAACCCATCCCTCAGGACCACAGCCACCCCTTTGGACATAGACATTTACTGCATGGATAGGGCTGAGAGAGGACTGAAGAGTCAAACACACTGCCTGCACCAATAGGAATGCATTTCAACAACCTAAAGAGCAATATGGGAAAACTAGACCTTAGTGGTACTACATCAGGAAGACCTGAACATCCCAATGCATAAGAAGCACAATAAGACTACCTTAAAAATAACTTTATCAAGATGATGGATGCCCTTAAAGAAGAAATGAAGAATTTCCTTAAAGAATTAGAGGAAAAGATAAACAAAAATTTGGAAAAAAAAGTCAACACATCCCTTTAAAAAAAGGCAAGAAAAGCAAGAAAAAAACAGTCAAACACATCCAAGACTTGAAAACTGAAATGGAGACAATAAAGAAAACACAGAGGAAATTCTGGAAATGGAAAATCTGGGTAAAGGAACAGGAACTAATAGAATGGAAGAGATGGGAGAGTCTGAGGTGTTGAAGATACAATAGAGGAAATAGATTCATCAGCCAAAGAAAACATTAAAGCAACAACATCATAAAACAAATTGTGCAGGAAATCTGGGATGCTATGAAAAGAACACAGCTAAGAATAATAGCAATAGAAGAAGAATACTAGCTCAAAGGCACAGAAAATATATTCAACAAAGTCATAGAAAAAAACTTTCCTAACCTAATAAAGGAAATACCAATGAAGATACAAGAAGCTTACAGAACACCAAATAGACTGGGAAAAAACCCTCTTGTCACTTAATAATCAAAATACAAAACATACAGGATAAAGAAAGGATACTAAGAACTGAAAAGGAAAATGGTTAAGTAACCTATAACGGCAAACCCATCAGAATAACATTTAAATTGATATTGGCTGTTGGTTTGTTGGATATTGCTTTTATGATGTTTAGATATTTTCCTTATATCCATGATCTTTCCAACACCATTATCATGAAGGGGTGCTGGATTTTGTCAAAGGCTTTTTCAGCATCTAATGAGATTATCACTAAAATACTGGAAAGCCTAATACAAGAACACATCAAAAATATAATCCTCCATGACCAAGTAGGCTTCATCCCAAAGATGCAGGGTTGATTCAACATATGGAAATCTGGCAATGTAATCCACCAAATAAACAAAGTGAAGGAATAAATCCCACATGATAATCAACATGTAGAAAAGTGCAAATAGATCCATATCTACTGCCATGCACAAAACTCAAATCCAAGTGGATCAAGGACCTCAACATAAATCCAGCTGCATTGAACCTGAAAGATGAGAAAGTGGGAACAAGCCTTTAGCTTATTAGTATAGGAGAGTACTTCCTAAATATAACGCCAGTTGCACAGACACTGAAAGCAGCAATAGACCTTCTGAAATGGAGAAGCTTCTGCAAAGCAAAGGACACAGTCAGCAAGATAAAATGACAGCCTACAGAGTGGGAAAGAATCTTCACCAACACCACATTTGACAGAGGGTTGATCTCCAAAATATATAAAGAACTCAAGAAACTAGACATCAAAATACCAAATAATCCAATTGAAAAATGAGGTGCAGAGATAAACAGAGAATTCTCACCAAGAGAATGTCAAATGGCCAAAAGATATTTAAGAAAGTGTTCATCATCCTTAATCATCAGGGAAATGCAAATCAAAATGACTCTGAGGTGCTATCTTAAACTGGTCAGAGTGGCTAAGATAAAAAGTACTGAGGCCAGCTTATGTTCGTGAGGATGTGGACTTCGAGGAACGCAATGCTAATAGGAGTGCAAACTGGTACAACTATTTTGGGAATCAGTATGGCAGTTTCCAAGAAAATTGTAAATCAATCTACCACAAGACCCAGCAATACCACTCTTTGGCATTTATCTACAGAATGCTCAATCATATCACAAGGACACTTGCTGGACAATGTTCATAGCAGGATTATTCATAATAGCCAAAACATGCAAAAACCTTGATGTCCTCAACCAGAGAAAGGATAAAGGATTAGGGAAATGTGGTATATTTATACAGTGGAGTACAACTCAGCTGTAAAAAAAAAAAAAAAAAAAAAAAAGGTGACCTCATCACGTTTTTCCGGCAAATGGATAGAATTAGAAAAAAACATCCTGAGTGAGGTTACCCAGACTCAGAAAGACAAACAGGATATGTATTCACTCAAGGCAGGTCAAGACCATGATGGAGAAATCTACAGAGACAGCTGAACCAACATTGTGGAAACACATCAACTCTAGACATACAATTGTGGAGACTCCAGGAGTCTAAACCAAACCCTCAGTACTTGGGAGACAGTTGTGAAGCTTGGACTAGTTTAGGGACCACTGGAAGGAGGACAAAGATACAAACCTGGTCCATGAGCTAGCTTGTTGGAGACCACTCTGTGTGGTGGTATGCCATGCTCAGTCTTAAAGCATGGGAGAGGGTCTTGGTCTTGCCCCAATCTAATGTGCCAGATTAAGTTGACTCCTCATGGGATCTCTTATCCATGAGGAGATGTAGACTTGAGGTGGGCTTGGGGGAAGGTGAGGTTGGAAGAGGTGAGAGGCTTTAGGGACAGGTGTTGAAGGGGGAACTGTGGTAGGATATAAAATAAAATTAAAAAAATAAAAAAAAAGTAGTAAAAAGAAAACCAAACACATGGAAGCATTTCTTCTTTGCCCTCAACAATTAAATGTGGCAGTATAATTTCTATTGTTGAGGTTTTCATGCAGTTTTCTCAACCTAGGAAATTCAAAAGTACCCATTGTAAGGAAGGGTACAGAGAAACCTCTGAAATGAACAATCCATGAGTGTGAAGATGTTTTATTTTTAGAGATGGAAGAGACAATAGCCAGAGGTGTCTGAGGAAGTTCAAAGTAGCCATGGCTAGAGAGGAGAGGTGTCGACTGGTAAAAACCAGTGTTATCTATCTGGGATGAGAGAGAAGCGTGGCGCAGGGAAAAACCTGAGGTGTAAAGGAAAACCCTTAGGTGAAGAGGAGGGGAGGGCCTGCATGCCTTTGGTACATGCCAGTGGAGAAGTGGCTCATCCTGGCAGTGGAAACTTGAGGAATGATGAGGGTGAGCAGCAGCAGTCTTTCCGTAGTCCAGCTAGAGCTAAGCCCAGACTGTCACTTTGGGGTTCCCTTTGGATCTGACACCTGTGTCTAATAAACATTCTATAGATTTCGAGCGTAATAAATTAATAGCTATTTTTGGTCCGGCATTGGAGTGATGTCTACATATCCTATGGGCTTGGTGTGTGGGGGCTTCTAGTGCAGTGTGCTCTTACTGAAGGAAAATGGAGGCCACCTTGGCTTGCTTGGTTCAGCTCCTAAAGGTCTCTTCTGTGGTGTGTAGCACATAAACGAAGAAGAAAAGTGTAGCATTCCCAGATGCGCGTTGAGAATGGAGGAAAACATGGTATGTTTGTTTGAACTTCAGGTCTCTCTTCTGTTGACTTTCTCAGTTAAATACATGATTCAGAGGGATCGCTGCTCAGACACAACTGCACGAGGAGACACGACAGAGATGTAATGGTGAGGGGCAAGTGTAGGCTAGCCAGACCCTTCCTTCACTGCTCTTCAAGGGGTTCCAGAGGCTTCAGTGGACAGAGTTCGAAAACCAGTCAGTGAGAAAAACATCAACATGTTAGTCCATTACTACAAGAGTTTTTTTTTTTTTTTTTAACTTAATTATTTTCAGTAGTTGGTTCTTGTGCAAGGTCAGAGGAAAAGTACAGATCATGCTGACAGAACAAAATCAATTTCAACACTTGATCTTAACCAAAAGACCAGAAGTGCTGAAAATCAATTTCCAAACTGATTGTTGGGAAGCTTTTGTAATGTTTTGTTTCCTTAAAAATAAGGAAAGGACAACTCATTTAGAAAAAAAAAGTTAGAGAAGTGAATAACACATCATTTTAAAATTATGACATTTTCCAGCAATATTCCCTTTGAAGTACATTAGCTATTTTATTTAGGAAAAAACATTTTTTTCCCTCTAGCTAGTATCTGGATATGTGGCTCATAGCCTAGGCAAACCTAAATTCACTATATGAACTAATTTGGCCTTAATTCAGCCTCCTCCTGCCTTAACCTCCAAATGCTGGGATTGTAGATTAGTGCCACCATGCCTGGCTTTAAAATTGCTCTTAAAAGCAGACTAGGTGTTGATTTAAGTAAATAAAATTCTTAATCATTGTGTTAGCATCTATATAATCTATAATATGAAGACAGGAGAAATAAACTAAAGGGACTTTAAAATTTAGTTTGTTGATATTATTTTTTAAGGAAAAAAAACAATTATCTTCTTTATAAGTAATTGCAGTGTTTACGTTTTAGGAATTCTAAAAGCTATTTTAGTGTTTGGTGACATACTTAAATAAGTTTAAAAATCCACTATTAGTATCAATTTGAACATTAAATGTAGTTTACCTCTCAAAGCAGGAGAAAATAATAAAATAAATACTTAGCTAAGTATATTCTTGATTTCTGTCTGGAGTTTAAGCTATACAACAGATAAAGACTGCACAAATTATTTTTTTATTTAAATTACAAGTATCAGTTTGAAATTCAGATATCTAGTTTACTTTAGCTTAAGAAAGAGTTTAAAACTAGGTTTGTTCAGTTTCATAGAAAGTCCTTGACTGAAGTGACATCCCCACAGGTGACACGGTAGGCTGGCTCTTTTCATTGCCCTACCCCTAGCTCAAGCAGCATATTGAACATGTTTTATAAACACTTATTGGAACCAGGTACATTACCTTCGGCAAATCTTACAGAGTGGGCTTGTTCTTGCTTTCTAGAATGCGGAATTTCACCCTGAATAGTAACTGCAGTACTGAGAGTCATGGTTACCAGTAGATTGTCCTTTCTTTAGAGACAGTATAGTGATTGTTAGGAATGGTAGCAGGAAGTAGGGATGGTGGCAGATCTCATAGTGGTGGGCACAAACATGCCATCAAGCAGAACTTATATGGGAAGGAAGTTTTATCAGGAAAAGAAGGGAGTGGGGGAAGGGAGAGAAAGTGTGAGGGAAGAAGGGAGAGAAGAGGCAGGGAAAGTCTTGCCTGCCCCTTCAGAAGAACATCAGGAAAGAGAGAGTAGAAGTGGGTGGAGTTTGCCTCTTAAACAAACCTTTGCACCTGTTTACAGACTACATAGTGACGTAGCAGCCATAGGACCCTGGGCTGGCCAGGGTACTGCCTGAGTGTATCTTGTCAGGTGACAGGGGACAGGCCTGAATTCTAACAGTGATGTCACCTTAGATTTTAATCAGTTTGTTAAATGATCCACTGGACTTCCATCTTCTTTTCTGAGTTTGCTGTTACTGCAGCTCTAAAGAGTATGGTATTATCAAACTTACTCTAGGGGAAGGGCCTGGTAGACAAATCTAATTCATGGAAGTGCCCAGGTCTACCTGAGCTAAACAAGATAACTGAATAAACCCATAGATGAGATGATTTAGGGGAAGAAAATCTAACTCAGTAGTCTGGAAAGGTACTAGTTATGTGAGCATTTGTCAAAGTGAGGTTTAGATCATTGGCATCATAATCATCTGAGTATTTCATCAATGAGCTATTGAACCTTGTTACTTAATACCATTTTATTGCTCACTCTGTACTCTTGTTCCATAATAAAGGAGAGCAATTGTGCAGGTGTTCTGTATCTGAACTCACTAGATGGCCTCTGGGAAGGATCTGCCATAGACTAGACCTACATACTGTGGCAGCGCACTTTAAGATGAACCAGGTACAATTATGAGCAAGCAGTTGTCTATTGAGGAAAGATCATTGTTTTCCCACACACTGTGGCACCCCATAGGTTATTTTTGCAGAAGCTGTATTTAAAGGAAAACTTCACAGTGTGCACCTAACTCATTTCATAAAGACCTTCTCCATTCAGGAGAAATATCTTTAAATATAAATTAGTGTTTGAGAATGTCAGCCTAGCTTAGAGCTGGTAACTTTTGTTATATGGAGACCCCCTTCCTCTTCCAGCCCTTCTCCTCGCCTTTCCTTCTCGTTTTCTCTTTCTTCTCCACTTCCTTCTTTTCCAATAGAAAAACCTTATAAAACAATGATATGAACACTTTTGTTTGAACTCTAACTCATATTTTTGATTATACTCCCTAGGTATACTAGTCATATTTCAGTAACCACTGCTGTATGTTATCATAATTTACTCAAAGATATAAGATTCAGATCTTCATAATTTGTCAAAACTGAATTTGGTTTAATATGAATGTCTACTGCTACTATCATTTGGAAATTGCCTGTGTTGAATGTGTACAGTTTTCTCCAGAAGGAAGAATTTCCTTGGGGGCATTGTTTTATTACTTTCACATTCCTGCCTGCTCTGTTGAGTCTAATGGGGTTTTATCTGTCCTTTAGGTGACCTACAAACAAGATCTGTATGCAGCCGAATCAATGATTAAGGGTATGTCCGACCTTGTGACTGTCAGCTCCTGTGTTTCAGGAAATGTGAGCTAGCTAAGGATTTTGCAGGACAGTAAAATCCCAGCCATTTTAGGAGGGCAGATGCCCAGAGGCCACTGAGGTCTCTGATTCTTATTTTGAAAATAATTACATTTTATTTTGTTTCCTGCTTGTGAAATACCCCTTATTTTGCTACATTAATTTTAATTTTTATAAAAGATGTTAGCTTATTAAGTGTGGAGCATCAATAGTATCGGAAGGACAACAGTAGAAACTGATATTTCAATAAAAATTACAAAAGTCCCACTGTTTTGAAAACTGTCCTGTCAGATCACTGGGGAGGGCCCTCCATATGACAGTTTACTCAAGTTAGGAAAATTGGCAAGGTAATTGGTAAAGCAAACAAACAAACAAAAAAACCAATAACAACAAAATAAAACAGAAAAGGAAACTTATTTTCCTAACAATGACTCCAGTATTTTTTGTTCAGCTTTAGTGATCATGTATATGGTAACACCTGCTTCCTTTCGTCACTATACCCTTGAAGATCTCATGTAGTATATTTAATAACCACAAAGTGTTTATTCCCTGTGCTGGGAATGTAACACACAAAGGCCATCAACTCTGTGTTCCACAGGCTTTATGTTAAACTTTAACGTCAGAGTTTTCAAGTTCTGCACAATATTGGCGGTACAGGTCAGCTGATCCTTGCATTTCAGGCTTTTGGGCTTTGTTTAGTAGTCCCCAAACTACACCACAAAGATGCCAGCAACACTGTCCCCTTTCCTTTACACCTTGACTGTAACCATGAAGAGTATCTTCTGAAGTTGTCAAATATGATAAGGGATAAAGTTGCTCCTCCCTGAGAGCCCCCTTGTTAAACACCCATTCTTAACCCCCAGTCTTAAACACCAGTGATGCTCCTTCTGGCTCTGAGACGACAGGAAGCTGCTGACTATTTTCATCAAAATAAAAATGATATGCTCCAGTTTTGGCTGAGAAGTAAACTCTTAAATTAAGTCTCTTGCTGGGTGGGGAAGAGCAGTAGACCTAGATGCATAGTTTTGGTTTAGAGTTTTAGGAGAGCAGTTGGCCATCAGTTGGCCTCACATGTGGAAACTGGAGCTCGCTCTCCTCTAACTGTGAGGCTGTTTGCAGTTACCCTCAGATTTGTTTCTCTTCAAGAGTATTTTGTTTCAAACCATTAATGTTATATAATTTGTTTCTGTGTTTGTAAACAGTTAATCTATAACCATAAATCAAAATGTTGACATATGTTTACATTATCAGCCAGGCAATGTGTAATTATTTCTTTGTGAATGGCTGGCTAAGCAATACTGTGTCTGTTTATGCCTTTAACACAAAGAAATAGAAAACTCAAATTTGATTTTATTCCCAAGTACATTCTGCATTGCTTAAGTAGAGTGGTGGTATGATGTGAGCAGTAAGTAGTAAAGTGTCTCAATTTCCATTCTCTATGTTCTAATACTTTCTTTACATATCATAGCAAGAACATATGCAAAAACAAGTAGTTTAAGTTTACTGTTTTCTTATCCAGGTAATAGTTTCTACCATTGTATCTTCCAAGTGTTCAATTTTATTCTGAGAGAGTGATCTGCTCTGGCTCTATGTAGCAGTTGATTTAGTTGGAAACTTGAGAGTTTCCATATTCTTTAAAGCTTGTATTTCTAAGACTTCAATGGAGATTCTGATGTTTTGGGTCTACATAGGTCTACATCTTGGGGGCTTCATACTCTGTGTGTAGCCAGGCCAACAGTCATGTGATTTCTTCACATCCTGGGGTTTTAGTCTCCAGTACCATCCAATCTATTTTCATAAAAGCCCCAGATAATTGTGTTGTAAATCAAATTCAAGAGGCATTTTTTCTAGGCTGCCCCTTATAATCTCCTGTAGGTCATACCTATCAAACTTATTTTTTACTACAGTACATGTTTGGAATCTTGCTATATATAGTATTCTGACTCCAAATGTATATTTCTTCATCCAAGATTATTGCATTCTTCATGATTTTTACTAAATGTCAATACTCATAATTGAAGTGTCTTTAGAAACAGGAGAAAGAGTACTTTTGCAGTTTTACTTTTTGAAGTTGTGAGCTGTAGTAGTACATGGCAGTGTACACCTCTAATCCCAGTGCTGGTGAGACAGACAGGAGTATCCTCAAAGCTCACTGGAAATTCAGCATAGGTAAGCTCAGGTTTAGTGGGAGATCTTGCCTCAAAAAGTCAGGTGGAGAGCAACTGATCATGACACCCAGGGTCTGGCTTATACACACCTGCCCATCCACATGTACCCTGTCCACACACATACATAGAAATAATTAAATATAATGTGGTTAGCAGAAAGCTATTGAAAACTATTCTCAGCCTGTGCAGCTGAGTCAAACAAACTTGTTTGGGAGAGAGAAAACATGTGACTTGTTATCTTATATCAGCAATAACATCTGGGATTTCAGAAAGAGTCTATTCTTGGGCAAGGGGCTTACAGGTTAGAGGCATTTTTGTTTTTTATCGGTTTCTTAGGCACAGTAATTAAAACTTAAAACATAACTTTAGCCCTCACATTTGCAGGGCTTAAAGCAATATAATACACAGGTATAGATTGCAGGCAGAGCTTCTGCTCACCAGTGGTAGGAACATAGGACAGAGACACAGATCCGTGGAACTGCCTGCTGCCACCCTGAGCCTTCCTTTCAGAATTGTCCTCTAAGGTCAAGTTTATGTTCTTCACTTCACTGCAGAATGAATTTTAGAAAAGTTAGTATTACACAGAATTTGGGTTTATAAGAGGTTTTTTAGGTCATGGGTTAGTAGCAAAAGACTCAGGGAAGGAGTGTGGATTCCTCATGTATTTAATGTCAATGGATTTTGAAGTTCCATCTTCCCAAAGTTGCTAAGGAACTTAAATGAGGTCATTGGGTGGTTCCTGAGATTTTAAGACAAAAGGATAGAAGGATGGATTGCATTTGGTATGGTAAAACCAAAGATCACAAGTATTCCATGGGAAGCTAGTTAAGATGTTTCCACTGTCAACAGAAGTTAATAGTGTTGCTTGTGAGATTCCCAGATAATATCTGGGAAAGGAATAAGGCAATATTTGGAGGTATATGTATGCCTGAAGCATGTTTCATTGCTATTTTACTATTCTTAAGTATCTGTATATAAATGAATGTTATCTCCACATTAACAAACTTGAGAGCACATATCATTAACTGTGCTGGAATTATTGATTCCCAACTGTTTTGAGTCTTCATCCAGACCTGTAAGTGAGGCAAACCTCTTCTTTTCCCTGTCCCTTAGTCTCCCCTGTCTTTCTAAACCGTTGGTCCATGGCCTGCTATCTGATGGCTAGAGGGCCAAGAAAGTCTGTGATAATGTTTCCATCAAAAACCAAAGTTCAGAGAGCCAGGATAACCATTATTGTTTCCACTGAAACTGAGACCAAATGCAGGCAATGGATGTTCCAGCTTCAAAGAGAGAGAATTCTCCCTTCTAGCCTTTCTGTCTTCCTGTTCTCATGAAACCTTGGGTAGACTGCATGCTACTGTCTCCATGTTGATGAGGCCATGCCTTTGTTTAGTCTGACCATTTTTGCTCACCCCTTCCAGAAACTCTAGCTCCCACACAGATACAATCAGAGTTTAACAGCTGTTTGGGCAACCCTTTCTCTGTCAAATTGTTGGATAAAATTAACAATCACATTTAATAAATGGTCAAAGTTGTTTTTAAGTTTATATATTTAGTTTATTTGTGCTTGGGATTGCATCCAAGAAACGACGGCCTTGAACATAGCGGGCAAGTGGCCTACAACTGACCTGTGTTCCCAGCCCTTTTTACTTTTTATTCTGATTTTGGGTCTCTCTAAGTTTCCAAAGCTGTCCTTTAGCTTGCATTCCTCCCGTGTTAGCCTCTTGAGTGTATGGGTGTCACAGGCTGTCATCATAATATGCTTATGTGCACAATTCCTACCCTATTGGGCTCTAGCTTTGTGCTGAGCTGTGTTGGAGAATTTTGTCCATAGATCTTTATTTACCCCCAAATCAATGATGTAGAAAGTTTTATGACTTCAATATTATAATATATTCAAATGTTCTAGGTAACACCTTACTTGAGAATGATGGAAACTGAATTCTTAGGCTCCTTGTTTCTCTTACCTTAAGTAGGTGTTCAGGTTCTCTATGTATGGTACCCATAGGCTACCTGTAGCTTTGGATGTTCAGAGGCTAGTGCACATCATTTCTCTAGGATAGTTTTATTTATTCTTTGATAATTCCTACATGTATGAAATGCAACTTGGTCATACCTGCCCCAAATTCTCTATTCAACTCCCCTAGATACCTTACCAACACATCCCTTTATTCATGCTTATATTCATGTTTCCTTCCCCCTATACCATTTTTTACTTTGTGCAATTAGTGTTGCCTGTGGGAATGGTTACAGATATTCTTTTTTGTTTGTTCGTTCCAGTCAGGGTTCCTCTGTGCAGCTCTGACTGTCCTGAAACTCTCTCTGTAGACCAGGATGGCCTAGGACTCACAGATCCACTTGCCTCTGCCTACATGAGTGTTGGAATTAAAGCCATGTACCAGCACTTCCTGGTAACTGATAGTCTTTATTTGACTTTGTATAGGGCTTGTGTAGGTAATTATAGCTATAGTGTGTTCTGGAGTATAATATCTATATTATGTCTAGAGATAACATTTCATCTTTTGGCTCTCATATTCTTCTTTTTACTTTCCAAGATGTTATGACATAGAGGAATTGATATGGATATTCTATTTAGGGTGAGCACTAATATTGACACTTAATATTAGGTCTTTGGTGAGTAATGATTCTCTGTATTGCATTTGGCCCATTTCAGAAACAGGCTTCTCTAACCAAGATTGACAGCTGAATTAATAATACATGGAAATTAACAGAAATATCTAGAAGATGCTTTGGCAAGTTGTCTATATGATTAAATAATACTAGTAGGTTTTTCACTATGGCCTATGACTTCCTGAGCAGTGAACTTTTAGAAAACAATTTCTTTTATTTAACAATCTAGGAAGTTCGTGATCATCAACAGTTCCAATGCAATTTCTGATGCAATATGGAATTCAGAAATCTCAGTGGAGTTCTTAATGTAGTAGGCCAGATAAGTAAAATACACACATATATTCAATAACAGTTGTGAAGGGACTTCTCTAAATTCAACCTGTCTAGTTTTCATGCCGTTGGATTAGATCTATGCCTTTAGCTGATCTTCTGGAGAATAAAGATCTTGCCTCCTAGAGTTTTTCTAGAAAGTCCCTGGTGCTGCTTACATCAAAGAAAGATGTTCAGAAAAACAGATAACAATAAAAGGATAACTACTTTCTAGACATGAGAGACTAGAAAGAAATAAAAGTAGTATGGTAGAATTATAGTTCAAAATGATTAGTTATGTAATGTTTTGATTTTTTAATCTTTATTTTTATAAATCCGATCTGTGTAGACAACACCTTCCTAATTTAGGGTAGAACTTGTAACTTTTTTCATGCTATATTTGTTGAATATTCTGTAATTTGGTATAATTCAGCTATTTCCTTCTTGAGTACTAATTATTGGATGGGCAGCAAGTATTTTGATGTGACTACTTTCTTGTTTATTTAGGTTTTTCACACTATAAAACTTTGCTATGGTAAATAAAAAAAATCTTATGTCAAGTGAAAGAGCATGTCCTACTGGCAAATTTACTACTTACTGGAATAATGGGTATTTGATCTGTTATGATTTTTAATCAAGTCAACATCTTTGGTTTAGTATGGAAATTTCATTGGTAGGAAAACAAAATATCATTTCATTAATATTTCATTAATATTGACTTAGGTCTTTAATTTCAGACAAGCATATGACTCATATCTCAAAACAGGAACAAAGTTCTCAATCTAATTTTCATCTTCTCCTAATTTTTAACTTGATTTAAATTAGTATCAATGCCTGCATGGTTTTCTACTTATGGTGTGCAATGGTTCATAGGAAAGATGTAAGCAGGGTGGTATTCTCATGGCTGTCTTAGAGTCTGTGTTAAAATGCAGTTAATTACAAATTACTGTTACACTTATAAAAAACAATGCAACCCCAGCATTTCCTTTTCCTAAGGTAGTGTGTTAAATTTGGTCCATGTTATTTAATGTTTAACTCTTTCCAGCTTTTATTCTTAGTGAAAATGAAAACAATCTTTTCAGAGCTGTGTGATTAATTACAACAACAAAACCCTGGGCTGACTGATACGTTTGTAAACATCCACTGAACAAAGAAGTGTACTGTATTTCTCACCCCTTCCACAAACTGGTTGAGCCCACCCAAGCCTGCTCTGCATGTTCAGACAAACCCCAACGATGTTAAAGTGGTAACAGACGCCAGTGCTAGCATATTTTATCTAGATGTACACAAGCCATACAAACAGTCTCAAACCACACTTGATTTAATATGCTGACCGTATCTTGGCAAAAGGGTCAATATTCTAAAATTTTTCTAAGAAAAGGATCCCTATGGAATTTCTTCTTTAAAAGAGCATATTTATTTTTCAATATTGCCCTTGAGCAAACCTAGTAATTCAGTTTTGTGACTAAAGGGTGTTATACAAATTCATTCTATTCTTTCTTGTTTATAATTGAACAAACTTGAGTAAACTTATGCTATAAAATGCCTCATGGTGCCTCTTTTCATATGATGCTTTATATAAAAATACAAAAAGAGACATTAAAATTGAAATTCATTTTTAGCTGCTTTTAGTTAGAATTGGTTAATATCAATTCATATAAAAATGTGTCTTTTTCCTGGTCGTTTATTGCTTTTTCTTTGTTTTATTTTTAAGAGGAATTGATTTGTCTGAAATGTAACTTCTTTTACTGGCTAACAATTTTACATTTTATTTGGAAAATACAGTCTCCCTCTCCCATTTTTGAGCATTAGTGTACAGGTGAATTTCTTTCACAATATTATGAAAACTAAATCTATAGTTTTACACTTGTCTCACATTGTTTCAAAACTCTGCTGATAGAAAAGCATGTACACACATGAAAAGTATGTAGAGATGCTTGTAAACAGGCTTTGACTGGAAGAATAAGATAAATTACATATGAACAAATTTGGGTCGACATTATGGAAACTTAGGTCTTAATTGTTTTGGCTTTGGTGTCTTACGCACATGGAAAATGAATGGTTTAATTTTGTAAGGTTCCTTTAACTTTTACTTAGTATTGTGATTTTAAACACAAAATTCTTTTGAAACTTTTGAATGAAGTTGAAAAGATGAGCAAGGGGCAGTCAGGTTTCTACCGGGTACAGCTGGACCTCTCTTCATCTGTGGTATGTCCTGTCAGAGTTTCCTTGTTAAAGTTTCCGTGAAGGCACCATTCATATTAACCATGTTTCTTTGAACAATGCAAAGTGACAGCTAAGATTTACTCAGAAACCTTGCTTTTTGATGTTTCTGGCTTTTGACTGATACTTAATTTTCCACATTTCCCCCATTAATACCAAGTCTTCTTTGTACATAATAGTTTTTGTTCTTTACTGTTTGGAAAACAGTTCTGTGATGGTATCTTGTATGAATATGTGAGAACATTTGCGTCAAGGACTTTTGCGTCAAGCTTTCATTAGTAAGAATAGGAAGGCTGTAACATAATTTAAAAGGAACTTGGTTTCTTCAGCATTTTATTGTTAAGAAAGATGTAAATTAGAAAGTTAAATATTTGGGTCAAGATTAGAGAAAATGGAGTTTTCTTGTATGTTTAATGTTATAATTTTCATAATTCATCATCAGTGAAGTGTCAGTTCAATGACAGGCAAGGAAATCAAAAATGTCAAAGGTCACAGTGAGCTACTAAGAATCGAGTAAGATGGTTACAGATGGAAGCAAGCCACCTATGTTTCACTCTGGGGGTAGGTATTACAAAAAGCCCCAAACCAATGTATGACATGTACTTTCATAGTAATCACACATTTTTAAAATACATGAATACATCTTGAACCTTAGAAGAGAATATTTCTTTCAAAATTACATTCCTAAATTGGGAATGAATGTATGTTTAAAAGGAAAAATAACATGCTACCAGTAAATAGTAAAACCTGTGTGGCTGCCACTCAAGTATGTGCCAACACATGATGCCATACACCCACTGCTTCCACTCAGTTCTAAGGTAGAAAATTTCATCCTGGCACCTTGTGACTCATGTTCAAATGTGGTTAAGATCTCATGTATTCAGCATCTTCTTAAAAATCTGCCTCAATGTTATTGAACTTCAGTTTCAATGTGCACAGATCAGGGTAGCTTTCTCTACAGATAGCCATGCCAACATCTCACCTGTGTGTATTTAACGCTCTTTTACCCCTGCATTTACTGGTTTCTTCTGGTGATGGCTCACTGATTGTTTTCCCTTTGTGTACTAACTTCCTTCACCCTTGATGAGGAGAAGCCCTAAAATGTAACAGAGACACTATATTCAAGCTCAGCATTGGTGTCACTTTTTCTTTTCTTCTTTTCTCTCTTGGTACAGGGTCTACATATGGAGTCCAGGTTGGCTTTGAACTCATGGTGCTGCTGCCTTTGTCCCTCAAGTGCTGAACTATAAGCATGTGCCACTCATTGTTCCTCTCTTGTGAGTCTGTTTAATGCCACTGCTAATTATTGAGGGCTAGGAAATAGAACCTAAAAATTGGAGTCTGATTCCCAGATCTTGTTAGGAGATGGACGTACTACCCTAATTTGTATGGATTAGAGCTTCGGATGCCAAACATCTTTCAGAAATAGCTATCTGTAGATTAAATAGTTTTTTTAACCTGTGGACTCAAAGCTTTGCCAGGCCAATCCAATAGAAAAGGAACCCTTCACTGTACCTACATATGTATGAATGGTCTCATTTTGTAATCTTGATCTTGTAATCCTGTCCTAGACTCCAAAGTCCTGAGAATAAAGGCAGATGCCACGGTGCCTGCCTGCCTTTATCACAGTTTTTGTTTGAGATGGTTTCTTGCCAAGTAACCATGGCTGATCTGCCCCTTATGTGTACATAGCTCAGGCATCCTTGAATTGATGGCACTTATTTTTTTAATCTCAGCTTTCCAAGAATTGGAATTATAATTATGTACTACCATGCCCAGTTTTCTTATCATATTTTTGTGTATTGTTTTTAAAACAAAAGGCATTTTAAGTTTATTTAATGTATGCTTATACACTTTTAAAGTATGTTTCATCTTTTGTTTTGGCCTGCAGGTGATCTGCTTATTGATGCCTGTCTAGTCATGTGTGGTTCAGTGCTGTGTGTTTCTTTGTCTTTGATAATAGAACAACTGGATCTTGGAGTTTGATCAGATTTAGCGTTATGTTTTCCCTAAGACAAGAGAAGGCAAAAGTAGTTAGAGGTTCTTCCTAACCACAACCTCTGACACTGGCGTGTACCTGTTCTGGATAGGGTGTGGATCATAGCATTTTAATTATATTAATTAGTTTTCATGTGTTAGATACATTCATACAGAATTTAAAAGTATTTTTGTGTGTGTGTATGCGTATATGTGCATGTATGTGTGTGTAGTGTGTATAGTTATATCTATGTGTGGTGTGTGTATCATGTGTGTGATGTATGTGTACATATTTGTGTGTGATGTATATGTACATATTTGTATGTAATTTATATGTGTATGTGTGTGTAAATCTGTGTGTTTACATGTGGTGCATGTGTGTATTTGTATATATATATGTGGCATGTGTGTGTGTATACCTGTGCTCATGCATGCATTTAGGGGTAGAAGAAATTTTACAGTGTGTCCTGCTTTATCATGCTTTTCCTTATTCCTTTCACATGGGGTCTTTCATTAAAGCTGTAGTGACTGGCCTGTTTCTGCCATTCCATTCTTGGATTTTAATGTGAGCATTGGGAATTCACCCTCAGGTCCTCATGCTTTTACAGTGTGTGGTCTTACTGACTGAGCAATCTCCCTACTTCATTGTAACTCTTGTTCTGAGATAAAGGGGAAATAGAACTAGAATGGCTCATAGTTATTTATTGGTTTTATTCAACGATATATACTTTATCATCTTGGGAAGGCAAATACTAATAATGTCAACATTTCAATAATAGATGGCTTTATGTATATTCCCATTTATAATTTTTAATTTCAGACTTTATTTATGTAGGCATTATAAAGCGGATTCGGTGTTGTAGCTCTGTAGAACTTTGGTTAAACTTTTCTTAAAAGTTGTCTTTTCTCAGTTCATACTTGAATACAGTACCACGATATAACCTAATGGCTTCCAGAAGCATTTCAGATATTGAATTGAACTTTTATGAAACCTCGCTATTAAATACTTGTCCAGTTCCTGATATCTATAATTGTGAAATGTGTTGTCTATTATTAGATGCCGTCTTCAGAATATTGGAAGAAACTGCTATTGGTGAGACTTACAGATAAAAGTATTGGTTGCTTGGGGTTAGTTTTCTTTCATAGTTCCATTAGAAGTGGAAAGACTCAGTGCATGGATGGCTCACCATGCCTTTCTAAACTCACCATTTTCCATTTGCCACAATATGCAGGACGATTAAAGGAAGCTGAACTATTACCTCAGAAGATCACACAGCTTGAGGGGGCTAATCAGCAATGGTAGGCAATTTGCATAATCTTAAAGAGGGGAAGCTTTCATAGTTGCCTTCTTTCCCCAAGTTAGTGTCTGCTAAGTAGGGATTCCAATCTTGCTGTGTGTTAGGTCACTTGGGAATGTCACAAAATTCAGGCTAGAAACTCTTGAAAAGTCTGTGCCTTTGAAGAGTATGAAGGTAGAAAAGAGCTGATGACTTCTAATAGTAAACCACACAGAATTGAGGTTAAAGAGACAATTGGAATTTTTTTTTTTTTTTAAAGTCTGATCTTGGAGTAGAAACCAATTGCAACATTGCCATTTTTAATAGAGGATATATATGTATGGTCCATAGAAAATAGAAGACAGCTGGTGTATCTCAAACAGTTGTATGATATACACATGGTGGGAACTTTATTATACCAACCGACCACATAGAAGCACCACCGTTCATCATTGTCTCTTGGCGCCAGGTCTAGATCATCCTCACTTAGGCTTTGTTCTCATTACCTTTAATGGGTAATGATGGGAATTTTCATTCTTTTGCCATTAACATATTTTAATGTGTTTTTTGTATCTTGTTTTGTAAAGTGAGAACACTTTTATTCTAAAAATGTTTTCAAGCTTAAGGGGTGATATAACCTCACAGATAACTCCCATGCATCTTTTACCTGGTTTCACAGATCCCTGACAAGATAACTCTTTGTTTCATTTACTTTATTATTTCCGTATGAGTCGTTCATTCCCCATCCAGCTAACTGTGTGCTAAGTGGGTGATGGATTAGGCGTATGCATTTATATTGCTACATAACACTTGAATGCCAAATACTTTTCTGGGAAAATGCTAATACAATGGTTAGTACTTTGGCAAGGCAAGGGGGTAATCAGGACAAATACTAAAGGCTTAAGTAATTATCACCAAATGAAAAAGAACATTAAATTCCTGTGAACACTGAAGTCATTATGAACACTGCTGCTAACAGTCATAAGAATTTAGATACACAGTCTTAGACAACTACGGCATATTAAACTAATACAGAATAGAGCATATGAACACTCATAATTTAAAACAGCAACTGTATGCATGAACTCTAAAAATTACAGAAATGATAACAGTCATACAGTTTTCTAGAGAGTAGACAAAAACACTCACCTCTAAATAATTTAGTTATTTATTATAAATACAGCAGGACTTAGTGGGAATATAAAATTCTATTTAAAGTTATCAGATATAATTATGATTTGGCAAGGAGAAAAGACTGTAACCATCCTATATTTATATTATGTATGTATGCAAGACTATAGCTTATTAATAAACTTAACAAAACTACTGTGAGATTATATAATATCTGAAATAGAAAATAAAATTAGAATGTCAATTGACAGTGTTACCAATGAACAATTGAAAACAAACAGTAAAATGACTCTGGCTAGATGCTATAAATCACTGTTAGGTAGGAGTAATTAAGCAAGATAGCAATAAATTGGGGACTAAACCATGATCATGAAAAGATTTGCTATTTTATGGAAACTGATTGGAAAATTTACATGGTAATGAAAGATTCCTAAGTAAAAGTTCTACATTTATAATAGCTGAAACACAGTCTAAGATAAATTCTAAATGTAGTTAAATTCATTTTTAGTCTACTTTTGTTTTAAAGTGGTAGAAAACTTCTGGATAGTAAATTACTAGTTTTGGTACTAGTAACCTACCTTGAGCAGAGGGGGTGTGTTTGCATAGGGATATATAGTAAAACAAGGAATAATTTGCTACTTTTTTTAACTTGAAACAATTCTTAATTATCTGTAGTTTATCAATTTATCACATTGATTTTGGCAGTTTACTTTGTAGTCATACATTCAACATTTTGTGCATTAGAAACATACATGAATATTTCTAGGCATTTGCAAGGATGCTGGAGAGACATATTTCCTTGTAAATATTTAAGTTTATGAATATCAGTTGTGTTGCCTTCATTTCAAAAGACTGATTGGAGGAAGCCTCCCCACTTCCCACCCCTTCCACTCCTCATAGAAGTTAAGGTGTTCTTGGGGAGTCAACAAAGTCTGGCATACCAAGTTGAGGCAGGAATAAGCCCTTCCTCTCTTTAACAAGGTTGAGAAAGTTATCCCACCATAGGGAATGAGCTCCAAAAAAGCCAGTTCATGCACCCAGGATATGTCCTGGTGCCACTGTCATGGATCCCCACAACAGATCAAGTCACATAACTGTCACCCACATTCAGAGTATCTAGTTCCTTTCCTTGCAGGTTCTGCAGCTGTCAGTCCATTGTCCATGAGTTCCCACTAGCTTTGGTCAGCTGCCCCTGTGGTTTTCCCCATCATGGTCCTGACTCCCTTGTTTATTTGATTCCTTCTACCTCTCTTCAGCTGAACTCCAGGAGGTCAGCCTGTGCTTGGCTGTGAATCTCTGTAACTGCTTCCATCAGTTACTGGATGTAGGTTCTATGATGACAATTAGTCACTAATCTAATTAAAGGGGAAGGCTCATTCAGACCACACTCCATTATTGCTAGGAGTCTTAGCTGGGGTCATCCTTGTGGATTCCTAAGAATTTCTTTATTACCAGGTTTCTCCCTATAATGTGTGGGGAGAGGGACAGAGGGGTAGAGCAATGGGTCTTTTGCTTACCTCAACCTATTTTATCTTACTTTCATTTTTATCTCTGTGAATTCCTTCAAACTCCTTGTTTCTACTCCTAACCAAAACATACTCATATTTCCAGGGTATGTCCTAATCTCATTTAATTATACAGAATTATCTATTTTGTCAGCAGTCTGTGTTTCATAACTTGGTGATGTTCCACACCACTTACAGGCTCCTTTGTCTCCATTCTTTATCACACTGCATTTTATTATAGACTTTGGGAATTATAGACCCTTGGCAAGTAAGCCAATGGATTCCTGAGAGATGAGGTGATGTAAAGGCAGGATAGCTTAGTGTGGCAGATCCATATTCAGAAAGGGATTCTCTCAATCTCAATCTATTGGAATTACTTTGTTTACATATGCTTAGTTTTCATGACTGAAGGGTCTGAGCAAAGAGCATGTGAACAGCTTTTTCTAGCATCTATTACAAGGGTGGTAGCATTCTAGGATGGTGTGATCTTTATGAAGACCCTTATATAAATATTCTGAAGTGAAAACAGGAATCATAACACGTAGGTTATAATCCATACTTACATTGAGGCATGAAATAGGATAGTGACAGTGAAAGAACATGAGAATGTTCGAAGGTTCACTAAGTGCTCCATGCCCTTTATCCTATCCCTACGATGGACTTCTCAGGTACCTACAGGTCTGTAAATAGAATATTTTTGGATTTGTGTCCCTTTTCTACTGGGACCCTGGGAATCTTTTAAATTCAGTCCCCTTCTCTGCATTGAGAGCCTCTGATTTCAGTGTAGATATTATTAATAATTCTTTCTTTTATGGTCACCCTGTTCTCTAAAATTACTATTGCTTTGGGAACAACAGAGTAATGGGTAACCTGGGAGTTAGTAACAGGAGTATTATTAACAGATTATATTATTTTAACTGTTCTTTCTTCTAGCTGTGCTTGAAAAGATTAATAATTGATTAATTCTTGTAGAAAACATATTACATAAGCTACCCATGAGTGATGCAGCAAGGTCAAATGTTGACCAATTCAGCTTTGATTGAGAAATACTATTTCAAATTAGAGTTTTTTCATCTTATTTCAAGACAACTGTAGTGATGCTCCTTAGCACCTCAGATTGCTTATAGAGGACTTCATGTCTTTTGGAAGAATGCACAGAAAGTTCAAAGGCGAATGCCACCATGTCACATGGTTTACATTTTGATTTTGAAACTATCTCGAATAAGCTAACAAGTGGAGGAAAATTAAACCATTTTCATTTGCTGTGTTAAGAATCCAAACAGAAACTGAGCTGTATTCAATTGACAATCTAGATGCTTGCCAAGGAAAGTCTGGGCATGGCTTAGGAAATATTTACTTGTAAGTGGGAATATCTGAGAATCAGGGAGACTCCTCATGAAGAAGGAAGGGTGGCAGTGGTCAAATAAGTGACTGTTACTTCTAGTCACTCCTTGTAAAATGTAAACCAAGATGTTTCACTTCTTATGTATGTGCTTGATAGTTTAATATATGGATGCATCGGCCTGCCTGGTACACGGAATCAAGGATGTCTTAACATGTAGTTCAGGTTTCTCTACCTGGCCTGGAGCTAGACTCTCCCTTATCTTATTCAAGGGTGTTGAAAATCAAGCAAGCGTAAGTTTTTGAATAATAAAGCTTCTGTCTGTTTTCTTTCAATAATTAAGTTTAAAAAAGGTTTTCCATTTTTAATTTCAGAGAAAATTTCACAAGAGATTTGTGTGGTCATGAACACAGAAGATGAAGAATCTGTAGGGTATCTTCTCAAGGAAGTGCTAAGAAGCGAATTAAATGTAAGTACTCACAGACTGAATAGGATTAGTAGTCACAAATTTTTGTGGTATAAAAGTGCCTTCCTTGACAAAGCTCACAAACTATTCGAACCTAATATTGCTGTCTCCTCTTCTCCAAGATCCTTCATTCTCTCATCAGTGTGATCGAAACATGAGGCTCCTTCCAGTCCATTCCTCTTGGGTAGTGGTTCTCAACCTTTCTAATGCTGTCAGTCTCTCATAACCATAAAATTACTTTCCTACCATAAAATTATTTTTTTGCCACTTCATAACTATAATTTGCTACTGTTAAGAATCGTAATATGAATATCTGATATGTAGAATATCTGATATGTGATCCTTGTGAAAAGGTCATTGGACCCCCAAAGGGGTGGTGACCCACAGATTGAGAACTATGGGCTCAACTGTTTTATTAAAGATTAGTTCATAGTGGCCACTTCTGGTGAGTATTCTGAGGTATATAAGTAGCTTTTTTATTTAATTCTGTATTATCCATATTAGTATTTTCTGCTATAACTTTTTCTTCAGAGGTTATACCCTCTGAATAATGAATAATGATGGATGTTTAATTATTACTTTCACTTTGTTTTTATTTGTTTAGAATCTTCTTACTTTCAACTTTGTATTTCTTTTCAAGAGTGAGAAGATCTGTTAATTTTCTACTTTCCTCTTTTGAGTGGGTTTTTTTTCTTGTTGTTCCTAAGGCTGATTGTTTATAATTTCATTTAGCATAAGAAACACTAAGTTTGAATCTTTTGTAGATAGGTCTTCCCAGTGTACATCACTACTTATAGGAACATCATTTTACTTTTATTCCTTCATTTCTTATACTTCTTTGATATCTTACTGGAATTCTTTATTAGGACAGGTAACCTTTATCTACTTTTAAGGGGAATTCAGGCTTGTCAAATGGTTTTCAGCTGAATGATAAATGTTCCTCCTAGAATTGTTTTCTGGAGAGCCATGTTTCATCTGGGACCTCTGTCCTTGCTGTCCCTTTTATTTGTTTATTGCCTAATTCTTTTTATTAGTCTAGACCTCTGTGCTGAAACTGCTTCACAAGACTGTTTTAGCCTATAGTTTTGTGTGTTCAGTGCTCGCAGAACTACAGCAAATCTAGCAAGTGAGAACTTTCATGTTGTCAACCTAGTTTTGTACAACTGATGTTTGGATATCTGAAAGGATCTTGGTGGATGTTGGAAGGACCTATCATTCCTGCTGAGTTTTCTGGCTTCTAGCTTTGTTAATTATTAAACTTTGGATACTTACCAGGGCGTTTTCCTCTTTAACAGTTGGGGCCTACCAACTTCGTGTAGCTTCCTGTACATCAGCACAGTGCTATATGTACTTTTCTTCAAAATGACCCAATGGTTTCCTCCTTCATTTTACAATTAAAGATATTTTCTGGGTTTTCATTAGTACAAAGTTATATGATTAGTGCGTGAATATAGGTGTTAGTTGATGCTAAACGCTTTTTGTTAATTAATATTTCTCAAGCAGAAATGAAAGAAAAAAATCAGTATGGCATTTTTAAGTTTGACAGGATTATAGCTAAGTATGAAAGAAGTCATTCCCTTGGAAAGGGATTTATCTGGTTTTATGTAGATTTCTCTTCTTTTATGAAAGCAGATTTATCTTGTGGCATTATGTTTTCCAGCCCATAAATTTACAGAAAAGCACAAAATGGTGAATATTATGACTTTTTAACCCCCTATTGCTTTTGTCTGTCTTTGAAAAGAGCATATAAACTGATGAAGTCACACTGTTGAAATCTGCAGGGCAGATTGCTGTGGGTGTGGAGCTGTTCCTCACACAATGGGGCGATTGTTTTAGTGATGTCAAAAGGAGAAATGTTTCCCATTGAAACTGAAGGAAGAGATTGGGTATGCTTATGCTAATTGCCTGGGAAGAATTTTGCAACATACATTTGGGATGACCCAAGTGTCTCACTGGAGCATAATGGAGAACACCAAATTCACGTATGAGGTGACGAAGTTAAAGGGAGAAGCCTACTTGTTGAGAGACACATTTCCTACCCCATACTCATTGGAATGCACATGTCATCGATGCTAAAACTGTAGGACTTCAGTGTCAACCTCACTGCCATCATTTGATTTACTTTTTTCTGGGCCTTGAATTTCAGAGAAAAACGCTTTCCAGAGGTTCATTAGGGAGGTGGATACAATGAGTGGGGCCAGTGTGGGTTGGAATGTGAAAAAAAGGCATCTACTTTGTTGATGTGTTTGAACACTTGGTACCCCACTGGCATTTGTTTGAAAAGTTTGTGGAATCTGTAAGAGGTGAGGTCTGGTAGCAAGTACGTCACTGATCATAGGGTTGAGAGTCATCATGTGACTGTAATTGGGTATAAGCTCTGTTTTCTGATTGATAGAGATGAAGCAAGCAACCTCAACTTTCTGCTACTACAAGCAGGAGCTGTCCCACACTCCACTGTGCCTTCAGCAGGGATACACTGTAATGGCTCAGACAGGGAACAAAACCAACTAGTCCTTTCTAAGGTTGCTTGTGTCTGCTTTTCTGTTGCAATACAAGAAAGTAACACTGAGGTGTAGGGTGGCTGCTGTGATTGCCATGGTGGCTATATTGGGTTAGCCTGTGGGCTTTTGCAACTAGACTTCAGGAAGAATCTGAAAGCCTATGGATCTGTGGCCTAGTGAAGCCTAGAATTCTGTAAGCAGCTTAAAGGCTTTTTTTTTTTTTTTTCCTGGAAGGGTGGGAAAATTAAGGGGAAAAGTATGGACAGTCTTGAGTCTCCAAAGAGACTTGGACTTTCGAAACCATTGAGCAATTTGAAGTTATACTGAATGCATTTGTTAGTGATGAGATGGCCATGGATGTATCAGGGGCAAAGGGGGAATGTTATGGTTTGCCTGACATATGTTCCCTACAGTCTTGTTTCTTTGAATACTTGCTTGCTAGGTTTGGATCACTGTCTAGAGAATATGGGAGAAGTAGGTGACTGATTGGTGGGCTCGGAGAGTTTTGGTTAGTACCACTTGTGGCTTCCTGACTCTTGAGACTATTTAGCTAGCCACCACCTTTTTTGCCATCATGATTTCCCCACTACCACTTCAGTGTACCTTGATACATGAACCAAAATAAATCCTGCACCCTTAAGGTTTTTCTCAGGTATCCTCCCCCAATCAGAAGGAAATTCACTAAGATTAGTCCTCAGTCATTTCTTCCTAGCTCTCAGAAAATGTTGAAAATATGTATACTGTCCTAAAAATAGTAAGGGCTGTGTGAGTAGGATATGTGATTAGCCTTTCATTAGTTACTTAATTCACGGACTTACAAGATAGTCAATGCCCACTACAACTCAACCATTGGCTAAGCAGGTGTGACTCTTAAGGAACTTGCTGTCAAACTGGATAATAATACAGTACATAATAGTAAATATAAACCCTAAAGGATAGAGTCATGTCCTGAATGGCTTGGTTCTGGAAATCAGTATAGGATGTTGAGCATATAAAGGTACAGAAAGTCTAGGATCAAGTGAGCTGTTCTCTCTCTGATGGATCAAGATGAACTATGCACTACAACTTGGAACCTCAGCATGTTTATTATATTTAACACTAAAAGAAGGATTCAGGGAGTATCTGTAATGGAGCAGTCTCAAGCTGCAGCCACCCAAGAGAAGGAAGCTACAGTTGCTAGTTTGTGTACACGCTGGTCAACCTTTTATAAATTCTCATGCTTGGACTAGAGGAAGCCCTGAGCCTTCAGGGCTTTGCTAATTCCCATGGATCTGAACCATCAGGGTCCTTGATGTGGGAACAAAAATTATCTCTGCCTAGTTAAGGGAATCATAGCAAACAGTTTTTAGGAGTGAAAGTCTCTAAAATGCACTCTCTTAAGAGACACACAATTTAGTAAAACCTTAATGGGGAATCAGGAGTTACTTAGTGAATGGTCAAACCTAAAGGAGCCACATTGTGAAAGGTGCATGAAGAGCCTCATGCAAGGACAATGAAACAAGGCTGAATGGTCCCAGTGTAGATGGAGCAGTAGGAGATGAGGTAGAGGTAGGGACAGAGACAGACAGCTTTGCAGGCTGTGCTCAGTTTACTGCCCTTGCTGCCAGCCTTGCAGGCTATGCTCTGTTTACTTCCCTTGCTGCTTTGATTCTATTTCGTTTCACACAAAAATAATATGAACAGGAACTGAGCTGGAGAAGTCTTTCCAGTCGTCTTTACAGAACGTTCATGGATGCTGCTGACTTGCTTCACACAGGAAAGTCTGTGGGGCTGAGACTTTTTTCTTTTTATTTCACATTACCCCTAAAACACATAGGTGCATTCAGTTCCATTTGCATTCCTTTAACAAAAGATGTGACTGTCATAAGGAATGCTGACCTACAGCCTAAACGATCAGGCACTGTTCAAGCTTTTATGTATTTGGCTCACTCACCATTTCCTGTTTCCCGGAGCACAGAATTTAATTATTGTTTTCTATAACCACAAATGACAAGCTATGTTTAACTGAAAATCATTTGTTTTCTGGGTATAAGGCAGGATCTGGCTTTGTTGGAGTGGTTCTCTATTGCCTGATTCATTTTTTCCTGATGGCCGGAAGGTTGTACAGATCTCTACCTTCTGTTACAGTGTGCAGAGCTGTGCAATTTGTTAGTGTGTACAACTATACCCTTGGTCACAATGTGTAGATCTGCATCTTTTGTTACACTCTTTACAAAACTCAGTGTTACACTAGGCGAAAACAAACAAACAAACAAACAAAAAACCCAAAAAACAAAAAACATCAAGATTAGTCAAAGAAGCAAGAAGAAAGGCAGAAATGAAACAGAATAGTTTTAGACCCATTTAGCAAAAATTGAATTATTTCATGGTTATTTTGATGCCCACCAAAACATTTTGAACTGAAGATAACAGATACTTGTTTTTGGATGCTATCTTTTAGGGTTTATATTATTGTGAAGAAACACAAAGACCATGACCATTCTAATAAAGGAAAACATTTAATTGGGGATGGCTTACAATTTCAGAAAGTTAGTCCATTATCATGATGAAGGGTGCTAGAGAGGTATCTGAGAGTTCTGTAATCTCATCCACAGGCAATAGGAAATAAACAGCGTGTCACACTGGGTGAAGCTTGAGCGTAGGAGACCATAAAGCCCATTCAACAATAACACAGGTCCTCTTACAAGCCCACTCCCTATGGTGGTCATTTTTTTTTTTTCTTTTTTCAACCCACCACAGATGCTGAACACAGTTAATAGTGAAAGACACTCTAAAGTTATTTATTCTCCTGGGTCCACTCTGAACAGATGCAAGGACTTATTTGGTGTGTGGAGTGGGTATATGCCTATGTGTGTATGTGAGTACATGTTTGTGTAGTGTGCCAGACTAGGAACTATCTGCAAATACATTAGGTTGACTTGGACATTAGCCAGATTTTTAGATAATTACTAAAGGGAAAAAGAAAGTTCAAATGTGGTGGAGTATATGTATATCATGCGGCTATCAATTGCATTCATACTATATTTAATGAAATTTGTTTATTGTTATAATTTGTTGTCATGGTGTTAGAACATTATCAATGAGAGAGAGTAATCTGTAAATGCCACTTGCTACGTTTCTCTGCTTTAAAAACATCTTTGCTTTTTTTCCAGATTATATTATTTTATGTGATAAATTTTATATTCTTATTGAATAACTTTTTGAGATTATAATATAATTACAAAGTGTTCCCTTCCATTTCCTCCCTGGAAGACCTACCACATAGTACCCTTGCCTTTTAGGGAGATCATTTATAAAAATGTTCTCTGTGCTCTTGTCTGTATAAGAATGATGTCAATGTTCACAAATGCTGACAAATGTAATACTGAGTCTTCTGAACAATAGAACAGTAGAATAACCAGAGTTACCAGCCAATGTTGTTGATATTTTCATGAAATCAGGTCTTCTAATTCAGTAAATTGGTTTTACACATACAGGAAGTAGTCCTTATGGAAAAGTCGTACTGGACATTTGAAAATTGTTCTCTTAGACTAATGTCACAACACAGTGATCTACTGCCTGCTTAGCATGCATAAGCCTGGAATTCAGCACCCTTCACTGCAGGATCAAAACAATCCTCTTGCCCATAAAACCAGCTCTTTGCTATATTTAATTGCTGACCTTTTAACTTATCTATTTATTATTTATTTCTTCTTCTCTCATATGCCCTCATATGCCTTCTTCTCTTCTGCCCTCTTGTCTTTACAGTCCCTCCACTCTCCTTCCCTAGATCCATTACTCCTGTGTTTCCCTTCAGAAAACAAGGGGCTCCCTAGGGATATGGACCGAACCTGACAACAAGTTACAATAAGCTAAGCACTTACTCTCCTGTCAAGGCTGCATAAGGCAACCCAGTAGGAGGAAAAAGAGCCAGAAAAAGCCCCCTGCTGCTTCCATTGTGATTAGTCTCACAAGATCAGAGAGTTACACAACCTTAACATTTATGCTTAGGACCTAGCTCAGAAGTTTGATTCAGGCTCCATATGCCCCATTACAAGGACTCTTTACTAGGGCCATTCTGGTAGATTCCAAGGAGTTTCCATTGCATTAGGTTTCTACCTTGGCCCTGAAATACCCCCCCCTCCCGATTTCAGTCTTCTTTCCCAGTACTCTCTCCCTCTGTCCCTCACCCCACATGATCCTTCCTGTTCCAATTCCCACCAGTCCCCAGGATTTCCCTCTTCAAACCTTCAGTCTTTTATATATATTGTCCCTGTGTATATGAATATTCATGCAGTCTCATGTGCTTGGAGGCAGAGACTGATGTTGGGAATCTTCCTCAATTTCTCACCCTAAGTTTGGAGGTAGTGTCCCCCACTGAACATGGAGCTCACTGATTCAACTAGACTGATTAGCCAGCAAGCTTAAAGGATTCCTATGTTCCTGCTCCCCTGGTGATGGGATTACATACAGTCACAACCATAGCTGTCTTTTTATATGTGTGCTAGGTATCTGCATTGAGTTTCTTATGCTGTGTGGCAAGCATATTACTCACTGAGCCCTCTGACCCAAACTCTTCCTTTCATTTTCTTGACCTAAAGCCTGACTTGTATCTCAGTAGAACACATTACATAGCACATACTTTCCTCAGATTGCAAGCCTACTGTTTTAGCCTCTGAATTGCAGGATTACCCCATGTGTAACCCTGCCTGGCTTTAGTTGACTTTAGTGACTGGGCATATACTAAGAAGTTGTGGTTTTTAAAGCAAGATACAGTTTTAGTGCTCACTATAACTTTACTGTCTAGATTGATTATTGTGATCCAGTTAGAGGCACATGACTTTTAAAAAATACCATTTACATTGATTATTGCTTCATCTAATACTTGAGTTAGGATTGTATTCATCTGTTTGGCTGCAATATAATTCTACTTTAAAGTGTAAAAAGGTAGATTATTTTGTTGTCCCAGTGGCACTAGCTAAATTATGATTCCAGGGTCTGGTGGTTCTACAGTAAGTAAAACAAAATACCTCTTTGAACTTATGAATATATTATCCATGACATTTTGTGACCTGAAAATTTGTTTCAGAGGCCCTCAAGTAGAGCTTGCCCATATGCTTTTTCTTTGTTACATTGTTACTCTGTATCTGTAGTGACTTGTAAGTCAAAGTCCCTAACCTGTGGCAGGGCATTTAAGTGTCCCCCCCAAATCTATACTGATCATCTCTCTCAAAAATATATTGTTTTCCTGTTTCAGCATGTTCTCTTATTTGTGCCTTGAAGTTATGCAGTTTTCACTTTTCTCCTGTGCCAGTGTGCTTACTTATTTTATGTGTTAGAGCTTGGTATCTTCTTACTGTCCCCATGGAGTTGGCTTCTGTTTTCTAGTCCTGAGACCTCTGCACAGACTCACTAACTGTGGTGTCATTCTGCATTTCCTGCTTGGACTATAATTATACACAGTGCCTTCGCCACCTTTTCTCACAGATCCCTCACATGGTTTTGTGTATAAGGAGGGAGTCACATAAATCATTGTGGTTAGTGATGATAGAACTATGTTGAAGCAAACTTCTCAAATATTTCTTTGCCTGGACATCAGCCAGATAGATACATTTCTGTAGATAAATAGGTAGCCGCTAGGCATCTGTCAATCATGTGAAGAGTTGGGAAGAGTTTAAAACAGTGAAGACACTTAAGAGGTTCTAACTGGTAGGGTGATGCCTTCCAGGAGGGGTCAACAAAATCTGTCAAACCATTTGGAATAGGTTAAGGTCCCTCTTGTCTCTAGGTTAAATTTCTCCATGGGGAATGTGCTCCCAAAGTCTTTTTGTGCACCAGGGATATACATCCTGGTTCCATTGTCAGAGGTCCCTTACACTGCTGAGGCCTTCTAATGAGGGTGGGAGATAGGGAGGGAGGGAAGGAGGGAGGAGGGAACGGAGGTGGGGGATGATATGTAAAATAAGAAAAATAAATTTAAAAAAATTAAAAAGAAAAAAGAATTCTAACTGATTTCATAACCAGAGAAAGGACTGTGTACACAAGAGGAGAGGATGGAAGGTGAGACAGGATTGGATTGTAGGTGCTGCAGAAATGAACTGAAGTGAGTTAGTAATAGTGACATAATCGCTGACAGATATTTCTCTAAGGACCAGAGAGGCTGTGATGGAGGAATAAGCTCAGGACAATGAACCACCAATCTGGGGCAGAAGTGGATTTGTATGCAGCATGCCAAGCCTTCGAAATATGCATTAGTATTTTCTATTGAGTCTACCATGCTTCATTGTTAAAACATTCCTGCTTTAAAAATACCCTGAGGGCCGGAGAGATAAATCAGTGCTTTGCAGGCAATAAGCTTGAACCTAGTTTGCCAGAAGCTATGTAAATTAACTTGAGTGTGGTGATATATGCTTGTAGTCTCAATATTGGGGAAGTAAAGACAGGAGTATCCCTGGGGCTTTCAGACCGTCTGCCTAGGCTGCTTAGTAAGTCTGGGCTAGTAAGAGACATTGCCTGTTAAAAAGTGGATAGAACCAAAGAAATCATACCTGAGACTATCCTCTGGACCTCACATCTGTGCTCATAATTCTACATGCACACATGAACGCACATTTACCTATGCATAATACATATAGTGTTCTGAGATACTCATACTTAAATACTTGTGTAATATGATTTTATTTTCCTATTTGTTTTTGCAAATATAAATCATCTTTAATGTTTACAGATAGTATGAGCCTATACACTAAATAATACCTATTTAGTAGATTACATATATATATATATATATATATATATATATATATATATATATATATATAAATCTTATAATGGAAAGCTATATGACATAGGAATCTTTCCCCCCCTTTTTAAATTTAAATTTAAAACAAGCTTGTTTTACATGTCAATCCCAGTTTCCTCTCCCACCCCTCCTCACCTGTCCCCATGCCCAACCTCCATCCCACCCCCTTTCTGCTCTCCAGGGAGGGTGAGGCTTTCCATGGGGGATCTTCAAAGTCTGTCATGTAACTGGAGCAGGGCCATGAGCTTCCCCTTGTTCATGTCAGCTGTTTTTGTATCTCCTGTTCTGTGAGTATCAGCCTGTTCTTGACCCCTATGCTCATCACTTCTCATTCCCTGCAACAGAATTCCAGAAGTTACGCTTAATGTTTAGCTGTGGGTGTCTGCCTCTGCTTCCATTAACTACTGGATGAAAGCTCTAGGATGGCATATGAGGTAGTTGTCAATCTCATTATTGGGGAAGAGCATTTAAGGTATCCTCTCCACTATTGCTTAGATTCTTAGTTAGGGTCATCTTTATAGACCTCTGGACATTTTCCTAGTGCCAGAGTTCTCTTTAAACATATAATGGCTCCCTCTATTATGCTATCTCTTTTCTTGTTCTCCTCTATTCTATACCTGACCCAATTTTCCTGCTCCATGGCCTCTTCTCTTCCTCTTAACTTCCTCTTACCTCCACCCATGCTCCCTCTTTGCTCTGGAGATCCCCTTCCCCTTCTCCCAGGGACCACGTACATCTCTTTTGGAGTCCTCCTTGTTTCCTAGCTTTTCTGGCAGTGTGGATTGTAGGCTGTTAATCCTTTGCTCTTTCTCTAAAAACCATATATGAGTGAGTATATGCCACATTTGTCTTTCTGTGACTGGGTTACCACTCAGATTTTTCTTCTTTCCATCCTTTACTCAAGATTCCATTGCCCCCCCCCCCGAATAGTACTTCATTGTGTAAATGTACCACATTTTCTCTATCCACTATTCAGTCAGTTGAAGGGCATTTCAGTTACTTCCAGGTCCTAGCTATTTGAATGTGTATCTTTGGGTATATGCCTAAGAGTGGAATTGCTAGATCTTGTTTTAGACTGATTCACATTTTCTGGAGGAACCACCATACTAATTTCCAAAATGGCTATACAAGTTTGCACTCCCACCAGCAGTGGAGGAGTGTTCCTCTTTCTCTACATACTCTCCAGCATAAACTGTCTTTGGTGTTTTTTTATTTTATTTTAGCCATTTAGACAGGAGTAAGATGGTATCTCAGAGCTGTTTTGATTTGCATTTCCCTAATGGCTAAGGATGTTAAGCACTTTCTTAAGTGACTTTCAGACATCTTAGATTTTTCTATTAAGAATTCTCTATTTAGTTCTGTACCCCAGTTTTCAATTATATTATTTGGTGTTTTGGTAACTAGCTTCTTGAGTTCTTTGTATATCCTGGAGATCAGCCCTCTCTCAGATGTGGGGTTGGTGAAAATCTTTTCCCATTCTGCGTGCTTTAGTTTTGCCTTGTTGACTGTGTCTTTTGCATTACGGAAGCTTCTCATTTTTAGGATGTCCCATTTATTAATTGCCACTCTGAGTGTCTGTGCTACTGGTGTTTTGTTCAGGAAGTGGTCTCCTGTACCAACTTATTCAAGGGTACCTCCCACTTTCTTTTCTAAGAGGTTCAGTGTGTCTGGATTTATGTTGAGGTCTTTGATCCATTTGGACTTAAGTTTTATGCATGGTGATAGATATCTATTTCCAGTCTTTTCCATGCCAGCAACCAGTAATGCCAGTACCATTTGTTGAAGGTGATTTCTTGTTTCCATTATATAATTTCAGCTTCTTTGTTAAAAATCAGGTGATTTTGGCGTGGGGGTTTATATCAGGGTTCTTAATCGATTCCATCGATCTTTCTGTCTATTTTTTTTGTGTCAATACTAAGCTGTTTTCAGGACTATAATAGAGCTTGAAGTCAGGGATGGTGATGCCTCCAGAAGTTCTTTTATCATACAGGGTTGTTTGGTTATCCTGGGTCTTTTGTTTTTCCATATAAAGTTGAGTATTGTTCTTTGATGGTCTGTAAAGAATTGTGCTCAGATTTTGATGGGGATTGCATTGGATCTGAAGATTGCTTTTGGCAAGATTGTCATTTTTACTATGTTGATCGTACCTATCCAAGAGCATGGGAGATCTTTCCATTTTCTGGTATCTTCTTTAATTACTTTCTTTAAGACTCAAAGTTCTTATTATGTAGGTCTTTCCCTTGTTTGGTAAGCCTTACCCCAAGATATTTTATGTTGTCGCTGGGTATTGTAAATAGTGATGTTTCTCTGATTCCTTTCTTAGCCTCTTTATTGTCTGTATATAGCAGGGCTACTGATTTTTTTTAAACTAATCTTGTATCCTGCCACTCTGTTGAAGGTGTTTATAAGCTGTAGGAGTTTCCTGGTAGAGTTCTTTTTTTGGGGTGTGTGTGTGTGAATTATGTAAACTATCATATCATCTGCAATAGTGAAAGTTTGGCTTCTTCCTTTCCAATATTTATCCCCTTGATCTTCTTTTGTTTTCTTATTGCACTAGCTAGAAATTCAAGTACAATATTGAAGAGATATGGAGAGAGTGGACAGCCTTGTCTTCTTCCTGATTTTAGAAGACTCTCATTGCGTTTCTCTCCATTTAGTTTGATGTTGGCTGTTGGTTTGCTGTATATTGCTTTTATTATGTTTAGGTATGTTCCTGTTATCCCTGATCTCTCCAAGACCTTTATCAAGAAGGGGTGTTGTATTTTATCAAAGCTTTTGTAACCAATGAGATGATCATGTAGTTTTTCTTTGTTAGTTTGTTTGTATGGCGGATTATGTTGTTGGATTTTTGTATGTTGAACCATCCCTGAATGACTTTTTCATGGTGGATGATTTCTCTGATGTGTTTTTGGATTTTGTTTGCCAGTATTTTTTCATTAATGTTCATGAGGAATATTGGTCTGTAGTTCTCTTTCTTAGTTGTCTTTGTGTGTCTTGGGTATCAAGGTAATTGTAGCCTTGTACATAGGTCTTGGCAATGACCCTTCTGCTTTTTTGTGTGGAACACTTTGAGGATGATTGGTATTAGCTGTTCTTTGAATTTCTGGTAGAATTCTGCAATGAAACCATCTGGCCCTGGGCTTTTTTGTTTAGGAGACTTTAGATGACTGTTTCTATTTCATTAGACACTATAAGCCCATTTAGATTGTTTATCTGTTCTTCATTTAATTTTGGTAATGATATCTATCCAGAAAATTGTTCATTTCATTTAAATTTTTGAATTTTGTGTAGTACAGGTTTTCAATGTTTGACCTGAAAATTCTCTGGATTTTCTCAGTGTCCATTGTTATGAACTTGAACCCCTGTTCAGTACAGATTTTGTTAATTTGCATGTCCTCTGTCTGCTTTTTGCTTAGTTTGGATAAAACTTTGTCAATCTTGTTGAATTTCTCAAAGAAGCAACTCTTTGTTATATTGATCCTTTGTATTGTTTTCCTAGTTTCTACTTTATTGATTTCAGCCCTCAATTTGATTATTTCCTGGCATCTACTCCTCTGGGGTGAGTTTGCTTCTTTTTGTTCTAGAGCTTTCATTTGTGCTGTTAATTCTCTACTGTGGCTATTCTCCAGTTTCTTCATGTGGACACTTAGTGCTATGAACTTTCCTCTTATTATTGCTTTCAAAGTGTCCCAAAAGTTTGGGTATTCTGTGTCTTCATTCTCATTGTTTCTAGAAAGTCTTTAATTTTTTTCTTTATTTCTTCCTTGACCCAGGTATGGTGCAATTGCACATTGTTCAATGTTCTTGAGTTTGTAGGGTGTCTGCAATATGTATTGTTGAATTCTAACTTTAAAGCATGGTGGTCTGTTAAGTTACAGGGTTTTTTCCAATTTTTTTTATCTGTTTATGTTTTCTATATTGCCATGTATTTGGTCAATTTTAGAGAAGGTTCCATGTGGAGCTGAGCAAAAGGTATATTCTTTTGTGTTTGGATGGAATGTTCTATAAATGTCTGTTAAACCCAATTGGGTCAAAACTTCTGTAAGTTCCTTTGTTTCTTTGTTAAGTTTTTGTCTGGTGGCCCTGTTTAGTGTTGAAATCTCCCACGATAAGTGTGAGAGGTATTATGGGTGATTTGAGATTTAGTAATGTTTTGTTTATGAATGTGGGTGCCTTTGTATTTGGGGCATGGATGTTCAGAATTGAGAATTATTTTAACGGATTTATCCTGTGATGAATATGAAATGACCTTCTTCATCTTTTTGGGTTGGTTTTAGTTTAAAGTCTAATTTGTTAAAAATTAGGATTACTACAACAATTGTTTCTTGGGTCCATTTGATTGGAAATTTTTTTCCCAACCCTTACCTCTGTCTGTCTTGGAAATTGAGGTGGTTTTCTTGTATGCAGCAGAAGAATGGATTCTGTGTTTGTATCCATTCTGCTAATCTGTGTCTTTTTATAGGTGAGTTAAGACCATTAATATCGAAAGATATTAATGAACATTGATTGTTAATTTCTGTTTGTTTTGGATTTCTTGTAGTTGATGGTATTGTGTTTTGATTCGACCCCCTTTCTCTCTCTCTCTCTCTCTCTCTCTCTTTGCTGTGGGATTATCTATTGCCTGTGTTTTTGTGTATGGTAGTTAATTTCCTTGGGTTGAAGTTTTCCTTCTAGAACTTTCTGTAGGGCCAGATTAGTTGATATATATTCTTTAAATCTGGTTTTGTCATGGTATACTTTGGTTTCTCCATCTATAGTAATCGAAAGCTTTGCTGTGTATAGTAGTCTGGGCTGGCATCCATGGTCTCTTAGTATTGGTTGAATATCTATCCAGGACCTTCTGGCCTTCAGTTCACATGGAGAAGTCAGAAGTGATTCTGATAGGTTTGCCTTTATATATTACTTGGCCTTTTTCCTTTGCTGCTCTTAATATTCTTTCTTTATTCTGTGGTTTTGGTGTTTTGATTGTTATTTGGCAATGGGGCTTTTCTTTGTGGTCCACTCTATCTGGTGTTCTGTAAGCTTCTTGTATTTTCAATGGCAAGTCTTTCTTTATAATTTTCTTCCATAGTTTTGTTTAGTATTTTTTTTCTCTTAGGTATGTTTCTTTACCTTCTTCTATACCTATTATTCTTAGGTTTGGCCTTTTCACTGTGTCCCATATTTTCTGGATATTCTGTTAGGGATTTATTGGTCTTACGATATTCTTTTCTGATTAATCTATTTCTCCTAGTGTATCTTGAATGCCTGAGAGTCTCTATTCCATTTTTTTTATTCTGTTAGTTATCCTTATATTTGTAGTTCCTAGTCTTTTACCTAGCTTTTCTATTTCATCATTCTCTCAGATTTTTTTTTAAATTGTTTTATTGTATCTATATCAGATTTCAAGCCTTGAACTGTTTGAATTGTTTCTTGCAATTTTTGGTTTGTCTTTTCCTCCATTTCTTGATTGTTTTTCCTTCCATTTCTTTAAGAGATTTTCTCACTACCTCTTATCATTGTCATAAAGTTGTTTTTAGGGTTATTCTCTTCTGCTTCATCTTTGTTGGGATGTTCAGGTCTTGTTGGTGTGGAATCCCTATGTTCTGGTGGCATCATATTGATCTTTTGGTTGTTGACTCTGTTCTTATACTGTTATCTACCCATCCCTTCTTCCAGTGTGTACTGGTAGGTCTCTTCCTCTCCTTGTTGGTAAGGGACCAAGGTCCAGTACTCCAATGGCTCTCCTCTTCCAGTGGGTGGAGGCAGAACTCGGATGTTGGCAGACTCTGGATGAGCTGTTCTGCTGTAACAGGTTCCCCCATTTTTTGCACAGTCCCTGGCCCTGAGGATGCTCAGAGCAGGGCCCTGCAAGGTGGGCCAGAACCAGGACCATGCTTACCTTATCATATGCAGAACATGATCCAGCTTGCACCTTCTCTTCACAGAAAGGTGTCAACACTGACTTTCAAATGTATCAGGCTGTTATTAATAGTCCCGGCTCTCTATCACATTGGTGATATCTTTGTTTAAATCTTGAAAATTGATTTCTCTACATATTAAACTTAGCTCAACTTCATCAGTGGTTTCCACTGTACTGCATTTGGTGTTCTTTCATTTACATTTAAAATCTTCTTGTGATTTTATGCCTTTCGGTCAATCTTCTGTCCTTGTAGTTATAGCATCGAGTGGTGTCCATTCAACACTTGGAGGTTATTCTTTGTTGATTAAAAATGTATGTTACTTTTCTAGAGTTATGACTGCTCTTCTTCCATACACACAACAACATTTTAAACCCCATTAAGCATGTGATAGTGGTTAAAAACGTATTTCTTTTCTCAACTCTTCCAAACTCTGTCCACAAGAAATTCATCTATTTTACTATGCTTAGGAGCTCAACTCATTAGAAAGGTTTTTTTTCAATCACAGATATCACTTACATGTATGCAAAAGGGAATTCTTAAACTAAGTCATTTCTTCTGACGCCAGAGTTGTTTGTGCATGGTAGGGTCTGTTTCTGTGGTTGTCTGGCTTTTCATATGGTAAATGAGAGACAATTCTGCTTACATGCACACAGGTTACCCTGGCACACTGCCACTGATCCTGTTGGAGATCTGAGACTCCAGACCCTGGGAAAAGAGAACAACTCCTTGTAGTTCTTGCAGTAGCAAGAATAGAGGGCAGAGCTTGTTCTCTGAAATGCAACTCCTAGTGGAGAAAGGCAGTTAGGTTAGTTCCTTCCTGACAGTGGGGCCCTTTATAAACATCCTGACAGGTGTGAGATGGTATCTCAGAGTTGTTTTGATTTGCATTTCTCTGATGGCTAAGGATGTTGAACCTTTCTTTAGGCATTTCTTGGACATTTGAGATTCTTCTGTTGAGAATTCTGTTGCCCACGTTTTAATTGGATTATTTGGTTTGTTGATGTCTAGTTTCTTGATTTCTTCATATATTTTAGAAATTAACCCTCTGTCGGATGGGATGTGGGGTTGGTGAATATCTTTCCTATTCTTTAGGCTGCTGTTTTGTTCATTTGATGATGTCCTTTGTCTTACGAAGCTCTTCAGTGTCACATGGCCCCATTTATTAACTGTTAATTTTAGTGCCTGCACAATTGGTGTTCTGTTGACAGAGTTGTCTTCTGTTCCAGTGAATTCAAGGCTATTCCCCATTTTTCCTTCTGTCAGCTTCTCTCTGGGAAGGAAAAGGGACTGGATGGGTTGGGGGTGGTGGTGCTTGAAAATAGGGACTGGGAGAACAGGGGGATAGAGGGGAAACTTTGATTGGTTTGGAAAAAAATCATTTTAATGTAAAAAATATCCTGATATTAGGAAAGTCTAACCATAAGCAATGGATGCTGATAAATCTACTCACCCTACAGACATATCCTTATGACTGGGAAATGTTTGGGAAATGTCCTCCCAGGACAGTGACATCTCTGTTCTTAATGCCTAAAAAGTAAGCAAGTCTGCAGTAGGAAAGGCATAACATTCATTCCAAGTGGCCTGCTATACCAACATCATGGAATGGTCTGGAGCAAATTAGCTGCAAAACCCTTTGAAATTATTTGGATACTTCAGAGGCCATGAAAAATTGTCTCTTTGTAGCATCCAGAAGAAGGGATTTCTTGGTGAAGCTTGATGCACAGTGGGAGTTGTTCTCTCTTACTGTGTTAATTGTAAATGCTACCAGGGAAGGCTTGCCTTTGTTTCTGCTTTCTTTCTTTCTTCCTTCCCTTCATCCATCCATCCTTCCTTCCTTCCTTTCTTAAATCAGTGTTCTCTTTGAACTTTGGGCTCAAGAAAAATTTTAAATTGCAATAAAATCTTCAGTTCTCTGTGAACTAATTTATATATCAGAACTAGTTTTTGAAACCTCTCCCCTCCATTATCCCATAGTTTATAACAGTGCATGGGATTAAGCTATCAAGTAGGGCATCTCAGAGCTACAGTTCCATGTGTCAGGAACAGCACTGTATTTTAGAAATATAGATTGTAAAGTGTGATAAATGCTATGTAAGTATGAACCATGAGATGCAAGTTACTAGCACATTATTGCAGCTCAATTTTTTAAGAGACTCCTATATAATAATTGTTAAGTTTGTGTTTATTATTAAAGAAAAACTTGAAGCAAATCTTGAAGCAAGATGTAACAAACATTTCATTGGGGAAACTTTTTATGATTATTGTATTGTCTCCTCTAATCTAGTTTAAGGTTACTGCTTTTTGCTTGTGTGTTGAGACATTCTCACTAGGAAGGCAAGGTTGGCATGGAGCTCACAGGGATCCATCAGCCTCTGTGGCTTGAGTGCTGGGATCAAAGGTGTGCACCACCATACCCAGAAGATGGTTCTTTACTGAGTCTTTGTTTTTGATTATTCCTGCCCAAGTGTACTTCTGACTTCTCTTTAACAGACACCACTGTAATAATTTCATATTGCTTTCCCTGCTTTTAGTCATTCCAGGTGGAATGAAATCTGTTTGAACTGTGATATTAAGCAAGCCTCTGCAATTCCATCACCACTGCCCAGTCAATCTTTCTGTTCTGGTCCCTGTACACCCACTGTAATAAATGTGTCAAAAAACACAAACCAGGCTCCTTTCCTATTTCCTTGGTCCCCAGCACTTTTCCTCCTGTTTGAAAGTTTCCTACAACTTTGGCTTTTAAAATACTGTATATTATTCATGCATTAAACATTCACAGATTGAAATATCTTCCTTGTTGTGGTCTGATACAGTTTAGCCTGTGTTTATTACTGCAGATGCTGCAGGGATCTAAGAGTTTATAGCACATCTGCTGCTTTGTCATAAAGTCACTTATGTTCATGTTGGTCTGTGTCCACGTAGCAAATGCCTCCTGATTTGTTTTTTTTTTTTTTTTTTTTTTTTTCTCCTAGTGTGTTAGCATCACATCCACACCCCTGGATCACACAGGTGGAGACATCCAAAACTTCCTCATAGCCCAGTGTTATAGCTTTATCTCTGTGAATGTAAGTACTAAGCACAAATGGTTGGAAGCATTTGAGACCCAGGCAAACAATTTCAGAGAGAATGGACGCTTCTTGACCCTTACATGTGCAACAGAAGATTTTGACGGATTAGTTCTGTTACTCATTATATGCTAAAAGTTGTATTTTTACCATTTCTAATAGGAAAACATTATTTTCTAAACACAATTCCAAGAACAAGATGCAAGTGTTGCTTCTGTAGATAGTTCAACCCAGAAAATAGCTGAAATAGTATGCATAAATTGTAGGTATCCTTTAAAGTGGTTTAATGGTTAATTCTGATAAGCACATTTGAGTATGTTGTAAAGTTCATCTCCCCATGAGCCAGCTTCCATTCTGTAATATCTTCCTTTCACTTTCTCTTATTTTCTTATCTTCAAGGTTGTGTCCTCTGATTCTCAAGAAACCCAGAAGTTCCTGAGCACACTTGGAGAGAGCAACCTTCCTCTTTTGTATCCTGTCGTTGTTGTTTTGGTGAGTAAGTAAACACAGTTTTTCTCTGCTTCCTTCTTGTTCGTATCTGAAAAAATTGGATTTAATTGACAGTGTATACCAACATGTAGAAGAAATTTCAAGGTTTTTAGGCTTTTTCTGCTGACTTCTGCCTTTGTAGCTGTGATCATGTGGCTCAATGACACTGGAAAACTAGTTGATCCCATTAGTAATCATTTTCTTTATCATCACCAATATAACAAAATACACAACCAAGTTTACTGGTTGTTAAGCAATGTCTGAAAGCTTTATTTAGTGTTGTCTGTCAACATAACAGAAGCAACAGCAGAAGAAATCCAAAGGCTTAAAGAATGTCAGGAAGAAACAACACAGAAGAAACTCCTTCTTAGCTTCTCTATGTCCTGGAAAGAGTAAGTAGAATGAATGAGTGATTGAAGAGAATATTTATAAGAGCGGCCTGGACATTTTTGGAGAAACACATCACACATCACACCCCACCCACATACCCACCTACCACCCATCTATCCCCACTGCACACACCGACATACACATTTGTAAATGACTGAAAGAATACATTGACTGAAGAATTCGCTTGCTTGGCCTGCTACATTCTGTATCAGAGGAAGGTAACAGAGAGCAAAGCCAGTGAGGAGAAAAAGGTTAGAATCCATGCCAGCCTTGCTGGCTGATGAACAGGGCCTGAAGTCTGCAGCAATAGTTTACCCTGTGGGAGGGTTTCCAAACATTCTCAAAAATTTTGAGTAACTCCCTGTCCCTGAATCTCAAGCTTATTCTATACTTTGAGAGCTTAATTTTTGTTATAAGTAAGATAATGCAAAAGAAAGATAATAATACTATATATTAAATATAACTCTAATGTGAGCAATGAAAGCAGGAGAAAGTTGGTTCAAGTAGGATTAATTCATCCTCTGGCCAAGCGTTTCTGATTGTGTGCCCGAAAAGTAGGTTGTAGGGGTGCAGCTCATATGGAAACCTATCAAGAGTGAGTGTTCTACACAGCGACGCAGTGAGTCATTGAGTATTTTAGGGAGGTTATATAATCTACTCAGCGGTGGAAGACTCCAGGCATTGAAAAATGCTGGACATATTTGAAGACCTGGTTTGGGCCTTCTGTTCCATTTCCAGATTTATTTGCATAGAAATCTGGCTTTGATGTTCACAGGTGATATGCCAAAGGGGCTATGCAGTGTAGTGAGTAGACCAGTGCCCTTGTTCCTGCCTCAAGATGCTTAACTTTGACGTTCATTTATCTGAGTGCAGAAGGGAAGATAATAAAACCCACATTGTGCAGAGTAGCAAGAATGACTGCAGAAAGTCACTTTTGAGGTTCATTTTCCTGGTTGTAAAATTGAAGATAGTTCCACCCCAACATTGTACAGTTTAGCAGAATGAATGCAGAAAGTAGCTTTCAGCCTAGAATTGGAGCCTTGGCAAGCCTACAATGGTGGCATTGCCCTGGTGCTTGTCTCCTTTTTTTTTTTTTCCCAGTCTGGATAGGATGATTCAAAGTTCACTTCCAAGCTTTGATCACATTTTCATGTTTCTCCCGGGTTCTTCATTGGGTTGCTTCCCTTTCTAAATTCTTAACTCTATCACATTATTTCTAGGCTAATAGTTATTAAAACTATAACAGTCACATTAGGCCAGAGGCACCCAAGGGCATTGCCCAATGAACAAAACATTTAGCTGATTATTCTTCAAATTATTAGAAGTATGGAAATACTATAATGGTAAAATTAGATAAAATGACTATAAGTCATTTGGAGTAGGGACTAGGCCCTCCCTCCTGTCTCTAGGCTAAGGGAGTATCCCTCCATGGGGAATGTGCTCTCAAAGTCCTTTCATGCACCAGGGGTACATCCTGGTTCCACTGTCAGAGGTCCCTTAGACTACTCAGGCAGATTTTGTTGATCCCTCCTGGAAGGTATCACCCTCCCTGTAGAGTGTGGGAGGTGAAATGGAGGGGGGCTGGTCGGGAGCATGGGAGGGTGGGAGGGAGGGGGGAGGGAGGAGGGAGAGGGAACTGGGATCCATATGTAAAATAAGAAAAAAATGACTGTAAGTCTAGATAGGTTATACATTACATATTAAAGGAAACACACACACACATGCATGTACTATGGAAGTTTACATTATAAACATGAATTTTGTTTATATTTATATTTGTTATATCCATAACTTTATATGTTGTATTTATAACATTTTGTTTTACTGTGTGTATTAGAGGTCTCAAATGCTGTTTTGTTTACTTTGTTTCCTCTAAACTAACTTTGTTGAAGAATCAATGCAAAATATGCTTTTTTAAAAATTTTTAACGAAGCTATAGTTAAATGACTGCAAATTCTAAGATTAGACAAAAAAGGCATCTGGTTGCTTTTTACACCATATTCTTTATTCATCACAAAAATGTTCTAAAATTATAATTGATAGAGAAACTCATATTCTGCTTTGAACTATTGTGGTTCAGTAGACATAAAATGTAGCTTTTAGTGATACAAAGTTCCATGTAGTCCTGGCTGTGTTGCTAGGAATGACCTGGAACTCTTCACCTCCAAGTGCTATGATTATATGGCTGTCCTACCCTTTCTGTTAAACTATCAATGCTGTTTAGTCTTAAATGACTTGTATAAGGGCTATTAACTTCTCATTTGACTCTTCCCAAGAAGAGTCATCTGAAAACCAAAGTAAATTATGGTTACTTCATTCTCTTTCCGACATTTGTGAAATTTTTAACTGACATCTGTCAATTTTGGAAAGTTACAACCACCCTGTCTTCATTTTCTATGCTGTTGAGTGTTGAGTCAAATACAGGAAAAGGAGACTGGAGATCAATTAAGCTGAGGCATTTGACCCAAGCATTAGTGGATGGATTTTTAAATTTTAGTTTAATTAATTAAATACAATGTGTATGTGTGTGTATGCGTGTGTGCATTCATGCGCACATGTGGATATCTGTTCGAAGACAACTCCTAGAAATCAGTTATCTCCTCCAACTTGTAGGTTCTAGGATTTGCACTCCTGTCCTTTGCTTGGTGTCTTTACAGAGCCATCTCACTGGCCCTGGGTTGATGTAAGCATTGAACATTGGTGTTGGGGCATCAGCTTTTGAATGGATTGTATTTAGGAAATTACACACTGAAAGGAAGCAAGGATGTGCTCCTGAGTTTTGATGTAATGGATTGGATTTATTTTAGGTTTTGTATAAGTCTTTCTTATGCAATTACTTAATTAAAACTCAGAGGAGTTAGGACATCTTTAATCCTGGAGATTTTTATTGTTTAGGATATACTGGTGTGGGGAAGTAGTTTCTACTTTAAGGTCCAGATTAAATAGTGCACAAAGTTTCCACATAAAGACAAAGGAAAAAATGAGGCATTTTGGAAAGAACTGAGGAACTTGTTAAAATATTTTTTCTTTTTAAATAGCTAGTTTTTTCATAATCTTTTTATGTAATCTTGCAGATATTGCATAATAATATATTATGACAAACTTCATTTCAACTGGTCATTTGTCTAAAATATTTTGGGTAATTTTAGTTCTTTAAAAATCTTTTATTTGCCCTCCATCTTCAAAATACTGTTGTGGATCATCTAGTTGGTCATCATTCTTATTTTCCCTTCACTTGTTTTTATATTGGCTTACTTTGACAAATTTTCATGCTGAAAACATTACTATTATTGAAGGAATAAACTTGTACTAGATTTTATATTTTTATTCATTCTTTGAGAACTTCATATGCATTTTGAACATATTCACACTCCCATCTCCTCCTATGACTACCCTCTCAACATCCCATTTCTTCCTACCAAAGTTTGAGATTAATTTTTTTTTTTTCATTGAGTCCAGTTTGTGTTGCCCAACCGGTCTCGGGATTGGGACCATCTCTGCTGTGTGGTCACACTACATGTATCATGAAAGCAAAGGACTCTCCCTCATGCAGCCATTATCAAATGCTAATAGCTTTTCAGCCAGTGGCGAGATCCAGTGTCTCCCCACACCCTTCTAGTCTGGAGGCTAGCGTAATTTTGATCATCCCCTAATCTTTGTGTTTGGTAGATTTAACTACATATTTCTACAATGATATAGAGACTGTTGGTAATATTGGCTGGTGGATTAAAATAGATGTTTGTATTAAAAGTAGAAAAAAGATTGCTTATAGAATTATTCACAATGCTATGTTTTAATGAGTTTTTGGTGACATTTGTTGTTCCATACAATCTTTTAGTTATGACACTTAGAGGCACATCACCAGATGATAAGAATGTCTCTCATTGGGAGACTATTGCATATTTGGAAGAATATACTTTATTATAGATTTAAATACATGTAAAAATCTTAATAATTTAGATTATGGTATTCAGCAAGAAAATCTAAAAAAAAAAACAGGTTGAAATCACTGGTTTTGTTCTCAAAAATGATGTAAGAATATGATTGAAATCTCTTTGAGGTGTGATTTCTGTTTTTTGTGTGTTGTTGTATATGCATTGTATCTAATATTGTATTTGATAAGATATTTTCATGTGCCTACATATTTTTTCATTGCATTTCTGCTCTGACTCTTCTCTTACCACTACTCTCCATTTCTTTTAGTTCTCTTTGTCTCATAGGCAGTAGTGTTTTGTTCTCATGTCCTCAATACCTACATGAGTCTATCTATCTTTACAAAATCTGGGATCCAAAGAGGAGAGAAAATACGGTATTTGCCTTTTTGAGACTAATTTAATTTGTATTATGTTTTTGAGAAAGCTTTTGCCTATGCCTATATTTTGAAGGATTCCCATATCTTCTTTCTTCTAACATTTTATGTTTCACATTAAGAGCTTTGATGGATTTGGGTTTTGTTCAAGTTGGGAGATAGGGATCTAGGTTCTTTATTATATGTATGCATATCCATATTTCCAGAACGATTATTCAAAAATCTTTTTCTAGTGACATCTTTGTCAAAAATTCGGTTCTCTGGCTGAGACTGTGTGCATTTACTTCTAAGATTTCTATTCTAATACATTGATTTATGCATCTGTTTGTTCAAGTGGTCTGCTGCTCTTGTTACTATGACTAATATATCCTGAAGCCAGGGATGGTAATAACTCCACTTTTGGTCTTTGTCCTTAGGATTGCTTTATCTATTCAATCTTTTATGTTTCCTTATGAATTTTATGACTTTTTCTAGTTTTATAAAGAATGCCACTATCATTGGAATTTTTATAAAATGTTTGCCGTAATATAGCCATGTTTTCTATCTTAATTCTGCCAATCCCTGGCCATGGGGGATCTTTCCAAATTTTGTTGTGCCCTCTTCAGTTTTTATTTTTCTCCCATGTTTGAAATTTTTCATTGTAGAGATCTTTCACTTCCTTAATTAGGTTTATTCCAAGGTATTATTTTGGAAGCTCTTGTAATTAGAATCGCTTTCCTGATTTCTTTCTAAGCATGTGAATTATTGGGGTACAAGAAGGCTACCACATTTTGTTTGCTCTAGTTATATCCTACTACATTACTGAAGGTGTCCATTAGTTCTAAAAGTTACCTGCTAGAATCTTTCTCATCCCCTATGTATTAGATAATGCCCTCTTGCCCTTTTCTCATTTGTATTCCTCTTATTTATTTCTAGTCTTGATTCTTGGCCTAAAACCTTCAGTATTTTTGTTTTTGAATGAGAATAGAGAAAATAAAGTCTTGTCTAGTTCTGAATTTTATAGTGGAAAATGCACGGAGCTTTTTCCATTTGGCATCATGGTAACTGTAAGTTTGTTGATATATAGCTTTATAGCATTTTATCATGTCCAGATACATTCCTTCTATTCCTTATTTCTTAAGAGCTTTTAAAATAAAAGGGTTTGAACTTTGTCATAACCATACCCATGTGCTTTCTGCCATTAAGTTAGTTTATGTGATGTATTATATTTATTGATTTTTATATATTGAGCTATGATTGTATCCCTGGGTTGAAGCTAGTTTGGAGTACTAAATGACCTTTTTGTTGTGTTGTTCAATATGATTTGCAAGTATTTTTTTTGATAATTTTGCACCTGTATTCACCATGAAAATTGGCATACAATTTTATTTTTGTTGCTGTGTCTTTATCTGGTTTTAATATCTGTAATATTGACTTCATAAAGCCTGTAGTTGTGTTGCTTCCTTTTCTAGTGTGTGAAGTGGTTAGAGGAGCATGGCGTTAGTTCTTTACACATCTGGTAGAATTCAGCAGTGAATACATGTGGGTCTGGACGTTTATATTTTTTGAGGAATTTTTTTGAAGTTTCTGTTTCATTGCTTGTTATAGATCTGTTTAAATTGCTTATACCCTCTTGGTTTAATTTTGGTAAGCTAAATGGTACAGAAATTCATCCAGTTCTTTTACATTTTCCAGTTGAATGGCATTTTAGTTCTTAAGTGTATCCTAATGATTTTCTGAACTTCATTGGTATCTCATGTCATGGTTCCTCTTTTATCTATAATTTTATTAGTTTGGGTCTTCTCTCTCTTTTGGGTAGTTTGGCTAAGAGTTTTTTTTTTAACATTTCAATAATCCTAGTTCATTAATTATTTGTAATTTTTTCATTTCCACTTTGTTAATTTATGCCATATCTTTATTATTCTTTCCTATGCTGACTTAAGATTTAAGATTTGGCTTGATATTATTTTTACCTTGCTGTTTTGTCAGATATGCTCATACTGTAAGCCCTCCCCCACCTCTCTCTCTTAACATAGGTACTTTTAGCACTTTAAGGACTGCTTGCTTTGGATGCTTTGGATGGTTTGATATGCAGGGTCTTCATAGTCATCTGCTTAGAGGCATTTTAAATCTTCTCTCTTGATTTCTTTGATGACCTAGTCATCACTCAATACTATGCTGTTTAATTTTTATGACTTTGCAAATTTTCTGTGATTTCTATTGCTGTTGATTTCTAATTTCCCTCCATTGGTATTGAGTAGCAAATACATGAAATTATTTTGAGCTTCCTATGTTTGTTAAGACTTGTCTCATTTACTATTGTATATTTTAGGCAAAGTCCAAATAGCTATTGATAAGATTGTATTTTCTGCAGTATTTACATAGAATATTCTGTTGATAACTTGGGTACATTTGATCTATGTGTCATTTAACTATGACGGTTTTATTCTTGTTTCTTTGTGGAATAACCTATCTGCTCATGATAGTGGGTTATTGAAGTAAGTTGCTATAATTGAGCTGGGGTTAATTTGTGTCTTTACATCTAGAAGTGTTTTTTTCATGAAATGTGTATGTTGGTGTTTAGTGCTTATTATTTAGAATTGTTGTAATTCATGTAATCTTATGAAATATCATTTGTTATTCTTTCTAAAACTGCCATTTTGTTAGATAGTAAAACATTGACACATATTTACTCTTAACATCTATTTGTATTTGAATGCCATTTGCATTCTTTACCCTAAGTCATTATTTGTCTTTGATAGCTGGTATATTTCTTCTAGGCAACAACTAAGAAGATCCTGATTTTTAAACCAATCCAATAGTTTGTGCCTTTATATTGAATTGAAAACATTAGCATTTGAGTATTTGAAAGTTGTATTTTCTTGTCACTTATTGGCTTTGTAATGTTAAAGATTTTCCTTTTCTGATTTGCATGTCTAACTATTCTAGTACAGTTTATTCTTTTACATAGTATTATACATGTGTTTATCTTTCTCTTAAGTGCATGACATTTCTTCCAGAATCTTCTGTGGGACTAGCCTAATGGTGCTGGAGTCTTTTAATTTGTGTTTATAATGGAAAGGCCTTTTTTTCTGACAGTTATGATCAATAGTTTCGTCACATATGGCAGTCATTGTTAGCCATGTTTGTCTTTACAGTTTAGAATTCTAAACTCACTCAAACTTTTAGAGTCTGTTGAGAAATATGCTGTAGTTTTGATGAGCTTGATTTTATATGTGACTTTGTATATACATCTTGAAAATTTCAGAATTTTTCTTTATTTCCCATTTTTAGGATCGTAACTAGACTATAGTGTGGGGAGGTGTTTATATGGTCTTATCTGTGTTTCTTGAATGTGAATGGTCATCTTTCTTTCCAAATTCGGCAACTTTCTACCATGATTTTATGATTTTACTGATTAGTATTGATACTTTTACCCTGAAGTTTTTCTCTTTTTATTCCCATGATTTATAAATCTTGTCTTTTAAAGGTGCCCCACATGTCTGTTCTTCCTTTAATCATTCTATTGATTTTTTAAAGTCTATGAGATCTGATATCTAAAATTTCAATTTTGTATTTTAGTATTTCAACCTCTTTATTAGATTGATTTTCATCTTTTGTCTTTTTTATTCCATTAGATGTATTTTTACTTACTTTATATTTACTCTCTTTGAATTATTAAATATTTTAAATCATGCGAAAGTGTGTGAATATGTGTATGTAAGTGCCTTCAGAAGTAAAAGGCTTCGGATCCCCTGGGAAATGCTGTTACTGGTGGTTGTGAGCCATGTGATGTGTGTGCTGAGAAACAAACCCTGTTCTTCTGAGAGAGCAGTCTGTGTTTTTACCACTGAGCCGTCTATCTAGGCCCTGTTCTTTTCCATTGCATCAAATAGCCTTATGGTTAGTTTTTTAAAGCCTTGTTTTGTATTTCATCTAATTTTTTCTGATTGTAATCTGTTACTCAGGAATTGGTATTTTTAAAGGATGACACAGTGCCTCTAATTTTCATGTGTCTAGCATTATTGCCTTGGGAGTTGTGTACCTACGATTATTTCTTTGATAAAATTTTTTTTCAACAAAACTTTTTTTTCAGTTGTAACATGTGCAATGTTAAAATTGGACTAGGCTGTAGTAGGGTCAAGGTGCTGTACTTCTGCACTTTACTGGGGTTTTTTGGGTACCAGGCATAATCTCCAACAATATTCCAAGGGGCATCTCTTTACCAAAGAAGCAGCTATATCTAGAGATTTCTACTTCATTAAGTACTGTAATACTCCTTAAAAACAGTCCCAACTGAAGAAAAAAAAACATACAAAACCCCCAAAACATCAGTACCCATTAAAGTATGAAGGGAAAAGGAGAGTCCAGTATATACTAAAATGTTACTCAGCAAGGTTAGAGACAGAAGGGAATTAACCCAAGCAGAGGGCTTAGTTCTGTGTCCATTGAGAAAAACATCAAAGAGGGAAAAGTCAAAGGAAGGTGATGTTGCTACATTGTTAGAAATAGAGCTTAAAGATTACTGGAGCTACAGAAAGTTACAGTTGAGAAGTAAAAAGAAGGAGGTGGGGTGAAGTAAGAATGAGATTCAAATCATGTGAGTTGTGTGTATAAGGACAATTAGGAGGAGCACATGCTATAAACGTGCCAAACAGATGTTTATGGAAGAATGAAAACAGTAAAATATAAGTTAAGTGGATGAAGAAGATTACAGCCTCAGTCAGTATTCCTTCCTCATTGGTCTGGGATTTCAATTTTTCCTATTCCCATGATGTTTTGAATGGGCAAAGTCAGGTAATTGGGATTAATTGGGGTTAGCATTTTTTTTTTTTTTTTTTTTTTTTTTTGTGTGTGTGTTCCTAGTTCATACGGATAAACCAGATTTGGGGCATACAATAATGTCCTAGTGAGTTCAAACAAGTTGCCTTTGGAGTTGAGCTTTTGTTTGGTATCCAGTAGGGGTCAGTCCTACCCTGGCTTTCCCCCAGACAAGCAGGAAATGTTGAATTTTTTTTTTTTGGTAATTTCTGCGCATGCTTGTTCTGTGTGTGCAAAACAATGTTCACTCTTCCATCCTTACGTTCTAAACCTAAGGTACTGAAGGGACCACGCCAGCATGGCTTAGCTGAAGATGTTGTCCTGTGCCGGCCATGGCTTCTGTCACTGATTACTCCTATGGTTTCCATATCGTGGTAGACTAGGCACATGTAGTAATCACATGGTTCTGGCACAGCCGCTCCTTAGATCAGCATTTTACTTCTCAATTCATATGTTGTCATTTCCCCAGGTAGTTTTCTATGATTTCTTCTTAGGGTGCTCTCCTCATGGTTCCTGTAAAGAATCTTTAGCTTCATGTGTTATACTGCAATCTCCGTTTTTTCAGCCTGGGCTGCTTCTGCATCTTTGCCCATGGCCTATGCTGTATACAGTTCCTACTGGCATCTCCTGCTTCAGTGCTGATGTTGTGAAATGGGGAGAACACTGCCTTGGTTGGGGTGGTTTGTGGCTCCTCCTTTGTTAGAGCGCGGTTGGTATATTCCCTTTACTTTCGGCTATGATCCCCTTTGTGAATAAATGTCATTGTATATTATACTGGCTGTTTTCTTTCTTCAAATGCAGTATCCGATACTAGTTAGTGTAGCCTATAAACTCTCAAAGTTTTTTTTTTTTTCTGAGTTAACTGTGGCTGTTCTCTGCACCTTCATGAACTGTATGATATAAATGCTCCATAGCTTAGAGTAGGTAATTATGCACTCTGAGAGTCCATCTTGTGATGAAAATATGTTTGGCACCTGTAACCTACACAGCACTGAAGCTTAGCCACTCCTATTGTGGAGTATAAAAATTGCGTGGTTGACTGGTCGCAGTCACACACTACATTGTGTAGCATCACAGAGAGTGTCCTAGCAGTCGACAAGAAGATCAAAATTCTGTGTTTGGTTTCTTCCCAAATGTAGATTGCTTTTGCACCATTGTACAAAAGAAATATTCTAAGTGGATATTGGGGACCATGTATAGTTGACCTCTTTGGTCAGATGAATTCTTGCTAGAAGATTGCCTGGAAGTTCTTTTCAGTGTCCTCTATAAAAGCTATGAACATAGGATGTACCCAGTTTCTTATTTTCCTTGAGTCCACCACTTCCAGAATAATGGACATGTACTTAGAAAATTGGCATTTGCAAATATCAAAGTAAATTCATAGAAATGTAAATTTGATATGAAAATTACCCAGGAAATATTGGTTTCTATTTAACTGAAGCAAGGATGAAAGAGAATAAGACTATGAACTGAGGCTGCCTTCTGTACTTAGAGTATCATGATCATAGAGATAATGATTTTTTTCTGGGCAGTGGGGAAGAGGGACTGTAGGGGGCAGTACTACCAGTATTGTATTGTAGACAAGATTATATAAAAATAATCTTATAAAACCCTCACAGTTCACATATTATCTCCAAAAATCTCAGTAGGAATTCCTACTTATTGGGCTGATTTCCACAAAAATTTCCACATTCTTTAAAATGTGGGAATATATGATTTAAAGCTTAATTTTTCAGTGTGCAGGGACAAGCCACCTAAGAGGCATGCTGGCTCAGTTTTCAAGGCCAGTATCCACAGTTTTAATGATGTTATAAGAGATGGAAAACTCTGTGAATTTACTCTAGCAAAAAATTATAAAGTACTAAGTGGAACTTTAGTGTTGCAAAAACATAATTAAACCTTCAAAGGTATTAAACATTTTATATTTGGCGGGGGGGAGAGGAAGTACTTTAAATAGATATAACAGATCAGAAATATGTGGTCTTTAAAATAGTTCAAAATGTTTAATATTTGAACATGTCAGCAAATAATAAAATAATTTTTAAAAGTCCAGAAAACCATCAGCCATTGACATTTGATACTATTCTTGTGAGGAAACTGTCATGGAGATGTAAATTGTTTCCAGAAGTTTCCACGGCCCCCAGTGGCAGCACAGGAGCAGAATCAATCCAGTGTGCTGTACATAACATAGACTTGTTACTTTGATGCTTTCATGAATGTGTTAAATAATGGAAAAAGATTAAAAATACACATATATACACACATAGATGTATCCAATGTTCCTGCCTAATAAAAGACAAATGTCAATTGGAAAATAAGGCAGGGCCTACTTTTTAAGTCTAATGGCTTCTTATTTTAGCTTCACAGTCATGAGGCTTTTACTGAAATTTAAGTTCTAAACATCCACAAACTTGTTAAATTTCCCAGCAGATCCTACACATAGAACGTTGTCACCTTTTACTTGGCTGCCAATTTAGTACATTTCCTGCTGTTAACTCTCTTAGTCCTACTCGGAAACGATGCTTTTTCAAGGACCAAGTTCTTACTCAACAATCAAAGGAGAGTGATTTACTTCTCAGAGTCTTTATACCAAGTTTATGTCTCATGGTCTGTTTGCTTTAGCTCTCTAGATTTCAGTCACATGTTTGCAAGTGATGGTCTGTCTCTTGCTCTTGTTTGCAAGTGATTGTCACAGCTTGGGAGTCACTCCTTGGCTGGCCTGGGGTGTTAGCTCCTAGTCCTGGCTCTAATACAGTGTTGCTTTTGTAGCTTCTATAAGGCTTTTGTAGTTTCATGAATCATCTGCTTTTCCTTATGAAATATTTCATTCGTATTATGTATTAAGTATGTACAATTCTTCCTTAAATGTATGGGCTTTCTCTTTCCTGCCTGCACACCACTTCAGCAGAAATGGAATTACTTTATGGAGAGTTATGAATTCTTTCATTTGTTTTGTGCTAATACAGTAAGTCTCAGGTATTTCCTGGTTTACTCAATAATAAAACCTAGATAAATACTGGTTAAATAATATCTCTGGAGCCTTTTATAACTGTGGCAATAAAGGAATTAATATCCAACACAAAGATGAGGAAGGTTGGAGTCATTTTTATAAGGATGTTGAATAGAGAGAGTCAACTGTGTGGGTACAGTTTTAGATCTTTGCTTATGGCTGAGTGGTGAATGGAAAGCTTATGTTGCGGGATGTGGAAACTCATGATTAATTGCGATGAGCATATAACTGATGATGTTCAGAGAAACGGTTCTCATACAAACAACTTCCTGCTGTTTTAATCCATGTAAAGGATAGGCATATTTTCAGATATAGTGCTGTTCTAATGGAATCTGCAAACAATGATTTCTAGAGGATATTTCCCAATTTTTATGTGCTTAATATTTCCCTAATTAAGCACAGTTTTAGGACTTGCTAATTATTTCTCCATTTTCAGTGGGGTTTTCAGCTTGGGTCAATGAGTGAAACAATTTGCAAAATTTTTTGCCAGATTTATCTTACTTAATCAATTTGAAAATTGACATGTGAAGTACACAAGACCAAGCAAGTAGAACCTTCAGTTCAAAAAAGCCTTATATATAATAAAATGCCCTTTTTGCATCTAAGGGAATTTTCTTTTTTTTTAAAAGACTTTCCACTTCCAAATGCTGTAAAATCATTTAACATTTTAATGCTTTCCAGTGTGTACATTTTAAATATAAAGCGTTGTCATTATATCAGCCATGTTAAATACGAATCAAGTATAATGACATGCCTGTTTCCTCCTCATTTTCCTTTCTCCTCCTCTTTTTTTTTTTTTTTTTTTTTTGAGTTTTCAAGATAAGGCTTCTCTGTGTAGTCCCAGCTGGCCTAGAACTCACTCTGTATACTAGGCTGGCCTGGAACTAACAGATATTTGACTGCCTTTGCCAACCAAGTGGTAAAATTAAAGGTACGTATTACCATGTGTGCTTGATATGCCTGTTGTAAGCCACTTTTAAGACCAAAAGAGACATGAGTTTTTTTTTTCTTTTGTTTTTGTGTCTGTCTTATTCTTATATTTTCATTGTGTGGTTATATATTTCATAGTGTGACAATCCTAGATTTTTCCTTTTGACCTTCCACTACCTTTTCCCTTGCTTCTCTATTGAAAGTAGTTGCAAAATTAATCATTTGTTCTGACCAGGGTATCCTTGTATATCTGTGTGGTCCTTACTTCTTGATAATGTCTCAATGATTAAAGTCCATGCTATGAATTCTTCTTACAATTCCATGTAAATTGTAGGCAAAGTCTAGTAGTGACTTCTAGTGAAGTGTGCTCTCTACTACTTAACTGACTTCCTAATGCTATAAATTTATATAGCATTTAATCAACATTTGTGTGACAAACATTTTAAATGCTTGTATTTGACTGTATAAAGTAACTCCTTTTTAAAAAGTTATTTTATTTGAAGGAGCTATATTTTATACTAGGGATGTTTCATATTATTTTATCTCAGTTATATACTTTTTAATTTTTCTGGAGTGAGGACTTTAAAAGTAAACAATTTAGTGACCACAGTAACTAAGGAAATGCTCTAGCTGCTAACAGCTCAAGAACTCCTGGTTTCTTTCCCTTCTAAAGTAGTGGTAGATAAACAATCTAGAAATATTTGAGAAAAGAAAGAACTGAGAAGAGGTATTAGATTAAATGAGAGGCAGTGTAACTTTTAATCTTTTGAGATGTGCATGGGAAGTTGATTCTTTAAGCTCTTGAGGTCTGTTCAAGTTGCAGAAGCTAGAGACTGGGCCGGGTCCAGCTCTGAATGGTCAGAAGAACATTACTTCTTCAAGTGCAGAAGAGAAAAGAGTTGGAAAGAATCGGGAGATGGACCTGGAGTAGAAGGGCTACACACAAAGAAGGAAGGGTTGAGAATGTGGCTAAGAGTCACAATTGGACTTCTTTTGTGAACTCCATACCACAGCTCTCTTCAGTCAAAACTGAGGTGATCAAATAATTTTTCCATAGTCTGATGGCAGCACAAAGAATGGATTAGACTGAGCAGAGAGACCCCTTAATGCAGTGTTGCTCAACCTTCTCAATGCTTCGAGCCTTTAATTCTGTTCTTCATGTTGTACTGACCCCCAAACATAAAATTATTTCATTATTATTTCATAACTGTAATTTCCTATTATGAATTATAATGGAAATATCTGATATGCATGATATCTGATATGCAACCCTTGTGGTGGTTGCAACCCCCAAGTTGAAAACTGTTCCCTTGATGATTAGTTTAGAAGAAACTGTTTACTAGTGGCCCAAGAAATAATAGTGGCAGTTTATCTGTTACAGCAGCTCTATTTTAGTAGATTTCAGAAGATAATGAATCATAAAATACATAAGCTTGGCAGGTGGTACACCTTTTGTCCTAGCATTTGGAAGCCAAGACAGGCAGATCTCTGTGAGTTCTATATAGACAGTTCTAGGCTAGCCAGGGCTACATAATAAGACTCTATTTCAAGAAACAAAACAATTAAACAGACAAAAAAGAGAACTATTTGCATTGGTATTACATTAAATGGGAAAGAGGTATACCTTTTAATTTTGTGTTCCATGTAACTGGGAACTGAGAGCAATCTAGAAACATTCAAGAAGGATTCTTTTGTTTTGAAGGCTGGGTGCCCAGATGATAATCCCAATATTTTTGTCACAGTATACTTAGGAAGATATCCATTAGTGGTAAGTTTAATGTACATATTGCTCCACTAATATTTGAATTTTAAATCTTACATTTCATAGAATGGTACCATATATATGTATGTATACATATATATACATATACATACATATGTACACATATGTATGTGTACATATATGTACAAATATATATATGTGTACATATGTATGTATACATATATATCACTGACATGTAAATATATTATTTAATATGCCTGTGCCTTTACCAAAACTTATACAGTATCTGAATTATAGGCCATGCTTTTTTTTGAAGAATTTGTTTTGCAGTATTTTATATTCTGAAAACTAAAACAGGAAAAAGCCAGCCAACCAAAAAAAAAAAAAAGAAACCAGAAAACATTCTTGTACTTTGCACCAACTCTCTAACAGAAACAGGAAAATGGTCAGAACATTACCAAACCTAAGAATATGAGAATAAGAATATGAAGAATATGAGAATAAAGTGACCTAAAATAGATTACTTTTGCAGTTTTTCTAGACTCTGCATTGCTTTTATTGAGAGTGGGGGAAGGTGATGAAGTAGATGCAAAGAGCTGCTGTTTGCAAACATGCTTAGACTGGACTGCTGTTTGCAACATTTCATGTGGGATTCCTTTGACAAGCATAATGCAGTTCATTTCTCTTCCCCCAGGCACCAGAGGCTTTGTTTTATTGGATTCTGAAACTAAGACTTATTTTTGAGTCACTGCTGAGGTGGAGTACAAGTGTTATCAAGACAGCCCCCTTCCCTCGCCGCTAGCATCCTCTTGTTTGTGAGTGACAGCACCTATGCAGTCATATCCACGTCACTGAGTCTGCAGAAAGAATGCTCATCTAGAGCATGCTGAGAGAGCACTTAAGAGTAGGACTGGCGAACTTCTTCATTGTGTGTATGATTATGACTGAGTTCCCCGCGTGGGGAAGCAATAGAGTCCATGGTGAGCTTGTGTTTCTCGTTCTTTCCATTTGGAAGGAATGGAATTCTCACTCGATTTATAACTCTCAGAACCTTCCTAACAAATGTTCCCTCCTAATGCATGTTATTAATGTAATTATGTGAACGTTAGTCATAACAGACACTTATTGAACGGTTAAAAAAAATGAGTCACCATTCTCTTTTAAAAATAAATGATCCCCTTTAATCCCCACAGCCGTTGTGAGAGCTGATTGTCATAAATACCATTATCCCCAGTTCTACAGGAAGCCTGGCACTCAGTCTGCCTTACCTCATAAGGTGCATAAGTAATGGCAATGATCACCCTTTTTGATTAACCGAAACTTATATCATTAGAAGTAAAAGGGATCTTAAATGTAATTTAATAGAACATTCTCATTCTAGAACATTATCATACAAGGAATAACTTAAGTCCTTTGTCTAAAATTAACTTCTTGGTACAGAGAAATGGCAGATCACCCCTGACCAGTGTGGGAGTTTCTCAGGATCACCCCTGACCAGTGTAAGAGTATCTCAGGCTCTGAAAGCCACAGGTTCTCTTCACAAATAGCTCTGGAAAGGCCAGGGCAGCCACACACAGTGTCCACTGCAGTTTCTTTCCAGAATGCCCTACAAAAAGGCTCATGTGTTAAAGTTTGGTCAACATATTGTGGAGTTTTTAAGACAAGCTTCAGGAAGGTAGGCCATTGGTGTGCCTTGGTACACTGCCTCTGCTCAGACCCAGAAGAATGGAGTCAGCTGCTTGTGGACTAAATTTCCTAAACTCATGTGCTAGAGGTTTCTACCCCTTACAAGCAAGTTGCTTATGCTTGTTATTTACTTATTTACTTATAGGGTTACAATTGGTGTGAGATCAGGGTGGTGGGTGCTGGGAACACTGGACCTTCTGCAATAATGAAAGGTACTCTTTACTCTTTACTCTGAACTGTCTTTCCATCCCCAACATCCCCAAGGTATTTTTAAAAATGTGTATAGGGGTTTTGTCTAAATTCATGTCTGTTTACCATATGCATGCTGATGCTCATAGAGGCCCAAAGTAAAAGCATATATATATATATATGTATATATATACATATATATACATATACATATATGTATATGTATATATATATATATATATGTATATATGTATATGTATATATATATGCAACGAACAACAACAAAATACTACTAGAGAAATCTCTCAGTCACAAAGGAGGATAGCCAGAGAAGCAAAGGACCTATTGAAATATACACTATGGAGGAGCCCTCCAGGGCAACAAGTAGATTGACTGTGAATCCACACTTCTCCTTCTACATCTCCATATCCAATGCTCTCTGCCTCATCCCCAGATATGTAGCAGAAATCCTGCTGAGGTCCTCCCTTTCCACTCTGACCTATCCCTAATGGGCCACAAAGATCTTCTCCCCCAAATTTTCTTCTTCCAACTCATCCTAGTATCCCTAGTATCCAACACCAGCAGGCATTCCCCTTGAGCACACCAGCTCAGAGGGATATGAAATAGTTCCCAACTCCAGAAGCCCCCCTCCCTTGCTTACTCACAGGGTCTGCCTTCCAGAAAACCAGGTAGGGTGTATGTATTCTATCTCTGTTGCCCCAGATCCAGCCCCCCTCCAGTCTCATCCACAACTCTTCAGCAAACACCTATGGTAGCCTTACCTACCCCCCCACTATCTTACAAAAATCCCACATTCTAACCACCCCCATTGGTGTTTTGTCTAAGTTTCCAACTCCAGCAGGCACCCCTTGCTAACCAAAGGACTGTTCCTGCCTGGGAAACAAGCAGACTCACAGAAGATCCATACTTCTACTTTTGTTCCTCCAGATCCAATTCCCAGTCCCACTGTAACTCTGTAGCACAACACCTGCTACAGCCTCCTTTTTCTTTCTGACTCCATCCTAAATAGACCACAAAGATCTTCTCCCCCGAACTTTCTCCCCCCCCCCAACTCATTTCAGTATTCTTGGCCTCCAACAACAGCAGACTTTCTCTGTGAACACACCAATGAGCAGGCCAGGGAAACAGGTAAACTAACCGAAGACCTTTACCTCCTCTCCTCCAAACCAAGTCCCACAGTAACACTCCTAGCTCTGCAACAGGACACCTATTATAGCCTTCCTTACCCTTCTGCCCACATCTCCTGTGGATGCCACAGACCTTCCCCTCCTAACAGGCCCTCCCCACTTATAGCTATATCCAGGTCCCTAACTCTAGCAGGCAATCTCTGCTAACCAACAGACTCCGGCCAGGGAAGAAGTTTTGCTGTCTATAGGTTGTCCCCTCTCCTGTTCCTCTATATCAAACCCCTAGTCTCATACCCAGTACTATAGGAGAACCTCTGAAATGACCTCTTTTCTCTGTCTACCCCCCATTCCAAAGAAATGAAATAAGCAGATTGTGGTAGGACACTGTATTCTTCTCCCTCCTGTGAACTCCTTCAGACTCCTAACCTATCCCTATTTTTAATGTCAGCTCCCAATACCCAGAAAAACATTTTACCCAGAATCCCCAACGGCCACAAACTGTCAGATCTAAAAAAAAGTTTTCTACCAGGAAACACACAACTATCACACTCTCTAAAAATGCAGGAAAGAAACAGAAACCTAGGGACAAAAGACTCATCCAACAAAGACAAATCTAGAAATAAGCACCTAGACCTATATTCACCCCCAAACCCAATAGCCTACCCACCAATATAAGAACACAGTAACAACTAGGACAATATGTCACCCCATAGCCCGGCTATCCTGACTCAGTAATCCCTGATCATTCCACAATAACTAAAGTACAAGAAAAGGATGTTAAAACTGCCTATGTGAAGATTGAAGAGGAAATGAATGAACCCCTTTAAAAATAATCCAGAAAAATCACAAAGAAACAGTGGAAGAAAATGAATAGAACAGTTCACAACCTGACAATTGAAATAGAACCAATAAAGAAAATATGAAATGAAGGAATTCTAGAATGAAGAATGTAGGAATTTGATCAGGAACTACAGAGGAAAGCTTAATAAACAAGGCAGAAGAGATGGAAGAGAGAATCTCAGGCACTGAAGACATGATATAAAAAAATGGATCCAGCAGTCAAAAGAAACATTAAATTTAAAAAAATACTGGCACAAAATTCAGGAAATTGGGGGCACTACAAAAACAAACAAACAATCACAAATCTAGGAATAATAGGGATAGAGGAAGGAGAAGAAACACAGCTCAAAGGCACAGGAAGTATTTCCAGCAAAATAAAAAATTTTACTAGCCTAAAGAAGAAAATGCCTGTAAAGGTATAAGATGCTTACAGAACGCCAAACAACAAATCAAAATGTTAAACATACATAATAAAGAATATTAAATGCTATGAGGAGAAAAGGCCAAGTAACATATAGAGGCAGATGTATTAGAAGTATGCCTGATTTCTCAATGGAGATTTTATAAGCTAGAAAGGCCTAGTCAGATGTTCTGCAGACTTTAAGAGCTAACAAATGCCAGCTCAGACTACTATACCCACCAAAACATCAATCATAGATTGATAAAATAAGATATTTCATGATAAAACCAAGTTTAAATAACAACAATCTACAAATCCTGCTCTACAAAAGGTAGTATAAGTAAACCCCAACCTCAACAGGTTAACTATATCCATGAAAACACAGGAAATAATCTTAGACCAGCAAAATCTAAAGAAAAAAACTTTCTCTCTCTCTCTCTCTCTCTCTCTCTCTCTCTCTCTCTCTCTCTCACTCTCCCACTCTCTCTCCGTCTCCCTCTCTTTCTCCATCACCACCAGTAAAATAATAGGAATCAGCAATCACTAGTCATTTAAATCTCTCACTATCATTGATATCAATTTCCCTATAAATAGACACAGGCTAACAGAGTGGATAAAAAGCAGGTTCTATCATTCTTCTGTATCCAAGAAACATACCTCAACATCAGAGACATTACCTTGGGGTAAAGGGCTGGAAAAAAGATATTCCAAACAAATGATCCTAAGAAGCAATCTGGCATGGCCATTTTAAACGTTTAACCAAATGGACTTCAAATCAAAACTAATCAAAAGAGATAGGGAAGGACACTAGAGACTCATCAAAGGAAAAAGCTACCAAGATGATGCTGCAATTTTTACCATCTATGCTGTAAACACAAGGGCACCTATGTTTGTAAAACAAACAATAATACAGCTTAAATCATATATTGACCCTCACATACTGATAGTAGGAGAGGTCAAGATCCACTTTCACTAATAGACAAGTCACCCAGACAAAAAACTCCACAGAAATACTGGACCTACTAGAGGTTATAAACCAAATTGATATAATAAATGTTAACAGAATATTTCACACAAACATAAAAGAATATACATTCTACTCTGCACCTCATGGAATTTTATTCAAAATTCACCACATACTCAGACACGAAGTAAGTCTCAACAGATACCACTAAAATGATGTAACTCCCTACAGCCTATTAGACCATCATGGATAAAAGCTGGGAATCAATAGCCACAGAAACAACAAAGTTTACAAACTCATGGAACTGAAGAACTCTCAATTCAATGGGAAAATGGCTTAAGACAGAAATGAAGAAATTTTAAAAATTTCTAGAATTCAATGAAAATGGACATACAACATACTCAAACTCATGGAATGCATGCTTCTTTCTCTGCATTGTGTTGGCATAGACGTAGACATCAAATGAACCCAAACATAAATCCACAAATCAATGGACACCTGAATTTTGATAAAGAAGGCATTAATACATAGTAGAAAAAGAACAGCATCTTCATCAAACTGGATATGTACATGTATAAGAATTCCAATAAATCCATAATGATCACCCTGCACAAAACTCAACTCCAAATGGATCAAAGACTTCAACATAAAACTAGACATATTGAACTTGATAGAAGAGAAAATGGGAAATAGCCAAGTACATACTCTTCTCAACTGTGCCCAGAGTTCTTCCATGTTAGATCATGAAAGTCTACAGAATTTCTTTAAAATCACTGGAGTTTTAAATGACAACGGTTAACTTACAAGATTAAATCATTTTAATGATTGAGGTTTTTTGATGTGTGCACATAATTTTAATGATTGTGGTTAATTTGAAGAGCCCACACATGACTCAGATGAAGGGTCAAAATACTTGTGGAGACACTCTTAGTATATTCCATATACCTGCATTTTGTGCTTTTGCATCACTGACATGTTTTTTCTCTACAATCCAACTATATCTTCTGAAAAAAGCCCATTTAATGTTGCATTCCATTTTGAATTATATTAGCTCAGTATATACGTAAACAAAGCACACACACACACACACACCTTCAAGTTCAAGTAGTATGTACTGGACTTTGTAGTTGATGCTATAAATACATACAGCTGCTTTCATTGATGAGTAAACTTCAAAAAAAAAAAGATTGTCTTATAGAAATCACACAATATTTTTCAAGGTTACCCACAGACAACTTTTAAATTCCATGCCATGAAATAAAATTTTGGCAAGTCACAAAATATGCAGATTGCTCCAACTTGTAATAGTTTGACATGAGAGTTTGAAACTTCTTATGACTATAGAGAATTGCTATTGACTCAGTAGAATCCATTCTTTGAGTTTTGGATTTGGGGTTTTGAGTTTTGTTCTGATGTATTATTGATATTGTGGTGCCACTATCTCAGTGCTGGTAGTATGCTCCCACCAAACATGCATCTGCCACACTGTGATGCTAAACTGTAATATCTGGGAGATTAGGTATGTTAAATATATTTTGACTCACTATTTCCATTTTCCAAGGCATGTTTCCCAGGCCTGACCCACGGAAGATGAGGAACATTTGAATGCACATGGTTTAGGAAACTCTTGAAAAGTCGCATATTTGTAACTAATTACTTTGGCTGTCTCTATTAGGTAATCACTATGTAACCCTCACTAGCCTGAAACTCCCTATGTAGACCATGCTGGACTTGAACTCTCAGAGTTCCAGCTGCCTCTTCCTCTAAAATACTGGGATTAAACATGTACACACTATTCCTGGATAACTTTGAACATCTAAAACACACCAGTCACTTACAAAATTTCAATGGAAGAATTTAGGTGGTACAAAATTACAAATGAGTTTTAATTGTTAAAAGCCAGACAGGATTATATACAACCATATCAGAGAGTAGCAAAATAATAATAACTCTGGAGAAATGTAAATGTTTTATGTTAATAAAACAAAATGGCACTTTGGGACACATCCTCTAAAATTTACCAAAATATTTCACCAAGTGTGGTTCCTGAAAATACGCAAGAATAGATTAAATATATATATATATGTATATATATATCATTTATATATGTATATACATATATGGAGAGAGAGACATACACACTCACATACATATATTCATGTATATATATATATATATATAAAATCAATTTGGACTGTTTATTAATTGAAACACAAATTACATTAAATAATACTTCCTCTTTAGCAAGATATTTTCAAATTATTTTATATGTATAACTAAAGAAAGATGAAGCTATCGCCTTTTGTTCTACAAAAGAAGACTGGTTTCACTGAAGCAGAGGATAAACATTTCCTAGAGTAAAGCAGCAAATGGCTTATGTATTTAACCTTGGACAGCTCCATGGGTGGCAAGGGCTCTAGCCCCCCAGTGTTTGCACAACCCATATGTACCTCCTGTTTCCTACATTCAGCCCTACACATGCTTCAGATTTCTCAAATGACGTGCTAATTTATCACTGGTCTCAGATGAATTGTAATTAATGCTTAATAATGTTAAATGTGATTTTCATTCATCTCTAAGGACAGGTACATTTGTTATGGGAGCAGGACTGAATATTAAGAATAATAAAACTCCAACTTGCTACCATTAATTCCATTGTTCATGTTTCCAGCAAAGCCAGGGAAAGAAGGAAAGATTTGTGGTATGAGGGAGAAAAGATTGTTTATTTGACTAAGAAAAAATTTAATTTCTGGAGCTCAAATATACCCAAATAACACATTGCTCAATGCCAACAAAAGTGGAAAGAGGGTGGCCAAGGAAAAAAGCACTGGCAATTATCAAATAAATGACTTAGGAAGAAACAGAGATAGACCAGAGAGTTTGACACAATAGATACTATAAAATTATCCACATGTGTACAAAAAAGAAAATTGGGTAAATTAGGCTCAGCCTAGCCAAAACATGACTTTTCAAGAATTCATGGGACACATCCAACAGCTGGTGGATGTGGCCAGTGACAGAGCAGATCAAAGCGTGGTTTATCTCCAGGATCAGAAGAAATCTTCAAAAACGTTCTGCTTGCGTCAACTATTTAAGAATTATATGAAATCTGCTAGTGAAAATTACTTTAATTTAATGAACTGTTCTTTAAAAAAAAGAAAGAAAGAACCCCAACCAATGAACTGTTTCTCTCAAAGCAAGTTTCAATGTCTTTATGGCAGTCAAGACAAGATAAAAGCTATCGGGGATACCCAGACCAAATGCTTAACAACTGTTTCTTGAATTTTTACAAACCAGGACCAGTGCTGGAAGACTGGGAAATGACAGTTTCCAACAAAAATCAGCAAATATGGAAAACATTTTCTATGAAACTTAACCGCAGAAAGGTTTTTAAATTTCTTTGATTTAAACAATTTAAAGAATAAGTGTTTTATATAAGTACTAATGTTATAGTGGAGTGAACACTGTTTTTCACATTCTTATTGAAAAGTCAAAGTAACAAAACCAGAACTTGCATTTTAAATAGTCAAGAGAAATAAATTAAAACCTTTTACTAAAATTAATTTCTCCTAAATATTTCATATTCTGGCTTATAAGATTATAACCTGTGGCTGAGAGGTGCCACAGTCGTTAAAGCATGTTTCTCTTCCAGAAGATCTAAGGTCATTTTCCACCATCTACAATGAACAGCTTACCATATAACTCTTGCACTAAATGATCCAAGTCACTCTCAGGCAATTGAATGCATGAAAGAGAGTAAGGAGGGGGTAGGAGAGAGAGAGAGAGAGAGAGAGAGAGAGAGAGAGAGAGAGAGAGAGAGAGAGAGAGAGAGAGAGAGAGAGAGAGAGATATGGAGAGAGGGGGGAGGGAGTAGGTGATTTTTTTTTTTGTTGTTTGTTTTTAGATTTGCCTTTTAATTTTTTTCCCCTAAAAGCTTGTTTGTGCACCATGTGCTTGCACTACCCCCTGAAAATAGAAGGGGGCATCAGATTCCCTACAACTGTAAATTCATGTGGTTAAAGGCCACAATGTCAGTGCTAGGAGTAGAACATGGGTCCTCAGGAAAGCAGCCAGTGCTCTTAGCTACTGTGCCATCTCTCCCACACACATTCTTTTTTTTTTTTTTCAAATAACATAACTTTGCCACCAACACTATAGGAAAGGGATTGAATGCATTGCACACAACTGTATCAACTCATCTAGACCATCTTCAATATACATTAGAAAGAGAAGTGAAAAGCAATACTAGTAATTGGCATGAGGCAGCTTATGGCAGTTCACCCTATTTCTATAAATATGATTTGTTAAGTTTTGAATTATACTGTAGTTCTTGAAAATGTGTGCTCATGTTTATCACTTTTTAACTTTGTGAAAACAGGAGGAGCCTGGCTTGATATTTAGCCAAGCTAGCAGAATGTTGAATATTGGTTTTGGTTTAAAAGTTGTTTTGATGTAAAGTTGGGAAAAAACAAATTTGACATAATTGTTTTTATCAGAAGTTAATGCTGCAGGGTGGGAAAAACATGCTTGTTTTTGAAGTATAAATAAAGATGACTCTAGTTATGTGGGGCTAGCCACTTGTTTGAAACTCATCTTGTGGTTGGACACTACTTCATTTCTTTGTGCTTTTAACCTTCCTTGTCTCAGGATTTGAACCTGGGCTCTGGCAGGACCACAGAAATCCAGCAGCATTTTCTGTGTTTATGTGGTACTGGTAGTTATACATATTTAAAAGTTTAATCAAACTTTGAAACATTATACAGAAGTGGTCTTCAAGCCAAGGTGGCTTACTCCCAGTCTTCTAGTGAAACTCTGAGTTTAGGTTCTGACTGTGACTCCAGTTTCTGCAGTTGTCTAGAGTTTGGTAGTTAGCTTGCTTTTTGTTTGAAAGCCTATCACCAGCAATTCCATTTCACTTAAATATTGTGAATCTATAGGAAGGAGACATAAGCGATTATCTTCTATTCATCAACTTTAATGCAGTTGGTGAGCCATCCTTTATAGGACTTCAAATAGGAACCAACATCTCTTGCTGTAATGGTCATCGAGGCCTGGGTTTCAAATACTGATTTACAAGCTAAATTCCATTGGAGGAAAGTCTAGCATTGACAGTGCATTCATAGTTCTGGCCACTCTGTAGCTCAGTAGACAGGAGATAAGACAGCTGGAACTCTCCCTTTCTGACTTTTTTGGAAGCAGATGTAGGAAAAGGAGAGTCCAAGATTGCAGGATGATACTCCCTCACCCTAGTTAGCTCATTGGAAAGCTTTTCTGATTTTAATTTAGTTGAAATACATTTACTTTTCTTGCTGTTTTTCTGTTAGTTTCTTTGTGGAACATCATTTTTAAAATTATTTATTTGGCATGTAATTGTATTTATGCTACTTTAAAAAGAAAAGCAGTATGTACACATTTTCAATTAAGTATGTATATATTTTCAATTAAGTATGTTAAATGGAAAATTCTCAAGCATTGTTTTTGGATAACTATTGAACTATATTTATTAAAATAATTGTATCAGTGTCTTTAAAATGAGCATTATAGGAGCTGGGGCATAACTCAATAATTGTATACATGCTTGTCATTATGTCCCTAGGCTTAATATCTAGCAACGAAAGAAAAAATAAAGATTTTTGTGTAAATACTTTCCTCTGGTTAAGAAAATGCATTGTTAGAATGGAAAAATGCATTCCTGTATGCTACAGAAGAAACATAACAAGGTGCTTGTCTATCATGAAATGTATTTTCTTGTTGGAGAGCAGAGTAGAAGGGCAGTTTCAATAGAGTAGCATGAGGGTAGGGCACACATTAAAGTGTTTCTTGTGATTAAGCATATTATCATAGGGAAATTTCTAATTCTGAAAAAATAATGTATTTTAAATTAGGTCTTTTAAAAGAAGACACACATTTATTTGTGTACTTTGCATCATTTAGGCTAATAGTCCTCAACCTTCCTAATGTTGCAACCCTTTAATAACAGTTTTCCATGTTGTGATGATCCCCAATCATAAAATTATTGTATTGCTACCTCATAGCTGTAATTTTGCCACTGTTATGAACCATAATGTAAATGCCTGCTTTGCCTGCTTTCCAGTTGTCTTAGGTGACCCCAGTGAAAAGGCCATTTGACTCAAAGGGAGTTGTGAACCACAGGTTGAGAACTACTGATTTAGGCTATTTCCTATAAGAGTATTGTGTTATGCTTCCTCTTAATAAATTATCTTGGGCCACACAATAGTAGTGCACTCGATTAATCTCAGAACTCAGAAGCCAAAGGCAGCCAGATCTCTGTGATGTCAAGGCAACTCTGGTCTACGGAATGAGTCCTAGGATAGCCAGGGCTACATAGAGAATGCATGTCTCAAAAAAACAAGCAAAAACTAAATGCAAAGTTATGTTGGAAAAGAATTTAGTAGTTTGTAGAATTAAGGAAAGCTCACTCTGGGATTGTTTACATTTCAATTGTTCATTTACATTTCATTTAAATTGTTTTTATATTTACTTATTTTCTTCCAACATATTATTTTTATTGTTTATTTGTAAATTTTACATAGTGCACTCTAATCATACTCACTTTCTATTCCTCCCAGTATCACCCTCCCACCCTTGTGCTTTCCTCCCCAAAGTAATAAAAAATATACCAAATCCAATATGTGTTGCCCATATGCTCTTGGAGCATAGTCAGACTCCTAGTGGCCAGCCCTATGAAGAAAACTAAGTCCTTCCCTACCAAAATGCTATATTTTCCAGAATACAGACATTGCTAAAGCAATGTTCCATAAAAAAATTGTTTGGGGGTTTATTGTAGACATAGATGTCAGATATTCTAAAATACTATACAAGTTGTTCCCTTAATCTTACTAGCTTTATATAGGCTAAGAAATACTGAGCCTTGTTATAGATAATTAGTTAAACTTAATTAGTGGAATCACGTTTTTATAAAATTGGTATGATTTGCAACATAATGGTAACATTTTACATTTTCAGCATGTTCTCACTGAGCATTAATTTCATATTTATAAAGGAGGAGTCATCCACTTATTAGATATTTATTGCCTAAAAGACATTGGAAATTGCTAAGGTGAATTAACAAAGTTAATGGAATATTGCAGTTGTGTTTTGCTTTCCTCCAAAAGGAAGGCTAAAGAGAACAATGCTCTGCTTGTGTCCCACAGGTATATTTCCTTGACTTCACCTTAGCACCGCTCACTCAGGAGATGGAAAACCTGATGTGGATTAGGGAGCTGGCAAAGGAAGTTAAAAAGAGGAATGTTCTATTAAGTGGACTCCTCATTGACTACTCACAGGTATGAAACATGTTCATATTTACAGAATGCATGTTTTTATGTGATTTTGATAAAAAATGGATGTTGATGGTACAGAAAATGATGACAGGGGCAAGGGAAAGGTTCAGTTGGTAAAGCTTTTGAATGTTAAGTGTGAGAAGCTGAGTTTGAATCCCAAGAACCTGTGTATAATCTGGTGCTATAGGATGGGTCTGTAACTCTTAATGAGAAATGGGGGATGGAGACAAGATTATCTCTATATATTTTATCCCAGTTAACCTGGCACAGACAGTGACAAACAACAGCGTCTTATGCAAGGTAAAAGGAAAGGATTAACACATTGTCCTCTGTGTTTTCCACATGCATGCTGTTCTCAGGAGAACATGCATACAACAATTGATGCATCTTGATTCAAACCCTATGCCTAAGGCTCAAGAAAACACCTGGAGGAGAGGGAAAGAAGATCCTATGAGTGACAGGTCCAGGGTACCTACTGCTAGGTAGTGTCTTCTAGACATGGCAGGAAAGTTGCATCTGTGAAATTTCAGTAATATGCTTGCCTAAACAAGACTTGCATAATAACAGTAATTGATTTAGTAGCGGGGATGGTGGAATTTCACAAGGTCCCACCCTTAGATGAGGAGTGGCAGCTGAGAGAGGGAATATCAATTTCCTCCAGGGAAGAACTTCCTGATAGCTTATCTAATCATAAACAGTCAGTCCTAAACATACATACATATGAACAACACTGATGGCCTCAGTATGTTGTGTTCTTGGTAGATGTTGTGTGTTATATATCCTTATATAAGCATATATAAGGATAATTAAAGAAGCAGTCATGAATTTGAGAGGGAGTAGGGGGCATGTGAGAAGCTGGAGAGGAGAAAGGGAGGGGTAAAATTATGTAAATACGGTGTGCATATATGAAGTTCTCAAAAAAATTAACAAAACTAAAACCAAACGGGAAATAAGTAAGCTGGCAAATACCAACTGTTATTAGGTAGCCTACATAGGATTGCCAGATCTAGTTTGTAATTATGTTCAAAATTGAAATTTAAACTTCAGATTTAACTAATGTCTTCTATTTTATGGGAAATATTGTAGCATTCTAGCCCATGCCTTGCGGCAAACGGGAAATGGCTTAACTGTACATCATTTCCATAACACTGGTGATGAAGTGCTGTCTTCCTTGTATGTTATTTAAGTATTTAGAATCAGTGCCTGACAGGGCACAACACTTAACTAGAGACAGGTGTTTATGCCTATGCTGGTAGCAGCAAGTTAGTTAATGGAAGACAAGCTGCTCTGGTCCTCACCACTTCTGTGCAAAGGAATGGGATTTCCCACAGAATCTAAAGAGAAGTTGGAATTGCATTCTGGGCATACATAAACCCGTGTAGACTAGATCATAGACAACCTAGATCATAGACAGCCTAGATCATAGGTCATTAGACCAGTGACTACTTTATATTATCTGAATTCTCATAGAGATGGCTTAGTAAGTCTGACAGTTGCTTTTGGAATGGTTTGCAATAAATGTGATTTATTACTGGTTTTCCAGGTAATCACAGATATTTAATATTACACATGGGTAGAAGATATAGAGATGGCTCAGTGTTTAAAAGAACATGCTCTTCTTTTATAGGTCCTGAGTTTGGTTTTCAACATCTAAGTTGGGGAGGGTATAACCTCTTGTGATGCCAGTTGCAAGTGAGCTGAAATACTTTGCTGACCTGTACACACACACACACCTGCATACACGTGTCCATGTATACATACACATGTTTGTACATGTGTGTAAAAATACAAATCTTTAAATTTATATGTTGGCAAAATAGCAAAATATTTTAATGTTTAGCTTTTTCATTAAATTACCTAGGTATGTTATTAGCCTGTAGGTATATTTTTACATAAATTTCATTAAAATATGATATTAATTAATACAGGTATGATGGGGCATTTGCAACACTACATGGAAGTCTGAGGTAGGAAGATGATGAGCTAACATTGATATCAGCTCGCCTGTGCAAATCAGTGAGCCTTGAAAATGTAAAGACCATCTTATAGACAGTATTTCAGCATTCTGTAGCTTGATGTAGCAGTAAGCATTGCTTCTAAAATATGTAAACATGACCTTGGTTTAGCCATTAAAAAGGTGGTGCATTTTAATTTACATAGGATCTTGGAAATCAAAGATGTTGGAACTGTAAAAGTTGTGAAAGTCAAGCCAGACAAGACTCAAAAGCAGATAACTAGTAGAGAAAGCTTAACACTATGTCCTTGGTTGGGAATATTTCCTGCTCAATCTACTATAATTTTGGTTATAGTACATAAATATTGTAGGAATGATAAATAAATAATTTTTCCATGTTTGCAAGACAATCATGGATAAATAATACTAACACCATACTGTGTAGATGTAAAATAGAATTTATTTAGGTAAAGCTCAAAATGGGGGAAAAAGGAGCATGTCCAGTTCCTGGAACCTTCAGGCTCCGTAGATCACATCAGGTGAAAGGTGTCTGCATGCCCTACAGACTGATTCCAGTGAAGAGTAGAATTGCCAGTTAGATGCCTTATTAGCTAATTCCTAAATTGTAAGTAGTTTTGGTATTAAGGGTGTTCCAAATATCTCATGGAACACACATGCATTATAAATTGCTTATATTCAGTTTAAATATATTTTGTTATTTCTGTCTGCTGAATAATTGAGCAGCCTTGATATACTATTCAAATACCCAGCATGCTGATCATGCTAAAAGGATGAGGTGCAAGTTGGTTATCTATGTGTCTGTGTCCCTGAGAGGATTCCCTGGATTGAGAGATTGTTTGTTGAAACCAGAAGAAGCAACTGGAGTACATTGTTTGCTCTTAAACAGATCTGTGTGACTCTGAGCTGAGACCTACAAAGCCAGGTTTATATAACTACACAAGGTGGGATGGTGAAAAAGCCTGGAAAGTCTTTCAAGGTACCTCTATTAGTAAAAGATTGTTACTCTTATCCAGGATGGTGTAAACAGCAGTAAGCTCATCACTTGGATATCTGGAATATGAGGATCAAGAGTTTGAGACACTGTCTAAAAAAACAAAGTTCTATTCTTTATTATTTTTAATCCAACTTTGTTATGGAAGTCACTGAGTTGTAAAATATAAAACTCTATTGGAGGAATACATTCCTATTATCTGAAAAATCTGTGTTTGATATAATTAATTTATTAAACATAATATCTAAGGCATGAATATTTTAAGCCAATAACAGCTGTTTTATTGGTGTCTAAAACATTTTATTTTTTCTTAATGTAAATATTAGTAAGTATATATTCTCTATAATTTTTATATATGAATATAATAAAATTTTTAAGGTCTATAAACTTTATAAAGTCCTGTCATTCTCTACTCTGTGTGTGTATTTTAAAACTTCAAGTATTAGAGGTAGAAGCCAACATATGATTTGAAGGTTAAAGAGTTTATGAATACATGACTGGTTATTTTGATGAATCAACATCAGTTTGCTTCTGTACTAAAGAAATAGCTGTATGTCAAAATTTCAATTCTCAGATGCTGCATTTTTAAAATTTAGACTGTAGAAACATTGAGTGAAGCTAGACATGGTAGAATTTAACAATAATCCCAGCATTTATAAGAAAAGGCAGGAAGATTATGAGTTCGAGACCAGCCTGTTTTATATAGTACAGCCCTGTCTCAACCAAGTAAATAAACCACCAAGTAAAACCAAATGTTTGTGGAGATGATGGAGAGCTGGGAAATGTGTCGTCTCTGCCCAGTGACACTCTACAGGTCTCACTTGATGCAACTTAAATCTGAAACCTGAATCTAGTCGTTGTTTTCTTTTTTTCTTTTTTTTGTTTTGCCTTTTCCTTGCATGACCATGACCATGAGTTTCACTGTTGTATTTTTATTTATTTCACTGACAAGTTTTGTCTTATAATTAGTACACTTTAGTATAGTTCAGAAAGGGAATGTTTCCTTTCTTTTACACATTATAATAAAATAAAAATGGAAGGCAAACAGAGGAGAGCTAAATATAGCCAGGAAGGTGGAGGGTGGGCAACATCTTAGTGTAGCAGGTTGCTTGGAATTTAGTCTATACGTGTTTGAGTTTTTATTTATTCCTTCTCAGTAGTCTTCTCATGCTTTGGATCAGAGGCTGGGGGAGTCTAGAAAGGAACACTTGAGTTTGTGAGTGCTTTCATAGGTTGGCACAAACCGTACCAGTTGGGAGAGCTGCAGAAAACAACTGTAGAGATTGGAGTTTCAGGTCCATCAGACAGGATCTGCTTCTGAATTCCAACTTTTAATGTTGCTACAGATATGGAAGTCATATAGTAAAAACAAGGCTTACAGAGCATTTCTGTATATTTTTATTTAGTAATTATTTCTGAAAGACTTATGAGAGTCATATAAAAATCCCCAAATAAGATATGAAAGTAAAAAATGAAGCCTCGTAGCAACATTAAATTGAATGAAATTATGTAAATAAGTCTTACACCACAAATAGATCAGATTACTGTATTTGATGGGTTAAATTCTTTGTTGTCTGTTTTGAAAATCTTGTGTGTACTCTGAAGGACATCTAGAAACATTCTGGGTTCTAAATCTTTTTAATTACTGCAAGTGCCCTTGTTAGGAAATGCAAAACTTTGTCCAAAGACTGAATTTGTTTTCTATCTAAAGTGGTATGTGGTATCTTCCTTTAAGAGCACAGGATTGTTCATAGGGTAGGTAGGTATGTTTGTAAGCTGACAAACATTAAACAAACCAACCAAAACATACAGTGAGGTTGGAGATTAGCCTTTGTTCTCTTCAGTGAGCCGTTACTTGCAATTGAACTTGGGTAATTGAGTCAACAGATGGCAATTTCCACAATGCTGAGTCATGCACCCCAAACCTACCACACCAAACTGTTTACAGGAACAAGAGCCCTGGTCAGAGTAAGTAGACTCCTCCCCTTTTCCCTTTTCTGGATTGGAGATGTTTATTAGATAAAGTATTTTTCACTTGTTAGTATTACTTGGGCTTTTGTTGTTCAGAGTTAGTCATTTGGGAATATATGAAGGTCATAAAAATATTGCCTTCAGCTTTGTCAAAGTCTGAAAAACAAAACTGTTTTTTAGGATTTTTGTTGGCTCACTTAGCAAACTCTTAAAAACAGCAATAAGATCAGCTTTCTCACGCATACCAAATGAAATTCAGTATTAGACACTCTGGTTTGTTACATTTACTTGTGATAAAAAGGAACAGGTTATATATGAAAATGAAAACTGTATTCTCTCAGGAAGTGGAATATGGAAGATTCTTGAACTAGTTCTTTTGGGAATATATTTCATTGTCATTTACTGTGCAACCAACATTTGTAATACTGAGAGCAGTTTTACCTCACAGTCCCTGGTGACCATCTGTATCTAAGTCACTGTAGTCACCCTTGGTCCTCTTAGAAATGATACCCTTTCCAATGCAGTGTTGACTACATTCACCGGGGGTTATTGCACTGGGAATTCAGTTCTTGCTTCTCACAGGATCTTCTTCACAGTGGGTCTCACAAATGCAGAGAGAGCAAAGGAGATGCTCAACGTTCAACAAGAGTAATCCCCCACTCTCCCTTACATTCATAACTGAGCAACCACCTGTAACTGATTCCTTCATTCTATAGATTGGAAGCAAGTTCCCATGCTCTGCCCTCACTCACAGAGAGTGTTACACACAGGCACAGATACTGGGTATTGGCTGTTGTTAGGAGCCACGTCATGTTCTGACAACCACAATACTAGATACTAGCAAAATTTAACCTAATGGACTATGTGTTAATTTATTGCTGACTGCCTCCATGTAAATTCAAGTATTCACAAATGAAGTAGGTCTATAAATATTTAAATATGAAAGCATCATTAATACACAAGTAAATGTGTGTATAAATATATGTATTCTTAAGTATGTATGTGTGGTTTTTCATGGGCCATATGAGAAAGCCAAAAGGTAGAGCTTAAGTTTACAATTGCTTTCAGTAAGTAAGTCCATGTCAGACACAGTATAGTGGTAGCATTATTTTTTAATTTTATATTTTTTTGAGGAAACAGGTAAGTGGCATATTAATTTTAAAAAATACAGAATACTGGAATGAGCATATTCACCCAAAATTTTGCTTTTGATATTTCAACCATGGGGCAATTTTCAAGTTATTTAAATTTTTGTCTCAATTATAAGTAGCTATGTCCTCTTAGATAGCAAGTTTAAATTAAACATACTAATAAAAATAAATGTTTTAAATGTAAGTCATGCATTCCAGAGGACCCTCAAAGGGATTCTGCAGCATTGTAACTTCATGTGGTTCAACCTCAAACTTTGCGTTTTTAATTTCTTTCCAGTCTTACAGATTGGAAATCTTACATAATTGACAGTGATAAGTCAGTAAGCAAGCAAATCTTACATAATAGACAGTGATAAGTCAGTAAGCAAGCTGAGTCTAGCCACTCAGCTTGCTTACTGACTTATCACTCTCTATTATAGACCTCCCACAGTACTGAGCACAAGGTCAAGCTTCAGAGTGGCGTTCAGTCCTTGTGGGGCTCACACCCTGGTAGATGAACTAAATTTGAGGTTACAAGGGTATATATACATTTTAACATAATTTGCCAGTTTATACTATATAAACACATTCTCTCTCTTTCCTCTCTCCCTCCCTTCCTGTTATCATATTTGTAAAGAAGATTTAGCCATAGAGTATTTGATATGATTGATAGACAAAATATGTTAGACGCTTTGAAATGAAAGGCATGGTAGTGTTCATTTGGCTGCTAAGACAAGTTACCTAATGTGGAAAAGCTTCTGTGTAGTGAGAAATTCCTCCAGAGGTCTCTTGTACTTTTTCATATAGTAATACTATGTTCATGGGTCTCAGAGCTATGAGAAAATCACAGGAACTTGCAGGTAGTAATAGCACAGGACCGTAGTCCACATGCTTAGGGACCTGGGAGGGAGACTAACTTGAGATACCATTAAAAGAATGGGAGATAGCAATGGAAACAAAAAATTAAGTATATGATTTCAGATTTGTGGATTTTGGATTGCCAGCTTTGGTTCAACTCAACAAGATTAAAAAAAGAAAACATTTCATTATAGAAAAACAAATACCACAAAAATTATGAAAATAGTGTTAAACTTGTATAGATGTTGGAGTTTCTTTGAACAAACTGAGAATACAATGCCAATATTTGAAAATATAGAAATTGATACCACTCAATAATATTTGCAAAATGTTCCTGTCATATACTTTTAGTGAAACTTCATTATTTCCTAATTGTTTTTAGAACATAGTATCAATGCAAAATGTATTTATTTATAGGCAACATAATCCATTAGATTCATGAGATCTGAATCAATTACAAATTGATTTCTGTAATATGGCAGTGTTTCATTTGAGAACATTGAGAACCATTGCTTTAAAGCATATAATGCAGAGTGTTGGGTCCTAGAGGCTGGGGAAGCATTCTCTGAAAACAGATTTTAGTTAGAACTAACCACACAAGGAAGCCAATGACTGACAGCTGATGATTGTCAGGAAAGACCTGCTTATGGAGTTACTGAATGTACACATTTCATATAAAGTGAACTGATCTCCTACAAACTGCCCAACACATTCACTGCCCTACTGCTAACATTAAAAGTTTGATTTAATGTCTACTTTTATCCAATTCATGGTATCTTGATGAAATGAGAAAATTGTAAGTAAGAGGCTAAAAACCAAAGAATGAGTCATTGGAAAATAATAAGAGTTTCTAAATATATGTGCTGTTATTTCTGTTCTTGGAGTTGTATTTATGTGTGTTGTATTTATGTTAAAAATACCTTGTTGTGTTTACTTTCTTTAAATACCAGTTGAATAAAGGAGGTATAGTTCTCAGGCTGTTTAATTTATGGAGTACTAATTTTTCAAGCTGTAGATGCAGCTGTATAAAAACTCTAACATACTAGTGTTTAAATGAACCAAGTAGACCACAGAATATGGATGCAGGTTTGATGGCCTTCGTGGAACTTGGGACTGGGAGTGACACTCTAAATCAAGGGCAGCAAAGACACATTGCGGACCATTGACCATTAGATATATATTTTATGTAATTTAGATACAAAAGTAAATTATTTAAATAAAAGTGATGAATTTGTCTAAGGACAGCTTTCCAGGAAGGATTACGGTCCTATTTTCTTGGTTTCTGCCCCACTTATTACTTTATAAAAGATGATTACATAATTGTAAGTTGTGTTCTTACACCCTCCGAATCATTATTAAAATTCCTTTACATGGGGAAATAGAAGCAGTGTATATTTCTCTTTCTGTGGACCCAGTGTTAAACCAAATCGGGACTATTGACTATTCAACCAAGTACACTATGGAGAACCAATGAGTGGTACCTAAAGGGGTACACTGCAAAGTGTTTACCTACAGAGATGATGGCTTCCACATAGCTGTTTAGATGGGGCCTCTTCCTGTGGTCCTGCCAGGTATGTATATTCTAGTCCCTCCCTGAGGCCATCTGCAATTAGGGTAGATTTGCAAACATCAAGTGGTATTGAACAGCTTTATATAGTGGTGAGGTCCTATAATCCTCCCACTCTCTCTGAGGGGAAAGAGGCATCAACAGTCAACCAGCACAGTTGGGTTGATCTTTTCCACATGGGCACAGTTAACTCCCTACGATGGTGGTTGTTTTCTTTGGGAAGATAACAGTATAACATTCTCTTGACATTTCTGATATGAGCACAATGAAAAAGTAAGAGACATTCTGCATTGAGATTCAGAGAAAAAGGAGTAGAGTTTGGTATGAGCTTGTATATAGAAAATGGTGAGGTTTATTAGTTTTTCAAGCTTGTGTATAGAAAATGTTGAGGTTTATTAGTTTTTCACCCATCTAATTACTCACCATTGACAAGTGATGAGGAAATATGCTTTAATTGAGCTTCAACTTCCTCTTGCTAAGTGGAGAATGATGATGGTACACTGATGTTATTAGGAAACGATGTGCTTGAATAACAAACATATCAACAGAAACTAACTCCTTTCATAATCTTGCTCCTAATAGGCAGGAAAAAGAGATGCTTTACAAAGACATCATTCATGATTATTATACTTCTGCCATTATTTATAGTTTGTAGTCACTATATCAATCTGAAAGTCTGTTAGGAAGAAGAAGGGAAGTAATGCTCAGTATCAGTACTGAAAAACTGGCCACCTTTGCCAGTTGAAATATCATAATATTTTACAGTTTACGACTTTTAAAAAAGTATTTGTAATTTGTAATTTTTAGACTAGTATATGGACAAGTATTTCAAAGTGTATATTCAGAAACATAAGAAATGCTGCCTGTTGGGCATGTTTAATGTTTTCTTTATTTACTAGAAATACTTTTTCATTTAAAGGATTCAAATTCAAATCCTGGTATGTTTTCTAGCACTCAGGTTGAATGGCTCATGACTGCTTGTGACTCAAGCCCCAGCAGGATGTGAGGCCTCTGGCCTTAGGAGGCACTTGTACTCACGTTTACATACCCCTTGCCTAATATATGTAATTAAAAATGTCCACCATTACTCTTGCTCAAATTGATTGCATATTCTTTGATTATTATTGTAATTACATATATGTATAAATAGAAATATGTAAACACAACCTGGTGAATTGATTTTGTTTTTTGTATGTACATGGTTTCAGAGCTGATCACTTTTGTATGGGATACTTACAAAGTGAGCACATTCATGGGAGAGGTTAATTCTTTCTCTCTTAACAGTAATTATATGCCCATAGTTCTTTGTCTAGAGGTGGGACCCAGCTACCATACTACTACACTATCATGTCTTTTGATACTCCCATTGCTCAGGTCTTATTTAGGTACTCATATTGTCTTGGTGTGGATGGAGCTTCCCTATTGTTTCAAAGAGAAACATCTCATTGCAGAGTTCTTGTTCTTCAGGCTCCTACAATTTTTCTTTCCCTGATTCTGTGATGGTCCCTAAACTAAATTTACACTCACCAGTGATGTTTTAGAAATCCATTGTAGGGGGTATAGCTCAGTGGTAGAGCATTTGACTGCAGATATATCCATTGTGGCTGATCTCTCCATGCGAATTCATCTCAGTATTGTGTCTAGTGATAGTTTTCTGTCATGGTCCCTGTTTACTGTAAAGAGAAGCTTCTTAAATGAGACTAACCTCAACACTTATCTGTTGATGTAAGAATAAGTTATAATACAGCTGGAAATTATGCTAATCTAGTAAAGTGTTATTCTTTAAGGTTTATGACTTTACTATCCCTTGGTTGTTGGCATGATTTCACTCCTCTTCAGGGGACCTAAAGTTCTATTAGACAGCTGTTGGCTACTTTCAACATATGAATACCATTATCACAGCATTAAAAGATATTTTGCTATGACAGTCATTGTTAGAGTGTGGATAGACTATTAATTGCTTGCCTTTATTGGTAGTTTGCACTGTACTTTTTGGTTCCGGCTAGACCATAGAAGGGAGGTTCAGAGATTAGATCGAGTTCAAATCTTCCTGTCCTGAGTCCTAAGTATGCAGTGTCTTAAGCAATAGGGATTTTCTTTCAGTCTCCTGAGGTAAGCTATATTATATTGTTTTGAGAGTCAACTGACCTATTTTAACCAACAGCTTGAATGGAGGTTTCTCATGCCTGGTACAAGGCTTTTGTTAAATAGTGTGTGGCTCTTATGGGAAGTATTGTCAAGCCAAGACACTCAACTTCCCATTCACACATTCATTTTTTTACTGTGTATCATAGAGTTTCAGGTAAATATAAAATAATATGACTCCTTGAAGCTTTGTTGAGTAATGTTGGTGTTATTTGCCCCTTTTTTCTTTCTCTTACTCCTCCTTCCTCCCCACCCAATTACAGCCCCTTACTTCCTCTTTATATCAGACATATCCTGCTATTCCTCTCTCCAGCCACTCCACATTCATGGTCCCTTTATAATGCTTTTATGGTTTCCGTGGTTACTGTATGATGTATACGCATATCTGATGACTCGGAACTCAGAACCACAGGTGAGAGATAACATGCCACATTTGTCCTATGACTGTGTCATTTCACCCAATATATTTTTTCTATTTTTATCCATTTGTGTGTAGATTTGTGATTTCATATTTTATGTACTTACCTACAGCCAAAACCAAAAATTCTATGAGTTATAACTAGAAAAACTGTTAAATTTATGTCCTCTTTCATAACTGGTGTTCATTTCCTGCCTTCAGTCTTTTCTCATCTATTAATATGTAGACTTTCTTGTCTTCTTTTCCACATATTTTATTGCATTCACACATGCATTTTGTTACATATATATCTATATGTTATTGGCTATGCTGCAGATATGAGGGAAAATATGCAGATTTTTTTCTTGATTCAATCACCATTGCTTAATATCATACCTTCTATGTCCATCCGTTTCCCAGCAAATTTTGTAATTACACAAGTGGCCAATAACTATTTCAAAAAATGTTCAATATCCTTAACCATGAAGGAAATGAAAATTAAAACTGCTCTGATATTACACCTGCCTCAGAGTTACTATTGCTGTGGTAAACTCCATGGCCAAAGCAACCTGGGAAGGAAAGGATGTATTTGATTTGTTCTTGTATATTACTGTTTATCATTCAAAAGAAATCATAAAAGAAATTCAACAGGGTAGGAACATAGAAGCGGGAGCTTAGTCATAGGTCATGGAGGGGTGCTACTTACTGGCTTACTTCTCAGAGATTGCTCAGCCTGCTTTTGTATAGAATCCAGGACCACCAGCCCACATTGATCTGGGCCCTCCCACTTTTTTCACTAATTAAGAACATGCCCTACAGGCTTGCCTACAGAATGCCTTATGGAGGCATTTCTTCATTGAAGTTCCCTCCCTCTCTCAGATGACTTTAGTTCCTATCAGTTTGACATAAAACTAACCAACATACCACCTTACCTGAGTCAGAATGGCTATCATCATGAAATATGATAACACATGTTGGAGAGGATGTGGAGAAAGAGGAACACTTATTCACTACTGATGAGAAAAAAAGTAATGCAGCAATTATGGAAATAAGTTGGAAGGTTCCTCAAAAACTAAAAATAGCACTACCATATAATCTAGTTATTTCACTCCTGGGCATATATCCAGAGAATTCTATACACTACTACAGAGTATCTGTACTCCTATATTCATTGCTTCTTTATTCACTATAGCAGGGAATTACCATTAACCTAGTTGTCCATAAATGGATGGGTAATTAAAATGTGATATATATCAACTCAAAAGAAAAATACAATTGTTTATAGTTTTAAAGGCTAAAAGGGGGACAATATGTAACATATTAAAATACATTCTAAACTAGTCTATGTGACACTTACTTACAAGTCTTCACATTCAGTTTTGATGGTTTGAGCCAGCCATATGCTCCAATCTGCTTATAATGTAGAATTTATTTGAAAAGTAATATTTGGGACCCAGCAATCTGTCTTAGTGGTTAAAGAATTTCCTGCAAAGCCACACACCTTCATTTAGTCCCTGGATTCCATATGGTAGGGGAGAACTAATTCCTAAAAGTTGCCCTTTGACTTTCTCATACACCCGCTGGGGCATGCTCCTAGCTCACAACAAATAAATAAATAAATAAATAAATAAATAAATAAATAAATGTAATGAAAATTACATTTTGATTCTATGGCAGGGTATATACTGTTGTCAAAAGACTAAAGCTCCAAGCCATTATTGGGTGAACACATGCATGAGAAGGTTTTAATGCATCTGCATTATGCATTGTGTTTTCAGTTTCTTTTTAGTGAGAGGATATTTCTTGTTTATTTACTGGCGAGTTGTCTTAGGCTTTGACTAGAAATGTTCATGTTTGAATTTTAAGTTGGGATAAGTTTTGCTAAATAAACTTTGGCTTCTATTTAATTGTACTGTACTCTTCACTTTAATCCTCTTATCCCTACAGTGCATCTCAGAGTCCATATTTAAGATAGATGTTTTGATACAATTAAAGGATTTTGTCTCTCCAGGGAGGGTGGTCTATTTTTTGTTTTCAATTTAAGAAAATCCTGTATCAACCCAGACTTAATTGCATTTTTCTCACCCTCGAAGTAGATACAAACTAAAACCCTTGAGAAGAAGTTGCTGCAAGTTCAGTTACTAGGTTCAGTTCTCAACCATGGTAGAATGATTAGGCATGATCCCTAAATCTACCTTTTTCCCTGAAAAGTAAATGATTATTATTGTTTTCTCCATAAGCATGCTAATCTAAGAGTGAAGATTAAAGCATGCAGGGACACATTGTTGTGAATTTTACTTTCAACAGTGAAAGTATTTCATTTAGAAAAGGTTATGATACAAACACAGTTGGTAAAGGGCTTCATAACTTCCCACAGGTTTCTTTGATAATTGAATTTCTTCATGGTGTAGCTGTGGAGAACTTGATCTTGGAGCTAACAGTGTTGAACAGGGAGACATGGGTATGTTCATGAATGGGTTAATGCTGTTTGTTGACCGGCTATCTTTATTAAGGACAAGCTTGGGTTCTTTTACTGCTCTCTTACCCATGATGCCTCTGCTGTGTGGTAACTATGAAAACCTTCCTTAGCTGTGCTCCTCTCATCTTATTTAAACAAAAAACAAACAAACAAACAAACAAAAAACCAAAACAGTTCTGTGATGACATTTCTGTTGTTTTTTTAAAGTAAGAACACTAGGTTTTAACAATAGTATCCTGAGGATTTTCTTGACAAATAATATTTTGTCTAGTATCTCAACAAGTTTGCTTTTTGCTTCTTTTAACTTATTTGCTCTATTTTTAAAATAACACCCTGATGAAAAAAAGGCAATTTTTAAGCTTGTTCAAGCACTTTGCATCAAGTCACTGGATGGTACTAGCAGTAGCTATTGGCTCTTCTAATGTATGGTTGGCTGTATAGAACCCCAGGCTTCTGAAACTTCAGCTACTACATTAGGGTTGCTGGTTTCAAACACAATGTTGTGTTGAACTCAGAAAAACAAAACAAATAGACATGTGTCCTAAGAGAAGACAGAAGGGAGCTTTCTCATTTAGATATTTGTGAATTGTGACATATCCTGGCTAAAATGAGCAGCAAATAAAAATCAGTAGATGGCTTCAAGAGGTTGTTGAGTGGTGAAGAGTGTTGGGTGCTCTTCCAGAGGACAGGGTTCGAGTCCAAGCACCCATTTTGTCTCTCACAGCTGTGTAACTTCAGTTATAGGAGATCTGGCCTCTTCTTTTGGCCTCTGAAGGCAACATGCATATGTGATGCTAATATAGCACATATATACATGCGGGTAAAACACCCACATGCTTAAAATAATAATAAAGTAAAACTATTGTAAAACAATTAATAGAAATACAAAAATATTCCCTGGTTATGATTTTTCCCCATAGAATTCACCAAATTTAATTTCACTGCTACCAACTCTCTGACATGAACAAGCAGAAAAAGAGAAATTTGCTTTATGAACTTTAAATTTTATTTCAAATACAAAATTGCAACAGGCTTTGTGAAAATCTGTCTCCTCAATAATCCAGACTTACATTTAATGACAAAATGGAAAATTAAAGATTTTGGTTTGGGACTTTGGTCTCAAGATATGAAAGGTACAATCATAAAATACTCTGACCCCTCCTTTGTTTGAATTTTAGTTGGCATTCACAGATTGATGTCACCATGACCCAGGTAAGCCTTTTGTCACCTCATGTACCATGTATTTCTAATGGTTATGGTATTGGAGAGGAGAAACATGTACAGAGATTTAGACAAAGTACTAAATTCACTTTAAAGATTATTTTTAAAAAGTAAAATGTAGACTACTGATGTTTTTCATTTGAATTTTTAAAAAATTTTATTGAAAAAAAAACCTTTGCAAATAAATAAAAACACTTTAAGGCAAAAGTCTAACAGATGATAGATTTTGAGTTAGAAAATAGATGCTTGCATAATTTCCGAATAAGCAGATTTGTTTCTTCCTTAGCTTTTGTAGTTTAATGTGTGTGAATAGCAAACTTGTGGAACAGCACAGAGCACAGCCAGCTTCGAAAGCACAGACTTGGATGCATGATCAAAGGGCTGCCAACACCACGCCGCTGCTGTCAATGAGAAAGTTACTTATTATAAAAACTTAAATTCTAACATTGTCCAGGAAGTTTTAAAGATTTATTTATAACTCTTACAAAGTTGAACTGTTGAAACTTGTTCACAGAAAGGTTTTGACCTGTGTTAATGCTTTACATCCTGGATTTCTATTAAAAATTATCAAGCAATAAAAAGGGGAAAATGCCCACACTTGATTTCTCTCCTCAGTTTTCCATTAGCAATCATGTACTTAGGAACCTGTTGACTTATGGGAAAACAACAACAACAAAAACCAAAAAAACCAAAAATACCCCCACCTAACTTTCTGAACTCTGGTAACAGAGTGGTGGTATTTATTATTTACTTTTTATTTATTTATTTATTTATTTTTGAAATCAAAGTGTTTCCCCACAGTGACTTTTTAAGCACCCTCCCCATGTATGTGGAGTACATACTGGGTATCTTCTGGCACAATCACTAAACATTTGACATGAATAGCACACAGGTTAGTGTCTCCCAAACAGCCAATAGATAGCCTTCACTTGCCTGCTGCAAAACACTCCAGATGCACAGATCTGTTCGGAAGTCTCAAGCAATTTCTCACTCCAGCCACTGGAAATGGAGCTTGCTGATCACTTCAGTAGACTTCTGAATGAATCTCCTTTAATGCAGGTCTCCAGTACCAGGCTGGCAAAGATGCACCTTTTCCACCCCTCCAGCAGAGAGCACACTTCTTTTGTATGTAGCTTGTACAGCCAGTCCTTTCCTGGGGCTTTTACTACTGGGGCATTTGGCACTGCCTGCTTTGTATGATCCATGGTTTAGAATCTTCCTTATTTTACCCACCTTCTCCTTTGGCTGCAGTTCCCTAAGTGAGAGGCAGCCACTAGTCATAATGGCTATAAGCAGTCTGAGGCTGCTAACACAATTCCATCCTTTACTTTTGATCTTATCAGTTACCTTAGAAATTTGAATACAATAGATTTGTTTTGCACCTGAAATTTACTATCAATAAATTTGTATAAATCTTTAGCTATATAATATGCAGATTTCTTGAACAAAATTATAATAATTCAAATTATTTTTAAAATTCAGTATGTCAAAATTTACTCTACATGCTAAAGAAAGATCAAGTTAGCATGTTTTTTTTTAAATAACTTGATTGATGAACTAATTGGTTTGGCACTTGGGACTTTGTAAGGGTATATCAGAGAAAGATAATTCATGCCAATTGAAATAACAAGAACACAAAGATTTAGGCATTGGATTTGGGTCCAATTGTTACAAGTACAGTTGTCCTTCCTGTTGCTCTGCTCTGCTCTTCACATTGGCAATGCTAAATACCTTGATGGTTCATACTCAGGCATTTTAAAAATAGCATCAAAAGTAACCACTCCTTCCAGTACACAGGCTCCATGCTCCCTTCTCAGTACGCTCACAGCAAATCCGGAGTCTAAGTATTCTTAAAGTTATTCATAAAAATATACCTATACTTTCTGACTCACTTGTAATGGCTCATGAGGTGGTCTTCCTATTAAATAATCACAAGTAACTTGCCCATACCTGAATCCAGGTTAGTCAAGCTCATGCATAATATGAACAAGGGTAGGATTCAAACTACATTCCTCAAATACAGTTTTGGTACCATTAAAGATGGATGCTGGACACACCCACACAAAGATCATTGCAGGCTTGTGATATGAGGAGTCAATGAGCAAACATAAAATAAACATTTGTGTCCATATATTGTAAAATTTTATGCTTATTTAACAATCTTCTGTGATACTATAAAGGACCAGATTTGCAGGTTCCTTGTGCAGATGGTTCTAGAAACATTGCCAGCCACAGTTTTTTTTTTTTAAGTACTGTAAATTATATATTGCTAAAATAGTTCCAAACCTTAGGAAACATTAACAAAACCGAATAACTATTATAATACTTATACCCACTTCCCTTCTGTTCTTTCCAGTATACTCCCTAGGCAATAAAGGAAGCCATAATTCACACAATAAATATCATTCTTGATTTTGTTATACTGGAAGCATCTGAGATCTTGGGGAAAAAAATACTACTATTTCCACTGTTTACCCAAGAGAAAGAGCCAGAGCTTTAGTATGTTTATTGTAGTGCACTATGGTGTGTAGCTCTCTTGGTTATCTTGGCTCTGGTTCATTGCTGGGGGTGTTGTTCCCACTGGCAGGGAATGTCTAGTGCTCTCCTCTTTTCTCACCCAGGCAGTTCTCATCACTTCCCATATATATTTGCTACAGTAGTTTTTCTTTATATGGACCACTGTACTTATTCATGGCTATTGTGTTCAATACAGGCCTAAGCAGATAGAGTGCTTAGGGGGGTTGTTGCTGTTTTGCTGTTTTGCTCTTTAGCCCCCGCTTTATTGTAGTACCCAAAATGGTCTTGACATTTCAGGCCCTTGGTAGTCCTTTGTTGATGGATTGATTTGCAATGCCACAAAGGCAAGTATTTAGAGACCACCCTAAACTGACGTGTCCTTGTTTTATTCATCATACTGCTTGTCTCCAGTTTATTCCTAGGGTATTGTTGAAGGTATCTAAAATATCAAGAGAATGCTAATTATACCTTATATGTAGGTCCTGCAATGCATTGAGTTTATACAAAATTGATTTATCCCAGAAATTTAGAAAGCTTATTAAATAACCTTCCTATAAGTAATTTATCATACATCCATGTTAAGTAAAGTGTTAGTATCAATTCAATAATAAGAGATGTAACACAGTTTCACATCCAATCATAAATTTCCAGCAAACCAACAGCATAGTCAAATTTTAATTGAAAATTATATACCAGAAACATAAGGGAGATAGTGTACTTAGTATTTAATACAATGTTGGGATATTGTCTTTATACTGACAAGTGAGAAAGGAGTGGCAGGATTCCCATTTCTAGTCAGCCTTGTACTTGGGTACAAGCTAGTCCATGACGATGAGACCAACATGGAAAGGGCTGAAGTAAGGGATCCATGGATCATTGTTTGCATTTTGGAAAGAATTTTAATTAAACAGCAAATGAAAAACTACAGATAAAATTATTAAGGATCTCAAAGGTTTTATGTAGAGTCAACATATTATATACTATTATTTCATAATAAATTTAAAAAATGGTAGATACCTTACTTGTTGTATTGTAGTGAATGGTCATATCATGGATGTGTGTATGTGTTGCTGTGTTGTAGTAAGTGATCATGTTATGGGTGTGTGTGTGTGTGTGTGTGTGTGTGTGTGTGTGTGTGTGTGTGTGTGTGATGTGTTAATTATAGAAAACCTCCACTTTCAAAAGTATTTGATTTGTATGACATATGCATTGAGATTTATATATATCTTTATTCTATAAATGGACCAGAAATACTGAGAAAAATGTATAGGATAAAGCATTGCAATTGAACTAAACTGAGAGTCAGTTTGAATTGATGAGGTTCTGCACCACCCTTTTCCTGGTGAGCAGTTAAGCAATGACAGACAGCTCTTGCTATCTGGGCATGAGCCTCTTGCTTCAGGTTTCTGCACGCTCTGTCTCCACAGAGCGTGTGAACGTTCTCTGGCAGGATTGCACCGTTGCTCAAGGGAGTTGATAATATGCCAATTTATTAATCACACAATAACTCATTTAGATGTGTATATCTCTCACAGTTTGTGAAAAGTCTTGTGAATTTGTTTTCAAATGTTAGTAGAAATCTTAAGGCATAGGGCTACTGCAGCTTGATTATTCACTGTTTAAAAGTCAAATTAGGCAAAACAAACAAAAACAAGCAAACAAAACCAGCCTTATACTTTTGATTGAATTTCTGTGCATTAAATAACTTTAGAACTTCGTAAGTCATTTGAATTTGTAGAATGTGAATGCTATAAAAGTTTTTTTCTTTGGATCTTCTGGAGTGATTTAAGTTATTCATTTTATATGTAGTCATTATGATGATTAAGTATCTCTTTTGATGAAGAAAACTGATGTTTTTAAATACTGTATAGATTAGAATTGAGAGTTTCACAGTGTCTTGGGCAAGACTGTTTATGACTATATCAGTCAACTCTTTCTCATCATAGAGAAGCGTGAATTGTAACCACTGAAATGGTGAGTGATCTCTCAGGAGTTCTATGTTCAGATGCCAGGCAGAAAATTTTATTGTAGTTGAATAAATAAGGTCTTAATTTTTTTTTTTATAGAATTAGTGTTTTCTTTCTTATTAGTGGAACCCTGATCTTGCAAGGCTGAACCTTAGACTCACACTAAATAGCAGATATGTCTATGTTTTATAGAATTTTTAGACGAGGACACTGAAAATGATGGTTGCTAATTTATTGGTTCCTCTACTTTTTTGCTGGAAAAAAATATGCTATGATGTTAATCTGGATTTTAAAAATTTAGTAGTCATTTTTTTTTCCATGAAGAAAAGTCACTCACTTCTGTCAGATATAAAGTCAGACATTAGATAACACAGTGAAAACATTTTACTGAGTAGCTGTCTCACGGAGAGCAATGGGCTGAGATCTCTTCCTATGTAAGCAGAGAGGACTGGGAATTCTGAAGGGAGAATGAGGGAGCTGCGATAGGAAGTGAGTAGGGTGCTATTGGGAGGAAATATTGCCAAGGGTCAGCTAGTGGCACTGTGACTGAGCCAGTGATGTGCGTAATTTGGCAACGAAGTTGGAATTCCACTTTCCTGTGGAGATGAGGGGAAGTAACCTGTCCTTCTGGATGACTTAGTTTCCAACAGGGTTTTTAGGACACTGAGAAAGATTCCTCAGAATTTTCAGTGCCATGTTATATCAAAGTGTTGGAGGTCTGGAGATTGTCACCTGCTATTGTCTAGAACAAGTAGTACTTTGTCCTTTCAGCTTTGAGCTCTGTAAGGCTGGCTGGAGTCATCCAGGGAACATGGTTGACATTGCTGAGAGTCTTCTAAAGTTCTCTTGTATTTCTGGCACAGCCCTGTGAGCAGAGTGTTTTTGTGTTAGGCCTCCTCGCTCCTTTCTCACTTCGTTATACAAAGCTACATTTAATTAGATCTATAATTTTCCAGTAGAATACAAGATACCACTAGTTTGGCACAGAAACATGTGAGATAGATATTCTTTCCTGAATTGTAACTATTTCATTGCATTATGGGCCTGGGGGATGCTGCTAAGGGTTGTATGTGTGCTTCCATTTAAACATTTTTTTAAATGACTATTGCATAGGGTAGAAACCCCCTGCCACCATGCTCTCAGCTCTGTCCTGCAGTAGTTTCTCTTCTCAGGGGGTGGTTTAGTTTTTATAACTGGGTTTTCTTTCTTGCCCTGTGGCATTCTTCAGACTCATAATGGTGCATTATGGTGTAGGTGTGCCATGTTTGCTTTATTCCAGATGATTTGAGATTTAGTTTTTTTTTTTTGATTTGTTTGCTTTTGTTTGTTTAAGATGTTTTTAGCCTCAACAATGTTGTCAAGTGAACACAATGCCTTCTATGTTTCAACAAAACAAGATAATTAGCATGTGAGTAATTTAAGTAAGCAAGCAACATTTGCTTGTTTTGTATATGATCGTGATGCATCATAAGGCTATGAGAAGGCACTACATGGAATAGCAGCATTTTCAGAGTGACACAATCAATTTCACTGTGAGAGCTACTCAGGGAGAAAGAAAAGTAGGAAACATTACTGCATTTGTCTCATTGGAATTTCAGAGTGGTTTCATTAAGTTAGTTTTGATATTCTTATCCACACATTGTCATCAATTCTTAGGGTACATTTAAGAGCTGGGAATGCAGCTGAAGTGTAGAGAGCTGCGAAGTGCTGCGCCTTAAAGATTGCGCTGGCTTCCACCTTCCAATGGTGAGCACACTCTGGCGTAAGCAAGTCCTTATTTGGTTAAGCTTGTTCAGCCTGTTTGCTTCCACATTAGAGTAGCCTATCTGCAGGGTCCATGTAGCTCATTGGGGTTGGTCAGCACAAGGGGATTTAAGCCTGTGCGGGCATTTCCCCGGGGTCAAAAGAAGATTCTTCAAGATTCCTGAATAAACTGCATGAAGATCTTCCCGGAGTCACATCTTCCTTGCTGGTCGGGGCAGGCGTGTTACACTGAAGCAAGCAGTCAGTTTTTGTAGTAGCCAGCTTACACATGGAGGCTGGAGAAGACTTGAGGAGAACTTCCAGGGATTGCTTAAAAAGTCCTAACAAGGAAAGAGGATTTTTACATTGGAGCATTCACATCCAGGCCCTGGTCACAGAAAGATATGAAAGGGTCAGCTCAAGGATTTCTATACCTTTTCTTACTGTATTAGAGGAAATCTGTGAATTCCACGGGATTTGACATCATTTAAGGAGGCAGGCTGAGATCCTCCTCTGTCCTGGGACATGCTCATCTCAGTGGTGAATAAGCACTGGTTGTGGCATCACAGAATGGAGGTAGGTTGTTTCTAGGGTTGCTGTGGTCAACCCAGTGGCTTGGAGGGAGAGCAAGGAGAAAAGAGGAAGAGGCCTTGGAGCCTAGCTGTTTCACGGCCAAATTTGGCTTGGTGGGGAAACTGGAGAGAGGAACAGGGAGCAAGCATGGTCTTCTTTCTTTAGTGGTGCCCTTCAGTTTTCTCCTTATCTTAATTACCTATGCCTGAAGGTGTCACACGTGGGTTTGGTTAGGGTAGGGAATTTAATTGTATATTATCAACAACCTTATAAACAGTGGTTTTTATTTTTCTTTAAGTTATCTCCAAGATTTGGAGAGGGTGGGATAATGATGATGATGGCATTGCAAAAACCTATCAGAGTGATTTGGGAAATTACTTAAGTTGCAAAATTCTCCCCTTCATTCTTTTACCCTACTTCTCTAAGATGTCCTATCTCTGATGGCATTCCTACAAAATGGTATATTCTGCATGTATATTAGGAAAAAAAATGTGAAATAATAAAAAACCTCAAGAAACAAATAATCATAACATTTTCAATGTGTTTCCCAAGTTTCGTGAGTGTTAAATCAATGAGAGAGACGTCACCCATATGGTACCACCATCTTGCTCAGAACCATTCTTTCAGTTGGCGCTTGCTGGAAAATGTGCTCTTGAATTTCATTTGATTTGCCTTAGAAAATTTTTGCTCATGAAGGCAGTACAGTAAAATAAAACATGATACATTAATAAACACAAACATTTTTTTTTCTTGGCACTTAGATTCTTCTGGCTAGAAAAATATTTGCACAGGTTTCTGTCTCTTCTGATGATATGTTTCAAACCTGTAATGGTTTGTTTCTGAAGCATTGCCCTAAGCCCCATATGCTAAATGCTTGATGGATGGATAGCCCCTGGCACTCCTGCATGAAGGTGGTGGCTAGTTCAGAGACGCTAGTTTGTTGGAAGTGGCCTTTTCAGGGGATTGGCCCCTGATCCCTCACTCATCTGCTTCTAGTGGGGCTTTTAGGAGTGTCCTTGCAGGTGATGGGGGCTATGGTCTCTTCCTCTGTCTGCTTTCTGACTCTGCTATGGGGACAAGACATTATCTAATCGCTGAAGATAGTTATTGGGAAGAAACCTGTGTAAGTGAAATACACTGGCTGGTGTGTGTCAACTTTACATAGGCAAAAGTCATCAGAGAGGAAGTAGACTCGGTTGAGGAAATGCCTCCACAAGAACCAGCTCTAAGGTATTTTCTCATTTAGTGATCATTGAGGGAGGATCCAGCCCATTGTGGGTGGTGCCATCCCAGGCCAGGGGTTCTGGGTTCTATAAGAAGGTGGGCCGGACAAGCCATGGGAAGCAAGCAGTTCCCTTCTATGGCCTCTGTCTGCATCAGCTCCTGCCTTAGGGATCCTGCCCTCTTTTGAGTTCCTGTCCTGACTTCCTTCAGTGATGAACAGCAATGCTGAAGTGTAAGCCAAATAAACCCTTGCATCCCCAATTTGCTTTTTGGTCATAGTATTGCAGCAATAGAAATGTTAACTAAGACAGGAAAGACAGAAAAGAGTAAATTGCTTGTTTTCCTGCGAGGGGATGGGAACACAGAGGAGTACGCAATATGATGAGTTTATTATTTTTTAATTTTTTCTTACTGCATTAGAGCACAGCTGCTTTCTTTATATTTATGCTATCTATACTTTAATGTTTATTCTTATATAACCAATAAATATAAATAGAATTACTATGCTAAACACTTTAATTCGAAGGAGCCTGGATGAGGACATGCATGTACCACACATGCTGTGAAATATATGTTTATAGGGCAAGCTTATCTTAGAAGTATCTTTCTGCAATAGTGTCATGTAGAATGTCTTACGAGTTTTGATATGTACTTTATGCAAAGTATGTATTAACTCTCTTGGAGAGATTGTTTCCCTAAAAATAAAAGCTTTTATCTAGCTGGGTTGTTGTAGCACAAGCCTTTAATCCCAGCACTCAGCAACTCAGGAGGCAGAGGCAGATGGCTCTCTGGAGTTCGAGGCAAGCTCACTCTACAGAGCAAATTCCAGGACAGGCTTCAAAGCTACAAAGAGATACCCTGTCTTGAAAAGAAAGAAAGAAAGAAAGAAAGAAAGAAAGAAAGAAAGAAAGAAAGAAAGAAAGGAAGGAAGAAAGGAAGGAAGGAAGGAAGGAAGAAAAAAAGGAAGAAAGAACAGGCTTTTACCTATAATTGGATGTGGCTCACCCAAATTACCATAAAGGTTTGCTTTACTTAAAATTGATTATGGATGTTAATGGTATTTCAAGAATGCCTTCCAGTTACACCCAGATGAATTAGTTATCAAAAGCATAGCTATTTTGTGCTCTTCACTTTTCATTGGCTACAATGCACTGCATTGAATCCTAATTGAATTGAGGGAGTACACCACAAAGGAATTTAAAAAAGACAGTCTTTTCCTCCATTTTCTGTGAAAATCCTCCAGGAAGGAGGAAGGAATACTGACAATTCTGAGTATGAAATGATATTTATAAAGAACTTAGGCTATATTCCAAACACTGTCCGATAGTTTTGAAGACACTAAATAGTCTCCTATATGTAGCTGTTAAAATTGGTGTAGATAGTTTTAACAGTTGTTCATATTTGCATTCAGAATTATATGCTTTTTAATGGTCAATACTAGAAGCCTAGCTCCAGAGCAGAGCCTAGGAGTGACTTTGAAGTTGAAAAGGTTCTTCATATTTGAGCATGTTGAGGAAACCTCATCCTTGCTAGATGAGAGTGTGGATTGTGGTTGATTCTGTTAGCCACAACAAAACCTTTGGTATTTCTAAAGACAAGGAGACCTTTGAGCACTTACCTGGAAGAGTAGCAAGATGAGACCTGTGGGTTTGCCAGTTGTTTCATGGAAGCCAAAGAGAATAAACCTATTGAGGAAATCTTATTGTTCAATTATAGTTTTATGGTTCATTTTGTAATATAGTGATCTAAGCTGTGGTGAAAATAATTTCTTTGTTCCTGTTCCCTAACACAGCTTCAAACCCAAGTTCTCCTGTACAGCTGTGGAGTGCAGTGCTTCCAAGTCAGAGGTGTTTTCTATTAAAGGTCAACAATTAGAGATAGCCTTTCAGTGTAGCTTTGTCCTGACAGCTTCATATGAATTGTAAGGAACGGCTATAACAGACACATGTGAAGGTTCTCCCACATGATAGAGGGGAGAAATGTCAAGCCTCTTTAACATTGATTTGTTTGGGAAGGGGGGATTTTTCACTGTAGCCTGGTGTTAGAAATTTAGCCTTCTACATCTGAACTTTTTGAATATTTATTTACTTTTATGTGTTTGGGTGTGTACCTGTATGTATGTATGTGTGTCACATGCCTTCTTGGTACCTGTGGGGGGCTGAAAGAACAACTGTGAGCCACTATATCCTGTGGATGCTGGGAACCAAATCCAGGTCCTCTAGAAGAACACTTTTGTGATCCCTCTAGTTCTTGCCATTGAGCATTTTAATCATGCACGATAGCCTGTGCTGAACCAAAGAACTATCACGTGAGAGGTACTGAAATACATATTTTTCCTCTGTAATATTCCATCTACAGTTAACACAGGGTAAACTAGACAATCAGATAACCCTAGGAACCCACCTGTCTCTGCTTCCCCTGTGCTAGGATTGCAAGTATTTGCTACCACACCTGGATTGATTTTTGTTTCTAACCAGAATTCTAGAGCTGCAACTAAGATCAAATCCACACTTCTGCTATTTCCTCTGCCACTTTCTTATTTCTTATTTCTGTGAAGATGTCTGTTGCTAGTGAAATATTCTTAGGCTCACTGTTGTCAAGATTTGCTGTGATTCTGAACTCAAGTATCACCCAGAAGAATCTGCCTACATTGAAATCAGTAATGTTCAGCTCTTAGAAGGGTTATTGTACTCTTTCTGGTGCAAATACAATCAAAGATTCTGTAACTTTTTTAAGATCTTGCTGCTGATGTAATATAGAATTGAAACTCGGTTGAAAATGCTTTAATATTAAAAGATTAATACTGTATAATGAATTTTCTAAGTGTGTATTGAAATAATAATGTAACAATTTAAATCAGGACTTTGGTTTTGAAATTGTGTTAATATGAGCTTTCTAATCTATGGCATTTACTGAATCACCCACTTTCATCTTTCCTCACATTATGCTATTTGTCCCCAATATAAATATGTACAAAGTACATATATATGTAATGGGCCCAGGTTCTTACTGACCTTTCAGTTAGATACCAGGAGCATAACACTGGAATAAAGAAAATCTCACCCTACTGTTTTAGTCTGTAAATCACAACATGATAATGAAGTTATCCAGTATTTATTTTGCCTTTACCAAGGGTAAGATTCTCTGTTGACTGAGGATTATATTCTCTTCCAGTGATGACCCTAAATACTTATGAAAAGTAGGAATCAAAAATCAGACCAGAGACTTCTTTAATGCAAGTGGCTTTCCTTCATCTTACCTATATTGTAAAAGTCTATACTAAAATTCATCTTCAGAATTCTTGTAGATAGGTCTTCCTGCAAACTTCTTGTGTAGGTAACTACTGTTGCTGTATGCACTGCTTCTCTTGGTGATGGGCTTCTCATACATTTCTGTCCTCTGGAGTCTGTACAGTACTTGTTATATTTGGGAACTCAAAATACATTCTATTTTTGGCCTTATAGTCAGAAAATGAGCAAAACTTATTTTTTTTTAATTTAACATTTTTTTATTTTACATATTGATCCCAGTTCTGTCTCCCTCCCATCCTTCCATGCCACCCACAGACCCCCACCATCCCATCTCCCATCCACTTCCCAGGGAGGTTGAGGCCTTCCATGAGAGATAATCAAATTCTGTCAAATTATTTGGTACAGGGCCTAGGCTCTGCCCCGTGCCTCTAAGTGAAAGGAGTAGCCTTCCCTGGGGAAGAGGCTCCTGAAGTTTGTTTTTGCACTACGGATACATCCTGGTTCCATTGTCAGAGGTATCATAGACTTCCCAGGCCTCCTAATTGAGACCCACGTTCAGGGAATCTGGGCCAGTCTTATGCTGGTTTCCCAGCTATCAGTCTGAGGTTCATAAGTTCCCACTTGTTCAGTTTGGCTGTGTCTGAGGGTTTCTCCTTCCTGATCTTGACCCCTTAACTCATTACTCCTCCCTCTCTGCAACTAGATTCCAGGAGTTCGACTCATTGTTTAGCTGTGGGTATTTACTTCTGTTTCTATCAGATGAGAGCTCTAGGATGGCATATGAGGTAGTCATCAATCTCATTATCAGGAAAGGGCATTTAAGGTAGCCTCTCCACTATTGCTTTGGTTGTTAGTTGGGGTCATCCTTGTAGATCTCTGGACATTTCCCTTTAAACCTATCATGCCTCCCTCTATTATGCTATCTCTTTTTTTGTTCTCTATTTTTCCCCAGACTCAATCTTTCTGCTCCCTCATATTTTCCTCTCCTCTTTCTCCAAACTCCTTCTCTCCCCGCCCCTTGCCTGCTCCCAGTTTGTTCAGGAGATTTTGTTCCTTTCCCCTTCTGTGAGGGACCATGTGTGTCTCTCTTAGGGTCTACCGTGTTTCCTAGCTTCTCTGGCTGTGTAGATTGTAGGCTGGTTATCCTTTGCTCTATGTCTAATATCCATATATAAGTGATTACATGCCATGTTCGTCTTTTTGTGACTGTTTTACTTCACTCAGGGTGGTTTATTCTACTTCCCTCTATTTGCCTGCAAATTTCAAGATTTCATTATCCCCCTCCCACTGAGTAGTACTCCATTGTGTAAATGTACCACATTTTCTTTTTCCATTCTTCAGGTGAGGGGCATTTATGTTGCTTCCAGGTTCTGACTGTTACAAATAAATGCTACTATTAACATTTTACATTCCTACATATTTTACATATTGAGAATTCTCTATTAAGTTCTGTACCCCAAAATTAATGAAATTATTTGGTGTTTTGCTGTTTAACCTTCTTGAGTTCTTTATATATTTTGGAGATCAGCCCTCTGTCAGATGTCAGATGTGAGGTTGGTGAAGATCTTTTCCCATTTTGTGGGCTGCTGTTTTGTCTTGACTGTGTCCTTTGCCTTACAATAGCTTCTCAGTTTCAGGAGGTCCCATTTATTAATTGTTAATCTCAATATCTGTGCTACTGGTGTAACATTCAGGAAGCGGTCTCTTATAATAATTTATTTAGGGGGTACTTCCCACTTTCCCTTCTAAGAGATTCCTTGTGTCTGGATTTATGTTGAGGTCTTTGATCCTATTTGGACTTAAATTTTGTGCATGGTGATAGATTTGGATCTTTCTGCAGTCTTCTACATGCCAGCATCCAGTTGTGCCAGCACCATTTGTTTGAAGATGCTTTTTTTTTCCATTGTATAATTTCAGATTCTTTGTCAAAATTCAGGTGTTTATAGATGTGGTGGTTAATATCAGGGTTTTCAATTCTATTCCATTGGTCTATCTATCTATGTTTGTGACAATACCAAGCTGTTTTCAAGACTGTAACTCTGTAATAGAGCTTGAAGTCAGGAATGGTGATGCTTCCAGAAGTTCCTTTATAGTACAGGGATGTTTGGGCTATCATGGGCCTTTTGTTTTTCCATATAAAGTTGAGCATTGTCCTTTCAAATTCTGTGAAGAAGTGTGCTTGGATTTTGATGGAGATTGCATTGAATCTGTAGATTGCTCTTGGCAAGACGCCATTTTTACTCTGTTGACCCTGCCTATTCATTAGCATGGGAGATCTTTCCATTTTCTGGTATCTTCCTTAATTTTTTTCTTGAAAGACTGGAAGTTCTTGCTATACAGGTGTTTCACTTGTTTAGTTAGTCTTACCCCAAGATATTTTATGTTGTTTTGACTATTGTATGTTTGTCTGATTTCTTTCTCAGTCCTATTATCATCTGTTTATAGTAGGGCTACTGATTTTTTTTTTTTTGAGTTAATCTTGTATCCTGACATTTTACTGAAGGTTTTTATCAGCTATAGGAGTTCCCTGATAAAGTTTTTCAAGTTACTTATGTAAACGATCATATAATCTGCAAATAGTGAAAGTTTGACTTCTTCCTTTCCTATTTGTATCCCTTTGATCTTCTTTGTTGTCTTATTGCTCTAGCTAGAACTTCAAGTACAATGTTGAAGAGATATGGAGAGAGTGAACAGCCTTGTCTTGTTCCTGATTTTGGAGGAATCATATTAAGTTTCTCTCCATTTAGTTTGATGTTGGCTGTTGGTTTACTATATATAGCTTTAATTGTGTTTTGGTATGTTCCTGTTATCACTGACTCCTGGAGTTGTCACACGGCAGAGAAGAGTTCTGTGGTCTATTTTTCAGAGATACTTATCATCCATGGATACCCAACTTGTTTGGCACAATTAACTACTCAAGAAGAAACTTTCAAATCCATGATGTTAGGTTAACTTTAAAGTATAGGTTTTCACATATAAATTTGGGGTGTGAATGACAGACAAGTATTTCGGCCATAAGACCCTGTGAGAAAATGGCTGCTAATATTTTAGTGAACATCTTCCTAGATACACTTATCTCCATTATCAGCTTGTACTCAGTGACATACTTGTGTGTGCATATAGATTTTTACATCCTGGAGGATTTTTTATGTTCTTATATTTAAGTTCAACTTAAATGTAGCTGTAAATTATTTTTTTTTGGTTTATTGATGTAGCAGTGTGCATTAAGGAGTGTGTGTGTGTGTGTGTGTGTGTTTGTGTATATGTGTGTGTGTGTGTGTTTACTATCATGCTCATGTGCTATTTATTTGTACAAAAGACAATCTGTTCATAGATATGGAATTCTTAACACTCACTTTCAATAATACATGCTTTCTCTTGTAGTTGCCCCCTCACCCATTGCTTCAATAGTTATAGCTTATTACTATGTTTCTGTTTCCTCCCATTCACTTTGCTGAAGTCGTCTGGCTGTGGCACTAACCATGAGTGGGTTTATCTATAATAATTCACACTTGGAAGATTTATTTTTATATGATTTTTCAATCACACAATGTAACATAGTAGCATATTTCAAGTATTTTTCCTGATGCAGTTGATATTATTCTTGTAATCATCAATTGACTTTGAGACAAAACTTAGTGAATGGCCATCTGAGCTGGAAGCTCTGTGTATCCAGGTGCTCAGGGTCCAACAGAGGCATTGGACCTTTCGTTCTATTGCTACTTTTACCAATTTTTGTCATGTTACAACAAGACTATTGTTTAAATAAATATGATATATGTTAGTAAAATGAGCCTACGAAGTATATATAAAAATCATAAAACTCTATTTCTAGGCTGTTGCAGAGTGAGTGGTTGCTAACATGTTGATGCATTTCTCTGGATACATTTACCTCTGTTACTTCTGTTTTTTTATTTATTTTGTTGCAAATGTAGAAAATTATCTATATATGAACATTACAAATGAGCTTGGAAAATCCCAAGAAGGACTACAAAAATATCTATCACTGGTATATTATTATGAGTACATTTGTTATATTGAATGAGGAACAGTGAAAATTATATGAAAACGTAGAAATTTGGTTGCAAAAATCCAACCCATCTAAGAACTGTGAAAACAAATAAAAATGTATGTAATGGTGACTATAGAATGATTATGAGGTACACCATGGGACTTTAAATATAATTAAAGCTGTTTCAAAATAAGCTAAATTATATAAACAATGGTCTTGGGGATATCTGTCAGGATATTTCTGTCATTGAGAACGAACTAAGTAATTACTATTTCTTTTTTTGAGTATTGCAATTTATTCATTTATACATTATTGTCGCGACTGCCTCAACCAGCAAGGAAGACGCAACTTGGGGAAGATCTTCTTCATGCAGTTTATTCAGGATCCTTGAACAATCTTCTTCTGCCATAGGGGGAGGGGGAGGGAACCCACACAGGCTTACATCCCCTTGTGCTGACCAACTCCAGTGAGCTACATGGACCCTGCAGATCACTACTCTAATGTGGAAGCAAACAGGCTGAACAGGCTTAACCAAATAAGTACTTGTTTACACCAGAGAGCACTCCCCATCGGGAAGGTGGAAGGCAGAAGCCAGTGCCATCTTTAAGGCACTGTACTTGGCAGCTCTCTACACATTATAATTTATATATTTATAAATGTTTTTTTAAATTTTTTTTTATTATTTTACATGTCGATCCCAGTTCCCTGTCCCTCCCTCCCTCCCTTTTCCCTATTCTCCCCGTCACATGCACCCTGACCACCCTCCCATCACGTCCCTCCACCCCCATTCCACTTGTAGGGCTATGCCATCCAGGTGGGTAAATCTGTCAAGTCATTTGAAGTAGGGACTAGGACTTCTCTCCTGTCTCTAGGTTAAGGGAGTTTCCATCCATGTGTCCGCAAGGTCATTTTGTACACCAGGAATACATCCTGGTTCCATTGTCTGAGGTCCCTTAGACTGCTTAGTCCTTCTAGCTAGACCCCCTATTCAGGGAGTCTGGGTCAGTCCCATGCTGGATTCCCAGATATCAGTCTAGGGGGCCCATTAGCTCCTTCTTGTTCAGGTTAGCTGTCCTATGTGTTTCTGAAACCTGGTCTTGTCCTCTCTCTCTGCATCTGGATTCTAGTTTGACTCAGGTTTTAGTTATGGGTGTTTGCTTCTGTTTCCAACAGGTACTAGATGAGGGCTCCATGATGGTAGATAAGTTAGTTGTTGATCTCAATATCAGGGAAGTGCATATATGGTAGCCTTTCCATGGTTGCTCAAATTGTCACTTGGAGTCAGTCTTGTAGGTCTCCAGACCTTTCTTTAGGTTCAGTTTTCTCTTCAAACCAATAATGGCTGGCTCTTTTATGTTCTTTCTCTCTCTCTCTCTCTCTCTCTCTCTCTCTCTCTCTCTCTCTCTCTCTCTCTCCTGTCTTTTTTTCCTACCCTGACTCAATTTTTCTAGTCGCACGTGCTTTCCTCTCCTCCCCTTCTCTTTCTCCTAATTCTCTCTCCATTCACTGCCCCCCCTTAGAAAAGTTCTCACTATGTAGTACAAATTGCCCATAAAATTGCTACATAGACCACATGAGCCCAAAGTGTGTCTCTGTCTCTCTATCCCTTGACTTATCAAGTTGATAATATTGTTTCCATATACATAACATTTATTTCATTTTGAAGCCTTCTACTTAAAGAAGCTAATTGCCATCAATTGCTATTGTGTCATCTCAAGAACATGTTAACTAATGAATGTGATCATTGTATCACTAAGCTAAACAGTGTACATGGGGCTTTAAACCTACAAGTTGGGATACTCTGTGTGTGTGTGTGTGTGTGTGTGTGTGTGTGTGTGTGTGTGTATGTGTGTATGTGTGTGTAACATTTAAACTGTAGTTCTGGAGATGAAGAGCACTCAGTGATCCTACAGAGGATCTAGCCCTGTTCCCAACACCTACATTATGGCTCACAGCTGCGTGTAAGTCCAGAATTAGGGAATCCCATATGTACTTCTGGCCTCTGCATGTATGTGCTGCTTTTGTACCCAGGCAGGTTCATACACATATATACAAACTTAAAACCTTTTAAGAAATAAATAGTGCATATGTTGAATGTTTATGTGGGAAATTTGATTTTGTTACAATAATTATTAAATTGTGTATTCATTATTCAATGTGTATTGTTTATTCATTAAATTACACAATAATGTGAGTTTTATTATAGATAACTATGAGAAGTAACTTTGGATCTACCAATAATATTTCGCTGTATAGATTAAAAACTTTCATGTGTCTTTTGTCTCTCTATGGTATGACTCATTATAATGTTAAAAAGTACACATACCTTAAAAATCTCTGTGGATATATTTTAATAACATGTGGATATATTTTAATAACATGCTTTAGGCAACAGTATTATTAGTTAGATGTTAATAAGTCCCCACCCTACCAAAGGCATAACCTAATGTCTTCTGGAACAGTTAATCTGCATTTGTGTGTGAGGTGACAGCTCTTAATCTAAGTAGAGAGAAGCAATTGCTCTTAGAAAAGGGAAAGGGGTCAGAATTCATCTTGTAGCTAAGGCTCTGTGTATGCTTCACACACACCTACTGCCCATAGATAGAGCTTTAAGATGGTATTAAATCAGTGTTCCTGTTTGGGTGATGAGGAAATTCTGCCTGGAATACTTTAGGCAGCTGCCTAAAGGTAGCTGTAAGCCCTGGAATCTAAACAAGCCTGTTTATTTTGAAAGTGACTATGTACCTATAGACACCATAACATCACAAGGAACAATGACAGAGGCTAATATTGGTTTTAACCACATGTACGGCAGAGAACAAATGAACTTGAGCTGATGTTAGCTCATTTGAAAATAAAGAGAAGAAACATGGTTCTACTATGGGAAGTCCTGCCTAGCAGTGGACTAAAATCTAACTTGAAGGAAAGTTTGATAATTTGGACCTTTTATGGTTATAACAATTGAATTTTGTTCATTAAGTTAGAATTAGTGCTGGCAATGTCTATGAGTAGTGGACAAGTTTGGTGTTCTCTCTGGCTTCTCACTAGCATAATCTATTAAGCTATGTCTTTGTCTTCAAAGAGGGCATCAATAAAATTATATAAATATATTCGATTGAAGGTTATATTAAGTTGCTTTGTGCTAGAGACAATTAAGTTGCTGATGGTAGACTAGATAATTAAAGAGTTGCATGCATCTTCAAAATGAGAGCATATAAACATCTATAATATATGTAATACTCACTGGTGGTAGTTAAAAACCTGTGGTTTAAAGTATATTTAGATGCTCTGGAGTTGTTCTATATAGCTATGATAAATCTATACCAAAGCAACTCTAACCCTGAAAATAGCCTGAAACTCTTAAATCCATAAGACAATTTCCTGGGCTCTGCAAATTGCTGTTCTTTGTTTCAAAGATGACGAGCTGCCTGGGAATAATTTCGTTTCCCTTGCATATTGTTATATTGTGACTGGGCTTTGGCCACAAAGATATACAGAGCCTTATCTTGGGGACGTCTAAGAATTTGCTTTCACTTGTAAGCCTGTGGGAAACCATTCTATTCATGAAGTAAATAGAGAAAAATCTCCATATTTTCTACATTGTCAACAAAACTAACGTTATGATGTAGCTGAACTTGCTGAAAACCCATCAGAATTTTGGAGAGGCACATTGCCAATAGTCATGAAAAATGCTTGTCCTCACTAATATCATGGGAGAGCAAATACAAACAAGCATAAAATAACACTTCACCCAAGTAAGAATGGCTATTATCACAAAGACCAATGATAAACACTGGTGAGGACTTGGAAGAAAGGGAGCTTTTGGTATTATTGCAAACTATTAGACCCTGTTAAATAGTGTGGCCTTTTCTTTAAGAGTTGAAAATAGAAGCATACCATGTGTTAGTGAACCTGCTTATGTGGAAGAAATAGCTGCATTAACTTACTATAATGCTGTTCCATATAGTCTATGCATGTTCAAGTTAGTGTCCACCTATGAATGAGGGAATGAAGATCATGTGGTGTGTATGCCCAGTGTAATGCTATTCATTCGTAAACAGGATGGAATCTCATTTGGGACAGTCAGATGAGTGTAGAAGATAATAAGCAAAGTAAATCAGGCACAGAGGAACATTTAAATTTAAGTTCTAAAATGTTAAGATAATGGGAACCGAGAATAAAATAATAGTTACTAGAGTTGGATATGTGTTTGTGTGTGGAAGAGAGAGAAAGAGAGATCAGAAGAGGCAGCAGCAGAGACACAGAGGAGAGGTGGAAAACTGGCCAGTGGGTACAAAGTTACAGCTACAAAGTAGGAAGAATTTCTATTATTCTGTTTGTATGCAATTGTGTAATGGTAACTACAGTTAGTAATTTGTTATGTTTTCAAAAGCAAAGAAGATTTTTGTCACAAAAAATACTTGAAGTAATAATGGACAAGGTAATTACCCCAATTAGATCATTAAACAATGTTTATACATATTGAAACACAGGCTTATTCTGCATACACTTACTGTGATGTTAATTAGAAATAAAACATAGAAAATAGTATAAATGGTGGAGAGACCCCAGATCCAGTTCATTACAGTAAGAAGCTGTAATGAACCTACAATATGGGGTAATACATGACTTTATTGTATGACTAAGCCCATAGGATTTATAACTTCATGCTGTTTGAAATACAGAAGACCTACCAGAAGGAATTTCTTCTGATGTTTACAGAAAGTGGCTTAAATCCCAAGGCAGTTTTGGCCATTTTACCAGCTCCAGGTCACTGGCAGGGTACAGACATAAATGTTCAACATTGGTAAAAAATGCTCATCAGTGTATTTTTTTTACTTGAAGTAGGGACCATGTGCTGGAACAGGAAAGTGTTGCACACACATAAATCCAGAAGGGGATAAAGACAAATTTGGCACGAGTCACATGCTTTCAGTGCATCCTAAATGAGTCCCTAAAAATTGCATGGATAAGTGTGGCCCAAAAGTAAGATTGAGAGAACCATGTCTCATATGTTATTACTAATCAACTTGACTCTAAAAAAAATAAAAATAAAAATAAAAATCAATGAACTTCCTTAGCTATGACTTCCTTTTGTAAAAATGAGTTAAATGTTGTGGCTCCCCCCAAACCCCTACTGCCAATGTCCTTAGGCTTCTTTGGTGATTGATAAATTAACACTGGAGTTTTGCTTTGGATAATTTAGGAAATGTTTCAGTTTTTAAAATATTGTTACAAAATATCTCTGTTCTCAGTAATGATGTGAAAATGGATATTGTGATTTTTAGATCATTTCTGTTAAACAATCACTTCTACTGTGGTGGTTGATTAGCTTCTCCATCCTCTCCTCTGAAATAAACTTTTGTAGCTCTTAAATTGCTATAAAGTGTATTAAGCATAATTATGTGTAGCTTCCTAGGACTCAGCATTTTCCGAGTTACCTGTAGTATTTTTGTGACACCAGTTAGTTGGCTAAGCATAGAAAAGTCTTAGGTAACATACTTCAGCAGATGGTAGCCCATTTCCAAAAACAGATGCATAGTATGGGTTTGGTATGTTTTTTATTAAATTTATGTTTTACTTATTTTCAATGGTGAATGTTTACCAACCTCCACAGGAACTGAACATTAGGTTTACAGATTGAAAAATAAATGTTGATGATAATCAAAGTTATACTAGCTCTGTTCATCATTAGGTTTAACTTCACTGTTTATGTTTGCATATATGAATTTCATATGGTAAAGTTTTAAAATCTGTAAGTTGTTTTCTTTGCTGTTAACTGAAAATTTAATAACAGTTGATATTTGTTACATTATTTTCTTTCTAATATTTACATTTTAATATTTCCATGGTTTTACTTCTTAGAATAAGAATATCTTAAACTCATATATATGGAAAAACATAATTATATATATATATTGTGAAATTAATTTGATAATTTATGCTGCCCTGTCCATATATATAACTGTGTATATTTATGTAAAGGCTAGAGGTCCATCTTTGGTGTTATGCCCCATACATAGTCTTCTTTGTTTCTCTGAATTAGAGTCTCACATAGCCTGAAGCCCACCAAACAAGCTACATTGTCTTATCCAGTGAGCCCCAGACATCCATGAGTCTACCGGTCTCTCGTGCATGCAACATTACATCTGGCTTTTTATGTGCATCTAGAGATTGAACACAGGTCCTTATGCTTGCATGATAAACAGTTTATGACTAAGCTATTACCCAGGTGCCTGCTGGGGTTTTTGTTTGGTTGTTTTAAGAAAAAGTGCTCCTTTATTTCTAAAAAGAATGTGCTTTTAAACATACATGTTCTGTCTCGATTTGGGCTTAGGATGTGAAAGACCGACTTGGTGACCCAACTTTTATGGTTTTGTTTGGTTCATTAGGTATTATATATCTCTTCTCTTTGTACCTTAGAGATACAGAAGTACAGGAAGTAAAACTTTGCTTTTTCTGTCTACATATTTCCATTTATTTGATAATGAGAACAGATGAATGGTAACATTGGTTTTTATCTTTGATAAGTTTTTAAATGATAACATTTAAAGACACTGCTATATTTTAAATTCATTTGGAGAGTAAGGATGTGTTTAAAGATCTTATTAGGATACAGTATTCCATAATTTGGATGCTAAATGCTTACCCAAAGCCCACTCTTTTATATGTCCATACTGTAATTGAGAGCCAGTGGTAGGTATAATGATATAACAATAACTCATTAATATTGGACCCTTAACTACATGTAAATATCCTGGGGAGGAAAGACATTTTAAAGTAAGGGAAAAATCAGGGGAAAACGTAGTGGCAGTAGAGGTGACTCAATGGTGAAGGGCACCTGTTGGTCTTGCGGAAACCTAGGTACATTTCCAAGCTCTCACATCAAGGGGCTCACCACCTCCTGTTGTAGCATGTAAGTTTCCGCCAGCCCGCCAGTCTGGGCCCACAGCCGCGCCAGCCCCAAATAACACTCAGAGACTCTGTATTTGATACACTCCTGTTGGCCAATTACCATTATTGTTTATGGGCTAGCTCTGTCTTAATTATTAACCCATTTCTAATTATCTAAGTATTTCCACGTGGTCGTCTTATGGGGAGCCGCGCGGCAGGCGTCCTGCTCCTTCCCCGGGCTACATCTTGACTCCTACTACTTCCTCTCTCCTCCTCCTGGTCTCCTAGCCCCGCCTATCTTGTTTCCTATTGGCCACAGAGCTTTATTAACCAGTATGAGAAACATATATACAGAATAACATCTCCCATCATATCCTCTTTTCTGTCTAAAGTAAAAGAAGGGGTTTAACCTTAACATAGCAAAATATAACATACAATAGTTATCAAATAAGAATCATAGTAAACAATATTTAGTCCATTAACATTTTGTAAGACTTTAAGAAAATATCATCTATCCTATCTTTGTGAGTCTAAAGTCCTATATGTAACTTATCTTTAATCCTAACTAAGGAAAATTATAACCATAACTATCTGTCTTCAATTCCTTCAAAGACCACAGAAGGATAATAGATAAACTCTAGAAATGACAGAGACAATACATTGCCTGGTCAGTCACCCGAAGTTCTTCTGTAATGTTCCATCTTCAGCCCATAGGCCATAGTGTGTGTCCAGACTCCTCAACAAGGCAGGAAACTTTTCTCTGTGTCCTGTAGACTGTCTGGCTGTCTGGCAGCCTCTTCCATGAAGCAGGAATCCCGTAGCAATGTCCATCTTGCATCAGCAGTCACCTTATTGTGGGTCCTGCATGTCCAGTTTCTACAGCATAAAGTCAAACAGTCTAGACAAGAGAAGTACCTTGCTCAAATGGCTAGTCTTGCCATATTAGAAGCAAACTTCATAACGAGTTTCTTCAATGTCCATCTTCCTTTTTGATACAGGTGGTGTTACCAGGAGCAGTTGTGCCTCATTGTCAAGAAAAACCCTAAACCATTTTAAATGCCATATTCTGTAGGTCTTTGAAAGGTTTGAAGAATGCCTATTCATCTCAAATACATCTCTGCATATCTAGAAATCCTAACTAACTTAACTCCAAGTTTTAACTATCATAGGTAACTCTCTATAATCTGTATTAAATTATACATTACATTTTCCAATGAGCTATATAAACACAATACCTAAACAAGAGGAGAAATATACATATCATAAAATTGACCTTAAATTATATCAATAAAAGAAAATCCATTCCAAAGCAAAGTATTCATATCTATACCATAATTCCCTTTTTACCTTTAAAAGATTGCTTGTGGTTATAGCCATTTATAACCAAGTCCATTTAAATGAAAAAAAACATTTATAAGCAATATTTGGGAATTTGGGCGTCGTTCTTTCCAAACTACTTCCTGCTGGTAGAGGGCGCTGTCATGGGGGTCCAAAGAAGACGCAGAAATCTTGGCAGTAGTCTGCAAGGCTTTGTCTCAACTGCTTTGAATGTTGGATCACCTGGGGAGTTGTTTCAGGGGGTCTGGCTTGATCAAACCACATAAGTCTGGAAGGAATCCATAGCTTTTCATTTTCTGTGGAAATAAAAATAGAAATCCTTTTCCCCAGTAACTTGTCTTTAGGCTCAAATTTTGGAGTCAAAGCATTTTTAAAATATATAAATTGAATTAATCCAGTAGCATTTCTTTTATCAGTAGTTGTTATTTTCTCAGCAATCAAATAATTTAAAGACAACAGAAGTGTGTATAGTATCCAAAATCTCTCTGTGTTTTCCATCTTTACGTGGCTTTCTTATTACTCTATTTATTCTACTTCTATTTTTACATATTTTGAGACAGGGTTTCTCTGTGTAACTTTTATCTGTCCTGGAATTCACTCCATACCAGGTTTACTTTGAAATCACAGAGATCTGCTTGCCTCTGTCTGCCGAGTACTAGGATTAATTCTACTTCCTTTTTTTTTTTTTTTTAAACCATTGTATCCTGTTTCTTTTTCTCTCCCAAGCCAGCGTATTTTTAAAAACACAGTGTAAACCTTTATTGCAGCTCTCCTACACACCAATGAATTGTTAGCAGAGTTCTTTAAAAGCCAGGTGGCTTTTTGCCGCTTATGCTAATTTTGGAAACCTCCCTTAAAGGAGCCGCGAAACTCTCTGTCTACAGCAAACAAATCCAACCAAGAAAATGCTGCTACTAAGAAGTCTTGCTAGTCTCTGTTCCCTTGTTTCTAAAACTATTTTTTAAGCTTTTGTTAAGTTTTAAGCGAAAGTTCTCAATCCCAGTTCTGACACCATTATGTTACGGCAGGTCTCCCCTCCAGCCTCCCGGTCCTGCCGCAAAGTGGGCCCACAGCCGCGCCAGCCCCAAATAACACTCAGAGACTCTGTATTTGATACAATCCTGTTGGCCAATTACCATTACTGTTTATGGGCTAGCTCTGTCTTAATTATTAACCCATTTCTACTTATCTAAGTATTTCCACATGGTCGTCTTATCGGGGAGCTGCGTGGCAGGCGTCCTGCTCCTTCCCTGGGCTACATCTCGACTCCTACTACTTCCTCTCTCCTCCTCCTAGTCTCCTAGCCCCGCCTATCTTGTTATCTCATTGGCCACAGTGCTTTATTAACCAGTATGAGAAACATATATGCAGAATAACATCTCCCATCATCTCCTCTTTGCTTTCTAAAGTAAAGGCGCCATTTGTAGCATGTAAGTTTCCGCCAGCCCGCCAGTCTGGGCCCACAGCCGCGCCAGCCCCAAATAACACTCAGAGACTCTGTATTTGATACACTCCTGTTGGCCAATTACCATTATTGTTTATGGACTAGCTCTGTCTTAATTATTAACCCATTTCTACTTATCTAAGTATTTCCACGTGGTCGTCTTATGGGGAGCCGCGCGGCAGGCGTCCTGCTCCTTCCCCGGGCTACATCTTGACTCCTACTACTTCCTCTCTCCTCCTCCTGGTCTCCTAACCCCGCCTATCTTGTTTCCTATTGGCCACAGATCTTTATTAACCAGTATGAGAAACATATATACAGAATAACATCTCCCATCATCCTGTTACTTCAACTCCAGGGGAATCTGAATCCCTGTTCTAATCTTCATGAGAAACTGAATCTGCATACACCCATACAAATACACAACACACACACACACACACACACACACACACACACACACACACAAATAAATTATATATTTAAAAGTGATTTTATTTTGGAGGTTAGAATTTTTTTTGTAATATTGTATGTATGCTATATTCAGTTCTTGAAACCAAAAGAAAATGGTTCATGCACATTTTTCCAGTAATTCATGAAAGAAATTCTGTGTACATATGCATATGTAATATGTATAAATATTTTCTTTGGTCTTCATATTCTACCAATTACTTAATTTTAAATTCTAAAGTGTTACAGACATAACTATAAATCCTCAGAAGTTCTTCTCACAAGTGTACTTCATATGGCTTTGGAGACACTGGCAACCCATTTTTACCCACCCCAGATGCTACCATGCAGATCACAGAAAAGAGCTGCTCCACTCTTCTGCATGCCCTCTCCATGTGTTGCTGTCTCAAGTGTGCATCCTGCTTGTCTGACAGCAAGTTCTTGTAAGGACGTATTTTCCTTCGGATTCCACAGCTCAAGATAAGACCTCCTCATAGCTGCTCTTTAAGACATTAACTGTCTTATCCAATCTAGTCAAACATCCTTTTGTTTTCTGTTCTGCTTCTACACAATAGCTAGGAAACCTTCACTGTCTTCTCTAATGTTTTTAGTTTATAATCTAACCCCTGATTTGATTATGTAAAAATTATTGGTTAAAATTGTGTACAGAGAGAAACAAAAATAATTTTCCAAGTAGTTTCAAGGCTTGGGTAAACTACCATTGTTATAGAAGGATCGGGAAGTAATAGAAGAGTAGTAGTGTTCTACTTGGTAGTGTGTGTTCCATGACAATATTAGAATATGTGTCTATTACTGATATGTAGTTTACTAACTTCTATTCATAAAAGTGATTGGATTATAGGAAATTTTAATGGGATTGTATGTTTTTAGTATATCTTTTTGTCATTATTACTGCTTTAAGTGATTAACCATTGAATTCTATTTATATTGAATAGTATTTGGTTGAAATTTATACCTGTGTTCTTTTTGTGAGGGATTTACATATATGCCCTTGATATAGACATGGTTGTCCAACTGAGTATGTCTAGTCCTTATTGACTAACCAACTTCTGGAACTATAATTATAACTGCTTTTCAGATTATGATTTTGTTTGTTTTAAAGACTTGATGAGAAATATGTTTTTTTTTTTTTTAAAAAAAAGGTGAATGATTCCTTTTAAGAATTTTCTCATTGAACCTTTGGTCTTACAACTTACAGTCTGTCTGTGGCATCCATTCCATTTATTTTTAACAAATGTGTCTGTTAACCACAGGTAAAAATAAACATTCTGTCATCTTGTCCCCTTTAGTTGATTTTCTAACTCTACCATCAGACTAATAGTAATGTCTTCTCTGACGCTCTATTCAGCTGTTTCACAATGGCCATGCCAGTGGCATCAGATAATGTGTAACATGCTGCATCTTACTTTCTTCATTTAACTTAGTGCCTCTGAGCTCAGTGCACACTCTTGTATATAATCTACAGTTGTTCTTTAAAAGAGCTTTAACTAGCATGAACTTGAAAAGTCCTTGGCTTATTTAAGATTTTGGTGATTTTTCTGGTCAGCTATTGTCAACTTGACACAAGCCATAGTCACCAAGGAAGAGGGATCATCAGTTGCCTCTACTAGGTTGGCCTTTTGGACATTTTCTTGATCAAAGATTGGCATAGGAGGGCTTAGCTCACTGTGGGCAGTGCCACATCTGATTCAGTGGTCAGGATTGTGTGAGTGTTTCTCCTTGGTCTGGGCATCAGTTGCTGCCTCCAGGTTCTTGCCTTCAGCTCCTGCCCTGGAATCCTTAGACAATGGACTATAACATGTAAGCTGAAATACACCCAAATGTTCTAGTTGGTTTTAGACAGTGTTTTATCACAGAAGCAGACAGCAAACTAGTTCATTGATTATAAGCATAGAGCTCAGCTGTAAGTAGCAGGCCTGAGTCTGTGTCCTAGAGTCCATATAAAAAACAGAGTCACCTTAGAAACAACTCAAGGTTATCCTCTAGCCTCTACAAATATGATCATGTGTGCAAATACATGTGCACATTTATATACACATGTACATGTATGTAGCATATGTAAAATGCATGTAAAATTTGGGTGATAAGTATTGTTGTCATAAATATAGATTTATATATTTGAGTAGTTTTTTCTAGAGTAAATATGAGCATGATTGCTAAGTTATATGTAAAGTGCAGATTTAATTTTATAAAAATATTCATATGTTTTTCAGAGTATTTGTGCAATTTCATATGACTTAAGAGATATCAACCTCCCATTTGCTACCCTGAATTTGGCATTGTCTACTTCAGTGTTGCTTTTAGCATTCTAATGAGTCTATAATGGTATTTAGTAATTTAAATTTTTAACTTGCATTTCTTTAATGACTAAGAATGTTGATCTCAGGTATGGTTCTTATTTGATTTCTTTGTTGAATTGTCTGTGTAAATATGTCTATTCTTAACAGATTTTCTATTAGTGTTTTACAAATTTTTTTAAAGCAACTCCTTTCAATCATTAGCTTGATTTTGTGTGTGTGTGTGATTTTTTTTGTCCCAGTTTTTAACGGGTGCTCTTATTCTTGTAGATTTATTTTGTGAAGTCAGCATCATTTCTCATAAAATTCAAATAAAGTCATTGTCAAATATCAAGGAGGAACTGGTTCTAGGACCTTCACAGGTGTGAAGCTCCTGGGTGTTTTATAGGTTACAGATTGTCTTGAGACTGAGCCACACATTAGAACAGTAAAGTCTGGGTCATGTGATGTTTCACTATGTGATACCTTCTTCACCCCCCCCCCCAAATCACTTCTGGTAGTCTAGTTCTTCTGCTATTTTTCCTAAATTGTGTTTTCTAACTTTTGCATTGGGGATTATACTTCCAGTGCACTCTGTTTGGGGAGACACACTCAAAACCAGAACATAAATGTGTCTTGGGGATTCTGTTTTCAACTATTTGAGCTCTGTAGCCATAAGAATACCCACTGCTCTTAATTTATTGAGGAGCTGTCATGCCATCATTTATTCAATAGGCCTAAAATGGTTGCAGTTATCTATGTCAACAGGAATTTTTCTTGCTTCTGTTTTGGGGGTTTTAAATAATAAAAAATGGCCATATATTTGAAGTGGTATCTCATCTTCATGTGGCTTGCATTTCATTAGTAGGTACTTGATTTGAAAATCTTTTGACCATTTGTATATCTATGTTTCAAAAATATCTGTCTTTTCCTCACACTCAAGTCCTTACCAAGCCCAACCCTGCTTAGCTTCCAATATCAGATAAGATCAGTCATGTTAAGCATGCTATGTTTTTTTCATTGTTGAATTGATAATTTATTTTATTTTACTTTTCTATGAATATCATTTCTAGCCATGTTTATCATGATGTGTGATTATTTCTACTGGAAAATCTTTGATAATGCCGCCATTCTGGTAATCTAACATCCTGTTTGTTACAGTTTGGCAGTTTTGAGATTGTGTGTGTGTGCGTGCGTGCGTGCGTGCGTGCTTGCGTGCGTGCGTGCGTGCGTGTGTGTGTGTGTGTGTGTTAGGTACTTTTCTATTTTTCCTGTACTATACTATAAAGGTATTAATACTGTTAGAATTGCATGGGTAATGTAAATAGCTTTATTTTAACTCTCAGTCTACCCAGATATTTGTTTCACACCATAAATTGTGCTCTGCTGAGGGATATGGCTTCATTATCAGCTTAGTTTCCTTTTGTTGGTTTATTTTTGCATATTTTTCACTTTTTTTCCTTCCTTCATGGCCTTGTATGCATGTAGAGATCAAGGAACAATTTTGGGAATCTGTTCAGTCTCTTCTACCATGTGAACACTAATATTGAACTTGGGTTATTAGGCTTGCCAACATGTGCCTTTACCTGATGAGCCATATTTCTGGCCTCCTTTTAGTTTACTTAAGTCTCTTTTGTATTATTAAGTGAAGTAGTGTATGTCACCAAAGGACACATCTGGGTGTTGATCTACACAGTAATCATTTAGAAGGAATTCATAGTATTAGTTGTGGGGTGAATTTTCCACCATGCAGTTTAAAGTTGATCGTAGATTCAAATGCAGATTTAAGGAATATTTTCTCTTACTGTGTAATTTTTATGATTTCTTCTGTGAACTCAGGGCCCCAGGGATTTTGTGCATGCATCAATGTCATTTACAAGCAAACATATGGTGTTTGGTGTTATTGTTGAGTATTACATGAAGATTGAAAAGTATCCATATGGAATTTTTGTATGTTATAAAACAAATGATGACATATCACTTGAGTAAAATCTACACAGAATTGTTGCATCATTACTCTTAGAAAAATAGGCTGCCTTAATTAGTAAGTTTATCACACAGTAATAAGGATATGGTAAATTGCCTTTATTAAAATATTCCAATTTGTGCTAAATTATGGATTTAAGACCCACTGTTTCTTCACCAGATGTGAGAGTCTAGATGCATTGGGACTGATAAAACATTTAACACATTATAAATCCTTCATGATTCATAGACTGGTAAACAGTTTTCTTTCATTCCTTAACAGGTACCCTCTATATTCTATTAAATTTTATTTCAGTGAGCATATTTTATTATCTAAGTAAACAGAATTTCTACTCTCTTAGTGTAAGGATGTTCTCAGTACCTTTATTTGTGTTTATTTTGTGAAGATGGAATGCAGAGCTCATTAGGATCCATTTAGCCTACAACTTTATCTTCCTCTTGATGATTCTTCATATTATAAAAGGATAGATGATTTAGCAATTGACAAGTCCTGTAATAAATTAGACCTGTATGAATGTTCAAGTAGTGTATTCTATTGTGACTGAAGAAGTGGAGCTTAGGGTAATACATGTTCTCAGAATAGATGTGTATGACTTTTGCAGACCATTTCATTTAAAACAGTTAAGGCACAGGGAAATAGAAATAATAGGTGTATCTCTTCAATGAAAGATATAGCATTCCTTTCCTGTATTTATTTATTGATTTTTTTGAGATAGAATTTTTTTGCTGTGTGTTCCTGACTGGCTGGTGTTGTGTACCTCAGGCTGACTTCAGACTTGACATGTCTTCCCATCTCCCTCTCACGTGCTGCGATTTTAGGTATCCATTGTCATTTTCACTGAGGTGAGTTCTTTTACTCCACTCCCAGAATTTTGCTTTCTTTAAATTAAAATACTTCAGAGAAAGTATGACTTGTGTGTGTGTGTGTGTGTGTGTGTGTGTGTGTGTGTGTGTGTGTGTGTGTGCTGCTCAATTTAAGAATTACAAACAGCAAGCTTTCAACTTTCCTAGTTCTCTAATGTTGTTTCCTGTATATCCTCAAGCTTATTAACTTGGTTAAGCCCTTGCCTCTGAGAATCATTTTCACTGGTTTCCAAGGACTCCCTAAAAATGCAGTACATTTCCATGGAACCAGATGAACACAGAGCTGTGAAAACTTTCCAGATGTTACTTGAAAAGCAGCAACAAGACTTTCTCCTGTTCTCTCAGTTGGAGACCTGAGGTCTATCATCCAACTGGCTAAACAATGTGTTCAAGTGCTTACACTTCAGTTGCTTTATCCCCCTAAGAATTGAATGGAAACTCTATTTAAGATTTCTGCTGAATAATGCAAAGGATACTTTGAAGATGTCCTTGGAATTTATTCACTTTAAATATTCTAAATAATTAAAAATCTATTGACTTTTCAAAGAATTTCCATAAAAATCCATTTTCTAGATTTCAAAAAGATGGAATTTTGCCATTTAGTGGGTTATGGTTGATTTGGGCACTTCCTATACAACACACATATCACAAATACATAACAATATTTCTTATTTTTTATAATTTTATAACTCTCAAAGCCTCAGTTTTTCTAATCATGTAGTATATATTTTTTCTGAATATGAGTAGATAATGGCAAATTTCATTGTCTTTTAATTGATACTGGAGTTTTTAAACTCAGGTTGATAACTATGGTCAAGACTGCTGTTGTGTTGCTGTAACAACTGTGGCAGTGGAATGATGTCTCTTTAAAGGGATCCTTTAGCCTGACATTCTCAGCCTTCCGAATGCTTCAACCCTTTAATACAGTCCTGCATGTTGTGGTAGCCCCCAGCCATGAAATTATTTTTAGTTGCTGCTTAATAACTGTAATTTTTCTATTGTGGATTGTAATGTCAATATCTGATAAAGGGCATCTGATATGTGATCTCCCAAGGGGTGTCAAACTACTTGTTTACAACCACTGATTTAGCAGATTTCAAGTTGCAAATGACTGATTCTTTTAAGCTATTATATAGCTTTTTTTCACTTATTATATACTATTGGCTAGGATTTCTCAATGGCATTAAATTTAGTGGTGTTTCCTTGTAGATACCATGAATTTTAACATTTAAGAAGACCATTTTAGTTTCTTAGGTAGAAAAGCATACTTTATTTGGGCACATTGATGGCTTTTTGTTAGTTAAAGTCTCTTAAAAGGTCTTTTGCTCCAACCATGTATTATTTCAACCACCATAAAATAAACTGGCATTAAGATAACATGCTAAGTATAATCTGTTTATTATCTATATGTATATATATTCAAGAGCTAGTAGAGGAAATGGGAGAAGGGAAATTATACAACTTAAAATATTTATAATCTTGCATAAGTAATTCACAAAAGAGCAAATTTGATACTCATTTGTCTATCAATATTATCAAAGTAATGTGTTTATTTAACACTCAAATACTATATCCCTCCATAAAACCTGGCAGATATCACAAGAATCTAAATGCCATCTTCTTGGTGGACAGGGCTGTCTTTCTCTGAACGGTTCCCTTCTCGATTCTCTATGTTATATGAAAATCTTCTCTGATGCTTGTCACTCTCTAAGCAACCTGTTGCCTGCCATGCCTCACTACTTCTGTATGTACTCACTCTAGCAGCTTCTTGGAACCTGCATTTCCTCCATCCATGGACCTCCCCACCCAATCCAGAACAGTGAACAGGTTCTAGTTTCTTTCTAGAAACTCTTATGTGTTTACAGAAGAGAGCTTCTTTAAGTTTTTACTCCTTGGTATATATGTGGTGGAGAAGGTATTCTTCTTCTAATGTTAAGAACTTATAGAAAGTGGACAGTCACCTTGCTACTGTTCGAAAGGAAGTGAAGAAGACTTTCTTGAAAAGAAAGAACACTGTTCCTAACATCCTTCGTCTTTATATTGTGCACTAAAAAAACTGTATAAAGCATCTATTCTACAGTTACCAGCTGACTTGGTTGAAAAGCAGTGTCACGGTGTCTTTTACTTTCATTGTCTAGGAGGTGATATGCAGAACCACTTTAAGAAACTAATTCTTTTCAGCACACTAAGCACTCATTGTTGTGTCAGATATTTTTCTGTCACTGGCAAAACATGAAATGATAAAGCCAAGAGCTGTTTCTTTTGGCTCATGATGTTTGAGGTTTCAGTCATGGTCACTTACTCCATTGTCCCCTGGCCTGTGAAGGAGAGAACATCAAGGGGTAGAGCCCATGCCAGAACAAAGCTGCTCATGAATGTGGCAAGAGACGGGAGGAGAAGGGAAGGGCCCCGAACCCATCAGCAGGGCAGTCCGAAGTTCTTCCTCACAGACTGCTGCTGATGACTACACTAGCTAGCTGCCCATGGCAGCACTAGCTGTCAAATGGGCCTTCATAATTTTGGCCTTTGGGACCCAAAATCACAGCGTTTTAAACATGTTTTCCAGGGTATTACCTGCATGCTTTCTCGGTGAGCTTGGAGGGAAATTTTGAAGTTCAGAATTAGAGAAATGTGCAAAGTGATATAAAGGGGTACAAGTTGACACATAGATGAAGCATTTCCACTTTAATGCACACATTTGAAAACACAATTGAGTTGTAATTACTGGGAGTTGACGTGCAGATGCTGAATTCTGTGACAGGTCCGAGATAACTATGTGGCTCTGTGGCTGCTGCCATGTGCCTCCTGATACACGGTGGGGACAGATGTGAGGATGTGTTTCAGCTCACAGTCTAGCATCTATAAATTTCCTAGGGGAGGGGCTTCTTTCTTCTCTGGAAAGTGGTCATGCGCTGGTTGGATATATAGTTTCCATGATTACTTTCTTTGCTTGCAAAGAAATGTTTGGACAAACAGTACTCTCAGGGAGCCAAGACAGAACAGTTCTGAAAGGCCCATTGTTTTGGTTTAATTATTTGTATTTCCATATTTCATTTGTTTATAGGGGACTCTTAGAGATAATTAGTGCAATTATTAGTCACTGCTAGTCACTGGACATTTACACCCCTAAACCCTAAGCACCACAGTACATCAGGAACATCTCAGTGGCTTACTTATCCATTAACATTGGTGTTCTTATCCCCTAGCACAATACTTCCTATTTTGCTTACTTTTTTTGTCAAATTACACAATATGACTATTGCTGGGAGTGACTTTGTAGTATATGACTTTTACAGTATTTGAATGTCGTCCTTGAGAGAGGTACTAAGACAAAACAATGACAAAATAGAAGGCACAGTCCTGTCCTCTGCCCTTTGTCATATGGTAAGCTAGCTGAGTGCCACCATATGACATCTACTTTTCTGTCTTCACTGTTAAAGCCATGGTTTTGTACTTTAAGTTCCCAACGATACTTTTGTTTCCTCATATAAGACAGGACTGTATCTTTCTACTTCATATGATTTCCTGTCTTTAATTTCCTGTTTATTAATGTGCTACATAAAATGTTTAATTTTCCCTGAAGCTTCCTCCACTTTACATGATGTCTTGCATTTTGTAAGTTATGGGTGATATAAGCTAGGTATTGTCATGGAAATAAGTTGTAATTTCCATGGTCTTTTTCATTTATGTGAACCAGACATGATTATGTGATTCTGGCAGCTAAGGGCAATGGAAAGTCATGTTTCTGGGTGTTGAATTTCAGTTCCTTAAGTCCTACGTGCCTGAACCTTTTCTAGCAGAATTTCCCATATGGATTGACAGTGACTGCAAGTTTTTAACTGTGTGGGGTTGTGATTTTATTTGAGAATCCCCCTCAGGGATCTTTTCCTTGCCAGGAACTGTCAGCCAAATCTCCCTGTTACTGCTCGAGTAGCTATCATCACCTCATTTGTTGGGAAACTTTACTTTCATTAACACTTGTGTAAATAAAACCATGTAGTGTATACATTCCTTTTTCCAGTGTGCACTGCTTAACCCTGACCTTCACCCTAAAATTGAAGGAGAGGATTTATTTGTATTGGCTTTCAGGTTTTTACAATTTTCTCATAGATAGCTTGATACCACAAACGAATTAGAGTTAGTGTTTTCATTATTTTTGGTAACAAATGTATCTTGTTTCTATAACCATGTCATTTTCAGCTATCACTTCTCATGTTGTGTTAGTGAGTTGTATATACATATTTTATTTCACTTTTAACTGTTAGAAGTCTGGATTCTAATTTGCAAATATTTTAGTAGAATGAAATACCAATGCTACATATAAAATCAATGAAAATCATTTTATATTTTATGTTGCCTGTCATACATTTTATTCCAGCATAATATGTATTAACAATGATTTATATATACAAAATTTCTAGTTTTAGCTTTTGGTTCCATTGAGTGATATTTTCTCATTTACTTTATCTTGAAGTTATATTGTACATAGTACTGTGTATATAGTTCATGTTTCACTAATACTAGTAAAACAAAAGAAAAGCAGGGTTAGAGAGGTGACTCAGTCAATAAAGTGCTTGCTATACAAGCTTGGGGATGAGCTCAAGGTCATGTGTCATGCAAAGGATCAGGCAGAGCAATGCATACCTCTAGGGAGCCAAGCACAGAGGAGTCCTAGTCTCTAATGCCAGCCAGCCTAGCTGAATTGAAGAGAACCAGGTTCAATGGAAGGCATTGTCTCAAAAACCAAGGTGAAGAGTGATTGAGGAGATACTTGAAGTTGCTTTCTGCTCCCCATGTGTATGCATACACCTGTGCATCACCACATACATATAGAAATAAATATACAAATGTGTTTCCACACACACACACATACAGAAACAAACATACATACACATGTGTTCCTCCATATATATATATATATAATATATATATATATATACACATACATACACACACACACACACACAACCATACATATGTGCATCCCCCACATATATAGGAAAAACCATACACATATGCTTCCCCACACACAAATAGAAACATACATATGTGATCCCCACACACATACAGAAATAACTGTACACATGTGCTTCCATGTGTACAAACATACACACGTGCATGCCCACACTAAATATATAGACACAAACATACATATGCATCACCATACAGATACAGAAGCACCCGTACAAATGAGCACAAAGAAAAATGTCAAAACCATGTCGTCTAAACCAAACTAGCAGGAGTATGATGTCAGTTCAATCTAGATATAGAGGTCACCAACAGAGTAATGAAAGAATTCAGCTTGATGAACTAATGAGCACGGCTGAAGAGTTCCACCCCCAAGTTATCTTTCCATCTCGTATGTGCTTCGGGACCGTCTGAGATCACAAGTGTCTGTAATAACAAATGTTAACAGCCTCCTTCCTATAAACCTAACCATTTTCTATATTGTTCTACTTGTTTCCTCAAGCTGACTGTAGACCAAACCTTCTGTAGATCACCACAGCAGCTCTGCTTTCAGATTATATTGGTTATGTGATACCCAGAGAAAATAGCTACATGATCTGTTTATTTGTTGCAGAGTGAAGGTAATTGTGATGGTTAGTTTTAATTGTCAATTTGACACAGCCTAAATTCTCCTAGGAAGAGACTCTCAATGAGGAATTGTCTGGATAACAAATGGTCTGAAGGAATGGCTATGAGGATTTTCATAATTGTGTTCACTGACTTGAGAAGACTCACTCATTGTGGGTGGTACCATTCTCTATGCAGAGAACAGAGAAAGTGATCTGAGTGCAGTCTTGTGTACAATCATTCTCCCTTGGGTCTTGCCCATGGGTGCCTCAGGTTCTCACCTCCTTGGCTTCCCTGCAGTGAAGGACTCTAAGCCAAATTTTGAGCTGAAGTAAATCCTTCCTTGGGAATCCTATGTTGCTGTTATCAGAGTATTTCACCACAGCAACAAGAAATGAAACTAAGATAGCAATGAGTGTGTGTTATCTGATCAACCAGTTCAGGACTGTATGCTTTTTTTTTTTTTTTTTAACCTGTGTCACTTTCTGCAAATGATTTGTGTGTCTGTGTGTGCATGTGTGTGTGTTTGTGTGTATGTATATGTTTTGACATCAAATAATGGTGGTGATTGATGGCCATAATAAACAGATAAGAAATATATCACCAAATATAAAGACTTAAAATAAAAATAAATCTTACATGATAAGAGGGAAAGAGAAAAATATTCAGTAATTAATATTTGCACACTGTGACTTGGTGTCATAGATATACCTGTGAGATAACACAAAGTGATCATTTCATTCCAGAAGGCTACATTTTCTAATAGGAAAGATGACTGACCATCAATGAAAGAAGCTATAGAGCTATGAGAAGTTTAACTAAGAAAGTGGTACATAAAGAGAGATGGAAAATAAGCAGTTAAACAGATAGAGTTAGGAAAAAGCCTAGAAGCTGAGGACATCAAATAAGTTAGTTGTAAATATTATTATTATTATTGGTCTCATATGAAGGTGTCAGTGGGTCAGAGGTCTGTGTACTTCCCTGAATAAGATCTAATTTGAAAGTAGCATGTATGTTTCCCCCTGCCCGCCAGCCCGCCAGTCTGGGCCCACAGCCGCACCAGTCATAAGTAACACTCAGAGACTCTGTATTTGATACAATCCTGTTGGCCAGTTACCATTATTGTTTATGGGCTAGCTCTGTCTTAATTATTAACCCATTTCTACTTATCTAATTATTTTCACGTGGCTCATCTTCCCGGGAGCCACGGCTGGCATCCTGCTTCCTCCATGCTCTACATCTTGACTCCTCCTTCTACTTCCTCTTTCCTCCTCCTAGTCTCCTAGCCCCACCTATCTAGTTTTCTATTGGCCATCAGGGCTTTATTAATTAACCAGTATGAGAAACATATTTACAGAATAATATCTCCCATCAGTTGAAAACTAAAAGCCTATTCTTTTTCCTGTGTTCTTGATAATGCAAACACATAGTCATTCAGTTGCCTGGAAATATAGACCTGTGCCTTCCTGAAACTCAGTAGTTTAGCAGGGTGAAGGTGGCACACACCTTAATATCAGCACTCAGAAGGCAGAGCAGGAAGATAGATCTCTGTGACTTCAGGGCCAGCCTGCTCTGCAGAGCGAATTCCAGGATAGGCTCCAAAGCTACAGAGAAACCCTGTCTCAAACAAAACAAACAAACAAACAAACAAAACCAAAGATTGGATAGTTTACCTGGGAATCCTAGGGAAGGCAGCAGTTTCATCTCTAGAGGTATTTTATGCATGGACCATCTTCTTTTTATGTGGGTCATCTATCAGCAAATGTCCAAGTAATTTTACAGCAAATTTCCAGTTTATAAATTAGATGACATTAATGGATGTGATTTACTCATAATAATCATTTAGGAAATTGAATATATAGTAATATCAATTTGTTTTATGGTCTAGCAAATTATTTCATGAATTTGGAGAAGTTAGTGATTAAGGTTGTTCAGAAATGATGGGGAAAGTTCTCTCAAATAAGTTGTATAAAATTTAGAGGCCCATTTTAGGTTGAAAGAAGTGAGGCAAAACAGGGTTGAGAATAAAGAAAGAGGAAGAAGAAAAATGCTGGTTGCAGAATGTGGCCGAGTTCGTACTGAGGAACAAAGATTTCCAGCAAGGCTATAGGATGGGATATTGACTCTGACTTGGTAGGTGATATGGAGACAATGGTAGTTTTTGAATAGTCAACCAACTGAGAACCAGTGGAACAGATAATATCGACTTTATTATGATCTGATACACATAGTTTAGTCTGTACACTGTTCCTAATGAACTATTTAAGTGATTGTCAATTATATAATCATTCTTCTAAGACTCTACAAATGAATGGATAAAACTAGAGTAAATACACAAATTTAACTTGTGTACACTCAAGGTGTTGTAACACTTCAGAGATCATGAATAAAGAGGAAGGTTTAAACTATGATTAGACAGCATGTTACTAGTGAGGTCTGTGCATTCTTTTGATAAAAGAGAATTTTGAAATTTTTTATTAATAAATAAAAAGAGTGAACAGATATTAGAATCTCCAGATCTTAGTCAATCTGGAGAGATGATGATGGTGGCTATGCAAACACACCCACTAGAGCCTCTCTTAATATCCCTTAATAGTCTTACTCTAGCTATACATCATTTCAATGATTGGATGCTCAAGACTGTATAGTAGTCTAATGGGGAATGATGAGAGCAGAAAGGAAAGCAGTGTGCGAAATAATTGTGGTATTACAAAAGCTTATTTTAGGTATGTTCTAAGGAAAAGTCTATTTTTGAATTTGGATTTACATGTGGATGCCATGTGACACTGAGCACAAAGCAGGCTGTTAGTTGGTGACTGGTTCTTGAAGGCCTCATCCTCACATGAATTGCTGATAGAACATATATAGTCTCCAATGTGCTCCTCCATTGCATGAACATATTTATGGCACTGATCTTGTTCCTGGAATTGATGAATGAACATATTTCAGAAATCTGGCTGCTTTTTCCCAAATGTAAGATTCCCTGTCTTTTGGTTTAGTGTGTAAAACATCTTTAAATACATTGAGCGTACAATACTAGTATTGGTTGATTTGTGTGACCTCATAGATGATCCAGTTTCCTTCTCCTTTATTATGTAATCATAAACAAAAGCCCAGAGTTGATTGACTCAGAATACCCAGGATAGTTAGATTTTTTTAAAAGGGAGCGATAGGAAAGAATAATTTTAGATGCACAGGAAAATATGTTTATTAAATATCTCTAAAGAAAAATCTCTTCCGTAGTTCATTATGTGAGGTTTTCTGTATGTTCTTCTGGCTTTGATTTTTAAGATTTTATTTTTATTTATTTATTGCGTGTGGGGAGGGATGGGGGTGTGTATATGCCAAATCTGTGCATGTACCCACAGAGGTCAGAAGAGGGCATTGGATCCCTGGTAGTTTAGAGTTTTAGGTGATTGAGAGCTATTCAAACGTGAGTCCTCGACATTGTTTTAACAACTGAGCCATCTTTAGAGCCCTGTTTTTATTTTTTAGTCTTTGAGTTTGTGCACTTAGTCATGGACACACTCATGTGTGGACCATGGTGTTCCTGTAGAGGTCAGAGGTCATAACACCAGATATTGATTCTTTGCCTTCTACCCTCTTTGAGATTACCTTCCTCACCCCACCCTTATCTTACCCCCTATCCAACCCATGACTTCCTCCTCCTTACCCCTTTTCACTGCATACTCCATCATGGTCCTTGAGCTTCTGTCAACTCTGTGTCCGCACCTTTCACCTTTCTAGAGGAGTGCTGGGATTGCACACACAGTACTGTGTCTGGGGTTATGTGGGGTTTGGCCATTTGAACACACTCCCTGTGCTTGCTCAGTGAACACTTTATTCACAGATCAATATCCTCAGCCATTCTTCTATTTCCTAAAAGTAAAATTCAGTACTTTTTTTTTAAAAATCACCTCTAATTATAAGTTTCAGATGCAATATACATTTGTAAGTCACTGAAATATGAGACAAGCATAAAAGATGTTTTTTCAAGAGGGTAAATGATCCTTGTCTCATTCTTTTTCTTTAAAATGAACAACATTGCCCAATTCCTCATAGTTTCTCCTCCCCTAATTAATCAGAATGTCTCATTACTAGGGGAACTGATGAGATGAGTGACTGTGAAATGAACTGTGTATAACAGGGCATGGGAGAACTGCAAGCCTTCCAGGGAAATATAGAGGCCAGATTGTTCAGGTCAGCTCTTAGCACTGTGACCAACTAGAAATTTGACAATTAATGATGACTTTCTTTCTTTTTCTTTCTATTTCATGTTTTCTTATTTGAAAAAAAATGCCAAAACTTTTTTCATAAATTTTATGAATATTACATATGTTAAATACCAAAGCATTTCATAAGAGTATTATAGAAATAGCAGCTATTACAACATGACTGTGTCATTGTCAGGAATATTATATATCAGGGATACATAGCTTAGGGAGAATACCACAGCACACCAAGTAAATGCATTCCAAGATAGAATCTTAGAGAAGATAATATTTAAAGGAATAAGTAGATGAATGGGGATCATGCTGTCTAGTTTTATGTCAACCTAACACAAGCTATTGTTATCTGAAAGGAAGGAACTTCAATAGAGGAAATGCCTCTTTGAGGCATTTTCTTAATTAGTGATTGATAGTGGAGGGCATTTTCTTAATTACTGATTGATGGTGTAGGGCCAGCCATTGTGGGTGGTTTGGTCCCTGGGCTGCTGGTCCTGGGTTCTGTAGGAAAGCAGGCTGAGCAAGCCATGATGAACAAGCCACCAAGCAGCACTCTTCCATGCCTCTGCATCAGCCCTGGCTCTATGTTCTTGCGCTTTTGATTTCTTCTACTGACTTCCTTCAGTGATGAACTACAATGAAGAAGTACAAGCCCAATACAACCTCCCCTACCAAGTTGCTTTGGTCACGGTATTTCATCACAGCAATAGTAACACTAACTAAGACCTGGACTAACTGAGAAGTAACTATATAGGAGGAGAGGAAATTAGTTAATTATGGTAAGCAGCAAGGAAAAAAAAGGATAAGGTAAAAATTATTTAACACTAGCCATTACTCCAAATTAGAGCATTAAATTGTCTAGGTTGTAACCTGCATAAATACAAATGTATCCAGAGTTTCTGTATTGCAAAGTGATGTTGCTGTCCATATTGTTGAAGGAAGATAACATACTCATATTCTCATTCCCATATTGTTAGAAAGTTCCAAGTAAGGTAAGTACAGTTCTGTTCCCTACTTTTTAATAGGGTTATTTGGTGTTTTGGTGACTAGTTTCTTGAGTTCTTTGGGTATTTTGGAGATCAGTCCTCTGTTATATGTGGTGTTGGTGAAGATATTTTCCCAATATATACATAGATATGTATATGTATAAAGATAATACAGTCAAAAATCAGGTAGATGGGAAGATGGTAGTGACTGTTGACTGTGACATGCTTGTTAGAGAATAATTTCTAGGAAAGGAACAAATGATTATAAGTTATAGTGTAAGAGCTTTGAAGTATATAAGAGGTGTGTTAAGAAATGGAGATGTTCCAGCTGCAACACTCTGGAGAGCAGGCAGGCCAGCACCTTGCCTGGGCAGCACAGTAGAACTGATCCTGTTGGCGGAGCTGTGGGCAAACCTGCTCCCATGTCATGAGCATGGGAGAACCGTCCCTATTATTCTTCTGTCTTGTGGCTGTGTATGTGGGGAAGAGATGTCCCCATCAATACCCGTGGCAGATTGGAGAGCTTGCCCAGAGGTTGTAAGAGCTGGAGAGCTGCCCTGCCCTTCATCAGTTACAGCACTTATGCCTCTGCATCTCTCCTGGACAACACTGTAGAGCTGGCCCTGCAGATGTAGGTGTGGGAGAACTGACCCTTAGGATAAGATAGTAGGAAAACTAGCCCTGCTCTCACCTCACTCATTGTATAAGAGGTAAACTAGCTAGGCCAATGCTGGAGAACTCACCCTAGTGGTGTAGACGGGGGAGGGCAGTGGGGGTGCTTGTGGGCTGACCAACCTTGCAACTACCCAAGCCCAAACCAGGGTTATGTCTTGGCCCACCCTGACATCCACTCTATCTGTGATAAATGTGATCTGCTGGAGCACAGGGTTGGGGTTGGGAGGGTCAGTCCTATGGACCCAGTGCTGCAGGATCTCCCAGATACAAGGCAGCAACAGGATGTCCAGGAAGAGTCCTAGTGAGGGCCTCGTGTTGATGGTGTAGAAGAGACCAGGGGCCTTGAAGCTGACCAATGATTCTACATGTAAAAATGTATGAATAAAGGTTTTTACTGTGAAACTTACTGTGTCACACTGCAGCTTCCATAATGAGATTTTCCATTTCTCCTGCCCTTTCTCCTTTTTTTCTCTTAAATTTTATTTTGTTTTATTGGGGAGAGAGAAATGGGTGGAATCAGGAGGCATGATATGGGCATGATATGAAAGACACAAAGAATAAATAAAAAGGAAGTTAGTAAAGATATGGAGATGCTGATAAAGGGATCTTACTAGGATACCCGAAGTAGAAGGCCCATTGCACAGTGATGCAACCAGAACATAAGAGGACACTAGGTGCATGTAATGCCTTTCTAGAAGAAGAGTGAGTCCCCATAAATTTATTTTTAAGTTCCAGTATTATTTTTATTAGTTCTATGATCATTTTATACAATGCATTTTGATTATATTCAGTTGCTCCCCCAATTCTTCCCAGATCCACTCCTATCCACTCAACTTTGTTATCCTTTTTGGTCCCCTCAGGATCAAGTTCAATTATGCTACACATATATTCTTAGATTTCCACTACAGCATGATTACTTCATCAGGGGCCACAGTCTTAAAGAAAAAAATTACCTTCCTTCTCTCATCAGCCAATAGCTCCTCTGCAAGACTACATGCCCACCTTCCCTTTCCATGCTGGGTTTTGGTCTGGCTTGAGCTTATACAAGCCTTGTGCATCCTTTTGTAACCACTGAGTTCATATGTTCAGCTGCCCTGCTATTTCTGGAAAACAGTTTCCTGCTATTTATTCACTAGCTCTTGATTTTATGTTCTTCCTCTCCAACTGTGGACCCTGAGCATTTGGGAGAAGCTAGTGGGGGAAGCTAGTGGGAGAAGCTAGTGGGATATACATGTCATGTTTTGGATTGAATATTCTGCACTTTCTTATCGGTCCCTTAGCCAGTTGTGAGTCTCTGTGTTAAACAGAACCAAATATAAATACAAGCTTCTCTGATGAGGGCTGGGAGATGAATTTATCTATGGATACAATGTTAAGCCATTATGAGTAGTTTTAATATAATATCTATTTAGAACAAAATAGTAGTTGGCTCTCTGTTAGGGTCTTGACCAATACTGGTACCAGGTATGGGTTTCATCTTGTGGAGCAGAACTAAAATTGAGCCAGAAGTTGGTTAATTTCACTATTTTAAACTAATATAAATTTTAGTATGAATACTTCATAAAGCTATACTTCAAGGAGAAAACATTAATTCAATTGATACTTTAAAGTTTGGTAGGACTAGAAGTAGTCTTAGGACATACAGAAGCAGCTCCTTATTCGCAAATCTTCTGGCTCAGAGCTTCAACAGAGTCAACAAGATCCAGGGTCAGCAGTGAGAATGTTTTGTCAAAGGGAACTAAAGCAAGAGGGGAGATTAGAACTCCAAAATCAAGACATAGCAGTGCTGAAGAAGAAGAGCAGTGACAGCTGTGGTTTGTTTGGTTAGAATTGCTGTGTGGTAGGGTCTCAAATTTATTGTGCAACTGAGAATTGCTTTGAACTTGTGATCTTTCTGGATCATAGTGCACAATGCCTGACCTCTATGTTTCTAATTGTTTTGAAATAATTTAAAATACTAGAGGAAAAAATTTATACAAGTTCATGTCTCTTCAAATAACTCATTTGAATATTTCCTTGAGATAGACAATTTCTTTTCAACAGCTTTTATTCTTGCATGAGTGTATCATTGACAATAAACATTTAAACTTTATGATAGTGTTCATTTATAAAACAAAATATAGGCAATTCATAAAATACTCTTTATTCTGAGTAAAGTTGATAGAAAGTTAGTAGAAACTAGATAATAAGTAACGATTCTGTTCTGTATGTGTACTCGGTTCTGTGCTGCATGTGTACTGGGTTCTGCCCTGTGTGTGTACTCGGTTCTGTGCTGTTAGTGTACTGGGTTCTGCTCTGTGTGTGTACTCGGTTCTGTGCTGTTAGTGTACTGGGTTCTGCCCTGTGTGTGTACTCGGTTCTGTGCTGTGTGTGTACTGGGTTCTGCCCTGTGTGTGTACTTGGTTCTGTTCTGTGTGTGTACTCGGTTCTGTGCTGTGTGTGTACTGGGTTCTGCCCTGTGTGTGTACTCAAGTCTGCCCTGTGTGTGTGTATCCAGGTCTGCCATGTGTGTATACTCTGTTCTGCCCTGTGTGTGTACTCAGGTCTTCACTGTGTGTGTACTCTGTTCTGTCTTCCATGGGGCTAGCATCCCTTTTAGCTAATAACTTACACATACTAAGGGAAACTAACATTGCTCTCAGTTGTGTTTAATAATTCAGACCTTATACCTCAAAGCACTGTAATATTATAGCCCACCAATTTTTGGAAAACATCAACCTGGTGGGTGAATTTCATAATTTCATTTTTAACAGTGGAACAATATTTCATTATGTAAATATGCCACACTTTCATTATCCATTTATTTGTTGATGGATATCTAGATAGTTTCCACTTCCTAGTTAGAGAAGCACTAAACATGGTTGTATAGGTTCATACAGTATAATATAGAAGAACCTTTAGGTTTGTGCCCAAGAGACATTAGCTGGATCATATATATGGTAGCTCTGCTTTAGCTTTTTGAGGAATATTTACACCAAATTTCATAGTGATTACACCAGTTTACACTCCCATCAGTGAAAGTCAGTTCCCTTTTCCTGCACCCATACTATTTGTTTTCATTTGTGTTTCTGATCTTAGTCATTCTGGTAGAGGTAATATGAAATCTCAAGTAAAATTTTAATTTATATTTCCATGATGGGTATGAACATCAAATATTATACTAAGTGTTTTGTTTGTTTGTTTTTTTATTTTACATGTCGATCCCAGTTCCCCCTCCCTCCTTCCTTTTCTCCTTCCCTCCCTCTCTCGTCCCTTCTCTCCCCCCTCACATGCACCCTGACCACCCTCCCCTGCCATCACCCCACACCCATTCCACATGTAGGGCTATGCCATCCAGGTGGGGTCATGTAAATCTGTCAAGTCATTTGAAGCAGAGACTAGGACTTCTCTCCTGTCTCTAGGTTAAGGGAGTATCCTTCCATGGGAGATGTGTCCACAAGGTCTTTTTGTGCACCAGGAATACATCCTGGTTCCACTGTCTGAGGTCCCTTAGACTGCTCAGTCCTTCTAGCTGAGACCCATATTTAGGGAGTCTGAGTCAGTCCCATGCTGGATTCCCAGCTTTCAGTCTTGGGGGAGGGGGCTGTTAGCTCCTCCTTGTTCAGGTCAGCTGTCTCTATGGGTTTCTGCAACTTGGTCTTGTCCTCTCTCTCTGCATCTGGATTCTAGTTCAACTCAGTGTTTAGTTATGGGGTTGCTTGTGTTTCCAACAAGTACTAGATGAGTGGTTTTTTTTAAACAGATGCATTTCATCATTTGAGATATCTATTTAGTTCTATCCCTTATTTTTCATTTGTGTTGCTTATTATCTTGGTGTTTAAATTTTTGAGTTCTGTATAGTTTTTAGACATCAACCCTTTGTCAGATGTATAGCTAGTATATTTTCCCCCATTCTGTAGGCTGACTACCTGAGTGATGTTGTCCTTTGCTGTAAGAAATTCCATATATTAATTGTTCATCTTCCATTAAGATAATTTTGAAGGCAACAATTGTTTGTCAAACTTTATGCCAGGTTGCTTTATAGCATAATACATTTGGTCACTGCATATGATGTTCATACAACATATTTTAGATTCATACATAAAAAAGGGAAGGAATAAACCTCTTTAGAAGGAATAAAAAGGCATTATGTCTAATACCTTTTATACCAGCAGGGGTTGTACGAAGGAAACCATGTCAAAGCAGACTTCAGACAATGATTCCTCTATCAGGTCATCAAGACTAGGTGTCTGTACTGTCATTTACAGAAAAGAGAAATAAGGTAGACATTTTTGGAAGATTGCAGGGTCAAAGGCATGGGTAGTTTCTCCAGCCTGGTCTTGACCCCTTTGCTCATCACTTTTCCCTCTCTGCAACTGGATTCCAAGAGTTTGGCTCAGTGTTTAGCTGTGGGTGTCTGCTTTTACTTTCACCAGCTACTGGATAAAGGCTCTATGATGACATTTAAGTGAGTACTTTTTACATTTACGTCTCCCATCATATTTTCAGAGTTCTTGATTCCCCATCTCCCCATTTTTTTTCTTATATTATGATCATTTAACACGAAGAGTGACTTCCTGCTGTAAAACCTTTATGGTCTGATGGAAACAAAAATATTCAGTATGACCTAGAATGGGATGTTCTTAAAGGGAGCAGTTTCATCTCATTCACTCACTCATAATACAAGCTGTGTCCAGGAGTGCCTTTGTGGTCTTCTAAGATGACCTCACAAAAGGTCATCTAGTACCTGGCTCCAGAAAGAGAGAGAGAGAGAGAGAGAGAGAGAGAGAGAGAGAGAGAGAGAGAGAGAGAGAGAGAGAGAGAGAGAGAGAGAGAGAGAGAGAGAGAGAGAGAGAGAGAGAGAGAGAGAGAGAGAGAGAGAGAGAGAGAGAGAGAGGAGAGAGAGAGAGGAGAGAGACACAAAAAGAGACAGAGAGAGACAGAGAGAGAAAGAGAGAGAGAGAAAAAGATGGAGGGGGGAGAGAGAGGGAAAAGAGAATGCATTAAGGCTGGACTCAAATTTACTATGTAGCCAAGGTTGGCCTTCAATTTCTAACCCTCCTCCTTCAATTATTTCTGGCTGTTAAGAGTTAGGATTCTAGGCAAATGATATTACCCCAGATCCTATTTGGCTTGACATTTAATTCCAGTGTTTGCTACTCTATCATACTTTGCCAAAAGGTTATCACAGTGGAGAATAAGGGTGTCATGCTCTGTAGATTACACAGATCTCAATTATTCTCCTGTGGAATAATGTATCTCTTAAAGGGAAGCCAGTTAATCTTCCAGAGGTTCTGGTTCCCCCTGTGAGATGGACGCCATGGAGTCAATTTGAAATGGAATCACTGAAGAACCTTGTTTAATTCTTCTTGATGTGAACAGTGTATAATGGAGATTTGGTATGTGTGTGTATGAACTGCACATGAAACTGGGCTTTGTGTGTGTGTGTGTGTGTGTGTGTGTGTGTGTGTGTGTGTGTGTGTGTGTGTGTGTGTGTGTGTGTGAGTGTGAGTGTGTGTGAATGTGTGAATGTGAGAGAGATTTGGTTACTTGTGGTTTGCTTTGATTTATACATGTATATTACATTACATATTACATACACTGCACAATAATAGCTACATTATCATTTTAATTAAAAGAAAAATTGTGATTTATATCAGGGATCTATAAACTTTCTACAGTCTCAGTCACATAATCCTATTTTCTCACACTCTTTTTTTCCTTCTTTACTTCCCTCCCTCCCCACTCTTTCTTCTTTCTTTTTTTTTCTTTTGTTCTTTAAAAATACAGGGTAATTCCTAACTCATAAGCTGACCAAAACAGGCCACTTGAAAACATTGCCCTGTTAAAATGGTTACTTACATTGATATTGCAAATAATTTCATTATCTCATAGGTAGTTTTCAACAAATTATGACAAGAACTTGCCAGTGAGCTTTTCTGATAGGCTTCTAGATTGTTTTTATTCGATTGGATCAGTCAAAGTTGGTTTAACTTAAAGCTAAGCTCAACTAAAGCCAAGCAAGCTACCAGTATCATGGTTCACTCTCCTAAAATATCCAAATTTTGAGTTTATAAAAAATAAAGTGTACATTTTATCTGTATTATTATTACAGAAAATCACAATTAAATATACTGAGTAAAAGCAAAGTGGGATTTATGTGAAAGAACAAAAATAGTGATATGATTTTTTTCAGAAAAATATATTGACCATCCTCAAAAGCATGTATTGCTGAGAAAGTAAAAATTGGTTTATGAAAGAAATCAAGCCTAAATATTAAAATTCTATTTGCTAGCTTTATTCATAAATATTAGACCAATGCTACCGAGTCAATTAACATTGCTCATGTGTACATAAAAGTTAGGGCTGACTACTTGGGATGTGATGAGCTGTCATGGAGATCATCCATTGAATAAAACTGTCTCACATTCTCTGAAGCCACTGAAGCCTGTGGCTCAGTATCTAGGGATGGGGCCTTGGGTATTGCCCCCACATCTGATGTTATGTCAATAGTGTGCTCATTGTGCAGTATGTTATTGAGATTTCACAATCTATATTATTGAGATGTACTTGTACATCGAGTCTAGAAGAGAACAGCCTCTCTGGTCTTCTGGCTCTTTTCATTTTACTGCCCCCTCTGTTATCATGTTTCTGACCCTTAATTATAAGCAGACATAGCAACTGGAGGTAAGTACCCAGCAGTCACTCACTTCATTCTGAGCAGTAACTTTATCTATGGTAAAATGAAGCTGTTTTGAGGAGGGGTGAGACCTATACTTATTTGTGTGTAAACAGATACATATTTAGAATGCACATAGAAGTTATATTGACTTAGGAAAATAGCAGGAGTAGGTTCTCTTTTAAGGCTTATGACCCTCCTGCAGTCAGTAATTGGCTAGGTTTACAGTGCCAGATATGAATTAATTCCTGCTAGAAGGGTATGAGTCCCAGTTTAAAAATGGTCTATGTTTCTGAACAGGGAATTCTCAAAGAAAGAAATCATAAATTTCCAAGACATTACTTTTAAAAGATTCAAAATCCTTAGCTATTAGGAAGATGTAAATTAAGATGTCTTTGGTATTTCATTTTGCCCCAGTCAGAATGACTAAGATCAAGAAAAAACTGAAAGCTTGTGCTGCTGAGCATGAGGAGGAAAGGAAACTTTCACTCACTCATGCTAGGATTGAAAATTACTCTGGCCACTATGAAAACTGGTCTGGAGAATTCTAAACAGGCTTTGTATTGTGCCCAAAGGACTCAATATGCCACTATAGACAATCTTGCTTACTCATTCATGTTCATTTCTGGACTAAGAGCTAAGAAGTAGAAGCAATCCATATGTTCTTCATTTGATAAATGGATAATGGAAATGTTGTACATGTATACATTGGAATTCTGTTCTGCTTTAAGGGAAAATGAAATCATATTTTCAGGTAAGTGAATGGGACTGCAAAATATTATGCTGAGTGAGGTAACACAGATCCAGAGGGTCAAATTCACATTATTTCTTATTTGTGAATCCTAGCTTTAAATCTGTAGATTTGAATATATAAAATGAAGTAACTACAGAAGCCAGGAAAGTAAACAGGTACCTTGAGGGGAGGGTAGAGAAAAAAAAACAAACAACATTAACAATAACAAAAACACTAGAGAGGTGGATGGAACACAGATCCTATGAAGGTAGAAGTTTGAAAACGTGAGGTAGATTTTACATGTGAATGGTTAAGGGTGGTAATGTGGAGTTAGAGGGAGAAAGGGAAAGATTAACAATACTGCGGATGCTTCAAACAGCCATAGGGAAATACACTATTTTTTTATTTTGAACATTAAAAAAGTATTTTCATTTTACATACCAATCCCAGTTTCCCCCTTTTCTGCCTCCCTACCATCCCCTTCCTACCCCTCATCCAATTCTCAGAGGTTGTAAGTCTCTCATACCAAGTTAGGCCAGACCAAGAGCCTTCCCCTGTATCAAGACTGAACAAGATATCCCACTACAGGAAATGCGCTCCAAAACACCAGTTCAAATGCCTGGGATAAGTCCTGATACCACTGGAACCTCTCCTACCCACAATAGATCAAGCCACATAACTGTTACCCACACTCACAGGGTATAGTTCAGTCCCATATATATTCCTCAGCTGTCAGTCCAGAGTCCATAAGCTCCCACTATCTTGGGTGAGTTTTATCTATGGTTCTCTGCATCATAGTCTTGATCCCCCTTGTTCATATGATCCCTCCTCCCTCTCTTTAACTGAAGTTCAGGAGCTCAGCCCAGTGCTTAGCTGTGGGTCACTGCATCTCCTTTCATCAGTTACTGGATGTAGGTTCTATGATGACAATTAGGGTAGTTGCTAATCTGATTAAAGGGAGAAGACCATTCACACACCCTGTCCACTATTGCTAGGGGTCTTATCTGGGGTCATCCTGTGGGTTCCTGAGAATTTCTCTAAAATTTTTTTCTATAATTTCTTATTTCTTTATTTCTCACTTTGTATATCAATCCCAGTTTTCTCTCCCTATCATCCTCCCATGCCCACCACAGAACCCCCCCCCCATCGTACTCCCATCTACTCCCCAGGGAGGGTGAGACTTTCCATGAGGGATCATCAAAGTCTGTCAAGTCACTTGGGGTAGGGCCTAGGATCTCCCTTGTATCTCTAGGCTAAAGAAGTATCCCTCCATGGGGAATGGGCTCCCATATTCCATTCCTGCATTAGGGATACATCCTGGATCCATTGTTAGAGGTATCATGGACTTCCCAGGCCTCTGAACTGAGACCCACATTCAGGGGGTCTGGGTTGGACACTCTGGGATCCTTGAGCTCCCCCTAGTTCAGGTCAACTGTTTCTGTGTGTTTCTCCCCTTTTCTTACCACTTCTCCTTTTCTGCATCTGGATTCCAGGAGCTCAGCTCATTGTTTAGCTGTGGGTGTCTGCTTCTGCTTCCATCAGCCACTAGATGAGGTGTTTTGGTGACTAGCTTCTTGAGTTCTTTGTATATTTTGGATATCAGCCCTCTGTCAGATGTGGGGTTAGTGAAAATCTTTTCCCATTCTGTGGGCTGCTACTTTATCTTGTTGACTGTGCCCTTGGCCTTTCAGAAACTAAAGTTTGAGGTCTGTGCTACTAGCATTATGTTCAGGAAGTGGTCTCCTGTACCAAGTAATTCAACGGTACCTCCCACTTTCTGTTCTAAGAGGTTCGGTGTGGCTGGATTTATGTTGAGGTTTTTGATCCATTTGGACTTAAGTTTTGTGCATGGTGATAGATATGGATCTACGTGCAGTCTTCTGCAGACCAGCATCCAGTTATGCCAGCACCATTTGTAGAAGATGCTTTCTTTTTTCCATTGTATAATTCTTTGTCAAAAATCAGGTGCTCATAGGTGATTGTGTTAATATCAGGTATTTTAGTTTGATTCCATTGGTCTACCTGTCTATTTTTGTGCCAATACCAAGCTGTTTTCAGGACTGTAGCTCTATAATAGAGCTTGAAGTCAGAGATGGTGATGCCTCCAGAAGTTCCTTTATTATATAGGGTTGTTTTGGCTATCCTGGGATTTTGTTTTTCCATATAGAGTTGAGTGTTGCTCTTTCAAGAATTGTGTTTGGATTTTGTTGGGGATTGCATTGAATCAGTAAGATTGCTTTTGGCAAGATAGCCATGTTTACTCTGTTGATCCTACCTATCCAAGAGCACGGGAGACCTTTCCATTTTCTGGTATCTTCTTAAATTTTAATAACTCATAGTTCTTGTTATACAGGTCTTTTTATTTATTTGGTTAGCATTACCCCGAGATATTTTATGTTTAGTGTGGCTATTGTAAAGGGTGATGTTTCTCTGATTTCTTTCTCAGCCCATTTATTGTCTGTATATAGTAGGGTAGGGTAGGATTTTTTTTTTTTTTTTTTTTTTTTTTAGTTAATCTTGTATCCTGCCACTTTGCTATTTATCAACTGTCCCTGGTAGAGTTTTTCAGGTCAGTTATCTAAACTATCATATCTGCAGATAGGGAAAGTTCAACGTCTTCCTTTCAATTTTGTATGACCTTGATCTCTTTTTGTTGTCTTATTGCTCTAGCTAGAACTTCAAGTACAATGTTGAAGAGATATGGAGTGGACAACATTGTCTTGTTCCTGATTTTGGAGGGATCACATTGAGTTTCTCTCTATTTAGTTTGATGTTGGCTTTAGTTACTGTATATTGTTTTTATTATGTTTAAGTGTGTTTCCGATATCCTTGCCTTTGAGCATTTCTCATCTGCTTATTTATATAGTTTTATTTTGTTTGGATTGGCTGTGTATATTGGATATAAATCCTTTATCAAGAGAGTACACAGTAAATACTGTCTCTCATTTTGTGGGTTGTTTCTTTGTCATCACATTTATTTTCCTTATAAAATCTGTGTAGTTGATGTATTCTTCCTCTTTCTGTTCTTGTTTTTATTGCTTGTGCTTTAAAAGATGTCTCAAAATGGAGTGCACAAATCAGTGGCAGGAATTTATTTCCTTCATTGTCCCCTGAGGGTTGAGAGTTTGAATTTGTATAGTAAAGTCTTTAATTTTCTTAGAAAGTATTCCTTTATTAGTGGTTTGGTACAATTTCAAACTTGAGTATATGTAATTTTCCTAATATTATAGGTTTGAAGGAACAATTGTCTTTTCACTGTGTGTTCTTTGCATCCTTCTGTAATACCAAATTATTGTGAATGTTCATTACTTGTGAGCTATTTATTTTGTTTCATTAATATATATTCCTGTTGTTCTGTTCACTGCTGAATTGTTTTTATTATTGTTGATTTATAATATTATTGAAATGTATAATGACTCTAGATTTGTTCAAGGCCACTCTGGCCACTAAGGGAATTCCATGGTTTTACATAAATTTTAAGATTTTTATTTCTCTGTGAGAAACATCATTTGAATTTGGTGTCTTATTAAATCTCTACATCATTTGGGTAGTATGGACACTTAGAAACTACTCTTCCATCTTATGAACATGGGATATCTTTCATCGGTACTATCTTAAATTCTGTCATGTGTTTTGTATACTGTATATTGTATACTGTGTATTGTATAAATATTTCATCTTCTTGGCTATATTTTTTACTATATATTATTATTTTTTCTTTGTTTTTGAGATAATGTCTTATTATATATCCCTGGATATCTAGAACTTACTATGTAGACATTTTGATTTGAATTCACAGACATCCACCTGCCTCTGCCTCCCCAGTGATATAATTAATGTTGCCCCCATGCCTGGCTAATATCTTTTATCTGTAATAATAATGACATTATAATTATTTTTAATATCTCTGCTATAGTTTCTTTGTAGTTACATAAATAAAAGTGATTTTGTATTTTTTTGTAACCCAGAGCATAACTCATTTTTTTAAATTAGTTTTAATGAAGTCTTTAAGACTAATTTTTTGTAAAGTTTTGTCATTTTGAAATACATCATTTATACCTTCCTTTTCCACTTGAATACTTTTGTTTTCATTCTCTTTTCTTATAGATCTGGCTAGTACTCCCACTGCTATGTTGACTTTAAAAACTTTCAGGCCTTTACATGGTGATAGTCATAGGTTTTGCGGAAGTAGGAGGGGGGACTTATGCTGCAGTACTTTATTTTGTTCCCAGTTTTGTAATACATTTTATGATAGTGAGATTTTCATTCTGTCAACTGGATTTTCATCTATTGAGAAGATATTTTTGGAAGGAATCTTTCATACTTTTAACATATCTGTTGCTTTGCATGCATTAACACATTTTTGCACTTAAATAAGTCCTACCTATTAATAATATGATATTTTAAATATACTTTGATCTCACTTTTCTTCTTTTTAATGACTTATTTATGAAACCTCTTATTTTGTTTCTATATTGTTTTCTTGATGTATTTTATTATTTTCCATGTGCTCTTATGCTTTATTGTTCCTCAAGTAATTCATTATAAATTTCTTCTTTAATTTTTATATATTTTTAAATTTCATTGCAGAAATGGTATATTTTCATCAATTTCACCCATTCTTTACCTCTTCTCCTCACAGGTACACATTCATAACTTTATTTTTAATATATTTTAAATATTTACTGTTGTTCATATGTGCATATGTATGGGACCAACCACAAGAAATAAATATTTTCTTTTGTCCAAGAGTATTTGTCATCTGTGAGATTCACTTATAAATGTGCTAAGCCCATGGAGTCATAAAATGCCCTACAATTATTTTATTTTTGGTACATTATATGTATTTATTGTCTACCTTTTAATTACCTTGGTGAAATGATATTACAAACCCTTGTGGTCATGAGGAAACAGAGCTGTTGGTCAACTTATGTGGAGATTAATTGTTCTCTGCTCTGGTGACTTGATAATGCATAAATGTCCTACAAATCTAAAAGTACTAAAGAACTCCTTAAAATTTAACATTAACTCATTGAAATTCTTTATATATATATGTACATTTATTATTTTCTTTCTTATTTTGCATATCGATCCCAGTTCCCTCTCCCTCCCTCCCATGCCCCTCAACCTCCCCTACCTTCCCCCCACTGCACAGGGAGGGTGATGCCTTCCAGAAAGGATCATTAAAATCTGTCAAGTTTTTTGGAGTAGGGTCTGGGCCCTTCCCCCTGCCTCTAGGCTAAAGGAGTATCCCTCCATGGGGAATGTGTTCCCAAAGTCCTTTTGTGCACCAAGGACACATCCTGGTTCCACTGTCAGAGGTCCCCTAGTCTGCCCAGGCCTTCTAACTTAGACTCAGTTCAGGGGGTCTGAGCTGGTATAATGCTAGTTTCCCAGCTATCAGGCTGGGGGTCCATGAGCTCCCCCTTGTTCACATAAGCTGTCTTTGTGGGTTTCTGTAGCCTAGTCTTGTCCCCATTTTCTTATCGCTCCTCCCTCACTGCAACTGGATTCTTAGGAGATCAGCTCTGTTTAGTTGTGGGTGTTTGCTTCTGTTTCCATCAGCTACTAGATGAGGGCTCTATGATGGCATATAAGTTAGTTATCAATGTCATTATCAGGAAAGGACATTTAAGGGAAGCCTTTCCACTGTTGCTCAGATTGTTAGTTGAGGTCACACTTATAGGTCAGGTTTTCTCTTCAAACCTATATTGGCTCCCTCTATTATAGTATCTCCTTTTTTCACTCTCCTCTATTCATCCCCAAATTCAATCTTCCTGGCCCCACATGTTCTCCTTTCCTCCCCTCCTCTTTCTTCTAACTCCCTTTCCACTCACTGCCCCCCCAATATGCTCAGGAGCTCTTGTTTCTTTCCCATTCTGTGAAAAACCTTGTATGAATCTTGTACATCCCCCCCCCACCCTTTGTCCTACTGGGCCTGCTGTTCTGCTTCTCCTCTGCTCAGAGTAAATGTTATTCTTAATGTGTTTCTTTGTATCAGGAATTGAACCTAGGGTCTCAAGCATGCTAGGTGAATATTTTGTTACTGAACTATGATCCAGTTTTCCTTTTACTTTATACATATTGAGACAATATACCACTGTGTTGTCTAACATGTCTTTGAACTCTTGATTGTCTTGTGCTTTTTCATCTTCTCTTGTCATCTGTGAATTTTAAGTATAGTATAAAGCTGCTCAGCACATGCAGTTACAAATACACACAGCATCTTAAATTGCTGAGAGATTATGTAGGCTGCTACCTTCAGGCTAAACTTTGAATTACTAATGTAATTTCTAGTGTTTTAAAATAACCTACCACACTGATAATTAGTCTGTTAATGTTTAAAATCTTTGTTCATGGTAGACTAGCTGTACCATTTTTATTTGACCTAGAAATTAAAATGATTTAAAATTTGTACTTATATAGTGCACTTAACTCTCTTGTGTTTAATATTTCTGATTACTTTATCTTTGTGTATGCCACATTAAAATTCCTATACAGTTATCTTAGTTTGAATTTATTTCTTCCCCCATTTATATGAATTAGTGAAGGAAGTGTAGAAATGTTGGTTCTTAGTGTCTTATAAAAAATTCAAGTATTGAATGTTGATTAGATACTTAAAAGTGGCTTATTTAACACCTAGGTTTTTCGATTGTTGAGGAGCAGTTTTGTTTTCTGTAGATGGAAGTTTTTGTCCCACCCAATCTCACAGCCACTTAGTCCCAAATAAATACACAGGGGCTTATATTAATTATAAACTGTTTGGCCAATGGCACAGGCCTCTTATTGGTAGCTTTCTCATAATTATTAACCTATTTCTATTAATCTGTGTATCTCCACATGGTCTTGGCTTACTGGTGATGCCTAGACTTCTTTCTCCCTTAGCATCTACATGAAGTCTCTCTGGTAGCTCACATTCTGCCTTCCTCTTTACCGAGTTCTCCTCATCTGGTAGCCCCTTCCTGCTTCGCTACAACCTGCCTGTCCATTGGCTGAAACAGCTTTATTCATCAACCAATATTAAGAGAAACATTATCACTGCATACAGAAGGGCATCCCCAATTGTTTTCTTCATGAAGAGTAGAAGAAGGTGTATGTTTTTGGGTCTTGCTTTTGCTATACCAATGCAAAAGTAGCCAAATAAGTCATAAATGTGCAGTTTTCTTTCAAGTGACAATTTATTTACAAAACTGCATGGCATAGATTTGTCATGAAGGTAGCAGTTTATTGATCTCTGGACCAAAATAGAAATTACATGAGAAGATATTGGAAACAAGATGCTAACTGGATGCTGGGGAGAGACAGCAAGGGAAGGACATATGCCTTGCTTTTCTTTTGTGTTTGTTTGGTATTACTAATAAACACTTGGGTGGTATAGTCCAGATTGGCCTAAAACAAGGCATCATGCTGACTTAACTACCCAAATGTGAGATTACAGGCTTGTCTTGGAAAGGGCTTTCATATAAGGCCCATTGGTCACTTTTAGATTTTCCTGTTCAGTGTTTACATTGGTTCTTCTTCTTCTTCTTTTTTTTTTTTCTATGAAAAATCCTACTTATTTCCTTAATGCCTGGGGTGTTCTAGGTACTCAAAACCCAAAAAAAGTTATTGATACCTTTATTCAGTGACTGATGTGATTATGATTCATTTTCAACAGGTTTGTCAGTTGTAAAAACTGTCCTATTTGTTAAACATGGCAGAATTTCCATTTGTTCTACTCTAGAGATAGAATTTCTTATAATTCATCCTGACCATGAACTGGCTCCTGTGTCACTCACCAAGTATTGGGATTATGAGCATACACTGTATTGTCCAGCAAGTTATGGCAACAATTAAATAAGCTTTTTATGTTTATGAAAACACATGTGTAAAAGAAGACATTTTTTATTATTTCTTGCCAAGGTTCAAACTACATCAACATCTACTAGAGAGTGAAAAGGGGTACTCTGTATAAGAATGAGATGATGAGGATACACTCTGCCTTGGTTATGAGACTCTGCTCCATAGAAAGGCCTGACAGATCATTTCTGTGATCTTCTATGAGTGGGTAGTGGGACAGAGAGGCAAAAACTTACTGCTGTCCTTAAACCCTACAATTCAACCAAGGCAATTCCACTTCATGATTTATTTTCTTATGTCTCTCTGTAGTAATTTGTATGATTAATGCATGTAAGGCCTTACTTCGCAAAGCCATTAGTATAATAGTAAATTGATGAATAACATCTATGGCACTTACACTTTTTATGTTTTGCCCTTGGCCTTTGTAATATTGTCTTGAGTATACTTAATCAAGCATTAATCTGACTTGTTTTAACAAAAACCATAATGACAGAAATATAACAGTGCACTTAAGTCTGTCTGTCACACTGAGCACTTTTCTGCATCTTGTCCCAGACATTCTGCTCTTGAAAAACAAGTTAACTTTAGTTACTTGCCAAACCCAAAATAGAACATATGTCATGTTTCTGCATAGACATATTTAAAGTGTGTATGAGTCAGGCATGGTGGTACCTCTCAGCACTCAGGAGACAGAGGCAGGCAGATTTCTGTTAGTTCTGGGCCAGTCTGTTCTACATACATATTTACAGGCCATCCAAGGCAACATAGTGTCTCCAAACAACAACAACAAAACCCAGAAAGCATTGTGTTAACTCTTCACTCTGTGAGGGATTTCTCCCTAGTTACTACAAAAAAAAAAAAAAATGCTGTAGTGGCATCTTGCCTTGCCAGTGAACCCAAGAGAGCACAAGCTAGCCCTCCTATACCTTATAATAGGTCATGTCTGCACCTGAAACCATGCTCAAAGGGTGTGGCCACCACCACAAGTTCATTGGCAAGGCAAGATGCCACTACAAGATGTGTTTCTCTTTCTGCCTCCAATACTCACTTTTCATTACAGGCTTTCAGTGTGCTCCACATGTAAGTATGTTCTAGTTCAAGAGAAAGAAAAAAATCTATTCAATATTATCTGATCATTGGACCTCAAAGTTGTAGTTTTTCTTCCCCACTGCTCTATAGTATATCAAATACTGTAATAAAATTTGCCTGAGAATTTGATTCCCATGAGGCTGTATTTGATAAGGACTTCCACAGCTGTGCTGTTTTAACCTTAGTACAGTCATGACATGGACAGGCATGTAGGTTCAAGGTTTTCTGGGTCACATCTTGTCATCTTTACACTACAGGCAGGGGTGAGAGAGTAAAAGAAATTGATAAGGTTGGTGTGCTCCAATCTTCATGCTGCCTCTTTCTTATTTCTCAACTGCTAACTTAAAATTGCCTACTGATTAATATAAACAATCTCTTAAAGTCACTGATGGGTACGTTGACTAATGATTCTTAGTCCTTACAGAAGTCAAAACACAAGAGTATCCTAAAGAACAATGATTTAGCGATACAGAAAGTATTCCACGGCACCAAGTGCATTTTTCCTTATGTTTACACTTTGGAGCTTGTGTAGCATTACAGCTCTCAACAGCTCCCATCTCATTTATGGTCAGTAGATGAGGGAGATATGAGCATATGGTATAAGTGAGGTGTCCTCTGATGTTTACTTCAAAGCCCTTGGGTGGTTTGAAATGTTCTGTGTTGGTATTTTTCAAGGTACTTTGAACATGTATTTCTGCATTTCTCAGATTATGCTCACACGCAGTTGTAACTTTTTTTTGAATCCTGAGCTAAGACACTTCTGTCAACTCTACCTTTGCCTAGACAGTGACACTGCAAAGGTTTCCCCTCTCTGAAAGATTATTCTTGTAGATGGTGAGTAAACAGAAGACATTCTCTAAAAATGATGATTTTGTGTTTGCATAAATCTTTTTAGCTGTGAAAGGTTCAGTCAGAGGAATATGTGACACATTTGAGTAGTTGACATTGTTTGTGGCCTGTTGATTTTCACAGAGTGCTGGTCCGTACTTTTGTAATAATATTTATATTAGCTACTTTTGTCACTTAAAAATAATAAACTCGTGTTGTGAAACATTTTTTTTCTTCATGACATTTTCCTAGGGGTTTAATAAAGCATTGCTGGTTTAATGAGTATGTCGTGCTCATGTTCTCTGCAAGGTTATAATTGCAAACATTTTCTATGCAGTTCATCATGGGCTGTTTTCATATTACCCACAGCATGCTAATAAAAAAGAAAGGTCAGACTCAGTTTTAAATCTCTTAGAATTATTAGCTATGTTCCATATATACATACATAAACATATGCTTACATATATTCTTTTCTCTGCCAATCAGAGGATATAAGGTTAGTTCAAAGGACAGGAAAATTGAATCTCATATTGATAAATGACAACTGATAAATAATGTAGGATTTATATGGTATTGCAGGGGCAACACAAGGATTCTATGTAGTCTTTCTGTTTCAGCATTTCAAGTACTATGTTTGCAGATGTGCGCCACCTGTGTCTAACTGTATGGGATACTCAAAAATTATAAATAGAAGGACATTATTGTATAGCTCCTTCAAAATTCAGCTTGTGAGTATTTGAATTCGAATGTTGTATTTGATATGTTATCATTTATTTAAAAAAAATAAATCATGTGTCTTCCTTTTCCTTTGTAGTGTGTTTTTAAAACACTGAAGTTTACCACACAACCAATAGAGGTCCATTTTTCTCAATGTATTCTAGTGTCCGTGGGTTACTATAAAATGTAACATAGAGTAGGTAGCTTATAGATAATAGGCATACATTTCTTATTATTTTGAGTCTGAGAACACCAAGATCAATTGCTAGGTAGACATAGTCTGCTGCTGGTCTCTTTTTTGGGCTCTTAGATAATATCTTCTTCTTGCATCTTTATGGGTACACAGGTCAAGATGGCTTTTCAGGGGCTCTTTATCAAAGTGGTAATCTCATGAGATTTTCAGCACTGAAACATATTAGTATTCCAAAGCCCTTACCTCTGAATAGGATCAGTATACTGGTTAGAATTTCAACAAATTTGGGATTTCTCGCATCAAATCTCCACCCTCAAGGCTAAGAAAACTCTACCGGGGAGGTTGTAGAAAAGAGTATAAGAGCTAGAAGGGATGGAGAATACCAAGAAAACAAGGCCTTCTAACACTGAAGGACTGAAACACATATAAACTCACAGAGGTTGAGGCAGCATGCACAGGACCTTGACCTGTCTGTACCAGTGGGGTTGCAGCTCTGAGAGAAGACATGGACACAAGACCCCCCATCTCTAACCCAGAAGCTATCTCAAGCTGATAATCACTTGCAAATGGAGAATTGGTTTTCTCTAGTGGAGTCTCACAGGGTATATAAAAACACTCTTAAGGATAGGATGACCAACACAAAAAGAAATTTAATGGCATCTTTGGAGATGTGTGTCAACATGTTTATGTCTTCATGTCTGTAGCATAAGCCTTTTCTTTGGCTCTTTTTCTTCTGTTTGTTTGTTTTGTTCTATTTTTGTTTGTCATTGCTTTTTCTTAATTTATTATCATATTTCAGATACCTATTTGTTTTCTAAGGAGAGACAGAAGCATGTGGATTTGGATGGTAGGGAAGGTAGGGAGGGCCTGGGGGGAATGGGGAGAGGAAACCATAATTGGAACATGTGTGAAAAAATTAAATTTCAATAAAAATAGGAAAAAATTAAGCATCTTGTCCACAATGTAATTATTAAAATTTAATTGTTGTAATGGTTAAAACTTTACCCAAATTATAGAGCTAATATGAGTCAGAAATAAGGAATGCTTTTAGAGGTCATAACTGGAGGTAAATTTTAAGTGAAATATGCATCTTATTAAGGGCTCTGAGGAGGCCAACCTGGGTTTCCTAGCCAGATTATCTCATAAGAAAGAATCTCTGTAAATATCTTTGTGTATATATAAAACTTCCCACTTTGTTCCCCAACCCCTGATAAGCTATGAATACCTTTTTCTTTCATGATCCCTTATTGATGGTGGACTGATCTTCTAATTATTTGCCATAATTGAGCCAGAGTAATAAAAATCATAATGAAAGTTACTATGAAAGGAGGAGGAAGATGGCTCAGCTGGTGAAGTACTTATTGTGGAAGCATGGGGACCTGTGTTTGGATCCAAAGGATCCATTATAAAAGCAGGGAACAACTATGAATGCCTGTACTCCCAGCTCTGGGAAGAAGGGTCCTCCCTGGGGCTTGTCGGATAGCTATTCTATAGAATCAGCAAGTTCTAGGTTCATTATCAGATTCTATAGGGAAAAGGACACTTTTTGCCAGAAGACACTTGACATTGATTTCAAGTCTACACATACATATACAGAAAGAGAGACATGATTGCATACACACATATGTATACACTGGAGCATCTAAGTATGGTCACATGTACACAAATACATAGTACATTATGGAAATGTTTTGTTAGGGCAGGTTTGGCGCCAATCTGTAGCATGTATGTTTCCGCCAACCCGCCAGTCTGGGCCCTCAGCCGCACCAGCCCCAAATAACACTCAGAGACTCTGTATTTGATTCAATCCTGTTGGCCAGTTACCATTATTGTTTATGGGCTAGCTCTGCCTTAATTATTAACCCATTTCTACTTATCTAAGTATTTCCACATGGTCGTCTTATCGGGGAGCCATGGCGGGCGTCTTCCTTCTTCCCTGGGCTACATCTCAACTCCTCCTTTCCATTTCCTCTTTCCTTCTCCTAGTCTCCTAGCCCCGCCTATCTAGCTATCTCATTGGCCACAGAGCTTTATTAACCAGTATGAGAAACATATATACAGAATAACATCTCCCATCAATGTTTGATACACTGAACTACAAGTTTCTTAACAGTAAATATCATGTGTTGATTGTCATTTAAATGTATTAACTTACAATTATCAGGATCTACATATTTGGTGTCAGTCTAATTTGTAATTGGTTTCTTTTCAAATTTCATAGAAGACAGAATACAGCATCACAAACAAAATTTCCTCTGGATTCAACATTATATTCTACAGCTGTATAGATGGATCAATGGTTAACAGCATTCACTGGTTCCTAGTACTCACATGGTGGCTTACAATCTTCTATAACTCCAGTTGCAAGGAGATCTTATGCTTTCCTCTGACCTCCATATGTTTCTGCATGCATGTGACATAAATAAACTCACCGAAGCACACATGCATGCATATATTTTTTAATTTTTGAATTACATTATGAATTCATGTTAAGATTAAATTTACTGTTAATGCTCAGAACCATAATTACAGCCTTGCAAATTGAGTGTCTTGTTTTCAAATCTAAAATAATAACCATACCATACAGTTTTTAGTCTGAAGTTGATTTATCACATTCAGCAAAAGTCATACAAAAATTTTAGTGTCTTTATTCATTGAAATAAATTGAACATGTTTCTATATTTTTAGATCAACAGTTTCTAAGTTTTAATATGAGAGTCCAGTCCACTTCTGTAAAAATTTAGGAGACAAAGAATTGGCCAATTGTAAAGAAAGCAAGATGCTTCTCAATTGTTGTTCCTGGGAGAAAATTTGAATCTTTCATTTTCCAAAGGCATGTAAGTGAACATGGTACAGACATACATCATAAAGTGCACTGTTGCAGATTTTATGCTTCAGAGATAAACAGATAATCATTACCATGTACAAGTTCAAAATAGTATGGAAGTAATTTTTCATGGGAGATTAACAGCTGAAGCCAGAAATGTTTGTGGTTGTTCATATGGAAATTGCTTTGTTAAATGAATGTATGGACTAGGCAAGTAGTTGGTAAACCCATATGAAGTGACATACTAACTGTCCAAAATTTCACACAGAATGTCACTGACTTCAGATAAAGCTGCCCATGCTCATCGAATTCTTTGCCTTTTAGTGTTTGAATCATTTATAGGCACAACTTTTTTTTAATGGAAACAGTTATTCATTCCCTGTGTTTGTTTATTATCAGAGTATAGTGTTTCTGTATGTGTGCTCTGAAGTGTTCCTAACAAGCTTGCATCCCAAAAGGGCTGCAGAATTATTTCTGGTGGTCTTTGAGTCTATAATTGCTGCCAGCTGAAGAAACAAAATTCCAAATAAGTTGAAGAAACTTTCACAAATAACACTAACCATAATGACAAGGTATAAAGCTCAATGTGTAGTTTATATAGCAAAATCCTCACTAACCACAAAGCATGAACGTGGTGGTCAAATGGTGGTCTTCACAAAGATATACATTAACCTTTTGTCTAGCCAAAAGGTGATCTTCAAAGAGGCATAGGTTAACCTTTTGTCTAATCAGATGGTAGTCTTCACAGATGTAGATGTTAACCTTCTGTCCAGTCAAATGCTGGTATTCACAGAGGTATACATTAACCTTTTGTCTAGTCGGATGCTGGTCTTCACAGAGGTACACATTAACCTTTTGCTTGACACTGAGATTGTTTATATTTATTAAAACCTTCTGACTGGGCATTTGAAATGTGTTTTACAAATTTGCCTCTTTTGTTGGAAGCTATTTACAGAGCATGTCATAATTAATAAAAACCTAATCTTCAAAAGGTAGAAAATCCTCTATTTTTGCCTAGTATTATTTAGTATACCAAAATCAAGGGCATTCACTGCTGTTACTTATTTAATAGTGTGCTCTAATTTGAAGAGATAAAATATAAAATATGAGACTCCAAAACAAAAATATTACTTAGTAATAATATCTATCATACAGTTGCCCATTCCACCATTTCATAGTTGAACAAGGAGGTGGGGTTATTACATGCAGCTGCCCACAGATTCAGGTTTTGGTGATCTTGATAGAAGATACTCACTTTTCATCACTGGCTGTGTATCCAACACACGGAGTTTAAAGAGAATGAAACTATCTTTGCTCAGAGTCTCAGACTCAAGTCATAATCATTGCGTTCCATCATTTCTGGGCTGTGTTGAAGCAGAAATTAATGGGTGGGTAGGACATTGGTAAAAGCTCAGCTGCTCACCTCATGGCAGCTGGGAAATATAAAAGGGGGAGGGAGAGTCTGGTTAAAGTACAAACTCTTCAAAAGTGTGCCCCAGTGACAAAATTCCTCCAATAAGATGTTACGCCCTCCCAATAACCTATTAAGCTAAAGATTCACCAATGGATTAATCTGTATTGTCTAGCATGGTTTCAGAGATGAAACTGTTTGTGTGGTAAGAGAATTCTGTTACTTAAATTGAGGTGAAAATATCCACACTACAAGTGGCCAACTCCAAACCATGGGTATGATTCCTGGACTATACAAAAAGGAAAAGGCTAGATGAGCACAAACATTCATTGCTCTCAGCATCTTGACTGTGACTACGACTTGACAGAATCCCTCAAGCTCCTGCTACCAAGATTTCCCTGCTAGAACAGACGGTACCCTTAGTCAGTCAACCCTCCTCGCTTAAGCTGTGCTGGTTTGGGTATTTTTATTACAGCAACAGGAAAATTAACCAATATTCCACCCAAGAAGTTTCTTGAGACAAGTAGCCCCTCCTCCAAAATATCTCAGTCTCCAGAGCCCTTGTGCTTTGGGATTAGGACATAAGGGGCAGTCCTGAACATCAGCAAATTGGAGTCAGTCATTCTTCTATGGTATTGCTAGTATCTTCTGGTTCCGGGTTAGATAGTTGATCTACACTATTGCACACTTGCCATAATGAATAGAGTTTGACTTATGTTATGATGGCTGTACTTGCTCACTCTAACCATGTAGATAAGCTGCACAAATACCAAATCCATGTTCTGCTTTTTCTTTAGGGGGAGGAGATGAACAATTAACTCTTTATGCCATTTTATTACTTTCTATTCTACATGGTTAGGAGGAGCCAAGCCCCTCCTTTACTATATTGCTTTGGAATTGTTTCAGCTAAGTATTCTTTTCATTGTTCGATTGTACTGTTATATTTGGGTGTTTAATGCCCCTCCTAGTCCCCCCGGACAAGTTTTCTCTGGCCGACCAGTCCCCATAGCCACTTATTAAATAATCATTCTGAGGCTTAAAATTAATTACAATAGTTTGGCTAATGGTTCAGGCATATTACTTACTAGCTCTCATAATTAAATTAACCCTTACTTACTAATGTGTGTATTACCACATGGCTGTGGTTTACCAGTAATGTTCTGGCATCTTACTTCTATGGTGGCTCCATAATGTCTCTCTAACACTTCTTTCTTTCTCTCCATAACTTTATATTTCCCACCTAGCTATATTCAGCCATTGATCAAACAGCTTTGTTTATCAGCGAATAAAAACAACACATATTCTCAGCATACAGGAGGACATCCCATATCATACTGTCTTCCACAAAGAACTAAAACACAGCCAAGGATTCATCCAGGTTCTTCACTACTTTATTACAAAGACCACTTTTTCCTGCAGTTCCCAATAATATGCTCTATTTCCATCTGGAGACTCATCAGACTAGCCTTTGCTGTCATTATTTCTATCAGCTGTCCAGGCATGCTTTAGTAGTCTTTGAGGAGACTTTGTCTAGAGGTCTCTTGTCTTTCTGCTTTATCCTGCATGTGCCTCAGCGCATCTAATACCTCTCCATTCTATGTTCTTCCAGGTTTCTAGGATATAGCGCCTTCTTCTGGGCATGTATTTTCTGTCTTTTCATGCTGCTGTGACAGTATCATAGACTGGGTGACTCATGTGCCATATAAACTTATTCCTCACACTTGTTTTGTTTTGTGTATGTGGTTCATGCATAGAGTGTAAACATGGTTGGGTAGTCATGCACATTGCTGTATTAGTGTATGGCAGCACAGGACTGATAGTCATTTTCTTTCATTGTTGATTCCCTCTCTTTCTGAGATGGAGTCTGCCACTGAAGCTGTAGCTCTTCATCTAGCTAAGCGAGCTAGTTGGAAGCTCCTAGGATTGTCTTCTCTCCATTTCTCCAGCAGCATTGGGATTGTAGATATGTGCTGCTGTGCCCTGTATTTTACCAGATGCTAGGGACCTGAATCAACTTCTCATGTTTACACAGCAAACACTTTGCACCCCATGCCATCTTTCCCCATAGTTCTGGAAGCTGGGAAGTGCAAAATCAACGCATTGACTGATTCTCTGTTGGCTAAGGGCCTATACCATGACTTATACGTGCCATCTTTTCACCATGTCATCCTCACCTGATAGAAGACTATAGGAAGTTATCTAAGTCACCTTTTTTTTAAAGACTACTCTAGGAAATGATTGTGTTACTCAGTCACCTGGGAATTAGGACTGAATATTTTAATTATGGAGGAAATGTATATCAAATTCCTAGAAATCCTTTGGAGGTGTTATTCAGCTGAGTCTAATTTGAGCAGTAGGATCCAGAAAGTCACTTATCTCCTACATATATCTGTGTTCATAAGCAGTGTACAAGAGGAAGAGAACGCATTCTGGGGCAGCTGCCAATTACTGCAACTTTGCTGAATGAACGCAAGGGTCTGTGTGGGGAAGTTGATATATGTCTTTTGTAAATCCATTATTTCACTTAGGAATGGATAATTGAAGAGAGATACAAGGCACTGAAGCTATGGGGTGTTTGTTTTTATTTATATGTTTAATTATAGTCTAAGAAATAGTTAAAATGTTGAAGACAGTCTTCTAGGTTCCCATCTCCTAGTTCTTTTCTTTTTTTTCACCACAGAAACACAATTTCATTTTGTAATGTGGGTGGTTTCTCTGGTATAATTAATTCCCTGGGGTGTTTATTTAGAGAGACCCATTGGCTTCCCTCTTACTGGCATGCATGAAGGGTATCTAATATTACAACATTAAAGACACATAAATGATTTTTTTTCTTTCGAGGCAGAGTTATCATCCTTCTCAATGCAAAATATGTCCCTTTTAAACATTATGTGTTATTTTGCCAAAGTGTTTTGTCTGAATAGTTGCTTCTCTAGAGCAATATGGTAGGTGTACTGTGGACACTATCATAAATAATCTCAGGCAGGCCAACTGGGTGAACATGTCAATAGTTGCTTATTTGATTTTGTGTATTCCCTTTCTTGTCTGGTATTTTATGTAAACTTGGGACACCAACCAGAAAATAACAGGGTTTGAGATTTAAAATGGTAACATATCAGAAGGCTTAAGCTGTATGACAGAAATGTGTTTCCTGGTTGTTACTATTGGACTTGATGAAGAAAGGAAAACATGGGAAAGGGAGGGAAAGTGGTATTTGGAGGAAGAAAATGGGTGAATATTTCTGAACATCTTCTGTGGGTTACATTAAGAGTTGTGAAATGATAACATGGATCTGGCATTACTGCATGGAGTTTCATGCCATAGCATGGATCTGGCATTGCTGCATGGAGCAGCCCAGAACAGAATCTTGATGACAGATAACATTTGGATGGAGCAAGTACTAAAAGAAGGGGACAATGAGAGGCTAAGATGAATATGTTTTATTTATGGAGAAAGACTTTTCTTGAGTTGAAGGAATAAAATGAAAAGACAAGCAGAGAAATGGGGTTGACAGAAGTATCATAGAGAAAGGAATCCGAATATTAAAATGGCAGGAGACTAATTGAGCAGGCTGAAGCCATCTAATTTAGTTTTTTGGAGAGAAAAGAGAAACATGTATGTGGGTGACAAAAGGGAACAATTTTACTCTCTTTTAACATAATGATAAATATTGGATGATGAATAATTTTAGATTATGTTTGTATGATTTTGCTTTATTTGTCAATAAATTGAACTTGATTTTTTATGACAAATTTTTATGATAGCTGAAGCAATATAGCAACGTTTTTTGTTTATTGCATTAAGACTGGAACAGTTTGTATACTCTGCATTCAACTTCAAGGTAAAAGTAGTCTACCTTGTCTGGATGGCTGATTTTTTCCTACCATTTGCTTTCCCCTTCTGTCAACATTGTCCTCTATACTAGTAAGGTTCCATTTTATTTTGATAATCATGACTTTCTATAATCACAACATATTTTACATTTTCTTAATTTTTATTAGGATCTTCCTAAGACTCTAATTTTCTCTCTGGCTATGTCTTGGAAGGGTATGAACTCTTTCTTCATTTATACTCTTTCCCTGGCTCTCCATCACTAAAAGTTCTCCTGGTTTATAATCGGGTTCAGACCCATCCTTCATGCCAAGCTATTCTATTGTCCATCAACTTCTCCTGTGTCACTCTGTCCTTTGTTTTCTGACTTTACGCTTCCATGGATTCACAAACTTCTCATTTTGATATTTTCAAACCCTAAGCATAGCCATTCTTTCTAAAAGCTTGACTTGTCCCTTTTGGGAAAGAAGAGAAAATGTCATTTTACGTAAATCTCTATTTCTTCCTATAGAATACCCAGTAGGAGTTTAAGTATGTTTATAGGTTTAGTTGATGAGCATGGTTGTCACCAAATTTCCCGAACCATTCTTTTGATGAAATCTCGACCAAAATTAACATAATATGAGACTGTTTAATTAACTAGCAAAAATAGATTTGCAGAATACTAAGGGCATTTGAGATTTAGCATTATAGATTTTGTGATTTGTTGTTTTGAACATTTAGAAACATAAAATTAAATTATTAGAATTTAAATTGCTAATTTTTATTATTGATTAGTCTACTTCAGTTTGGAAAAGCTGATATTTTCACACATCTCATGCCTTCTTGCCATTTTGGGGAGTTTGTTTTGTTGTTGGGATTATAATTTTTTACTATATTTCATAATTGCTTATTAGCAATGTTTTAAAACCTACCAAATTTTGAGTTCAATTTTCAAAAACAGTTTTGTATTTTCTATTTATTTTACATAATAAAATTCATTATTTTGTGAGTTTATCTGTACCTATGTATTTATTCACTCTGTTATTCATCTGTATTTTCAGCTAATTATACTGTGTATAAAAAAAGGAAGATAGGCTTATGTTTTTCTTCCAATGGTTAGCCTTCATGTTTTGTTTCCTTTTCTGTTACACTGCCTAAGAACCTAAGTATGCTAATATGGTTTAGTTGTGATGTCTGTTGTATTTTCTGGAAAGAAACTTTTAACATTGCTTCATTTTTCCATTTGTACATTGGTTGATGGTGAATGGTACAGGATGTTTTAGGCATTTGTGTGGCTCAGATTTCTTCCTCCTTTCACTGGGACAAATTAGAAAATTCACACATTCAGAAAGTTCATTACATCACCATTTAGCTCCATGGTTATTAAGTCAGTGACAAGCTGATCATGGTGAGAAGCTTGGTAGGGTAAATCTATTTACAATTTGATGCCCAGAACACCTATCAGAGAACAGAAAGAACTAGTATCTCAGAATCACTACCAGCTGCAACTCTGCAGGAAGCTTCCTTCCTCCTGTAAAGATATCTTTCTTGAAAGGCTTCATCATTTTCAAATAGCATTGCAGGCATTCAAACACCTTTAATACATGAGCCAAACTACAGCAGCTCATTTTTAAAGGATGCTTTTGTTTCTTATTTGTTAAAATACATTGGTAGCTTTTTTTGTAGCACCTCTTTCTCTCTTCGTCTCTCCTCTCTCTCTCTCTCTCTCTCTCTCTCTCTCTCTCTCTCTCTCTCTCTCTCTCTCTCTCTCTCTCTCTCTCTCTCTCTCTGTGCAGTAAATGTGTGGGATTCAGAGGTCAATGTTCAGGAATCAATTTTTTTCCTTCTAGCATATGGATACCAGGGGTCAAATCAGGCTGTAAAGCTTGACCACAAGCACTCTTACCCACTGAACCATCTTACTAGCTCACACGGATTCTTCTATGCTGACCAAACTTCAAATCCTGCTCTTCACTTTTATAATGTATTTTGATAAGGGAAGAGAACATTGGTCTTTATTTAAACCTTTAATTGATCTAATCTTCACCTTTCAGATTGTTTTAATAACATAATGTCACTTACTTCAGAGTCTTACAGCATCTTACTATTGGCCTTTTGTTTGTTTGTTTTGAGACAGGGTTTTTCTGTATTGCTTTCGAGCCTGTCCTGGAACTAGCACTGTAGAACAGGCTGGCCTCACACTCATAGAGATCCACCAGCATCTGACTCCTGAGTGCTGGGTTTAAAGGCCTGTGCCACCAATGCCCATGCTTCTTACTATTGTAATTCATGTCCTGAACAAGCTTGGGGATTGACTGTTTATACATCTGCTTTCTCTTTTCTTGTGATACTTAGTTTTCTGTGATATATTCTAATAACTGTTTGTTTTGAAGCATGCCACATAAGTTATTATTTATTTATGAAACTTTCACCTTGGTTATACTCATGTCTCACTTCCTAGTCTTAGACTTTGGTATCTTTTCTTGCCCCCACCCCCTTATTCTCAAAGTTATTCTGACCTGTGTCCCTGGTAATTTGGTTTTTCCTGTCCTCATTCAGTAATTAAGAGCCCATTTTGTCTCAGCTGTTATCTTTCTCACATTATCTTCAGATTGGTGGTGATTATTCTGTAGTTGATACATTGCTTTATATTTAATGAAGCTCTAAATTATTCTACTGAGTTGCATGAAATATATTTAGATACATTACATATTATGTAGATGGGCCCAGAGTAATTGACAAAAGCAATGTTTAGTGTTGTTTCATTGCTGAAAAATTAGAGTATTTACCATATTTAAATGGGAAAAACCCAGCTTTGTGTCCAATAAAATATTTTAAAGTGTTATATTATTATACTTTTTTAAAAATAGGAATTCTTCTTTTATGACTCCCTCTCCTGATCCTTCAATAAAAAATAAAGGATTATATTTTAAAAGCCATTTCAGATGTCTGAGTGGCTGTAGGAAAAATGTGATTAGCAGTTTAAAAGCAGAGTATTTTTTGCTTAAATCAAATTTAATTCACATTTTTAGTTTTTATTTGCTTATTAAATTAAAATATTTTATTTTTTTCTATTGAAGAAAACCTTTACACATTTGTCTCTCGAATTGTCAAGCCATTTTTTCTCTGAAATGTTGTACATTACAAGTAAGTGACTTAAAACTTAAACTTAAAACAGAAGTTCTGAAAGCCTTTTTAATCAAAACCCATGGATTATCATAAAGTTTAATGGGTGCAGCGTTTCTTTCAGTGCCCACTAACCACTCTACAACTTGGCATCCAATCTGTAACTACCACTTATCACCACCAATGCATATTTACTAGATGGCTAACATTTTGTGTGATCCTTTGGTAGGAGTTATTTTAGAGAATATCCTTAGCCTTTTGCAGATGATATGGAAACAGACAATGTGGGAAGCACAGGACTCTAAGTTAGTGCTGTTTCTACCTTTTCATCAAAAGACAAGTCCTCTTGGTCTCACATAGCTTGCTTTTAAACATTCTGAACTTTGACCTTCTTGTGATTTTTTTTCATACTTCAGAGGGCTTTCCTGCTGTTTCATGGACCTTGGTAATTAGCAACATTCCCAGACTTAAGGAAATGGCAAATCATTGTCTTGATTTAAAGGGAAGAATAATGCATAGTTTATGTTATTTATTAGAGTGTTTAAATATCAATCATTTTAAAGAGTATCTTTGCTAGTTTTAGTCTTCCATATCTTTTTATTGATGTTCATATCACGAGCTACCACAGCCCTGCTTCTGACCTCGATGCATTATCTTCTGCTCTGTTAAAATAATAGGCTTCATTTGTGCTTAGCTCAATTAAGACATTTCTTAATATTCTTTAAACCTGTTTTGTGTCTTTCTCAAAATATATGCTTTGTGTGGCATGATGTAGCAAGAGAAAAGATGGAGGAGTAGCTTGGAGGAGAGAGACAACCTGAAGTGGGGGAGAGTGCAGAGGAGGGAAACAAAAGCAGTGGGATGTAGGCAAATGAGGATGGAGCATGACACATGCATGCAGAGGCCATGATGAAACCCATTGCTTTGCATGCCAACCTAAAAAATTTAAAGACCATGTGCTTTATTCATTTTACATATCATATAGTTTGATAAAGGTAATGTATGCTAGAAAAATGTTAAGACATTTTCGCCTGATGTTGGGAATTATTATATGAGGTTATTTCCCCCAGTGTTCTATATGGAGTGCATGTGGAACAAACTCTGACCCTTCCCCTGTAACAATTAGACAAGTTACCTCACTAATACTAAACATAGGAGATCTGTTTTTAAAATACTTAACATATCCTCACTAATGCCACAGTGACTAGGGAAGGGAGTTACCTACTCAGAACAGGATTATAGTAGGTCATCAGTAAGAATGAAATCATGTCCTTTGTCAGAAAAGAGATGACTGTAGATCATGATGTTAAGTGAAATAAGCGGGCTCTAAACTACAAGTATCACATTTCCTTCCCTGTATGAAATCTAGGGAGAGGAGAGATGGGAAAACCAGGAGACTGTTAAGGAAAAGAAAGGAGGTCAGAGGGCATAGCTTATAAGAGATAGAAATGAATGTGATTGTTACTGGATGACAGCCTTGCAGCCATGAATATTTCACAGTGAAACTGGTTATTTTGTTTGCATACATTAGTTAAAAATTAACATACACCAGTTTAAAACACACACGGTAAGCTCCATGTGGGCTTCATAGCTATTCTGAATATTTGTTTCTTACTTGCAATGACCTTTTAGACTTACTGGCTCTCCAAACAACAGGACATCTCCCAGCACAAGCTTTCATTTCATCTTTTTAAGTCCTGGAAATAAATAGTTCATCTTGCTACAAGAATATACCACCTCTACAAGACTGCTGCAAGTAATTGTAGAAATTTTTACTGCTGACCTTGAGATGGCCGCTGTTCTCAGTACATTCCTACAATGATTACTATCTGTTTCTGCTTTCATAACCAACTCTTCAGTATGTGGTAGTCTCTCTCATTCTTTTCATCGGAAATGTGTATAATCAAGATGGACACTTTCTTTCTTGTAATTATTATTGCTCTGCTAGATTTTAATTGTTTATAGCCGTCAGGCATTTATTGGTTTTTTTAAAGGCCTTCCAATCCCAATCAGAATGAATAAACAATTAAAAGGAAGAAAGATTTTGCAGCCTGTCTTTTCCTTTTGATTGTGTGTGTTCTATATAACACTTAAATTATTCTTTATGAAATTAGTATATCCAGGAAACTGGAGAATTATACTTTCGGCTGAGAGAATGGAAAACATGTTAGCATTTCCTTTGTAGGGTTTCCAGGGAGCCACAAGAGAGTTCTAATGTGCTGCTCTCTGCATTCTGCCCAGATCTTTTTTCAGCTTATTCTAATGCTGGAGCAACAATTAAATGCTGCTTAGTCTTTCCTGTGTCCTACACCTCACTGCAAGCATGTCGGCAGAGAAAGCAGACGTTCATTATTTCTCAATATAAAACAGATCCTGCCAGGGAGCCTGCCAAACCCCACCAACCGTGACAGTCAAATCAATGCATGTTTTGGTTTAAATTTTTATTCTTTTGCCTTTCCTCTGTTTTCTGGCTCTGGTATCTGTTGTCCCCCATGGCTTATCACCTTGTGGCCTGACAGTTTCTGACATTGACAAGACTTCCTGCTTACCTTTGTAATGTATATGCCTGACCATATGACTGTAATAGAAAATGACGTTTTGACTTAGTAAATATTTGTGTTAGGTCCACTACATCTGTTTTACAGACTCCTCTTTCTTTTTATTCCTTTATCATTTTGTAAAGCATATGTACTTTTAGCTTTTTGTGTCAAAGCTACAAATCCTCATTCATGAGTATTTCAGCTCTCCAGTTAGCGATTTATTATTGACCATGGGATTTAGTTCCCTAATTAGTTTGTATTCCTACCATAAAACATAACTAAACATGGTAAATTGTGGAGAATGGTTATGGAGCTCTGAATATGTGAATATGTGTTATAACAGTGAAGTTTTGATTTTCTGCATTATAAGAGCAGTTATATTAGATATTACACACTTATACACACACACACATATACACACCACACATATACACATCACACACACACACACACACACACACACACACACACACACACACAACCACACAATTATGGGTCTACCCAGGTTCACACCTATATTCCCAGAAGTCAACGGGAAGATTGTGGCTTCAAGGTCAAGGTGGATAACATAGCAAGGTTGAATATCAAAAGCGGTGTGGGGAGAAGTACCTAATCTTCAGTCATTTAGAACTGTGCTTTTGTTGATAAGACTGTCTCTGACACCTTTGCTGACTGGTGAAGCTCTATGGATTTGGCTTCTTTGGAATCTCTGGTTTTCAGTAATTAGTAATATAGCTTTGGAAAAAGTTATTTCATTCCTTTGCTATAAGTGTTTAGATAGTGTAATTTACCTTTAGAGTTTGTTATATTCCTGCTAACTTTTTATGTGATTCTGAGTTATTCAATCCTGTTTTACTGCTGGTACTTTGTGTTTTATAGTCACATTTTATTTTATATTAATTTAAAATCATTAATGGTTTAAAATAGATTGGCTGGCCTGTAGAAAATGAAAAACTCAGTGTAATTTTAATTTTCTTTTCACATGCCAAGGTTTTGATATGTGTTTAAAAACCCTATCTTCGTAGAATTATTGGTTGCATCGCTTTGGTTTATATCCTATTAAACTGTCAATCTTTATAAACGGATTTTTCTGTAATACTAAAGAAAAATTATCCCAACACTTGTTAAGGTGTTAATGGAAACTTTACCCAGGACTACTTCAGTAGTAGGTGCCCTCAGTGGAGTGACTGGCCTGAGGTTGACACACTGTGGAAGTGTGCAGTGTAGAAATGCAGATGAGGAGACTGTGACATCATAGCATTTCTTTCTGTCCTCTGAGACTGTGTTCTACAAAGTGAATGTAAGTTTATTTATTCTAGCCATCTCTTGTTTGTTTTTTTTTAATTCTAACTCTGCTATCTGTAATATAAAATGATGCAATTGTATGTAAAATTACCTAGGACCTAGTTTCATGGCTGTAAATTTAGCACTCAAGAGGCTGAGGCAGGTGAGTTTTCAGGAGATTGAGACCACCCTCAATAGTGAGTTGCAGGCCATGCCAGGCTACAGAGTGAGATTATGCTAAACAACAAAACAAAAACAGAACAGAAAACAAACAAACAAAACCCTAAGAGAGGTAGGGACTGTTTTGTTAAGCAATTTTGATAAAATTTTTACTCAAAGCAGGCCAGTATGGTCAGCTGTCCTCTACAGGAGTTGGAAGCTAAGGAATTTAATCAGAGTCAGTGGCTGAAGAGGTACTGAAGGTAGAAGATACTGGCTGAAACCAGATGAGGCACCGCGTGGTGGACAAAGACTCAAAAGTCTTTGTTACTGTGTCAGCACAGGGCACCAAGTTACTTTTTTATTTGGGACTTTTGTAAAGCCCCAGGTATCACAATATTCTATAATGGTTTGCATCTGTTCCTATATATGTAGCTTCTGTCTTAAACTCCATGCCAGTCTCATGTCTAGCATGATTCAATCTCATTGGTTAGTGTGATTTCTAGTAACTTTTGCCATTCTACGGGCTCTCAGTGTTTCATTTGCAGATGACTCTTCCATGTTCACACTTACATACACACTTTTTACTTTGTCTTTTCATGGATGTCTTCCTGTCCCATCATGTCAGTGCAAAATAGACTCAGTTGTAAATATCCAAAGCCTGTGATGGGTGAATCACACACGCACATGCACACACACATGCACATCTATGATATGCTATCTGCTCTAAAGTCTTCTGGTGACTGTAGAGACCCATGCTTTCTCTTGATGTGTGGCTGACTATTGGATGGCGTCTAGTCCTGAAAGTTCAACCACTTGGCCTTTGGTTTCAACTGTAGCTTTTCATTTTTTAACCCAATATGATAAGTTGTAAGTTTCTATTTATGAGCTCTGTCCATTTATATTGGTTGAAGTTAGAAAAGCATTTGGGTTTATGTTATTCACCTGGTCATTTGTTTTTGCCTTGCTTTTTCTTAACTGTTTTGATTTTTTTTTCATCTTGTAGCATTTTCGTCACTTTTAACTGCTCATCTTGATAATGCTTCAGGTTTACTGGAAGAATTTAAGAGCAGTACAAAGCATTCATGTATATTTTGGGACAAAATATTTTATCTCATCAGATTATGTAAATTGGGAAATTAATGTTAATGTAGCTCAATTATCTAACCTTCAAATGTCATTCTTTTTTTTTTTTCTGGAACATATATTTTATTTTATCTTGTCAACCCCTTTAATCTGTGGTCTATCCTTGGTCTTTAAGGAGCATACACTTTAAACTGTGGTCTATCCTTAGCCTTTCAGGAACATGGCTTTAATCTGTGGTCTGTAGCCTTTCAGGCGCATGCACCTTAGTCTGCAGGATATCCTTGGCCTTTTGGGAGCATGCACTTTGAAAATTAAATTTATTTTTCTATTGATTTGTGTGTGTTTGTGTGAGTATATGGCTTATGTGTGTATGGTATATGTGCAGGTATGTGTTGGAAGCATGGAGGTCAGGTGAGACTGTCTAATTCACTGCTCTATCACAGTCTACTCTGTTCTCTTTAGATAGGGTTTCTCACTGAACCTGTAGCCAGCCTGATAAACAGCAGGCCCCACCTGCCACCCCCTCCCCACTTTGCTTCCTTCATACACAGCCAATTCTTGACTTATATGAAATATATATGTCCATGCCTAACTTGCATGCTACTTCCAGAGCTATAGCCTGGGGTTGTCATACCTACATAGCAAGGCACTCTTTCCACTTGAGCCTTCTCTCCTTGTCTCAATCCACACTTTAATGAATATAACATTATTATTTTTTGTGATGTTTCCAATTAGGTTTCTATGCTGTTTAGTTTTTTCCATGTGATATAAACTGGAGAAACCTGGGAAGATGGACCCTTTATTTAGGAATTTAATTATATTAGATTGGCCTGTGGGAAAATCTGAGGGGATGTTTTCTTGATTGCTAATTAATAAAGAGCCCAGTCCATTGTGGGCATGGCCACCCTTGGAAAGGTAGCTGAGCAAGCCAGAAAAAAATCATCCCGGAAGCAGCATGCCTCCATGGTCTCTGCCTCAAATCTCAGCTTTCTGTTTGGACTTCTCCCCTGGCTTCCCTTATAGTGGACTGTGATGTGGAAGTGTAAACTAAATTAACTCCCCCCCCCTTTTTTTTTTACCATGGCCTATTTTGGTCAGTATTTTATCATGGCAACAGAAGTTTCTCATGAATATGCTCAGGATATGCATTTCCCACAAGGATAGCATTGAAATACATTTTATCCACCTCAGTGTATCATATGAAGAACTCATTATTAATGCTAACAGATCAGCAGATTAGGGTGGTATGTATTCCTACTAAATTTTCATTTTGCCTTATGGAATATGCAGTTATTTTATGGGAGATTTCTTGAGGTTATATAAATATCCCAATTTTCAATCACACTTTGCACACCAATTTAATATACATTAATAATTCTTAATGGCATACATAGTGGTCTTTATCAAATGGTGGGATTCTGTTTCTACTCCATTCTGGTATTAAGGTATTAAGTGGGATTCTGCAATGAGGAAGAGCTCTCTTCTATGCTACCTGTTTGCCTACACACCTCATTCCTTCTAATCCCTTCCTTGTCCCCCTCTGCTTTCCTTTCTCCTTCTGTCTTTCCTTTATTTGTTCATGTTGTTGTTTTAATTGTGCTCTAATTTAATTGTTCATATTGTCCCAGATTCAGTTGTTATCAGGAGTGTCTCCTCCTGCCTTCTCTTACCTGCCAACCCTGTTGACTACCTCCTGAGGACACCTCAGACTACTCTTCCTCTTTCCTTCATTCACCACAGAGCCAACAGCTTCCTGAGGAGATCAGGCTTTTTTGCTTTAGAGAATGGTATTTAAAGACCATGACCAGGGCAAAAAGGTTGCTCACCACCCTGCTGTGTCATTGTTTGCAGTCCCTTTATGTGGGAAGAAATTGGAAATTATAAATACTTCTATACACAGGACACATCCATCTATGTCTTCTTTTATGAGTGTATTTGTATTAGTGTAACCCTGTCTAAACAGAATGGATCTTTCTTCTCACATCTAACCTGTCAAAACAGGATGGATCCACTATGACATCTAATCTGTCTAAACAGGATGGATCCACTATGACATCTAGCCTGTCTAAACAGAATGGATCTTCTGTCATTTCAGCCTCAAGCAAAGCTTGGCCCTTCCTAGGCTTCCTTTCTTATATGTAACTTTTTTCTCCAGTATATACTTTTTGTATCATTTGTATCTAGACTACACAGATACATCAAGACTGTTAACCTATGCCTATGGGGAATCAGGTTTAATAATCCACATTGTAATAGTTTGTCCCTCTCTTAGAGTACAGAATCAAAATACTGTTCTCCAAATTGGTTATTGTATTTGTGGCTTCCTTCAGTTTACTCCCTCATTTCTAACACACGCGGACTCAGTTGCTGTCCTTACAAACCCATTTCCACGTCTTACCGCTTTCTAATTGATCTATTTGTAACGGGGTTTGTTAGTAATCAGCTTACAAACCCATTTCCACGTCTTACCGCTTTCTAATTGATCTATTTGTAACGGGGTTTGTTAGTAATCAGCGTTAAGTGAAAATGCTCCTCTGGTTAAATTATTATCTACACTTTTCCACTTTATCATTCATTTCTGGAACTGAGGATGATTCCTGAATGGAGTTGGTCAAATATTCCCTCTTGTGTGACAATTTCGTTGATTACATCCTCTCTTCAGCCCTGATTACCTAAATCAATGCTGCCCTCTTCTGTTACAGTAGCAAAACCCAGTGCCTTTAAGTATGTGGCCTTAGGTGAATTTAGAGGAGGGAGTTTTGTATTTTCTAATTGCTTAGTTCTCCTTGTATTTCTAGAGCCTGTCTATTTCGATCTGGCTGCTTTTCCCCTTTACCCTGTTCCTCTCTCTTGGTGCACTTCTGTCCCAAAGAAAGGCAACTAGTCAAATCAAGCATGATTTGACTCCTCCACTCCCAGGCAGCTATGTCCTCACTCATGACACATATCTTTAAAGATTTTCGCACTTAAGCTGGGCTTTTTTATTTAATTAATTATTGTTTCCTGCTGTTGACTTGGGATCCATGCTTACCCTTCAGTTCTCTCTTTCCTGTGTGTACATGCATTTTCAGCTTGCCCTTACTTGCTGCCAACGTTGATGAGTGGGTAGGGCATGGGAACGTTTAAAAGTCTTATGCCCCCTCTTTTTCTTTCTTTTTCTTCTTCTTCTTTTTTTTTTTTTTAACTAAGCCATTTTGGAGTTTGGGTTTTCATGTCATCATATTGTATTTAGAGAGGAGAGTCATTTAATATTCCTATGGCTTTTTGAGAAAATACCGAGACTGTTGCCACTGGCCTCAGCCGCCTGGAAACCTCAATTGTTCCTTGCCACTTCATTTTCTTCCAGTGTAGAAGTTTCTCATCTTTCTTCCAGTCATTTTGAGATTTATTCTCCACACTTGTATAAATTTTTAAAATTAGAATTTTAATTGGCCTGCTTTCATTTCATTCATTTTAATTGACTATTCATCTGCCACTTTTTATGTGACATATTCCTTAACCAATATTGTGACTTTTGAAAAAAATAATCTTATGAATTTATCTGCTTTTTGAATTATTTCCAGAAAAGTGCTAGTTTTAGATGTATGTATTTATTCTAAAATTATTTCTTATTTTCCATATCTGTCTGCCTCCTAGACTTCTACTGTGAGATTTGTTACCTGAGTGTTAGCCTGAGTGATTCTTTAGTGTAAGAATTGTGTTTTAGCTCATCTGACAGAGATCATAATTGAGTACAATTTTTCCAAAGTAGCATTTGTAGCTAGTTTGGTAGCTTTAGGGGAGAAGGATAGCTTTGATTCTTTTTATCACTTTGAATAAATATTGTTTTATTTTTGCCACTATTGTTGAGGTGACAAAAAAGGGCTGTCAACACAATTGCTGGTCCTTTCTAGGTGTGTTGTGCCCAGCTAATTGAAAGAGTTCCTTTATATTTCCCAGTGTCCCAGTGTTTCCCCCAAATTTATTTGTATGATTGTTTATTTACCTTTTATCTCCCAAAATTTATTGGATTTCATTTATGTTAAATTCATGTGTTCCTGAATCTGTAAAATAATTTCAGCAATAAGCCTTTATAAATCACTTCCAACTCTATCTATTCTTTCTTTGTACAGGTCTAGTTAAAGATATGTTAGACATACTTTATGTATTATGAGTCCCTTACTGCCTCTCTTATTCTCTTTTCTGTTTTGTTGTTTCTCTTACTTGTATTTCCTCCATAGTTCCTTCAACCTTTATCTCGCTTCAATAATTTTCTCTTCAGTTCTATCTAGTTCATTGTTTAATCTATTTTAAGGACTCTTTTCCTTAAATTTGATAGTTTTGAGTATGTCATTATCACTTCAAGTCTGCACATATTTGAGATATTTGAGTTATATTCATGTTTGAGAGGGTTGCCTGTTCCAGGTTATCTCATATTTAAATATATTGTAGAGTAAATTTTTATTTTGCAACTAGAAATTCCACTGTAAATTCATTTTGATGCTCAACTCTTCTGTTATCTTATTTATAATCTGTAATTAAGAACACATTTATATGTTTAAAATCCATATGAGCGAGAAAGAGCAGAAAATCTTGACCCATATTAACCCATATCTTCACAAATAGAGTAGGATGGATAAAATGATTTCCTTTCTGTTCTCCTCTGAGGTTAATTTGTCAAGGCTAAAGTGATTTTTAGTACTTGTCTTCTGTAGGTAGTGCTTCACTTAGCAAGGATGTCTTCTGAGTTCATGAAGACGCTGCAGTGACTCCATCTTTGTTAGTGCAACAGCCAATAGTCTTGAGTAATAATCTTTCCCTCCAATCCTGCTGTTTCATACCCACATTCTTTTGTGGGTTAAGCATGGACTGTGTTCCTTCCTGGAAGGAGCTGCATCTCTATGTTTAGGTATGAAGGCATTATCTGCTTGTGGCTTCTTTTTAGTGTTTTCTTGCAGATTTTGTAGCTCACTAAATGAGCTCTTTTAGCAGATCCTGAACTTAATCCAACACACATTGTTTTTTCTACCTGTATAATGATTTCACTATCCCTTGTCTTTTCTTCTCGGCATCCCTTACATGTCTTGTTCTGTAGTTAAAACGATCACTTTTCTGCCACTGTTTTCTTTATTTCCCTTTATTTCTCAGAAACAGATAAATGTTTTCAGACCTGTGCTATGTAAGCCACAATATAACACAATTAAGCAAGATGTTGAATCTAATCAGTGTTTAATTCAGCATAGGTTTATTTTCTGTCTCAGAGAGACATTCTTTACTGACATTGGATCTCTTCCTGTCTTTGGCTAAAGTATCTTCTTTATATCCTGGAGAATGTATCTACCAGGTTTCCTTGTTCCCTTCCAAAACATTGTTTCAGGGGAGATGTGTGACTTGGTGATGCAAAACTTTTTTCCACCTGAGGAATTATTCTTGTGTGTTCAATTCATTTTGCATCCTCTCTTGATGCGAAACAGATCAGGAAGAAATGTGTGTGCCAGCCCTGACCTTGGGAACAGTTGCTTCTGCTCCCATGAAGGAAAGTGGCTTGACAGGATTAGTTTTCAGGCTGAGCCTGACAGAACAGATCAGACCAGATGAGAATTCTTTTGCAGGCTACAGCTCATGGCTTTTTTTTTTTTTTTTCTTGGAAGGATATCGATTTTTTTTTTTAAGACAATGGTAAACATATTTTTAGAGAAAACCTTGCATTTTACTTTTGTCCTATCATACACTTGAGATTCTAGTAGTTCTTTTTTATTATTTTTAAAATTAAATTAGAAACAATCTTGTTTTACATGTCAATCCCAGTTCCCTCTACCTCCTCTGCCCCTCACCGAACCCCTATCTCACTGCCCTTTCTGCTTCTCAGGGAGGGTGAGTCTTTCCATGGGACCTAGGTCCTCCTCCATGTGTCTAGGCTGAGAGAGTATCACCCTATGTGGATTGGGTTTCCAAAGTTCATTTGTACATGGGATAAATATTGATTCACCATCAGAGGCCCCATAGACTGTTCAGTCCTCGTAACTGACAGCCTTCTCTAAGGGTCTGTGTTTGTCTCTCTTAGGGTCCTCCTTGCTTCCTAGCTTCACTGGTGGTGTTGATTGTAGGCTAGTAATCCTTTGCTCTATGTCTAAAACCCATATGTGAGTGAGTACATACCATATTTGTCCTTTTGTGACTGGGTTACCTCAATCAGGATGGTTTCTTTAGTTCCATCCATTTGCCTGCGAATTTCAAGACTCCATTGTTTTTTGTTTGTTTGTTTCTTTCTTTCTTTGTTTTTCTTCTGAGTAGTACTCCATTGTGTAAATGTACCCCATCTTCTTCATCCATTCTTCAGTTGAGGGGCATCTAGGTTGCTTCCAGGTTCTGGCTATCATACAACAAGGACATCAATTTTAGCAGTTCTTAACCAGAGGTTTATTTATGTTTTCTTTTTTAAATTTTTGTAAATGTTCAAAAAGTGTCAACCGAACTTACACACACACAATTGTTCCTTTGAAAAAGGTATATTAGAACTGTACTGCTTTCTCTCAGTTCTCGTGTGAGGTTTAGAAATAAACATTTGAAGCTCTTTTATTAGAATGTTCTACCAGAATTTCTGAATCACTAGAAGTTACTGCTGGGCTGAAGAGATGGCTCAGCCATGCAGCAGGTTGAGGATCCCGGTTTGGTTCTCATCATGCACATAGCAACTCCCAACCTTCAGTCACTATTTCCAAGGATTCCCCTCACCCTCTTCCAGCCTCCCCCAGCTTCAGTTCACAGATGGTGCACACATAAGTACACAAGTTCATTCTTGCAGGCTCGTGCACATACACATGAGGAAAAAGAAAATTTGGCTGTTACTCTGCCTCCACGTACATAAGAAGAAATGTTTTCAAATTAGTTTCTTTGATCATTCATCATTTTATCATTAAATTGAAGGCATCATCTGAACATGGCTAATCTTTGGCATCCTTGTGTAATTTTTTCAACTTCTGTTTTTTGTGTATAGGTGCTGCCTTCATATGTAGGTATGTGTAGTACATGTGTGTTTGGTGCCTGAGAACAAAATATGGAATCAGATCCCATGAAATTTGAGTGACAAAGTTGTGAGCCACCATATCGGTGTTAGGAACTAAACCCAGGTCCTCTACAAAATAGCAAGTGCTCTTAAACACTAAGCTGTCTCTCCAGCCTCCTTTTGCTGGGTTCCTTTTCATGTTCTTTGCCAACCAATACCTAATGCATGAGTTTCCTGTTCATGTACCTACCCTATGTAAAATAGTGTTTCTCATGTGATGGGCCCTTGGCGTTTAATATAATGTAAAAGAGTAGATTCCCATTGTCCGTTATTTGTAATTCTCAGACCAGGTATTGCTTCATAAGAGAGAAATGAAGCACAAATTACTTGTTTTTTACTTATTTTCCCCCTTCTCCATGAAAGACAGTGATGGGATGCATCCAGCTCATGGCCCACTGGCTTATACCAGGATAACTATGAATGTTGCCTAACTCAAAACTGCAGCCTGACGAAAACATGGGAAATTTTTTTTCATATCCCCACCCCCTTGTAACACCATTGCATGAATCTCAAACATGAATTGTGTATGTGATAGTAGCATGTAGCATGTTATTTTGGCAAAAGTTTCACATGACTTATTTGTTATTTCAAACGTAATATATATTAGCTAAAAATTCCAGTGTGTCATAGCTGTCCTCCTCATCTGTAAACCCTGACTTTTGGAGACTTGGGTAATCTAGTGGCTACCTAGAGTTCGTACAGTGAACGTATAGAAGGCATACAGTGAATGGGTGCTTTGAGTGCAGTATACAACATGGGAGAGTTCTGCCTTAGCATCTTGTAACTTAGCCAAGACAGTAAGACCTGTAAATATGGTAACTATAAAAATACTAGTAAGATAGTTTGAGTAAATCTATGGAAACAAATTGCGGATGTGTAGAGTACCTCATGAAGGAAGCTGTCATAGTTAGATCTTTGAAAATTGATGTGCATTTGAAATACAATTATTGGGAACCTATTTTCTGGAGAAAGAGGCACAGTCACAAAAGTTGATTATGAATTCTCTCTCTCTTTTTTTATTAATAATCTAATTTAAATTTTTTATATGTCGATCCCAGTTTCCTCTCACTTCCTGCCTCCCTCTTTTCTTCACTCCCTCCCCTGCTCTTACCCACTTTTCCTTGTGACATGTACCCTGGCCACACTCCCCTCCCATCCCCCCACCCCCATTCCACTTGTAGGACTATGCTATCCAGGTTGGGTCATGTAAATCTGTCAGGTCATTTGAAGTAGGGACTAGGACTTCTCTCCTGTCTCTAGGTTAAGGGGGTATCCCCCCCCCCCATGGGGGATGTGCCTGCAAGGTCCTTTTGTGCACCAGGAATAGATCCTGTTTCTACTGTCTGAGGTCCCCCAGACTGCTCAGTCCTTCTAGCTGAGACCCATATTCAGGGGGTTTGAGTCAGTCTCATGCTGGATTTCCAGCTATCAGTCTGGGGGGGGGGCCCATTAGCTCCTCCTCGTTCAGGTAAGCTGTCTTTGTTTGTTTCTGTAACCTGGTCTTGTCCCCTCTCTCTGCATCTGGATTCTAGTTGGACTCAGTGTTTAGTTATGAGTGTTTGCTTCTGTTTCCAACAGGTACTAGATGAGGGCTCCATGATGATGGATAATTTAGTTGATGATCTCACTATCAGGGAAAGACATTAATGGTAGCCTTTCCATGGTTGCTCAAATTGTTAGTTGGAGTCAGTCTTGCAGGTCTCTAGACCTTTCTTTAGGTTCAGTTTTCTCTTCAAACCAATAATGGCTCCCTCTTTTATGTTCCATCCTTCCCTTCCCTCCATCATTCCCTCCCTCCCTCCCTCCTTCTCTCCCTCCCTCGCTCCCCCCTCTCTCCCTTTTCTGTCTTCTATTCCTATTCTGACTCAATATACCCAGTTGCACATGCTTTCCTCTCCTCCTCTTCTCTTTCTCCTAGTTCTCTCTCCATTCACTGCTCCCCATTTCCCATGTGCTCTGGGGGACATATCCCTTCCCCCTTTTGTGAGGGACCATATATGAATCTCTTAGAATACACCTTGTATCCCAGTTTTTCTGGTGGTGTGAATTATACGCTGGTGATCTTTAGCTCTAGGTCTAAAATCCATATATGAGCGAGTACATACCCTGCTCCTCTTTTTGTGACTGGGTTACCTCATTCAGGATGGTTTCTTCAAGTTCTATCCACTTGCCTGCAAATTTCAAGATTCCGTTATTTTTTTCTGCAGAGTAGTGTTTCACTGTGTAGATGTGCCACGTCTTCTTTATCCATTATTCAGTTGATAGGCATCTAGGTTGCTTCCAGATTCTGAATTCTCTTATGACATCATTCAATAATATAGGAATGTCAGTTGGAAGTTTGTGTCAGGTTGATTATGGATACTCTGAAATGGTAAGATGAATGTTCATGAGAATGTGTTTCAGTGAAGTGTAACTAGTTCCTGGTGAGCTTTAGAGTAGCTATATCCAAAGCCAAGAGGCTGTCTAATGCACATTAGAGTACTGTGAATACACAATGCTGTGCACACAGACTGAGCTTGAAGTCTGACTGGAGAGAATGCCATAGTAGAAAATGATTAGCCTGGGTAACTGTTGAGTGAGCTGTGTAATACTTTGCTAATCAAAGAGTACAATATATGAGAGACCACTTTTTAAATTTTGATATGTTATAAAATTGACATTATGAATGATGTTATAAGAAAATAAGGAAAAACTGTGTGACAAGTTCCAGGTCTACTAGTACTTGAGAAAGCAATTAACTGCTTTTTCTTCAAGACATACATCTCAGGTTTTGCCTTCCAGATTTTACCACAATTTTAATCAGCACCTTTTTTATTGCTTCTTTCTTTTTCTTATTCAGAAAAGTATTGGTATTCTTTTGTATTTCATAGTTAATAATTCTAGGTTATCCCATTTTTAATAATTATACCATCCTACAAATATTTATTGAGCATCAATTATATTGGAAAATCCTGCATTAGGCAGAAAATATGGGACAAAAAAGCTATGTATGGTGACTGATTATTAGGAACAACAAATATGTTTTCAATAATATGTATTACCTAGACTTTGGAGATATATTTTTTCTTTTCCTCAGAGGAGAAAGAGAAAATGTTCTCTTTCTTTTCTTTCTTTGTCTTAGATAATTAGTTTATGGCATTTTCACGATTTCTCAATTTTGCTTGTTCTAAGTAATCTACAAAAACATTTTCAGTAAGATATCAAGTCTAATAAACCGAAATCAGTATGACCACTTTAAGATGCTATTTTTTTAGAGAGTGCCATTTTTGCTTCTTTCCTTTGACCCGCCCTGAACACTTAAGCTTATCTCCACTAGGTGACAGTGTGTCACCGCTAAACTTCCTTTTCCGGTGTCTGCAAAATACAGATAAAAACAAAGTCAATACCTAATAATTTCAATTTGGGATTAGTGCTGATATTCATGGCATTAATTAATGTAACAAGATTGATGAAGGTTTACAAAATCTACTGTTTGACAAAATTTTGCTTTGTACTTGAGTGAATAGATATAACCAAACATATGTATAGGTATCACTTTAATAATCTTGTTTGTTTAAGGTATTTGAAGGTTTAAGATACATAAGGATTAATTTTTGTAACAAATTTATCAAAACAAGATTGATAAAAATGAAGGATGTTAATATCAAAGTATAAGCAACCTGAATTTCTAAATAGTTTTGTAGCTCCAGGAAGCTAAGTTCACTCTTGGGTTTGGAATTTGGAATTTGCCTAGGCAATACAATGTTTATTTTTCTGGAGGGATTTTCAAATCTCCTGAGACATCTAAAGCCTAAATATATATTCATATATTTTAACTTTATGGTTCTCGCAAAATTCATTGCATTCCTTAGCAATGGTGTGTATGGAGAATGAATATCTCAAAAATTTCCTTTCGTGTTGTCTGTAAAGCCTGGGAGAACAATGATGTCATTGCCTTTCCTGCTATTCTTTGAAACTGTGTTCTAAAATCCTCCATGTATCATTCTCACAGCCTAACATAAACATAATTACAAATCTTTTGGGTGTTGGTATCTGCATTCTACAATGATGAGAGTCGACATTCTCAAATCCAGTTTTTAAAGAGGTCTTCTACTTCTAGTACTCTGAAATTACTTTCTCAAAAAAAATTGCCTCTTGTCAAATTAAAAGGGACAATGAGTTAAAAAAAAATATAAAACAAAAACAAAAAGAGCGAAGTAGACCAAGCTTTTATGATATCAGCCACTGTTGTGCTTTCTGAAGGCCACCACTTTGCAATGTAATTTTGGAAAAAGAGCTTTTCCTGTTGTAAATGTCATGATGAAACTGGAGAAGTGAAGAGAGAGCTTCTGTGAGTTGAGGAGGTATTGCTCTGGTGACATTAAAGAAATGCATATTTTCTAAAAAGCTCATTAGAGACTTAGAAGTCTCATAACAATTTCTGCCTCAGTATTTTACTACTTTTCAGAAAATGAAAGATATGATGGACTTGAGAAAATCAATTCATCAAGAGACAACAAAACAGGACATTGGATAAGACAGAAGGAATGTGTAGGCTTCTACTCACAAAACTTAATTGCTGTGTAGTAAAATTAAAATATTGCATTATCTGTTAAAATGGTAATGGTGATGGTTTTTGAAAGCAAGTGCGATGAAGAGCAGGAGGATAGAGTGATATGAAGGAAAATATGGCGCAAATGGGTGTGGCTTAATTGGGGATAGGAGCTAGAGATCAATACAGAAGAAGGGTAATTAGAGAGGATAAATAATTCTAAGGAGGTTTGAAAAAGCCATAGGGAATCATATTTTTATATTTACTGAAAATTGCACTTAAGTGTGGGATTATTTGAATGAGCATGTCCCCCATAGACACATATATTTTAATATTTGGTCCTTAGTTTGTGAAATACTTTGGGAAGGATTAAAAGGTGTAGCCTTGTTGGAAAAGATGTCTCACTGGGGGTGTGCTTTGGGGTTTTAAAAGATTCATACCATTTCCAGTATAAAATGGTATAAGTTTCTCTATCTATCTTGCACTGGAGGATCAGGATGAGAGCTCTCAGAAGTTGCTGCCACACCCTTGTTCTGCCTTCACTAACTATAACCTTCTGAAACTATAAGCCAATTAAGCACTGTGTTTTATAAGCGACTTTGGTCATGGTGTTTTGTCAAAGCAATAGAAAAATAACACAAAATGTGTGTACACATATATATTTTTTCAGTGATATGTGCCACTTGGGGTGATATTTGTTCCTCCAAGAGTCATAGACTATATGACAGAAACCCCAGTACCAAGCATGAGAAACCTCCTTTTGCATTGTTGGTTAGGGCAGTCCAAGAGTCTCCTAATACAATATATAGGGTGTTGCTTTTCTCTTTGGTGACTTCCCAGAAGTAAGTTTCTGTTGCTAAAGACAACAGGCACTTTAAACAAAAGTATTTGGATGACTTGACCTGAATCTGACTTGAGATCTCCTCTCTGTGAATTTGCCTTCTAAGTACTGGACAGTGCTATGCAAGCTACCAAGGGAGAGAAACAATCAGCTATAATGCCTACATGCCACAACACCAAACCACAAACAACCACAACTGACACAGAAAAATAGTCATTAAAGGTGCAATTGTGACTCTTATGTCTTGGCACCAACCAGTTGACTAACTAAACTTGTAATGGAAACTTAGCTAACAATCCATGTCTAGTGGTATCACGGCTCTAAGAAGAGAACTTAATATTGACACTATACTAAATTTGTATAATTCCTAACTCTGTTCTGAATACTTACCCTTATGCCCACAGATAGGTGTAGCTCTCACCATCACCAAAGACGCTCCTGAGCAGAGACCATTACCGAGAGTCACAGCAGGTCAAAATGCAGAGAGCAACTGATTGTGGCATGTTGGGCCATAATAGATACACCTACAGTACACAATCCCTATACCTAAGGTTTAGGAAATATTACTGAAGAGTGTCAGAGATAGTGTAAGATCCAGAGTAACAGGGAGCATTCCATGAGATGGAGTCTTCTGGAGTCAATGGGAAAGCTACATAATGATACTTTAACATGGTCGATGCCTAAATAAGACCTGAACCATGCCACCATGAGTGGATGTGTTAATGTGTAAGAGGGGAATTTCTTGGAGTCCATACCCTAGCTCCAAGTTTATCTATTTCCTGTGTTCTTGTGGATGTAGATGATTTCTTTGGGTTGGTGTTTTTCTTCTTGTACTCTCTGAGGGCTGGGTTTGTGGATAGGTATTGTTTAAATTTGGTTTTATCATGGAATATCTCGTTTCCCCCTATAGTTATTAAGCTTTGTTGGATAAAGCATTCTGGGCTGGCATCCATGGGCCCTCAGTGTCTGCATACTGTCTGATCAGGACTTTCTGGATTTCATTGTTTCTGTTGAGAAATCAGCTGTAATTCTCATAGGTATGACTTTATATGTTACCTGGCCTTTCTCCTTTGCAGCTCTTAATATTCTTTCTGTATTCTGTATGTTTAATGTTTTCATTATTATGTGGCAAGATGACCTTTGCTTTTTGACTAGTCTATTTGGTGTTCTATAAGTTATTCTATTTTCATAGGCATGCCCTTCTTTAGGTTGGGGAATTTTTCTTCTATGAGTTTGTTGAATATATTTTCTGTGCCTTTGAAATTAACTTTTACTCCTTCTATCTATATTATTCTTAGGTTCAGTCTTTTCATGATGTTCCAGATTTCCTGCATGCTTAGTATTAAGATTTTGTTGAATTTAGTATTTTCTTTTCCTTCCTTCCTTCCTTCCTTCCTTCCTTCCTTCCTTCCTTTCTTTCTCTCTTTCTTTCTTCATTCCTTCCTTCCTTCCTTTCTTCCTTTTTTCCTTCCTTCCTCCCTTCCTTTCTTTCCAGAGTTTCTCTGTGACTTTGGAGGCTGTTCTGGAACTACCTCTTGTAGACCAGACTGGTCTCAAACTCACATAAATCCAATTGCCTCTGCCTCCTGAGTGCTGGGATTAAATGTGTGTTCCACCTCTGCCAGGCGAATTTAGGATTTTCTTTGACCAATGAATCTATTTCTGTTATCGTATCATCAGTAACTGATTATTCTCGTTTCCATCTCTTATATTCTGTTGTTTATGCTTACACTTGTGGTTCCTAATTGTTTACCCAGATTTTCTATTTCCAGAATTGCCTTGTTTTGTGCTGTCTGTATTTCCTCTGTTTCAGATTTCATATCTTGAATCATTTACTTCACTTGTTTGATTGCTTTTTCTTGGTTTTCTTTAAGGGATTTGTCAATATCTTTCAATTTTGTGTTTGTCTTTTCCTCCATTTCTTTAAAGGAATTTTTATTTCCTCTTTAAAGTCCTTAATTATTCTCATAAAGTTATTTTTTAGGTTTTTTTCTTCTACTTCATCTCTGTTGGGATGTTCAGGTCTTGCTATTGTAGCACCACTAGTTTCTAGTGGTGCCCTATTGCTCTTTATATTGTTGAGTGTATGATTACCTTGTTTTCTATGAAGCTCTTCCTCTAATCGGTATAGGTGGGGCTTGTGATTCAGGGTGTCTTTCTTTCTCTAATTGGTATAGTTGGAGTCTATGGCTCCATTGATCAGTCCTCCAGGCGCAAGTAGAGCAGAGCTTCCAAAGTGAAAGATCCTCCTGGTGGAAGTGGGACCAATGCTCAGGTGGTCACTCCTTGTGGTGCAGGTAGAGCTACAGTTCTTGAGGATGCTCCTCCTACTGGGAGGTGTAAGTGGGGTTGAGGGTGCAGTGATCAATATAGTAGTGGGATATCTCCAACCAAGAAATGGCATTGGATGCTGGCTGGGACACAGGTGCTCTTTCCCAGAGGAACTTTTTGTGAAAGTTTATGGAAGCTACTGATGGAAACAGCTAGTGTTGTTTCAGTCGGCAATCACTCATTGCTCCTGGGCCTAAATATGTGGCCTCTCTTTGACACTGCTCCAGGGTCTGAGGCTTAAACCTCCCTCTGGTTCCCCTGCTCTGAGCCCAAAGCTCTAGCCTTCCTCTGGTTCTGCTGCTTCAGGCCTGAAACTCAGGTTTACATCTGACTTGAAAATAAATTTAACATAATTTGTAATGCTTATGAGAAACCTAAAATAAGCTTGTATTAAATGTTTTAAAATAGATCAAAACACAAAGAAAAATTACCATAAGTGTGTTGTTTTGTCAGGGTACCTTTGAGGAACAGAATGTATAGAATTATATATATATACATATATTGTAGATATTTATTATATTTTTTATATTATTTATAAATATATTTATAGATATATATGTTATATATTTGTTATAGTAGCATATGTGATATATGTATTATATTGGTGATTTATTGTAATGGCACACAGGCTATCGTCCAGCCAGCCCAACAGTGGCTATCTACCAAGGGAAGATCCAAGAATCCAGTTGTTCAGTCCACAATATTAAGGCTGGATATCTCAGCTGCTTGTCAGTGTATACTGTAATACCAGAGAAATTGGCTCTAATGAAAGGAAGGAATGGACTTAGTAGTAAGAATGAGAGCAAGTAGGGAGAGAGAGAGAGAGAGAGAGAGAGAGAGAGAGAGAGAGAGGGAGAGAGAGACAGAGACAGAGACAGAGACAGAGACAGAGAGAGAGTGCTTCATATTCCCACATCCTTCTTGTAAGCTGCCAGCAGAATGTGTGACTCATATTAAAAGAGGATCTTCCCCTGTCAGAGATCTGGATTGGAAGTGAGCCTTTCCATTTCAAATTATTTAATTAAAAACAATATCCCTTAGGTGTATCCAGCCTTCATTAATTCTAGAAGTAGTCAAGTTGTCACATCTATCATCCTAAAGATATTTTTATTTTTTCACAATTAATTTTTCCTACATTATTTTTCCACTGGAGCCCACTTGTTTCTCTTTCAGCTGAGTTTTTACATTTGCCATGCTATAGGTATAACCAAAAATAAAAAAAGAATATATGCTATATTTACAAATACATGATAGATTTTTGTTGTTTTGAAAGAGAACAGTTTTAAGCAAATAAAAAAATGCTGTGCTATGCAAATGAATAAGGTAACAGAACAAATATTAAGAACTAATCAGTGATTGTGATTGGAGGAGAGTGCATGCTATTATAAATTGTAGAGCATCTTGAAGCACTGAGTACAAATTGTTATTAAAGTAAAGCAACTGTGTTTTAAAGGTTTATGCATGCATATGCAAGCATTAGTGTGCAGCATTGAAAATGTCTTTACTTTATCAAGTACATGTATAGGTGTTTATCTCTGTGGTGATGTGTGCGGAATGTGCAGTGCCCATGGGGGTCAGAAGAGTGATGCAGACCCCTGCAGTTGGAATTACAGGAGTATATGGCTGCATGGTGTGGGTCCTTGGAAGGGAACTCTTGTAAAAAAGTGTTTGTTTTCTTAACTGCTGAGGTCTAGTATTAATGTTCCTGTAGTTATAGAGAAAACATAAACTTTTGATGAATTCATTTCAGGTTGTTTTCCTTTGATTTGTGGTGTGGGACTTTGGCTTTATTTGTTGTTTTGTGGCCTGGTTTCTAGCACTGGAACATGTCTATAAGGCTAGTCATCATGTTTGATTATCAAAAGTTGTTCTTGTCTACCACACACATGGGCTCATTTCCCTCACCCTTTGCTTTCACCTTCTCTAGCAAGTATACCAGAATTTTATGCTATCTATTGCTATACTCTAGGCTCCAACCATTTGTGTGCCCCGTGATTACACTATTACTTGTAATTCTGTGTTAATTTATTTGGGCACACTACATAGAACATACAGTCCAGGGATAGCAAAATAATTAATTTTACTCTTTTCTTGTCCCTAAAGTGAATGTTCCCAAATGACTTCTCTTCTAGGGATGCACTTACGTGGTTTCCTGAATGGTCCATATGGATATCTTTGTGGTGAGGGGGAGGAAGTGCCAATAGATAAGGAAAATAGAATGATAATAATACCATATGACATTAAAATATAACATTGCCATCTTTTTCTGTGTCCATCACCTGGTGTGCTGCTCTTATTTATCATTAGCATCCCCAACACTGGCTTCTGTTCTGCCTATCTCATTGTCAGCTCAGCTTAATTAACTCTTAGTTTCATTGTTGTAATTTGTCACTATAAAATATTTTTGAGCACAAAAGGCTTTCTGTCTTTATCAATGTTTTTGTTTGTTTTGGTTTTTTTTTAGTGTGTTTATCAGAGTTATTCTTCCTTGTGTTCTGGTTTCAATTTGCATATTATTGTTTTGTCTTTTATTTTTCAGGATAAGCAGAAACTACAAGAGAGTGTACGACAAGGTGCTTCCATCATAGGTGCCTTAGTTAAAGAAAGAAGTTCTGCACTTGCTGGTCAGCTCCTGGTGGCATGAAAAGCACAAAGTCATCTATAAGCTTCCAAAGACAGGTCCCTAAGACTTTCTCTTGTACCTGCTTCCCTACCTCAATGTCTCTTCCTTGTGTGTGATAGAGTATTTTAGATGTGTTTTTTATCTTGCCACTTATAGAATGTGATGATTAGGTTTTTAAAATGGGTTAATGTTCATGTCCATGAAATTATGTGTGTCAAATAAAAATGGCTTCAACCATAGAAGGATAGATACATGAAAAATACTATCTTTATGTAAAGAACCTGTTCACTACTATAGGAAGGTCCAATTGAGATGATAAGGTGAACTATCTCTTTAAGGGATGAGAATATAGACAGCTTAGCTGTTATCTTAAATCTATGTTAATTAACTGATTGGCCATGTTATCTTGGAGATAAAAAGCTTCATAATTATTCTTAATTCTAAAACTGGCCTTTTACCATGTGATACATCTTTTAGCCTTGGTTTGAAATTCATCACAACTTACAAAGAAGAGGGGGGCTGGGTAATTGGCTCAGTGAGAAAGCATTTACTGAGTGTCCAGCAACATCACAAAAGAAAAGAGAAGGCTTGGTAATGTGGGGTATAAACAGGAAATGGAATTCTCAAATTCCATTTCTCAAAGTCTGTAGAGCGTCATGAAGGTTGAGTTGCTTGTGTCAGTTCCTAGATGTGGTCTTCTGGAAGGCAGGGCTGCCTGAGCTGTGGAGTTGGCTACTCTTGATGCAGGAACTGTAGCCTTGCAAAACAAAGATTTTATTCTTCCAATTTCTATTGGCCATACATATTAACTCTTAATATTTCCCTTATGTTGATTTAATAATTGTATATATAATACAATCATTAAGATGCCTTTTTCTTCTATACATAAATCTGTTTGATTGAAATATGTTAAATCAGAATATGTTGGGACTTACATTGCATGAAGAAATTATAAGAGCTGCGTGAAATGTGTTTGTTAAAGATTGTCAATAAAGATATCTACTTTCTGAAATATCTCCCATAACGTGTTAACTGAATTCCTCTATATGTTTTTTGAGTTTCAATATAACATCAGAGTTAATGTGTTACATTTGAATGGTAGATGAGATCTCAAGTAATATTATTGTATTAGAGTTTATATTCATGTTTAACAATAGAGGGCAGAATGTAATGGGCATAGATTAGTTATTGTGGGTCTTCTAAAATGAAATGGCTTCATTGACTATAAATGTGGATACAAATTAGTGAGCTTATCATTTGTTCTCTGTATTAAGAAATATAAATCAACTAATGCAAATTCACAGAAGTGAAAGTGTAACATGAAAAATAAAAGTATGCGGATACAGATATTGCGGTTCAAGCTTCAAGCTGGAGATCATAAAAACAAAGCTGCTGGTCACTAGCTCTTATTCTTCCTCAGACTGGAAGTTGACCCTGGCTCCATCAAACCTCAGACTAACCCCAGACTTCTATGTTGTCCTCAATGTGGCTAGAGAATGAATGCCTGATACTGACTACTGAAGACCCTGCTCTAAGTTTAATACCCCTCTAGTGCTGAGATTAAAGGCATGTGGTCCCAGATGTTGAGATCGTCTTTGTGTGAGTTGTTTCTGTTTAGGACTACATCAATCTTGTGTATGTCTGGATGGCCTTGAACTCACAGAAATCCATTTACCTTTTAATCCTGAATGCTAGGATTAAAGGTGTGTACCACCACCTCCCAGCTCTATGGCTGCTGGAATTTAAAGGTGTGTATTACCACTGCCTTATCTCTAAAGCTGGAGTCTGACTTTGATTTCTGAATCCTCAGACAAACTTTAATAAATCATAAATAGCATCATCACATAAAATATATAAGGAATGTACATATTTGGTTAGGACTTCTATGAGCCTGTCAATATGGCCAGGTGTAGGAGTAAGGCCCCCAAAAGAAGTCCACATTTAGCTCATAAAAGTCAGTGAAAAGTTTTAACTTTGAAAGTGCTCATAGGGCACAAGGAAGACTGTAGCAAGGCTTAAAGAGATGGTGAGTGGTGTTAACTCCCCATACCATCCCTTGGCACATCTACACATTAGCAAGACTGCTCTATAGAGTGTTGGGTCAGTCAGCATAGGTTTTTATTTAGTATAGAGTATTAGGAGGACAGGCATTTACCCAAGGTGAAAATTAGTGGCTCATACATTTAAGATATAAAAGGATGCCTCTCTTACATTGTTTACATGAAGAACCTTTTTCAGAATATTAAAACCTTTACAGATGCATTGTTTCGTGGTAAATAAATGCTGTGGCACTGAAGCCAGTTTAAAAACAACAACAGAACAATTCTTAATTGACTTGCACAATGTCTCAGGGTTCTATTGTAAGGAGAGACAGGGCTTCCATAGGAAGATTGGAATTAGTTTAAGCCTTTTTAATATGGCAGTGACTCCTGGCAAGGATATCCAGAGGAGCAGCTAGAGATGTGAAAGGATTCTGTACTGAACACTGAGGAATGGGAAGAGGCAGGAAAGGCAGGAGCAGAGCTCATCCCTGGCTGGATGAGAGTCTCACTACCACTCAGCCTTGGGAGAGACTTGGTGGCTAAGAGATAAGGGTCAATTATTTTAAGATGTTTGTTTAAAGACCCTGAAGTCAATTTACATTGTTATCACCATTTTGTGACTACAATGACTTTAATAACCTGTCCATTCTAACTTTATCATCCCAAATCCCTTAAAAATAGTGATTATGCTGAAACTGTTTCTAGTTGTTGGAAAAGTTTGTAAACATTTTAATCCAAACCTGTACTACTTAGTTAAAAGAGATTTAAAGAGTTTTATTTTAAAACTTCAAAGCTGAGTGATAGGATCAATGATTTATATTGCTAAGAGTTATGTTACAGCAGGTCTCCCCGCCGGCCTCCTGGTCCTGCCGCCATTGTCCTGCAACCACATGTGCCCCAAATAACACTCAGAGACTCTGTATTTGATACAATCCTGTTGGCCAGTTACCATTATTGTTAATGGGCTAGCTCTGCCTTAATCATTAACCCATTTCTACTTATCTAAGTATTTCCACGTGGTCGTCTTATCGGGGAGCCGCGCGGCAGGCGTCCTGCTCCTTCCCGGGCTACATCTCGACTCCGCCTTCTACTTCCTCTTTCCTCCTCCTAGTCTCCTAGCCCCACCTATCTAGTTTTCTATTGGCCACAGGGCTTTATTAACAGTATGAGAAACATATATACAGAATCACATCTCCCATCAGAGTTATAGTACATTTTACATTAAAATATTCCATTTAAGATGTGACTTATTGCCAGCCCCCAAAATGGACCTGATTGGAGCAATGGGGGAATGAAGAAAAGAGAGATCCAGAGGAGATGAGGACATGAGGGAGCAGGAAGATTGAGTCAGGGGGAAGAATAGAGGAGAGCAAGAAAAGAGATACCATAATAGAGAGGGCCATTATAGGTCTAAAAGAAATCTGGCACTAGGGAAATATCCAGGGATGTACAAGGATGCCTCCAATTAACAATCTAAGCAATAGTGAAGAGGATACCTTAAATACCCTTCCCTGATAATGAGATTGCTGAATACCTTATATGCCATCCTAGAGCCTTCATCCACTAGCTGATGAAAGCAGAAGCAGGCACCCACAGGTAAACACTGAGCCAAACTCCTGTAATCCAGTTGCAGAGAGGGAGAAGTGATGAGCAAAAAGGTCAAGACCATGCTAGAGAAACACACAGAAATCACTGACCTAAACAAGGGGAAACTCATGCACCCCAGTCTGATATCTGGGAAACCAGCATAGGACTGACCCAGACCCCCTGAACGTGGAAATTAGTTAGGAGGGTTGGGCAGTCTATGGGGCCTCTAATATTGGATCAGTATTTATCCTTAGTATATGAATGGACTTTGGGTGCACATCCCAAATGTAGGGATATTCCCTCAGCCTAGACACATGGGGCTGCTCCAAATGATATGACAGACTTTGAAAATCCCCCATGGAAGACCTCACCCTCCCTGGAAAGCAGAAAGGGAATGGGATGGAGATTGGCGGGGACAGCAGAGGAAGAGAGAGTGAGGGAACTGGTACTGACATGTAAAACAAGCTTGTTTCCAATGTAAAAAAAATAATATCATAAAAAACTTAATTAAAAAAAGAGAAATGCAGGTACACACAGAAAGGCTAAGATTAATGGTCTGGGATTTCAGATGGAAAACCCTCAGTGGCCCAGAAGCTCAATGTGTTTACTATATGGAGTTGGACAGAGAAGAGAGGTTATTTTATAAAACTGAACAGGGAGATGGGGTTATTATATTCAGCTGAATACTGGAGCAGGATTAGCTAGGCACAATCTCTGTAGGTGTCTTAGTTAGGTTTTATATTGCTGTGTGGAGATATTGACCACAGAAATACTTATAAAGGAAAACAGTTATTGGGGTTGGTTTATAGGTTTAGAGGTGTAGACCATTATCATCTTGGTAGGAAACATGGTAATATGCAGGTTGACATGGTGCTGGAGAAGGAGCTAAGAGTTCTACATCTGGATTGGCAATCATTTCCTCTTCCTTTTCTGTTCAGAAAAGAACAGGCCTCCCAAGGAGATCAACAAAGCACACCATATCAAGTTAGAGTAGGACTAAGCACCTCCCCTTGTTTTAAGGCTGGGTAAGGCAACACAGTATGAGGAAGAGTCCCAAAAGACAACAAAAGAATTAGAGACAACAGCTGTTCCCACTGTTAGAGACCACAAGAGGACCAAGCTACACAACTGTAACATATATGCAGAGTGCCTTGGTCAGTCCCATGCACCCTTCCTGGTTGTCAACTAACCTTTGAATCCAGGTTAGTTGATTCTGTGAGTTTTCTTGTGCCCTTGACCCCTCTTGCTCCTGCAAACTTTACTCTCTCTTCAGCAGGATTCCCTTAGCTTAGCCTAAAGTTTAACTGTGGGTCTCTGCATCTGTTTCCCTCAGTTTTCTGGATGACCCATCTCTGATGAATATTGGGGTAGGCACCAATCTATGAGTATAGCAGAATATTGTTAGGTATCATTACACTGACATCTTTTTTCCTCCAGTTGTGTTTGGATCTATCCTAGGTCTCTGGCCATGTAGCCTCTGGGTCCTGGTGCTCCAGGCATTGTCAGGTGTGTGCTCAATCTCATGGCATGGGTCTCAGTCTTGTTTCTGGTTTTAGCGGAATTGCTTTGAGTCTCTCTCCATTTTGATGGTGGCTATTGACTTGCTGTATATTGCTTTAATAATGTTTAGTTATGTTCCTTGTATTTCTAATCTCTCCAGGACTTTTATCATGAAGGGATGTTAGGTTTTGGCATCTAAGGAGATGATTGTGTGGTATTTTCTTTCAGTTTGTTTATATGATGGGTTACATTGACAGATTTTCACATGTTGAACCAACCCTGCACCTCTGAGATAGAGCCTACCTAATTATGGGGATGACCTTTATGATGTGTTCTTGGATTCAGTTTTTGAGCATTTTATTGAGTAATTTTGGTTCAATGTCCATGAGTAAAACTGGTCTGTAATTCTATTTCTTTATTTCTATGTAGGGTTTGGGAAATCACGGTGACCGTGGCCTTATAAAAACCATGTGTGACAATGTTCCTTCTGTTTCTGTTTTGCAGAATAATTTGCAGAATATTGGTATAAGCTCTTCTTTGAAACTCAGGTAGAATTCTTCACTAAAACCATCTGTCACTGGGCTATCTTTTATTTTTTGGTTTTTTTGGTTATTGCTTTGTTTGTTTCTGGTTATGAGAATATTTCTCATATTAGTAACTGTTTCTATTTCATTGGGGGCTTTAGGAGCCTTTAAGTAATTAATCTTGATTTAATTGTGGTGAGCTAGGAGGTCGTGATACACACCTTTAATCCTAGCACTCAGGATTAGGAGTAGGCAGATTTCTGTGAGTCCAAGGCCACCCAAATCTACATAACATTGATCCAGTCCTAAAGGGAAATAGCTCACACAATGGTGACATCAGCATCTGGGATCACATACCTTTAATTCCAGCATTAGGAATTATATAAGACAGGAGCAAGGTCTCAATATTGGACATCCATTCTCCAGCCACATTGAGAATACAAATGTCCCAGCCCCAATTAAATCAAGAGGTAAAAGCTCTCTGGTAGGTTGGCTGCTTTGCTGCCCTGATCTTCAGCTTGAACCCCAATATCTGTCTCGTGTTGCAAAAAGGTGATATATTTTGTCTTTAAAAGTCTGTATTTTTCTGAAAGACATACTTTTGTTATCATAGAATGGTCATAGGATAAATTTTAGTCTGAACAATGATCCCAAAGTGCTGGGAAATTCTAAGGATAACATCATAGTTGGTAGTTTAAGGATAAAAGTCGATCTAAATATTTAAAGAGGTTTTCAAAGTAGTTTCCTGGGATATTAAATGATATTGAGTTAAAATTGTGGACATTTAAAACAAAAGTAAAGTAGCTAATGCTTACTGAATGATTAGCACATTTGAAGAACTGATCTTAATGATTTATATATACTTCATAATTCATGGGATTATTCATAATTTTATATGTTAGGTAATAGCACTTATTGCTATTTACAAAATAAGGAAACCAAGGCACATTTTAAGTGACTAGTTCATAATTCACCAAAAAGTAAGAGGGAGCAATGATAATAAATTTGTTTTTCTGTCCTTAGACCAGGTATTTCTAATAAAATGGTATGTAATATTATAAAATATACTTTTTAGTATTACTTAAAGCTCTCTAAGATAGTACACTCAGTTTTTTCAGTAACAAAATTTTTTATAGATAAAAAGGAATATCAGGGCCCATAGAGATGACTCTGCTTCATCTAGACATAAGGTCAGAGTGCTCAAAACAGTCCTTACTCTTCCAAGGTTAAAGTCATAGGGCCTAAAGGTCTAAGGTGTGGCTACTGTAGAATGTTTGATCTGGACTGTGATGTCTTATCTAAGGAACAAGAGACTTGGTCAGAGGTGTGGTTACTCTTGACCTTCAAGGCCAGATAATAAGAAATTTAGTCTAAGGTGTCGTTACCAAATGTTTGGAGAATTAAGGAAAAAAGTCTGTTTCTTCCTTGTATCTTGACAAAGAAGTCTTTTGCCATGTTCTGATGGGAGATGTTATTTTGTAAATATGTTTCTCATACTGGCTAATGAATAAAGCACTGTTGGCCAATAGGAAAGCAAAATAGGCGGTACTAGGAGACTAGGAGGAGAGAGGACCAGGGAGAGCAGAGGTCTGGGCCCTCTCGCTGGTAAGATGAGATCACGTGAAAATACTTAGATTAATAGAAATGGGTTAATATTTAAGACAGAGCTAGCCAACAGATTTATATCTAATAGAGAGTCTCAGTGTGGTATTGGGGGCTGGAGTGGAGGTGGGCCCCGGGCCAGCAGGGAATACATACTCGTTACATATGGCGCCACAAAGTGGCTAATAAGAACTTCCACTTAAAACTAAGAAAAGCTTAAGAAATATTTTAGAAACAAAGGAACAAAGACAAGCAAGACTTCTTGGTAGCAGTATTTCTGTGTTGGACTCTGTTTTACTAGAGACTCCTTTGTTTGTGCAGCTCCTGACTCAGCATAAGCAGCAAAAAGCACATTACTTTTAAGGAGCTCTGCTAACAATTCATTGGTGTGTACGAGAGCTGGCAATGGCAGTGACCACATCTCCAAGCTGGCAGCATGCTGTTGGATGTGGCATAGACCAGGGCTGTGAGCACAGCTCTCAGTCCCGGCAGTAAAATAGCCGCTGCCATCTTGGATTGAATGCAGCTAAAACTGTGGCTTTCATTTTAGCGATGTTGTTGTTTACCAGATAAAAGACTCGTGGCCAGAAATAGATAGTTACAGTAAAGACAGATGCATATTAAGAAAAACTGCTAAAGGTTTACTGTAGCATGTCTGTTTTCCACTAGCCCTCCTGGTCCCATCTCTGTGCCAGCCCCAAATATCATGCAGAGATTCTGTATTTGATACAAGCTGTTGGCCACTTATTATCATTGTTTATTGGCTAGCTTTGTCGTAATGATTAACCCATTTCTATTATTCTAAGTATTTCTATGTGGCTCACCTTACCTGAGAATGGTGGGCCGGCATCTTGCTTCCTCTAGGCTCTACATGCTGACTCCTCCAAACTACTTCCTCTTTCCTCCTCCTAGTCTCCTAGCCCCACCTATCTTGCTTTCCTATTGGCCACAGTGCTTTATTCAATTAACCAATATGAGAAACATATTTACAGAATAACATCTCCAATCAGTTTACAGTGTATTTTAAAATATACATAGGCTTGGGAGAGAAAAAAAAAACAGGATACAATGGTTTAAAACAGAAAAAAGGAAGTAGAGTGCTGGTGTGGTGGCACACACCTTTAATTCCAGCACTCAGGAGACAAAGGCAAGCAGATCTCTGTGATTTCAAAGTAAACCTAGTATGCAGAGTGAATTCCAGGACAGATAAAGGTTACACAGAGAAACCCTGTCTCAAAATATGAAAAAATAGAAGTAAAAGAAATAGAGTAATAAAAAAAGCCACGTAAAGATAGAAAGCACAGAGAAACTTTGGATATTGTACGCTGTTCTGTTATCTTTAAATTGTTTGACTGCTGAGGAAATAACAACAACTGATAAAAGAAATGCTACTGGATTAATTCAATTTATATATTTTAAAAATGCTTCAACTTCAAAATTTAAGTCTAAGGACAAGTTACTGGGGAAAAGGATTTCTATTTTTGTTTCCACGGAAAATGAAAAGCTGTGGATTTCTTCCAAATTAATGTAGTTTGATCAAGCAAGACCCCCTAAACAATGTCCTAGGTGATCCACCATTCAAAACAGTTGGGACAAGCCAGCCTTGCAGACTACAGCCAAGAATTCTGCATCTTCTTAGGATCCCCATGACAGTGCCCACTACCAGCAGGAAGTAGTTTGAAAAGAATGATGCCCAAATATTGTTTATAAATATTTGTTTTCATTTAAATGGGGATGGTTTTAAATGGTTAATTATCACAACCAATCTCCTTTTAAAGGTAAAAAGGAGGGATTATGTTTGTTTTGAAATAGATTTTCATTTATTGATACAAATTTAAGGTCAATTTTGTGATTTAGTATATTTCTCCTCTTGTTTGGGTATTGTGTTTATATAGCTCAGTTAGAAATGTAATGTATAATTTAGTGCAGATTATAGCTAGTTACCTATAGTAGTCCAAACTTACAGTTAGGTGAGTAGGTTTTCTAGATATACAGAGATGTATATCTGAGATGAATAAGCATTCTTCAAACCTTTCAAAGACCTATAGAATATGGCATTTAAAATGGTTTAGGGTTTTTCTTGAAAGTGAGACATAACTGCCCCTGGCAACACCACCTGCATCAGAAAGGAAGATGGACCTTGAAGAAATACATTATGAAGTTTGCTTCCAATATGGCAAGACTAGCCATTTGGACAAGATACTGCTCTTGTCTGGACTGGTTGACTTTATGCTGTATAAACTGGACATACAGGACCCACAGGAAAGTAACTGCTGATGCAAGATGGACATTTCTACAGGGTTCCTGCTTCATGGAAGAGTCTGCCAGACAGTGTGCAGGACACAGAGAAAAGTGACTGACAAACTGATGGGAGATGTTATTCTGTAAATATGTTTCTCATACTGATTAATAAATAAAGTAATGTGGGCCAATGGGAAAGCAAGATAAGTGGGGCTAAGAGACAAGGAAGAAAGAGGAAGTAGGAGTCAACATGGAGAGCCCGGAGAGGTAGCACACCAGCCGCTCTGGCCAGTAAGATGACCACGTGGAAATACTTAGATAAGTAGAAATGGGTTCATCATTAAGACAGAGCTAGCTGATAAACAATGATAGTAACTGGCCAACAGGATTGTATCAAATACAGAGTCTCTGCATGTTATTTGGGGCTGGCGCAGCAGTGGGACCGACTGGCAGTGGGGAAAAACCTGATGGTAACAACATACTGCCAATACAGGTGGACAGTTTAAAGTTTCCTGCTTTGCTGAGGAGTCTGCCAGGACACACTATGGCCTATGAGCTGAAGATGGAACATTACAGAAGAACTTCGGGTGACTGACCAGGCAATGAGTTTAGAACTCTGTCATTTATAGAGTTTATATATTATCCTTCTGAGGTCTTTGAAGTAGTTGAAGACAGATAGTTATGGTTATAGTTTTCCTTAGTTAGGATTAAAGATAAATTACATATAGGACTTCAGACTCATAAAGATAGGATAGATGATCGCATATTTTCTTCAAATCTTGCTAAATGTTAATGAACTAAACATTATTAACCGTGGTTATTATTTGATAACTGTTTTGTTATATATTTTGTTATGTTAAGGTTAAAACCCTTTTTTTTATTTTAGGCAGAAAAGAGGATATGATGGGAGATGTCATTCTGTAAATATGTTTCTTGCAATGGTTAATGAATAAAGCACTGTTGGCCAATAGGAAAGCAAGATAGGCAGGACTAGGCGGTTAGGAGGAAAGAGTAGGGAGGAAGGAGGAGTCAACATGGAGAGACTAGAGAAAGCAGAACATCGGCCCGCTCCCCGGTAGGATGAGACCACATGGAAATACTTAGATTCATAGAAATGGGTTAATCATTGAGACAGAGCTAGCCGATAGGAAAATAGTAACTGGCCAACATTATGTCAAATACAGAGTCTCTGCATGTGTTTGGGGGCTGGCACGGCTCTGGGTCCATGGCAGGTGTAAAAACCTTACTCCCTACAATGTTCTCCATTTTAGTTGGGGTATTTAAGAATGTTGAAGAATAAACTTGGGGCATCCAGTATTCACTGGATTTCCCTCCCAACTCTAACCTGTGTCTCAGTCTTTTCTTAGCATCTTTTCCTGCCATTTCTCAATATACACTCCCCTTCTCAGATATAAACCTGGCAAGTTGGCTGAATCCAACTGCAGCCCCACAAAGATGGGCTACACCAGAGGAGGTCTAGAAAATAGCTTAAGAATAAGAAAGTAGACTGTCTTCCCTAGCCATCAGCAACTCTGAGTCATATATACTCAATAATGTTTTGTATTATGGGAAGTTTTTATAAGCAGTGAATTGAAAGCAGTATGGAGAACATGGACAGAATGAAACCAGTTTGTGCTTCTCTTCTTGTTAGATATACTGGATCCTTTAATTTTTATAAATGTCTTCAAAGTTTAAATACATTATGTAGCTAGGTGGTGGTGGTGCATGCCTTTAATCCCAGCACTCAGGAGGCAGAGACATGTTGACCTCTTTGAGTTTGATACAAGCCTGGTCTATAGAGTAAGTTCCAGGACAGCAAGGAGTATTTCACAGAGAATCCCTATCTTAAAAAAACAAAACAAACAAACAAACAAACAAACAAAAAAAAACAGTCCCTTCCCCTGGAATTCTATAGTATCCTGGAGAGCTCATGGCATTTCATGATGTCACTAGTGTTGTAGCAATACCAACTGCCATTAGGGCAATTCTTCAGTGCCTCGTGGTTATATCAGTAGCCATGTTGTCAAGACTGGGGTCTCTGTTTGGAAGAGAAAATGGAGAACATCTAGAGGCCAGAGATAGACAGAAAGAAGCTGCTGTTAGGTCTCAAAATAAAACAGGAGCAAATAAGTGGACATGGCCTAGGCACAGTGAGTGCTGGGATGTTGATGATGTCATGGGGAATAGCCTTTTCAGCCCTGCTATTTATTTATCCATAAATGAACCAGAATCCCAGGTTTCCTTTCCAAGATCCTCTCTTGGAATATGTGGTAAGACATTCAGCACCTCCTTTTTTATAAATCAAGAGGTTTTTTTTTTTTTAGCTTGATTAGAAGCCCCATAGTACATCCCTTTTTGAGAACTGAGCTAGACTTTCTACACATTAAATAAGAATGTCTCATTCCTTCCTCAAAATCCCTCTATTCATCAATATGAGAAGCCACAGTGGCATGTAATGGGAGATGTAATTCTATAAATATGTTTCTTGTATTGGTTAATGAATAAAGCACTGTTGGCCAATAGGAAAGGGAGATAGGAAGGGCTAGGAGACAATGAGGAAAGAGGAAGTAGGAAGTAGGAGTCAGCATGGAGAGCCTAAAGAGAACAGCATGGCGGCCGGCTGTCCGATAAGATGACCACATGGAAATACTTAGATGAGTAGAAATGGGTTAATCATTAAGATAGAGCTAGCTGATAAGAAATTATAGTAACTGGCCAACAGAATTATATCAAACACAGAATTTCTGTGTGTTATTTGGGGCTGGTGAGATGGTGAGACCAGGCTGCCAGTGGGGAGGAGCAAAGAGTAGGACCAGGCAACCTGCGGTGGGAAAAACCTACTCGTAACAGGCATGAATATAGTTGCAGAGAGATCACTTTCTTCATAACAAGTGATTGAAGGCACAATCAGGATGAACCTTCATGACTGGTTACAGTGTGGGTATTGGTTCAAAGTTGCAGTCATGGAATCCATATGCTTAGCTTTTAAAAATTGCCTCAGGGTTCCTTATGTGATATAAAATGCAGAATTCATGGTTGCTGAGAAAGTATGATGACCTATTGGCCTAAGAAACTGAAATAGTGGCTCCATCAAGAGAGCAAGCCCTCAGGCTGAGTGTGGGGCTGTGCTCTCTGCATCAGACACCACAACAGTATTAGTTGCAGGCCACTGTGAGTCACAGTGAAATTCTTGCTATTCAGGAAAAAGAATGGAGACTGAAAAATTAAAAATAGTAGCTATAGACATTCTTTAGGATGTAGAATGAAGGCCTACCATGTACAGGCTTGGGTACAATGAGTAAGACTGTCATCACTGGCCTTGGTGACCCTACTTTTGAAGTAGAAGCAGGATGACCTAAGCTCAAGGTGAACCTTCAAAGCCAGTGTAAGGTCAGCTTTGGAGACATGAGACCCTATCTCAATAAATAAAAGAAACACACTCCCCCCACCCCCCCAAAAAAACAAAAAAATAAACAAAAACAAAAATATTATATGAAATATTCGATTTAGTGAGGATGCTACCAAATAATCCAAACAGTTGTTAAAACATCTGAGTCTATTTAACAGCAATAATGAGCCCTGGCTTGTCTAATGCAGTATTCTCTTCCCATTTAAACTTAATAATGCTTGCAGGGTTTCTGTGAAGTCAGTCTGGGTCAACATTCTGACATGACAATTATGAAAAGGCAGATGCAGTGGTGGAGGACCTATGATCACCCTGTATGCCAGACAAATACAGGTTTTGGCCAATTGCATCACAAATAGGAAGATCTTGTTCTTTACTTGGGGTTTTAAAAATCTGATTTACATCTGCATCCTGAACTTCATCTGGATGCAGTCTTTTATTTTCACTTTGTAAAACTAGTTCAGCTTAGAGGAAGAAGCATCCAAAAGGCAATCTTAGTGATGATTTGACCCAAATAGAAACATAACTGAAGAATCTGTATGGGACTCATAATAAAAAAAAAATGGACTCTTGAATTTGTTGATTTACTGGTACAATCAGATGTTTTTTTCACTTCTTTTCCTTATCCTGCCTTTACATTGAAGTCCTTAATTTGGTTGCACTCTAGCTATTCAGTATAAGTGGATACCAAACCCTTTTAGGTTTTTGTTACTAATCTGTGTTACTAACTTTCAATGGTTTGAATACCTGCCCTATCCCACTCCTCATCCTGTGTGTGGTTTTAAGACCCTGTGAAGTTCAGGGTTCCCTATTCTTTTCCTGTTTGAATACAAATTCATTTTCTCTAATACAACCTGAGTTTTAAAAAAAGAACAAAAAACAAAACTATTCTTGAACTGCCCACTTCAGGAATTTAGTTGTTGGCTTTACTGAATGGAGGTATGCATGACCCTATGCTAAAAGAATTCTATTCACAGACATTTCCGTCTGTTTGTTTTCAGATCAGCTACTGCTCACATGAGTATGGAAAAGAGCCAAATTATTTAAACAAATTAAATTCTAAGGATCCCAGTGTGAATATCCACAAACTCTGCTATTAACCAGCAACTTAAGATAAATTGAATATGTGATGATGGCCCGGAAAAAACCTATAGACTAGTGGTTGTTGATTATGGTTGGGAATCTTAATGAATATTAAAAGATTTGGATTAACTATGCAGTTATACAGACCATACCACTCAATCCCAAACCCATGGGTATTGTAAAATACATTTTAATTTTGATTTAGTTTTAATTGCTGTTTCGTATTAGACAAGTATTTATTTCTGAAGATGTAGTTTTATACTCTCAATCCATTAAAATGGGTAATATGTAATTTTATATCATTATAAAGAACTAATGATTGTCTTTGTGTGTGTGATTACACTGCCATGTGTATTTACACATAGCAGTGAATTCAATAAAGGCCAGTTTGAAAAAAATGGAAATTTACTTCTTTTTAGACTCCTACTTTTCTTCTGATTATCATTCTTGGTACATAAAGTGAAAGGCATGTTGGAGAGACAAGGAACTTAACATTTTTCTATTTTTCATTACTTTTGACCCCATGCTAAAACTTAAAACTAAAACTTTCTATAAAGAAACACAATCCAAACCCTATCTCAAAGAAACCAAAAAATGAAAAACAATTCAGAAGTTTTGCCTTAGAGTATAATATTTTTATTAATTTCTCTGTGTATCTGTACTGAGTACAAGTTCAGAGAAGCAGAGAGCACAAGCATATAACTGTAAAAAAAAGATATGTGCTTAGAAGAGAAAAAAGAATATGAGAACAAGAAGAACTAGGAACTAGGGGTGTTTGTCACAGTGAAAATGAAGCAAAAGCACTTAAAGCATGCACACAATATATTTGTTTTTAACTCTAATTATGCATAAACAATTAGCAATATCATTGGCCAATTGGACACCTTTAAAGAGATAACTGAATAGCCTTTAAATGTGGGCAGCCTGTCTATCCTATGACCTAAAATGAAATTGTACTTCCTTTTTTACTATTTACAAATCAAATTATTATATTGTAAGTCTATATTGTCCTTCAGGGAAATAACCCTATTCATAGTATCCTTTTCAGCATTTTGACACACAGTGTGTAAATCTTTCAGCTCATAGCCTTCCATATTAAGGTATAATGAACTATAAAGCTCCTGCCTTTGTTACTGATATTGCTCATGAGAAAGCCCCACAACCCTTGCTGGCCTTTGCTACTCTTCATCTTAATTTGATTTTTGTATCCCCAAGAATATTCACATTTGTTTCGGAAAATCACTCTTAGATGATGTTACAGCTCACCCAGACTGCTTGCTCTTGCATACATACACTCAGCAGATGGAGTTACAGACTAGACCTATTTCACCTGATTACTAAGAGGCTGCATATCTCTCTGGTCAATTTCTTCAGTTCCTAGGCCAGAGAGGAGGCCCAGTGGTTAAGAATACTTTCTGTTCTTCCAGACTGAAGTTTGGTTCCCAGAACCCATGGTAGAACACTCACAATCACATTTAACTTAAACTTTAGATTATTCAGGATTGTCTTATGATCTCCACAAAAACTTGCACACACATTGTGCGTGCATGCATGCACACACACACACACACATACACACACACACAAGTAAAAATACTAAGCATTAAAAAAAGGAACTCTAGTTCTTACAGACAATTTACATGAGAATAAAATGATTCTATTTTCATAATGGCTTACTCAAAAATGTGAGAATTGGAACATTATGAATACTTATAGAGCTGTCACTGTAGAAGATAATCCAGGTGAGCCGTTTCTAGCATAGTAGAATCTACAGATTTGGTACTTTCTATAGATTTGGTACTCAAGATTAATTTAGATTTCTATTCACCTCTATTCTTGAACTTTCCAATAGAAGCACCTACTCTTCCTTGGTATTCCTATTGCATCTGTTGGTACTTCTACTTAGTGATGACATGCTGTATTGAAACAGTCTTCTTTCATATCCACATATACACCTTTGGCTTTAAAATGTAATTAAACAAAGCTAAAGATTATGTTTTTATTTAAAATTTTTCTGTTCACTTACATACCAACCACAGTTCCTTCTCTCTCCCTTCCTCTCACTTCCTTGCTACCTCCCCCCAACCCACCCCCATCCACTCCTGAGAAAAGGTAAGGCTTCCCATGATGAGTCAACAAAGCCTGGCACTTTAAGTGGAGGCAGTACCAAGCCTCTCTTCCCTGCATCAAGGCTGACAAAGGTATCCCACCATAGAGAATAGGCTCAAAAAACCACCTCATGCACCAGGGATAGATCACAGTTCCACTGTCAGAGGTCTCTTAAACCAAGCTACACAATTGTTGCCTACATGCAGAGGACCTAGTTCTGTAACATGAAGGCTCCCCATCTGTCTGTCTAGAGTTCATGAGCTTCCACTAGCTTGGGATGGCTGTCTCTGTGGGTTTCCCCATGATGACCTTAACCTCCCCCTCTTTGACTCCCTCTTTTCTCATATAATTCCTCCTCTCTCTCTTCAACTGCACTCCCAGAGCTTGGCCAGGTGCTTGTCTTATGGATCTCTGCATCTGCTTTCATCAGTTATTGGGTAAAGGTTCTATGACTACAATTAGTGTAGTCACCACTCTGCAGGAGACAGCCAGTTCAGGTACCCTCTCCACTACTGCTAAAGGTCTTAGCTGGGGTTATCCTTGTGGATTCCTGGGAATTTCCCTAGTACCAGGTTTCTCCCTAAACATACACACTAGCTCCCTCTATCAAGAAATCTTTTTCATTATTTTCCCACTCTGTCCCTCTTCCAACTCGACCATCCCATTCCCTCATGTTCTCACCCCCATCCCCTCCCTTCTACTCTCCCCAGTTTACCCAAGAGATCTCATTTGTTTTCCTTTTCAAGGGTGATCTATGTGTCTCTCTCTCTTAGCTACCTGGTTAAATGCAGGCTTAGTTGAAAGGATACTAGCCAGTTAAGTACTTTTTAAAGTAAAACTTAATTTTAGTTCAGTATCAGTACCAACAATTCCAAAATATGAGCCTTGTTTAGTGATGGACCTTGTTATATGTAAGAAGTCACTGGAGCATATGTGATGTTATGGTCTCTATTCATATATTTTTACTTATCTCTTGTTTCAAGCCTCAATACTAAAAGAAAGTTCATTCCAGGTATTTCTTCAGCTCCTGTTGCATCAGGGTTATGTGAAGATCCTGGGTCTTAAGCATTGGTACAAGAGAACATTCCCCCAGTTCTTATTTATAAGCCTTCACTACTGAGCAGCAAGGATCATCACATCTTTGTAGGTTCAGAAATCAGAGGCATCAGCACATCCAGGTCCCTGTATTCCTGGGTTACATCATAATCTTTTAATTCTCCAACTCTATCTTTGACTCATTCATCTCTTGCTTTCCTAGGCTTCACTAGGATTTCTGTTTTGCAGAAGGTTCAGCAGCAATTTTAATTTAGGTTCTTGCTTTCCTCATTTCAAGAGCTTCAAGTACAGGGGAGAGAAAGACTAAGGAGCAAAACACCAATGAATAACTGAGGTGATATATTATTTATGATTTATTTAAGCTTGCTTGAAGATTTGGAAAGCAAAGCCAGCCTCAAGATACAAAGATCAGGCAGTGGTAATTCACACCTTTAATCCCAGAACTCAGGATTAAGAGGTAGACAGATCTCTGACTATTAGATCCAAGACTATTCTGGGATACCAGAGTGAACTGGAGCTCATTCCTTTTATTCAAGGATTTGAGAGATATAAAAGGTAGAGAGTTAGTTCAGTCTGAGAGTTAGTCTCTAACCACATTGAGGAAAGCATTGCAGTCTGAGTGAATCGGAGGAGCAGTCTGAGGATCACCCCTTTTGTCTGAGCATAGGAAGAGGTATGAGTTAGTGGCCTGGTGCTTTGCTTCTTTGATTCAAAGCTTGAAGCATGAACCCAATTATCAGACTCTGGGACATTTATTTATATGTTAAAAATAACTCAAGTAGTACTATCTTCAGCAGGTCAAATATTAAGGGAGGGATATGATAATAAGTATTGCTCCTTCTAGGGATAGAAAATGAATTTTAATCTTATGTCTTCAGTTATCCAGTGCATAGAATGTTTTCATTTGGGTACATGTTTCCATGAGCTGACTGTTGAATTTAAGCTTATATTTTTCCTTTTTTCAATCCCATTTTTATGTTATATTTATTAAAGTCACTCATTCTCTATATGTTTCACCCTTTTCTTAACAATTCTTGATAAAAATATTCTTTGCTTTTTCACCAAATACACACTAATATTCCCTATTAATATATCTTTACATTTTATTTGTCTTTTTATTCACTTATATGCATTTAGTGCTTTATCCAAGAAGTTACAGTATTTCACTATACATGTACTGTAAGAGCAAAGTTCATGTTCTGTTGCACCTTTAATACTGAACAATAAATGCTGGTGACTGCAATAACAGATGATAGGCTTCCAGAAAGACACACTCAATACTGAGAAAACCTTCCTAAAGTTTTTTTCTTCACAGGCACCAGAAGTAAACCCATACTTATTTTTCTTGACCCACTAGCTTCAATAAATCAAGTTCTATCTCTAAATAGTAATCACCATTTGCCTTTCACTGAGGTTTCCATGGTCTCCTACAACCACCTATACCACTTTTTAGGCCTTAGGCCATCACATACCACCAGTGGAATTCTGCTGCCTTTTGTTCACTGACTCTTGCTGCACTCTCACAGTGTCCTGGGAATGCATCACTTTTCTTGAATGACTAGCCTTCCTGCACTATCACACTAATACTCTTTGACTGGCACATCTTCCCTGACTTTAAAAAAAATAGTGCTCAAATAATTTTCAAGGAGAGAGGCAACCTTGTTTGTATCTCTCACTACATTTTAAAAGATAACATCAATGGTATTTATTGGTTTATACCTACGTGATCTATGGGGTTTTGTCTGCTTTGTCATATAGTGCACACCACACAAACACATGGCATGCTGAAATGGTAGACACTGAAGAGTAAGTGGTTGTCTTCTCAGAGACCAGGTTTAGCAACTTGTTTAACCAGCTGACTCTCCAGTAAGGTATGCTTTCTGTGCTATATCTTATTTAATCTAATGAAGAGCACACATTTTATGTATAAAATAGGACATCAATTAGGCATTAATGGGAGCCATTTGTTTTGATAATTTCACTTCTTAGGCTCTTCTAGTAAATCTCTGAAAATTTTTGTGAAAAGACAGATACTTAAATGCATATGTTTTGATGCCACATCCATGCATTACTTTTAGGGAAGAATTTAACTGGGGCTGTGAAAGAATGAAGAAATTATATACAGATATGTTTGAGTAATTTTTCCTGCCGACCTATTTCCATAGCCTCACCAGCGCCAAATAACACACAGAAACGCTGTATTAGATATAATTCTGTTGGCCTGTTACTAGTGTTTCGTATTGGCTAGCTCTGTCTTAAATATTAACCCCTTTCTATTAATCTAAGTATTTCCACATGGTCTTATCTTACGAGAGAGAGGGACCAGTATTCTACTCTTCTTGTCCTACACCTTGAATCTCCTCCCTACTTCTTCCTCTCTCCTCCTAGTCTCCTAGTCCCACCTATCTTGCTATCCTATTGGTCAACAGTGCTTTATTCATTAACCAATAAGAGAAACATATTTATAGAATGATATCTACCATCACAGACATACAGATAGACAGAGAGAAAACTGGGATTAGGGGGTCGAGGCTCTCAGGTAGATATACTAGAGCACCCTAGAAGCTTAGCAAGTTTGTCATATACCATTATAGAGATGTCAGGGTTATTGCATATAGATAAACAAGGAGGTGTGAATTATGATACACATCTGGGGGATGGGTTAGCTAATCTTGGCATGATCCATCTTTGTAGGAGAGCAATCTTCTGGCCGTAAATATTGGGAGGGACTATAGTAGACATTTTCTGAATACACTCTTGACCCTTATACTCAGTCCATTGAGGAAGGCTTTGCCACCCCTCTGAGCCTGAGGCTATGGGACCCTTGACATGGCCACATTTCACATCCCTTCAGTTAGGGTTGTCTTCATTTCCTACACTTGACAATATTACTATATGATGAAAAGTAAAAGAGTTGAATGAAGTCAGTTGTCAAATGATTTGTGAGTGCTCAGATATCATCTGGAAATCTGCTCTCTTGAATAAAACTTGCAATTCATTGTCCTGGCATTTATAACAGGTGTTTTCAAACAAGAAGTCTATTGAAGTTGATATTGTTTCTTTAGATTTTCCTAAGGCATACAAGAAATTCAAACAACTCTTCCAATTCATTTTCTATGTATTTTGCTTTAGTGGAAACAAAGCTCCATCTGCTGGAAGAAATTGCTTCTGTGTTTGGCAATTTTGAGCAGAAGCAATGAGGTCTATTCGGCAGGAAAAGTAAATGAGTACATGTCTATTCACAGGCACATATTTCCATGTGGCTCACACATATTTATCTCTGTCATGAATGTGTTAAAGGGGCTTGTGTGCAGTTTCACTTGTGTGCAGTTTCATTGATGTTTATGCAATGACATTCATCATTTGATTATTATGAATGATTCATAAATTCATCACTAGAATAATCTTACTGTAAAAATTACAAATAAGTCCTTTTCTCTTCAACTTCATATAAAAATTTTGTGTATGTGTTTGTGTAGGCCAGAGATTGACAAATACTTTCTTTTTCCATCATAATAACGCCCATGTTATTTTTTAGTTAGGTTCCCTTACTGACCTGGTGCTCACTAGTTTGGCTGGGTTGACTGGCTGGCTAAGAAGCCCTTATTCTTCAGGTTTTGCCTCCCTAATGCTGATATTACAGTTGCACACTGCCTATCCCAGTATTATACAAAGCTGCTGGGATAGAACTCAGGTTCTTGTAGTTATATGGCAGCACCTTCTGGACTGAGTCATCTCACCAGCTCCCAACTTCCTTTTGAAATATTCTTATTTAAGCTTTGATAATAAAAAAGTCACTACAAGACTATGGCAAATGTAAAATCATGAGAATCAAATGGAGAAATGCTTGAAAATGTTAAAAATGTAAGCACATATTGGCTAATCTGACATTTTACTCAGTGCCCTTTCTTTCTCAAACACATGGATATTGCTATATATATTTCCTAAATTGAATGATACAGCTTTGTAGCTATTAGCTCTATAATGACTAGAAAACCCACTAGAGTTGATACACTGGAAATGTGCCAGATGGACTTAGTCTATAAATGTATTTTGTTTTATTTATATAAAATGTTATATAAAAATAAATAATCTGCTGTTAAAAATAGTTAACATTATTAGAAAACACAGCTAGCTAGCAATAAAGATTGCTTTTCTTTTGAGATTTGCCATTTTAACCTGAGGAATAATTGCTTCATTTTCGAAGCCAGTGTGGTAATATGGATTAGAATGATTCTCATAGCTCATATATTTGAACACTTTGTTCTTGGTTGATGGAACAATTTGGGAAGGTTTATGAGTTGTAGACTTACCTGAGAAGGTATGACACTGGGGTTCAAAAGCCCATGTCATTCTCAGTCAGAGCTCCCTCTCTCTCCCTTTCTCTCCCCCCCTCTCTCTCCTGCTTGTAGATCAGATGTAAACTTTCAGTTATTGATTCAGTGCCATGATGACCATCTGCTACCATGCTCCCTGACATGATTATCATGTGTTGTGGAATATTAGTTTAAGATGTGTTATATTCATTTATGCTGTGGCATATTTACTTAACGATGCAAAGATGTGTTGCATTCCTTTATGTTGCATTTGTTTATCTCTGTAAAGCTTTTACTTTGTCTAAAACACCTGATTGGTCCAATAAAGAGCTAAATGGCCAATAACTGGGCTGGAGAGAGAAATAGGCTGGGCTGTTGGGCAGAGAAAATAAAATAGGAGGAGAAATCTAGGCTTGAATAGAAGGGGGAAGATCAAGAAGAGGAGAAGTAGAGGAGGACACCAAGGGCCAGCCACTCAACCACACAACCAGCCATGGAGTAAGAAGGAAAGGAAGATATATAGGATAAAGAAAGGCAAAAAAGCCCAGAGGAAAAATGTAATTAAAGAGAAATGGGATAATTAAAGTTAGTAAAGCTGGCTAGAAACAAGCCAAGGCAAGCCAGACATTTATAAGTAAGAATAATTTATTTGGAAGCTAGGTGGTGGGCCCCAAAATAATAATAATAAAAAGAGAAACTACAATCAAGGACTCACCTTCTGACACATAAGCACCAGTAAACTCTTCTGTAAGTTGCTTTGGTCATGGTGTCTTTTTGAAGCAATTAAAAACAGCTAAGACAGCTAGATACACTAATTTTTGTAGGCTCTACTTATCTTCACACTCTGCCTTTAGTCTTCTGTGTGTGATATCTGAAGGAGATACCATTTATTATATTATAGCTTCCTTGTGAGGCTGGAGAACTTTATAGTTTAGCAGCTGAAGAAAATTTATCAAGATGGTTCTGTAACTACCGTCAGCATACCCTTATCCTGAGTGCTGTTTACCAGTCAATAGAACTTCTTCATGTTTTAAAGGTCATAGGTGCTTTGCTACTTTGCAAGGGGGTTTATGCAGCTATCCCTGCGGCCTTGTTAGGATGATTATCTCATGGGGACTTTTCTCCAAAGTTTTACTGTGCTTAAATGTGTAAACAAACAAATAAGTAAGTAAATAAACAATGAGGTCAGACTGAAAGTTTTTGATCCAGTGTCTGCTAAAATGGAGATGAGCCTAATTTCATTCTTCACCTGGTGTAGACTATTTCCCTGAAACTACAAAGCTTGCAGGGACCCTTAAATGAAAGCTTGGTTCCCCTTGAAACAAATCCCTTAAGTAATATTTGAAACCAATCATTTATTTTCTAGTTGAGATCATTTTAGTTGTTTTAGGCAGCATCATATTCAACTTATTTCACAACATGAGCTGACACCTATACGTGGTTCTGGTAAGTGCATAAAGTTTGTTGGTTGAGAATTTGAAGCTAAAATTCCAAAAGCCACTTCTATCTCTGTGTAGCAGAGTGAAGTGATGAGAAGACTGTATACCTAGGTTGGATTGTAGCTCAGTAGGGGAGCACTGGCTTAGCAAGACCCAAGTTCTAGGTTTAATCTATAGAAGCTCCAAAATTAATACAGAATATGTCTATTTTCTAGCTACAGTTTGGAAGAGATGCAGTGGGAAACATGGTATAAAAAGTTAACAATAGTTTCAAGGCATCCATCATGGGCTTCCTTTGTTCCCCTGATTTCCAGTCTTCACATCTATTGTGTCAATTGAAAACCAACACATGATCTTATTTCTGAAGCAGCACTGGTGATTTTGCCCAGGGTTTCTCTAGTGCCTGTAGAAAGGTGGCAACTAGTAGTGTTAGAGACAGAAGGTTGCCTCAGTCAGAAAGATGAGTTTTTGAGACAGCGTAAGTGAAAAAGGTTGTGAAGAAAATGTTGCTGCTCTCTTGTGGAGGAACTAGGAGTTAGGTATGGGAGCTCAGACATCAGAAGATGGTCAATTTATAAACAAGTAGAGTTAAAGGTGTATGAAAGCAATTTCGGATAAAGTACCAAAATGCTCGTTGGATCTGCACAATGATGCCTTTAAACGGATCTGTCAGCCCTTCTACATTCTCTGTGGAATCAGTAATGAAGATACTGATTATCAGGTATGTGCAGGCAGGTAATGGGGTTAGAGTTTTTTCAGGAAGTATAGAAGTCACTCATGTCCCATGAGCAGGCATCACATGTCTTGTCCTCTCAAGAGGCCAATCCTCAGAATGTAACAGACTTACAAAAAAGTCTGAGAATAATAAAGATAATTTCACTTAAGTCATTAATGGTTTCTATATGTATAACAATAGACTGTGACACCCTAAAGGGGACATTTAAATTAATTATAGGTATAACAACCAATTTAGAAAACTGTAGTGTTTATTTTCTTCCTGCAATCAACCTGTGGATAAAATTAACCTCTTTAATGCTAAATAGTTGTCTTTACCATTTTCTTTCTCTTAGCTACAGTACTTACTATGTTTTAAAGTGTAAATATGACAAAAAAAATTGGCTAAAAGGTTTCTCAATTTATTGTGTAGGTTTTGAAATAAGGATATTTTCCGGAAACACCACCAACACTTCTCCATTTACTCTGGCACTCATGCCATTAAACATCACACATTGAACTGTTCAGATATTAACCTAAGGGGGCTTGGCTCTACAGTTCCTTACCAGCAAATCTCTTTTTACTCCCAGCTTTTCAGCCTTAAACTACCTTAAAATCAAGGTCGTTCAGGAATATAAGAATAAATAGTTTTTAGTATGGCCTCTATTAGCCAGGTACATAATCTGAGTTTTATTCAAGGAAACCAAATCCAGAATGGACTCAGAGGGAAACACAGATGTGACATGCAGTGCTGGTCTTCACGCAGGAATCTCTAAGGAATTTGGAGTTTAGGCTTCATTTTGCACAAGGTTAATGGTATTTTAGAGATTACTTATCTATGATCCAACTCTTTTCACTCTTGTGAGGACAGTTTTAAAGTTTCTGGTGCTGTGATGAATTCTTGCCTTTCGGTATCTGTGCAGAAAATCAGCTAGGGTTTCGGCAAATGTGTTTATTATCAGACAACACAACTAGACATTCTGATTGAATAGGTTCGAGGTCACATGTTTGTGTAACTTGCATGTTATATTTACAGAAACAATTTGAAGAAGTCTGTCTTACATTGCTTCATGTGCTTGTATTGCTCTTTAGCTATATAAACATCATTTCATGCCTAAAGTATATAATTGACAACAAATTTATCATGCATGTCCCAGTACTTTGCTGCCCTCATATCCATTACTTAACTATGGCCAACTGTGTTATAATTTTACAAAGAAAATTGGTCACAGGGAGACCCAGGGCAGATAAAGTTACCACATAAAAGCTAGTGTAATTCTGTGAGATTATAGCTCTTTTCCGTGTTATGAAAGGTTATCCACTAGTGTTATGAAAACACATGTGAGCTGACTGGTCTTGAACAAGTATTTGTCTGTGGTGCTCTTTCTTGCAAATACCCTATCTTCATCCAAGGTGGATAACGCTTTGTCTCTCAAGGTGTCCCAGCTCGATACTTACAAGGCCTGTTTCATGTTGTCTGGATTAACTCACATTTCCTTCTCTCCTCCAGAACACTCCCTTCAGATACAATAAGCTAAAAGGGAAATTAATATGCTATATAGTATAAGTGAAAAATAGTAAATGGGGTTTGACCTAAGCATTCAATACCCAAGCATTTCATCTCCATTAACAGATGTAATGACACATTCTTTATGAAAATATCTCTTGACCTCAAGGAGAATGAATGCTTCCAGACTTTCCAGCTAAGTTAATGATTCGCCTGGAGATCATTTTAAGACTATATGCTTAACCTGCTGTCCTAGTGTGTGCTCAACAGGCTTTAAGTTTAACCTCCCTTTAAAAGACTAAGTTAACGAATCTCACTATGCCTAGGCTACAGCATAGCTTTGAGCTTAAATTACATACTCTTCTATGCTCATGACCCAGAAAAATGTATGTGTGTCTTTGTGTGCTGTGGTACTCACTTTTTTTGAAAGCAGCCAACAGATTGGAAGCAATCTATGTAAAAATTGTCCACCATACACGTTGGAAGCAATTTGAGGTTATACCTTTTTAATGTATATTTGCAGTAGCGATGGCTGTGTCAGTAAAATTACTTCTTCACTTGCAAAACTTTGCTAAAGGAACTGGAGAGATGGCCCAGCCTTGAATAACACTTGCTCTTCTTGCAAGAGGACCAGGATTCAGTTTCTAATACCCACAAGACAGCTCACAACTGTCTGGAACTCCAGGTCTAGGGAAATTTAACACTCTCTATGAGCCTCTGTAGGCACCAGGGATGCTTGTAATGCACAGCTATACATCCCAGAAAAAAATGTCAATACACATAAAAACAATGCCACTTAAATATTTGTACAGATTCCCTTAGTTCTTTCCTATGCCATGTTTTCTGTGATGTTCTGTGAGGACCTTTGTTAGGAACAGCCACAGCCCCCCCCCCCCACCCACACATAGTGGCACAGATTCAGATGCACACAGGCCTGCCATCAGAATCTCTCTCTCTCTCTCTCTCTCTCTCTCTCTCTCTCTCTCTCTCTCTCTCTCTCTCTCTCTCTCTCTGTGTGTGTACGTGTAAGTATGTGTGTATACAGTGTATTAGGGACATTACAGACATTTGCTAAATTTCAAGCACACCTGTACATTTTTTTTTTATCAGCAACAGTCTCCAGGATGTATATTGGAACTTATTCATGACCTAACCACAAGCTGGTTCCCTACCAAAGGCAACTGCTGGTCAACAATGTTATGATCTGTTTCTGTTCAACAGTTTCTAGACTCAACATTTAAGCAAGGCCATGCAGTTTTAGTCTTCCTATGTTTGTTTTATTACACTTAGCAGTGTCTTCCAGGTTTATTCATATTGTTCAATGGCATAATCTCCTTTCAAAGACTGGATGATATATTTTTGTTCATGTATTTATACTGACATGATTTCAGTTTTTTGCAGGACCCCATTTGTGTTGCTATGGCAAAGATGGTTGAAAAGAAAGGGGGGAGTGAGAGAGGAGAAAAGAGAAGAAGGGGGAGGGAAAAGGGGAGAAATGAGTGGAGAAAGACAAGAGGAAAGGACTGAATTTGTTTCTTGCTATGGAGGCTGGGAAGACCAAAATCATTGGTTGAAAACCACCAGGGTACTTCTGCATTATCTATCACTTGGGTAAGGACAGGATAAAGAAGGAGGCTAGGGGGTGAACTCCTATTTTAAATCTCTGTACAGTCAATTGGAACCATCCAGGATAGAAGAATTTTCCTGACTCCAACCCGTTAGGGTCTAGACCCCAACCTTACACTAAGGATTAAGTTCTCAACACACTTTTTTTTTTGGTATACAACTTAAATTTTAAATTTTAGATTGCTATATGGACCATTTTTAGTTGGAAAGAAAAATTTTAGCCTCTGAGGAATGACACTTTAATGTCACTAAACATGCTACATTGGGCACTTATTTCAGAAGACATTTTGTCCATTATTTAAGTTCATTTAGGCTCCACTGTGGGTTAGCAAAAATATATTACATTAAGTCTCCCATATATGGTTTTATAATTAGAAAAAATAATTTTAAAAATTCTAACAAATTTACATCTGAGCATATTTACTCGTGTAAACATATTTATCTGTGTAAAGTGGACACATGATTCAGCTTTGTGTTTTATGGTCAGTGTCACTATATAATTGCAAAGAAATAACCACTTTATATTTGTGATTTCATGGGTTATTAGTAACATGTTCTAGGCTTTTAAAACCCACCGAAACAATGCATTTTAAATGGCTTATTAGTCCTGCATGTGTCTGATCTACTAGTTGTTACTATGTTGATCTATTTCCTCCACCTAGTGTACAGGTGGGCATGGTAGAAAAGGAGTTAACCTTTGACCACATTCTTCAAGGGGTTCACGGAGTTGGGGTTTTCATTTGTTTTGGGGGGAAATGCTAACCCGAGTTAGTTCTAGTTTGGAATTAGCTTCCCTGATATTGAGAGGCAGGTAACACACATGGACTGTGAAGCCCCTGCAAGACCAGATCAACCTGTGTCTGTATGATTTGCACCAGCATGCCGAGCAGTTTTAGAACTAGCAATTTGAAAGCTGCCCACTAGAGGGAGTAGAGCACCATAAATGTTGGTTTGTTGACTGACTGCTCTCAAAAGGGAAAACAAGGCAGAAGCGCAAACCACTAGACCTTATTCAACGTTTCCTCCGATTTTTCTTGTTCAAATCTCATCGATTATTCCTAGAAACAAAATTACTATAGCATAATAAGATTAATATATTCATATTTTAATATGTGAAATGTTCCGAAAGCCACTGCGATGGAGAAATGGAATCCAGATGCATTATTTGAATTTAACAGGGCAAAGCGCCCTGGGAAGCGTGGGCTTCACCGTATTTCCTGAGGTCTCTTCCGCTGTTTTATTTGTCCTGGATGTAACTGATGTATTTACCTGCTAGTCTGTCTTTTTGTTACAGCTCGCCCAGGCATTGAGGTAAAGGATTCCACTAGGCAGATGTTTTGACCATACTGACGTCAAATGTTTAGCTTAGCTTTCAAAACTAAAATTATCTGCTACCTACCTTAAACAAATGAAAATGGGCATTACAGCTTTTGTCAATGGTAAATTCTTTAGCTCTAGGATGACTGACTCAGATTTGAATTATTTTTCTTATCCAATTAATTTAAGATATGTTCATATCCTGCTATAAACTCTCCAAATTCTCTCAAATTCTCTTTTGTACTGATTTTTTTTTGTGGTTGACTATTTGAAGAAAAGTGAAAAGTAATGTATCTTATTCAACTTGAAATGCTGAAATACAATAACCTTGTTTGAAAACTTAAAATGAAAACCTTTATTGAAAATCGAGACAATTGTTCTCTACATGGCATACATTTTAGGTTTAGTTAATTATTGTTGTGATATGTGATTATTTAAAACTTAGTCTCAATGAAGAAAATGTTGTAGAAGCAGAAGCAGTTGTAGCTCATTTTCTTCTTAATTACTTAGTTACATGCTTTTGTTATCAAGAGCTGTAAATCAGTGTTTGCCTTTTGTTATCCAAATTCACTCAAACATATTTCTTTTCTTTAGATGAAAATGATTTTTCATTTTCCCTCTGCAACACAGAGAGACAGACAGCAGACAGACTCTCTCTCTCTCTCTCTCTCTCTCTCTCTCTCTCTCTCTCTCTCTCTCACACACACACACACACACACACACACACACACACACACACGGCAAAACATGCATCTTAGCGGCAGATCTCTTGGTACATGGCTGACTCTGTGATTATTCCCTTGCTTCTTGCCCCCTCCTTCCTTAGAGATTCAGCTTTGCCCTTTGTGAGCAAAACTCTATCACAAACTCACCTAAAAGCCAGATTATCCACTTTCATTTTTATTGTATTTCTACTTGGGAAAACTCAGCATGAAGTTAATACATACTGGCTGTAAACAGCCGAAACACATGTGATGATGATGGACAGAAATGAAAATATGGTCATTTTCCTTCTTCCCTTTGCACAGTTTGAATCTTTAGGGACATTTTTAGCACGTGGCATCCTATACACATGAAAGTTATTATACATGTGTATTTCTTTGATTTTTCTTAACAAAAGTGGAATCATATGAAGCATGTGCTAAAGAGATTCACATCTTTCACCAGCAACATATTTCTAAGACACCTCTGCCTCAGTGGGCAGCGTCATTTCATTGTTTATGGCTTTGTGAACCCCCATGTTTATTGGACCCTATCTCCTATTCTAGATGTTTGAATCATCTCCAGCATTTGTTTATCAGTTTCTTTCAGTGCATGAGCATAAGTAAGTATTTTTGGAATCTGATGCATTTCCTACATGTTCGTGAATAAACCCTGGAGACACTGAAATCACACCTGGCTTGCTATTTACTTTTCACTTGTGAGCTGGCCTGTTTCTATGGAGGGTTTCAGGGGTCTGTGTTTTATGTTGCTCTGGGTCTCTGAAAGATGTTTATTTTTTATCAACTAAACATATTGGTTGCCAACAATTAGATTTCAAAACATAAAATGCTATTTGTCTGAATGCATATTTGTCAGAAAGTGAAAGAGCAGCATTTGACTTGACAATTCTGGTAGAAAACTCTTAGTGTTAAGAGCCAGTGAATAGAAAAGCTTTCCTCACCGGGTTCCCGAAATCAGGGCATTCAGACCACACTGATCAAATATAAGATCCTCTCTTATATGTTGGCAGTTTTGTTATTGATTAAAGACCAGCACTGAGTAGTAAAGTAACAATTTAATGAGCACACATTGATAATATTAGTTTAAAGACCAATACATGTTAAATATGTATATAAAACACTATCTATTATCTAACAATTCATAGAAATTCAAGGTATTAAATACAGTAGTATGATTCTAGAGGGGAAAATGAAAGTGATGGGGGGGGGGAACATAAAAGGTAATAGAAAACAAAACAGAATAGGCATGTAACTTGCTTTCTCTCTCTCTCTCTCTTCTTCTCCTTCTCCTTCTCCTCCTCCTCCTCCTCCTCCTCCTCCTCCTCCTCCTCCTCCTCCTCCTCCTCCTCCTCCTCCTCCTCCTCCTCCTCCTCCTCCTCCTCCTCCTTCTTCTTCTTCTTCTTCTTCTTCTTCTTCTTCTTCTTCTTCTTCTTCTTCTTCTTCTCCCTCTCCTTCTGGCTGTTAGAACAGGCAGAAAAGATACAGGGGGCAGCCTTCACATGGGCAGATTGGAGCTGGCATTAGTACTCAGTGTCTGCTCTGATGGTATTGTGTGATGGTGCATTAGTGACCATAGGGATTAATACTTACTCTATGTTCTTTGGGATAATATTCAGAGCTGAACTTTCTGAAAAAATAAAAAAAGATGAAGTTCATAATGATGTTAAAGCTTTCCATTACATGACCTCAAGTTAAAAGTAAGAACTGTCCAGCTATTTAAACCTGCCCTTCCTAGTGGTTGGAGGTAACTGAGCTCCAGGGCCTGGAGCTGAGCTCCAAGGCCTGGAATCAGCCTAAAAGATGGTTTAACTCTCTACTTGTCATGGCATCACAGTGGGGAAAGACATATTTCAGTCAGAATGTATTAAAGGCCTTCCTGCTCCAGGCATAGTCTGAGCACTTTTCATAAACTCAATCTGAAAAATGAAGGGATGAGGGTTTAGACTTGGAAAAGGAGTCACCAGGAAGTTAATAACCGGATGAAGTCCTATTTATCAGCATAGGAATTAGTGCTGAAATCTAGCAAGAGTTGGAGAATTCTGAAGTAAGTTTAACCAAAAGCATGCCCTGTGAGGAAGATGCTCAAGTGGGGGCAAACCACAATGGACACGAAGGTGCAGGTAGAAGCTGCAAGGGCCTTTATTCCACTTTTATAACACTGGCTTCAGGCCTTCTTTCTTTCCTGTTGCTGCAGAAGGGACTTCAGAACAGTAAGTGCAGGTTGTGGAAGCCAAACTCCCTTTGCTTTGGAAGGATTGAAAGCCCTCTCTGTCTCTCTCAGGATGAGCACAAACCTCAAACATCACAGGCAGATATTTGAGTTTTTAAACCTTACAATTTTTGCAAAGCTCCTCACCTCCTCTGCACACTTCCACCCCTGCTGAATGTCACGAAGTTCTAAGTCTCTGTTGAGTTTTGAATGAAGAAAGTGTAATTTGAGTTTGTTTTCTCAGCAAGGTGATGGCAAAGGATATTTATGGCGTTCAAGAATTTCAGCTCTTTCTGCAGCATGTAGGGTGTGTAGTATATTTAAATGCCACTCTCCGGGATATCTCTCCTTTGCTAAGATAATAAAATTGATCAGATGTTTTCAGGTTAAATAAACTGTTGTAACAATCTTGCAGCTGCCTGCTGGTTGTGGTTTTCAAAAGCAATTACTCACTCTGGAGTCAACTTTGAACTGTACACTTTAATTGAAAAGCTAATTGGAGGCCATTGCTCCTGATTTAGCATTTAATTTGGCAGATTAGGAAGCAAAAGGAAGGGAGGGAGAAGAAGGGAAAGCGTGTAGATTCTGAGTTCAGAATCCCTAAGTTTGCATGAGAGGCTTTGCACACAAGACGCCTTGTCTGCTCACTGAGGAAAATATGCCTGGACTTGTGGACACATTCCTGAGACATTTGTCTGAAGTGGTCTGCAAGGTACTGAGTTTATCCGTATTTGCTCCCCTGACCCCCAGCCCCGTGTATCTGTGAGAGGGGAGCGGGCTGTGGAGGTGGAGGGAGGCAGGAGGAGGGGAGGAGGAGTTGCAGAGCTAGGGGAAGGGGAGGAGAAGAGGGAGGAGGAGGGAGGGGGGAGGAAGACTCTTGATTCAAGTAAGAGGTTCCTGGTAAGAATTCAGCTCTGTTACCTGTCTGGTCAGGAGTTTATTTCATTTCTTCAGATCCTGCTGATGTCACCGGTAGAAGATTGCTTTTTCTGGGATACATCTAAGAACTCTGATAGATCTGTCAAAACTCAGCAAAAATGCCGGCTTGTTTACAGGGTTGCTCAGGAGAGCAATTCAGCTTCTATTGTATTTATTAATATTCTCCATGATTAATAAAACAGTGAAATCTGGATTTTCCATTCAGGAAGTTAGTAGCATCCTTAAAATGGCCAGAAAATAGTTTTTAGAATCAATTTGTGGAATGACAGAAGTTGTTTCTCTTAAGTTTGTTCTCATTTAAGTAAATCTAGTGCTTTCAAGGCAATTTAGACAAGATTATGCAGTGCATTGTAGCTACAAACTCCCTGTGAATATGAAAAAATGTCTTTTTCATCCAAGGTCAGTTGTGAATCTGTACTGGGATTTTTTTTCATGAACCAGATAATGCATGGATAGCCCAAACTAGAATGGAGGTGAAAAGCAATATAAGAATGTATTGATTCTACAAGCAGCTTTAAAACACTCCTTACATATCTTTTGGGGGGTTGTCTTGGAATGTAGTTCAGCTGCTCAAAATCTGCAGGTATATTCAGTAATTTCTGTGCATCAGTTTTTTTTTTATGCTCTGTGAAGATAAGATGATTATGTCACACTTAACCACTCAGAACTGTTGAAATGAGAAGTTGGTTTGTAATATATGAGTTACATTGCTGCTTCAGAATTCCGTGTCTACTTTATCAACAACAAAGAGCAGCTGGCATTCATTTGACATTGGAGTATCTACTCTGAAGCTTGTGTAGCTAATGAAAAAATGTAACATCTGTGTTGATACAGAAAATCTTCCTGAAGCAAGACCATCAGGGGAGATGGCAGAGATGGTGGCTTTCTGGTAAAGAGTTTCACCAGCACCAGTCTTTTTTTTTTTTAATGATCATGGTGTTCCTGAGGTCTGTAAGTAAAGTTGCTCATATCCAAGGACAGGTAGGGCATTACAGAAAAAGACTTGATTTTCAAGTTTAACTCTTTAAAAATATTTCAACAAATAAGCATATTCACTAAAACACAAACACAAATAAAACAAAACAAATAACAAACAAACAAACAAAAAACCCAAAAACTGATAGTCCTCTACATTGGGTGTGTGCATTTGCTAAGAAAAGTAGAAACATGAAATAGGTTGTGTAGTGAGACTAAAGATCAACTTCATGGAGAAAGCAGTTGAAGAAATTTGTATATAGCATTACTAGGGGCAGGATGTAAAGATAACATGTTAACATTTCAGTCATAGTCTTCATACATCAAAAATAATATCCGTACATATATTTTTTTAAATAAAAAACTATGAAATCCTTGAGTTTTAACAGAAATTTCCCTCTCAATGAGCTTGGAACACAGTAAAAGTAAATTTGACATGTCAGCCCTGGAGTCTGAGTTTCAGAAACAAATGCAAAGCCCAAAGATAGTGTGATAGTGTCCTGATGTTTACCAATGTGGGTTCTAGTAAAAGAGAAGGGACTTCATCGCAGGACATAAATTCTGACACAGCTCCATTCTCTTGTCTGTTACTTTCAGGGATATGTACGGTTAAGACTAACTGAGCTAATTAACTGATGTACATAGAAATTCCCAACACATATTAGTCATTATTTTTCTGATATGTACTGCCTTTATTTTATATGTAATAATTAGAACACTTCCTCAAAATTATCACAAATTATATAAATCAAATACTAAGTCACATGAAAACTGAAAAGTTAATTTTAACAAAAGTTAAGGATAATAATTGCTTATATATATAATTTGTATGTTATCTATATAAGTGGGCCTTAGTTGGCTACACTTCAAAGTTGAGAAAAAAAATGCTTTTAGGAATTTCTTTACTTCCTTAAAAGACATATGACCCCTTAAATTCATAGGAAATAATATGATAAGAATAACTTTGTCTGGATATATGTTCTCATTTTATTTCTCTGTTATAGTTTGATCTTACACTAAATTAGTGGAAACTTTTACAAGAAAGATTAAATAAATGATCAGAATCACTCTGTGATAGAATGAAGTTATGATTACTTATGGACTCTGGGATTTGTTGTAGTCCAAGCCCACACTGTAAATCTCTGTACTAGACTGTGCTTGTTTCTTTATATTCTTTGGCATGTAGATATTTCAGACTCACCAGCAATTCTTTAATGTTACTGAATGTCTTAATGCTATAAAATCCTGTGTGTGTGTGTGTGTGTGTGTGTGTGTGTGTGTGTGTGTGTGCATGTGTTCCTTAGAGACCTCATAGCATGGTGTGCAGGTCACCAGCTACTACCTCTTTCAGATGAGGTTCACTGAGAGTGCTTGCCAGAGCGGACGTGAACTCTCACAGGCTCCAGTTACTTGGTCTGTCTACTCTCAGCTCTGGTGGAGGTTTGATTAAGAAGACTGCATCTTGCTTTGCAGACATACACTTGAGTCTTATTGAGATAATTTGCTCCAAAGAAACTCTGGCTACTGCTCAGGTGAAACAGCTTTCTTTCCATAAGGTTTCACTTTACCAGAGGTGAGATCCAAGAACTGCATTTTAATGGGAGAAGGAGGATTTCTCCGAGGCAACTTGCTAGCATTTCTTTGTTTGGTCCACTTTCTTTCATTTCAAGTTGATTGAGGGACATCAGATAGGATTCTTGTTTCCCCCTGCATGCTTCTTGTCAACTGTCTTGCCTTTCACAGCCCAACTACACTGGGACGTTTACAACCTTTCATTGGAGCCTGCCAGACCTAGGTGTTATGCACCATACCTCCAGGGATCATTACCATATGGTATTTTAGGAGAGGACACAGTTCATTTCAATGCAATTCAAATGAGCAGATTTCTTTTCTTTATTACACCATTGCATTTGGCGGCAATCCACCAGAGGCAGAGTCTAACTCTCAAAGGAATACTCTGCCCACTCTGTCCATTTAACAGGACATTTGGCTCAAAACTCCAGTCGGTTGATCACACATGTGCAACAGATGTGTGAGCATGCGTAGCGAAAATAAAAAATAAAAAATCCCAGCAGTGTGCTGTGGGAAATGTAGCATGGAAAACAGGGACACAAAAGAAGTCTGGTACTTGAACTTTGATTTTTGTTGTTGGAAGGCTGTGTTTCTTATTAATCTTTTCCTCCCTTCTAGGGAATAACAGGTATGGGTTTCCATTATTATTTTGCAGTGATTATCCACGTAACACTGGTAAGGCAACTTAGTTCATTTTCACAGACCTTGTTTTATAAAGATATAATTTTAAATATTCAGGCCAGATTTTCTTGGGCCTCTGCCTCTCTGGAACTGAGAGTTGGCATACTTCCACTGAAAAAACCACCCATTTACAAGGGAGGATATCAGAAATATACATCCTTTCATCTGTGCCCCACAGGCTTACACAGAAAGAGAGAGCACCAGCTGTTTTTCTCATGGAGAATAAGGGTTACTTGGGGAAATCTCTCTTCCTGTTTTTATATGGACAACTAAATTGTTGTATAGCCAGTTAATTTTGGCTAGGTCAACAGCACAAGGTTAATTATTGGAGCCTTCCTCTTTTGCCTTCATAAGGTTAATAGAAACCAAAAGAGGTAAATGAAATATCATGATTTATTTGAGAAGCATTATTTATTGTGTTTGATGATTTTTAAATTATATTTGAAAATGTTTTATACTTTGTTGTCTTTTGGTCCTTTGAGGAAATATTGGAAGAAGGTTTTGAAAAACTGAATGATGTGAATTTAAATAGAATCAGAAAGTATTTTAAAATATGCTAACATTTATAAAACCATTTTCTATTTTGGAAAGATAATTAAAGATAAAATGATTGACTATCCTGCGAGATAATTTTGAAATGATAGTTTCTACTCCCCCTGTTTTTCCCTCTTCAATTTGTTCTGAATAACCATGTATGTGAAAAACTATTGTGGTCTGACATTCTTTTTATAACATGGAGGATTTGAGCCACATATCAAAAGGCAAGTATACTGATTTCCTTCAATGGTCTGCATCCAGCTTCATGCTATTATATAACCTCAGAATAAAGCAGCCATATCCCTGTTGATGTTTCCACTTCATTCTCTTAAACTTGCTCAACATTATATGTGGAAGAACTTATTCTATGCAGTTATGAGGACGGCTTTTCATTCATATCCTTGTTACTCTTAATAAATGTCCCAAAGAAAAATATTCTGTAACAGCCACTCATAAAGCAGAAAATGGCAAAACCACAGAGAAGGAAACCTATGTGACAACAGTGGCTGTGTCTTCCTGGATACAGAAAACAAACAGAGCTTTGGAAGATCTTGCCAACGCATGCCTGCCAAATAAAATATTGTTTTATGAAGTCAGGAAAAAACTAATTTTAAAGGTTATTGTAGGTTATTTGTGGTCACTTCTGGTGTGCATACAGAATGATGTCATCCCGAACTCTTCTTCTCTATTTATATTTCAGTCTTAGAGATCTGACTCGATCTCAGCTACTAGACACATCTAAAATTCAATACTCATAAAATCTAGACTCAAGAAAAAGAGATGGAAAAACTTTCCAGCCAACTTCAGGAAAGAAATCATTCAGGCAGATCCATCTTCTAAAATACCTATACTATAGATGTCTCCTCAGTCTCAGTACATATTTGCTGGAGAATGTCTCAAATAACCAGATGAGAGTTCCACTGGAAAATAATTGGCCTTTGAGTAGAGGCAGATGGGCTCTCTGCCAGATACATCACATCCAAGGTAAGGGAGCAAGGGATTCCTGGTGCAATGCAGTCACTCTTGCCTCCTGAAAGGGCCCTTGCTGTGTCTCCCAGTTATCCCTCAATCTGCCCATGAGCTTGTTAGCAGCCAATTTTCCTCATCCTTGTACTATTGCAAATAGCCTAGTCTCTCTTTTTTTTTTTAGGGGGGTAGTGGTGGGGGTTAGCATGGTTGGAAACTCCTCTTTCTCAAGTTAATCTTTAGTGAGTCAAGAAATATCAAATAAATAATGTATGAAAATAGATAGGAATCTGGTGAGATGTTGGCAATTAGAAAGAAGGGAGATTAATAACATGATTGCCTGAGGATTGTCTCAAAAAATCAAAATCAAAACAAAACAACAAAACCAAAATAGCAAAACATTTAGGGTATTAGAGATAACACATACTTTTGTTGAACTGTGAAAATGCATGTTTGTTGTGAAATGATGACACATTAAAGGTTACATCTAGATACCAAACTGATATAATTTACATCACGTACTATTTATTTATTCAGTCATTAGAAATGAAACTTTTTGAGCATTTTGATCTTCCTGGCATTTCTATAATAAACAGAAGAATGAGTTATGAATATAGCAGAAAACATTACTAAAAGGAGAATGAATCAGGGAATAGAGATAATACAGTTGGAATTATTGTTTTGTTTGGTGATCTGGTGACACCTCACTAAGAGCATTTGAGCAACATAGGAAGCTGTTGAAAAAGTGAGACATATGTATATCTTCCAGAGACCATTGCAAATCAGTATATAAGAGGCTTGGGCCAAGGGAACATGGGTGTTGGGGTGTTGAAGGAACATCATGCAGGCAGTAGGAGGAGCAGGCTTGTGAACAAATTAGCATGCTACTCCTTCTATGACCCAGACACCACGGCACTCCATGCATGCAGGAGATTGGCAATGTCTGAGAAATCTGAAGCAAATACCCAAGACGTCAGTAAACACAAAGGCCTTATGTTCAGGATTAGTCAGATTTTTTTTCTCTAAAACTCTTTGCATGAGATTGGAATGTTGGAGGAGATCTGGAGAGTTAAGTAGAATTCCGATGTCCTCAACCTAAGCCAGCAACGGTCAACTTCCAGCACATGCTAATAAACATAGGGTTATATAACAGCGTTTTTGCTGTGCTATCTTATGGTATAAGGACCCTAAAGCAAAGCTGAATTTACCCTAAGGTCTCTAGTGATTCATCACTATTTTTTGCAGGGGGGTGATCTGGCCCCTAAAGTTGTTTTCTCCTCTCTCTGTGTAGCTTGGAAAGCAATAAAAACATGAGATACAGCAGTTGTGATAAAGGAAAGCTGCAGAAATAAGAATGGAGACAACGTATAAGACTACGTGATGGGTAGATATAAGATGACTGAGGAAAGTCAGGAGACTGAAGAGATGGCTACATGATTAAAGTGCTTGGGTAAGGGTCTGAGTTTGGATCCCCAGAGATCCAGGAGAATGCCAGGTAGATGTGGCTACCTGCTTATATACCTGGCTCAGGAAGCAGAGACAGGGGAGCTCTAAAGCAAACTAGCAAGTAAGATTAGCCATATCTATGAGATCGGGGATTGATTAGGAGGGCCTGGCTTAATGAGTAGGATTAATGAGTAGGATAGAAAAGAGTAGAATTCCACACTAGCTCAGGGAGCCCTGAGCCTCCACATGTACAAGCACATATGTATATGCGCACTCATCCATACATAATTTCAAAGACATGAACACACACACACACACACTCACACACACACACACACACACACACACACACACACACACACACACACACCACCCCACCACCACCACCACCTCACCACAGAGGAATTCCAATGTCTCAGTAAGCTAGCACAGGGTGCTTATATAAATTCAACATGTAACCATAAACCTCCACACACATACACAGGAAAAATTTAAGAAGATACAAGGAAATCAAAACTGCAATATTGGTTTAAATGTGAATTCTGCCCCGCAGGCTGATGCATCTGAACATTTGCTACCCAGCAGAAGGCTGTTGTGGGAGATTGTAGAACTTGTGGGACATGGTGGAGTCTGGTTGGAAGAAGTGAGTCACATGGGGGCAGGGCTTACTGGTTATATTCGTGGTCCAGTTCCCTCTAGGTTCTCTACTTCCTGACAAGAAACATCGTGTATCTGCTGCCTAGTCACCCCTCACATGCCAGCTATCTGTGCCTCCTCTACCACGATGGACTGTCCCAGGTTAAACTGAGCTCCAAACAACCCCTTTCCTGTGTGAGCTGCTGGTTTCAAGTATTTCATCACAAAGATAGGAACAGCAATGGATACAATTATCAGCCATCCTTTAGTGTAAGTTGCCACTGTACTAAATGGTGTTTACTAAAGAGTTTTAGAACGACGTGATTTTTTTTTTGTTTCCATGGTTCTGGATTGTCACCCACTTGCATAATCTCTTGACAAGAAAAAGAAGAGACAATGACGATTAGTTTTGGGAAGATAGGATTTGAACTCTTGTTCCCCTTGCATTTTTGACTCTTGATATGATGATACACTCTCTGTGTCTCTTTGGTGTCAAGATTGCTGTGTAGAAAATGTTTGCTAGAACAGTGTGTTTATGCTGCTCCTATGCAAACAGGAAAAACAAAGGGTATTACCTTCCAAGAATCCTTCTTTCCCTGTTTTAAAGTCTAAAGAAATAAAAGAAAGAGAAAGAAAATGGAAGGAAAACAATCCTAAGAGACAAACTGAGTACACTTCATACAAGGCTAACTAGGGATGGGATGGGGTTCATTCTCCAGGGCTGTCAGATCTCTATTAGATGCTTGTTACTGCAAGGTTCACTGAGCAAGCCTCACACTGGAGCTTCTCATTAGGTATGTTTAGATATAGGGCCAAAGCTGCTCACAGAGCTGAGCAACCATCTGTGCAGTCCAAAGGGATCTGTAAATTTTGGTTAGGCACTGGCTATAAATCAGTCTGAATGATTGCAGGACTCATGGTTGCCTTTTGTGTTCCTTCTCTGTGACTGTCACTGACAACTCAGCTCACTTAGACTGCCTCTTATAAAATATTTTACAAGGTATTGAGAAAACTTCCTTCAGCACAGAGGTTTGTTTGGGTTCTTCACATGAGAAGGAAGATAGGTTCCTTCAGGACATGGGATAATATACCTTGGCAGAGGAATGAAAACAATAAGGAAACATAGCTGTGGGATCTGCTATTCCAGAAGAGTGAAAGCTCTGCCTAAGGAGTTTTATTATTTTGTCATATTACTTACCAGTTTCTTCGTTTACTTAGATGCAACAGTTCCCTTAAGTGGGAAAACTATTAGCTACCAAAGGAGGATTTATTACAAAACACAGTATCTCCCTGACAGTCATATTCCAAAGACGCAGTTACTTGTCATTTTAAATTTTGTTTTGATATTAAAAAACCTCCAAATAGTACCACAATGACAATGTATTTTTTTCACAAGCAATGTTAAATGTGGGCCATGCTATAGCTTACCCTTCCTGCCATCTGTAAATTGTTCCAATTACTATTTTTAAAAGTTGGACAATAATTGTTTGAGTTTTTCTGTTTTTTCTAGTTACATTATAATTCAAAAATCAATTAGTCAAAATTTCTATAATTTTATCCATTCTATCATCAAATATGATATTCTAATACTCCCAATATTGATAAGTGGTAATATTCACACTGCTAAATTTATTTCTACCCCCTCCTCACTCATGTCTTCTGTTATCATTTGTATCTTCACTATGTGTTTTCATGGTCAATAAGATTTGAGTTCTTTCTTAGAAAAATAATTTGTCAACAGTATAATTAAGAAAAATAAAAGTAAAAATTATACAATACGGTTATGCAAATAACAGCTATGGAAAACCAAGAGCTTTGCTGGGTGTATTCACAGAAAGGTAAGCCCAGATGGAGTAAAAGTAACTCAGTTAATTCTAGCAGAGTCAGTCATTAAATACTCGGTGGAACTGAAAAAAGTCTGCAGTCATGTTCAAAGATTATTTTTTCCTCAATAAATCAACAGCTCTATGTTTCATTTGTACATTGTTTTCCTGTATTGGTTTTCATTTCTCTGGTGCCATTGCAAATACATTTTTTCATCAATAAGAAGAAAGATATGCTTATAACATGTTATCAATAGTTTTCATTGGTATATTTACTTTTTATTTATAGGTACGTGTTCACATCTTTTAAATGAACATATAAGAACACAGAGATGGATTACATTTATTTTTACTATAACCCTCAAGGCAATCACAAAGAATTACAAGGTGAATATGTCTTGTATTGAATATTATAAATAAGGTATCATGCAGTTTGTGATCTTTAGAGACTAGGCATGTCTCTTAACGTTATGTACCTAACATACATTCCATCTTAGAACTTGTGGGATTGGTTAACTTATTTTTTATTTATAGTATAATTTTCTACTGCATGAATATACTTTTGGTGAAGCATATTGAGAAGCCCCAATATTCATATTAAAATAGTACAAATAATATTAATATGTGTGGTTGATTGTTGATACCTGTAATGGTGAAATTATAGTATGCCATATTATTAGTATAGAATATATGATAACCCAATTTCAAATGACAATACATGGATATTTAAGGTGGAAAAATATTATTAATAAAAGTAATGTACAAAGGACACTACCTATTACGTATTCTTCCCCTGGTATTCAATAATTTCTTACTTTAATGATTTGACTATGTTCAGCATGTAATTACTTTAAGAATTTGATTTGCTCTTTGCCTCAGTTTTTGTTAGTGATATAAGAATATTGGTTTTGGGATTACTCAGAATACTCAGTACTAACAGGATGAAGTGAGGAGTTAGGAAAGATGTATAAAGTGAGATAATCAACACTAAATTAAAGTACCAACATGTTCCTCATTCCAAAAATGCTCTTGCATTGTGGCTGACTCTGGCTTCAGTTTATTCCCTTAGTAACTCTAGTCTTCATTTTACTTCTGATAGTCATATGCATGGAATCATATGGGGACAGTCTTCTGCAAGTGTCTTTCCCTTAGCATTGGCCTTGGATGTTCAGTCCTGTTCTTGCATCTATTATTGGTTCTTGGCATGTTGTCACTGCCTTGCCATTGTATAGATAACACACATTGTGTTGTACGTTAGGTAGTTAGTGGACATCTGGGCTATTTCCAGGTTTTGTTTGTTACAAGTAAAACTACTAAGCATATTTATGAATTTTCAAATCTTTTGAAGGATATGTGTTTCCATTTCTCTTGGGTAAATCATGAAGAATGGAGTTGCTGGTAATTTATGTTTAGTTTTAGTAGCTGGTACCAAACTGTTTTTTTCCAAACTGGATGAACCATGTCACATTCCAACTTCCTCACTAATTTTTGTAAGCTTAACAGGATCAGAGTAGAGACAGAATTGGTATTTCTCAGAGGAAGAAGGGAATTTACCTTCTTCTGCAAGGTCAGATACTGACAAGAATTTCCATGCAGCTCATTCTGATGGCCTATCAGGAGGATTCATGTTTTCTCCCCCCTCCAACTCTGTCCCTCTGTCTCTCTTTCTCTCTCCTTCCCTCCATCCTTCTCTCCCCCTTTCTCTCATGCATGCTCTCTCTGTGTGTATGTATATGTGTGCATGTGTGCTGTATTAAAATATTACCATGATGCTAATTTTCTTTCTTCTTATTAATTTTTTTGTTTGTTTGTTTGTTTTTCAAGACAGAATTTCTCTGTGTAATCCCCCCTTTTCTAGAACTCACTCTGTAGATGAGGCTGGCTTTGAACTCACAGATCCACCTGCCTTTCTGCCTCCCAAATGATGAGATTAAGGGTGTGCACCACCACCACCACTGCCTGGATTTTATTATATTTAATTTTATTATTCAAGATAATTTTAATTTTAAATATATTTTCATAATAACTTTTCCCCCCAAGTCCTAAGTTGTAGCTACTGAGAGTACCACCTGTGCACATCCACTATGTTCCCTTCTAAAAGGCACTGCCCACTTCTCATCTCTCTCTTTCTCTCTGTTCCTTTCTCTTGTTCTCTAGCTGTCTCTCTGTATCTTCTCTCTTTACTTCTTTTTTCTCTTCTGCTCCTCCTGTCCCCAGTAGTCAGTCTCCCTTCTTCCCTCCCCCTTTTCCTTTCCCTTAATAAAACAAACCTTCACATGAGCTCTGTTGCAAGACTTCTTTATCTTTCACACCACTTTTTAAATTACAACAATATGACTCTTCAAATGGGTCTTAGTGTCAGCTGTCCTCTTCTGTATTTCCTCTCTTCCCCACTTCCCATTTATTCTTCCTGTTCCTGTCTACCCTGTCTCTCCACAACTATATGCCTACCTGCCATTCCTTCAGAGATCACCCCACTCCACCAGTCCTATAATCTACAACTAATCTCTGTGGATTTATGGATTGTAGCAAGCCTGTCAAAGGCTTAAAATAATATCTACATATAAAAGAATGCATGGCATATTTGTCTTTTTTGTATTAGTGTTACCTCCCTCAGAATAGTGCAATCACATTTCTAATATTTTTTTATAAGCTCAAAAATATTTTTCAGCACATATCATATATCACACAGAGATACTTGTATACAATAGATTATGCAGTTCAAGAATTATAATATTTTTCTTTGAAATGTATGTAAGCAATAAGAATGTTTTTATAGTTTTGAATATTATATATTGTAAATATTATTTGAGGCTAGCTATATAAGTGTAACTTAAAAATGCATTGTGTCAAAACTATCAGAATATAATTTTTACTTTTAATTTTACTAGCCTTTTAATATCACTGCTCTGACAGAGATTTCCGGTCCCCAACCAAAACTCACATATTAACATTTCATGAAGAATGGGAGACTTGGATCACAGTTATGACACACCAAATAGTAAAATAAATATACACTAGATAAGAATATTTCTCTGTGGTTTGGCCCACAGAGATGCATTCCCTGGCCAGTTGACAACTACTCTCTTGGGAACTGTAAACATTTTGTTCCCCACTATCTGCTCTAAGATGCTTGGCAGGGTTGCTAGCCCATCAGAGAAGAGGCAGGAATGGAGTTGGCATTTTGTACAGACTGATACAAGTCTGAACATGGCAATCATTTCTCCTTGATCAATGTCAGTTCCCTGTATCCCCCACAGTTAATTTTCTGTCAGTGAAGAAAATCCAGTTCTCTGTCAGAAGAACAGAGGAGAGATATGTCCTTAGCATAGTCCTCATTTCTTCAGTTAGTACCACAGTCACTCTGGAGAGACTCCAGCCAGATTTCTGAAGACGTTTTCTCTTACTGGGGAAATTGGAGGTTATTTTAAATTGTGAAAAACCATAAAATTCATCTGGCTAATCTTTGAGTATACATTATCACCTGTTTCCATTGCTATTTATCTTCATAATTAGAATAAAGTTCCAGTGGAAAGATTTTCTTTGCCAGCAGATAATAGTATAGACCTGCAAACAGAATTAAATGCTCTGTTATTTATATATGATTGCTGCTATTCTCCAAACTGACAAGGCAAAGCCAAGATGCTTTGTGGTTGAGTTTAATGACTTTACCACAAGAGAAGACCATTGCCTGGTATTGTTTGATTAACATGGATTCTTGAAAAGGGTTTATTCCTAAGGTCTCATAAAAATAAAAGTTTATCTAGCCATAGAGGTATTACTGCTAATACCAGCTCTTGAGAAGTAAAGCAAGACAGATGCTCACAGTCTTTCATATCAGTCTTTATACCATATGTGACTCTGTCTTACTAATAGACAAACCCAAAAGACAAACATGAGGTAATTTGTAATTGGCTTTGTTTCTTGATTTTCTTTAAACTATTCAAGATAAGCCATCACACTTTTGTCTTCTTAATGAGCGATTAATTAAAAGTGTGATTCCTGTTGTATTACCACATTAAGCCATATGACATCTTATAGTTAAACATAATTTCCTTTTTATTTTTGTACAGATTTACATTAGCTGCTAATTCCCAATGTGATAGTGGAAAGTGTTTGGTTTTATGCCCTTTCTAAATACAAAACAATTGAGGTGTAGACACAGGGAGGTAGAATCCGATAGTGGCTGTTTTATGCCAATATGTTTTTGTATCAGTTTCAATTTTACTCTCAACTTGTTCAAAACAATACTTAGAAAGCATTTTTTCCATGCTGAGAAATGTATTATCCCAAATGCAGTGTGTAACCTAGCCACACTGCAACCAATACACTTTTACAAAGAGTTTCACAAGAGACTGCATCTCTCCTGGTAGAGTTCAGCCTTTTAATGATAAGTCTTATGTCATGTAAGACTTGCTTTGTCCTTAAGTGCTTTCCTCGGAAAAAGCTTTAGTTGAATTACATCCAACATACAGGGGATTATCTTTGTCTTTGAATATGACCATGAAAATACTTACTTCACATTTTCTCTTTCTTCATCTTCTCAACATTGCAGCATTTGTCATTTTTAGCTAGATTTTAGTTTTCCCTTTTGTGTGTGTATTTTCCAGCACACCATTGGCTTTATGAAGAAAAGGGCCATGTTTACTTGGCTCCTCTCTTATCTCCACTAGTTACCATTGTCTACATCTGTATCTTAGAATAAGATCTCTCAATACATAACTATTAAAATGAACTAAATGACTGAAGTATTTCGGGCCTAGAAGTTTAACACTTCTGTTCTACTGCATGAACTTACAACACAGAAAGCTGCAGGAGAACATATGAATATTCTTCCTTTTTACATTTGCAGCTATTTACTGGCTCACCTGTAAAGTTGTTTTTGTTCCTTTGGATAGTGAGGGCGGTTTTTCAATTTACTTTTTGCTTGTGGTAGTCTGATTCTCATGGCTACACAAGGAACTACAATTAACTAAGAACAGAACTGAACAAATATGAGTTCAAAATGAAGGAACAGAAGTGGATTTTTGCCACCGGTTTTCACCCTTTGCTAACTACATAGATAATTTTCCAAGACTGTAATAAGACAGATATCCTTAGAAATATCTGAGGAGATAGGGAATGATGCATGTAAGCCAAGTGTCATATAAATTTGAGAGTAAGTCCTTCTGATCCAAGCAGACATTGTTATATTATTCTGCACACAGCTTCAGAAAATAGTTCCCCAATGTGATCACATAATTCAGGCAAAGGACACCCCTGGAAACATTTGTCAGTGAGACAGCTTTTGCAAATAGACTGTGTTAGTTTTCCAAAGAGTGGATTGGATATTATAGTTTTGGTACATTATCTAATTGTCAAGACTAGCATAATGTAATTTTCTTATTTCAAATGAATACTTTTCTATACTTTGCTGCCTTCTCAAATTTTTTCCAAAAATAATAATTAAATTTGGAAACATTCCTGACTGCAAGTGGATTCTATCTTACTGCATCCTTTCAATCATATTCCTAGCTTAGGAAGTGAAAGTACCCACTTCATAATAGAAGCTACACTATAAGAAAGAATGATGGTGAAAACTGGCCTAGGAGGCTGAATACTGAATTCTAACAATAATCTCCGACACTTGCATATAAGTGATTGTGGCTGAGTTATACATAGCACTGGTCAGAGCCTCCGTTTTCACAACTACATCAGTGATATTTCTGATCCATTTTATCTCACCAAAAGCGAGATAAGAAATATGGTGCATCTTTACACTCTGGGACATCATCCACCTTTGAGATATTAGTCCTGTAAACCATGTCACAGGACTCATGAACATTGTCATTAACAATTGGAATTTGGAAGGCTGACATGTATGGCAGATGGAAAACAGAAAGGGAATAGAAATAGAAAAGGAAATATTTTCAATAGCTGTAGAATTAGAAGTCATAGATTGAAAACCTGCAGATCAAGGAAGAGAAAGCTGAGAGCACTAGAACTAATTACAGCATTTATTTCACTTGGCCCAGAATTACAGCGTGTTTCTTAAATAAACCTATTGTTCCTCAAGGCTGCCAGCGAATGATGTACAGGTCTGAGACCTATTCTGAAATGTTCGTTGGCTGAATTTCTTGGAATGATAATCAATTAAAATATTTTTCTTCTGCTTTTGACTGGTGGCATTTTTTTCTGAACCAGAGCAGGCTTATAAGGAAAATTAAATTCTCAGTTACTTGCCCATTATAAGCACAGCAATGTTTCCCATATGGAAGATGGTCATAAAGAAATTTTAGATAATGCCAATGATTAAGTTAAAAATACTTATGTGAACTGATGCTATTGGAAAGCATACACACATATGTACACTTTGTTCTGTCCTTTATGCATACACACTCATATACACTATCTTTCTATCTATTTATCTATCTATCATCTACTTGTGTATCATCTATTTATATGCATGTGTGTGAGTGTGTATGTCTAAAAGCTTTTCCTTTTATTTTGAAGAATATCACACTATATAGAATAGGATGAACTTGGGCTCATGATCCTGGTACTTCCCCAACTATTTGCATCTAGGATTACAGATATGTTAGGATAGGCCTTTAATAAACCTTCTCAAGCAGGGATTTCTACAATATGAGGTACTGTATGACGCTAAAGATCATTTAACTTAATTTCAAGTATTATTTTATTTTTACATTTATTAATTTTTATTTTATGTATATTGGTGATTTGCCATGGGTGCCAGGTCTCCTGGAACTGGATATATAGACAGTTGTTAGCTACTATGTGGGTGCTGGAAATCAAACTCAGGTCCTCTAGATAGGAATCAATATTCTTAACCACTGAGCCATCTCTCCAGCCAATCAAGTGCTATTTTCTCAATTTAAAATGATTCAGGCAGGAGCCTCCTTTTAGTTCTGTTTAATTTCATTTTTATTTGAATGTGAATGAGAGCATTGAAGGTGTAGAGTATCTTTCATTTATTGTCTTATGTGTAAGAGTATAAATTATGAATGTGTGATCATTTTTGTGTGTACATATGTGAACATATGTGTATATGTACTGTTTTTTTTTGTGTGTGTATGTGTGTGTGTGTATCTTCATGTGTTTACAGGTGCATGTGGAGGCCAGATGAAAATCTAAGGTGTAGTTTCTTACAAGCCATCATTCGATTTAGATCTTAATTGTGATTTCTAGACAGGTTCTCTCACTGTAACTCACAAAATGCTTCAGCCTAGCTAGGCAGCAAACATGCCTCTGCCTCCTTACTGATGGGACTGCAAGTGTGAGCAATTATACAAAAACTTTTACGGAGTTTGGTCTCTAGGATCTAACTCAAGTGTGTCTGCTTCCAGTGCATGAACACATATGTATCTGGGCCACAGGTACCATTGAATCTGAAGTTGTAGATATGGATTGAGTTCTGTTTACTTGACTGTATTTCTCAATTAGAGTTTATTTTTCTCCAAATAATAGAATTTTGTCAAAAACAGAATTTTTGTCTCATCTCCAAACACGTTGATTACAATATCCTAGATATTAGGAAGATAGGCTTCCAGAAGACAGCCTTAACACAATAATTTGTAATCAGAGAGTACCACATAAAACTAATTGAAACTGAACCCTATGTTTGGACTACAAACTACATTTTGTTTGTTTGTACGTAGGTGAGACTGAAAAAGTTATCTTATGATTTTATCTGTTTTATTTGTATGTTTTGGACCTGTCTTAGTTTTTGACATGTTCACCCCTTATTTTGCAGTACTAAGGGGAAATTCATGACCCAGAGGGTTGACGTATTCACCAAAAAGATAAATCCAAGTACTAATCCTTGCTCCTTCTAAATATTGCCCACACTGCAATCTGAGTCTACAGACTCAGTCAAGTTATGAGGAAGTCATAATGATAGGCAATGACTGGTGGTATTCATAGAAAATGAGGAATATTTGGATCTAGAAAAACAGAGGAAGACAACAGTGGGGACACTAAAACAGCACATCTCCAGGGATGCTAAGACTTGCTGGCAAGCAGTAGAAAAAAAAACTCTTTGTTACAACCTCTAAAATGTTTCCTGACATCTCCTATGTTTTCCTTTCTGCTAAAGAAACAACGGTCTTACAGTTTCTCAGCTTGTGTTAATTTATTAGGTCAACCAGAAGAAACATATGTAATTTCTTATAAACTACATGAACACCAATTCCCCCATTCTCTTCCTTGATGAAGATAAAGACCTCACATTACATCACATTAGTTCTTTCCTGTTTTATATTTATTTTTATTATTTTAAGACAACCTTATTTTACATACCAATCAGAGTCCCACCTCCCTCTCTTCCTCCCACTTCCCACTCCCTCACCCTACTCCCCTTCTAATCCTCAGAGAGGACAAAGCCTCTGAGGCAAGTGCCTGGAGTGCAGTTGTAGAGAGGTTGGAGTGATAATATGAGCAAAGGAGTCAGGGCCATGTTTGGGAGACCCACAGACACATTTATGATTTAACTGCTTTTATTTCACAGCAGTTATTAGTTATAGCTTATTTTCCTCACTCACTATATGTTTTCTAATCTATGAAAACTGAAACCTTTGAGTTTGGAAAGTTATGGACAGAAAGTTCCTTTTGAATCAACAAGTTCTTAATATTATTTTGATTCTTGATTTATTTTTAATTAAAGGCAATGGTTTCATGAGGAATATGTGTATCACTAAATGAGACAGACATTCCTAGTTCTGACAGTCAGCATGAGAGTGAGAGAGAAAAACACCATTTTAACTGTAAAAAGAAAATGAGTTTCTCAGTTTCAGTAGGTTCCATTTATTAATTGTTGATCTCAGTACCTGTGTTACTGGTGCTCAGGAGGCCTTCTCCGGTACCAATTCATTCAAGGGAACCTCCCACTTTTTCTTTTAAGAGATTCAGTGTGGCTGTATTTATGTTGAGGTCTTTGATCCATTTGGACTTAAGTTTTGTGCATGGTAATAGATATGGATTTATCTTCAGTCTTCTACAGACCAGCATCCAGTTATGCTTTTATTGAAGCATTTATTGAAGATCAGGTGTTCGTGTGTGTGTGTGTGTGTGTGTGTGTGTGTGTGTGTTGTGTGTTAATATCAGGGTTTTCAATTTGATTCCATTGATCTACATGTATATTTTTGTGTGAATACCAAGCTGTTTTCAGGACTATAGCTCTATAGTAGAGTTTGAAGTCAGAGATGGTGATGCATCTGGAAGTTCTTTTATTGTACATGGTTGTTTTGCCTATTCTGGGTCTTTTGTTTTTCCATATAAAGTTGACTATTGTCCTTTTAAGGTCTGTGGACTAACAATGTAAGCAATAATGGAGAGGTTCCCTTAAATGCCCTTCTTTGATAATGAGATTGATGACTACCTTATATGGCATCCTAGAGCCCTCACCCAGTAGCTGATGAAAGCAGAAGCAGACAGCCACAACTAAACACTGAGCCAAACTCCTGGAATACAGTTGAAGAGAGGGATAAGTGATGAGCAAAGGGGTAAAGACCAGGTTGAAGAAACCCACAGAAACAGCTGATCTGAACTAGGGGGAGTTCATGAACCCCAGACAGATAGCTGGGAAACCAGCATAAGACTGAACCAGACCCTCTGAACTTGGGTCTCGTTAGAAGGCCAGGGCAGTCTATGGTACCTCTGACAATGGAACCAGGATGTATCCCTAGTGCAGCAAGGGACATCAGGAGCTCATTCCCCATAGGGCGATACTCCCTTGGCCTAGAGAGACACAGGGGAGAGCTTAAGCCTAGGCCTTACCCCAAATTATTTGACAGACTTTGATGATCACTCCTGGGAGTGGATATGGAATGAGGATGGGGGATCTGTGGGGGGTCATGGGAGGATGGGAGGGAGAGGGAACAGGGGTCAGTATGTAAAATAAGAAAAAATTATAAAAACAAATCAAAAAAGAAAGTCTTGCAAGCATATTGTTTTCTGGGAAATTAATATTGCAATTTTGGAAACATAGTTACTAATATAATTATAGAAAATATGGAAGGTGGAAAAGAAACATGAATTTTTCAGCAAAATACAAAAAGACAAGAAATGAGGAAGAAAAACTGTAGAAAAGACACACAGGAACACAGGGTGAACAAAAGGAAAGGAACATGAAACATACTATTATTACCACCATGCTTGTTTTATGACATTTTAATGTTATGGTGTTCATCTCCATTGTCAGACTGGTGGCTGGCTATTGGAGAACTGGTTCTTGATACCTTTATATTATTTATTACTGAAAACCTTTTTGCTACTCTCACTGTCAAGTACTTGTTCGAATGTCACCTTTTCTAAGATTACTCTGACCACCCAAGTCCTGTGAATCACATCTGTCAGCCCTGGGCATCCCCAGTGCTTAGAGCCTCTGCTTGGTTACACATGGCCATCTTTTGATTGTATACCAGCACTGCTTGCCATTTACCTTTTTGTCTGTTCTCTCATCCTTTAGAATGGAAGCACCTTGAATCATGTACCTTCATAAGCAGCGTATCTTAGGAGTGTCTGCTATACTAGGTGCTTAGTATTATGATTTTAAAAACTTTTTTTGGTAATTATATATTGAACAGAAACTTAGAGGATTGGATATCCTCATTTTATCTCTTGACATGGAATTTCATATATTTAATGAGGATTTATTATTGTCTGGCCTGCTATTTGCCTTCTGAAATGTCTCTATAATGTAGTTGAGCAAGATGCTAACAAATCCCTATGAAGCACATCTGGCAGACTGTTGTCTCCAACCCCTGGTCTTTTCAAACTTTTAAAACTGTCATAGATTACTGGAAGTGCAACTGTGTTGGAAATTAGTTCAGTAAAACAGTAGTTACAGATCCTCCATTAGGAGTTTGAAAACAAAATCGTCGGCCAAAGAAAATGGCTTGTAAATGTCTAGCTATCACTCCAGCGATGCCGAAGTAAGCCTTCTGGCAGGGAGGGAAGAGTAGCTCTTGCTGTCACAGTGACAGAGTTGGAGAACCTTATTTGTTGCCTGCTAGCTGTCAGTGTGGAAGTGCTATGATGAAGTGCTAGGTGTGGAAGGTGATGAAAGACAATACACGGATGCACAGTAATACAACTGGAGGGCCTCCTGGGAATGGACCAACCAGGTACAACTTTGCTATTCCCTTTGTCTCATCTGTGTAAGAATCTTTTTACTGTAATATGTACAACATAAAGGCAATGTTTGCCAGCTTGATGGATGGTCTGGTGTGGCATAAGCAATTCCACGTCGTAGTTGACAAATGACTTTGGGATAAACCTTCCAATTTAAGTAATAGATTTATCAGAATTTTCTCTTTTCTCACAAAAATATCACTTGTGCCTGCACGTATATATCTTAGGTGAAATTATAAAACATTTTTCAACTTTTCAAACCTACTCTTCTTGGTTTCTGGGGAGGGTGGACCATCACAAATGACATCTCTTTAGATACTGTGTCAGTGATGTTGTTGGATGATTGATAAACAAGTAGCATCTTTAGCATCCTCAGTTGTCCAGAATCATGTCTGTTGTCTAGGTCATGTTATATGGTGACTGGTCATGTCTTTGTGATGCTCTCTCTTTACACTTGTACATGAGAACATTTTATTTTTAAATAACAATATCAATTTGGAGTTGCATGGGGGATTTTGTAGAAAGTCTGGGGTATAGCAGGGGTACCAGGTATTTAAAAGTTTGGCATTTCTCAGTGATGGAAAATTTCAGTATATTCATTCATCCCATTCTGTCCAGGGCCTCACAAAACAAAGATTTCCTGCACTAAATACAGGTACAGCTGCCATCTCAGTATCTTAGGGTTTTAAAAGGAATAAAGCATTGACTCCCAACCTTCTGCTATTGGATCGCAGGTTTTATTGATGCAATCTTTTTTGTTTCAAAAGTTTCCAGTTGTATTCCCCAAATTTATAAGATAACATAAGTTTAATGACAACACTAATAACTAATATCTTTCATGTCTGTAATGTATTTCATCCAAAGATTATTATACTATACAATTAGCCATTTAATGTGTTTAAGTATAAGATCTTGAGTAAAATGCTCAGAACTTACTAATATTGAAATGATGGCAATAGAGAAAGAAGAAAACTAAATGTATCCTTCCCTATTGCAGAGGCTGGATGGGTTTTTGTAACATTACTTGAGAGTTCATAGGGTGTGAGCCTCAGACTTGGGCAGCTGATCTTCACACAATCACTGCAGCCAACTGGTGGGATGAGATGCTGCATTGCAGCCCACTCTCTGTGTGAACTGGCTTTGGTCTGGCTTCTCAATACTGGAGAAGACAACGAACATTCTTGGGAAGTTGAATCCAAACCAAAACTCCACTAGATCTCCTGTCCAGCCTCTGGGTGGTCTTTGGGTGAGCCAGTTCCCCACCAAAGGAGCCCTGGGAAATTTGATATGGCTGCATTCAGTTTAAAGGTTACTCCTGGGTGGTCCATAGCAGTTAATAGAGTTTTCTAAAGTCACTGTAAGAGATTCAGAGAAGTACAGGAATCTGGGTCTGGACAAGATCCAGTTTGCTGAGAGTGCTGATTACTTATAAGTATCTTAAGAACCAAGCTGGAAAGACTAGGGTTGTTCTGGGAGGCCCAGGTAGTTCATACCAAAGGTATCAACTCAATGCTTCCAACCATGGGCAGCATCTTCTTTCCAAGACTCAACGCGACCCACCATGTGGTGAAATTGAGTCCTAACTGTATCACAGCATCCAGGTTTTTCAAGGAGTTGCCTCACAGTTATAAAGACAAAGAAATATGCTTTCAATAAATTTGAGACTTAATAAAATCTTCAAAAAGTCAATCTTTAATTACATACAAATTAACAAAGAAACTAAGATGTGATGGATAAAAGATCCATTAACTTTACTACAGAAAATAGCACAGGACAGAGGAAAGAACAAGCCCATTAGAGATGGCCATTATGAATTTGTTTGCTTATTCTATCACCTGCTTACAATGATGGGTCAACAGACAGACATCATTAACCCAAATGATATTACATGTAGAAAATATGAAATATTTAAAAGAGTTTAGACATATTTGCTAATCAGTCAATTGAGACAGGTAATTAAATTTCTAGGGAGATGGCCATACTAATCCTTTTGATTATTTGTGCTACTCCATGCAATGGAAAGTCTTCCTTGGTATTTAGTCAGTAACCTGGTCTACAAACAGAAGAATGAACAATGATTGGCTTCCTTGAACTTCAAGGAGCCAGAAAGAAGTGGGAGTGGTAGAATGAGCACTCAGAGTTGAGACTCAGGTACAGGCACTCCTCCTATGAGTTCTGTCATAAGAATTTGATCTATTTGCAGCTTCTACTCTCTTGGTCAGAGACAGAAGAGCCAAGCCTTTCATCATTCAAGAAGCTGGAACCACATAAGGTCATTCCAAGAATTTCACCTGGAATCCAGTGTGCTGCAAATTGGACAGTGCCATTATTCAGGAGTCAAACAGCAAAGCAGACACAAGAGTTCAGAACCAGCTCCTCATGAGGCAGAGCTTCTGGGTTAGCAGAGACTTCTATTAGAACAAGCTGGAGAGAATATGATGAATATTTCTAGAGTTTCATGGGCAGCATCTCTGTGCACACATATGTTTCTCCTTTACACACACACACACATTTAAAATTAAAAACAAATAAATTTAGGATTGGGACAACTCTTATCAAAATAAAGAGTCATAGGTAAGAATAAACCCAGGTGAGATAGGTTGTAAAAAGCAGTGCAGATGTGAGCAAAAGTAGAGAAAACAGTAAGGGAATGGAATGGCACCTTGCTTCTCATCATGGGCAGAATCTGTGTGAGAGCAAGAAAGCTCTCAATTGATGTGTAATCAATTCAAATGCAATAGATCCATAATTGAACTTCTGATCTTTACCCTCTCAAAGTTTATTTCTTAGCTTTTTACATCTCAGCTAATGGAAATTGCATTTTTCAAATTGCTCAAATCAGAAACCATAGATCATATTTGACTCTTTATTTTTCTTGTATTATTTTTCATTGTAAAATTTTATAAGTGACCTTTATCATGTATTCTCCCTCACCCAAATATTCCACTCCCTACCCACTAATTTTATGTTTTCTATAACAAAACATAGCCAAAAACTAAAGAAACACAAAATCATTACAAAATCACAAAACTGAAAATCATTACAAATATGTGGAAGATTAATAAGACTAAAATGGAAAAAAACCAATGTAAATTGAAGAAAAAAGTCTACAAGAATATTATTGATATTGTTTTATCTGAGCCAATTACTCCAGGACATAGGGCTTGCTTTGGAGTATAGTTAATATACCCAGTGAGAGTACATTTTAAATCATTTTTTTCATTCATATTCCATATCTGATTTATCAACAAATTCAATCAGCCATATCTGCTCTGAAGTTGATGTGTCTAATGCATTAGTGCTAGCAGCTGGTCCAAATCAGCATCATTTCCTCAGTGCATCACTTATGTAGCTTGCTTGCATTTATCCCCCTTCTCAGCAGCCATATAAATGTTAAGAACAGCTCAAATCTGCAGATTTATTAGCAGGTAAAGTTGCTTGCTGCCAACCACAACCAGAGTGAGTTTGGTCACTTCAGTCCAGATGATGTAAGGAGGAACTGACTGAACCACTGCACCAAATAAGCCTTTCATAAGGTAAGTATAGCCCATAGGACATGTCATGATCTGCCCTTGCTACCTGTCTTTACTGTGTTCATCATCTATGTATACATTATCATGTTCTTATAATTATTTATTCTCATGTTATATAAGAATTATTATATAATTAATGCTATGTTATGGAGTTGGGGGAATGGGATGGGAGGGTTGTCTGAAAGCATGGGAGGGAGGGAGAGGGAACTGAGATACATATGTAAAATAAGAAAAATAATATAGATATATATAAAGGATTATTATGTAAATTTTTATTACATAACTTGTTTTAACCCTGACCCCCCCTTATTTCTTACGAATATGAGATACTCTCCTCTGATTTTAGAACGTTCATTTCCCAAACATGAACATACCATCATCTCCTCTTTTAAAACTGAATGGAAACCCTTTTTTATGTTTTCGTGGCAATCATTTACATTCATTTACATTGAACATAATATATATTTCACACAGTTTCCCACTTCTTATTTCTGATGTCTGTACTTAAAAGTAAATATTCATTACTGTAGGAATTGGGGAAGGGGTGGTAATTATTATATCATCAAGAGTCGTCAAGAGAAGCTACAAGAACCTGGCCAAGGCACTGACTGAAGATTTCTGACTGTAGAAAGGTGGACAGTGTTTTGTTGTGTATTCTCTAGACATGTGGAAATCAGTCCTGCTGACTCTATGGATCATATCCCAAACTTTCCCTGTCAAACACTAGTTTACTTACTACCCTTTTTTCTTCTCATTGCTAGAGTCAGTTCAATTTTTCTAGACTTACAGCTGTTGTAATTCAGAATAAGGCATTACGAGAAATCGCTGTGCTGGGAATACATGCTAGGACAGAGAAGGGTAGATGTTTCATCTTCACTTCAGAGAGAACACTGAACATTCAGGGTGAATGGATGGCAGGTTCAGGAGTGTAAAGAGACTAACATCTTGACACCAGTTTACTAAGTCTAAAGGTCATCAATGGCTGCCTGATGAGCAGATGCTCCATCTTCCAATGGTAGTGGGCTGAGACTGCATTTTGTCTTCAAAGGTCTTTTCCTTCCTTCCTTCCTTCCTTCCTTCCTTCCTTCCTTCCTTCTTTTCTTTCTTTCTTTCTTTCTTTCTTTCTTTCTTTCTTTTTTTCTTTCTTTCTTTGTTTTTTCCTAGGCAAATCTTAGCCTATTTAGACTCTTTTTCTTGGTCACCAAAGCAGTGTTAGATATGGGTTCTTTCTCATAGAGTGGGCTTTAAGTCAAATCAGACATTAGTTAGCTACTCCCACAAAGTATTTGTCACCATCACCATGGCATATTTTGAAGAAAGGACAGATTGTAGGTCAAAGCTTTTGTGTCTGGGTTAGGTTTTACATTTCTGTTTTGGAAGCCCACCGAGTACCTCCCTGCACCAAAGACACTATAATGTAGGGCTGAAGGCTCCATGTAGGTACCAGCTGGACTTTTACATGTTCAATGAGTTTTGTGGATGTTGTCCTCTGCAATGAGACCCCACTCTGTTTGCAAAAAGGGACCCTTTGTCTTATTAACAGAATGGGTTGACTGATGATTTTAATGTGAACCCCTTGGCCAAAAACTCAATTAAATGTGCCCAAATCTTACTATTGGAAACCTCACCTGGCTACAAAAGATGGCCTGTTGCGATTCTGTTTCTCCCATTACTAGGAGTCCTTAGGATCACTTTAAACCCAGGAGGTTTCCACAACTACCCAAATACCTTCTATCCCAGCTATCTTTCCCCACATTTGTTCCTTTTTCTACCCCCCCATTTGATTATCATCACTCCCATCACTGTCTGACCAAGTCTATCCATATAGTCCATATACCACCTCCCAGTGATATCCCTGTTACCCCTCCCACCCCAGGTCCCCTACTTGTTACCTAACCTCTTTTAGTCTGCACAATGTAGCTTGGCTATCATTTATTTAACATCTAATACCCACTTATCAGCAAACACATACTGTATTTATCTTTCTAGATCTTTCTAGGTTACATGCACAAGATGATTCTTTGACTACAAAGAATACTGTATCCATTTTACTACAAATTTCATGCTGTCAATTTTTTAAAGCAGATGAGTGATACTCCATTGTTACAGTGTACCACAGTTTTCATGCATTCCTCATTTGAAGAGCATTTATATAGTTTCCAGTTTTGGATTGAATAAAGCCACAATGGACATGATTGAACAAGTGTTCTTGTGGTAGAATTGCACATCCTTTGGGTATGTACCCAAAAGTGGTATAGCTTTGTCTTGATGCACATTGATCCCCAACTTTCTGGAGAACCTCCATATCAATTTTCATGATGGCCGCACAAGTTTGAAGTCATACCAGAAATGGATTAGTGTTCCCCTTGCTCTACACCCTCACCAGCAATAAGTATCACTTGTGTTATTGGTCTTAGCCATTCTGACAGGTGTAAGATGTATCTCAATGTAGTTTTGATATACAGTTTCCTATGGCCAAGGATGTTGAACATTTCTTTAATGTTTCTCAGCCATTTGAGAATCATCCCCTATTGAGAATTATCTGATTCAATCTGTACCTTTATTTTAATTGGGTTATTTGGTTTGTTGATATCTAGTTTCTTGAGTTCTTTACGTATCTTGGATGTTAGCCTTTTCTCAGATGTGGAGTAGGTAGAAACCTTTAACATTCTGTAAGTTGCTGGTTTGTCTGAATGATGGTGTCCTTTGTCTTAGAGAAGTTTTTCAGTTTTGTAAGGTACCATTTGTTAATTGTCAATCTTAGTGCTTGTGCTATTGGTGTTATGTCCAAGAAGTTGTCTCCTGTGCCAATTCATTGAAGGCTATGTCCCACTTTCTCTTCTCTTAGGTTCGTTGCATGTGGTTTTCAAAGTAAGGATAACAGGGTAGTTCACACACGAGATACTACTATGCAAGAGAGAAAGTCTGAAAAGCTCAACTTAGTATCAGCCAACCTCAGGGGTTCCTGAAGGACAAATGGGATCTCAAGGATGATGAAAAATGAGCACAAAGAGAAAGAAGGTATTGAAATAGAGAAATTATATACTAATGAGAATAAAATACCAAATATAACCCATATTCTATGAAAGTATTACTGCACTGTGGTAATGCATCTGTAAACCTGAATAAAATATGTTTTCCTAACATAATTTGAACATGCAAAATGTTCAAAATCTCCAAGAAAACCCAAAAAGTCATTCATTTGAATGTTTGGTAGAGTTAAAGTTCTAAAGTTAAAAGTAGCTAGGACAACAGATCTTCAATAATGTTAGTTAGTTAAAGCATGCAAAGCTGATAGTCTTCTATTATATAAGCTAACTTAGTCAATTAAGAAAATTTATTAAAACATCTTATAGAGTTAATTAGCATGGTAAGCAAATGTGACCCACCTTATATGTAAATAGAGATGCAAACACTGTAGTATAAAGAAATTTTTATTTTGTAGATAACTATTAGTGTATTATCCACATTAATCTATAAACAGAAAAACATGGTGTTTTTAAAAAGACCTGAAAAATTAGTAATGATTTATAAGTGAAACTTTGTGTCTAGAAGAACCAATAAGAACAATCTACAAAAAATGACAAAACAGTTTACCCCATACATCATGATACATCATTGTTAATTATAAAATTTCCATTCAAATAATATAAAAAATGAGATGGGGATTTGTACTTCTTGCATTGGTATGTGGAGCTAAGGCAAATTAAGGTCAGTAGAAACATTGGAAAAATAACAACTTTCTTCTTTTGAAAATATTATATCTACAAATCTCAATTTTTTTTAAAAATAAGATAATGAAAATATTTAGTAAAAGAAGTTTATATGTAAGATTAAGGATAAGTACATGAAGAGCAACAAAATAGTCTGTATTATCTGAAAGCAATTGACAATCTTAAGGAAAAAGTATATTCTATTTATAATAAACAATATGAGATAATTAGAGATAATAAATACAAGATCTGTAGAAGAATACTAATGAAATAGTTGTAAAATCACAATGGAGCCAAACTATGGAAAGTACTGTGTTTTTGGATGAAAAGAATTAATTCAGAAAAAAAGTCTCTTCTTTAATGTTTTTCTATGAATTAGTCACTTCTAAGTAGGAGTTCATCAAATGTTGACTTTAGAATTGGATAGATGACATTAAAATTCACTGGGTATAATAAGTGTTTGAGAACAGCCAAGAACATTTTGATTTAAGAGAAGGTGCATCTAGGAAACTTACTCTATTACATTTTTCACCAGACTGTAAGGTCATATATTCAAATCAGTATGGTTTAGCTTGTATGGTTCCATGAAAAGAACAGAGAATCTGGAAAAGCAGCATTATTGAGAATTCTCATAAAGAAAGGAATAGCTTATTTATTAACCTAGCCTGAAAAATTGGTCATTGATCCAGAAAAAACAAATAAACAAACAAAAAAAACCAAACAAGCAAAATAAAAACTTGTCCTACTCTATATACCTGTTTGGCTCAATAGTGTAACCAATAACCAGAAGTGTGATTTAACTTAACAATTAATTAAAGTTAAGTATTATTTCAAAAAACATGCTTCTAGTGGTTAAAATTTCAGTAGCTGTTTTGTACATGTCTGTCAGTGTAATTCACTTGGGTGTAAACATTATACAACCTTTATATCAATGCATAATGCTTTTTCCTATGTTACACTCAGGTTATTTATATACAATTCACATAGGTATATAGAAATCAAACATCTCTTTACACATAAGTATAAAATATATTTTTATTTTTGAACTATATATAATTAACTATAAACTACTTAGAGAATCATCAACATTACATATACAGTTGAGGAAACATGCTTAGCTTTTAGAGGAATCTAGAAAAGAAAATTAATAAATATATTTTGTATTTAAAAGCTATATTAAAAGTGACCTGCTAAGATGTTTGTGTACCAACACATCACTTTGTACACCATAACTTTGTTTTGAAATTTTTCTTTTGGTTTTTAAAGACAGGGTTTCTTTGTGTAGCCCTGTCTGAACTTGCTTTATAGACCAGGCTGACCTCAAATTCACATAGATCTGCCTGCCTCTGTCTCCTAAGTGCTGGCATTAAAGACATGTACCACCCATCACCATTTGTTTTCATTTTTAATCATGTATTTCTATCTCTTCCCCGCCCCCGTGTGTGTGTGGGGGGTGTATTTTCGTGTTTGTGTGAGTTCTGTGCCCATGGGAGTCTAAAGATGGCATTAGACCTCCTGGAGTTGGATTAGCATGTGCTTGTGATTAGCCTGACCTGGTTACTAGGAATGGAACTCAGGTGCTTTGAAAGATCAGTGCATGTTCTCATCCACTGAGAAACCTCTCCAAATCTACCTTAAAATGTTTTATTTGTTAGTTACAACTCAGTAAAGCTGAAAAATGTGTATCTTTATAGTACACATACATCATTATCCTGGAATGTATGGTAAAGGGAAGGAAGTGTATGATGGGTCAGAGAATAACTCTAGAAATGCAGTTTAGGTGAAGACTGGCTTCGGGTTGCACTTCTGAGAATAAGTAAGTTGAGACCTAACAGCAAGCTTTGATGTGGATAGATGGGCAAATAACATTTTGAGCTGAGACTCATTAAGCAGCAGAGAATAGCCAGAATGCTTGCGGTAATGGGGGGAAAAAGATGCATTGTGTGAAATAAGACCAGAGAGACTGGATTTATAGCTCAACTTATACTTATTTTTGAAATCAAAATTCGAGTTAATGAAATTCTGGTCAGCAATTGAGAAAGTATACATATTTAAAAACCTTTATAACATCTCTACATTGCTAAGATCCCTGGACTCAGTTTAAGGTATGGAACTTTGTGGGGCTTCAAAGATGAATCTAACATTGCAAGAGAATCTAGTCTAATAGGCTCCATGTTTGTCTGTGAGGTAAACAGCAACAAACACAGCAGAATTGCAGAGGTCAGTAAACTGCTTGCTACATAAAACTTGAGCTGAGATCCCCAGGCACCTTATAAAAGGTATGCAGTGGGGTATGGGGGCATGTCTGTGATTGCAGTGTTAGGAAGGTCGGCAGCTGTATTATAGAGCTCCAAGTTCTATGAGAAAATGGAGGTGGAGAGTGATTGAGGAGGACACCTGAAATTGATGTCTGTTATTCACCACAGGCACACATGTATAACACATACATGTGTGCATACACAACTACGTACATACATGTTCATAAAAAGAAAAGTGGGAAATGGCTTGGAGAGAGTAGGAGAACTTGACATGAAAGTCTGGTCATTTGGACTTGATCCATGGGAACCATCATAGTAGGAAAAAGTTGACTCCTCAAAGGTCTGCTCTGACCTACATGTAGGCTGTGGTGCCTGTGGGTTCACATGCATGCACACATATCACATCCACATCCACTAATATAAATATTCTTAAAAGAAAAACACGATACAAATCACATTTATTTCCATATGGCTATTTAGATAAGCCCTGTGTTAAGTCCTTGAGAGATGTCTGTCATTATGTTTACAGCAAAAGAAAGACACTGGAATGTTGAAAGTAGAACTGAGTCTCTCTTTTTCTCTCTCTCTTTCTCTCTCTCTCTCTCTCTCTCTCTCTCTCTCTCTATATATATATATATATATATATATATATATATATATATATATAGTGAAACAAAATCCGTTTAAAACTAGGAAACAAAGACATCTGGACTAACACTATCCTAGCTGTCATGCAGATGGAACAGATAGGAGTCATTAGTTAAATGAAGGAGGGTAAAGATGGGTGGGTTTGTGGGAGAAAAAGAGTAAGGTAACCTAAATGATTTCTAGTCAACTTCCTCCTCCTCTTATCCCTCCTCCTCTCCCTCCTTCTGTCCCTTCTCCTCCCCCTTTTACTCTCCCTTCTCCTCTCCCTTCTCTCCTTCGTCCTCGTCTTCCTTCTCCTCTCCCTATTTACTTACTCTTCTTCTGTAGAGTGCTGCGAAGTGCCACACCTTAAAGTTGGTGCTGGCTTCTGCCTTCCACCTTCCTGATGGTGAGTGCTTTCTGGTGTAAACAAGTCCTTATTTGGTTAAGCCTGTTCAGCTTGTTTGCTTCATTGGGGTTGGTCAGCACAAAGGGATTTAAGCTTGTGCGGGCATTTCCCAGGAGTCAGAAGAAGATTGTTCAAGGTTTTTGATTAAAACTGCATGAAGAAGATCTTCCCGGAGTTGCATCTTCCTTGCAGGTTGAGATAGGCGCGTTACATTCTTCCTCTGTTTTTGCTGTGGTTAATGGTGCATTGTGATGGTGATTATGGAGTTAGAGCAAGAGAAAATAAAAACATATAGGTGAAAATTATGTTCAACCTTAGAAAATTAAAATATGACATTTCAAACTATAGAAGAAATAAACTTCTTTACAGAGTGGCCTGGACTGGGGACATAATTTATTGATAATCAGCATGTGATGGGAGTTTATAAATTATGATATTTTGTCTAAATCAACTTCCATTTTTAGTACTGTAAGTTTAACTCTGTAAAACCCCCCATAGATATGATAAACCAAATGGAGTGTATAGAATTGCCATTCAAACAAATACTTAAAGGTAATGGAGACTTGGAAACAATAGTCAACAATGTAAGAAAGTTTCAAATTCTGGAACCCAAAGGAGGAAGATGTTTTCAGAAACAAAAGGTTAACTACAAAATTCCAGTGATCTGAAAATGGAAGGTTTCATTTGAGAGATGGGAAGGACACTCCATAAAAAACAAACTAAAGAATTAATGGCAAGATAGAGGTTCAGTGTATGTCATGAAACCAGTCAGCACTGAGGAAAACTTGGGAAACCAGCAGGAATCTGAATCTACTACACAGGACATTGGGAATAATGTTTGTGATTCTCCATAGGTAGTGTGTAAAGTAGGTCCACCAAGTAATGCTTAGTGTCTCAGTCAGGATAATTTGGAGTGAAAAATCTCCCATAAACATGATGGATTTTTTTTTTATTTCTAGTTGTTGATACTTGATAGTTATTTTCAGCTTCTCATTTGCAGGAATGAATAGGGTTTTATGTGATTCCAGTGTTCAAGTTTTCCAAGAGAAGATGCAAGAGAGAAATAAGGCAAATGCATTAAAATAATTTAAAGACTACTATTTCAACTTGGAAACATACATTAAATGCCAAGTCAAGTGAGAAAAGTGGAACTCATGACTTGTATGCCTCGGTGATGTTGAAGAATGAAAACTAGTCAGAAGAACAGCAGTGGCAGCCAGAAGGAAAAGAAGTCAGAATTTTAGAATGTGGCCACTCATTGGCATGGGACAGAGAAAAACATGATGGGAGGTAAGGAAGGAATGGAACATCCTTATATAGCTTGAAGTTAAGAGGAAGAGGATGGCCATGAGCCAAGAACAAACTTGAGACAGTAACATGGTCAGAATTAGCAGTAAGGGGGCAAAGTGTATAGTTTAGAGTATTACCAAAGATTTCACGTGGTAAAGGGTGACTAAGAAAGAACAAAATCACAAGGATCTATCTATCTGTCTATCTATCTATCTATCTATCTATCTATCTATCTATCTATCTATCTATCATCTATCTCTAGCTTATGAGATAAAAGATGGAAAAGATTGCTCCATCCTAGAGTGTTATAAGGAAAGTAATGTCATCAGGACTAACAAAATGAGAAAATCTATAGAGGGCCCTGAAGTTATATGAGGATCTCATGATGAAATACAATATTGTTACGATATTTGCATAATTAGAGAACCCAGTGCAAAATGACAATCTAGAGAACCTAGTGCAAAAATGACAATCTAAAACATCAAGTTCAAAAATGTTCTGTTTCTTTTAGAACATTTATTTTATGCTGGACATAATTATGCATTCCTTTTTTTAAATGAAAACAAACATTTATAAACAATATTTGGGAATTTGGGAATTCCCAAATTCTTTCCAAACTGCTTCCTGCTGGTAGCGGGCGCTGTCATGGGGGAATCCTAAGAAGATGCAGAAGTCCTGGCTGTAGTGGTCTGCAAGGCTCCACTTTCCCATTGGACTTTGCTTCAGGGGCTCTTGCTCGATCAAATCACATTAGTCTGGAAATAATCCACAGCTTTTCATTTTCTGTGGAAACAAAATCAGAAATCCTTTTCCCCAGTAACTTGTCCTTAGGCTTAAATTTTGAAGTCAAAGCAAGAAAATTTTCTGTTTTAAAAGAATTTCAAGATGGTTATAGGTGAGCATTGCATGAAGTGTTGGTCTTCTCAATACGAGATCTTCCTGTGTGGCCCCTCAGAACACAGGCCCTTGAATCTGACCCATCTCCTCTGGAAATCTCACATGCCTTGGAAAATGATTGGGAGGGAAGGGTGAGGTGGCATCAAATTACAGGATACACTGTGCTGTACTTAATGGATAGTTAAATACGAAGATCATATTCTTTCAGTTGCCCAAAATTCTTTACTTTTTTAATTTATTTTTCTTATTTTAAATATTTATCCCAGTTCCCTCTTCATCCTTCCCTCCCTCTCTTCCACCCTCCCATGCCCCTCCCCCTGACTCCACATGTAGGGTGATGCCTTCTTGGAGGGGTCAACAATCTCTGTGAAGTCATTTGTAGTAGGGACTAGGCTCTCCCTCCTGCCTCTAGGTTAATAAAGAATCTCTCCATGGGGAATGTGCTCCCAAAGTCCTTTTGTGCACCAGGGATACATCTTGGTTCCACTGTCAGAGGTTCCTTAGACTGCCCAGGCCTTCTAACTGAGACCAATGTTCATGGGGTTTGAGTTAGTCCAATGCTGAATTCCCAGCTATCAGTCTGGGGGGCCCATTAGCTCCTCCTTGTTCAGATGAGCTATGTCTATGGGTTTCTGTAGCCTTGTCTTGTCCTCCTTCTCTGCATCTAAATTCTAGTTTGGTTCAGTGTTTAGCTGTGGGTGTCTGTTTCTTTTTCCATCGGCTACTAGATGAAGGCTCTATAATGGTGGATATGTTTTAGTCATCAATCTCATTATCAGGGAAGTATATTTATGGTAGCTTTTCCACTGTTGCTCAAGTTGTTAGTTGGGGTCAGTCTTGTAGGTCTCTGGACATTTCTCTAGAGTCAGTTTTCTCTATAAACCTATAATTGCTCCCTCTTTTATGGTATCTCTCCATCTCTCTTTTTTCTCTTGTCTATTTCTCCCCTGCCTCAATCTTCCTAGGCCCACGTGCTTTCTTCTCCTCCCCCTCTTTTTCTCCTAGCCCCATCTTCACTCACTGCTTCCCACTCCCAATATACTCAGGAGATCTTGTTCCTTTCCCCTTCTGTGAGGGACCTTGTATGAATCTCTTAGATTCCTCCTTGTATCCTAGCTTCTCTGGCAGTGTGAATTATAGGCTGGTGATCCTTTTCTCTATGTCTAAATCCATATATAAGTGAGTACATACCATTTTCCTCTTTTTCTGACTAGGTTACCTCATTCAGAATGGCTTCTTCAAGTTCCATCCTTTGCCTTGAATTTCAAGATTCCATTTTTTTTTCTGCAGAGTAGTATTCCATTGTGTAAATGTGCCACATCTTCTTTATCCATTCTTCAGTTGACAGACATCTAGGTTGATTCCAGGTTCTTGCTATTACAAATAATGCTGAATGAACATAGTTGAACAGATATCTTTGTTGCATGGATGTGGAACTTTTGGGTATATGCCTAAGAGTGGGATTGCTGGGTCCTGAGGTAGACTGATTACCATTTTCCTGAGGAACTGTCATACTAATCTCCAAAATAGCTGGAAAAGTTTGCATTCCCACAAGCAATGGAGGAGTGTTGCCCTTTCTCCACATCCTCTTCAGCAGAAGTTGTCATTGGTATTTCTAATTTTAGCCATTCTGGCAGGAGTAAGATGGTATCTCAGAGTTGTTTTTATTTGCATTTTCCTATTTCCATGATAGCTAAGGAAGTTGAGCACTTTAAGTATCTTTCAGCCTTTTTGATTTCCTCTATTGAAAATTCAGGGTTATTTGGTGTTTTGTTGACTAGTTTCTTGAGTTCTTTGTATATTTTGGAGATCAGTTTTCTGTCAGATGTAGGCTTGGTGAAGATCTTTTCCCAGTGTGTGGGCAGCCGTTTGGTCTTGTCAACTGTGTCCTTTGCCTTACATAAGCTTCTCAGTTTGAGGAGGTCCCATTTATTAATTGTTGATCTCAGTGTCTGTGCTACTGGAGTTATGTTCAGGAAGTGGGCTTCTGTACCAATTGTTCAAATGTACCTCCCACTTTCTCTTCTAAGAGATTCAGTGTGGCTGGATTAATGTTGAGGTCTTTGATCTATTTGTACTTGAGTATTGTGCATGGCGATAGACGGGGGCCTATCTACAGTCTTCTATACACCATCACCCAGTTGTGCCAATACCATTTTTTTTTATACATGCTTTCTTCCCATTGTATACTTTTAGCTCTTTTTGTCAAAAATCAGGTGTTTGTAGGTATCTGTGTTAATATAAGGATTGTCAATTCAGTTTTGTTAGTCTACCTGTCTATTTTTGTGCCAATACCAGGCTGTTTTCAGGACTATAGCTCTATAGTAGAGCTTAAGGTCAGGGATGGTGATGCTTCATGAAGTTCCTTTATTGTACAGGGTTGTTTTGCTACCCTGGGTCTTTGTTTTTCCATATAATGATTATTATCTTATGGGAGATGTTATTCTGTAAGTATGTCTCTAATACTGGTTAATGAATAAAGCACTGTTGGGCCAATGGGAAAGCAAGATAGGTGGGGCTAGGAGAGAAAGAGGAAAGAGGAAGTAGGAAGGAGGAGTCAACATGGAGAGCCTGGAGAGGTAGAACGCCAGCGCTGCTTTGGCTGGTAAGATGAGCCTCGTGGAAATATTTAGAATAGTAGAAATGGGTTAATCATTAAGACAAAGCTAGCTGATAAACAATGATAGTAACTGGCCAACAGGATTATATCAAATACAGAGTCCCTGCATGTTATTGAGGGCTGGCATGGTGGCAGGAACAGACCGGTGGCGGGGAAAACGTGCTCATAACAATTATCCTTTCAAGGACTTGTTGGACCTGCCTTCTGGTCCAGTGATCCACCAGAGCAGTGGGGAAATGGGCTAGATAAGGCACAGGATGGGAGAAGAGCAGGTTTTCCAGCAGAGGCCCGGGAATGGGGGTCAAAGATCAGGCAGGTAAGACTTAGGGTGGTCCCTCATGGATAGGTAGGTTTCCGGCAGAGGTCTGGCACTCTGGCAGTAGCCCAGTGATGGGGGGCTCTCTGGCAGAGGCCTGGCGATGGGGATCCCCAAAATTCTGGAAATATTAAAATAAATTCTGTCATTCTCATATTTTTTCAGATGAATGTGCTAGATATTCAAGTGACTTAGCCCTAGTTATGGTGTCCATTAGCCTGATTCTTGAGCTGTAAGAGTCTGTGGCCCCCCAGCACTTCAAGAGAATGGTAGTCAATTTGGAAAATTTAGAAATACAGTATTCAAACTAAACTGGATTTCAGGAGAATATTTCTGATCAGGTCTTTAGGGGAAGAAAAGTGATTATTCACAACAAGTGAAGTAATTCAAAAAATAGCATGTAGTTAGCTGTATCTCATTTTTATTTTCTAATATGAAAGACAATTTATTACTGAGGAAGTTCCCAGGCATGTATATTTTGCCATGTTGGAGAATGAAGTCGGGTCAGAGAACTCAAAGCTTCTCAGGTATACCAGGCATTCCTGGCTGTTTTCTGGGAACTTTTGTTGACATCAGAATCCAATACTCTTAGTGCTGAATGGGAATGTCAATTTTTTTCTTTTTTCTTTTTTTCTTGATTAAAGTACTCTGGTAAAAGCAACTTAAGGGAGAAAGGGCTTATTCTATCTTACAGCTCAGGGATCCAGTTCATCATGGTGGGAAGTCAGAGTCAGGAGCTTCAAATAGCACTTCACAGTGAATCCATAATCAGAAAGTAAGATTAGTGAAATATATGCTGCTTATTATTTCCCACCTCTCCATTTTATACAGTTAAAGATACCTCATCTAGGAAAGAAACACCCCCAAATCACAACTATGTCTTCAGTCAATTAATACAACCAAAGTAATCCCTCAAAGGCACGTTCACAGGTCTATCTCCAAGGTAATTCAGGATCCTTCAAGTTTACAAATAACTGCTAACCATCACAATGCTACTCCTTGTCAATTTGACATGTAAACATATCAAGCCATAACCTGTCCCCCCAGGAAAGCTGAACATGCATGCATGCATTCATTCCTCTCATTTTTAAAACTGAATACAATGTGACCAGGTGATCCAAGTTACTGCTTGAGTTCCCCTTTCTGATGTGCCTTGAAATAGGAACTAAAATAAAACCCCTTTTCCATTAAGTCATGTTGTCAGAGACTAAATTATAATGTAAAACGGGTCAGTCCAATTTTTAAAAATCTCCAGCTTTTAAAAAATAATTTTAATTTCTAAAGCCTCTTAACTTTGTATTCCTATAAAATATAAAATCAAGTTTCATTCTTTCAGCATAAAATATCACAAAGTAAGTTTAAGAAGACATATCAAAGACTGACTGTGCCAAAGCAAGCCCAAATCTAGCAGGGCAAGATCTTGTAGTGCTACATTCAGCATCTCTGAATCACAACATAATCAACCATAATCCCTCCAAAAGGCTAAGGGAACCCTACCCATCCAGATTTTCCTACTGATGGGAACAGATCTCTTGTAGGCTGGGTCTACCCCATGCCTTCCTTCTTCTCAGCAGATGTTCCATGGTTCTGCACCTCCATTATTCTGTTATTTTCTGCAACTTAGGCTTCAACTTAACAGCTTTACAATCGTGGTCCCTCCAGTCTTTTTTCTCTAGCACAGGGGCCTCTGTTCATGCCTGTTGAGGGGTATTTTTATTAGTTTAATTGAGGTGCCAAGACATATCCTGTAAGTAAGAAGCTTCACTAAACTGGGGTCAAGTCTTGTTCTGTGTGAAATAAAGAAGCACACTAAGCACTAATATGTGTGCATCCACCATTCTCTCCCTAGCTGTGGGTGTGATAAGACTAGCTTCTTCAAGTTCCTTCATGTATCCCACTAATGATGTACTATTTCTAGAACTGTGAGTTTAAGTTGTTATTTTTTGAATATTTTATCATGGCAACAACAATCTAATACTAGGGGCTTAGGAAGGACAAAGAAATGTTCACCTATCTATCTATATCTATCTGTCTGACTGTCTGTATCTATCTATCATCTATCTATCATTACATAACTATATTCCTATATTTTATGTATATTTCCATTATTAATGAACTCTGTTCACAGTGCTCATCCTAATTTTATGGATCACAATGAGATATAGTCCATGATTTATAAATTCTAATTTTATATAGTTAAACCCACAAACTAATATTTTAATATGTTTAAAATGATTGAGATAAAGTGTCATGCATATTTAAGAATATATTTAATGACTTTGAAATAATGATAAATAGAAATTAAGAAATTTTAAGTCATAATATTGATGAGTTTTCAAATATTGTACTCTTATACATATGAACTAAATGTATCCTGTATTTCTTGGAGTGTATAGTAATTTCTGTTTGTTTATGAAAAAAAATCTCATTGTAATTACTATATACAGAAAATTTTGCACTGTTAAGTGTGCATGAGAGTAAGTTGAAAAGGCACAATTCCAATCCATATGATTAATTACTGGTATTTTAAAATATAAGCTGTTTATATGATTTATTAGCCTGTATAATCTATGAACTTATTGAAATTGAGCTGATAAATGTTTTGTGTAAATTTTCTGTCCAAATGTATAAATTAAAATGTAGGTTTTTGTCTGTTAGATGTAGCCCAAAGCAGAAAGTAAAGACAACAGCTAAAGAGGCCTTCCATCTCACTCAAATCTATTTCTTTCCTTGTACTGGGTGATGAATGAACATACAATTGTATATATGGTAATTTAGGATGACAGTGCTGAATTAAAAGTAAAGCAAATGCATTTAGCCTCTCTCTGTTTTGCAGTATTGTTTTAAAAAAAAACTTATTAGGGACTCCAGCATATCCAGGGTCAAGTTCACCTTCAGTTCCCCAAACCAAATCAAACCAACAACAATAACACCCCAAAACAAGACAAGTTTCAAAGAGTTTCAGTACAATGTAATATAATGTGAAATGTTTTTCATTGTTTAAACACATAATTAATGGAATGTAATTATATAAAATCTTGTAACTTTACAAAGTTATAATAGCTTAGCTAAAAATAATAGTATATTTTATATTTTACTGATAAAAAATAACTTAAATTACCTATCCATTTTCAGAATATTAACACATATGGTTTAACATGAATGTCAATGCAAAAAATATTTAATAATTCAATTTGGAGAAAATGCATTTTTCTTCTTTTCATTCTAAATGTTGTTATTAAAATAGTATACTTATTTCCTTTGCAAATAACTTTCAGTGTTAATCTTATAAGTTGTTCATTACAAAAATTTAGAAGATATAAGAAAATTAAAACATCATTTTGTGGCACTGTGTAAGGTTACTCACTTAAACATAAATTTAAACAACGAGGTGAAAGATATATGAAGTTAAAAAAAATAAAACTTTGATGGAAGAAATGTATGAGGTAGACACAAATAAGTGGGATGATAGCTCATGTCGATGGATGAAAAGAATTAAGATTATAATGTCCTGACTACCTAAAACAATCTATCATCACTATCACTTTAAAGGTCAATCAAATGCTAATCCATATCAAAGTACAATCCCATTCTCCCTAGTCATAAAAGCTACTTATATGAAAAACTCATATAAAGCCCTCTAAATATCATGAATAGTGAAAATACTGTAACAAAAAAGAATATTTGCATATAACTCCCTAAAACACATGAATAAAAACTAGTAATTCACAAACAGGATTTCACCAAGCCCGAAAACTTCAGCATGGTTAAGAGATCAGTCAGTCTGATGAGTTAATCTGTAGGGTAGAAAAGCACTTAGAGAGTCTTCCATCTGGCATGCAAGCAATATAATAACTCAACAGCAAGAGCACAGTAGTACAATTAAAAAGGAGGCATATCTGGGGATTTTGATGGATTTGCCTCATTACCAATACAAGCTGGAAGGAATAACTACACACACAAGCTATACCTTAGATTTTTAAATGTAATCATTATATTTTGCAAAAGTCATCTGTAGCTCATAAGGTCCCTTTTTATTAATATTGAATGTTTTTCATGTGGTGTACATGTTTTAATATTTACGTCAGTGTTTCTAGCTTTTATTTTCACTTTTAAATAAAATATTCTCATATATTATGGAAAAAGTTCAATTACAGTTAATAATACAGACATGATAGTTCTAAAACTACAAAAACTTTTTAGTTAAAATGTCAGTAAATACCTTAACTGTTGTATACAGAGACTCAGATGAGTAGAACCCCAAGAATGAATATTAACAGAGGGTTAATGAAATTCCTCCCTTATCTACAATTCAAAGCTGTCACCCTTATTGACTTGACTATCTCTTGTGGAGTTTTGTCTTTCCTGCTCTTTAGGGAATAGGCTCCTTTCCTACCAGCTTTGAGACTCATTTGACTGATGGCCCTTGACCTATTTCTTTCACCCTTTTTCATATTCACATTTGTTTGTTTCTTTGTTTTTGGACAGCCTCTTGTAGCTCAGGCAGGCCTTGAACTTGTCTCATGTATGCACGGTGCTGATAAAACCCAGGATTTCATGCTTCCTGGGCACGACCTCTACCAACTCACACGCATTTCAGTCCTTCAGTTTGTATCCAGTGGTTAGAGGCTGAGTCTGGCATTTTCAGGTTCTGGCTCCTTCTTCACAGGACTGAAATAAAGGCTTATAGATTTGCAAAAGTAGGAAGATAACTTTATTTACAACAAAGTGATAGGACAAATTACAACTATACTGCTGAGGTCTGGTAACATGACACCTGGAAAATATTCTTGCTGCCAAATCTGAAAACCTGACTTTGATTTCTAAACCCATGTGGAAAGAGAGAACTCTTGAAACTTGTAACTTGTCTTCTGACCTCTCCGAGTGTGTCACAATATGCTTACACCCTTCGCCATTAAATGAATAAGTGTTTAAAACACAAAGAAATACAACTGTTGAGGTTTACGGTGAAGATAAAGGCACTACAGGCCTATTATAACTATTTGTGGCTTCCTTTTACAGGGTTTAAGAAAAGACCTGGGTTGCTAAATGTCGTAGTTTGTGTGGTTCTTCATTTTGACTAACAGAGTACATTATAAGACCATTTTTCTATTGAATAGATGTGTTCCCATAACACATCTGACTTAAGTCATATGCATGTTCAGTTATGCATAGGCAATTTATAGTTTTTTCTGCTTGAGCATCATAGAACTGTCTGATACTGTAATTAATGTCTTCTAATGAATTTTAGAAATTAGAGCTTAATTTTTTTTCCAGAGATTTGGCACATGCCATTTCTACCTCACCAACTTCCAATTGTGTATGTTGCTCAATCAGCTAATAGTGAATCACAGGTCATTAGGACTGTTAATGTTTTAAATTAGTTTTCATACATTTTTAACAATTTTTACTCTTTGTTGCTAAAATGCCCAAGTGATCACCTGAGAATTCAGCAAGCTGTAAATGTTTTACTGGCTGAGCGTTTCACTTTGGCACTGATGTATATTAAATTAGTTGCACGGTTCTGGATGAAATTTAGGGCACTCGGAACATTTTTGAAAACAGGATAGCAGTTTCATCCTCTGCCATTTCCTGTTGCGAGAGTTTTCTCTATGGCCCTGTGATGGAAGCCTCTGGCTTTTGTGAGAGCAATCACTTCTCTCCCAACTGCTGTGTAGTCAGGAGGGTAGTTTTCTCCTCTTGTACTACCTTCATTCTACCAGTTTCTTTTAGGGCCGACACTACTGGCAGGAGCAATCTGCCTGAGGAATTTATTTTATTTTGCAAAATGTTCAAGTAGCACTTTTTTTTTAGATTTAGGATTTCTGTTGGTTCTGTCTTATATTCTTCTGAAAATATTTTCCTTATGAACACTTTTTTTTGCAGTTTAGCATTGCTAAATGGAAGCTTTAAATATCACTTTTGCTAATTCTGAGAAGTAAATCATCTTGAGTTCCTTCTGAGTTGACTTTTTTCTTATAGTGTTTTCATATAGTCAAAAAAGTTGACTTTTTTCTTACATGGTTTTGACTTCATTTCCCTTCTTCCCTTGCTTCTGTTCGTCTGTCTGTCCGTCCCTCCCTCCTTCTCTCCCTCCCTCTTCCCTTCTTTTTTTTAGGTTTATTCTTCCTTAAAGATTATCATATGTATGTATTTATTTGTGGCTGTATGTATGAGCAAATGAGATTGCACACACATGGAGGCTAGCCTTTGTGATTTCTTTAGCATGTTGCCAATTTTAGAACTTTGTCTGGATTCTGTGAATGCGAATTCACTTATGCTTTTCTTCAGAATATTGTTTTTTTTTTTTAAATTAGTGGGTAACGGGCTTGGAGAACAACAATGTACACCTCTATGGGAGATGACAGTTCAAATCTTGGTATCATCACTTGTATTCTTCTTTATGTGTATGGTTTAGAAGTCATCCAGAGACTGGTGGCACTTCATTCACAAAACTTAGACCCGTGTCTCAGCTTTTCCTTTTCCATTCACAAGTCCACCATTTTCTTTTCTAGCTGTTGTGGGTACTCTGAATTCTGTTATGTTTGAGAAATTACTGTCAGGGTTTTTTACAGGATGATGAAGATCTGAACAAGCAACTTTTATCAGGCAAAAATGTGCTATATATATAAAGCTCACATGCTTATTTTTAAATCAGTTATTACACACACACTAGCATTTAAACAGACAGACAAACACATATAGGCGCGCGCACACACACACACACACACACACACACACACACACACACACACAAACACATACACAGAAATGGAGATAGACACAGAAATTGTATTGAATTCTAGTCTACCTTAAATATAACTTGTTATTTACCAACACATGTAAATTCTTTTTAAGTAGAATGTAGAATGTATAATTTGTATTTTGTAGTAACATATATTGCATTGGTTTATAATCTATGTATGTATATGATAATTTAACATTATATTCTTTGGTGAACATTACTTAGCCAGTTAATACTAATCTTTCATATTAACACTAATGGCATGGCCCTGCATTCTCTAGAGGTTGAATGCAAGGGGAAAAAATAGTTACACTCTTCACTCTGGGGTTTATATGCCTATGAACTCTAGATTCCTTACACGCAGGTATTGTGACTCTACATTTGTCTCTTGGGCCTGAGATAATAGGTATACAAGCATATCTAAGTTAATTATTGAAACAAAATCTATAGTTACTGACTGTTAAGCAACCAATTCAACAATTTAGTGGAAAAAAAACATGTGATGTTTCCAGGGTAGCAATCCCAATCATCATAGGTGGGGACAGAGCAAATAAACCAGAAATAAGGGCTCCTATCTGAGTGGTTGAAAACCAGTCAGAACCTAGACTATCAGAGTGCATCAACCATGACATTTTGTATTTTGAGAAATGATGGCATTTAATTGTAAGACACAAAGATTTCTTGCTTTTGGCACAGGCCATCTGATTTCTTTATTTCTTTCTGTTTTCATAGAGCAAGCAACACCATCTCCCAATGACACAACTGTATACCAAGGTAGTCCTTATAATTTAATTCTCATGGCCATAGGAACTGTATTTCCCTGTAGTGGGGTTCTTTTGAATGAAGTCTCTTAGATAACCCCAGGCTTGGTTGCTGGGGATGATTGGGATGATTGTTACACATCTCTAATCACTTTGCTAACCTTCCTGGAGAGAAAAACCAGGACATGTATATGGTGTCTAAGCTGACATGTGTAGTTGAACTGACAACCAGTGCTGACTTTAAAGTTACCAAAATAAAGCACTTGCTTCTTTGTGAATGACATTCTGTTTCTTAAATCTTAGTTGAGGGAAACAGAAATGTTTTTGCTGAATAGCACCTCTCATGAGCCATCAGATAACCCAGGGACATTGACATTTACAGAGCGTTCCTAAAACTAAAGGAAATGCAATTTGTGATGTTCAGAAGCTAGGGGATCTAGTCCCCTCATTCATTTCAAGTTTTGCTTAAATTGGCTCACAGATTTATCTACAGTGCATGGCACATGTATATTTTTGTCACCACTCATTTTACAACAGCTGTGATCCTGATGGGTCTAGTTAACCAAAAACCCCTCTGCATGCAAGTAGTCACTAGGCTGCTAATGGGTTAGAGCTGAACCGAAAATAAAGTGATCGCAGCCACACAGCTGTGGGCCAAATGTAAGTAATAACTACCACTTCGTCATTACAGGGTTAACTGCTGGTGTTCTGGTAAGTTTAAAAAAATGTTGAGGTTCTGCTCAACAACACAGCCAAAATTTGAGCATTTCCATTGGGTTAATGTGAAAACTGCCTGTTTCCTTTTAACTGGTGATTATTTTTAGGATGCCAATCTTGTTGGAGTATCTACAGCCTATAATATTAGTAGAATAATTTTTGTGATAATTATGCTATACCATTCCAGTATGATTTCAGTCTAAATAAGGAATCCTTGCAGAATATCAGCTTCCTGGTCTCTGGGGTTTCTACCACTGGTGCTTGCAACTTTACAATTTCCAGACTTACTACACTTTGCTGGGGAAGAATTTTTTACCTACATTTGTTGAGTTAAAGACACATCCCTTCTGTTGTTTTAAACAAATGAAAGAGTATTACTGCAATGTCAGTCCAAACATGTGTAATTAACATGGAAAATATGTCTGAGCCATATTGGTCAAGATAGATGACTTCCTTGCATGACTTATAAACAGAGGCATAAAGCCAGGACGTCTAAACCAAGTTGTATACCACAAAGGTTTATCTGGAATGGCTTTGCAATTACAAAGGAAAAAGAGAGACACAAGCCGACTGCTGTACTTTCTTAACAAGGGGAGTCAGTTTTTGGCTATCAGTAGAAAAATAAGCCCCCTGTCTTGCCTTTTGACATGTGTTCCTCACACTACAGAAGCCAAAATAGACATCTCATTCCTCTGGAAATGTTCTTCAGACAATATAATGGTATGTGTCAGTGTCCAAATTATTCTAGATAGAAATTGGTCTCTAAACTCCTTTTAAATTTTGGTGGTGATGGAGTAGAATTCTCTTTGGGATTCTCTGATTAGTAGCCAAAGCTGTAACAGAATATGGTCTAACTCTGGTCCCTATATGTCTTTCTAAATGTTAGAAAGGAGAATTTTATAGTTTTTTTCCTAGTTATACACTTAATACTGCTACCAGTTAGATGATAAATGTGCAGCTACTGGGGATGAGGAAGAGGACCTCCAAAAGCTTTAATTATTTGTCTGTAAAACAGGATTATCCCACATACACCTGAAAAATGGTTTGTTATATTTTATAATGTATTTTTGTTATACTCACTCCCCATTATCTTTTCACATCCCACACTCTTGGGTCCCTTCAAGTCACAATCCTTCTCCACTCTATGACCTCTCTCTCTTTTTTTTTTTAGATTGAAAATAGATTATTTTCATATGTAATAATTCTGACTAGTTTCCCCTCCTTCCACTCCTCCCAACATCCTCCACTTTCCCTCTCCCGTAATCCACTCCCACTCAATTACCCTTCAGAAAAGAGCAGGGCCTCAAAGACACAACAACAGCTCAACACCACAAACCAATATACAAAAAGACAAGGAAAATCCCTCATATTGAGGTTGGAGAAGTCAAGCCAGTAGGAGAAAAATAGTTCCTAGAGCAGGCAAAAGAGTCAGAGACACACACGTTCCCACTAGTAGAAGTACCACAAAACAATAAGCTCATAGCCATAGCATATTTGTAGAGGACTTGGTTCAGACATGTGCAGGTCCATGCTTGCCACATCAATCTCTGCTTAGTTGATTCAGTGGGTCATGTTCACCTGGTGTCCTCCATCCTCTCTGACTCCTACAGTCTTTCCTCTTCCTCTTCTGAGGGTTCCCTGGTCTCTTAGAAGAGCCAATGGAGGTCTCCAATATAAACTCCCTTTCTCTCCACATAATGTCTGCCTGTTGTTCTGTGCATCCACATCCATCTGCTGCCTGAGAAAGCCTCTCTGATGACAACTGGACAAGAAACTGTTCTATAAGTGTAGCAGAATATCATTAGTAGTCATTTATTTATTTAACTAATTATCTACCTACCTACCTACCTATTGATTGAGTGATTGATTGATTGTTTGGTTGATTGATTCCTTTCTTTTTGGTCAGTTGTGTTTGGTTCTACTCTAGTTTCTGAGCCATCCAGTCCCTAGTTCTTGGCCATTCAGGCAATGTAGGACATGATCTCTCCCTCTCATGGGGGTCATGGCTCAAGTTAAACCATACATTGGCTGTCCATTCTCACATGTTCTGTGATAGCATTGCTGCAGTACATTTTTCAGGCAGGGACAATTGTAGGCCAAGGGTTTTGTGGATGAGTTGCTGTCCAGGTTTCTCTTTCTGTAGAGTACTTTCTCATGACAGAGAGACTTGAACATAGGGGTGAAAGTTCCAGGTATAAGCTTGACCTCTCTACATTCAATGAGTTGTGTAAATTTTGTCCTTAGCAAAGGGAACCTACTCTCAGCTTTTGAAGAGCAATTCTTCTTATCAGCCATCAGCATGGGTTGTTTAGAGATCTCCACAGGACTGCATAGGCCAACAACTCAACTAAATACAATTGAGTCCTACCACTGAAAGACTTTCCTGGCTACAGAAGATAACAGGTACAGACTGTGTCACTAATTACTAGGAGTACTCATTAGAGTCACAGTTTCCAGGAAGCTTCCATTGTACCAGGATTCCACACCATCCCCCAAGTATCCTCCAATTCCATCTTTCTTTCCCTGCACTCTTTCTCCTTCCCTTTTTTCCCCTACCTGATCCGTCCTTTCCTGTCTCTACGCACCTACAGTTCACCTACATTATCTAGTCTATTTTCCCTTTCCAGGGAGATCCATGCATCCCTCTAAAGCCCCCCTCTTTATCTAACCTCTCTGGGCCTACAGATTGTAGTTCTGTAACTACTTACTTAACAGCTTATACTCACTTATAAGCCCATATCATATTTGTCTTTCTGGGTCTAGGTTACCTCACTCAGGATTGTTTTTTAGGTTGCAACTGTTTGTTTGAAAATTTCATGATGTCTATTTTTAAATACTTGAGTAATACTCCGTTGTGTAAATATACCACATTAAAAAATAATTCTTTTGGTGAGGGACATCTGGTTTATTTCCAGTTTCTAGCTATTATGAAGAAAGCAGCAAAGAACATGGTTGATCATGTGTCCTTGTGTTAGGATGGAGTGACCTGTGCACATATTTCCAAGAGTAGTATAGCGAGGTCTTGTGGTAAATAGATTCCCAATTTTAAAGTTTTCACTCCCGCAAGCAATGGAAACAAAGGTGAACTGCCCATGTTTTATTGATCTTACTTATTTTGACAAGTGTAGGATGGAATCTCAGAGTTGTTTTTATACGTATTTTCCTGATAAGAATGTTGAACATTTAAGTGTTACTTGGCCATCTGGAATTTCTCTATTTATAATTCTCTACTTATATTTGTACCCATTTTAAATGGATTATTTAGTTTTTATAATATTCAATTTCTTGAGTTCTTTATGTATTTTAAATATTAGACCTCCATTAAATGTGAAGCTGTTAAAAATCTTTCCCCATTCGGTGGGCTGCTATTTTGTCCAGTTGACTGTGTCCTTTGCCTTTCAGAAGCTTTTGAGTTTCATGAGATTCCATTTATTAATTTTTATCTTTGTAGCTGCATTATTGGTGTTCTATATAGAAAGTCATCTATATAGAGGAGAAAATGGGAACAGCCTTGAACACATTGATACTCCTCTATCAGGTTCAGTGTATCTTGTTTTATGCTGAGTTATTTGATCCACTTGGACTTGATTTTGTGTAGGGTGATAAGTATGGATCTATTTTCAGTCTTCCACAGGCAGACATCCAGTTTGACAAGTACCATTTGTTGAAGATGCTTTCCTTTTTGAACTCTGTATTGCTGGATTCATACAAGGTCCCTCATAGAAGGGAAAAGGAACAAGATCTCCTGAGCATATTGGGAGTAGGTGGGGTAGTGGGTAGAGAGGGAGTTAGGAGAAAGAGAAGGGGAGGAGAGTAGAACATGTGGGACCAGGAAGATTTAGTCAGGGGACAAGTAGATAAGATCAAAAAAAGAGATCATAATAGAGGGAGCCATTATAGGTTTAAAGAGCAATCTGACACTAGAGAAATATCCAGAGACCTACAAGGATGATCCCAACTAACAATGTGAGCAATAGTGGAGAGGCTACCTTAAATTCCCTTCCTTGAAAACTAATTTATATGTCATCATAGAGCCTTCATCTAGTAGCTTATGGAAACAGAAACAAATACCCACAGCTAAACACTAAGCTGAACTCCTGGAATCCAGTTGCAGAGAGGGAGGACTGATAAGAAAAGGGGTCAAGATCAGGCTACAGAAACCCACAGAGACAGCAGACCTGAACAAGAGGGAGCTCATGGACACCCAGACTGATAGCTGGGAAACCAGCACTGGACTGACTCAGACCTCCTGAGTGTGGGTCTCAGTTACAAGACCTGGACAGTCTAAGGAACCTCTACCAGTGGAACCAGGATGTATCCCTGGTGCATTAAAGAACTTTGGGAGCACATTCCCTATGTAGGGAAACTCTCTTAGCTTAGAGACAGGAGGGAGGGCCTAGTCCCTACTCCAAATGACTTGAGAGATTTTGATGATCCCTCCTGGAAGGAAGGCGTCACCCTCCCTGTGGAGAGGGTGGGGAATGGGGTGGGGGAGTGTCAGTTGGCATGGGAGGGAGGGAGGAAGGGAGAGGGAACAGGGATTGATATGTAAAATAAGAAAAAATAAATATATAAAAAATAAAAAGTCAGGTTTTTCTAGGTATGCATATTTATGCATGAGTCTTCAATTTTCTTCCATTGATTGTCTTTTTTTGTGCCAATACCATGCAGTTTTTCTAACCATAATTCTGAATACCACCTGAAATCAGAGATGATGATACTTCCAGCAGTTCCTTTATTGTTCAGGATCCTGTTCTTTTTTTGTTTTGTTTTGTTTTTTGCTTGTTTTATTTTTGTTTGTTTGGTTTTTTTGTTTTTGTTTTGCTTTAGTATAATTATGGTGGAATTTTGACGGGGATTCCACTGACTCTGGACATTGCTTTTTGAAGACTTGCTTTTTACTATGTTGCTTTTTACTATGTTAATCCTACTAATCAATGAGCATGGGAAACCTTTCCGTCTTCAGATGTCTTCCTCAATTTCTTTCTTCAAAAACTTGAAGTTTTAGGAAACAAGCCTTTCACTTGCTTGGTCTGAATTACTCCAAGATATATTTTCTCAACCTTTTTGTCATTTAGATATTAGAGAGCTACTGATTTTTTTTAATCAACTATGGGAGTTCCCTGGTAGAACTTTTCTATCACTTATGTATATTATTATATAATCTGCAAATAATAATACTTTATAATAACACTTTCTTCCTTTCCCATTTGTACACCTTGTTCTCCTTCAATTGCCTTATTTGTCTACATAGAACAACTACTATATTGATTAGACCTGGAGGAAGTGGACAGACTTGCCTAGTTATTGATTTTAGTGTAATTGCTTTGAGTTTCTCTCCATTTAATTTGATGCTGATTTAACTGTATCCCAGACTTGGTTTCTGGTTGTCAGTGGCACTACCTAGATGTGAAGTCCTCTAGAAGTTCTCTACAGATATTTGAGAAAACCCTGCTTATTATTGATCTATCCATAGCTAAGTAAGTTCATTAACTGAGTCATCATAAGTAACTCATGATGATAAAAATACAGTTTGACATTGGGTCCAGACTAAGACCTCCCATTCTAGGAATTGTGATGACTTCTCTCTGATGAGTTCATAGGCTGTACTGTGAACAACACTGTTATTGGAATTCTTTTTCTGAGAAAAAGTGCTGTTTGTTTCATTTTAGTATTCTATCAATGAGGTTCTTGACCATTGAGCTCATGGAATGTTATTTATTTTGTTTTTTATATTTTGTTATATAGAAAATAATTTTTTTTCATTCACTATATCCTGATTGTAGTTTCCCCTTTCCCTACTCTTAATAGTTCCTCCCTACCTCCTCTCCCACCAGAGTCCACCCCAGTTCTGCCTCTTCTTAGAAAATAGTCAGGCATCTAAGGGATAATAATAAGATAAGTTATAATAAGATTAAAAGAAACAAACAAATCAAGACAGGAAAGCACATAGAAAGGAAAATGACCCAGAAAAAGGCATAAGGAAGAAATGCAGATGCACAGACCGTACTGTTCACACATTCAGGAGCCCATAAAAACACAAAACTAGAAATCATAATATATAGGCAAAACCTGTACGGTGATAAATAAACAAATAAAGGCCTTGACATGATATTAAGAAAAAAGAAACCAAAGTTGCCATTAAGTTAATTTTCTATTGCCCACTTAATTACTCAGTTTTTTCTTAGTGTGACTGCCTTGAGAAAAATAAATGCTCATTTATAAGTGCTTATCAATTGGATAAAGGTTCAGGGTTAATTTTGGGAGTATATGTTGACTGTTTTTAGCTTTAGGGTCCCATAGATACCCACCCATGTAGGCACATCCTATTATATTCTCTGTGATTTGGCCATGCTTTACATGTGTTTAACTCTTGTATCTTTTGTGTTCTCCATCTTTTCTGGTTCTTGAACTCTTTCTACTTCCTCTTGTAAAGCATTCTTTGAGTAGTGAGGGGAGGGATTTGATGGAGAAATACCATTTAGGGCTGAGTGTTCCAAGGCCTCTTACTTTCTGCATATTGTTTGACTAAGGAACTTTTTAATTTGTTCCTATGTGTTGCAAGGGAAAGCTGCTCTAATGATGGCTGAGCAAGTCACTGACTTGTGAATATTGCAGAATACCATTAAGAATAATTTTATTGCTACTTTCCTACTTTATAATAGTAGAATTTGGTTTTCTCCTAGGCCCTTGCTTTATCTAATCCTAGGTTCTTGGTCAAAAAAAGCAATGTCATGTATGGGTTCCATGTCATGGCCTTAAGTCAAACCATATATTAGTTGGATACTCCCACAAGTTTTGTGCCACCATTGTATTAGCATGTTCTTCAGATGTCTAAAACACCTTGCTCAATGGATTTGTAGCTAGGTTGGTCATATGATTCCCCTTTGGAAGTATACAGAGTACCTTCTGTCACCAGGAGGCTAAAGACTTCAGCTTATGTCCTCATGTTCACCGAGTTGTGTTACCTCACCAGCAGCATTCACAAAATCTTAATGAACTAGTAACATATGTCTTCTAATAGTAAAGATCTTAAGATATGTATGATATGTAGTTGATTCTTTAATTACGATGCAGTGTGGATTCTGGGTGATATACACAAATAAAAGGAATAGTGAATGAGGGTAAGACTGAAAAACAAATAGAAATCTAGAAAATTTTTTCTTAACTGTTACTAGAGAAAACTTCCTTTTGCCACAAAGTGGCCTGTAGAGTGCCCAATAAATAAGTTTGAAATAAGATTGTTGCACAATTCTCCATAGACTGAAGGGGAGTTTTCCATGGGTTTTGGGTATCTTTTGACCAAATTTCTCCCAGCTGTATGTATTCATGATGTGTAGAAAGAAAACAGAGTGAGGCATCCAGGCTGCTGAGGATGTAGACAAAGTGGAGAGGCTTCTTTGGCCAAGGGAGCATGGGAAGATCAGCAAAGACTTAATTATGTTACTATGGTGCTTCTATCAGTAGCCAAGTCCCAGCACCTTAGAAAACATTTTCTACTCTTCCTCCATTCCGTTCTACTTTTCTGACAAAATCCAAAGTTGGGTAGGGAAGAACTGAAAAGAGGACAGAAAAGTGAGGAGTTTTTTTTTCCCCATCTGTGCCCTTCAGAGTACCTTATTTAGGACCCCAGAATGGTTATTAGGTTCAATTTTTTACCTACAGGAAAGACCCAATTCAGGCTATTGGATGTTCATCTTTTGATGAAAAAGGGCAAGCATTCCTCCCGGTAAAGAGAAGGCTCTAGTAGCTGAGTATTTCCACTTTAATCTTCTTTAAGATTAACTCCTGTTTGAAAACTGTAGCACAGGAGTAGTCACTTTTATATGAATGTAGTTCTAACAGAATAATGGAAAATGTTGGAAATATTTAATAAAGTTAAGAACTCATCAAAATATTCATCTTGTGGCTAGAAGCTTAATTCAAGTTATTTTTAGTATATAATGTAATTTTTATCATTTATGTAAGTAACTGCCAAACAATCATCAAATGTAATCCAAGGGATTATATATATATATATATATATATATATATATATATATATATATATATATATCCAATATATACTTGATTTTTCAAAGTTGAAGAGTTAGGACACTGAATTTCTGCTAGACATATTTCTTAGGCAAGGTATATTTGTTAGCTAAGAATGACACATACCCATAGGCATATTATCAGACATGAATATAGCAAGGGATAAATATTTTAACTTAATATATTCAAGCCTTCATGAACTATTGATCACTGAAAGTTTCTGCCTACAGTGGCAAAATATGCTATAAGTTATTCATTTTTTTAAGCAACTGGAACAAGGCAGATGCATTCAAGAATGACAGCTCTTGGAAAGTTCATTTCTTTATGCATGAATAAAAAGAGAAAGGGATATTTCAGTTCAAGAAGCATCAGGTATTTGAGGAATTGTGGTGCTGTGTAACTGGAGAGCCTATATCAAACTGTGAGGTAAGTAAACACAGGTCCTTATAATAAAAGTGATGACTGTGTTAATTCTGGACTAGACTGATTCAAAGACTCTGAGGAAAATATTGCTTGGCAGGGATTGCTTAAAAATAGTAGAATGTGGACAATATTTCAGAGTATAACCTCCAAATTAATAGCCACTTAGGAGTGCTAAAGTTAAGAGCTGTTTTGAAAAGATATGGCATTTGAAATGTTAGTCCATATATTTAGAGCCTCAGATGCATATATGTCTGGAGTTATATGTTCCTTCTCTTGCCGAAAGTGTTGAATCCAGGAAACATTGTGTTCTGATTTTTAATTCATGCTGTTTTTTACAGTTGGATATGTACTGCCTTCATGCTCCTATTCCCCAACTATTAGTGGTATCTAATGCATATATATATATATATATATATATATATGTATATATATATATGCTCATACAGAGTGACTTCCCTTACAATATCCTCAGAGATGAGTTCTTTGTTTGCAGTTCACCTAAGAATGCAAGAGAGACGCTCTGGAGTTTGCAGGGGGGGCAGCTGAAATACTGAATCTCTGTTCAGATGTGTTGGGTTCAGACATTGGCTTTTCAATCTTGCATGTTCTGCCTTCACTTGCTTTCACTTGAGTAACTTCACTAAACTTACATTTCCTTTTTATATAAAGTGGGTGTGATCAAGCATGTACTTAACTATGTTGTTCTGAGGGATTTCTTCACCACAATAAAATGGTACACTGTGATTATCTCATTATTCACCACAATAAAATGGTAAACTGTGATTATCTCATTCATGTCTTCTAGGTGAGTTACATTGAAAAGGAAAACTGAACAGAGACAGTTGGGGGGAAATGTCATTTTTATTGCTTTAGTTTTATTATTGTTTTGCTTTGTTTGATTTGGGTTTTGAGACAGGGTTTCCCTGTGTAACAGTCCTGGCTGTCCTGGAATTTGCTTTGTAGACCAAGCTCACCTGGAACTCACTGAGATGTGCCTGCGCCCACCTCCCAACTGCTGGGATTAAAGGAGTATGCCACAACTGCCCAGACAGAAATATCATTTGACACTCAGATTGCCCTTGATAAATGCTCTAGGACAATGACCTTCCTTGTCTTCAGTTGTTGTTGTCTTTAGTTTGTCATGAGCAGGCCAGCAGCATTAACATTACCTGGGAAATTGCTAGAAGTACAACTTGGGATTCATTGTTGTTTAACTCACTCTCTTCCTTTTTTTTTCCTTCCAAAAGACATGATATTCTTATCATCTGAGCCCTTAGCTTGCTTTATCTGTTCTACACAAATCCCCAAGTCATGTTGCCCATCTCTAAGTTGATTCTAAAGCTGAAATAACAAATATATGAGGTTTGTTGGAGAAAACCAAGAAGAAAGATTATTCTGTAAATCTACAATTAGGTTTTGACTGACAAAGTCTTGGCTAATTTACTAATCATAAGGAAAATCTTTTAAAACCTGACACATTTTGACAATTCCCACTGGAAGACAAGTCCATTTAAATGAATTGGAATTAATCTTTTAAAAGTCATTAATAATAATAAATAATAAACAGGAGGTTATTTTAGGTGGTAACAGTAAGACTTTCCGGAATTTACATACATTTCTACTGAAAATAATACTTCAGGACTTCAGAGTGCCCTTTGGTTTTCAAACCACTAAAACTATCTTGATTGAAATTAACAGAACTATCCTTTTATACTGCTTTCTTTGCTCACCTACTATATGAAGGCCATCTCATAATAAAGACAACTTGAGAATATGTGTTAAAACATTAAATTGAATTTTACACTACTCTCGACTGCCCATTCTCACCTCATGAATCTGGAGGTGTCTGTGGACTTAAAAGATTGCTGCTGGTGGATGACCTCATCTTCTAAACTCACCTAGTCTCTTGATACAGTTTCTCCTCTGGCAAATGGTTCTCTATTCTTGAGGCTGTAGTGCCAAACTTTCTAGACAGGTGTAAATTAGTGCTACTCCCTCTGTTCCTCGTTCTTATTTTATGCTGTGTGAGAAACTGAAATATTGAGTAACAGATGTACCAAAAGGGACTTGAAGTTAGGGGCATTTCAAAAGTATAAATCATTGAATTGCATGATACAGAGTTATATGAATTGTCTGAGGTCAAGCGACTGAAATTTAAAAGTTTTCTTTGTGAGGTTGAGACCTTCCTTGTTTTTAGAAATTCAGCTGTAAATCGGGAGTTAATTGCTAATGAAAAGAATGGTTGCAAACTGTAGCTGAAACAAAAACCTATGAAAGAGGGATCAAAGAAAGGCAAAGTCCACATTTCCTTACATAGGCCTGTCACTTCCATAGAAATGATTTTCTTTTTGCACTTTGAGAAAAAGCAATTTATTTATGCCATACTAACTGTAAATGGCAGCCCAGCAGTACACTCTTCCCTGATTAGATATGATTAAATTAATGGGCCTTATGAGTATCAGTTTACTTCCCTCCATCTCTCTGTTGCTTTTTTTTTTCTTTTCCAAATGATCTTAAACAATTTCTCAGACCAAATGCCAGTTTTTTCTTCACTGTTCAGGTGACATATGGCATCCCTGTCATTTTTTTTTTATTTCTTGACATTACACACAAATAAAAACATGCAAACACACATGCATACTACATAAATAATAAATAAATACAAGTTTAAAGCATATATGATTCTCAAATACTGAATAAAATATTCCAAATATATTTCATTCTCTTGTCTTAATTTTCAAAATGGGAGCTATGAAAGTGTCAATAGACTAAATCAGTGCTTAGTGTAGCTGAAAATATGTCTTCTGACTCAGTTGATCTTATTACATTATTTGAAATACAAAGAGGAAATATTGCCCACCATTTGGCTTAATATTAAAAGTCACTTATAAAAGCATTGTTATATTTTGTGTAGCAGAATATATTAAATATTTCCTACTATTAAAAAATACTACCAACAAAAACTAAGACAGCATTTTGTGATAACTAGTACCTTGTAGTGAGGTATTTACCTTGTCTGCACCAGTGGCTTAGACCACACCCATTGTGAGTGGAGACGGGGCAGGAGTTGACCTGGGGGGAAAAGGCTGAGGAGGGGTTCGGAGACTCTCTTGCTGGCAGGACGAGGAGAGGATCCTGTGAAACCTTCTAATGTTCATCTGCCTATGTTGTGAGTTATTTCTCCCTGAATAAACATCTATTTGGCCTATTTGTTTCTCCTGATCCTTATTAAACATCAATAGTACCTCTCTTTCTTTTCAATGCCAAGGGTGAACCACACTTTCCAGATAATCACAGTTATGCCTCTGGAATTTTATATATGGTGTAGGAATGACAGGTTTCATTATTTCTGTAGGACTAGAATATTGATCTGATTTTATTGTGTCAAAGCATGACATTTCTGTCTTGTAATCAAGAAGGCAGACTGCTGTCCTATCTAATAAATGTGAATGACTGTCCATAGAATGTGTCGCTCACCTCTCCTCCCATTTCCAGAACTGGCTCATCATGGAGATTTGCATTACCATGGGTTTAAATTTTGTTTGGTATATATATATATATATATATATATATATATATATATATATATATATATATATATATATATATATTGGGTAGTTTTCTACATGTATGTACAGCACTTCATGCCTGGTTCCCTAGAAATCCAGAAAAGGACATCAGATTCCCTGGGAATGCAGTTACTAAAGGATCTGAACTGTCATGTAGGTGCTTGGAATACAACTCTGGACTTCTGAAAAAAGAGCCAGTGTTCTTAACCATTAAGCCAGCTCTCCAGCTGCTGCAATGGCTTACTATTTTTACATGATATTAGATCTTTTTTTTCTTCCTACTGTACTATAAATAGAACATGGAATCATTCGTGCTATGTGGATAAAGATGGATATTCTGTGCAGTTACCACTAGACTTGTAGATGAAAATGTTAGGTTTGATAAATAAATTTTAGAATAACACCTGCGTTAGAGTGGAAGGTTCAAACAGAGTAAGCTTTGCCAGTGTTTTAAAATTTTTTTATGCACATTGCTTCTGAAGTAGTGGATATTTTAAAAAGCATATAACAATAGCTGTTATAAGCACTTTCCTGCCAGCCTGGTCCCGCAGCCTTGTCAGCACCAAATAACACATAGACACTGTATTAATTATAATGTTGTTGGCCAATGTCTAGAGCTTCTTGTTGGCTAGCTCTGTCTTAATTATTAACACATAATTACTAATATATGTAATACATGGCCTTATCTTACGTGAATGCCAGAATCAAGTGTCCCCTCCTCCTGGGATCACATTGTGTCTCTGTCCTACATTTCCCAGAATCCTCCACCCCTCCTATTCGCTCCTATCTTGCTTCCCTATAGGTCAACAGTGCTTTATTCATTAATCGATAAGAGAAACATATTTACAGAATGACATTTCTTATCATCTCTGCTTTTCTGTCTAAATAAAAAGAACAGTTTTAACTTTTACACAGTAAAATATATAACAAGTTATTAAGCAAGAACTATAATTACAATATTTAGTTCAATAACATTTGGCAAGATTTAAAGACAATATTGTATGTATCTCCTTTTTTGTGAGTCTAATGTTTGACATGTAACTTATCTTTTATCATAAATAAGGAAAACTATAACCATGACTATCTGTCTTACTCCATCAAAGACCATAGAAGGATAATATTTAAACTGTAGAATTGACAGAGACAACTCCAACTCACTGCCTGGTCAGTCACCTGAAATGCTTCTGTAATGTTCTCTCTTTGGCCCATAGGTCATAGTGTGTCTGACAGACTCCTCAGCAAAGCAGGGAACTTTAAACTGTTCACTTTTATTGCCAGTTTGTCAATTTTGTCAGTCACTTTTCTTTAGGTCCTGTAGAATGTCTGGCATTGAAGCAGGAACCCTGCAGCAATGTCCAGCTTGTTTTAGCAGTCACTTTACTGTAGGATCTGTATGTCCATTTTATACAGAATAAAATCAAACAATCCAGACAGAAGCAGGTTTTTGCCCAAGTGGCTAGTCCTGCCATGTTGGAAACAAACTCCATAACGAGTTTCTATAATATCCATCTTCCTTTATGGCATAGGTGGTGTTGCCTGGAGCAGTTATTTCGCACTGTCAAGAAAAAACCTTCAACCATTTTACATGCCATATTATGTAGATCTTGGAAAGGTTTGAAGAATGCCTATTCACTTGAAATATATCTCTGTATATCTAGGAAACCTAACTAACCTAACTAAAAGTTTTGACTATTATAGGTAACTATAATTTGTACTTAATTATACATTACATTTTAAAATGAGCTATACAAACACAATACCTAAACAATAGGTGAAATATACATATCACAAAATGGACCTTCAATTTGCATCAATAAATTAAAATCTATACCATACCAATTAATTCCTATATTGTTTCTCTCTTTTGTTCTTTAGAAGGAGATTGACTGTAATCATCAACCATTTATTCAGATGAACCCCATTCAGATGAAAACAAGCATTTATAAACAATATTTGGGAATTTGGGTATCATTCTTTGCAAACTGCTTCTGCTGGTAGGGGGTGCTGTATTGGAGATCCTAAGAAGACCCAGAAATCCTGGCTGTAGTGATCTGCAAGGCTGCCTTGTCTTAGATGTTTTGAATGTTGGATCACCTGGGCCACTGCTTCAGGGGGTCTAGCCTTATCAAAACATACTAGTTTGGAAGGATTTCACCGCTTTTCATTTTCTGTGGAAACATAAATAAATATTTTTTCCAAAGTAACATATCCTTATACTTAAATTTTGTTGTCAAGGCATTTTTAAAATATATAAATTGGATTAATCCAGCAGCATTTCTTTTAGCAGTTGTTGCTATTTCCTCAGCAGTCAAACAATTCAAAGGCAACACAATAGCATAAAGTTTCCAGACTCTCTGTATATTTTCCATCTTTACATGGCTTTTTTATTACTCTATTGGTTTTGCTTTTTATTTATTTATTTATTTGTTTGTTTGTTTGTTTATTTATTATTTATTTATTTTGAGACAGGGTTTATCTGTGTAATTTTGGCTGCCCTTAAATTCACTCTGTATATCAGGCTGGCCTTGAAATCACAGAGAGATGCTTGCCTCTTCCTCTTGAGTGCTGGGATTAAAGGTGTGTGACACCACACCCAGATACTTTCTTTATTTCTTTTATTCTTCCTTCCTTCCTTCCTTCCTTCCTTCCTTCCTTCCTTCCTTCCTTCCTTCCTTCCTTCCTTCCTTCCTTCTTTCCGTCCCCCTCTCTTCCTTCCTTCCTTTCTATTTCCTTTCCTCTTTCCTTTCTTTTTTAAAAATCACTTTATCCTGTTTCTTTTACTCTCCCAATCCTATGTATATTTTTACTTCATGTGAATCTGTCTTTACTGTATATCTCTACCTTTTTTTTTCTAGCCACATGCCTTTTTTCTGCTAAACAGCCTTGCTAAAATTAAAGTGGCATTTGTTTTAGCCGCTGGCTTTCCAATATGGCAAGAGTACATTTACCACCAGCACTGAGAGCTGTGCTACCAAGAAGCCATGCTTGTCTCTGCTCTTCCTTTTTTTTGAAATCCCCTCTTAAGGTTTTGTCAAGTTTTAAGTGTAAGTTCTTAGTACCCACATTGAAGGCACCAATGTGTTATGAACCATCCTGGTTCCACAGCTGTGTCAGCCTCAAATAACACACACAGGCACTGTATTAATTGTAATGCTGTTGGCCATTGTCTAGAGCTTCTATTGGCTGTCTCTGTCTTAATGATTAATCCATAATTACTAATATTTGCATTTCCACATGGTCCTATCTTACCAAGAATGCCAGACCCATGTGTCTCAGGAGATCACTTTGTGACTCAGTCCTATGTTTCCTAGAATCCTCCACCTCTCCTAGTCCCACCTATCTTGCTTCCCTAATGGCCAACAGTGCCATATTCATTAACCAAAAGAGAAACACATGTACAGAATGACAGCTCCCATCAAATAGCAGCTAAGTTTTAACATTTTTTGCAGTTCTGCATAGAGGTGTGTACAATGTAGGCTAAGGATGCTATATGTTCAGGTTAACAGGGACTAGTAGATACTTCTCAAATATAGTCTCTTACTATCTTCTCACTGTGCTTTGTAAACCGTTGCCTTCTAATGAACACTTTGCCACCCTCCAATCTCCTTTTAATGGCCTTCCATCCAGCTCTAATAATTGAACTTAAACACTGCTTATTTTACATAATGCTTCATGATTGTATTGCAGGAAATTATCTTCTGTGTGACCAAGGCATTTCTGATGCAGATATCACTTCAGGTACTATATTTGTAATACTTTTATATCATATTACATTTTTTTCTCATTGTTATGAAAGCACTAAATATAACCCTCACTTATTTAGTTTAATAGACATGACATAAATTCCTAGTATCCTTCCATCTTTCCCTCACTGTCTCAGTTATGACCATCAGCATAGAATTTTAAGTACCTAGTAAAAACTCAGTTAATTTAAATTGCTCAATAGCCACTCCCTCTTTAGAAGATGTCTAAATTTTGTGATATTCGGTATTATGAATTGCCGAACTCCTGATTTTAAAATATGTATATGAAGCCTGAACCTCATGTCTCACCTCTAGGTGGTTAAATCTACTTACTTGCCAAATCATCACCACTTGTGCATCTTATTGGCATCACAAATAAACCACCTGCAAGAATAATACTAGTGTCTTCCCACAAAATATAGTTTAATCTCATTACTAAATGTAACTACTTGTATATTTACTTTGTCAAAGGCAACAAGTATCCTAGAATGATTTGTTGGGTCGTTTTTCTCTCATACTTTACAGAAATTTCAACAAATTCTTCTGTCTTCACTCTTTAAAATTTACCAAATAAAATGACAAAATATTAAAATGAAATTTGTTTTTTGCCACTACACATCAGAACCCTTTCCTCTCTTGAGACACTTAATGAATAACTTGCTAACAATATTTTTTCTTCCTGTTCATATTCTACAGTGCATATCACTCGATCAACCTTGCTAGTTTGTTGTTATTCTAACACACAAACGAGTTACCACATGGATATGTCTCTATGCCGTTCATGTACACAACCCAAAGTCCTTATGGCTTAGAGGTCTGCGAATCTATAACAAATCTTCTTATTACATCTATGAAATCACCACCTCTTACTTTCTGTCTCAAGATATTCACATTTCTTTAAAAAAAATGTTCAGTTTTCCAATCCAAGGACTTTATTGCTCTTGTTCCAGAGGAATGTCTTTCACCCAAAGTTTAGATTACTTACATTTACTTTCTTAATTTTTTTTCATCTAAGTTTTTTTTTTCTTTTCCACATAGGATTTTCCTTGGTCATTTTATTTAAAAGTAAAAGTAAGTACGCTCCCAGCACTCTGTCTTCCTTCTTCCTTCCTTTTTTTGTCTGTTAGTTTCTTTTCATCCAACTTCTTGAGACAGTATGAGGACCATATCCACAGTGAATACATCCAAAATATTTAAATTATTATATTGTACAATGGCTTGCTTGCAAAAAGTGATTGTTTACTTTTTGGTTAATCAAAAGTGCAAACCTCCAAATTATATTTAACACAAAAATAGGGAACACAGACTTTTTTCCATTTCATGAATTTTTCAAAGTTAACAAGAATTGAAAGTGGTTGTATATCAGAAACAGGTGTGTTTCATCTGTGTAGTAAAACACGGGCTTTCAAAGAATGGAAAATTTTGGTTGGCTATAGCAAAAGGAACTATTGAATGAATAACAGAGACATGGTTGTATTATTGTATAGACATGCCACATGATAGAAAAATGCTCACTGAAATGCTGTTGGAGCACCTTTGATCACATTTAATTAACTGAAATTTAATGTACACATTTACTTAATGTCTTCTTTCCCAACCATAATTGGGGGATTTTTTCAAGTATAAGAGCCAGAAAAAGATAAGGTGTACTGGCCTTATATTACTAAACCTCATGAAAAATTTGATATTCTTTAAACAAAACATTATAAACAATACTTTACTTTTTTAATGGAAAAGAATTTTAAGATCCTTTCAATCTGTGAAAATTGCCTGTAATGCTTTTGCTTTATTCATTGTTTTCCTCTTTATTTTTTTTTCACTGAGTATTCTAAAGCATTTAAAAGATTTAAATGGAACATGATTCTAGAAAAACTAAAGTGCGATTGTATTGAACACTATACCACTATACCATGGAGTTTTAAAATTTTTACCATTGGTGTATTTTCTGGGAGCATACAATACATCACACACAATTACCTTGAGACCAGCAGAGTTTTTTTATTGTTATTACTTTAATTTTTTAAAATAATATAATTAAAAAATTTTTCATGTCAATCCCAGTTTCCTCTGACTCCCTCCCTCCCTCCTTCTCTCTTACTCTCTTTCCCCTGCGACATGCACCCTGGCCACCCTGCCCTACCAGCCCCCCATCCACATTCCACTTGTAGGTCTATGCTATCCAGATTGGGTCATGTAAATCTGTCAAGTCATTTGAAATAGGGACTAGGACTTCTCTCTTGTCTCTAGGTTAAGGGGGTTTCCCTCCATGGGGGATGTATCCACAAGGTACTTTTTCGCACCAGGAATACATCCTGGTTCCATTGTCTGATGTCCCTCAGACTGCTCAGTCCTTCTAGCTGAGACCCATATTCAAGGGGTCTGAGTCAGTCCCATGCTGGATTCTCACCTATCAGTCTGGGGGGGGGGGCTCATTAGCTCCTCCTTGTTCAGGTCAGCTGTCTTTGTGTGTTTCTGCAACCTGGTCTTGTCATCTCTCTCTGCATCTGGGTTCTAGTTCGACACAGTGTTTAGTTATGGGTGTTTGCTTCTGTTTCCAACAGGTACTAGATGAGGGCTCCATGATGGTGGATAATTTAGTTGATGATCTCACTATCAGGGAAGGGCATTTATGTTAGCCTTTCCACGGTTGCTCGATTTGTTAGTTGGAGTCAGTCTTGTAGATCTCTAGAACTTTCTTTAGGTTCAGTTTTCTTTTCAAACCAATAATGGCTCCCTCTTTTGTGTTCTCTCTCTCCCTCTCTTTACAGTCTTCTATTCCTACCCTGACTCAATCTTCCTAGTCACACGTGCTTTTATCTTCTCCCCTTCGCTTTCTCCTAGTTCTCTCTCCATTCAGTGCTCCCCACTACCCATGTGCTCTGGGGGACTTACCCCTTTCCCCTTTTGTGAGGGACCATATATGAATCTCTTAGAATACACCTTGTATCCTAGTTCCTCTGGTGGTGTGAATTATAGGCTGGTGATCCTTTGCTCTAGGTCTATAATCTATATATGAGCGAGTACATACCATGTTCCTCTTTCTGTGACTGGTTTACCTCATTCAGGATGGTTTTTTCAAATTACATCCACTTGCCTGTGAATTTCAAGATTCTGTTATTTTTTTCTGCAGAGTAGTATTCCATTGTGTAGATGTGCCACATCTTCTTTGTCCATTCTTCAGTTGAGGGGCATCTAGGTTGCTTCCAGTTTCTTGCTATTACAAATAATGCTGCTATGTACATAGTTGAGCACATGTCTTTGTTGCATGGATGTGGGTCATTTGGGTATATACCTAAGAGTGGAATTGCTGGGTTCTGTGTTAAACTAATTCCCATTTTCCTGAGAAACAGCTATACTGATCTCCAAAATGGATGTATGAGCTTGGACTCCCACAAGCAATGGAGGAGTGTTCCTCTTTCTCCACATCCTCTCCAGCATAAGTTGCCATTGGTGTTTCTAATTTTAGCCATTCTGGCAGGCATAATATGGTACCTGAAATTTGTTTTGATTTGCATTTCCCTGATAGCTAAAGATGTTGAGCACTTTCTTAAGTGTCTTTCAGCCTCTTTGATTTCCTCTATTGAGAATTCTTTTTTCAATTCTGTAACCCATTTTTAAATAGGGTTATTTGGTGGTTTGTTGACTAGTTTCTTGAGTTCTTTGTATATTTTTGAGATAAGCCCTTTGTCAGATGTAGGATTGGTAAAAATCTTTTCCCAGTCTGTGGGCTGCCATTTGGTCTTGTCCACTGTGTCCTTTGCCTTACAGAAGCTTCTAAGTTTGAGGAGGTCCCATTTATTGTTGATCTCAGTGTCTATGCTACTGGAGTAATGTTCAGGAAGCAGTCTCCTATATCAATTTGTTCAAGGGTTCCTCCTACTTTCTCTTCTAAGAGGTTGAGTGTGGCTGGATTTATGTTGAGGTCTTTGATCTATTTGGACTTGAGTTTTGTGCACAGTGATTGACCTGGGTCTATCTGCAGTCTTCTACACACCATCATCCAATTGCACCAGCACCATTTGTTGAATATGCTTTCTTCCCCCTTTTAGCTGTTTTGTCGAAAATCAGGTGTTCATAGGTGTGTGGGTTAATATCGGGATTTTTGATTTGATTCCGATGGTCTACCTGTCTATTTTTGTGCCAATACCAGGATGTTTTCAGAACTATAGCTCTGTAGTAGAGCATAAGTCAGGGATGGTGATGCTTCTTGAAGTTCTTTTACTGTATAGGGTTGTTTTGGCTATCCTGGGTCTTTTGTTTTTCCATATAAAGTTGATTAGTTGATTATTATCCTTTCAAGGTTATTGAAGAATTGTTCTGGGATTTTAATGGGGATTGCATTGAATCTGTAGATTGCTTTTGGCAAGATTGCCATTTTTACTATATCCTTCCTATCCAAGAGCATGGGAGATCTTTCCATTTTCTAGTATTTTCTTTAATTTCTTTCTTTAAAGCCACAAAGTTCTTATTGTATAAGTCTTTCACATGTTTGGTAAGCATTACCACAAGATACTTTATGTTGTTTGTGGGTGTTGTAAAGGGTGTTTTGTTGACTAGTTTCTTGAGTTCTTTTTATATTTTGGAGATCAGTCCTCTGTCAGATGTAGATTGTTGAAGCTCTTTTCCCATTCTGTGGGCCGCCGTTCATTCTTGTCAACTGTGTCTTTTGCCTTATAGAAGCTTCTCAGTTTGAGGAGATCCCACTTATTAGTTGTTGATCTCAGTGTCTGTGCACAGCAGGCTTTTTTTCTTACACTCGTCTGATACTTCCATATACAATTCTCCTCCTTTCCCAGGAACAATGGTAGAATTAAAATAAACTGCTTTAAATCAGAAGAGTCAGTGAATTGTAGTTAGTGAAAACCATTGTCAATTATCTGAGGATATGGACTTTAGAAACCAAGAGGGAGAAAGTCCCATATTCATCTGGTACAATGTAATTCTGCAAAGAGCCACAGGCATAGTTTTGAACTGCTTAAGCAATTTTCAGCACCTCTAGTAGAAGCAGAAAAATGATTTATTTAAAAAGTATGCTGTTCATTTCTTTTAAGCAAGAGATTGGAAAAGATACCCTGGATGTTTGAGTACAGTCTCTTTTGTCTCCTTTGTTGAATGAGCCAGCCTACCTGAAATGCATGTGGAAAAGCAGCTCTGATGTGCCTCTGTCTGTGATGAATGGTTTGGGAATGGTCCAAGTAGTAAGAAAGGGATTTAGTCTGGTTTTCTTGACTGTAGCTCCATTTATTTATGAGAAGCTTGTGAGAAGATTTGTAAGGAAAGTAAAAAAAAAAAAAAAAAAAAAAAACAAAAACATAATGTGGCTTTTCATCCAGGCTCGTGTTTAGGAATAACCATAGCTCACACTTCTTTAGTGCTGGGGGTGAAGGCATGAAGGCTGCTGCTTCCTATGTTGCAAAAGCAGAAGAAAAGGAATTAGTAAATGCTATAAGTCTCTGTCATCTGTCATCTCATGCTTTCTGTCTAGATTCTTATTTTATTATTGCCTTTTGCTTAGAGACATTTTCATTAAACTCCATCAAAATCAAATATATATTCTTTTCTGTTTTCTCTCTCTCTCTCTCTCTCTCTCTGTGTGTGTGTGTGTGTGTGTGTGTGTGTTTGTGTGTGTGTAATTATTGTTACTACCTCATATTCTACTAGTCCCTAGAAAGACTTTCAAGAGTGTATGTTGGGTATTTACCCATTTGTTAACGGATAGGATGAAGACTTTGCTTCAATAATAATTCCAGGAAACACACATAATGAGAGAGAGAGAGAGAGAGAGACAGAGACAGAGAGAGACAGAGACAAAGAGAGAGAGAATCCCAAACTCAAGTTTAGATATATTCAATTTCAAAGTCTTAAGGTTATTTATTATCTTTTCCTGTGTCCTCATGGGAGATGTTATTCTGTAAATACGTTTCTCATACTGGTTAATAAATAAAACATTGTGGCCAATGGGAAAGCAAGATAGGAGGGACTAGGAGACAAGGAGGAAAGAGGAAGTAGTTAGGAGGAATCAGCACATAGAGCTGGGAGAAAGAAGATGCCAGCCCGCCACTCTCCAATAAGATGACCATGTGGAAATACTTAGATAAGTAGAAATGGGTTAATCATTAAGACAGAGCTAGCCAATAAGGAATTAGGAACTGGCCAACAGGATTGTATCAAATACAGAGTCTCTGCGTGTTATTGGGGCTCGAGTGGCGACGGGACTGGGTGGCTGGAGGGGAGGAACAAAGAGTGGGACCAGACCTGCTGCGGAGAAAAAATCGTGCTTGTAACATGTGTCCTATACATAGGGAGAAGATTGGATGCCATTTACTCCTAACTATAGGATAGGTAGATTTAGAGACATTTATATTCTAGACTCATCATGCATTCCCTGGTCAATATCATCCATAAAAATAACTTCTCGTCCCTTCATTTTGAGAATCCATCTAGTTTGGAAGTCATTTTCTTTTGTATTAAGTAGTTATGATGATGATTTCAACATGATATTAAGCAAAATTTGAGATAGCTCTATTAAAATTAGCAGTAATATTCAATGTCTCTTTAGTTTTACCCATTTAAACTTTTAATTCCCAGCATCAATACTGTGAAAATTATTCTCATTTAGGGGCTAACATTTTATTGTGACATTTAGCAAATATCCAGGAATCTTGAAAGTTCTATACAGGAAACACACACACACACACACACACACACACACACACAGAGCATTTGATTTCTATTCTTTTCTTTTAAAACTTATTAATCTATCATTTTGCCAAGCAAGTGGTTCTATTCATATAAAGTTAATCACAAATGTTAATATTCCTTATATAGAAAATCATCTATACTTATCAAGTACAGTTAAACATTTATTGCCATTTTGGGCAGGTCGATTTTATATAGGTGGAATATGCAAATATTATGTTTCATCTGATGGTCTTTTGTTAAGTCTACATTCAAAAGCTCTCTCATGGTATTGAAAATTACTGTGTCAAATTTAGCATCATCCTCAGTTTTTATTTCTTTTCCTGCAAAAGATAGGCAAACTGTGTCTCAATTTTTGCAACATAGTTTTATCCACTTTAGGTTTCAAGAACATCCAAAAATCAAGATAGTTCCTTGCTTGCTGATAGAAGGCTTCTTTCACTCAGTATGATTTTAATGCCTCTCCATTGCAGGGTGGTGATTTGTTTCTTTGTACTTCTGAGTAGCATCCCATGGTGGAACTTATCTCAGGCTGTCCATTTTTCTGTTGATGAAAGTTGTGGCTGTGTTAGTCTACACTTTGAGCAATGAAATTGGTAGAGATTCTTTGGGATACTGGAAAGATGGCTCAGCCTTTAAGAGTGCTTGCTGTTCTTGCAGAAGATCAGAGTTCAGGGTCCAACTGCCTATAAGTCTAGCTCATGAGATTCAACCCATTCTTCTGGCACTTGTGGGGATCTGCATACAAATACCCTTGCCCCACAAATAAAATCTTTTTAAAAAAAAATCAAGGGTTTTTTTGGTTGTCATTGTACATATGTTCATGTTCTCATTTCTGTTAGGTAAATATTAAAAAGGAGAATATATGTGTATTTGGCTAGATATGATTTTAGTGTCATCAAGAAAATTCAGAACAGTTCCCAGGGTGGCTGTACCATTTCACATCCTCATCAATAAGATATGAAAACTTTTCTGTCTCTGTGTGCTTGCCAACATGTGGTATTTTCTGCTTTTTAAATCTTAGATTACTTTAGGGTATATACAAGTGTCTCATTATGATTTAGCCTTATTCATTGATGGTTAATGATGGTAAATGATTATTTATTGATGATTTGAATATTTCATTTGCATATTTTTCAGGAACTGAGCTATGAACTGTTCAATACTCTTATTCAATTTTCAAAATTGGATAGCTTTCTTTTTCCTCCACTCCACTTGATTTTTGTGAACAGCAATGCTGAGAACAAGGGAAATAACTTATTTAATTATGCATCTAAAATTTTAGTTATATAAAACTATCCAATTTATATTGATGGTTACAGCAAAAAAAAAAAACTGATCTTAGGTGTGGTCTACAGTTTTAATGATGAGAAATTTTTCATAGCACTTTTTTCATGGCTATGACAGGGTTGTCCTCTCTGGAGCAGAGTATGACAGGTTGTATTAGCCTGAGATTCATCAGGTTACTTTTAATTCCCAGTTTAGCTCTCAAAAATCATAAGGGATCTGTCTAATTTGGTTAATACTTCTCTGAGTTCATCATTAAGACCTATCACCCTTTCCCACTGTCCAACATTTCCCTGTAAAATTCAACTGTACAGATCACACATTACTCTCTACATTATTTAATAATTTTATGGTACCTATGGCCAACTGCTAAATTTAACAATGGAGGATCAGTTTAAGAAGGAACAGAGGGATGATAAATGCATTCCTCTTATTACCATAAAGTTGGAAAATTATGACCATATGTATTGGCTGTGCCAGAGGGGAAGAGAATTTGCTTTGACTCCTTGTTATTCACCAACTGTGCTGATCTAAGATCCTTTTGTGGCTACAGGGTGACAGAAGCAATACATCAGGCCTGCGCTGTAAAGTGTTATCTAGAGGCAGAAAGTAGCCCTGTAGGACAGATAGAATTCTACATGGAGACATGGGATTTATGGTAAAATTCTATAACCAAATAAAAAATATCTGTGACCACATTTATGTGAAGCAATGGTGCCATTCTTTGGTTGGTTTGGGTAGTCACAGGTGCACATTCTTTGTCATAGTAGAGAAAGATCCCAGTGGACATTCAGGTCTGTTTTGAATTTAAAGTGGAAGTTCCAAGACAGATTTGGTGATTCTTTTCCTTTTTCTGACTCTTTCAATACACATTGTGGAAAAACACCAGAATGGTACAGGTTATCATTCAAAGGAGTGTCTTAAACACACACATGCACACACACACACACACACACACACACCGATATGTAATTTACATTTTGTCATATTATTTTTGTGATGACTCTATTTGTATTGAGCCAATGTGATAGGAACAATTTAAGAGAATAAGTTCCAGTAACATGAAACAGGAAGCTTACCAATACACAAACATAGCAAAGGATTGATGATCAGAAAGTTTTAAATTGAAACTCAATGTTGGGAAGTTATACTATGATAGAATGATTGAAGTAATATATCTGAATATGTAAATTAATGATCTGAGGAACATGAAGATAAGTTACTTGTATCTCAAAATAAATGTATTTAGATATTTTGGTCAAAATTGAGAAATAGTTTTTCTTCCATCTTCATTTTAGTTAATGTGACTATCCATCATTGTAAAGTTTTTACTGCCATGAAAGACAGGTAATAAACTTTTCCTTTGTTAATTAATATTTTTACTTTGCTATGTTTGTAGGCTATGAAGAAAATTAAAAATTTTGTGTATTTTAGCATTCTTTAGGAAGAGTGATGAATATAAATTACTGAAAAATATGCAAAGTATATGCTAAATTAAGAGCAAAATTAAACCTCTCCTTTAGAAGAACTGTGCCACTTAGCTTTGAATTATTTTTCTGTCATTGCCTCTTCCCCCTGGACACCTTCACATTGGTGTGTGAAATAAAATACTCACCTCATACTACTGTTGCCACATGGAGTGGCCAAATGCTAGGAAAGAGCTGATTGTGCAGCAAAGATGTTGACTGTTAATATTCTGGACATTAACACTGACATGCAAGTATCAGAATTACTGTAGCAACCTGGACAAGATGACTGACAGTAGGGAGCTAGGGACTGATTTTCACTGTTCATTTCCTTATTATTTCCTTTCTCCTTCATAAGCTTATCCCAGAGTGGAACATTGAGTTTCCATGTAATTCCTTCTTTATCACATAGCTTCACTTCCATTAACATCCAGTGTGGCCCATCTGTTACAACTGAAGAACCCATATCAGCACACAGTCTTGAGCCCTGTACTTTGTCCAGCATCGGAGCCATTGTATGGCCATAGTGTGGCTACTTTTACATATGGCTACTGAATATACAGGTGGCTAGTCTGACTTAAGATTAAGACTTTGAAGACTGTGTTAGAAAAAACAAACAACATATTTTTAATAATTAAAATGTTCACCTCATACTACAGTTAATATTTAAATTATGTGTTTAATGAGGCATATTGCTAAAATTAATTCCACGTTTGTTTCTCCCATTAACCTTTTAGAATGAAGCTATTAGAAACATTTAAATTGTGAATTACATATGTAGCTTTCATTATGTTGCCATCTGATAGACCTATTTTAGTGAGGCAATTTCCTTTTACACCTGGTTATTTAAGTTGAGATCTTCCCTTCCCACATCTACTTTCATCCTTTTATTAAGTGAAGTCCTTAATGCTGACACTCAAAATTCCAGGCTTTGGTGTGCATATATCTAAGATATGTTAAAGTAGGAGACTAAAGTATAGATTATCTAATTCCCAAAGGCTTCATTTAAAAACATGAAAATGCTAAAATACAATTTTCTGCTTTTTCATTATTGTAAAAGTTAAATTTGAAGTCTAGCACACATGCTTTAAGCACAGGCATTATACATTCTGAAAGAAGATACAGGTATGTGTTTGTAACTTTTCTCAAAAGTATAACTTTTCAAATGATCAAAGCAATGATTGCAGACTCACAGCCATGACCTGTACAGACGGGTCCTGAGGTAACTGACATCTTTGTTCAGTGGCTTCTAGAAATGATGGCTTTTATATGGTTTATTGACATAAGGCCCCAAACATTTGAGAGAAGACACAGTAATGTTTACAGACTTCTGATGGGCTGAATCATCTTCTCTATACGTCATAAAGCATCTCAACTTCAGGCAACCAGTCCAGCTCAGGTTAGACCTATGCTAGCTGGAGAGCCCTGGAAGACTGAAGAGGAGCTCAGTTTGCTATGAATCAGCACATGTCTGTGAGGCCAGAAAGTTCTACAAGTAACCTTCTTAGCAAACTTAACTAATATTGATGACCTCAACCTCTGTTTTCATACATACATCATACACCTATTTTTGACATGATATTCTCTCAGTAACATTTAAATGAATCACATGATGATCATAATTCATACATTATCTGGGCCCAGTTTGACATAGTCAACGTACAATTGAGTTAAAAACAAAATCCCTTAGACATGAAGATGTTACTCTTGTCAGTGAAATATAGGATGAGTTTTCAAATATTGTTTTCAAAATAAAAAAACTGATTAAAAAGAATAAAATTTGTTGCTATGTAGTAGCTTCCCCCCAAAAACACTAAAGTTTGTACATGAAAGTATACTCAAATTTATATCAGTAATGTTATTATTATTTGAAAGTATGATACAAATTCAACATGAAATGGTTTATAAGGCTTTGTGTCTTAAGATTGTATAACGTTGGGAAAATACAATTTTCCTCCCAAAGCTTTTATAGGTACTCTTAAGTCCTTTTGCTTTCCTTCAGTGAGGCAGACAAACACAATTTTCTCTGAGTTTTGCAGCAAGAAATATACCAGGAAGCCCTTTATACGGTGCATGTATTACCTTCCTGGTATTATTAGTTTTTGAGAACGCATAGTTCAAGGCTGTTTATATCAATTCATTTACTAATGAATTAGAGATCCTTTCTTGCTAGAGAAATTATAATACCTTGAAAAAAAAAAGCATCGGATACTGATACTCAACCACATAATGAAATGTACAGATTCACAAAGAAATTCCAAATCAGGAACAATAAAAGTGGAGTATAGCATAACCCATCTTACAGTCTGTGCTCCACAATGGCTTGGAGATCAGCTTTGCAGGTCTGTTACTTTAGTGAATCAGTTGTCTCTTAACTTGTCTGCTTTATCTGCTCCAAGCTCATGTGTTCCTTTTTAAGCCTATTGATCACAGACCAATTCAAGAAACTTCAAAACAAAAACAAAACACACACTTTAAATAAAATCTCTTCATTTGTTTAAAACACAGTGCTCACTAATGCATTCTCTTTGCAAAAATAGCAATAAATAAGGGTGATCTAAACAGGATCAGTTTCTCCTAAAACTCTATCCTATTTCACCCCTTGATCCAGGTTACCCCCTTTCCACCCTGAGCTATAGAACTTTAATTCAGCTGCCTTGATTTCCAGCTGCAATTTATCGACCAAATAACATGGTCAGAAGAGTTCCTTTTTATTCCTGAGTTTATGCGCTTAATTCATTTAAATTGTTTTTGTTTGAAAACTTGTACTTCAATATTTCAAAGGAACTACTCATATGAGAAATGTGCTAATTGAAGAGTCTTCAGAGAGTTTTGTTTTCTGAAATAGACGTTTGGGCTTCTGAGTCACAAGGAGGGAAGCACTGAGGGGAGAACCTCTAAATCCTCTGGGGATATGATATGATGGGAGGGTACCCAGGTTGCTTTTTTTCTTTTTTTTTTTTGCACCACCACCTCCACCTCCTTAGCTACTATCATGGAGATGTTGGTAATGATGATGTAACTAGGTTTCTTGTTTCTGTTCTTTATGAAGACCATCTGTTCTCTCCTTTTGTTGAATATATAAACAATACAATTTCTATTTGTCATTTTCTTTTTCTTATTTTCTGGGGGAGGTGAGGTCACAAGGGTGGGGGTAGATCTGGGAGGACTGGGAAGTGGGTATACTTAGGTTCATGATGTGAAATTCCCAAATAATCAATAAAAATATAAAAAAATAGCACTCCCCTTCTCCACACCATAATCCAGTGTAAAATTGCATGTGATTCTCTTCCCTGTTCATGATGGTATATCCCACATCATCAACCCCTCTCAGATCTTCAGTTTTATACCTTTTTAATTGCTATTTTCATTGTGTGTCAGGTCTTCCCTATCTATCTTGATACTGTGCAAGCAACTTTTCCATATTGAGGACATCATAGTCTAAGTGGTACTCTGAGATACTGCCTTTTTTGACTATGCTTTTTCCAAAAGACTCCATATCCAAAAGCCTCCCAACTCTATAATCTTTAAAGTACTTCACATAAACTTCCTACATGTCAATATATTTATGTATGCTTCTTTTCCTGTAAGTTTAGGGTTAACCTCTCTGTTACATAACTCATTTCACCTACAAATTGATGAACCACACTAATTCTTGGTTATTTTTTACAACAAAAAACTGTTTATGGAAATGAAAATAGAGGGTCATATGATTACCTCAACCAGTAATCAACGAGAAAATGAATTTTAGTTTCAAACTCCAGTTATCAGCAAGTACTTAGGTTCTAGTTATAAGGAAATCTTTCATTGGCAACTGTCCCAACTGCTTCTTCCTTTACTCGAAGGTGGGAAGATCACTTTAAAGTCAGGGCAGAAATACGCTTGACATTTTTAAAAGCCTCCTATCTGCTTTAAATAGTTCATAGTTGCAAAAGGCTTTTGATTTATCTACAAAACTAAACCAAGTAAACAAACAAACCAACAAACCAAAACATTAATTGATACTGTGGTCTTCTGTCAAAAAGAAAGAGGAAACTGCTTAAGATTTACCACAAATGAGTTTGGCACATATCAAGGGGACCATATTGATACAGATACTATGCCGAAATGATAACAAAATACTTGAGGAAATCTCTTTGAGTACTTCTGTCTCCCACATTTCTGAGTTACAAATCTGAAGGCAAGGATCTAGGGGCACCCTGTGTGTGAAAGGTAACCAAGGTCTTGTTAAAGCATACTAGCCTACATTAATTTTGCATAAACATGCAAGATTTTACTCTTCCTTGGGAACTTTAACAACCTTCCTTTTCTATAAGTGTTCTATTGCATTGTTCTCTCTGCAAAAATACTTATAACAAATAATCAGGAGCCCCCAAAAGCACTAGGTGTGTTTTGTTCATATACATTAAGCTCATATACATCGTGATTTGTGCAACCTTGGTACATTTGCATCAAGATTCTGCTGGCAGAGTTTTGCGTTTGATCTGTGAGCTATTAGAAACCCTGTTACAACAGATGAAAGGAGTTAGAAAAGTTCTATATCATAATGCAGTGTGATCAGTAATTCACAGGGCAGGTAATTTGCAGTGACTAGCCAAGCCTTTGATTGCACCAGGTTTATGGCTATTAGCAGTTTCCCCTTTCAAATTTGTATGGTTCCATACTTCCTTTTTGACCTCTTTTTCATCATTTATGGTCCAATTTGGTAGTGAAAAAACATAACTGCTTGCTTAGCGCATGGCTGTCATTCAAACCCCAGTGACTTACTGAGCACTTTGACATCTGTGATGATGAAAAAAAAAAACATTAAGCAGGTGTACAGAACACTAACCAGGTTCCTGAAACAATGCTTTATGGGATTCACAGTGAACCTCTGGGCTATAAACTGATTCAGACTTTATTTTCTCTATCAGTTTAATCCAAGTGTTCAAACTTGCTTTCAAGGAAGGAGACACAACTTTTGCTAAATTGACGTTAAATAGCATTTCCAATAATATTGTTAATTCCTTGTAGGAACAATTGGAAGGGCAGAGATTGTTCAGCACTAAAATAACATGAAACCAGGGCTCACATGTCTACTTTGAAGTCATGCAATTAGGAGCAGTACTTGATACCGGACTATATAAAATTTAAGCCCTATAAAATCCTATAGCAATGAAAACTTGAAGCTAAATGGCATGATTCAGCCCCTTAGCTGTCTGAATTGTATGTATACCATGTGAATAAAACCATCATAGTATACTGTGGAGTTTTTCACATTAAAATCGGTCATCTGTTGTACAGGTGTGCAGCACATCTTGATTAGAGTTGGTCTGCCCTCATGTGTAGTCTGTCTGGGAGATGGGGAACCTGCACAGCTCAACATAGTCCAGGTCCCCAATTAGTGTGTGTTGGGGGAAGCATTCAAAGCTGGTACTCCTCAGCATATGGAGCAGGCAGTGACTTCCCAACACCAGAATCCCAGTCTGGGTACTGTTAGACACACCAGAATTTGTCACTCAGAACTGGAATATAAGTGGCAAGTGTGTCATAAGTCTTCAATACTAAAACAAGAATATTACCGAGGTCATCTACTTCCTGTCATTATTCTAGTATCTAAGTACCTACCTTTCGAAAATAATATAGAAATATATTTTGATCAAGATACTTACTATAAGCAGAAATCCTTTAAATACCTCAAATATCAGTTGGGTGCTTTTAGATTGTTTATATTTCTAATACATAGCTTCTAAAATGTAGCAAAGATACCCCATCAAGTTATGAACATTGTAAGAATACTTTACTGTCATGAGGTTAAGGGAAGAAATACTCTAAGTAGTGTGGAATGATAAGGGAGAAGGTTTTATTTATTTATAAGTGAGAGTATTCATACAGAATAGACATATTTGAAGATCAAAGGCTCTCCAAACAATTCCTCCATGAATATTCACACATCACACACACACACACACACACACACACACACACACACACACACACACACACACACACACATTCACACAGAACACTGTCTACATCTTTTTCAGTTCCTCATGGGTTAATGGAAGGCAGTCGCATCGGTTGCATTTCTGGATGCAGTGTGCATAGCCACATTGCTTGTTTGCTTCATGCTTGTTTAACTAAATACAGTAGCATCAGCACTTGCACTTATTAGCCCACTCCTATCTTAGCATTTTCTATAATACCTGCTTCACATCCAGAACACTGTCCCCAGACATTTACCATACAATTTCCTTTTCACCAAATGTGTTAGGCAGATATCAGTAACATGAAAATGCCTGAGACAGGAAGTTCAACTAAAAAACAAGGCAATGGTGATTCTTTATGAGTTTTACAGAGATGCCAAGATGTTTGTGATTTCAGTGCAGAATGTACGAGGCTTTGAGTAGTTACCAATCTTGACTTACCAAGCCTGCAGCAAAGCAAAGGTAACAAATAATGTCATGCTTGAAGTTGATGAAAATAATTATTTGCAGTCATGGTTATGAGTTGGGACTAAACTTCGAAGCATTGAACTCAAACCCAGTGTCTTCTTGACTTTTTTCAGTCTCACTTAATATTTTTATTTCTTTAGTTTACTGATGAGATTTTTAGGTTAGTTAACTAGTACTTCCTGGTCACATTTTTATCAGGCCTAACCAAGAAACATATGACTGGTGTGTATGTGTGCACACATGCTGACAACTGCTTATACATCTCACTCCATATGTATTGCAACCATTGCAGTTGCCTTCATCTTGTCAAAGGTTTAACATGATTTTTTCAGTTTAGCTTATTTAGAAGAATGAATGAGCTGGGGAGACTCTAGTATTTAAGGAAATCTGAGCATATCTTAAACAGAGCACACAAGAACCAAAGGATAGTACATACAAATACTGTGCTTCTATATACAAAGCCAGTCTGCTTTTTTCTTTGAAAGCCCATTCAGCAATTGGCTATGATGATATATTTGCATTATGATGTTAGATCTGAATGAATTCCTTCTTAAAGTGGAAGTACCAAGGAAATGCATTTCAGTTTGTGAAATTACACCTAGCACCTTTGTTTTTTCCTCTCTCCACTTGAAACCCATACGTTTTTATTAAGGCTGTGGTTCATATTTCAAATAATAAGAAATCCTCAGGTCTCTCCATTTTCTTCCCCTTCAAAATAAATCTACAAAGCACCTGGGTTTAGAAGAACATCAGAGATATATTGGCTATTAACTCAGAAAACTAACAAACACTTCCAAGATAGGAATACATAGTGTGCACTGTAATAGATGAGGAGGCAACATCCTATATTGTTTATTGATTCATAAGGTTAAGATTAAAGTTAGATTCTTGACCATGTTTATCAACTGACTTTTTTTTTAAAGCAGTAAGTGAACCTGGAATCCCACAAGCCAATCAATAAAGTTTAAAAGCTTCAGTGAATCTAACCCATAACAGGTCCTTGTTTGGAGAACATGCTCAAGAAACACATGTGCCTTTAAGAGGTCTTGAAAGACTTTACACCCATGGACCATTACCATTTCCAAACACCCTGCAGCATTACCAGCCCGACATATGCTGACTGTATATCACCGTGACTCTCTCACTAAAGCTCTTTTGACGGGAGGGCTTTTAATACCCACTTTCTCAGCTGAGCTCAGGAGTGATTTGTTTTACATGCCACATTAATCCTTTCCACATTTTCTGGATGAGGCAACCACAATTCCACTTGTGAGGTGTTTCTAAAACACAGTTATAGGAATAAAGCAGCAGGGTCCCAGCTTTGACAAGTTCCCTCTAGGCAGCTGACAAAGTGGGCTATCATGCCTTGCTTTAAACTCTTCAAACAAGCAATTGTGCCCAGCCACTAGGGTGGCCAACCTTGCAAGCCAGTAGGAGGCCCTATTTATGGAAGGCAATTTACTCTCAATTAAAACACTGTAGGAATCTTCAGAGATGTAATGCAGCATTGATGCTAATGCATATTAGTAAAATGAGGATCACGAGGGAAAGGAAAGGATAAGGAGAAATGAAAATAGTTAACACTCATCTCTACAATGTCAAAAGGAGTTCACATACTGCATTTCTCCATCATTCAAAAATAGCTACCCCCTTAATAAATGGGCAATTAGTGTTCAAAGAATAGGCTTTTATTATGTGGTAATTTTATAGTTTTAACTTTAAAAGCAACTTCTCTATCCCTTCCTCAAATGTGTTCCAAGGCCGTATAACTTGTGTTATACGTATTTATGAACTTTTCTATATTTTTAATGTTCACTGAATATAAGTGATGTAGGTTTTTTTTTTTAAAAAATTTTTTAGTTGTCAATGAGGTTAACTGATAGAACTAACAAACTTTAAAAATATGTTATTTCACACCAGCACTGGGCTGATTTTATTAACTTGTTAGTATTATGCTCTGAATTTTATGTGTTAAAATGGAACTGTACAGGCAACTTGAAGCTGAAATTGTGCCTTTATCCAATTCTAATTTATTGTTCTTCCTCATAAATTTTATTTGGAGCTTCGATGGTCTGAGGAGAGCAGTAAGTCATAGTGAGGGGAGCTTTACATAGCTTAGATGAAGTTCCTTAGTTTTGTTTAAAATTAGTTCAATCCATTTCTCTGGTGTCAAAATCCTTTGGCTAATTATCTGTCTCCAAGTAAGTGATGACTTGAGTTAAAAAGACCTTCTTCCTCCATGGTCCAGGACATCTATTCCACATACTCATCACACACAATCTTTCCACTAGTTGGTTAAGGGCTGATGTAATACTGAGGAAGTGTTTGGAGGTCTATAACTGTGGGAATATTCGAGCTGGACTTTTGCCTCAGACTGTCTTCCTAAAGTCATCAAGCCTGGGAGTCTAGTCGAGTCTTTGAAGTGGCACCTTGGAAGAAGTGTGTGTTGAGGGTTCATCTTTGTGTTGAAGTCTTGGCCAACAACTGTTCTTCGAAAACCATGATGCTTAATTAATAAATACTTACAAAACAGACAAAGTATTCAAATGCCCACTCTCAGGTTTCTAGCAAGAGCCCAGTTACAAAACAGCAACAGACATTAACATTTATTTTGCAGAAGAAAGTCTATAACATTTTACCTCTTTATTGTATTTAAATTTTTGATCTATTAAAGCATATATACAAATAATTCTATACTTATATGTATAAATATATATTATATACATAAATAATGAAGATGGTACTTGATTATAATCTTTCTATTTCCTTCTATATTGACATTCATCAGGAATCTTGCATTTAAATATTAGTGTATAATCAAAGGTTAGAAGTAGAATCAATACTTAGACAATGATTTCTAGATGTGAAAACATATGCTGATATTAGCAACTTTAATGAACTTAAGAATTATATAAATAATCAAGTCCTTAAAATGTGAATTTGAATTCATTTGCCAATTGATAGAGAAGAATGATTCCATTTAATTTATGTGTGTCTTCAAACTGATTTATGTAAAAATGGATTTCAGGTTGGGAGGTCTTATCTTAACATCTTGCATCATAGCTTCCCCACAAAAAGCCGAGCACTGTCTTAAACTTCATTCTAAGTGTTCCATTTTCAGTACCTTTATAGGAATCTTTCTAGATTACTTCTCACTCTAAATTAATGCCTCTTTAACAGGATCTAGAAGTTTTTGGCAAAGTCAGCATCATAAAAATATTGTTTTTGTTCCTCTCCATAGACAATTTGCACAGCTGAGTTTGGGTTCATATTTAGTTTTATCCACTAAAATTGCCCATTCCTTTCTTGCCATTGGGCATTTTTTCAATCTTAGCAAAACCAAGTCCATATTATAGGCCTGTTGGCCAACATTCCAGGTAAATGAACGGGTTTAAAGAAAAATGGTGCTATTTTTCAAAGCCTGACATTAAAAAAATCTAAGTCCAGAATTGAAGGCTTCAATAATTTTTCCATTCCTATATGCTACAAGAAGCAAATGGTTGCACAAATGAATCCATCTGGGATTGTTTTCCAGCTGTAACTCCCCACCAGGGAGAATATTTAGAAATAAGGCTCCGTCTTTGTGTTGGAACTACAAAGGGCCCAGCCATCTTGATGCCTTTCCAGGTCATTTAATGGTTTTCCTCATATTGTGTGGCGGCTTTACTGCACGGGTGCCTATGCTTCCCCATCGCCATTACCAACCACTCACATTGGGTCTGTTCCAACTTCCAAATCTGTTTTGTGGTATTTATAGCTTAAAGCTAATAAGGCCATTTGGTATTTTTAATATAAATATTAAAAATATATTTTGCCATGGAAATCTAGAGGAAATGATTCAAAATTAAAAAGCAGACTTATTGAAGAATAGGGCACCCTTGCCTTAAAGCTGCGGGGAGAGTGATAGAGCTTGAGAGGTGGCAATGCTGAGTCTGGAGTCCAGAAAAACAATGGCAGGAGCATCTGTGCATGTTAAATACATGTGTCGCTGCATTATAAATATGCACACACACCTGTATGATGCTGCATAGGCATGAGGTGCATACATGCAAAACTATATATCCAACTAAATAAGTGAGAAAGCAACAGCAATTCAGACTGTATTTTGAAATCTCTGACTTCATAGAACAGAACTTCAAATGCATGCACTCACATATTGTATTCTTTATCCGCTCAAATTTGTACTTATGCTATATTTTAATTGACTGTTTAAATAAAATATCTGTTTTATATATGGTTATTATTAGTAGAGAAAGATGGAATTATAATTCAACTATAAGTAATTGAAATGTGTTATCCCTTGTTATTTTTGTGTATTCATTATGGTTGAAAATTGGTACTGCTATATTAATTCTTCCACTTGTGCTAGTTAAACTTTATAGTCTACCCTAAACTGCTTTCCTTTTGGCTTCTGATAAAAAAGATGCTTTAAGCATGCCAAATAACTGTATTTTTAGTAGTGGTTTTTAGATTTCATAATATTACCATCAGCTTGTTATCTTGAGGTGCTTTTCTCATTTTCATCATTAATCTATTAATGGAGTGACTTACTAATACATCTACAGGTAGAGAATGGGACAGCAATTAAAAAAAAAACAAAGGGTGTGCAAGATAGTCCAGGCATGTAGTGTGGGCATAGAGGAGGGAAGAGGAGATGGATTGAGAAGACTGGCAGGAGGCTACTGAGATGTGAAAGAGTGAGCAACACAGGGAAAATTAAAGGGAGGAAAATTACAGGGAAAGAGCAGCAGGGAGACTTCTGCTTGGGTGAGAAGATACCTCTGAATAAAATTAACAGAAAGAAGGAACCCAAGAGGAGACACTGACTTAGAGAAAAATGAAGAAGGCAGACATGTTCAGAGGGCCGCACATGCTGGAACTTTCCCAACTGTGAGAAGAAAGCCAGCCTGGGCCTTTGATCCCTGGCTAATGGGAGGACAGGCACCTTCTGAACTCACCGAAATCAGTCAGATGTGCCTGTTAGGGCCTTCCCAGAAGGCAAGAAGAAAGCCATCCCAGGTTCTTTGGCCCAGGCTGGCAGGAGGACAGCTATGGCCCGCCTTGTGTCATTAGGCACTAGGCACATGAGATCTCTCATTTAAAGGAAATACAGGGCAGAGAATTATTAAGAGAAACAGAATGGCTCACATGCATAGAAAAACACATAAAGGAAGAAAGGTAAACCGAGAGGATTGTGCAGATGTTGGAGGCCTCCTGTGTCCATGGTGATGGTTGTGAGTAGACTGAGGAGGGGGTCTGCTTGCCATCCAGACCATGGTGGTGTCCTGACCAGGCTGCTACTAAGGGACATATGTGGGTCTCTGGTTCTACAGTAGCCAGGATCTGTGTTGATATACATGTCTCCTGTTGCCATTGAGTGCCATGCTGACTCCAGAGGCCTGGGGCATCCTCTGGGGCCGAGCTCAGGTCCATGAGCCATGCTGCCACTGGGGCCATTCTGATCTGAGTGGCCTTTGCCGTCACCTGGAGCCATGGTGACAATAAGGCCTAGGCTGCTGCAAAGGATCATGCCTGTGGCCTGTGGTCCTACCGCAGCTGAGGTCTATGTTATGCCCATGACCCCACGGTGCCACTAAAGGCCACATAAAACCTGGGGTCTGAGCGGCATCCTGTGGCCTTGTTGGTGTCCAGCGGCCATGATGCCATCAGAGACATCCTCTTCTGAGTGCCTGGAGCTACCACTGGGAACAAGGACGTAGACCAGGAAAAGCTGCTACCAGAGGCCATGTCTGAGTCCGTGGCCCAATTGCAGCTGGGGTATGCATTGAACTATGTGGCACAGATTTCCAGTAGGGCTAGGAAATCTGGCCTTGCCTCTCGCTACCCACTACAACAAGAGAGCTGGCTCCTGCACAGGGTGAGGATGAACCTACCCTGAGGACAAACAAACAGGGAAGCTGACTTTGCCTCAGTGGTTCCAGTGGCTCGATCTGACCTGATTGGCTAACATCAAGGCCCTTTGGTTGGACCCATCCTAGCATTTACCCCATCTAGGTCCTGCTAGAGCTCGTGCAGAGACTGGTCCTGTGAACCTTCAAGATTTCCAAGACACGGACTACCCGAGAAGAGCTCTGGTAAAGATCCAGTGAGGATGCTGTACCAAAAACCAGAGACCCTGAACCAGACAATGACTCATTGTAATAAACAGTCAAGCTGATACACCAAAGCCTCTGATGCCATGAGGACAGATGAGGAGGTGATAGAGAATCAGTAGAGGAGAAGCAGAGATTTTATGCTTTGGGTGTGGCTTTGGTTTGTATTTATTTATTTTTAAAGATTTATTTATTTATTATATGCACAGTGTTTTACCCACAAGCCAGACCACATTATGAATGGTCATGAGATACCATATGGTTGCTGGGAATTGAACTTATGTCCTCTGGAAGGGCAGCCAGTGTTCTTAACAGCTGAACCATCTCTCCAGCCCTATTTGTTTTACAAGGGAGAAAGAGGGTTTTATTTGGCTCACAGTTCCAGAGTACAGTCCATCCCTACAGGAAAGTCAAGTTGGCAGCTCATCACAGCACATCCCCAGTCAAGAGCAGATAGCAATAAATTAATACTGCTTGCTAGTGCTCAGCCTACTTTCTTGTCTTATACAATGCAATACCCCCTCAGACATGCACACAGGCTCTCATTGAGAGTATAACTGCAGACAATTCTAGAGATTGTATTAAGTTGACAATTTATACTATCATCCAAAAGGTATAGTGGTTTACCTTTTGTATAATGAAATTTCTGGACTGGGTGCTTAAAAGGGAAAGAGGGCCAAAAGTCCAGACAGTATGAGCACCAGGTCTGGTGATGTCTCCTAGGATTTGGCACTGCATTGATACAGCCTCACAAGTGTCTTCTGAGGGATAACAGCAATGGTGGATGGAAGTGTTGGAAAAAGAATGAACATCACCAGACAAAGCTAGAGAGTGACTCTGGGTCAAGCTTGCTCCTACAGGAACCTGTTCTCTATAAAAACAAACTCATTTTTTTAACATTTATTTTTATTATTTTTCACATTCCAATCCCAGTTTCACCTTCCCCTTCTTCTCCCATTCCCTCTACTTTTCTCCCCCACCTCTTCTTTGCTTCTCATTTTTGGTTTTTGCTTGCTTACTTTGTTTTGTTTTGTTTCATTTCCTTGGGGATGTAATGGGGATGGGGGATACGGGGAGATCTAGAGGTGAACAGCAATGGGCTATATGTTGTGAAATCTTGAAGATTCAATAAGGAAGTCTTAAGAAGATGAAGAATCCATCTAATAAATATTTACCAGGTACAGAATCACACACTATTTTGGGTAATTGTGTAGTCCCTACTTCTTATACTAGAGCATGAAAAAGTAAATTTCTGTAATTCTGTTTGAATGAATTTTCAAAAATTATTATTGTATCCAAAAGTATCCTCAAGTAACATTCATTATCAGTGTACTGCAAAGATTTGTAAGTATTACAGCATCAGCATATAAGGACTGCTCCAGTAGCAGAGGGGTAGTAAAATATATTTAAGCTTTAAGTATGACATGGGCAAAGCTCTCAATATCCTTAAGAAAAGAGAGAACGTGGTGGCTTAGATGAAAAACACAGAGTAATGGCACTGAGTTCTGGCAAACTCAGAAGATAATTGAGTCATAATCTAGAATTTTTCTGAATTTTGTTTGTTTGTTTGTTTGTTTATTTATTTATTTATTTATTTATTTATTTATTTATTTATTAATGAGAAAGGTTTCTCTGTGTTTGGAGCCTGTCCTGGAACTAGCTTTTGTATACCACACTGGATTCAAACTCACAGAGATCTGCCTGCCTCTGTCTCCCAAGTGCTGGGATTAAAGACTTATGCCAACACCAGATGGCTGAATTTTTCTGAATTTTATAAATTTTCAGAAGTGACATTGCTCACACTCTATAAAATGGATGGTAACATGGGTATTGCTGTACACTTGGCTTTAATAAAATGTATGAAGATTCATTGTACAAAAGTGCACATTTTTGTTGTTATTTTGGTGAAATTTAGGTGTTCTTTTGTCATTTCAAATGACATTTTTTTGCTATTAAAGTTTGCAGTTTAAAAAAGAGATAGTGAGAAAAATTAAGAAAGCTATCCCATTATTTAAAGTTATAAATATAAAAGGAAAATAATAGAGAGATGTTTAAGAATGAAATGTCAACCAGCACAAATAAAATGTACTAAGATAACTATCAGATATGTTTGCTTACATAGGGGCTAAAGAGATGTCAGCAAATGACCAGTGTTCTATGTTGACATTAGCTGAAAAATATTCAATCATTACTTTTCCAACAAGTAGACCTCAGAACAAGATATTTGACATGAACTTGTATGAAAACACATTGTCAAAAGAACCCCTTGAGAATAACCAACAATCTACCATTTAAAAAAAAAAAGAATAAACTTTGGGACCAGGGATATCTGGAGAAATAATACACATTTGATCTATGAAAGTAAGATTATTAGAAGATTACAGAAGTAATATGTGAACATACTTAATTCATATGTTCAGATCTATCAAAGAGCTCACACAATGTATGCCAAACAGATACTGACTCCAATCAATCATGATGATAAAACAACCTGGTCAACAGCCATCACCCAACCTCCATCCTGGACAAACTTGTGCACCTGGCTTGTCCCTCTATGGATGATTTGCATGGTCTTTGTAGTGTGGTACTTACTCATCAATGACAGTAAAGGCCTGTCAATTCTGAAGATTATGCTGACATAAAATGTTCACTCCACCATGAAAAAGAACACTTATATTGTGGCAGAACATGTCTTTTTAATTAGCTAATTATCTTCTCAACAATTATAGAAAACCACCATTGAGAAGAATGTAGAGTTGTGGAGTCCAGTCCCAACTGATAGATCTACAACATCACTCTTACACCTAAGCCTCATGGGTCATTATAAAACCGAGATGACCATTTGGTGTTGGATAATCAATGGTATTATCTCCTCTGGGGAAGATAGTTTCTCCCATTCTCAGCATTCCTTTGTTGCTATAGTTCTTTCATGTAGAGTTGAGGGGGTTGAGTTCTCCTAGTCCCCTGTCCATTTTAATGTATTTTTTTGTCCTTGTTCAGCTATGTTTACACAGTCATGTTGGTAATGACTTTTTGATAAGATGACATTGCCTCTTAACTATATCATCCTGAGCACATTCCATCACTAGGGAAATTTAATAGGCCACTCTCCATACCTACTTAGTATTTAACCAAGAATGTCTCACGTGTTTTGAGGTTTTTGCTTCCTATTTTAAAATACATGGGTACTCCAGGTGCCTAAACAAGCAGCAACAAGGCTGTCTGTCTTCTTTGATGTTATTTTCTGTGGAAATCCCAGCCACTGACCAAATGATTTGGAAAGATTAAGTTCTGCTTATTTTATGACATTCTAAAACAGCGGGGTTAAAGTCTGCACCAGCTGCCAGCTGCATGGAGCCTTCCTTTCATGTGTGACTGCCAGACACAGCCGCAGGATGATTCTGGATCAGAAATGAGTAGTGGGGCCACACTTGAAGGAAGAACCTGGTTCTTGGCCTTTTCATGATTTTGTGATATTAAAAATACATTTTATGCACATATAAAGTATGTTTTTTAAAATTAGGTTGATTTTCAATTGTTGGTGATCGAATTTCAGTTGCTGGGGAAATTATTCTACCCTCTGGGGTACTCCACACTCTCTTCTGTTGGTTAAAGCAACCCATCCTCTCTGTTGATAAAGAACCACTTTTACAACCTGAAAAGATTGTAAACAGAAAATTGTAAACAGAGGGTCTCAATTTTATTTTAATATGATCTACTTTTAAATATGCATGTATGTGCATGTATGCTTATATACATATAAATATTTATTTATATACATATAAATAAAATTGGTGGAACATATTTTAAGTTTTAATGAGTGAATCTTTTAAAATAAGCTAATGGCTGTGATTACACAAAAGGGGAGAACTTATCCTATGTGAATTCTCACAGGAAACATTTTCTTCTCAGTGATGTCTGGTACCACCTTCTCAGGAGGGTTGTTGTGCACTCACCACCTAAAGTCAAGCTGAGGCAATTCATAGGCTTTCAGAGCTCTGTGTGGGTACAGAGAGGCACCACATCACACATAAAGTTTGAAGACCCATTGAGAACATGAAGAGGTAGACCTTCATTTGTTACATGAATGACTGCAAACAGAAGAGACCTGAAACATTGATACCAACAAGAATACTATATACAGGAAAGCAAAGCTGGGAGTTGGAGATCAGCAACACCACTGTCACTAAACAATTGCTGTGAATCACATTTTAGAGAAATTATTCTTGGCCTGGATTTATAATATTAAGACTTTCTGCAGATGCCAAAGGAAAGAGCTACCATATTTCTGGGAAATAGTATCCCTGGAAACATAGATTCTATGGCAGAGAGAAAAACGGTATAAAGTGCTCTAGATAGATGGAGTGGTTTTGTTTTGCTTTTTTGTTTTGTTTTGTTTTACCAGTGTGAGAAAGAAATACAGTCGGTGAACAGAAGTTATCATATTAGAAATGCTAAAATGAGTGGCAGGAACCTAGTATTACTTACAACGGAGAAGGAATACAAGCCATTTAAATGAATCACCTCAAAATGGCACAGTATTGGCTGAGAGCCCTGGCCATCCAAAATAGATGCAGCATGCAACCCTTACAATGATTTCTGACATTTTTAGTATCAATAATACATGCTATACTATTTTTGAAGACTTAACTCATCAGTGTGATCATCAAAGCAGGAAACACAAGAGAGAGAAGTAATAGATGATAGGATAGGAAACTGATAGAGATGGGTAAGTTCAATTTGAGTCTGAGTTCAAAGGAAACAAAAGGGTCTTGGAAGAGAAAAGTAATTTTATGTGTTTTATGGCTTCTTAAAATGGATTTCTTTTCAGGGACAAGACCAAGTATCTTGTACATTTTAGTTGATAATGACTAAAGTCTGTTGGCAAAATTCTTAAAACTTTCATAAAAGAAATAGAGCATGTCTGGTACTGTATACTTTTTTTCATTGATTTTATGAGGCAGGGTTTTCTCTGTGTAGTCCTGGCTGTCCTGGAACTTGCTTGTAGAACAGGATGGCCTTGAACTCACAAAGATCCACCTACCTCTGCCTCCCATGTGCTGGGATTAAAAGCACGTGTTACCACCTCCCACTGTGTCCATACCATTTTTACCTTTCAAATATATACTTCATGACTTTGACATAACTATGGCCTGAAATGTCGCCTCATTTTTCTTCATTCCTCAAAGTGCATGGAAATATGCATTCTGATTTTTACCACTCAAATACTCTTGTCTCCTTGCTCAAGGAGTACATTACTTTTGGATAAACCCTGTTGCATCTACTTACATGGTATGGGTAAGAATTTTTCTCTATTCTTTTATTCTCTGGTCATGCTTATTGGCTTTGAACTCACCAAGAAAACAATTCATCCTGTTGCATTATATTTGTACAATGGAGTCACACTTAAAATCAGTAATAAAACAATGTTAACTTCTTATAAAGGAGAGAGAGAGAGAGAGAGAGCGAGAGAGAGAGAGATGCTTGTAAGAAGCAGAGAACCATGGAACCATGGGGATTATCTGTGACTACCACAAGGTGTGTAGAGCCATAGGTTGTGTTAGCTTTAGATTTTCACTCTGAATTAAGTCCCTAGTTTTGTCACAGTGTTTGAAATTCCTAAGAAAGAGCAATGGCAGGATTCCTGAAGTAGTGAGCCATCAGGCCCCCTTTCACCAATTAGTGTTTTACATCAGCTCCAAGAGATTCCCAGGCACCAGTGAGGTGATTTTCCACCATCTGGCAGTACAGAAATTAATTCAAAATTAAGTTTAAAAATATACCTATAATACTTCTTTTATCTCCCTTATTCCTTTGACCATTTATTTATTTTTCCAACATTTTTATTGATTCTTTTGGGATTTCACATTATACCCTACTATCACATTTACTTCCTTGTCCTACCCTGTACAACCTCCTTTGTGATCTCTCACTTCCAGGAAAAAAATTCCATTTTGTGTTATCTATATACACCTTGGAGTGTGGCCAAACTCAGTGGCCTACTTCTTAAATGAAACTGAGTCTTTCTCCTACTGAAGCCCTGCTGGGAGAGCAACACTTTCTCATCCTATTGCAGTTTTTAAGAGGTCTCATCTATGGCTTCCTATTTAGGCTGTTACCTTTTTTTTTCTGTGTGGCAGTATTGGGATAGAGGTAGAGGTTGCCACAGAAGTTCTCCATGTACCTCTCTCTCTACTGTGTGTTTGCAATCATCCATATCGCCACCAAAGTAGCTTATTTTCTCTTTACCTTCCAAGGGAGCATGGATCATGGGCTTCCATATGGTTTCTGAGGTCAGCACAGACCACAAACAGGGCTCCTGGTTGCAATATGGCCACTGACTCACACAAGGTCCTTTAATGCATCTGGGGTCATGGACATCAAAGTCTTCAGGCTGAAGCAAAGACCACTGACATCTGCCCAGCATTAGGTGGATAACATGGACCACAGATACCAACACAAACTCAACTATACTAAGACAACCAATCCAGACATGGCACTCTGAGATAGCTCAGACCTGAATATCACCATGTACTTAGGTGGCACCTTAAGCATCTCAGATCAGTATGGACCTGGCAATAGGACAGGTAATGACCATCAACATGGCTTCAGGCAGCACCACAGCCCACGAACTTCCACTTGGGCTTTAGTGGTAACACAGGCCACCAACATCAACTCAGACACAGGTTATAGAAGGACTTTTGACTCAGACAGACTGGATACACCATGGTCTCAGGAGAGAGTATAGGCTACTCACATGAGTATGGTTCCTGGGGGCGGGGGTTAGCTTGGCTTATAGATATCAATGTGGATTCAGGACACTGTAAAAAGCCCCATGTCCTTGGGTGATAACATGGTCCTGGGACATCAACCTGGATCCTGGCCACACCAGGGCCACTGACCCATGATGGGAGATGTTATTCTGTAAATATGTTTCTCATACTGGTTAATGAATAAAACACTGTTGGCCAATAGGAAAGCAAGATAGGAGGGACTTGGAGGAAAGAGGAAGCAGTAAAGAGGAGTTAGCATAGAGAGCCTAAAGAGAACAGCATGCTGCCTGTCGCTCCCCGGTAAGATGAGCCAAGTGGAAATACTTAGATTAATAGAAAAGGGTTAATCAATAGAAAGAGCTATCCCAAAAAACCAAACCAAACCAAAACAAAACAAAACAAAAAACAAAACAAAACAAAACAAACAAAAAAAAAAACTAGTACCTGGCCAACTGCATTATATCAAATACAGAGTCTCTGCATGTTATTTGGGGCTGGCGTGTGGCGGCGGGACCAGGCGGTTGATGGGGAAAATATACTCACTACAGACCCATACATGGCTCTTAGTGGCATCAAGGGACATGATGATTCTTTGAGGAGGTCCAGTCTAGAAAATAGGCCCTTCCTCATTGCCCAGGTGTCAGTCATCGCCCAGGGTTAGGGTGATCCTGCTACTGGGCAGGTTGTTTTAGGCTGCTTATGCTTGGTGCTGCTTAGACCCTTCTGGGCAATGGCATGATCCACTTTTGACGTCAGCCTTCTCTCACACCTGTCACTGCTGGCATGCCACCAGTCTGTCTCTTTCCAAAGTGCTCATAGTGCTAGCTCCTCCACCATACCCATCTCTCCATAATGTGTTCCCTCCTCAAGGTGAGACCCACTGCATCCTTACTAGCATGGGTGGGAGGGGGCACTTTTTCAAGTCTGGTTTCTGCAGAGACCCTGGGAATGGTGGTGGGGGTGTTTTGGCCTGAATGGCTTCTTTGGGGGTCCACTTCTGCAATACTTTATTTTTTTAATACATGTATTTATTTTGTTTGTTTTATGAGTATGAGTATATGTCTATGTACCACATGTTTGCAGTGCCATTGGTAGACAGATTCCTTTGAACTGAAATTACAGAAGGTTATGAGTGGCCAAGTGAGTACTGGGATTCTAACTTGAGTCCTCTGAAAGAGCAGCCAGTGCTCTTAACCATATCTCCATCCCTGTGAAATACATGGATGACGTACCAATATAAGCATGTAAGCTAGAGAATTTTAAGTTTTCCAGTTGTTCATTCTGTTTTTATTTTTTTAAATAAGCTATTCTAAGCAGGAATATCATGAACATGCTTCATTGAGGATCAAGTGTTGGTTCTGCTGGCATTTATTTCCCTATCAGTGTTCCAACACTTATTTGATGTCAGGTTCCATCATTGCCACACCTTTTTGAATAAGGTGATAAAACCTTTCATAATAATTCCTAAAGGAATCCTTTGTTGAAGTTCTGAATGGCATAGTATCTGATGATGGATCTGATGATAGACAGCAGTTTTTAACTTTATTTATTTTTTTAGCAGAAAATACTTGTGAAATACAAATTTTGACCTCACCAAAGTACTTGCAACTCCTCTGCCACATGATCCCTGATGATTGACATAAAGCAACAACATGTTTTGTGTTTTGTCCTGGTTAATACATCTCTAATTCTTCTTAAGGATAATGAAATATATGTGCCATAGTAAACACTCATAGATACTATTAAGTGGCAGTTTTCATTCATGTAAAGATATTAATACATAGAAAAATTCTAAGTGGTAGTTTTCCTGCATGTAAAGATATCAGCTCTCCTAAAATTTAAAAGACCTCATGAAATTATCGTCCCATATTTATATATCACTGCTTTGTCTCCTTTGATTACTCTTCACTTTTACTAAATGATGAATAAAGTTTTTATTGCATTAAATTTGAAATCTTAACTGTAATGGGAAATTTGCGTATGTCATGCTGTGTGAGAGATGTAGAAATTTCCCAATTAAGTTTCCTCAAGCCTGAAATGCTATTATTACTTCTTTACCAGTGCTAAGTAATATGCATTTTTGATAACTTCAGTAAGCCTCCTGGTTGTCATCATTTGCCTTGTACTTGTACTTTTCCCCAGATTATTTTTGACATTTTGGCTTCCCTTTAACAAGTTAGTAGCATCTACTTTTAGAGATGTTAATAATAGATAGCACATGTCTGAAACCACAAACAACATTTATTGTAAAATAAGTTAATAATATGGTACAGAAATCATTGCAGTAGTCCTATATTATGTAAATATGAACAAACTTTTCCCTAGTAATTATGAGAACTTGCCTCAAACTAAAAGAAGCCATCATGCCTCAGGTGTGCTTAACCCAAACTAAGACTTGTCTTAATCTGTGGAGGAAAGCAATATTAGCAAATTCTTGGTTGTAGTGCTCACTTTACTGTGGAGTAAGCCCTGCCAACAGGAGGGCTTTCTTAGGGGAGCATTTGAATTAACATGTTGGAAGGTCAGTGAGTGTATAAACACATGTGATGCTTTTAAAATGTTGAAGGGGGTCTGGCAGTGTATGCCTTTAATCTCAGCACTCTGGAGGGAGAGGCAGGTGGATGTGTAAATTCAAGGCCAGCCTGGTCTACAGAGCCATCATCTCTGGGGACAGCTAGGGCTGTTACACAGAGAAACCCTGTCTGAAAAAACAAACAAACCAAACAAAATAAAAAATGTCAAAGGGATTGTGTGAATCATGTTTATTGAGAGGCAGGCAGTTTCCTGTTAAGGTTTGTTGTTTGCCTTTCCTAATACTTTCATCTCTGGCCATTTTGACTAGATCTGTTGTGTCCATGTGGTTCCCTACAATCATACTTACATTTGAGGATTATAGACAAAATGTGACCAATTTTCCTGAAGCAGTTGCAGTATATCTCTTAGGAAGGACATGAAATTATTATTTTCTCTTATTAGCTCTAGGAGACAAAGAAGGAATCAATCATTTTCCATTTTAGTATGGGCATCTTGTGCATTTGGTCTTAGACAGAAAGACTGGAAGAAAAGTTTATAAGGAGAGCAAAGTACATTATTTAGTAACCTATCTGTAGGCTGTAATTAGTAATTTGTATAAAGAGAATATAGGAGATCTTATAGGCTGAGAGGGTCTCACTACTCTCCCTAGCTTTGAATGTTGTAATACTCACAGCTAGACAATAAATTTCCCTAAAGAAGTAGTTTATTTATGCTGTAGTATTGCTTCTTTATTATGAGGTTTCTTAAGAAAGTTTGTGGAGCTTAATCCCTAATTTGATTTATAATTTCAATTTAGTTTACATACATGGTAAGCATGATCTTGGCATCAACAATTTTATTTATTTATTCATCTACTACTACTACTACTACTACTACTACTACTACTACTACTACTACTACTACTACTTGTTTTGTTAGGGTTTCTCTGTGTAGTCCTGGCTGTACTGGAACTCACTCTGAAGACAAGGCTGGCCTGGAACTCCGAGAACTGCCTGCCTCTGCCTCCTGAGTGCTGGGATTAAAAGTGTGAGCCACGAGGCAGTCATTGGTGGCACATGCCTTTAATTCCAACACTCAGGAGGCAGAGGCAAGCAGATCCTAGAGTTCATGGCCAGTCTGGTCTTCAGAGTGAGTTTTAGGACAGGCTTCAAAGCAATTCAGAGAAACCCTGTCTTGAAAAAAGGAAAAAAAACAAAACAAAAAGTGTGAGCCATTACGTCCCAGACTAAAACTTTTAAAAAAAGGAAGTTTTTTTTTTTTTTAAAAAAAAAATTAAGGTATTATGTTAAGAATAATGTAATAATAATTCTCTCAGTTCGTGCTGCCATGGTAACATACCATAAATTTTGGAAGATGTGACAATAGTCTTGGATTCTCAAAACTCTGGAGGCCAAACAGCTGAGATTGTGGTACCAAAACAGACAGTTTCCATAGAGTTTGTGCTGTGTAACAGGTGCTATCTGCCCAGTGCTCTCATGTAGCAGAAAGGGAGGTGGGAGCAAGCTTCCTGACAACTCTTTTTTAAGGTGCCAATACCAACCTGAGGGCCCAGAATTCATGACTTCTGGTAAATCTGCTTATCTCCCAAAGGCCCATTCTCTGAAGACCATGTTAATGAAAGCTAAGGTTTCAATGTAAGACTTTTTGTGATGATGCAGAATGGACCATAATCTTGGCTTTTGTGCACTTTACAATTCTTGATGAAAGATTTTTTTTTAAGTTGAATGTTCTTTATGTTCATTTCCAATCATGTTGCCTGCTTATCCCAAAATACAACCATCCTCAGCACACTTTGTCATTTAATCTCTATCCAGCTTTAGTGCTTTTCTACTTTATTATGTGAAAACAATACTTAAGACTACAATATGATTTCATATGCCCTAAAAACAATACAAGAATTTATAGCTCATTCTTTAATTTACGTGATTTTTGCCTTTCCTAATACTCATGTGATGTTTACATATGTATCTTTATATGTATATGAACACAAATATGTCTGTGCAAACACTTATGTATGGACACATTAGTGTATAAAAGAGTAGGAGTAAAACACAAATGATAAGTGTGTAAGTACATAAAAGTATATTAAAATTTAGATATTATTTTAAGCTTTGGAATATAGCATAGCATTATCTCCTACAAAAGACATTTACAAAAGACATTGTTATCAAATTATTTTATATTGTATTAATGTATATTATTAATTAAATTTGTTCTTGACCATTTCAGGCATGTATATAATTTATTTTGACTACTTTAATTCTAATACTCTCTACCCTGAAACAAGTTCCTTTCCCAAATCTTATATTTCATGATGCACTGAGTTAAACCAAGGCCTTTAGTGACAATGATTTCCCTAAATTAGAAACAGGAATATTAGCAGAGAGGTTTTATTCTTTTGTGTTTTTATTTTTCTTATTTTACATATCGATCCCAGTTCCCTCTTCTTCCCTCTCTCCCTCCCTTACTCCCTCTTTCTCTCCCTCCCTCCCTCCCTCTCTTTTCCTCCCTACCATGCCCCCCAACCACCCTTCCATCCCATATCCCCCCACTCCACAGGGAGAGTGGAGAAGTGCATAGAGGTTTTGTTATTTGTTTATGAATAGAATGTCTTGAATTTATTATCTAGATAATTGCATTACATATAAAAACACATCTTAGCTGTATCTTCCCCAACTGGACTCCCACTCCTCTCAAGGTACCCACAAAATGTTCTTCATGACCTATCTTCTAACTCTTGCTCTGTTTGTCTTTGGTAACCCACCTAGCCCAAGTATTGCTGCCTGCTGGAATGTTTTACCAGAGTCAATTTATTAAAGATGCTGGCTTATCTTTACTGTGTATTTTTTGGCATCTGTTGAAAATAGGCCACTCTAGTTGTGTGGCCTTGTATCTAGGTTGGCTAATTTATTCCGTTGATATGTGAATCTGGTTTTGATTACCAATATCATGTTATTTTTATCATTATACTCTGAAGTATAACTTGAAATCCTGTCTGCTGGCACAGTATTCTTTTTGCTCCTTATTGCTTTGGCAATCCAGGATTTCTATGCTTCTATGTAAATGTTAAGATTGCTTTATGTAATACCATGAATGATGTCACTGGAATTCTGATTGGGATTGTATGGAATCTCAGAATTTTATGATAGCCATTTTTTAAAATTTTTTAAAATATTTTTTTGTATTTTACATATTAATACCAGTCCCCTCTTCCTCCTCACACGCCCCTCACAGATCTCTCCATCCCATCCCCCACCTACTCCCCAGGGAGGATGAGGTAATCCATGAGGGATCATCAAAATCTGTCAAGGCATTTCGTATAGGGCTTATGCCTTCCCCATGTCTCTAGGCTAAAGAGTATCTTTCCATGGGGAATGGGCTCCCGAAGTCTATTCCTATACTAAGGATACATCCTGGTTCCACTGTCAGAGGTCCCACAGACAACTGCCCAAGCCTCCTAACTGAGACCCACCTTCATGGGGTCTGGGTAGATCCTGTGCTGGATTCCTAGCTATCAGGCCGGAGCCCATGAGCTACCCCTTATTGAGGTCAGCTATTTCTGTGAATATCTCCAGCCTGTTCTTGACCCATCACTTCTCCCTCCCTGCAACTGAATTCCAGGAGTTCGGCTCAGTGTTTAGCTGTGGTTGTCTGCCTCTGCTTCCATTAACTACTGGATGAAGTCTCTAGGATGGCATATAAGGTAGTTATCAATCTCATTATTGGAAAAGGGAATTTAAGGTAGCCCCTCCACTATTGTTATGTTGTTAGTTGGAGTTATTCTTGTAGGCATCTGGATGTTTCCCTAGTGCCATATTTTTCTTTAAATCTATAATGGCTCCCTCTATTATGTTATCTATTTTCTTGCTCTCTTCTTTTCTTCCCCTGACTCAATCTTCCTGCTCCCTCATGTCTTCCTCTCCCCTCCTCTTCTCCCCTCTTCTTCCTTCTAACTCTTTCTTCCTTCCCTCCATGCTCCCAATATGCTCAGGAGATCTTGTCCCTTTCCCCTTCTGTGGGGGACCATACATGTCTCTCTTAGGGTCCTCCTTGTTTACTAGCTTCTCTAGCAGTGTGGATTGTAGGCTGGTGATCCTTTGCTTAATGCCTAAAATCCATATATGAGTGAGCGCATACCATGTTTGGCCTTTTGTGACTGGGTTACCACACTCAGGCACATTATTGATCCTTCCAACCAATGAACATTGTAGGTCTTCTGTCAGGATGACATGTGATCATAGAGTGTTGATGTCACCAGATACCTGTGTTGTAATCAATCTGTGACTTTACTTCTAAGTAGTATTTGTTTGAAGAAATTTGAATATATGGTTTTGGGACATATATTTTTAGAAAAGACTTGTACTCTTGATGGATTATTCCCTTCATCAGTATGAAGTGACCATCTTTACCTTTCCCCATTTTTTAAAGTCTAATTTGTTAGATAACAAAACAGTGAGACCTGGTTCTTTATCATGTTTATTTGCTTAGAATGCCTTTCCATCCTTTTACCCTAAGTATGGCCTTTTGATGAGGTATGTTTCTTGGAAGCAAAAAACCAATGATCTCTATATAATAGTCTGTGTCTGTTTGCTGGGAAATTAAAGCTTTAGTATTCATCATCATTATTGAAATTGTTTATTGCTTCTTCCCACCTTGTTGAGATTGTAGAATTTGCTCTTCTTTTCCACTCTGGAGTCTTTTAACTCTGGTGCAGTTTATTCGTTCCTGTTGCCTTCTGGGTGGATTTGTTTTTCTCTTTTGTCTGAAGGATTTCTTCAGGTATCTTCTGTAGTGGTGGCTCAGTATGCAAAATTCACTTAGCCTGTCTTTATTGGGGGAATTGTTTTTCTCTGTTTTAGTTATGACAGCTAGCTTTGTTGGGTATTTCATTATGGGTTGGTATTTGTCATTGGCAGAACTTGAAATAATTTATTCCATGCCATTCTGGTTTTAAAGTTTCTGTGGAAAGATCTGCTCTTAATCTAATTGGTCTGCCTTTGTGAATGAGTTGGCATTTCTCTTTTCTTTCTTTCAACAGCATTTCTTTTCTGTATATATTTACTATTTTACATAGGATATGGCAAGGGGAAGGGGCATCTTTCAAGGCCTGCCTGACTTTGGTTAGCCTTCTGTATTTGAAGCAATCTCTCACTCCTAACTCCACAATTCTCTGTTATGATTCTTTGGAAAATGCTTCCTATGCCTTTAGATCAAGATTCTTCATCCTCTTCTATGCCTATACCCCTTAGATTTGGTCTTTCCATGGAGTCATCCATATTTTGTAATCCTCTTATTATTAGATATTTGTCATTGCTGGATGGTTTAGCTCCTCTACCTTCTCTCTAAGCTCAGATATTCTGACCACTACTAGATTTATTTTGTTGATAAATTTCTTAAGAGTTTATCTTTTATTTACTATATCCCTTATTTCCATTATTTCTGATTTTGTTTTTTCTTCAGGATTTTTTTGTGTTGGTTTTCTGTTTCATATCATACCTCACCTTTACAACTCCTTTATCAGTTTGTTTCACTGAACATACTTAGACAACTATTTTGAGTGTTTTTTCTGATAGTACATCCTACTCAATTTCACTAGATGCCATTGCTATGGAGTGAATAATTTTAGAGAAGCTATGATATTCTAGTCCTTCCTGTTTCTTATGTTATTGCATTGGTTTTTTTTTTCTTGTCAGTTACATTATTTAAGGTGGAAGTATTTGCAGTGTCTAACTTCTAGTACTGGGTGTCTAATTCAAAAACTAATTCTACATACCAGGAGCTCCAAGTACCTATGTAAGCTCTAGAGTAAAGTATGATATAGCTGTTTGGTATTACCACTACACAATTGCCACAGTACTCAATTAATAACATTGATCCCATGGCTTCAATAACTGTTGGAGGTTAAACTAATAGGGGTATCTCAAAGAATACTGGGGTTTTGTTCCAAGTTTAGCAGTGGGAGGGGAGTAGGGTGGGTAAGGATTATGATTAAATATTAAATTGACTGAAAATCTACAGAATTTTAGAGATGGTTACAGCTATGTAAAGTCATAATTAATAAGTTCAAAGAGAGGACTGTGATGTTTCTCAGTTGCACAATAGTTGCCTTGTATGTGCAAGGCCCTGAATTCAACTGTTAATGCTACATGGAGACACTAAATACATAAACAAATAACTCCAAAAACTAAGTCCAGAGAGGAGAATAGGATGCAAGGAATATAACAGGAGGAAGAAGCAGAATATAGGAGACAAGGCTAAAGAGTAGAGTAAAAAATGCCTTAGATTAAGCTGGGTGGGGAAGTACACAACAATCCTAAAACCTGATGAGCAATGTATAACCAAATTAATATCATGAAGCATCTGTGCGAGATAGAATTTAAGGAATAGAAAATATTTTATAAAACATTTACAGCATAAATTATTGATACTACTGCACTGAGTTGATTGGTGATGATCAGAGTTTTCTTTGTCAAGTTGGGTCTACATGATGCTATGTGGGAGAGAGGAATGTGGGGACAATTCATGTCTGCTTTTGCGTTTCTGTTTTATGGTGAAGATGATGTTCTAATTCATTTCCTGATGGTGTCCTTGAGCCCTATACTCCACTCTACTGATCCTGCAGGTATGTTAGGAGCAGCTCTTCCCATGTTGCTTCTAGTACTCTCCTGGCCAGCTGTACTGAGCAAGACTCATTCAAGTTTTCTTGTTTATCTGTTGAGTATGGTTTCATTTACCCCAGACTGACATGGAACTCATTCTGACTAGAGTTTTAGTGTTATCAGCTTTACTAAATAGTTAAAGAATTAAATGAAAGTATCACTAGTTTTACTTATTTACATCATTGCTAAGAGAATTAAAAAATGTAGCATCAGAAAAGATAGGTGTAATATTATAGGCCATTAAAATTTGCATTTTCTTAATGAGAAATGTACTAAGGGTATTTTCATATAATTTCAGGTCATATGTCTTTTGAGTATTGCCTGTCTGTATTATTGTCCTCTTGATAATGGATTACTTTTATAGATCAAAATTTTAATTTGTAATAGTTATATTTATAACCTAAATAATATTACCACAATTAGATGTATTTAAAATATCTTCTTTCAAAATTATTTTCCATAACAGCTTTACACATAAATTCTACTATAATTATCAAATTATCATTCTGTCCATCTCTAAATATTAATAAATGTTTGGAGTAACAGAGTAATACGCTAAAATTAAAATGCTTTGTGCAGGTGACTTATTTTCTATAATTGAAATTTATCTTTATTTCTTTGTAATTCCATTAACATTATAGCATAACCCATATTTCCTTTGTATATGGTATGTTTCTAGTAGCTTGTTTAACTTTACTAGCTCTACTCAGTGGTAGACCTCTTGCATAGCAATAGCATGTTCAAATTCCTGAGTTAAATCCTCAGTACAAAAAAAAAATAAGAAACAAAGAACTTAAGTATAAACATTTTAATGCATCCTTTTATGTATTTAGAAATGACATGTATTTGCTTACTATTGTTTAATGCTCTGAATAGTAGTTTAATGATCAAACCTCTTTATTTCAATGCAGTTCACCCCCTCACCCTTTATCTATGATATTGGTGGCACTTGTGTGTGTATGTGCTCTATTTTCACATGCATGTGTGTTTGCATATGCATTCACACACATGTGTATGTGCCCCCCCTTAAATATATTTTTCCCTTTACTAAGGGCATAAAGATGAAGTTATCCTTGAAAATCTTAGTTTTGCATCTTTGGTATTTATGTTGATAATGTAAAGTGATTTGGTTTTTGTTTCTGGGTTTTGTGTGGTAAAGGTCACCCTCAGAGCCTCACCATGCCAGCATATCACTGAGCCACATATCCAGCCCTAAATTGTTTTATTTCTTTACACTTTAAAATAACCATTTTATTGTTTTGAGACTTATACATCAATAAATACACCAAACAAACATAATTTCCACTCCTCTATTTTTGATCTCCAAATCCTCTCTTCTATCTCTCCTCTCAGATTCATGTATATGTATATTATGTCTATGCATGTATAATATACATATATATGTATATATATATATATATACACATCTGTGTGTGTGTGTGTGTGTGAGAGAGAGAGAGAGAGTGTGTGTGTGTGAGAGTGTGTGTGTGTGTGTGTGTGTATGTGTATGTGTATACAGCCCACTGAATCCATTTAGTGCTGCTGATATGTATGTATGTTTAAGTCTGGCCACTTGGGCTTGATAACTTATCAGATGTCTTGTTCTAGAGAAAACTGGTTTTAGCTTCCCCAGCAGCCTCTGGGGAAGGCACTCATCATCATCTTTGGGTGGGACTTTGTGAAACTTCCTTCTTCCTTATTGACCTATTGACAGATGTGATGGTACACATCTTGTTTAGGTAATTGTCTCACTGAGATCTCATGGTTGTAGCATTCCTGTCCTGTCTACAAGGCACTATTTTTCATCAAGTATCTTGATAACATGGCTTTTACAGTATTTCCACTTCCACCATATTTCTTGAGCCTTAAGATATGGGGTTTGTATTCTAGATATACTAATTGTGCTGATAATATACAAGTTGTGGGTCTATGCAATATCTCTATGTGATGGAAAATAAATAAATAAATAAATAAAGAAAGAAAGAAAGAAAGAAAGAAAGAAAGAAAGAAAGAAAGAAAGAAAGAAAGAAAGAGAGAAAGAAACCCCATAATGTGATGTGGAACTTCATTTATTTTTGCTATAAGGATAAGTGTTTAGAATACAATTAAATGTTATATTGACTTAGGAAAGTAATAATAGTATTATTTCCTCTAGGGTCTATGGTAACCACAGCTAGAGGTAAGTGGCCGGGAATGAATTCAATCACATTAATCAGGTTGTTGGTTACGCAAAAAAAATTATGTTTCATTGCTGCCTCATGGGTATATCTTGACAAACTGCATTTCTCTCAGATCAGTTTATATAGCACCTTTCAAAACTGTGAGAGCTAGACCTCAGGGAGGCTTTTCTTCAAGTTCTGTGTCTGAAAAATGTGACATCAATAGCAACTGGTTCTTGCCTTCAAATTGTTGTGGGATATTTGTACTGTATGAAGATATATTGCTGTGGTTGGTTTGATAAAGATTGTGTAGCATGGTTTTCCTTTTGGGCCACCAACCAACTCCAAAATCATGACACAGATATTTATTAGTTTTGAATGCTTGCCCTTAACTTAGGCCCATTTCTGGCTAGCTCTTTTAATTAAACATGTTTCTATTTATATAACTATTGCCTCCAGGCTTATTACCTTTATCATTTCTTTATGTTTCACTGATTGCCTGTGTTTATTTGACTGGAATCTGCCTGTCTTCTTGCCTGAGCATGTCCCTCATTCTCTGTTTTTTCTCTCCTTCTTCTTTAGCTTAAATTTTCTTCCTATTTGTTTTCTCTGCTTAGCTGTTGTCTGTTAGCTCTTTAGAACAATCAGTTGCCTTACAAAGCAATAATTGAACAGCTGCAACACATCTTTACATAATTAAACATAAATCCTTACAATATTAAACAAATGCAACATAAACAAAAGTAACACACCTTACAGAGTTAAGTAATATTCTGCAGCATAAACAAATGTAGCACATATTTATCTAGTAGAAATAATGTTCCACAACAGAACTGAATGGTCAATAGCTAGGCAGGAGGTATAGGCAATACTTCTGGGCATAGAGGGTGGGTGGGTGGGTAGGAGGTGAATCCAGCCATGTGAGAGATGAGAGATGCTAAGAAACAGAGTAGAAGCAGGATGGGAGGTGTGTGACAGAACATAAATTAATAGAAATGGGCTAATTTAAGTTATAAGAGCTAGTTAAAAACAAGTTTTCATAATTAATAATAAGTCTCCATATAGTTATTTGGAAGCTGGCTTATGGAACAGAGAAAGACCCCCTACATCAAATTATGGGTATTAGCTAAGGGAAGATAATATTGTTTGGGTAGTTACCTAATAATTCCTGACAAACAACTTGAAGGGAAGTTTCCCTTGCTTGGTACTGGAGTATTGGTCAGAGACTCTATGGCTCCAGTGGGGAACATTACCACAATGTGTGGATTTTTAATTATAGTGAGAGTCAAGGAGTCATGTTTTTCTTTTGGAGTGTGTTTGTTGTGTGTGTGTGTGTGTGTGTGTGTGTGTGTGTGTGTGTGTGTGTGTGTGTGTGTGTGTGTTCGGTCTGGATGTACTATTATAATTTATTGAAAATGACTCATGATAAGTGATTGTATTGTTGGAGATAAATGTTAAACGTGGACTCAGCAAGACCATTCACCAAATCTACATAGATGCAACACCTACTGGGAACCCATTCTATCAGCTGCAGAGACAAACATGAGAATGAGGAAATGACAATATTCCCTGGGCTGAGCATACAACTAACTGGCTCAAGATTGTTTGATTTCATTGTATGACTTTCATTATGTAAAGGGTAGTGTTTTGTTTTTACAGGAATCATAATCTTTTCTTTATCTATATCTATATCTTATCTATAGCTATAATTTGCATTTTTAAATTTCATTTTTATTTTTTTTGAGATTATAATTGTACCATTTTCCCTCCCTCCAAACCCTACCAACTATTCCCTTACTGTCTTTAAAATTCATGTCTTTTTTTTCTTTAATTGTCCTAAATACATACATATGTACTTCTTAGTCTGTATAATGTTACTTGGATGTATATTTATGGTGTGAACCATATGGTTTTGGTATGCTGTTTCAGGAAGACTATCTCACTTGTCAGAATTTCTTAATTGCTTCCAATTCCTTGCAATAACCAAAGACCATTACATAAAGTACCACAGACACAACTAAGAAAGAGAACTACAGACCAATGTCCCTCATGCCCATTGATGCAAAAATAAATACTCAATAAAATACTGGCAAATCCAAGAACACATCAAATAAATCATCTGTTGAGACCAAGTATGCTTTATCTTAGGGATGCAGGGATGGTACAACATACGAAAATCTGTCAATGTCCTCTACCATTAAAAACAAACAAACAAAAAACCAAAAAACTGAAGAAGAAAAATCATATCAACATCTCACTAGATACTGAAAAAGCCTTTGACAAAATCCAATACACTTTCATGATAAAAAGAGACCAGGAATACCAAGAACATACCTAAACATACTGCATAAAAGCAATATGCAGTAAAACAAAAGCCATCATCAAACTAAATGGAGGAAACTCATTGTGATCCATCTAAAATCAGGAACAGGACAAGGTTGTCTACTCTCTCCATACCTCTTCAATATTGTACTTGAAGATCTAGCTAGCACAATAAGACAACAAAAGGAGATCAAGGGGATACAATTTGGAAAGGAAGAAGTGAAACTTTCACTATTTGCCTACAATATGATCATTTACATAGGTTACCTGAACAACTCTACCAAGGAATTCCTGCAGCTGATAAACCTTCAGCAAAGTAACAGGATACAAGATTAACTAAAAAAAAGAATCAATAGCCCTACTATATACAGATGATAAATGGATTTAGAAAGAAATCAGAGAAACATAATCCATTATAATAGCCACAAACAACATAAAATATCTTGGGGTAATGCTAACCAAACAAGTAAAAGACCTATATAGCAAGAATTTTAGTCTTTTAAGAAAGAAATTAAAGATGATACCAGAAAATGGAAAGATCTCCCATGCACTTGGGTAGGTAAGACCAACATAGGAAAAATGACAATCTTGCCAAATGCAATCTACAGGTTCCCCATCAAAATCATAGCACAATTCTTTATAGACCTTGAAACGAAAATACTCAACTTTATATAGAAAAACAAAAGACTCAGGATAGCCAAAACAATGGTGTACAATAAAGGAACTTCAGAAGGCTTTATCATCCCTAACTGCAAGCTCTACTATAGAGCTATAGTCTTGAAAACAATTTGGTATTGGCACAAAATTAGACAGGTAGGCCAATGGAATCAAACTGAAATACCCATTTAACCCACACACCTACCTTCACCTGATATTTGACAAAGCAGCTAAAATTAAACATTGGAAAAGAGAAAGCATCTTCAACAAATGATGCTGGCATAACTGGATGCTGGCATGTAGAAGACTGAAGAACCATATCTATCACCATGCACAAAACTGAAGTACAAATGGGACAAAGACCTCAACATAGATCCAGCCATACTGAATCTCTTAGAAGAGAAAGTGGGGAGTATCCTCAAATGAATTGGTACAGGAAACCACTCCCTGAACAAAACACCAAAACACCAGTAGCACAGACACTGAGAAGGACAATTAATAAATGGGACCTCCTGAAACCGAGAAGCTTCTGAAAGGCAAAGAACACAGTCAACAAAACAAAAGGACAGCCCACAGAGTGGAAAAATATCTTCACCAACACCACATCTGACAGAAGGCTGATCTCCAAAATGAACAAAGAACTCAAGAAGCTATTCACCAAACACCAAAAAATCCAATTAAAAAGTGGGGTACAGTACTAAATAGAGAATTCTCAATAGAGTAATCTAAAATGGCTGAAAGACACTCAACTGTTCAACATCCTTAGCCATCAGAGAAATGCAAAGGAAAACAACTCTAAGATAAAATAAAAAACACCAAAGACAGTTTATGCTGGAGAGGATGTAGAGAAAGAAGAACAATCCTCCATTGCTGGTGGGAGTGCAAACTCCTACAGCCATTTTGGGAAGCAGTATGGTGGCTCTTTGGGAAAATGGGAATCAGTTTACTACAAGATCCAGCAATTCTCTTAGGAATATACCCAAAAGACACACATTGATGCAACTAAGACATCTGTTCAACTATGTTCATAGCGGCATTATTTGTCATAGCTAGAACCTGGAAGCAACCTAGATGCCATTCAACTGAAGAATGGATAAACAAAATGTGGTAATTTAGACAATGAATCTTAAAACAAGGGAATCTTAAAATGCATAGGCAAATAGTTGGAACTGGAAGAAACCATTGTCAGTGAGATAACCCAGTCACAAAATGATAAACATGGTATCTACTCACTCATATATTGATTTTAGACTTAGAACAAAGGATCACCAGCCTATATTCCACACTGCCAGAGAAGCTAGGAAACAAGGATTATTAAGAGAGACATGCATGGTTCCCCACAGAAGGGGAAAGGGACAAGATCTCCTGAGAAAATTGGGAGCAGGTGGGGAGGAGAGAGCAAGTCAGGAGAAAGAGAAGGGAAGAAGAGGAGGGAAGAGGAGAACATGAGGGAGCAGAAAGATTGAGTCAGGGGGATGAATAGAGGAGAGCAAGAAAAGAGATACCATAATAGAGGGAGCCATCATAAGTTTAAAGAGAAATCTGCCACTAGGGAAATATCCAGACACCTATAAGGATGACCCCAACTAACAATCTAAGCAATAGTGGAGAGGCCACCTTAATGCCCTTCCATAATAATGAGATTGATGACTACCCTATATGCCATCCTAGAGCCTTCATCCAGTAGCCAAGGGAAGCAGAAGGAGACACCTACAGCTAAACATTGAGCCGAAATCCTGGAATTAGGTTGCAGAGAGGGAGAAGTGATGAGCAAAAGGCTCAAGAACATACTGGAGATACTCACAGAAATAGCTGACCCAAAGAAGGGAAGCTCACGGACCCCAGATTGATAGCTAGGAAACCAGCATAGGACTGATTCAGATGCCCTGAATGTGGGTTTCAGTTAGGAGGCCTGGGCAGTCTATGGAACCTCTGACAATTGAACCAGGTTGTATCTCTAGTGCAAGAATGGACTTTGGGAGCCCATTCTCCATGGAGGGATACTCCCTTAGCCTAGAGACAAAGCAGGGGGGAAGGGGACTAGGACCTCAAATAACTTGACAGATTTTGATGATTCCTCAGGAAAGGCCTCATCCTCCCTGGGGAGTGAACGGGGTTTGGGAAGGCATGGGAGGATGGGAAGGAGAGGGAACTGGGATAGAGATGTAAAATAAGAAAAAAATTTAAGAATTCAACAGTTACTAAAATAATAAGTTAATAAACTAAAAATAAATAAATAAATGATCAAAATGTAGAGTTGTAGAGTTTAGTTCCAGCTGATACATTTTAAACCCAAACCCTGTGCCTAGGGCTCAGGGATCACCATGGAACACAGGGAACACAGAGTAGAATGTTTTTAAGGGAGAGAAGAATAGGAAGTTTGCACAAGGTATTTTTGTCAAATGTATTATTCATACACTTCCAGAATCCTTTGGAAAGCCCATATTGCATTGCTTCTGACCAAGATCATGGGCTTAAAGTTCTTAGAGTCATGGAATATTTGAAACCCTTAAAGGTGAGAAAAGCCTCCTTGAGGGGGAGGTGATAACTCTCTTCTTGAACTGTCAGAATAATCAAAGAACTTCAGCAGCAATGACAACTATACAGACAGCTCACAGTCACAGTCACTTCCTTTTAGAATAGCTAGCCATTTCATGAACCATATCAGAATCACCCAGGAGTGTTGTTGACGGTTGTCATGAAAACCTGCTGTTCGAATTGCTTTTGTAGTAATGCCTCCTATTTAAGGACAAGAAGTCACAGAGTGTAACTCCTCACATCTTCATGCAAGAATGGTAATAGTCAACCTAAGATGTAAACTGTGAGCCTTTCTTCAGTGTTTCACTCATCTATAGCACAGGTAGAAAATAAAAAGGCAAATCATAGCCAGTAGGAATTTCACAGTGTACATAACACAGGGTTTAGAATAGGACTATGCTGTTTTTGAAAGCCAGTTACAAACAATATACACAAAGCTGGAGAAATCGCTCAGCAGTTAAGAGCTGAGGGCATTCATTCACAGAATCCACAATGTGGTTCAAAACCTTCTATAACCATTTCCTGGATATGACACCTCTCTTTCACTTCTAAAGGTCCCAGGTAAGGAAATGTGTACTGACATTCATAGAAATAAAGGACTCATACACACATAAAAATAAAAGAAAGAAAAAAGAAAGAAAAAGTTTTTAAAAATGGGCATAACCTAAGCAGGAAAAAATGATTGATGCAAACAACTTACAAAAAGTTGTATCTAGTGTTAAGGATACAAAAGATGTTTAAACACACAGGAGTTAAAGTTAAATCTATATGGAGATTCTCCCACATACCCATGAGAATCGAAAAATGCAAAGAAATGGCTGGACTAGCATTTGTGAAAACAGAGCAACTATGTAGAAAGCCGCGAGTGCCTCGCGCCTTAAAGTGGTTCTGGCTTCCACCTTCCACCTCCAAGAGGGTGAGTGCTCTCTGGCATAAACAAGCCCTTAATTGGTTAAGTCTGTTCAGCCTGTCTGCTTCTTCATTAGAGTAGCCTATCTGCAGGGTCCATGTAGCTCACTGGGGTTGGTTAGTGCAAGGGTATTTAAGCCTGTGCAAGGGTCCCCTGGTTTCTTGAGGGTCAGAGAAAACATGTTTCAAGGATCCTGATTAAAACTGCATGAAGAATGTCTTCCCTGAGTCGTGTCTTCCTTGCTGGTCAGGGTAGGCATGTATACAACTATAATTTGTAAAATGCCCAGAGGAGTGTAGAACAGTATGCAAATTTTAGAAAGCAATGTGACCCTTTCTTACAGCATAGGAAATGTACTTTCCTATGATATAACCATTACACTCATGGTTGTATACCCAAAAGACATGAAAACTGTTGTAAATGTTAAAAGAATGCTTATTTTTAGCCTCACAGTGAAAACATCTCAAATATCTATCAACAGATCAATTACAGCAAAAAAAAAGGAATGATAGCCAGCAATATAAAACAAATTATCTATTGAGACACAGAAATGGTGAGCAATCTAGTTTCATGGGTTGCTTCACTTAGAAATAGGCTGTAAAAGGGGGGCATTTAACTATGAAGATACTAATTGAATGTCTCAGTTACGGTTTCTATAGTTGCAAGAAAACACTATGACTAAATGGAAAGTAGAGCAGGAAAGGGTTTATTTGGCTTACACTTCCATATCACTGTTCATCATTGAAGGAAGTCAGGACAGGAAACCAAAAAGAGCAGGAACCTGGAGGCAGGAGCTGATGCAAAAGCCATGGAAGGATGCTGCTTGCTGACTTGCTTCCAAAGACTTGTTTAGTCTGTTTTCTTAGAGAACCCAGGAATGCAGTTCATGGGTGGCCCCACCTTCAATGGGCCCTTCTCCATCAGCCCACTAATTAAGAAAATGCCTTAGAGTTTGGTCTTATGGAGACATTTTCTCAGTAAAGGTTCCTTTCTTTCAGATAACTCCAGTTTGTGTCAAAATGATGTAAGACTAGCCAGCACACTGATGTTTAAGTGTGAAGCAAACAAATTGAAATGTGGTCATGGCTTATAGTACTCAAAACAAAAATTGATTTTCTGGTTGTCCATTGTCCAGATTAGGGAGTACAGAGATTGATTTGGTTTTAATTCTATTTTTTATATTTAAGATTTTAGTTTCTGAGGATTTCATTCATAAATACTGTATTTTCATGATTTCTACCTGTTTCCACATCAACCTCCATTTGTACTCCATTTCCTCTAAAATTCATAACATCTTCTTTAATTATTATTGCTACAAATCTACAAATATCTGTAAAATCTACTCACTCCCTTTAGTGTCACTTGTATGTGCATGTGTCAGGGCTGAGCACTTGTGTTTGGGTAAATTTTTAGGGAGCTATCCATGGAGATGACTGTTTCTTCTCCCCCCAGAAGCTATTGATTGCCTATAGCTTTCATTTAGGGGAGGGACCTGTGAAACTTCACCCATCTCTCTCATTGTGGTGGTCACAGATAAGTGTTAACTCTCAACTCTCATCTATAACAGATGGAATCCATAATAGAAACCCTAAACAAATAAAAATGCAGAGAATAAGTGCTTATGGGTTGCTCACCCCTAAATGCTCAAATGATACATCTACAATCAAGCTCTATTCCTTAAGCTCAAAGAATATCATGGAAAAATGGACGACCAGAGTAAGAGCCAGAGAACCTGGACAGCTGCTGCAAGTGACAGGAAAAATGCACCTATGACACCTCAACTATATGGCTGCCTAAACAATAACCACACAGAAGTCCTTTTGAAGACATTTTCTTAAACATGATAATTACTACTTACTTAGCTGTAGGTGTCTGCTTCTGCTTCCATCAGCTATTGGATGAAGACTCTAGGATGGCAATTAAGGTAGTCATCAATCTCACTACAGGGGAAGGGCATGAGATGGGGCCTCTCTACTACTGCCTAGATTCTTAGTTGGGGTCATCTTTGTGGAACTCTGAACATTTCCCTAGTGCCAGATTTCTCTTTGAACTTACATTGGCTCCCTCTATTAAGTTATGTCTTTTCTTGCTTTCCTGTATTCCTCCCCTGACTCAGTCTTTCTGATCCCTCTTGTTCAAACCCCCATCCTCCTCTCCCCTTCTCCTTTTTCTCCCTCCTACCTCTCTGCCCCTGTGCTCCCAATTTTCTCAGGAGTTCTTGTTCCTTTCCCCTTATTTGGGAAACATGTATTTTTCTCTTAGGGTCCTCCTTGTTTCCTAGTGTATCCGGTGGTGTGGATTGAAATCCAGTTGTAGAGAGGGAGGATAGATGAGCAAAGGAGTCAAGACTGCTGAAGAAAACCAGCTGACTGACCTAGTGAGAGCACGCAGACCCCAGTTGTAAAACAGAGGAACCAACATTGGAATGAAACAAACCTGCTGAATGTGGGTGCCAGTCAGGAGGCCTGGGCTATCTATAGGATTTCTAACAGTGGCACCAGTATTTATCCCTAGTGCACAAATGGACTTGAGAGCCTATTCCCTGTGGAGGGATACGATTTCAGCCCAGATACATGGAGGAAGGCCTAGTCCCTCCCCTAAATGATGTGACAGACTTTGAGAGTCCCCAATGGAAGAGCTCACTGTCAGGGAGGGGGTTAGTAGGGTGTATGGGAGGATGGGAGGGAGAGGGAACATGAGAGTTGATGTGTAAAATGATTGTTTCTAAATTAAAAAAAAAACTTACTTTGTCTACATTTCAAATTCAGCTCTCCCTCTTCTCTATTTTCTTTTTTTCTAGAAGAAACCAAGCAGATATCACACTTGCCATCCTCAGCCTCCATAGTGAAGATTACATATGTGAGTCACTGAGTCTGGCTTCAGATATTTTCTTTAATCAAATGGTGAATGATTTAGCATTTTATTGTGGGACTCCACACATGGGGATGCATGCATTATCTTGGATAATAATCTCATAGCTAATATTGCTTAACCCCCATGATTTTAAAGTATGCTAACATGTAAAGACCCTCATGTTAATGACAACAACATAGTTTTAGGAAAAGTTGATGGGAACAAGATGTTATAGTGGTTGGCTTCTTCCCTTCATTTTTGAGACCTTTTTTTTTTGTTGTTGTTGTTACTAAACAAACAGGGGTTTTTGTGTTTGGCTCATATTTCATAAAATATTTTAATTTAGTGAGGGGTGTTTTGTGTCCCTGTCTTTGAACACTATTAACTCTTTAGGATTTCTAGAACAAGAAAAAAAATCCCCCCCCAAAGTCATCACCTGTTCACAGTTATTTACTTTTTCTTACCAAATACCCTCAGCTGCCCTATCTTAAGGCACATATTGGGTGTACTTACTGACCCAATTGGCGTTTGGGGTACCATGGCATGATAAAACTAGAAGTGGCCAATGAACTGTAGGTATAAATGATAACTGTTACTCGAGAAGGTCAAACATCCAATTGTTGTTTCAAGATTCGTGAATCCCCTTTGCTTTAGAAACTTTGAGAGAAAAATCAGTGAGAGAATCATGACCAGAAGTCTGTAAGTGCAGTGATGCTGAAAACTCAACCAAAATAAGGAAAAAGACAAGAAAGGAAAGGAAAAATGAAAACCTTAGGCATGAAACACGTTATCCTATAGGGCAAGGCCACTTGAGCTGACTGCTACAGTTACTGAACTGTATTGCCACAGTAGCATCCTGAGGACACTGGCATAGTCCACAGGATTGACTTTGATGCTCTACTTTCTATGATAGTAAAAGAAACAAGCGTTCGTGTGCTGGGGCACATGGGACCTCTATGTGCTCTGCAAAGCATGTTATATAAGCAACTACATGATCAGTATAATGACAAAGTCAATAACTGCGATGGATGTCTTAACTGCTGGATATGTTTTATGATTAAAAAGGAAAATGTAAGTCATTAACCAAAATTATCTCTGCCATGAATCTTTTGCTTTTTGTAACACTTTCATTCTTGGACATTGTCTAGTGTAAAGAACCCACTAACTGAAGCACAACAATGTGTATATGTTTCTATCATCTTGCCTTAACCAAAATGATTTGTATAAAACCTAAAGGCCAGACAAATCTACTTTTGCTATTACCATTGTGTTTACAAAGTAAATGCCAGAATTTTTATTGATAATAATGCCTAAGTCAAACCCCAACCACAAAAATTCGGTTTCTGAAACTGAATTAGGTAAAGTTCATTGTTAGAATGATGATAGTGGTTCAATAAGTATCTTGTAATATGTGACTAAGTGACTAATGATATTGGGAACGATATTGAAGAATTTAGATTTTGACAGAAGGAACATGAAAACACAATGACTGGGTTTTCCATTTTTGCTATGAACAAATCAAATGCTACTCTCCAATATGAAAGTCAGATACCTGCCAGAAACTAACAACAACCTTTCATAATGAACAATTTTTCAGTGACACTGTCAAAGTCCCCATAAATAAAATGAATGCCAAGTAAAATATATTTACTTTTAAAATCATAAATAAAAGGGCAGCTGATATCTGACAGACATTCCAACACCTTCAGGAAATTTGAACTCACATTTGAGTCTCCATCTGGACTGGAACACATGTGCACAAATTGCACGTTGAATCACTACAGTGGAAGAAAACCCCAGTCTCAAATGATTGAATTTTCTACTATTTGTCATATCCACAAAAGCTTTGGCAACTTGAAATATCAATGATTTGGGGTGATCTAGTCACGAAGCTCCCATTGTTGCAAGAAAACACAATGTTGACTGCAAGTAAGTGCCTTTCAGGTGCAGAATGACTTTAAACTAAATTGTCCAGAAGAAATCCAAACCCTTAGGAAACTTTTGGGGCCACACTAGAAAATATCTTTGCTGAGTCTGATTGGTCTTGTTTGGGTCTCAGTTTCTCCAACATTTAATTACTCCAATAAAAATATATTTTAAAAATTTTCTTTCAAATCAAATATTTCAGCCAATTTCCAATTCTTGATGGTATGTATAACTGGTATGTATAACACATTCCTTTAACGTGTATTCTCAGAATAAAGTAAATGGATTGGTTAGATTTCATCTGGGTGAGTTAGCTAATAGATTTGAGGAAAGTGCATATTAAATGCATGTAATTAATTAATAACACTTGTGATTCTTTTATCGTGTAAGGTATGCATTACTAACATTCACCATCCCATTTAATATTTAAAGTAGCCCTGTTTTTCCCCCCATAGTACAGAAAGGAAAGATGAGTCTTAAGAAGGATGCCCTCTGGCTAAATTTGCACATCTTGGAAGCCGGCAGAAGACAGGATTCAAGCTCAGCCTCAAATCTTAACCACTATCCTGCTGTCTTATCAGATAGCCTTCCATTTTCTTTGTATGAAAGTGCTCTTTTCTCTTCCTATTTTCATTAGACCTTTGAGAATTTTGTATAATGTGCTTTGATCATCCATACTCCCCTTCTTTACATACCCAAATTTATGTCCCTTTGAAGAGAAAAACAAACTGGGTGTTGGTGGCACACATATTTAATCCCAGCACTTGGGACGCAGAGGTGATCTGATCTCTATGAGTTTGAGTCCAGCCTGGTCTACAGGGCCAAGTTCCAGCACAGGTTACAAGGCAGTACAGAGAAACACTGTCTTGAAAATAAACAAAAACAAAACAAACACCCATCAAGTAAAGTTGATGCTGCTCTTGCAAATGTGACCTTCCACTCTTCCACTGGAAGATGGTTGACCCATCTTGAGCCTCATCCCTAAAGAAAAACTGACTTTCCTCATTCTAGTAGCTATCAGTGGTAAGTAAGTAGCTCCTTATCTGGGCATGTAACCTTATGCTCACCTTGTTTTTCTCACTGGAATTTTGTCTGGCTTGAGCTCTTCTACTTGTATTGCTCATATAAGCACATTTCTTTTTTTTTATTTTCTTTTTTCAGTTCTGACAGGATATAAGCAAATAATACATTAAGTGAGATATGTATGATTTTTAACACATAAGTAGTACCTCCTGAAAGAATCTTTTCTCTACCTTTGAAAAATCATCCTGGTTTCTGTTGGGAAAGAGTGGTAGCCAGGATAATGCCTGTATAGAGACGGAATCCCAGGATTTCCATTTCATAGATATGGACCATGGATGGCTCACATCAGTTCCATTTCCTGCTTTCTTTCAGTACCACAGAGATAATGTTGGAGACATTGGCTGGCTAAATATTTGTAAACAATGTCTAGTAGATAGCACACAAATTCACATGTTATTATTAGGATTAGTCATGTTCACAGATATCAGATTCATATGCTGAAGTCAATAATAGCTTACAAATATGCTATCCCAACTGAGCCTCCCAAATGGCACAGACCTTTTCAGGAGGGTAAGTGCAATAACAAAGAACTTGTTGCAGATGTGATTCAGAGATGCCTTAGCTCCAAAGCACGACACAATGAGAAAGTGATGGTGCATGCTACCGACTAATAATCTTCTAACTCAAGCTCTGACCTCGTTGTCCCTGTCTCATATGAAATGCACGCTCATGACACAGTCCTCCCACTCTGAGCTTTATCTTACATTTCAGCAACTCTTTGGGGCATCTCAGTTGATACTGTTCAAATTTCCTGCCGGCCAAGTAGCACTAATATCTGCATTTCCCCTTCATTCCCTCTGTAACATTTCGAGGCTTTCTTCACTGAAGAGGCACTTCCAGATTTGGGGTGGAAATTGAAACTGTGGAGCAGCCCTGAGGGCAGCAAGGCCAGGAGCATGGGAGGACTCATTAATCAGACCCAGAACTGCCACCAGTAAGGACTTCGGGAAGTGGAGTGCATTCTTTCCACGGGCTGGATGTGGAAGGGCTTGGCCTCTCCCTTTTCTCTTTCCTGTGGTGCCTCAAAAAATGTGCAAGCTCTGGCTCCTTGCCAGGGGTGCGATTTCTTTGTTCAAGAGAAAGTGTAAAGTATTTTCACGTAAAATGAAGGACCCTAGGCATCACCAGGAATCTGTCCTTTGAGATCTTGTTAAAATTCAATGAAGACTAATTTATACTTGAAAAGAGAGCCTCTTCTTCCTTTGCTGGCTTTCCTTAAGGGCTTTCAGTTCTTTCTGCAACACCACTTAATTCTGTCTCCCTCTTCCTTGTAGAATGCCAAATTCACTCCTTTCTTTCAAGCATTCATATCTCATATGTAGTCTTACCTGTGTTTTTGTTATTCATAATCTAAGACACACAAATTGATTTTAATTGAGGGATCCAAATATCAGCTTTTAATGTTCAAAAATCATAGGATATTTATCAAGAAGGTTGGTTTTTCCGATTGTCTACTTAGAATTGTGCCAGCTGTCATCTCAGAATCGTCCTAATTATGCACTTGATTCTGTACCTTCACATATGTATGTAAGAGTGATGTCATTGCTGGAGAGTTCACACTTAATAACAAAATAATGATTAAGTGAGTTTGTGTCCTTCCTATTTCTGCTTGGTCAATCTTCCTGTGGTAAAGCCTATTTTATGTGCACAACTGGTCAGTTTGTGCACTGCATAGCAGAGAATGCCAACAGTGATATTCATATGTTTTTATTATCAGAAAACAAAATTAATCATACATTTTCTGAGAGTTTGAAGTAAAATATTTAACAATAAAGTGAAAAAATATTCATCAAAACCTACCAGCATCCATCCACCAATCTATCCACAAATCTATCCATCCACCCATCCATACATCTGTCTATCTATCTACCCTCCCACCCATCCATCTGCTCACCTCCCCGCCCATCCATCCATCCATCCATCCATCCATCCATCCATCCATCCATCCATCCATCCATTTATCCATCCATCCACACACTATTTATACAGCTAGCTAGTTATCATCAATGAAAGTCTACTTATGAGCTGTGAGTGCAAAGGTTGAGAACTCATTCTTGAGACTTGCATCAGTCACTGTTGAGGACACTGTTCCCCTGGAGTACTCTGTGTAGATGCCTCTTTTTATCACTCTGCTACCTCAGCCTGGAAATGAAAAGATGTACTTCTTTTTCAAGCTGCTGAGTGATCATTGATGCATGAATCCTTGCATCTTCAATGCTCATGTTATGAGACTCACTTGCTCTTTTTTGTCTGGCTTCTTAATTCTCTGACCTCCTTAGTTCTGAAATGATCACTTTCCTTCTGTGTGAGACAACTACTCTCAGCTTCTCCAAACATTTCAGCTACAGAAAATTTCTCCACAAAACTACCTTTTAGCTTTCTTGTCCATGTCAGCTTACATCACAGAGGCTAGAAGTCAATTGATATAATGCCTTTTATTGTTCTTGACCACACCTTTATATCCCTTTATTTACCTGGAATTTCATGATCCATTATTGTAATAACTCTCTTTGAGGTATGTCTGTCTTCCAGAATTTCCTTCCTGGTTAAATTGTGACTAAATCTGCCCCTCTTCTTATTTCATATTTGCTTCCATTCAGCTAAAAGTTGCTGCAGAAAACACAGCTATAACAATTGTCCTTCTTTAAATTTATGAGCCCCAGTCTCAAAGGGGTTCTTAGTGCTGCCTAAAGTTATATTACATTTCCCCTGTCAATTTCTTTATGCACATACCCCCAAAAATATTTACTAATTTTCTGTCTTCCACAAACTTCTATGTTTTTCTCCTAAATGCTAACTTATGGTGATGACAATGCTTACAATCAAAATAAAGACAATAAGAAAGAGCCTGTATGGTTGTACTACTTGGACAAAGGCTGTCTTAAGGGTGTTCCTATCCACAGATCATTCCTCCATTTGGCAAAATAATTGCTTTTTCTTCCTCTAAACATATCCCCATGTCTCTTGTATCATTTTTCTCCAGTTCTACTGGATCATTTATATCAACCTACAAGCATATTTTTATTTTTCCCATGTGAAAAGGGAGTTTATTGGCTCTATCCCTTCCAGTTACCATTGATATTCTAGTCTTTTACAGAAGAGCAATTAAATTAACTATTTAATTCTACTGATATCATCTTTCTTGAATCTTAATCCTTTACTAATTAGGCCTGTGAACACACCACTCTATCTAATGGACTTCACTGTGATGTACCCCATGGTTAGTTCCTATTTACCATTTCACTTGACCCATAATTGGAACTTAATGCAGCTCCCTAATTGTTCCTCCTTGATAGTCTCCTTCCATAGCTTATGGAATACTGTGATCTGCAGTTTAAATGATTTATTTATTTCTCTTCTCTTTTTTTAACTTATTGGTAAGTATTTGGCTTCCTTGGAGAAAGTAGTTAACCTCTCAGACCTCAAATCCCAAGAACACCCCAAACTTCAGCACTGGGACTCTCTTCTTTCTGCACTCGCTATTTTGGCAGTCTTATATTTTTCATGATTTTAAAAGGTACTCTTTTTATTCAAAAATCCAAGGCCAATGCCTTTGATGCAGATCTTTCCACTTTACATTTCTCTATTTTGATATACCATGGGCACCTGATACTTAGCTAGTTTGAAATTACACTCTAAGTCCTATATTTCTCCCCAGACCTACTGCCCGGAGTCTCCATTTTCTTGCTTAATGGTGCTCTTTGATTTCATTCTTTCCTTAGGCCAACAGTTTTGAACCCTTTCTCATGACCTGTTTCCAATCTGTTACCAAACCCTGGTCATCCAAAGATGCAAATGTAATACAACAAATCTGTTCTTTTTCTTGTGGCTATTTGTTCAATTTTAGCCCTTTTCATCTTTTAGCCAATATTCTCATTTAATCTTTCCAATTCCAAGAGGTCATTATCAATCGTAGGCTTGTAAAGTGTAAGCCTACACATGTCCATGCCATTCAATGGCAAGTACTCTCCAATGGTTACTCATCTTTTTCAATGTAGCAACCAACATTCTTGCATCGGTCCATATAATCTAATCTGGTTGTGATGTAATGACTGTCTCCTATTAGCTACTTTCTTTGGACCTCCTTGGCAACTTGGCTATTCTTCCCATACTGTACACACTATCTGCCTTAACAGCGTTTGAATCACAGAGCAATGCTCTATCATAAATCTATGACTGCATTGTGTTTCTCTTTCATAGATGTGTTTATTTTTTCTAAATAAAACATTTTCTGGATACTATACTTGAAAATGCATCTTTTCATTGTAGTGATATTTTGTAATCTAACACATAAAGCTTCCTGAAGATCAAAGGTCAGATCTAAGGCACAAGTTAGCCACATACCTAGTGAGGAGCTAAGCCACTAGTTAGCCATAGAAGTGGTGACCACACCTTTAATTCCAGCACTCAGGATGCAGTGGCAGATGGATCTCTGTAAGCTCAATAACACCCTGGGCCATGTGAGAGTGAATCAGTCTGAAAGAGAAACAGAGCTCACACCTTTGATCCCAGCACTTGGGATGACACTTCTTTAATCCCAGCAGTAGAGAGGAATATAAGGCAGGAACTCAGTGAAGAGCAGTCTGAGGTTTGGTAGAGAGCATTGCAGTCTGCAATAATACAGAGAGAAATGATCTTAAAAATCTAAGTTAGCATTTTAACTAATTTTATGACATTATTTTTTTCATGATTAGAATTGTACGACCTAATATTTATGGTCTAACTGAAGTGCCCAATGAGTAGAAGATCTTCAAATGCAATAATTCAGATTTTGCACTACAATGCAGGATAGCTCCATCAGTTCCTCTAAAGTCTTTTTTTACTGTTGTTAGCACTTTACTTCTCTGAGCTGTTTTCGTGTACCACTGTTTATCAACCTGTATTTCTGCTTTTTTCCACCATTAGTAACTTCTGTGTTACTTTAGAGTGCTCCATCTTTTTATTTCAGTGAATGAAGGCAGTTTGAAAAATTCCAAGTACTGTCAGAAAACTCAGACTGAATTAGCAGAAAACAGAAAAGAGAAGTGGAAAAGAGCAGACACAGGAGTTCATGGGCCTAGCTTTTTATCTTACCTACTCTTGGGGCCACATCCGTGGCCTTGCTTTCATGCCAGAAGCAGTGCAAGTCGTAATTAGAATATGGAATACTGCAGAAAAATGGAATGGACCCCATCTGTGCAACCACGCTAACTACAAGTCCAGAACCTGTTTTACAGCTGAGGCACAAAGACTGCATTAATACATGTGGTTAGTTCTTTTTCTATGCATACTGTAGATTCATTGTGTCTGCTCCTCCTAGATGGAGCTAATGCAGACATACAATATTTCGTTATTTTTTTTGCTATTGAGTTCCTTTCTTGCCAGATGCAGCAAACCCCTTCCTAAGCCACTCTGTCTGTACTTTTCTGCACATTGACACCCATCAGCTTGCAAGTGAGCAGGGCTGTCAGCACTGGATATTTTCTTCTCCATTGTCACTGGTCTAATGACATCCTCTGCTTTATGTGCTTTTCTCTCCAACACTGCTATAAGCTAGAATAACTCACTCAGTCTGGGTGTTAGGTACCTCTCCTATAATTCATGCCAACTGAAGGAAATCCCCAGACTTAAGGACAAATGGTGCAGCATATGTACTGAATATGGGGCGGTCTTCATGTGTAAATGTTCCATTTAACGTAATAAAACTAAACATCTCACTGTGCATGCTGCTTTCCTTCTTTTTTCTTTTCTTGCTTTTTTTTTGCAGATAAAGAGGTAATTAGGGATGGGATACCCAACACAATAGGGTCATTGTCTTAAAATCACATTGGAAATAAAGGAGACTTATCTGGATTTAGACTGATTTCAGGTTCTAACTTATTATGGAAGTTTAATAATTGATCATTAATTATGACTTAAACAAAATTGTTGACTGAATCATAATATTAATTGTTCTCTTAGTAATGTTCTTTTAGATAACACTATATCCAGTCTGGGTATGAGGTTTTGACTGAAATGTTATATTAATATCAGTATGAAAACAAACACTCATATTTTTATCAAGCAATTGGGTTAAACAGATAGTAGGCATCCAAAAAATACAATGTTCTTGATTTTTATAACCTTGTTAGATTTTTGTTTTGGTAGCTAGTGCTTACTGTACCTTCCACAAAAGACCAGTCTTTAAAACTTTCTTCAACTTTTCTGTTTTAGTTGGTTCATGCTAAGAGAATCAGCGAAGGACTTCTTTAAGCTATCTGTAGGCTCCAGATGAAATGGCCCCAATGTATTTGTTTACATTTTGCCCTTTAAACTTTACTCTGTTTTTTTGTCTTCCATAATGGTATTTTTAAATTTTTTGTTTGGTAGCCAAGTCAATTCTCAAACTCTGAATCCCCTGTCTCATCTTTCTGGATGTTGAAGGAGACCATTGTGCCCAGGTCTATTACTAATGATTTTGTAAGTGAGATGTTTGTTTAATCCTAAGAACAGAACAATTCATGGCTGATATCATTATCTTGATAATGTTTCGTGAATGATAGGGTATAATTGAAACTTTGAGACATAGACAACTTTTGCAATAGTGCTATTGTGTGGAAATTCTTTGTAGAACCCACAAAATAGCAATATAATAATTATATATATATAAAGCAATTAACAATAAAGGGAACAATGAAAATACTATTTATTATTTAAATAAGGTTTGCTATGAAAGTTTTAATTTTGAGTTCAGAGACCTGTAGAGAGGCATATGTGTATAATGATTTTGGATTTAAAGATTTCTTATATTTTTGGTTGTGGGCCTAACCTTTAGTGGCTGAGTCACCTATCCAGGCCAAATTTAAAGATTTTCTTATTTTTTTCTCTAACGTAATCTTTTTATTGATTCTTTGAGAATCTCACATCATGGATCTTAATTCTCCTCACCTTCCTGTTCCCACCTCACTTCTTCAGTAGCCCCTAAAGAAAATTGTAACATAAATCAAATCAAAAACAAGTTTAGAAAGCAAACAAACATAAGCAAGAACAGGTCAACCCACCCTCCATCCCCCCCCCCCCAAATACCTCTTTACTTCTCCAACACCAGGTCCTGATGGCATTGGGAGTGGCACGTCATGTAGTAAATATGTCCTTTCCAAGCAACTTTACTAGCAATTGTTAATTGTAATGAGACAGGTCTGGTTCAAGGCCTGACCCTGATGGCTTGGACATATGAGAACTGGCTCTGCCTCCTTACCTGAAACAGGGGAGGGGAGCAATGGCCAGAGTAACCAGCCCAGCTACCACCCAGGTCCACAGAGGAGCCTTGAGTTAGCTTACCTAACATCAACTTCTCATAAGATCTGTTGGATCTCATGAAGAGATGGTTCCTAGAACAGATCTTGGCAGTATCTCCATGACTCACGGAGGCAGCATAATATCTCAGAGGAGTTTCGATGAAGATCCAGTGATTTTCTTCTTAATTTGACTTACATGTTTGGTTAAATTTAGCATAAAAACAGATGAAGGCAGAGTTCACGGTTTCGTTTGTTTGTTTTTGTACATTTCTGGAACTCCAAACTTACCTCAGGTTTTTAAAACCTTAACATTTTAAAAGAGAACTACTTAAGATAATAACCATGTTAAACATGGGAATAATTTTCTTGTCAAATGGTCATTTTCTTACTTTTGTTCCTTAGGTCCTAGAAATGTCAAAATTAATATTTATCAAAAATATGATAAAGTATGTTCAGGTACTATGTGAATTAAGCAAGCTACCTCTTTTTGTTAATAAGTGTATAATTTTAAACAAATTATCTCAACAATTTTACTCTGATTCATAGGGCAAACACAAAGAAAATAATTATTATTCTTGGATTTTTATCTGGCTTCCCATGCTTTATGAAATTGCTTTAGATACCCGAATTTCAGTGTATGCTGTTTTAATATGGATAAATGTATAGTACTTATTTGATATATGAAACACACACATCTTGATCGATATTTTTTTTATATCAATGGCAGAAGCTGCAAAGACAAAGACAATTGTCAATCTTCAGCTTTTTAACCCAATGATAGCACTATCCCTTTCTCCTTATATGATACATGCAACATACAGTGTAGTCAACATGATGTGCTTACTGCAAATTTCCCTCTATAGCATTAACAGGGAGCTAATGCTTTCTAGCTTCTCTTTAGTCTTACTGTGAGCTCGAGTGAATGCCATTACCCAATTCTTCTGGTCTCTGTAATCGGGCCTCTCACTCCAGCTTTGACTTAACACTGGACTGTGGTACTGTTTCGAATGCCATGTTGTGGAAGCAGTCTATATTCTTAGATCACCATAAAGTAGAGCACTACTTTGTAGAACCTCTAGACAGTTCTCAGATCATGGTAAATGGCAAACAACCTCTGCCCGTGTAAATGCTGGCATTTCCCATAACTGTAGCACAGCTTAAACACATCTTGACTAATAGAAGTGCTACTGCTGTACTTCCATGCTACTGCCTTATTTACCTTCCAGTGAATTTGCAGTTGAGTAGAGTAACTCATATAGTCTTGATCTGGTTAGTTTTAGTTTCTGATTCAACCTGATGCAAGTTGGGGTCATCTGAGACAAGGGAGCTTCAAGTGAGAAAATGCTTCTACCTCACTGGCTTGTGCCACACCAGCCCCAGTTGAGACAGTGTAACAATGGCTGAGAGAAATCTTAATGGCTACCTGTCCAGAGGTTCGCACCACACATGGTTACGTCTCCTGGGGAAAAGTGGTCCAGGTCCCTGCAGATGCTTGCTTGGCTGGCTGTTTGGAATGGGTGCTAGATGTATTTTGTGCTATGTTAACAATAATGCTTTTTGATTATAAATATTTTGGCCTGTAGCTCCACTCTCATTCCAGTGAAGCCTAGAGAACATTTAGATATAGTTTTAAGAATTGAAAGAGATGCAGACCAGCGATCTGCAGATGAATGTCCTCTGTGACCTCAACCACAAGACCCACGGCACCAGCTGAGCAAATTTCTCAAGGCCTGAGAAATTAATAGGGTTGAAGCTGTATGAACTTGCCCGCAGTGTGACCCTGCCTGAAAATAGCCCACCCGCAGCAAAGCTACTGTGGGATTTACTACAAAATTCTAACTTGTCTTAGGGCCCCTAAAACAATGCAAGAGTTCTTGTTAATGCTGTTGAAAGTTTACTGATCAGAGGCAATGACTATTCTCTAAACTCAATAAAACAGTACAAGAGTTCTTGTCAATGCTGTTGAAAGTTTAATGTTCAAAAACAATGACTATTCTCTAAATTCAATGAACCAAGTGTCTGGCAGGCTGACCACAGGCAGGCCAAAAGGAGTTTTCCTAGTTATGTACTTGTGATTTCATGATTCAAGGGAATTATTGATGTGAATTAATTTCTGTATAATATCTGTAATTTTTTAAAATTGTGGCCAAAGGTCTGTTCCTTGAACTTTCTGCTTAAAAATCTGATGATCTGAAGTAAAAATTGCAACAGTTCACAAACCTCCTCAAGTGTGTTTGTGTCTGTCTGTCACGCCGAAGCCACTCCTGACCTGGTCATCTGAGTCTTGGTCTCAACTCAGACCCGTTACCCACTGAGCAGTCTGCAGTAGGCTTGTGTGGATGTCTGAGAGACATTATCTTGATTGATGACTGATATTGGAAGGCCTAGACCATTGGGGGTGGTACAAACCCTTGGAAGGCGGCCCTAGAAGAATTAGAAAGGTAGCTCCAAATGACCCTGTAGAGCAATCCACACAAGCCAGAAAGCAGAGTTCCTTCATTGTCTCTGTTTGAGACCTGCCTTTAGTTTCTACCCTGATTGCCTTCTATGATAGACTGTAAGACAACCCTCCCATCCCCCCACACACACATACACCAAAGTAGCATTTGGTCAAGGTAGTTTTCACAGTATTAAAAACAAACTACAACAAGCCTTATCTATTCCTTAGTTCTTAGGGCACGCTAATGTCAGCTTATGTAGAAGAGTTGGGTAATTGATGTTTTCTAATATGTCAGAAGTAGTTTATATCATTTAGCAGCCTACTATCTGGTGAAAATAACCTCTTAATTCTCCTGGATAGGGTAAACTCATACCCAATCCTCCTTTGTGATTGGCCCTTAGAAATAAACCGCTCAGTACAAAGAGTTGAGGTAGACAGTTGTGTGAGAATCAGACAGATATATTTTTCAGATATGCTACTTTCTAGATTTCCAAGCAGAGGTGTTGGCTCTGTCTCTGGTTCCTCCTCCTTAGGTTTGTTTCCTGAATCGAGAATACCTGGGATTGTTTTCCTTCATTCAGGTGGGTAATAGTGTTTTCAGGGTGGCATTATTAGATCAGAACAGTTTTGTAGATCTTTGTCTCATTCTGGCTTTCTGTTCCAAGCTCTGTTCCACTTGTGGTCAATAAGCTTAAAGCCTGGAGAAGTTCCTTCCCCAAGAAGTTGCCCACCCAAGGTTCCACTTGAACTTAGTATTCACTTTCCTGGTCACTTTCCTGATTTTCCAGTAGTCTTTATTTTTTCCTGCTCTGGTTTTCATTCATCTGAACCCAGCATGGTTTTCCCTCAGCTAACTTCTGTGTTGATCTAGGCATTAATATCATTGTCAGCACAGTTGTGTGAACAAGTTTTATTAGTTATTTTGGGCTGCTTTTGCCAGTAGGAACACTAACTCTATAAGAGCAATCAAATGCCTTAGAGGACCATTCATTTCATATTTGTCACTTTCCAGTTTCACTGAAGACGATTATAACTTTTGGCTGAGAATGTTTACTGTTTTGTGACTGAAAGTATTACTACAACATTGATGAAAGCAGATAAAAGCAAATTCACTTCACCTGCAATCTCATTATTCAACAACAAATGCAGCTGAATTTGGGTGTCAGTTTGAGCTGTTGTCCCATGAGCAGTTGGAAGTTGTCTGCACAGCATCACACTGTTTACTGAAACCTTGTTTTACATTGGGATTGAAGTATATACTTAATTTCATGTTCACCTTTTCAATTTACCATCAGGTTATAAAAAGTTTCCAATTTACTCTTCTAATTAACAATTTTCATGCAGTCTGATTTCTAATGGCTAAAAGCAAGTCCTTTGGTGGATTGATTGTGCTACACTCAGTGGTTTGTTTTGCTTTTTTTTTTTTTTTTTTTTTTTTTTTTTAGGAAAACATTTAGATTCAGTCTACAAAGGCATCAGTTTGTGGGTTTGTGGGTGTATAATTATTTACTTAAGATAATTTTCTAAGATTACATTTTCTGGGTTAAAAATAAAAGAAAGTATGAAAACTCAAGTATCTTGCTTCACTACTGCTTTTTGTAAAATAAAGTTTTAATATTTGTATTTCTTACCTTTATTGGTATTAATATTTACTACATTAAATCATTGTTAACACTGAGATTAATTAGTTTGAGGATGTATTTTAATTTCTTAAAGGTTATCAGACTCTTTCTATGGTTTTTCTGGCTATGTAAAAATCTTCTCCAGAATAAGTTGTGCAATATTTTGTCTCTTTCCCTATTGTATTTTATGTAATTCCCCTCAGCTTCTAAAAGCTGTTTGTCCAGCTCCTGTATCTTAAGGATATTATGTTTTTCTCATGTGTTCACAATTTTCTTTCTGTCTTTCTGCCTTATTATGCTTTGCTTCATTTTGTCTATTTTTAAATTTTTGCTCAGGAAATTCAGATGTTTAGGCCACACAGCCCTTAAGAATAGAGAATACAATATACTATAGTAGCATTTTTTGTGAAAATAAAAGAAAACCTATCACCATTATCATTTGGCTCTAAATTATTTTTTGGGAAATAATTATTATATATTTAATTTAAAATGTTGTCAGTGTTTCTTATGAGTTCAGTTCTGCCAACTGATATTTTAGAAAAAGATGCAATTCATTCAGCTTTTTAAATGTAGTGTAACATTCTTTTATTCACCCTCCCTGTGGAGTGTGGGGGTGAAATGGGACGGGAGGGTGGTCAGGGTGAATGTGAGTAGGGAGGGAGGGAGAGAGTGAGGGAGGGAGGGAGGGAAGGAGGCAGGGAGGGAAAGGGTACTGGGTTAGATATATAAAATAAGAAAAATAAATAAATAATTAAAAAAGACAGTTCAATTTTATCATGTTTCCTATATACTTAATTTAATAAATTAAAATTTCCTTGAACTTAACTATTCCTGTTCTTCCATAAACCATTTGTTTCATAATTCAGATCAGTGTAACTTAAATTGTATCAGAACAGAGGGTTCATACTGAAAGTTACCACACTTTGATGACAGGTTGTATAGTTTATCAAGACACTGTGTTTCTCAATTTTATAATATATACCATTCATATGAGCCATCAGCATTTTGACTTTTTATTTTGCTGTTGTTGAGATTTTTATTGTGGTCATTAGTTTGCCACATTTTGGTAAAATTTTACCTTTCATGTTGTTTTAATTGGCTTTCAATGATTAAGAAATGTATTAGCCTCACACACAAATAAACATTAAATATTGTTAGTATGAAAATTAATACCATGCATATCTGAGGCACTAATAATTTGCTATTAAATGAAAGCTTTCACAATAAGATAATTTTGATACTATCTGTATAAAGAAGAAGCCAGAGAACAGTCAATGGTAGGTCCTAGAAGAATTACCACTGATCGGATTGAGGGACATGTCTGACATGTAGTGGGGCCAGGACAAGGAATACTTGAGCTGCTCTTAATTTTCTGGTTCTGAAATTCTACATTTTACCCAAAAGCTCTAGGGCTACACCAAAAACCATTTTACACAGAGTGAAGCCAAGACTAAGACCTTTAAAAGTACATGGCCAAATCATTGGAAGACTAAATGAGAATAGTTATGAGGCTTTTCAAAATCCTATAATTCAGTTCATGTGTGAGGTTTTCTGTCAAGATATTCCTCTAGTTTTCTTATCTACGGTGTTAGGTTTGTTCTATTCTCATATCATTTCTGTTTGTTTGATATTTGTGCCATATTCTATGGTATGTTTAGGACTAGCAAGTGAGATTAAACTATAATGGCATCATTTTCCTCTCCTCAGTCCAACTCATGCCATATATTTCCCCTTGCCCTCCCTAAGATTCGTGGCCTCTATTTGTTTAATTATTTTTGTTGTGGTGGTGATAGTGTGGTGGTGATGGTGGTGGTGATGGTGGTTGTGGAGACCAACAAAGATGACCCCAACTAACAATCTGAGAAATAGTGAAGATGCTACCTTAAATGGCCTTCCCTGATAATGAGATTGATAACTGCCTTATATTCCATCCTAGAGCCCTTATCTAGTAGCTGATGGAAACAGAAGCAGATACCCACAGCTAAACACTGAGCTGAACTCCTCAAATCCAGTTGTAGAGAGGGAGGAGTGATGAGCAAAGGGGTCAAGACAAGGCTGTAGAAACCAACAGAATCAGCTTACCTGAAGAAGGGGGAGCTCATGGATCCCAGACTGATAGCTGGGGAACCAGCATAGGACTGACCCAGATCCCCTGAATGTGGGTCTCAGTTGGAAGGCTGGTCAGTCTATGGAGTCTGAAAGTGGGCCCAGGATGTATCCCTGGTGCATGAAACGACTTTGGGAGTACATTCCCCATGGAGGGATTCTCCCTTAACCCAGAGACAGGAAGGAGGGCCTAGGCCCTACTCCAAATGACTAGACAGATTTTGATGATCCCTTCTAGAAGGCCTCACCCTCCCTGTGGAGCAGAAATGGGATGGGCTGTTGGTTTGCTTGAGGTGATAGGGGAAGATGGGTGGGTGAGGGAACTGGGATTGACATATAAAACAATTTTGTTTCAAATTTAAATTAAAAAAAGGAGAAAGTATTTATAAATATATAAGTATAGCCTGTTCATTCTGTATAATGTTATCTTGCCTATATGACTTCAGTATTGAGCACATGGTATGAAGTAACTGCATGGGGGGTACTATTTCTTGGTTTAGATATTTTTGCTGATTTTAACATTCTCTAGTTGTTTCTCTATGGTTGTGACCCCATGAGATTAGAGCAATATAAGTAAAAGTACATTCAAATTGGGTGGACTTCACAAAGTAATAAGTCAAGACAATTATCATCAATGACAAAACAATACAATGGCAGCTGAATAGTTTGAGATATGTATTGCCTTACTCTTTCTACAATGTCTTCCACACTTAGTTTTGAGATGTTCAACTATCAGGAATTCTGTTGGATTGATAATTTCTTTCTTTCTAGAATTCTGAAGGTATGATTTTGTATTTTTTTATTACTAAAAAGCAGAAAAAAAGTTTTAATTATTGGTTTTATATGTATCTTCCAAACTCCTCTCATATAATTCTGTAGAATCTCTTTAAAAAAATACAAGTCAGAATTCCACAATGATGTACCTCAGTGTAGAATTCTTTGGTCCTCAATCTTGGACAATAAATGATCATTTTAATTAAGAAAATAAATACATTACTTATTTAAAACATTCTTAATTAGTATCATTGGTGGTTTTTATTTCCTTGTTTTTTCTTTATATAAATTTTCTTTTTTTTTCTAATATCAAGTATTTTCCATTGGTCTTCAGTTTTCATGGATGTTCTCGTTTTGTTTTCAATAATTTTATTTTCCCAAGCAATTTTTATCTTTTATGGAAGTGTGCATCCTCAAGACATGTTGTTAATTCTCATTGTTCTTTATTTTTTAAATTGTGCATTATTCAGTCATGATTGTAATATCATCCTTTGATTATTAATGACATATTCTTTTCCTCTTCTTTTTCCACAAATTTGTCTATTTTCCTCCCAAATTTTCTTTTTCTATGTGCTACCTTCCCTTTCAGAAGCTTTGATACAACACTTGCTAATTGAGGGTTCTTATTGTGTTTCAGACTGAAGGGTGTGACAAAGCTGACAATTCTCAACTTGTGAATGGTACACACTGAGTGAAATTCACTCTAAGGTTCCTTGATTATGAATTGTTGGGCCTCTGATGGGTTCCCTATCAGAGTTGTCCTTAGGCTGGCCAGATTTCCCAAGAAATCATTGCTTTAATTTGTCCACATACTACTACCTAGCTATAGCATTCTATCAAACAGGCAGAAGAAAATGTAATAGAAAGTTTCATTGTTCATTGTTGCTGATGGGATTTAGATCTTGTGTTGTTATGTGCCTACCTGCTTTGCAATTGTACATCTGCTATTACCTTGCCCTAGTTTCCTTCACTATACACAAAACCTGTGCTTCGTATTTCCAGTCAATAAACGTTTATACCTGCACTGGATGAGGGAATTGTAGCTGGAAAGGGTACAGAACAGGACAATTGCAAACAGATAACTGCTAATTAGACAGATCTCTCTTAAATTTCCTTTCTCAGCTACCACCTCCCAAGGACATCACTTCCTAAGCCCTCTGAAGTGTCCTCAGTGCAGAGCAGGTAAGACCTTTTACTTTCTAATTTATGTGCCTTCCATACCCCAGTGTTGTACTGTTGTGTTTCTGATTCCACTTCTTATGCTCTGTGGCTTTAGAACATATAAAATAATCTCTTTATTGATCATTGTTACATTAGAATTCTAAAAGATTAGTATGGACTGATACAAAGCTGTGTTTGACTTCAGGTATTTCTTTTATTATAGTTTGTTCCTAAACCATTAGAAGCATATATGGGAAATTATTTTTAGAGTTAATCTTCACTTTTCTATGCTAAGTAATGAGAGCTAGTTCAGTAATTATTTTATATTTTTGGTTGTGAGCCTGGACTTGAACATTTGAGCCATCTCTCCAGCCCAAATAAAAATATAAATTGTATCTCTCCAAAATAAAAATATAATTGTATTTTATATTCCATTTATACTTTTTTCCCAGTGTCTTTTAATTTATCCTTTGATCTAATTTTCTTTCACTGCATATATACTTACAATCCTGTCAATAAATAATTTGACTCTGTGTTAAATAATAAAATGTTTTAGGGAAACTATTTTGTTCTTTAGGGCAATTTAATATTTGAGAATGATATTTTCTTTATTCCCCCATTTAATTGTGTTAGTTTGTCAAGGATAACAGGGAGAAATGTGTGGTCCACTATATCTAAGTTTACAAACTGTCTACTTGTTGAACCATTTCTATCGATTAAAGGCAAGTTTTCCTTGACTAGAGACAGTTTATCTCTGAACTCAGAATTTTACACCCTTGAAACAAAAGACTCTTTTGGGTTCACCATAAAAACCCTCCAGGTTCTCTTCAGACATTTTCAGACGTGTTCACAAAGCCTTCCTGGTGAGTTTGTTTTTCTGTTTGGTATGTATGTCTCCTCTGATAAGTCAATGGGTAGGTTAGTATTCCTTTGAAATGAAAGGACAAACAAGCTAGAACAATTTAATTATATTCACATTATTGGGATTTTAAATTAAAATATTTTTATCAGTATAGAAGTCAAATTGACATGCAGGTTCAATCTTTTTTGTTATTCTTTTGTTCTGTTTTTCAGGGCCAGTTTTAGTAATCTGCCAGTCAGCTAATGGGTTGAGAATTCCTGATGCCCCAAAGCCTAGAGGAGTAATTTAAACATAAGTCTTGTTTTGTAAAGATGTAAACATCCTCTGATTCTACATTTAGATATTTAAATATTAAGATAATTTTGTATGGATAGTAAAGAAGAACCACGACACTTAGTTTGGACCTTGCAACATACAGGGTTTTATTAAACACTGCAATAAAAGGTCTTATGGACATCAGCCTTTCTCATCTTGAATGGCTGTCCTTTAGCTAGATTCCTTGTGAATGGCCATGCTTGGCAGTGCTGTCTTGCAAACAGTGCACACATGTGGTGTCAGCTGTGTGAGGTAGGAAAACAGTGCAGCCACAGTGGGAGGCGATTAGCCAAAACAAATTGGGGTAGAGACAGACACCGTGAGACTGAAGGGCTCTTGTTCAACTTGGAGTTGAATATGAACTGCCTGGGATAAAACCAGAGCTTGAAACAAATTAAGAAAATAAAATATTTGCAAATTTGCTCTTGGAATAATAGGAGACTTCAAGGTTTGGCTTTTAACCAGAGCCTGGAATTGGTGGCTCTTTAGTTTAAATGAAAAAGTTATGGCAAATTAACAAATGTGGCTAAGTCAAATTCAAAGAGAGACTATGACTCATTATTAAACTTCTAGTTTTCTGAGAACAGAGGATATGATTTTCTAGTAACAAAATTTTATTGATACACATTGCAGAACTTTCATTTTTCAAATTTCAAAACATATTGGACAATTAAACTTAGAAATATACTAGCAATGAACAATAAAGGATTTAGATCTAGTGGCAAATATTAGGGCTGGACTCCAGAGTCTAGAACAGTAGTTCTCAACTTGTGTGTTACAACCCAGCTGTCAAACCTCTGTCTCAAAAGATTTACATTATAACTCTTAACAGCAGCAAAATCACAGTGGTGATGTAGCAAATGAAATAATTTTATGATTGGGTATCACCCAACCAGAAGAACGGTATTAAGGGGATGTAGCATTAACAAGGTTGAGAACCACTGGTTTAGAGGAATAATGTTAAAGCAAACAAGGCCAAACATGTTGGGAGGAACTAAAGAACCCAGCCAGTGAGGGACTAGTTCTAGAGAGCAGATCATGCCAACTTAATACTGCTGTGAGACTCCAGGTGCAAGTCTTAAGCCTCATGGGATTCCATACTATAAAAGGCACCAAAGTATAAAATAGGCAAAGAGATTTGAAAGACTCATACTTAAAAATTTCTGTAAGTAAAGACAGGGCTGATATAGGACCTCAAGGCACAATTGAGACCCTTCGATATAACACTATGCACACAGCAGCTCTATTACATAATCTGGAACTTGGTTAATATCACCATTTATTTCTTAAGATTTGCAAATCTTCAATCTTGGATTGCACTTTGTTAACAGACTATGTATCCCCTTAACACCAGGAATACTTCAATCTGAAGATTGCTGAGATCATATGCATCCACTGCAGGAAATGAAACCTTGACAAGCTTTCAGAATCATCATATATAATGCTTTATCCTCTGCCTACCCAGGAAAATAAAATTCATTATTAGTTAAGGGCATTAAGGGCATTAAGGGGGACTTTAGCTAAATGTTGTAGCATTCAGGAACTCATTTGAACAATAGCCATTACAGGTGAAACTTAAACTACTTGATTTGAGAAAATTCTAGTGTTTTCCTTTTATAAAACTGCAAACTGTGAATTGTAAAATGAGGACAGCCTCATATGAAACTTTGCAAGGGAAGCCATTTTATCGAAATGCTAAATTTTGTTTCAAAGACAGTGGCAAAGCCTTACTTCTACACTGAATTTCAAACATCTGGCATGAAGTAACACCCAGCTAGCTTCATCTCATGCCATATAAACAATCAATAGCTACAACTGATTTTTTTTCCTCAAAAGGCATATCTGTTATACTTCATGTCTTATAGTTTAAATTCAGAATATATCTGTCTGAATATCACTCTTGATTCATGTGCATATTTGAAGAGAAATCTTTCAAAATCTGAACAAGATGTTCAGGAATACAAAACTGGATTTTAGTAAACTGAGTTGAATTAAGAAGTGAGGAAGAGAGCAACACGATGTTTCCTAGTGGAGTGGTAACACAGGATTGTTTTATTAGGTTTGATAAGACTAAACAATCCAAAGGTTTGACAGTCTTGACACCTGGCATATGAAAGATGGAATTCCTCAATGGAATTTCTTCTTATTGAACATCTCTGAAGAGTTTTGGCTGGAAATAAGTACCTATTCCAAAGCCAGGGCATTCTCAGAGCTCCTTCAAACTGGCTGAAAAATGAGGCACTGAATTTTTCGCTTAATGGGAAATCTACTGTTGTTTTACTTTTTGGAACTTTTTGTTAAAAATTTCTGTCATCACCTTTCCATTGTGGAAATAAATATGACACATATGGAAAAAAGCAGTTATTGCTCTGCATGTATAGAATAATATTCCAAATACAGTAAGGTGAACTTACTGTAACCCCCATTTAGTGATTAAAAGTACTGAATGCTTCTATCAATTGATCTGTGTTGTGGAGGCTGTGAAGTACACCAATGTGTCTGTGTTTATATAAAATCAAAGAAGTTTATAATAAGCATAATAAGGTATTTTTATGCAGCTACATTATTTATCTTACTGGCTCTCCCATGTGATACACAACAGACCCGTTATTGTACTCCAGTTCTGATATTAATATATTATTCATTTCAAAGAATGGATTCCTATCTTACCTACTACTTCAAAAATCTAAGACAAGAACCAAATAAAAAGAAATCATAAATCACAATAGTACAGATGTTGAAAAGGGAAAGTGATATTTTTGGCCTGCCAATGTATCGCTTGAAGTTTTAAAGTTATGAAATCTGTAAGGAACAGTTTCATGACTGAAACAACTTTTGAAAAAAGAAGCACAATGGAGAAATTGAACAAAGAATTTCAGGGTTTCTTAGACTAAGTTGAGAGCCAATCGGAGAAGCTAGCCATTTAAAAAGGTCTATGTCACAAAAGTATTTTGAAACTTTGAATTAGTTATACTCAGTGCAAGACCACTGGTTGGAGGGTGGAGGGTTCTGTTCAGTCCCTTGACCTTAGGAAGTCAACAAGCATGCCAGTCCATTCCTTACTTTAACTCATTTGAATATATGCCCTAAGTGTCAGATATTGCACTGTGTGATGGAACACTATTAATGAACCCAAAACAGTGAGTCTGACAGAACTCCATCCTCAAGTGGTTAACACCTTCCTATCTAACCATCTAGATCATGAAGAACCTTGAATCTTTCTATGATATCCCATTGACATTTGACATAAATGTCTAGGTGTCTTTATCCAACACCTAGAGATGTGTTTATCAGTTAGTTGATTTAAAAATGTGAAGATGGTTCTCACATTCCTTAGTGGATATGTAACTATGAAAGGTTTCCCAGAAGAAATCAAACCTTTGAGTGAGTTAACCTTCAGACTTAGAACTCTATTGCTCTCTTCCTAAAAGGACCTCACAGAAAAAGAGATATTCTTTATATATATATATGTATATATATATGAGAGATATTCTTTATATATATATATATATAAAGAATATCCTTATTTTACATAGCGATCCCAGTTCCCTCTCCCTCCCTCCCATGCCCATAGACACCTCTTCCCATCCCATCTCTCCCCCAGGAAGAGATATTCTAAAGATAGTCATTTATGATCCTCCTTTCTGCTTTCAGGTCATTAAAACAATAGATCCAAGCAACTAAAACCTCTCAGAAACCATGGGCAGCAGGACAGGTGATACTCTTATCCCAACTAGAGGAAGAACTTGCCTCCTAGAAAGAGATTTCACATAATTCTAACAAATTAGCATATTTGTATCTCCTGGCTTTTTTCTATAAAATTATTAAAGTGCTACAGAAAAGATGAAGAGAAACTTGGAGTCTTCCCCTGCCTTACCATTTATGATAGTTTGAAAGAAATGACCCCCAAAGGGAGTGCCACTATTAGACAGGGTGGCCTTGTTAGAGTAGCTGTGGTCTTATTGGAGGAAGTGTGTCACTATGGAGGCAGACTTTGAGGTTTCATATATGTTCAATATACTTTCCAGTGTCTCAGACCACATGCTGTTGCCTGCAATATGTATGACTCTCAACTGCTTCTCCAGTCTCATGTCTGCCTGCAAGCCACTATACGCTGCCATGATGATAAGGGACTAAATCTCTGAAAATGTTAGTTCCACCTCATTTAAGTGTTTTCCTTTATAATAGTTGCTATTGTCATGGTGTCTCTTCACAGTAATAGAGACCTTAAACCAGATACCACTCCATGACTAAAGTATAAATAGATCTATTTCCTTTATTAGTTTGCTTGTTAATTTCCTACATGGCATGATATATTTAATTTAGTAGAAATATAACTGTCCTTGTAACTTTACTCATATTATCTGTGTTCAGAAACTATGTCCTACAACAATTATAGTAAGTTATTTGCCTTCATTGTTGCTACTCATATCTTTGTCTTTATATGTTTATACACACACACACACACACACACACGTTAAAATTGTATTATAATTTGAAAAAATCAAGAGTGAGAAAATAGTTTAGAATTAACGAAGGTGGATGTTTGATGTTCTTGTTTTGTAATTTATATGGAGGACTACAATCATACCATCTGTAATAGGCTTGTTTTTCCTCTTGAGCTTACAAAACTTTGTCTTTATTTGAATTGTCAAATAATTGACACCATAGTCATATTTTTATACACTCTTGTGTTTTTTATAATTTAGCTTTGGTTTCAATTCCATACTTGAATATGGGACTTCAGCTGCTGGTCCTCAGGCAATTGCTTCAAAAGGGCTATTGTCTTTCTCCTCTGGCTGATGGAAGACAGGAGCTCACCCACCCCTGATACTAAGGTCCAATTTTATGATTCTTCCTTACATTATTTATACATTAAAATACAGATAAGCTTCATTTCTATCATAGAAGTCAAAAGCAAAAGGAGAAAAAACTAAAAATCAATAATTTTGGCTCTCACTTGTCAGGAATTTCTGGGAACAACCACAGGTTTTTGATCAAGATTATTGATTTAGTCATCTTCACCCTCAGTAGAAGTTTTACAGTTTCCTCTTGAGTACATGTGTGTCCATGGACTATTTTGTTAGAACTAAAGGTTTCTATCCATCACACATCTGTCAGAGTTCCCATATGCATTGAGTAGCTGGATAGTGAGATGTAAAATAGTGAGATATAAAACACACATGAACAAGTATGTGCATATGTGTCATTTACTATGGAGATTTTAAATAATAAATTACAGTGCCATACACATGTGCAGGTTGTATTTGTCCTGGGTTTAGACAATGAGGTTTTAAGTTCCTTCATTTGTTAATCAAATAGAGCTTGTTCATGTAAAAGAATAATTCTTCTTAAGTTCTTTTGAACTCACTCCTATATAAAATGATGAGAGCTCAGAAAAAAAGAAACTGTAAGACTGTAAAGGGATGTATGGTACTTGCCTCAAAACTACAAATTTTGACTGTTACATGAACCTCACAAAGAGAGTGAGATTTGATGCACATTGTGTTGTACAGCACATATGAGTATAAAATACTTGGAGTTATTGTTTCACCATTCTAGTAACTCTGTATGTGAAAATACAAAAGGCCTTGAAGAAGACTAACACCATTGAGAAGGTGGCTTTGTGGGATTTAAGATCAGTCAGACAATGCCTTATACTAAGGTGCTTTATCAAGTCAGCAGAACTTTTTCAAACCTTGTGAATATACTTCCCCATGGCCCTGAAACTGAAAACCAAGGTCTATACATTCTCACAGATGGGAAGTCACACCTGAAGCAGTAATGAGATAGAGGAGGTCAACCCTGTTGCTTGGTAACAGAGCCAGAAGAACACTGCAGAACTCCAGAATACCTTTCATCCTGATGCTGATCTGAGCACAGGATGGACAAATCCTGTTGATCCTTGTGGCAACAAGATAGAACTGTTTAAAAGGGGATGATCTAGAGGCCTGCAGACATCCCATTCCACAAAGGAAGCCAGTTTATCCTAACTATAAAACAAAATATGAATACAGGCTTAGAGCAGTGAAAAATAGGAATTAAAATCTGACTTATCAAGAGGAGGAGGACTAATGGAAGTGGGGAAATGGCAGGGGAGGAGGGAGGAGACATATATAGAGAGATACAGAGAGACACAGAGAAATACAAACGGTGTTGGCATAAGACATGTGATTACATATATATTATGGCTTCTGGTTTTTTGCTTTGATAGGATTCCTGTGGATATGAACCTGTGTTTCTGGGTCTATATGCATTTCTCGTGAATTTTCTTTGGCTCTTTTTTTCCTGCTCATTTGTTGTGTCCTGTACTGATTTTGTTTTATTTTACTGTTATTCCTTCAATGCCCATTTGTTGTTTTCTAAGTATAGAGGAAGGGTATGGATGTGGATATGTGAGGAAGAGGGGAGGAACTGGGGAGATTTGGGGGAGGTACAATCATAATCATAATATGTTGCATGAAAAGTTTATTTTCTTACAGGCTCCAGAATAATGCTGATTGAAAGAATAAAGCCTATGGTCGATCAAGTTAGTTCTTCCAGTTCTGTAAGAATTTTGTTCTGGACACAATGTTATAGCAGTGGGAATTCATGGGGGTCAATTACATAAAGAATAAGCAAAACCATGAAGCCTAAGATTCTTCAGATATTGGAGGGACATTCTCCCATGGATTAAAATCTGCAAGAGCTAGAAAAGACAAAAATAAATTTACAATTTTGTTGATTACAACCTATCATTTATGTTACTCCTAAATTTGAAAATCCATGGATGGGTGTATGAGGAACTGAGAAAATCACAACCTCCTTCTTTATAGGAATAGTAGATTCTATATGCAGAGGCTCTGAGTGTGTGTAGGATGAATCCCCCCCTCCACATGACAGGAGACCAGTGGTAGCTCTCTCCCTCAAGAGACCATTCCCACTCATACATTAAAAAGTACAATCCAAAAATTGATGTAGTCCATGCAAACATTCTGGATCTTTGGGGCCTAGAGATATGAGAGGGAAGATTTTTCACAAGTGACTCAATGTTTATTGTATTTTGTTTTATACACTTGCTTCATTTTGAAAATCTGTAGAAAGAAGAAAATTCATAGACACATACTGGTGAAAGGCCTTGGTTCATTACTTTCAAGGGTGGGTAATAGCTGGGTGTTTTTGTGCCTAACTCTGGGTCAGTATTGTGTGCCTCCATGTCTATTATGGAGTTATGTACAGTGTACCTTCCTAAGGGCAGTTTTGAAGAGTTCTTTTATTTTTTTTTTTAATTTTCCTTCCTGGCAAATTCTCTGTCACTGGTTATTTTTGATCCTTAATAGGTACAGGTTTTATGCCTCGGGTTTTATGGCTTTTTCTGATGAGTGGATTTTTCAGCAGCCATATGGTGTAGCTGGCTCCAAGACTATCAAACTCTAATAACCTTCAGCGTCTGGGGAGCAGCTTGTGCATTCCCATCTTTCCTGAGCTTTACTGCATTGATTACAGTCTTTGATAACTGGAGTTGTTGAGTTTGCAGTCTCAATTGGGGTTTAAATAAGACACTTTCAAAATCATTCTGATTGAGCTTTAGTTTACAGAATTTCATTTCCCTCCAATGTTGTAGATTATTAACAATGCTCTTCACTTTGCCTTTCAATGTTTTAGAGAATATTCACTTCTCAGTCTTCTAAATGTGAAATTATTTTTCTTGTTAAGATCATATATTCTTTTTTTAAATTTGTTTCGGACCATTTCCTTTCCCCTACAGTCTTGCAGTTCATATTCACTGAAGCTTTTGCAATATGTTTAGATTCGTAGTATGTGAGTTTCAGAAGTTAAATTAATGTTAATACCATGGTTTGTTTAATGATAGAGAGACCAAAAAAAATTAGTTACTATCCTCTACCTGCCTAGTATAGATAATTCTCTGGAGAAATTTAAAATCTTCGATGAGAAACTATTTCTAGTATTCAAAAGAAAGAATATAGATAAAATCTGTTGCGTGGATCAATCTGGCCACACAATATTGTAGAATATTAGATGTCTGACATCACACTATTTTACAGTGATACATGAGTACTATTACTTTATTTTAGTATTGTAAGAAATGGCCCATGGACAACTTTATATCCAATTCTATTCACATAATGTGTCTATCACCCAGAGCAGGCAAAAGAGTAAAATTTAGGCAACTTTACCTGGGAGTCCCAGTATCTTTGTAAAGAAAGATAAAGAAGGACAATCAGAATACCCTGATGGTTTAGAAATTCAGTCTATAAATGTCTCCATGAGCTTTGCCATCAAAATAGGCCTTTATGTTGAGGACAACAAACATGATAGAGAGTTTTTGAGAGGAGGCTTGCCAGATAAAGAAAAAATTCTTTAAGATGAGTCTATAGTCCCTCGTTTATGTTGGTGTGTGGAGGTGGTAATCACATACGGGCAGCAAAGGGTGAGTAAGTATGATGATGACCTTGTTCTTGAAAAGATGTGATTGTGATTAAAGGAGGGGAGGGTTTGGTACTGATATCATCCACAGGATTTATGGATGGCATTAAGAAACTGAATGGTGTTTCCCTTTTAGCATTATAAAACATTCAGAGATAGAATCCAGGAACATAAAAATACCTCAAATAATTTGGGAAGCTGGGAGACACAAGAATTCAGCAAAGCTGCTTAGTAACAATTTTGAGCAGTGATAGGAAAAGACAAAGCTTATATGTGTCACAAAAAAAAAAAAACAAGAAAGAGACCATTTCAATGCCAGGATAAATATTCTATATTCTTAAGAAAGGCTTATAATCTGAGAGTAGAGATAATTCTGTTAGATTTATTAATACTGAGATGGTTGACACCATGAGGGAATGTGACAGTGTGATACAGTCCCCAAGTCCAACCGAAGGTGTCTAAACAGGAGCTCTGAAGTTGAGCAGAAATAACAACTGTGGAAACTATGTAAGCTGAGCTCTGGAAAAGGAGTGTTGTCAGTTAGAGGGGTATTGTAGCTATAGCTGTAGAATTTACATGCTTTGCCAATAAATTTAGTGACAAGAAGCTGGAGGAACTTATATAAAGCTGAGTTTTTTTGTGTTTGCTTGTTTGTATACACACATATAAGACAACTCGTGGTGATGTTAGGAAGCAATATAGAAGAACAAGTTAAGACTGCTGATATCCTGATATCCTGATCTACAGAGCATACCATTGAGAGTTTTTATAGATGGTGTCATATGTTCTTGTGTTAGGCATGGAGCTCTATCTATCCCTGCTGGGAAATTTTGTATGTGTTTACTGGTGGCTAAAGATTTAATGAGGGAAAAGGTGAGGCTATGACTAATAGGAGGAGAAAATAGATAAGTTTATCTAGGTTGATTAGCCACAGGAAGAATAACAAACATTAATCATGATTATATATACATATATGTATGTATGTATGTATGACTCATGTTTTGAATTATTTATTTCAACTAAAATTTTTGCACACACTGTATTTTGACCATGCTTTTCTCCTCCCAAACTCCTCCCAGATCCTCCCCACCTCATTATCCACATAACCTTTCTATTTTCATCTCTTTCAAAGCATAAAAATTTTAAATAACCCTAAGCCAATATTCACAAAAACAACAATTTAAACAAACAATAAAAGAACTGATAAGATATGAGCAGTCAAAGGTAAGCAAAATGGGTTGCAGGTGTCCAACAATTATATTAGAATCTGATATGAAAAATTGGTGATCATACAAGTGTGGTTACTGATGGGGTCCTGTGGGAAGGATGCTGCTCCCTTCCAAAGATACTGCTCAAATGACCTAGCAGTTCCCAAGAGGCTTCAGATCTTCCGCATCCTTTTATCTCAATAGTACCACAATGAGAGTTGATCCTCCAATATCTGATCTCCCAGAGGATTCAATCAAACCTCATCCTAAGCACCATGGGTTCATTAATCCAGTAAAATCAGCCTTGAAAGAAGATAAAATTGAGGTTTACTTTAAAGAAATTTTTTGGTGGGTGGAGGGAACAAGGGAGAGAGTAGCTCAAGATGAGTCTGGAGAGACCAGAAAATGGTACAGTGTGTAGGATCCTTCCATTTAATTAAAGGTTTGGAGTATTGGTGCATCAGGAAAAGCCTTTGAAAAATCAAGAGTAAAGAAGTTTATATGGTTTCAATGACATCATTCAATCCTATTTTAAAACCTCTCTGAAAGCAATACTGAGGATAATTTAGAATAACAAAAAGGCATAAGAAAAGTATTCCAAGTGTTCTTTGAACAGAGCAGTAAAAATATCATCTTCAACATTAACAATAGCAATGAAAAAACCAAGGTAGAAGAGTTATAACAAAATCAAAATGTGCAGGACTTGTGGCAGATTTTCATAAATTCTGAAGGGAGAGAGGGTGAAGGAAGATACAAAAAGAGCCTTTTGGAACTCTGAGGAGCTGTGCTGTGTTGAAGGATGTCAGTGTTTTTGCAGACTGGGGGTCCAGAGGAAACTGTAGCACTCAGCATCTGCACACAATATTACTGGAATCCATGTTAAATGACTCAGGAGAGTGAATACATAAATCACATTAGGAGACCCACGGGCAAATTTCATAGTTAGCATATAAAAACTATATTTAAAACCAAGGAACAATGAGGTTAAGTATAAAGAAGATGCTAAGTGAGAATATGAGTTCAAGATAAGAAACATGAAAATATTAGATTTCCAAAGGACCTCATTTCTAAATAATGTTTGAGACCACACATTTCCTCTTTTATAATTTTTATTTCCTCTTTCTACTTTGCACATTCTTTTCTAGATAAGCACATAGTCACGTTATTCTTTGGTGGTTGAGTATTGCAAATTACAGGGATTTCATCAGAAATGTTTGCAATTCAATTTGGGTGGATTCTATATCCTTTTTTGATTTTTATTTCTTGATAGGTTTATTAATCCTTATGTATAAAGTAGCACATATTTAAAATGATGGATGATGTCCTTATGTATATATGTTTCTCTTATTGGGTGATGAATAAAAACACTGTTTGGCCAATTGCCAGGCAGGTAGGATAGGCAGGGCTTTGAGAGAAAAGTGATGAAGGCCATGGAGAGATGCCATGTAGCTGCCAAAGGAATAACAGTTCTGGGCATTCTCTGGTAGCCAAGACCAGATGAAAATACATACATTAATAGTTATGGGTTAATAATTGAGAGAAGTAGCAAGTAAGAAGCCCTAGTGATCAGCCAACAGTTTTATAATCCATGTGTATATTTGGAGCTGAAGTGTGGTGAGTTTTCTGTTTGCCAGCTTTCAGAACATTCAACATGAAATCTATAATGCTAATTTAGATAAGTGTTTAAGGTAGCACTATTTTCTTAACTACTGGTACATTGTGTATAGACCATTTCAAGACTCTGCCATGTTAACTAAAACTTTCATCTAGATGAACAGCAGATGCATACTCACTCCTCTTTATGGCCATGGAAACCATCATTCTATCTTATGCTTCTCTGAATTTGACTATTGCAGAGGCCTCATCTAATTGGACTCACTCTAGCTGTCCTATGAGAGCAGTGCAGCACTCTGCATCATGTTTTCCAGGTTCACTCAGCTTGACATAGAAGGCAAAGTTTCCTTTTGCTAAGGCAGAAATATTTCAGTATGTACATATCTTTATTGGTGTATATGCCAATATATGTATATTATATTTCTATGTAATAAATATATATGATTATAAATATATGCAATTATGCATTCATGTTGTATATCAGGATACATGATACATCTATATTTATTTGTCTCCATATAATCTATCTTTCTCTTTAATATATTTTCTCTCACTATTCTGAATATATGTCTTTTCTTACAAAGTTCAGTCTGTTTACATATGTCCTAGATATGGTGAACAATGTTGCAATGAACCTTGAAGCTCAATTATCTTCGGTAAATTTATTTCATTTATTTCCTTTTTACAAACAACATTTATTCCTTGTAACAATAAATAAAAGATCCAGAGACTGATATTGGAATTCAAACTTCAATTTGAAGATCAGAGAAGCAAAATAATCATGAATCTCTTTTCCATAATTGAATGTAATTCTTTATTAAATTTACAATTATGCAAATTTTTGTAGGAATTTTTTTTGCATTTTCTTTTATTACAGACATGATTTTTCTTTGGTTATCAACATCCTGGAGGACTATTTCCAAGATTAGTTTTTAAGAAATATATCCTATTTGGTAAAAAAAAAAAAGTACACTATGGTTAAAGATAATATAGAATTCCTCATTGCAATTTAGAAACTTGAAAGGATTTGACAATATATCAATTCTAATTATGATGGTCTGGTTTTTTTTTATTTGTAACTATAAATAATGTTTTCATATGAGTCTCAATACCATTTTCCTTCCCAATATACTGATATTTAAATACAGTATAAACAATTATCTTTTTCATCTACTGATGTTAAACTTATTAAAATTATTCCAGATATATTTTCATAAATAGCTAATGCATTTTTCTACATCCTTCATAGTCATTGTGTTTCCCACTGATAGAAATTATATCTATGATTTCAGTACATGTTGACCTATAACATAAAGTGAATTTCTGAATCATTTTGTCATTTATGATTTTTGAGAAATAATATATTTCTCAAAATTCACTGTTTTCTGCAGTGACTCTACCATTTAAAATATTTCTCTTAATTTCTAAGATTATATACTATATAATATGAGAATAATTTAATAAAATTTTCCCCTTCCCTTTTCATTTTTTAAACTCTCATATATTTTCCCTTGCTCTTTCAAATACATGTATTTTTCATTGTTGTTATATATGCATGCTTTTTAAAATATATCAACACGCATATTCCTAAATATGCCTATGAGATGCTCAGCTGTGTACTGTTACTTGTATATATTACTTCACTATTTGGCATTGGATAATCAATTGGTATGATCTTCTCTGAAGAAGCCTCTTTCTCCCACTCTCTGCATCTCCCTTTTGCCTGTAGTTCTTTGCAAAGGGTTGTAATCTCAAGGTCTTTCCCTCTTGACTTTAGCATTTCCATTATTTTGTTCTTGCTCAGCCTGTTTGGAACTTCATATTTTCATCGGTAGTTTATACAAGGTCTTTTCTTTTTTCTTTATGTTTTTGGCACTTGTGTTGTTTTGTTGGTTAGTCATACAAACTAGTATGAAGAGCATCTCATTATAGTTTTAAGTTGTTTTTCTACACCGATTAGTGTGACTTTAGCTATCTTTTCATACAATGTTTGTCAACTGTATATAGTCTTGACAATGAGTTATTCGAGTCTTTTTTTCTACTTGGTAGGAGAGCTTATTTAGTTTTCACCATTGAGTTCTAGAAGTTCTTTATGCATTTAAACCCTAACCCCTAATCAGTTCTCTATTTTGCAAATATGTTGTCCTTTCACTCTGCATAGGCTTCTTCTTCTTCTTCTTCTTCTTCTTCTTCTTCTTCTTCTTCTTCTTCTTCTTCTTCTTCTAATATTTTACATATTGATCCAAATACCCTCTCCCTCCCTCCCTCTTTTCCTCCCTCTCATCCCATTCTGCCCACACTCCACAGGGAAGGTGATGCCTTCCAGGAGGGATCAACAGGTTTCTTTAGACATCCATAAGACTTATTGTCTCATGTAGTTGTAGTTGCCTGAGTATGTTGTGCTTTTGTGCCACTTCCTTGAAATTGTTAGCAGGCTCACTGTCACCTATACTTTGTTCTCAAAGTTTTGATATATTTAGTCAAAAAGAAAAATTTTCATTGATTTTACTTTATTACTGTCCATGTATTAAGTGAAGTGCTCAATTTCATTCAACTGCACTTGCAAATCCAATTTTCCCAGCATTATTTTGTTTCATTGAAGTTTTTTTGTTTGTTTGTTTTTCTGAGTAGTTCTGGCTTTCTTATCAAAGGTGAGTTGAATGCATTGTTTGTATAGGTTTATTTCTGAGCCCTGAATGCTCTTCCCCTGTTTTATATGTTTGTTTATGTTAGAATACATTATTCTAATTAGTGTAGTTTTGCAATGTATATTTAAGTCAGGAAATAGGTGCTTCAATCTCTGTTCAATTTCAAGACCATTTGTCTACTCAGGATCTTTGGCAGTTCCATACATATTTGAGGAAATCTTTTTCTGTTTGTATAAAATATGTCAGTAGGACTCTCAAAAAGATCTTGCTGAATCTGTATTTGATGAAATGAGTACTTTCATTAATAATATTTTTCAAATACATGAAAATTAGTTGCCATTTTATTTGTATTCTAGAATCGTTTACCAATTACTGTGTTCAATGTACAAGCTTTTCACTTTGTTGGCTATATTTGTTACTAATTTTTTATTCTTTTAGAGGTTATTGTAAGCGGGAATGCTTTTTGTTCAATGGATACTTTTTAGTGTTCATAAATATGAATGATTTTTTTAATGTCAATTTTTATCTTGTTATTTTAATGAACTCCGTAGTTAGTTCAAATAGGCGTTTGTGTGTGTGTGTGTATGAGAGAGAGAGAGAGAGAGAGAGAGAGAGAGAGAGAGAGACAGAGACAGAGACAGAGACAGAGAGATAGAGAGAGTTTAGTTTTTTGAGTTTTATACATGAAAGTTATATAAAGCATCTGTAAAATCTGTTGATTTTATTTCTTTCTTTAGAATTTGGATTTTTCCTTACCTCAACAATCTAGGGTTCATAGAACTTTGAGTAGTAGTAGTCTGTTCTTCATATTTAGCCTTTATTATTTTTCAGAAAATTCTTTCTGTACCTCATTTGATGAGAGTATTTTTTTTTAATCTTTAAAGATTGTTAACTGTGGTCAAAAGTCTTGTACCCAAATCCAGATTCTTTATCCTAATTTAAAATATTTCATAAATTTTATTTTTTATGAAGAATTTATGTTTTAACTTTTTTCAATTAGGCTTGTATCATGGAGAGTTGTTTGTGCCTCCCACTGTTCTTAGGATTAACATATTTCTTTTTGTTGAGCCAAGTTGTGCTTTGTGGTGGTTGAGAGATTTGAATGCATTGGTTATTCAAATTGCAGTTCTATTGGTTAGCCTATTGCCTAAAAAAATAAATTATGGTCAATGAATGTTTAAATGTGGCACAAATTATAACACCATTAAAAGGAAAGGATAACAATTTGTACCTCAAGCATTTAGAAGATTCTGGAACCAGTAGAATCTGGTAGAGCCTCTTTAACTCCTAGAAAAGACAGGATGTTGATCAATGCTTATGTGTATGTCATACACATTAAACTGTTTAATATTAAAAAAAAGCAGGCATGCTTTATAATACTTCAAATGTGCATATGTTAGAATTCTAGTGTGTGTCTTAAAAAACAAAAACAAACAACAACAAAACAGCTGCTGCATGATAAATTTAGAAGCACCAGTAGGAATGCCTGAGGTTTAAAATAAAATTGGAAGAAAAAAAAAAACAGAGGAGAAATGAATCGGTATTCTGTTGACATAATATGACTAAGAAAAGACGCAAATTTTTTTTTTAATTTGTCAAATGTCAAAGAATCTTTCAAAAAAGAAAATCAAAGAAGCAAAAAACAACAAACCAAGCACTACCTTACTGCAGTCAGAAAAAAAACAACAAAATAATAAATAATAGAGGCTATCAAAGGGATTTCAACACTTCCATGTTCTCTAGCAAGCTCAGAGCAAGGATTGTTTAAAAATGTCCCTTGCAGACAAGGATAAATGTGTGGAAATTTTATTAATGAAGACTGGAGAGAAGAGTGCAAAGTCAGGAAAGTGAAGTTAGAGACACTGGAGGTGGTTAAGATACTGTGCTTTCAGCTATTTTTTTTTTTTGTCTATTCTTTTCCTTTTTTTTAGATTTGGGTACAAGTACATTTATTCATATATAGTAAACTTCTTTTACATTGTGAACAAAATCTTTGGGTTTCTTTTTTCTTGCCCAAAATCTTGTGGGGGAAATTTTTTTGAGGATAATTGTTTTTCATTATTCCAGAAGGAAACAATTTATTTTCTTATGCACAATACCAGATGGAATATGAATCTCTAGTTTATTTGGGGATAGTCTTAAATGAGGCAGAGGCTAATGTGTCCTATTTGTGAGGTATAATAATGTGATTGAAAATGACTAAAATTATATACTATGAAATTGTATGATGAATATTCTGCCTCCACTAAAGTTATCACAAATAAACTACACCCAAACTTGAATGATAACAACTTTATGAAGCTATCTACATGCCATCTCAAGATATTCTTTTAATTATGAAAGATTTTTTGTTTCAGACCTTTGAAACATAATAGTAACTAAAGTATTTTTACTGGATCATTTATTACTTATTAATTTCTGATAAATGATTCATCCTATGAATAAATATTTAATTTCCTTATTTACTCATTTAAAACATAATTTAGAAGATTTACTTTGAAAAGGCCACATAGGTTTAATAGTCAGTGTTTGTTTTTTCTTTTTCTTCTTCCTTTTCTTTTTCCTTTTTTTTTTTTTGAGCTTAAATGAGGACTTTATTTAGAAAGGGTAGTGAGGGAGAAGGAAAGAGACATAGAGGCACCAGGAACAGAAGAGGAGAGAGAGGAAGAGAGAGAGGGGAAAAGAAGGACGGTGAGTACCTGGTGGGCCAACTGAAAGCAGGAGAGAGAGAGAGAGAGAGAGAGAGAGAGAGAGAGAGAGAGAGAGAGAGAGAGAGAGAGAGAGAGCGAAAAGAGAGAGCAAAAGAGAGAGCAAAAGAGAGAGTGGGGTGTGTTACAGTGCTTGCTTTAAAAGGGAAACTGAGTCCCCTATGAAGCCCCATGATGAGTGACATAGCGATGGCATGGCCATGCGTGTCCTACCACCCATCGTTAGGGGGAAGGGTCAGCAGACTGCTGGTTTCCAAAATTCCCACCTCTTATTACCTCTTATTATTATTAAAAAGGTGGGGGCTTGGGCATGGAACGTTGGGAAATAAGGATGTCGAGTTCTCAAGACTGCTTCCTGCTGTCTTGGGGGTGTTGATCTTCTTTGGGGGATCTGAGAAAGCTGTGGTGCTGCCACGCCCTGGTAGCTGGTTGTGTCATCTCAATCCTGACAGTATGGAACTCTGTCATCTGTTTGAGGCCTGGCAAGATGCTGATGAGAGCAGAGAACAAGGTTAAGTTCCAAAAAATATTTTTTCTTAGGTTCTGGTACTTCGGAGAATTGTAAGATAAGGGAGGGGCTTCCGAGGTATGGGAAGGGAATCCTGGGACCAGGGAAAGTTTGAATATTTATTTGGAGTGAATCTGACATGTTTGGATGGGTCCAATAGTCAATGTTCTTAAGATAAATTATAGCTATATATAGATCAATATCTGTACATATGTATTATTTGCTTTCAGAAATTTAAGCTAAGGCAATCAGTTTCTATTTTAAATTAAAGATTTTTTTTTCCAATGACAGCAAGAAAATAACAAAGCGACTCTTGTAATTTCCTAGGGTCTTTTTGCTTTTATTTTTTACTCAGCAAGTTCACTGAGCTCACTGGCTGTTTATTCAACCACCTAGAAAGGTACCATTTATTTGCAAATACAATGAAACTGAGTTTGCCATGTTCTATTTGCGATGATGTAAAAATCTATAACATTCTATATTCCCAAATGCAGTGTTATTCAACAGTTAAGGAAACATGCTTTCAAGCTACCAAAAATCACATAAAGAAATCTGGAAAGTAGACATTCATAGGATTCTTAATATACGCATTCTACAAAAGGAAGACAGAGATGGCAGAATGGTGAGTGGGTTCCACAGTTAAGGAGAAGGAGATTATTAGGCAGAGCACAAGTACTTTTATGGCAGTCAGATGAATCTGCTTGCTGATGTAAGGAATTGATCCCTGACATTATACATTTCAAGGCCAGTAGACAGTCCAACAGAAAGTGAACCTAACACTTTAGGCATCATCACCATAATTACATGTCAATTCTGGCTCTGTAATTCAACAAATGTCCATCACTAAAACAAGATATTTATAATATGGGAACTGTAGAGAAGGGGTATATGTAACTGCTCTGTGTTAGCTCTATAATGTCTCTCTAACTCAAAACATACTCAAAACCATTAAATCTATTAAGTAAAAGCCTGTGTTCTTTGTTCTTTTTTCTTGTATCACAGAATTTCAGCATGTAGATGGGGCAGTCACAAACAACTCCTTGTATTATTTTGTAGAATTTCTGTAACAGATCAGCACACACTTGGCTGATTTAAACAAAAATGTAATCTCTCAGGTCCTGTAAGTGAATTCCTTGTCCTTGACTTTTGGAGCTTCTGGTAATTCAAGGAATTTCATAGATTGTGGTTAGTTCACCTCTGGTGGTATCTTTTTTGCTGTGTCTCTATTTTTCACATAAATGGTGAACACATGTGTGTTGGAAATAAAGTTCATGATCTAGAATGAGCATATTATGAGATTAATTATATTTTTAAGAAGAATTTTCAAAATAAGGTCACAGTCAGAGAGCTCCAGGAGTCCTATGTGGGTACACATTCAGTTTGAATAGGGAAGATAGCCTTTAAGGCACTGTGCTATCCTACATCATCACCCATGCTGCATTAGGAGAATGTGACTGTCTGGATCTAGGTCAGAGGCATAAAAGGTACACAAGGACTAGGCATGGTTGCTCAGGCCATAATCCTTGCATTTGTGAGTCAGAGGGAGACATGTCTCTATGAGTTTGAGATCAGCCTCCTGTACACAATGAGTTCCAAACCATCCAGAGTTACTCAGTGTGACTCTGTCTTAAAATAAACTACCAAGGGTTGTATATGGATGGCTGAATCAGAAATTTCTAGACTATAAAGTGCTGTTGTGTGAGAAGTAAGAGTTGCAGTATGAATTATAATTATAGGGCATCATTTTACCCAAAAGAATAGAACTAGGCATCAGACAGGCAAGCTTAGAGGACAGTAAGTGAAATAATGTCACTCATATGAAAAGCTCATGATAACTGATGGAAACACTAGCACATACAACTGAACTGTTTGATAATGGCCAGGTCAGGGAGAATTTTGACACAGTTCTTCAAATTTCTTGAAGATGAGCTCATATTTGTGACATTACTTGTGAGTTAGGATGCTGAGATTAATATTAGGAAGACTTGCTGTCTTCAAAGAGACCACTCTGATTCTTCAGGGTGGGGCATTGGTAGGAAGATAGTCAGAGAGGTTCCTAGGTAGATAGAACACTTGTCATGGTTAACTAGACTTACTGAGTAGGAAAGGGTTAACGTGACTCTAGAACTTACTAAAGCACTTAGCATTATGTCATAATTCAAAATAAGGACATTGGGTGAAAAGGATGTCATTTTATTTGTAATATATATAAATTTTCAGGTTTTCTTTTAGGAATGCTTAATCTTGTCATATGTGGCATCTATTAGTTTTCTGCTGTTACTGAGAAGTAAAAGATTCTGAATAAAGACTTTTGGGAAAGTTGTTAAAATCAACTTTAATTTTCTCACAAGTCCCCATAAATCCATTTTGTTTTTGTTACAGATGACAAACTACAATAGCCTTTATGATTCTGGAAAGATAAAGGAATAGTGATGATCGGCAGCTACTCAGAAGCATTGTGAGTTCAGACGGAAGAAAATAGTTGCCCCTTTGGAGGAGATAAAAGAAAGCTGATATTTCTGCTGTAGAACAACAGCCCAATATTGTCATGAAAAATTGCAAAGAGCATTAAAGAATAAGCTTTCACCAAGGACAAGGTTCCCAAACTCACAGAATGCTGCTTCATTCTCTCTCATTTCAGAGCTGCTACAGTGAAAGAAGAAATCTATGTTCCAACATAAAAATAAACACAATCTCACTGTGACACGGACTGATTCAGTATGGAAACATTGACTAGAGAGGCATTCTGGCTTACTTCAAAAGACTTTCAATAACTGCCAAAAGAGTTTATTTGGATAGTTTCAGTTTCATGCGTTTAATCAACTGAAAACTCAATCCAGAGTTGAGATTGTGACAGGGCATGTGTTCAGAGAAGGGTGTGCACATGTTCCTATTAGTAGAAATGTGTGCTTGCACATGTGGGTTCTTGAGCATTAGCAAAGGTGTGTGTACATATGTGTTATATTATTCTTTTATATTTATTCCATTTACTTTCTTAACATCGTTTTTAGATCGCAATATGCACAGTCAAGGTCACTTGAAGCCCAAGTGTGCATGTTATCTGCATTCTTCCCTGCTCTGGATATTCCAGTAGTTACTGTAGGTAAGACTATGAAGCAGAAAAAAAATAAAACTCTTTTCCAGTTAACTAGCTTTATTTAGCTTTATGGAACATGTTTTTTAAAGACTTATATATGTTCTATTCATTAGTTTTGGTGTACAATGTTTCCTACAAAATCTATATTTATTCATTTAGTTATATAATTAAGGTAAAATTATGTAAACTTTAATCAATTAAACTCATATGTTCAGGGTCTTGCAATTGGCAAAGCTTCAATAGACACACAGGGGAATGTGTCAATATATTGACAATATAATGACAGCCCCACATTCCGTAGTAGAGAGAGGGGAGATACACTCATGCTCAATTGATCCTTACCAATTTTTTTCTTATTGCATCCAATATTGTTAACCTCAATGCCTACTATATAACAAGGTACAGAATAGGAGAACTGCTTCTCTCCATGACACTTTTAACTTGCACAAAATGAGTAAGTCTAGATGACAGAGAGCTACTAACTCAGTCTCTGATTTTGAAGACACCCAAATAAAGGACAAAGGAGGTTTTAAATCCAGTGAAAGATGACCCATGTAAGCCTAGAGCTACCATGTCTTTGCTTTGTCATCAGTTCTAGTTCACATAGATCTTGGGCATGTAGTACACCAAGAAATTCTCATTTTAGTTTTTCAGTGAGTTTAGTGTGTCAGTGTGAATTGGTTTCAGGTGGAACACAGATATGGACATGGAGTGTCCTATTTGCATAGGGTACATGCTGATGATGCCAAGGTGGTAGTATTTATTTCCTCAGTTTCACACATGAAAACAAACTCTAGTGTTGTGCCCATGTTGTAGCCAATCATGATTCCAGCCAGCTGTCATGCATATGTTTGCTGCTCATCAAAAGGGGATCAGGTGACCAAGTGGGTGACTCAACCCCAAACCCACACTTGCAAGAACATCATTCTTAGTGCGTGCATTGCTGACAGGGCCTCAGTAGCAGCATCTGCGCAGATGGAAAAAAAAATTATTTTTATAACCAGTGTTAGTTTCTCATTCCATGTCAGCTTTGGTGGCACTGATTGAAAGAAGGACAAAGATGTTGCCAATTCTAAGGAATACAATGGGGGAGAAAAGTCATAAAATATTCTAAGAGGTGTTTGATACTCTGCAAGATACCCCTTCATGTGTTGTCCAGGAAGGACATAGTGCATACCTTGGTATATTTTGTTTTTGTTATAACTCAGTTGTGGTGATATACTATTTATGATTTATTAAAGCTTGCCTGAGGATTCAGAAAGCAAAGTCAGGCAGTGGTGGTACACACCTGTAATCCTAGGTCTCAGGAGACAAAGGCCACCCAGGACTACAAGAGATTGAATCAGTCTACAAGACTAACAGAGCCCACGCCTTTAATCCTAGCACTAGAAAGATATCAAAGATAAGAGCCAGGACTTCATGAGTCAGACTCAGGATTCTCTAGCCATACTGAGAAGGGTATAACTGTCTGGGATTGCAGTCTGAGGAGCCAGCATCACCTCTCAGTCTGAAGTAGATATAAGAGCTAGTGGCTGGATGTGTGTGTGTGTGTGTGTGTGTGTGTGTGTGTGTGTATGTGTTGAATGTGTATATACATGTATGTATGTGTGTAAGTTGAATTATGATGAAACTGAATCATATTTTATATTTAATTTATAATCTGTAGTCACTATTTTATAATAATAATAAAGGGGACCAATTGAAGTCTATTACTTATTTTATATCAAGACTTAGTAAAGAATGTGAACTTAATGTGTGCCAGGACAATAAATTCCCAAGGTGATCCACAGTGGCTCAACCACTTTACCATCAAGCATACTACACACACCTAGCTTACAGCAACTGCCACATTCCATGTCTTAGTCTTCCAAATACCACCATAGCTGTTTCTGATAGTTCAGTGTCTTATTTCAAATTGTTTTTCTACCTACTGCTTTTGACTTTGAATGTCATCTTGTTTTTAATAATCTAGTATCTTTAGATTAACAAGGTCTAAGATGATTTTTCTAGACAACTCAAAATGTATTATTTTCTCATTGTACCACAAGAGTTCTACCTCTGTACCCTGCAGACATGTGAATTTCTCTATTCCTGAGTTCACTAGATTTCCTGGGATTTTCATTTTCATTTGAATCAATTTAATTTGTTGATACATAGCTATGGATTTCTAATGATGTCTACTTATTTTTATATACTCGACATGACACTGACTTTTCTTAGCAATGGTGTAAGATTGAGACATTCTTAGGAATTTGAAGTACAGTCAGAAAAACAAAGAATGGCATGAAACAAGAGCTATAGGTCCAAGTAGACATGGCCCTAAACCTGTTTTAAATCAGGTTTAGGGAACGATGTGGTTCCTTTCAATCTTCATTTCACATGCAAAATTGATGAAAACATTGTTATATCAATTGTTTAAGAGAATTTTTGACTGACAGTTACTCCTATATTACATTAGCATTACTCTTCTGAATGACACATATTCTTGTGAAGGGGACAGTTTACTAAATATAATTATTTTTTCTTTATAATGGCTCCAAAAATCAATAGATTGAAACTACTTTCATTTCCTTTAGCAATAAAGGACTTTATATATCTTTTTGTGCATCATTAATTATTATCAAGAGAAACTGATGAGACAATAGGCTCACTTCAAGAATTCACTATAAGCCAATTTTTAGTCCTCAAACATTGAGTTTTAACATCCTAAGGGGCACTGGACTTACCCTTGTTCATTGATCCCCAGCTTATCACTCATTTTCAGGCGGTGCACAATGTCTACTTTGTTCTGGGGATTAATAGAGTTGAAATTGACACAATCGACTTATAGGAGAAATGGGAAGTCTTAAGCAGGGAGCCTAATACAATCTCATGTTCTCACTCTTAGAAACTTAACAGATGGTGTTGGTATCCAAGTCAATGCTCTTGTCATCTTTCCCCTCCCTTGACCCTCATCTGGAAGACTGAGGGTAATTTACCAAATCTTCTCTTTTTCCAGAAATGAGGTTAAACTGCTCTGATCTAATGTTGATCATTGCATCCTCCCAACTGCTTTGTAATTTAGGTTAAGACTTTTTCAATTTTCCAGGAATTATTAAGGTTCATAGATAATCAGCTGTAAAAACAAACATTCAAACACTTTCATTATGATTCTTTGCTTTTGAAAGGGTCAATTGAAGCAAGTTACAGAGGATCCAAAACTTTTAAGGAACTACTAATTCTTTAGAAAAGGGGAAGAAAACTAAAATATATTGAAAATGAGGCATGGGTACTTTTAAATTTTTTAAAAATATTTTAAAATTTTTTCTTCTATACTTGTTGACTATATACATGGGATTGTGTGCATGTCTGGTACCCATAGAAACCAGAAAATGGTATTGGGTCCTCTGGAATTGCAGTTACTGATTATTGTGAACCACAACCAAAGTCAGGACCATGTAAGTGCTGGGAATTGAACCCAATCCCCTGGAAGAGCAACAAGTGCTCTAATCTGCTGTGCTGTCTCTCCAGCCCCCAACTATCTCACTTACATATGAAATTCCCTCACCAATGTGTGGCATTGTGTCCATTTTATGGCATAATATATCCATTTTAGAGACCAGGTATCTGTTTCTTCACTTGAACTGGGTGTCTTCCTTGTATTACTAAGTATACAAAGATGTCCCGCTCTCCAGACGCTGGGAGCTTTGAGAGAATTTAGAAGCCAATAAGTATGTATGGTTAAAAACAGGTATATTGAAAACATGTTTAGTATGACTATTTGATTCACTCATTCGACCACTTCAATTAATGGTAATTAAGATATTTTCAAGGGATTCTATTAAATTCTTCACTTATCATTTGAAAAAACAGAGCACTTAAATCTAGATTTGCCTTTAGCACGTGTAAACCTTTTCACTTATAGTTTAAAACTTAATTCAAACTACATTAAAAAATATCCTCTTTGGTTTCCCCCAAGAGAAGCTCTTCCACATTCTAGAAGGGTGCTGATGAGCAGAAGGCTCTTCATTTTGTAGACTGGGTAGAGCTGGAGAAGATAAGTTTGCAGTCTGAGGTTATAAGATCAAAACTTTGACCTTTTCTGTTACCTATCATCCTATTCCTGGTACAGGTTCTTCATATTGACAGTATGCCAAGGAGTTAACCATGACAGTACTGTATCTGGCACCACAATTTCTGCTTTTTTTTTTAATACTCTGCAATAAAATATAACAACATTGCACTTGAGTTTTCAATTGCCTTTTCTCTTTGATTGTTTCTGAACAGACACATATTTTATTTAAAAGATTCACATTACCTTCGTTGGTTTCAAAATCATAGATAAAACATTGTGCCAATTTAAAGTAGTATTTGAATAGAAATCATGAACGGCAAAAAGCCCAGGAAAATGTAATGATTCCTCTATACGTTGATGACTGGCTTTGGATATTCTGAAAACAATACACAAAGCAAACCCACCTTTAAGAAACTCAACTCACAAACACTTTTAAATCAAGTATTATAGAAAGAAACTGTTATAGCTAAGGAAATGAGTTCTCTATGGAGTGGGTATTACTAAAGGAATTATCAAAGCCATTCTTGCAGAGTATGGGAACAGATGCTTGTAGTCCCCACAGTTGGAAGGCTAAGGTAAGAGAATTAAATTGTGGAGTATGGTCAGTCTAGCAACACGTTGCAACATCCTTTCTCAAAGCAACACTAATAAATGAGCAGTTATTATAAAGTCATTCTCAGATGTTAATTCTCAGGGACAGACCTTGCTAACCTGAAATGACATCATCAGACTAATGGGAAAGTAGCATAATTTGTGAAAAAATCCATAGACATGAGGACGATTGTGAGATGCTATGAAAATGTCTACATTTGTGAATTCTTAATATGTAAGAATACAAAACAGCACAACGGAACATACTCCATTCATAAATAATAGAAATTAGTTTTGCTTCACAAAGATTTGTTCCATTTGCTTTGTCTTCTGAAAGTGTGTCATAATATTTTCTGTCTCTTTTTCCAAGGAGTAAAAGCATTGTGTATGTTCTCTCTTGCTTCCAAACCAAGAGAACCAGCTCATTCTTTCCGCTGACATTACAATTCACTACTTCCCCTAATGTATCACCTCTTTTACTGTGTCCAGATCGAGGGTATTGAAAATGCAAACCAGTCCTCTTGTCTTAAGAACTTACATAAAAACACTTTCTTTAAAAAAATAATAAAATAGTAAACTCTTTTCATATTGGGATCTGGGGCACTGTAAGAATGCAGTTCCAATTAATGGCAGAAAGCCATCCTAAGGAAACAAACTGTGTACAAGCAATGAGACGCAGCCTTTGTAGCTCTAAAATAGCTTACACAAAGAGCTCATATGTGAATTTGGCTCACCTCAGCAACACTTTTTCTTTAAATTACCCAGAAATCTAAAATACATTGAGTGTGTGTTAGGGCAACCTGGCCCCGAGTAAAAACTGTGTATTTAAAAGGGCAAATATGGAAGTAATTATTACCTTGATGTATTTACCAGAAAGCATAGACTGTACCCAGCATGTCTTCTCTGGCTATTGAGAGTTTCTTAGCGCACCTACCACTCCAACAATTCCAGCACTTAACATCGTGTGATTTAAGAATTAATACTAAGCTCCCTTTACCTAGACTCTGCCTTGGGAAGCTTCCTTGGGCAAGTTTGAGAATATAGCCTATAATTTTCACTGCAAATGAATGAATCACAGTATTGCTTGCTTCAGCTAGTTTTTGATTCAAAACTGAATGAATTAGTGTTGCAGGCAGGCACTTAGAGAAATAAACAGGAACTTATGCTTCCTTCCATTTACAACCTAAAAAAGACAAGAATCCTAAGTAACTGATGAAAAAAATCTGAATGGATTTCTTGGTTACTGTTGGGCCTTTAAATTGTGTTCCTGGCTAAGCCAACGTCCTTATTTCCTGCTAAATAAACTTAGAATGAGGCTCTAGTCAGTATTGTGGGTGTATTCCAGAGGTACAGCTAAAATCAGTATATAATACAATTTGATCATCAGTGCTGACCAGAGTACTATGATTGATCACATCAGTCAACATGGGAAAGTTTGAATGCAGTGTGAAGGTGAAAGTATGTAAATAAACATTATATGCATAAAGAAGAAATAATTATAGTAGGTCATAATATTAACAATTACCATTAAATTTTTCTTTGTTGTAATAAAGAAATGTAAAGCATGAGTAAGGAGAGCAACAAAAGGAATCCAATTCATTTACCCTCAGTAAATGCCCAAATCAAGTAGTTGATGGAAATTAGAAAATCAGAAATCATTACTTTGTGACTAATGCTACTACTGCTGGCTTCAAGTAAAGTGGAGAGCACACAGCCTTTAATTTCATTGAATTCAAGAAGAAATTAGAGTTTACAGATTATAACCTGAAGCAAGTCACCATTAACACATTAGTGAAGTTGAATACCATAGGATCAAGTGGTATAAATCTTACCTTGACTTCCACAACAACAGATGATAAATGTGGTCTTTTTGCAGCAGGGTTCTTAAACATAATTCTACCATCGCCGGCTCTTTTCCAAAACTGAGAATGAAGAACACACAGCTATGAGTTTAAGAAGTGAAAAGATTTGGGATTTCTGGATTAAGTAAAAATTTGTAAATCCAAGTCTAAAGAAGGCAGGAGGACTTGACTGGCTCTCTAGAGCTACATAGCCATGCTCAGATGGGGGAAAACAGTACCACTGATATCAAACAAATGCTTGTGTAAACAGATTAGTATATGTAAGAAACATACAAACTTTACCAGGGGTGGAACACAGACTATATGCAGGATAGTAACAGGAGAACTTGACAAAAATGCTGAGTCTGAGGCCAGATTACACGGGAGCTAATCAATCTTTGCTTTGGAAATCAGCTTTTCATGATGACAACTGAAACTGCTAACATGGGTGCACATGGATGAATTGGGAAGGTTCGCTTTTGGAACAACAAAAAGTATACTTTGTAAAAGGACAAAAGTGGAAGGCAGTCCAATCAGGGCCACAATTTAGCTTTAAACTATTAAACGCTTGAGATATGGAGCAGTCACACTAGAAGGACAGAGATACAAATCAGTTCAAGAAAGCTTTTGAGAAAAGGTGGCAGTATTCAGGGAAGTGGCTTCTCACAGAAAAGAAGAAATGGGAGGGTCCTTTTCTTTCTTCTTTCTTCTTTTTTTTTCATACAAGGTGGCATAAATTACATGTTTAGCTTTGAAAAAATGTGTACGCATGTAAGACATGTGGATGGACTTGCTGTAGATCAGATGGAATTTTTTATTTCAGACTAGAATGCTGGTGGCCATGACTCTTTCTGTTTCAAGTGACATAAACTCAACTTTAATTAGTTGAGTCCAAGACAAAGGACTCATTATCCTTTGTAACCATCCAAAGCTGAATTTAGAGATACAGACTTGGCTGTTAGAAATTTATCTCTCCCATCTCTTGCATTTGTTTGGCTTGTCTTTCAGGACAGATTTCTTTTAAACCTCCCACCCCATGGAAAAAGAACACCAACTGATAACCCCAACCTTGTAGCTCTTGATTATTGAGAAAGGACTTGGTGTGACCAGCATGTCTGTCAAGACTTACAGACACTGGAGTTACAGCAAGAAATACTCAGAAGGCCTGAGTATTCTTTTGCCATACTTCAGCCCTGGTTGCCAGTGATTAACAGGGCTCTGTTAACAGAGCAAATTACATGGGATGGAAGATAGTGATTGTCTGAAAGATCATTGAAAATGCACAAATTAGATGCTTGGTTCAAGATCAAAATCTAGCCACTGTTTATTGTGTGTTTTGCAATCGGTCACTTACCTGCCATATCCATTGCACATTTGTGGGCTGGCCACAGTGTAAGAAGGAGCTTCCTCACTCAGAGAACCACTTTCCTAGCTCAGTCCATTCTGAGGTAGAACCCTTGACCATCTTCAAAAGAATTATCCTAATTCTTATCAAATCCCAGAATTGCAAGAGGTCAAAATATGTAATCCAGTTTGATACATAATATCATATTAACTTTAAAAGTTACTATCAAATGTAGTAAACAAACTTGGTTTTGGACTAATCAGTAGTAGAGTTGTTGTAATTCATAAAATATGGAAAGAGAGGTTGATTAATGATAATGTATTTTGACTGATATTAGTTTACAATACAATAGATTTTGTTTAAGCTATTGGAAATCTGTAAATGATAAAGTTTTGTAACCTTGGAAACAGATGTCTGTGAAGTCTTATGTGCTTTTCCACAGACATTCCATAGGAAGTATATTTGCCGAGCACTGATTACGTCAACGATGATCTGCCAGTCCCTGTCTTCAGTTGTATTCTTTATGATCTGTGCTATATAAACTTTTTATGGAGAGTGTGCGGAGTCAGTAGCTGAAGTACAATACTGTGTCTGACCATGAAAGAACTTCCTTATATCCCTTCTGTTACTGAGCAGAAGACAAAGGGAACTCAGAACTTTTAGCCACATAAAACATATTGAGGCATTTCTAAACAATAGAAATACTTATTTTTATAATAATTAGTAAATATCCCATATATCCTAATGCTAATAGAATCATATCAACCTGGAATTTAGCATTAATTATATCCTTACTAGTGATGTGTTCTCAAGAGAATTAATGTCTCATCTTATAGATCAAAGAAGAAATGCTTCTGGAGGAAGGCAGACACTGAATTCTACAGAGAATCTGACATACGGTCAGTATTCTAGCTTCATCTCTGTTGCTGTAATAAAATTCCCCGAATAAAAGCAATTAGGAGCAAAGTTTACTTTATCACACAATTTCAGGTTATAGTATATTATTTCAAAGAAGTCAAAGTGTCAGGCGCTCATAGTAGTTAGTCACATCACACCAAAAGTAAATCCAAGAAAATTAATGTGTGTGTGCTTACCATTCAGATAGCTTTATTTACTCTTATATAATCCAGGAACCTAAACCAAGAAAGACATTTGGAACCATTCCTGATAGAATGGTATAAATCCTAATGCAATAGACTTTACAGGGACCAAGAATATTTTTTATCATCAGCTTTACTGTGGGAAAGAAAGGAAGTCCCATGATCCCGTGCATTAAATTAGAACTGAGGAAAATAACTATTTGATTATGATTATACATTCATAATTTATATATTCTATGCCTTATTTATGAAAGTATAAAGGAATTACAACTTTCAAATAATATGAAAATTAATTTGGGTATTTCCTAAACAAAATGTACTTTTTAAATATTAAGCATAATTAAGTGGATCACTGCTATGTTAAAAAATGAATCATGTTATGGTTTGGACATAAAGTGTTTCCCAAATATTTGTGGGTGGAGACGTGACATGGGTTCCATTTTGTGGATGACTCTGACCTACTCAAAGGATCTAGCATCTGGAGCATCCACAGCCTGATGGAGCCAGAAGGAAACGGGGCATGGTTGCAGGAAATGGGTCACTGGAGCATGCTTTTGGAAACTTTCTTCCAATCCAGATTCCTCTATTTTTTTCTTCTTGAGAGCTTTCCTGAAATGAGGACCTTTGTTTCCCCACATGCTTCCTACCTTGATGCTCAGCCTCACTTCTGACCCAGAAATGATAGATCAAAGTGTTTATGGGCTGAAACCTCTGAAACCACGAGCCAAAACAAACCTTTTCTCCTTTAAACTGCTCTACAGAGATAAATGATAGCAGTGACAAAAGTCTTAACAAACAGATCCATATTAAAGGGTTTGATTTTTAAAATAATTAAAAAATGTAGTTGTTCATCAAAGTTTTATAGTAGCATTCTGTCAATGGTATGAATAACTTTAATCAGAAAAATGTTATTTACAGAGACAAATAGTCCTTTCAGTGCCACTCTTAAAGCTTACATTAAGATTCTGAAACAGAAAGGCAGATGGTGGTGGCACCTTCCTTAATCCCAGCAAAGGAATGACAAATGCTTGATGAGATAGATATTCTTTACGTGCTTTAAACGTTAGGCTATACAAATATGTATCTAAATGTAAATTGGCGTTCTGCAAGTATGTGCAGTCTTCATGGCATCATGATGTGATGGCAGGAGCAGGGTGAGAAAGTCTAACAATAGACCTATTTGTAGAATAGTGAAGCACTCTACCAACTATCTGCTTCTTTACCTGGGATGTGAGTGCAGCCCAATTTGGTGGAACTTCTGTCATGACTGAAGTAGTCTATGCTTCTCATCCATGTCAGTAGCTGTGAGCTACAGGTAACATGAAGTATCTATGAAATTATGTTTGTCTTGGTTCACTTCATTTGAATTAATTTTTGAAGGATTTTGTTTTGAGGGCAATTTTAGATTCACACACACAAACACACACACATGCATACACACACATATGTATATGTATATGTATATGTATATGTATATGTATATGTATATGTATATGTATATGTATATAATGGGTTGAATAGTATACACCAAGGGGTCAGAATTTGGGAAATAAGGGAAATACCAAGGAGTATGAGCACTGAATAACATGGTTAATATCAAACTGTGTGAAAGGTGGTTAATATGATATGTAACAAAGGGTATGAGTACTGGACCACATGAAAAAATAGCACAGGTTGTGTATAGTGTATATACTGGGCCACATGTTACACACTGAGTGAGGGAATGTTCACACTGTCTTCATAAGGGATTTTCCCACTATGCCCTTCCTCAGAAGCAAGTTAGAGTCTTTGTCCTCAGCATCCCTGTCAGAATCCTCTGACATACACTTGAATTGTGGCTTTGGGTTCTTCCTACAGGAAATCTGAAAGGCTGTTATCTCATGCTAATATTAGCAGTCTAGGTGGATCCTGCTGCTAAATCTTACAAAATGTGTTATGTAATGTGTTATGATTGGGTTCCCTTAAGGGTTTATCTCTCATAGTTGTGCACACAGAGCTTCCCACAATTTAATTGTAGTTGATTTCCTGGCCACAGCATTGATCCTATGGTGATGTTTCCTATGACATTTGCTTTGGTAAGATGTAAGTAAGTTCTTTTGTTTCTCTATTTTTCTAGACTTGTGTCACAGTTTCTTCTGTGTTCTTTCCATTTTTTGGGTAAATCATTGATTTTTAAATCTGTACTATACTTAATATTGCAAATGACAATTCCATATACCTTACATGTGAAAACTGAAACTCAAAGTCAATTTTATCAAATTTAAAAAGTTGCATGTAGCTAGTAATTATAATGTACAATTAAGAAGTATACATCTTGAAATAAATTTATATTTAATATTTTTATTCTGTCAAATAATATTTGATTTTTCCACAACCAAAGATGTTAGAAACCTGGTCTTATAGAATTGTTGTTAAATCTGAATTATTGAACCAAGACTGTGTCAAAAAATATAAAAATCATTAAAAGTTGGATAAGATAAATATATTTAAATTAAAGGATAAAGAAATAAAGAGCCTGGATTTGAAATTTCTGAAAACATATACGTTTGTGTGTTACAAGCACATTTTTCCCTGCCGGTCAGTTCCCACTGCCACACCAGCCCCCCAAAACACACTGAGACTCTGTATTTGATATAAGGCTGTTGGCCAGTTACTAATTCCTTATTGGCTAGCTCTATCTTAATTATTAATCCGTTTCTACTTATCTAAGTATTTCCACGTGGTCATCTTATTTGAGCGTGGCAGGCCAGCATCTTGCTTTCTCCATGCTCTCTATGCTGACTCCTCCCAACTACTTCCTCTTTCCTCCTCCTTGTCTCCTAGCCCCACCTATCATGCTTTCCCATTGGCCACAGTGCTTTATTCATTAACCAGTATGAGTTAATTAACAAAATATTATTAGTGACAAAATTGTATACTAAAGTTTAACAAAGACAAACACATTTAAGTCGCTTTACAGTGACAAACCATAGATATTTCTATTGAACAAAGGCAGAGCCACACAGCAAGTTTGCATTGTATAACCCCAGACAAGTCAATTCATTTTATAGCACCTTAATCAACAGAACAGAGAATATAATTACTCTATAAAACAATTATGAGCACTCAAATGAAAAACTGTGTGTGGAGGACTCAGTACCCCATACAACATAGAGCTGAAGCTTAGACCTTTATTTTCTCCTATAAAACTTTTCAAAGTTGATTGCAAAAGCACTGTTATTCACAACTTTATTATGATCTGGAGAACAGCCATTTGTTACTTTCTACTATTATATTTAATTCCATATATTTACGAAAATAAGTTTCAAACAACAACAATTAAAAGAAAAAAACCAGTGAATTAAAAATTATAGTCCCAAACAACACAGAGTTCAAAGACTGAACTAAAGGAAAATATTCTTCACCTACAAGGTCAAATCTTCCAAACCACAGATTTTCCCACCCACTGTTGGTGCTGGCAAGGAGATCCTAGCCTGCTTGTTTTTCTTTTCTGCTCTTCCCTCTTTAAGTATCTTTTCTCAGTCTTACCACTAGTAATGGCTATATTCAGCTTCTCCAAGGAGACTCTCTCTTTGGAGAAAGAATTTGGGGCAGCCAGGTTGAGGTTGCCCATGGCTTTGTGTTTCTGCAGACCTGCCAAATATGTAATAGTAACTTCCTACTATGTGTGGGCTGTGACCATGTGGGACAGGTTTCAGAGTAGGCTGTATGGGGGTCCATGCTTACCATAATCATCCCATTTCATTGCTCAAAATGTTCTTGGAAAGTCTTGTAAAGCCTTCAAAAGCTAAGAAACAGCATGGATACATACCCTTGCAACATGCATTGGCATGTTTGCAAGCTTGTGAAAAGAATTGGGGAAAGTAGAATGGACTTGCAAATGGTTATACAGCACCTACAACAACAAATGCCATTGGGTTGAGCCCAGACTCAAACTGATATGAATTTGTGTGTGTGTGTGTGTGTGTGTGTGTGTGTGTGTGTGTGTGTGTGTGTGTGTGTGTGTGCATGTTTATTTGTGTGCAGGCATACATTTGTGTACAGATGCATGTTTATGTACTTACATGTCAGCTTACATAGGTGCCACACACCTTGTTTTTAAAGGCATGGGTTCTCACTAGCTTTGGCCTTGTAAAGTAGACTAGGCTTGCTAGTCATCAACCTCCAGATATCTGCCTATGTCTTCCTCCTCAGCACTAGGATTTTAAGCATGGGCTACCATGATTATCTTTTTATGTGCATGTTGATTGAACCCAGGTTGGCAGATGTGCAGCTCAAACATATTACTCTTTAGCCCATGTTTTAAAAGAACTAAACAAAAACAAAAACAAAAACAACAAATAAACCCTAGGTTCTATCTACTTTCTTTTTGTAGGAACCATGTCATGAAAACTACTGGGGACACCACTTGTGGAGGGGATGTTTACTGAAACTTTATAGTATTTGTTTTCTTAATTTGTGGACATAAATCAGCATAATTTAATCAGAATAAATAAATAAAAATGCCACGAAAGTGCTAAATTGTGAGTATGCATGTAAAAATGTACTCTGGTTTATACTTATGTGCAGATATGTCTCTAATGAGGGACACAGAATGGCTGCTTTTTGTCACAACCTTTTCCAGTATTAATCCCTTTTACATTTAAAAATACATGCTTCATTTTCTAGTATCTTGAAAACACATGATGAACACAGAATTTATGCTTACACTAAAGGCTCAAAAGGAAAATTCAATCTTTTAAGTTACAGTGCCCAGGCAGTCATTTTTCCATATTTCTCTCTGTTTGCTCTACCTCTGGAATGTTCTAAGGAATGCCTGTTGAATGATTTGCTGCTGATATTTTTTTTCTTCAATTTTCTTCAGATTTTATTGCATTCACAGGGAAATATGAAATCACTAAGTTATCTTATCCACAGATTTATTCAGAAATGAAGTGTTTTTTACTTAATGGAAAGATTGCCCTCTTTGTCTAAGAAACTTTTTCATCCTAGGAAAAAAATAAATGCAGCCAACACCAATTGTAAGCCACCTTTCAAACCCCTGGTTCAATTTCAGCTGCAGCACTGGAAATTCAATCACGTGTCCCTGGTGTATAGTGGGGTACAGTGATGCCTCATTTATCAGGCATTGTTAAGGCTGAGGCATGCCATAGAAGAGAAATGTCCAGATACTTGAATCTTTATACTTAATGCATAAGTTAAAATTATGAAAAAATTAAGCATACTTAAAATATTACATATTGCTTTTCTAGGCAATGTGTCCTGAACACAATTTAATCAAGTTTGAAACTGAGCTTTCTCACTTACTAGTTATTTGACTTTGGCAAGTTACTAAAATCCAGCTCAGCCACTTACTAGCTTTATAATTTTGGCAAATTAGTTAGCCTCTGTTTTCTCATCTGTCAAGCAGAGATAATTATACCTATGTCACAGCCTGAATTAGCTAATCTATATAAAACACCCCATAAACTGCCTAACACATAGTAGACCTACCCACTATAGCCGGCTGGCCCCACTGTAGACTCCTTGGCCAGACGCTCTGGATCTGAATGCTGCCTGAGCACTTTCTGAGCAAGTGAACTGAAGCATCTTTTTAACATAATCTTTCTTTATTCTGTGCCTCAGTTTATACATCTGTATAATGGAGATGATGCTACCATGTGAAGAATGAATAAGAGCCTTATGCAAACTACAAAATGGTGTTCAGTAAAATGAGCTATTATTAACAAAGACTTTCTAAGTAATAAAAATACCTTCAGAGGTTTCTTGTTTGTTTGTTTGTTTAGTGTGTGTGTGTGTGTGTGTGTGTGTGTGTGTGTGTGTGTGTGTGTGTGTGTGTGTGTACATCCATTGCATGTGTGTTTGTATATTTATGCAGGATATTGACTTTCTCTTTTTGGTCTCTTTTGTTTTATCTCACAAATATGTTGTTAGAGATTAGCCAAAAAATATTTTCTCATATAAGACAATATTCATTTCTATTCTTTTAGAGTCATTGCTAATTTAGTAACCCCTTCCTCACTTCCTTGTGAAAACATCACCCTCATCTCAGTTACATACTGGAGAAAAGCTGAGATGGCTGGAAAATTAATGCTTTCCTTAGAGACTGACCATACTGCACCATTGATGGTCCAGCAAGAAATTGGTATCATTGTGACAGGTGGTAAAATGAAGCTGCAGCAACACATAAAATAATGTCTCAGCTCACACACAGTAGTGAACTTGGATTAATGCAGAAAGTGACTGACTGAAAGGCCACACATCTCCCAACGTAAGACTAGATGAAACTCAAAAGACATTCACGTGAAAACCACATTTCTCCTTCTGAGCCATGGCACACTTATCACCCTAGAACTCCTCATAATATCTATTTGATTCTACTTTGTACACCAGGTTTACTTCTTTACACAGAGTGTATGGATCAGAAGTTGTATACAGGAATAAGGGTTGGTGGATGGCTAGCCCAGATTGTCTACACAGATGTGTATGAGGCAACCTTTTAGCAACTGAGTAGAAGCCAGTACTCGGATAATAGTGGGTATCAGAATATTTAGGTGGGCTGTCACTAAGTATAGTATAGATGTGAGTTCACCTGTTGATTCAAAGCAAAAAGCAGAAAGAGCTAAGTGTGAATGGCCTAGTTTCTGAAATCTCAAAGTTTTTCTTATTGACAGACCTCATCCAAGACCACATCTCCTAATCCTTCACAAAAAGTTTTACCAACTCAAGACCAAACATTCAAACCTATAACCTATAGGAGTCATTTTCATTCAGATCTCTGTTTTCACCAAAAGTAAATAAGGGTTTCAGGTTCCTGCTTAGATCCTCCTGAAGAATGGGGACTGCATTTTGGGGAGTTTGCAAGCAGACCAGCCCATCAGGAGTCTGCCAATATCCTAGTACCATCTACACCTGTGGGAGGAGTCCAACTACTGCCCACTGGCAGAGTAGAGCCATAGGAGTATTGAACCTGCTTGCATCCACCGGAAGAGTACCATGGTCCTGTACCCACCAGGAGAAGGGGAGACAATACCAGTACACACTGGAAGAAGGGATGGGTAGACAACAGTATAAGAACACAGTCAACAACAGAAAGATCAGGAAGATGCTACCAGAGTCTAGGGACTCCACACCAGGAAGACCTAAACATCTAGAGAACGACCCTAAAAAACAACTATATAATAATAGAGACCCTCAAAGAGGTCTTTGAAAACCCCTTAAGGAAATGGAAAAAAAAAACAAAAGAAATTCTAGAAATGGAGGAAAAGTCAACCCCAAAATTGCAAGAAACAATTCAAACAGTGCAGGGCTTGAAAGCTGAAATACAAACACACACACACACACACACACACACACCACCACCACCACCACAACCACCACCACCACCACCATATTTGAGGGAATATTGGAAATAGAAAAACTGGGCAAATGATCAGGAACTACAGATGCAAGGATAACCAACTAAATACAAGAGATAGAAGAAAGAATTTTAGGCATCAAAGATACTGGGAGAAATTTATAAGTCCAATAGAGCCCTGACACAAAATATCCAGGAAATATTGCATACCTTACCAAGGCCCAATTTAAGAATGATAGGTATAGAAGAAGGTAAAGAATCCCAACTCAAAGATGCAGAAAATATATTCAGCAAAATCATAGAAGAAAGGTTTCCCAACCTGAAGAAAGACATGCCAATGAAAGTACAAAAGGTTTACAGAACACCAAATAGAGTTAACCACAAAAAAGTCCCCTTGCCACATAATAATCAAAATCACAAATATACAGAATAAAGAAAGAATATTAAGAGCAACAAAGAAAAAAAGGCCAAGTAGCATATAAAGTAAACCTATTAGAATTACACCTGACTTCTCAATGGAAACCCTGAAGGCAAGAAGGTCCTGGATAGATATTCTAACAATACTAAGGGATCATGGATGCCAGCCCAGACTACTATACCCAGAAAAGCTTTCAATGGAGAAACCAAGATATTCCATGACAAAACCAGGTTTAAACAATACATACCAACTAATCTAGCCATACAGGAAGTTCTGGAAGGAAAACACCATCCCAAGGAAGACACCTACAAGAATAACATTCCTCAATATTAATTGTCCTAATTTACCTATAAAAAGACACAGGGTAATATAATGGATCAAGACAGAATCTATCCTTTTGCTGCATACAAGAAACACACCTCAACTTCAAAGACAGATGTAACATCAGAGTTAAGGGTTGGGAATATATTTTCCAATCAAATGGAACTAACAGAAGTCATAGCCCAATTGGGGTTAACAGATATTAATAGAACATTTCATCCAAACACAAAAGAATATACCTTCTTCTCAGCTCTACATGAAACCTTCACTAAAATTTATCACATTCTTGGCAATATAGCAAACCTCAATAGGTACAACAAAACTGGAATAACCTCCTGTATCTTATCAGACCACCATGCTTCAAAGTTAGAATTAAAGATTTCAGAATCCATACAAAGTCATGAAAATTTAAAAATGTGGAATTGCACCATTCCTGGATCATGAAGGTCTTCCTAGAATTCAATGAGAATGAAGACATGACATATTCAAACTTATGGGACACTAAGAAATAAGTGCTAAGAGAAATTTCATAGCACTAATTGCCCACATGAAAAAAACTGGAGAATTAACAGCATAACTGAGAGCTCTAGAACAAAAAGAAACAAACTCACCCTGGAGAAGTAGATGCCAGGAAATAATCAATTTGAATGCTGAAATCAATAATGTAGAAACTAGGAAAATGATACAAAGAATCAATGTAAAAAAAATAGTTGGTTCTTCAAGCAAATCAACATAAGAAAAACCTTTAACCAAAGCAAATGACAGGGGGAGAACATGCAAATTAACAAAATCAGAAATGAAAGGGGGGCATAACAATGGACAATGAGGAAATCCAGAGAATCCTAGCACCATTCTTCACAGACCTCAAAAGAGAAATACTCAACTTTATATGAAAAAACAAAAGACCCATGATAGCCAAAACAACCCTATACAATAAAGAAACTTTACTATAGAGCTATAATCCTAAAAACAGCTTGGTATTAGCACAATAATAGACAGGTAGACCTGTGGAATTAATTTGAAAACCCTGATATTAACTCACACACCTATGAACACCGGATTTTTGACAAAGGAGCTAAAATTATACAATAGAAAAAAGAAAAATCATCTCCAAAAAATGGCACTGGCATAACTGGATGCTGATGTGTAAAAGACTGCAGATAGATCCATATCTATCACCATGCACAAAACTTAAATTCAAACGGATGAAAGACCTCAAAATAAATCTAGCCACACTAAACCTCTTAGAAAAGAAAGTGGGAGGTACCCTTGAGCTAATTGGTATAGGAGCCCACTTCCTGAACAAAACATCAGTAGCACAGATGCTGAGATCGACAATTAATAAATGGGACCTCCTGAAATGGAAAAGCTTCTATAAGGCAAAAGACACAGTCAATAAGACAAAATGGCAGCCCACAAAATGGGAAAACATATGCACCAACTCCACATATGACAGAAGGCTGATTTCCAAAATATACAAAGAATTCGAAAAGTTCACCAAATAATCTAATTAAAAAGTGGGGTACAACACGAAATAGAGAATTTTCAATAAAGGAATCCAAAAATGACTGAGAGACACTTAAGAAAGTGCTCAACATCCTTAGCCATCAGAGAAATTCAAATCAAAACAACTCTGAGATACAATCTTACACCTATAAAAATGGTTAAAATCAAAAACAGCAAAGACAGTTTATGGTGAAGAGGATTTGGAAAAAGGGTCCACTCCTCCACTGCTGGTGTGAGTGCAAACTTGTACATCCACTTTGGAAATCAGTAAGATGGTTCCTTCAGAAAATGGGAATCAGTCTACCTCAAGATTCAGCAATTACACTCTTAGGCATATACCTAAAAGATGTCCATTTATACAAGGACATCTGATCAACTATGTTCACTGCAGCATTATTTGTAATAGCCAGAACTTGGAAGCAACCTAAGTGACCCTCAACTGAAGAATGGATGGAGAAAATGTAGTAAATTTATACAATGGTGCACTACTCAGTGGAAGAAAAATGATGGAATCTTGCAATATCCAGGCAAATGGATCAAAAAAGAAGAAGCCATCCTGAGTGAGGTAATCCAGTCACAAAAAGACAAACATGGTATGTAATCACTCATATATAAATTTTAGACATAGAGCAAATGATTACCAGCCTACAATCTATACCACCAGAAAAGCTGGGAAACAAGGAGAACCCTAAGAGAGATATACATGCCCCCCCATTAGAAGGGGAAATGGACAAGATCTCCCAAGCAAATTGGGAGCATAGGGGGAGGAGATATGGAGTTAGGAGGAAGAGGAGGGAAGAGGTGGACATGAGGGAGCAGGAAGATTGAGTAAGGGAAAGAATAAAGGAGGGCAAGAAAAGACATACCATAATAGAGGGAGCCATTATAGGTTTTAAGAGAAATCTGGCACTGGGGATGTGTCCAGAGATCTACAAGGATGGCCTCAAATAATCTAAGCAATAGTAGAGAGGCTACCTTAAATGCTCTTCCCCAATAGTGAGATTAATGACTACAGTATATGCCATCCTAGAGTCTCCGTCTAGTAACTGATAGAAGCAGAAGCAGACACCCACAGCTAAACACTGAGCAGAACTCCTGGACTCCAGTTGCAGAGAGGGAGGAGTGATGAGTAAAGGGGTCAACCCAGGCTGGAGAAACCCTAATGGAAGGTCTCATGCTCTGTGGGGAGCAGAAAGGGGAGGGGGTGTGGGTTGGTGTGGGGACAGAGAAGGAAGGTAGGAAGGTTGGGTGTGGGAATTGGGATTGACATGTAAAACAAGCTTGTTACACATTTAAGTAAAAATAAATATGACAGAAGAAAATAAATATAATAATGTAAAACAGAAAGGTTTGCATATTAATTAGGACCTTAAACATAACTGAGTGTTATTATATGTAGTCAATAGAAAGATTGAAGTAGACAGGTTGACAATGGAAGATCCTAGTGGCATTATAGTTCTGTATCACTCACTTTAAGTGAGAATGTAATAATCTAATTGTTCATTAATGTGGAATGTCTAAAAGGCTGGTGTGCATGGTGTGCATACATTTAAATATCACTGTAGGTGCATTAAAAGTTAACTCCTGATGCAAACAACATCTCAGTAGTACATTACTGAGATAAGGAGTTTAAATGAGCAAATGACACATATTATTTGGTTCTAGTTACACACATATTAGAACAGTCAAACTACTCTATGTTTACAAAAATTAAGACATGATTGTGGTGAACATTTGTGGATACTTTTGGAAATCACATAAATCAATAATTTACAATGAAGGTCATAATTTGCATGACTGTGTCTAAGGCTAAATTTTTTGGAGGGAAGGCAGAAATTTCTTGAGTGAAGGATATTTCCCTGGCAGTAGAGAAAGCCCCTTTGATTTGACACTGTATTTTAGGAATTCCTAAAATGATGTCTAGATATATTAAACTGTTACAGCTAGACACCCTTGATTATTACATGCTAAGGCTGTGGACCCCAGTACAAACTCCAGGGTCTTCATTTGGCACCAGAGAGTCATTCTTCAAAAGAGCAGTTGGCATTGAAGGGACAAATATTAACTGAGGACCAGAGAGGAAAATCTGAATGGTTAACTTTTGTTAAACCTCCAGGGTTTTCCTACAACTTGGAGAGGGGACATGTGAAGTTAATGGGACTGAATTACAGAGTCCTTCTAAGTGAAATAGAGACAAGGTGTCATGTCCTAGCTCTCCCACCATAAGTTTATATTAAAAACCTAGCTTTATCTACGAGGAATTATGTTGTAGGTAGGCAGGTTATATATTTGGCCTGGAGGACAAATACTTTGGGAAATGCACCGAGCTTTTAAAAAGTTGATCTCAGCTCAATACAAAGATTTCCTAAGGGAACTGAGGAGCCATCAAGGGTCATGTGTTCACCAGAAGGCACACATACATGCTCAGGTCTGCTTAAATTGTCTATCTTCCTTGCAAATTAATACATGGTGTTTGGAAATAACATAAAAACTTTCCTAAACATATTCCGGAATTATTGGCTTCCTTTGTGTAGACATCTATAGCTTCCAGAAATTTGGTAGCATTTAGAATGTTAAATAAATGACATTTTCTACAAATGCTGCCAAGAAATGTTTAATAGCAAGTTCACACAGATCAGGCATTCAACCTGCAAACTCGTTGATGTTTCTTTGTTCTTTTGAGCACTCTACAGTGAAGTAGAATGAGGAAATTCCATGAGGTAAATGCTACATTATGCCATTGGCACAAGTATGTTAGTTTATTTGCTGAGCATGGGGATCTTAAGTCCTCAGTGCCAGTCATCATACTGAAGGGTTCAACCAAAAATTGAATAGCTCATAAGCAGAAGCAAAAGCGATAAATATAGATCATCTGACAACTAACACAGACACACACACACACACACACACACACAAAGAGAGAGAGAGAGAGAGAGAGAGAGAGAGAGAGAGAGAGAGAGAGAGAGAGAGAGAGAGAGAGAGAGAGAATTTGCTTTGGGAGTATTAGTCTATTACTTAACACTAGGCAAGAATAAAGATTTAAGGCATTAAATTGTCTGTAACAATCATTCTGTAGGGTGGGATTCTAATGAATCTTATGTTCAAAGTCACAGTGCACTATTCCCAGGCTAAGTAATGTCTGTTAGGCTCCTTTAAATTAACTATTTGTCACCAGGGAATTATTAAATACATCACATGTGTTTATCACTTTATCATGAAGAAACTTCAAGCAATTAATCAGAAGTAGAAATAATAATTACTTCATGAGACAGTGAGTCTTGCTCCCTGTAAGTACAGAGACTGTGCTGACAACTGTTAGGGTCTGCTCATCTCATTCTAAAATGCTGCTGTCCAAGATCATATATATAATTAGTGGCGAAATTGGGGCTGTGAAGTAACTTCTCTTTTGCTCAGTTTTTCTTTTAGGTCAACTTAAAGGATTCATAAGTAATTGAATGCATAATCATTTATATTAAGTTTTATAATAGGGACACCCACTACTTTTCATATGGAATATTATTTAAATGTCTCCTTAATATTATTCTCATTTTGTGAATTTCATGATAGAGTTTATAGTCTTACATCTTTTTAATTTGGAGGTATTTGTAGGTCACATTTTATATAAAAATGAACAAAATTAAGGTATTAATCATCCCCCAACTCTTAGTAGGGTTTGTTCAAGACTGTTGTCAGCCTGATAATATCAGACTTTGCCTGCCATTATTTCTGTAGTAACTTTTATTATCTGAAATTTTAACAACACTGCCTGTAAAATACCAAAATCTTACTTTTTCCAGGTTCAACTTGTGAATTGTGGTATGTTCAGCTCAGATTAAAAGGCTGCTTGAGGAAAATTTATCTTTTCTGGTAACTTCAAAATCTAGATTTAAGCATGTCAATTTCAACTTTAGAACATAATGGAAAATAAATGTTACATGTAAATCATATTCTTGGTTTTGCCACCACTTCAATATAATTCAAATAGCTTCAATTTTACAGTGAAATATAAACAATTTCTTTTATGAGATTAAAAAATATTATTCCAGAGAGAAGCAAACTTCTAGTTATTATAAGATGACTTTTCCAAATCTATACTGATGAACCCTGGTCCTGTCAACACCTTCAACATTGAGGATGGTAAAAACAACAAAAGGAACATACTGTTCTGTGGAGTCAAGTCAGGAAATGTAATAGGATTCTCGTTTGTCATAGCTGACCATATAATCTCAATTTTTACAGCTAAATAAAGGTCAAACCTAATGTTTCCTTTCTGGGTCTGAGAATATGAGATGCATTGAATGGGTTAGGGAGTTGGAATACCAAGTACCATTTATGAACTGAAGAGTTGCAAGAGTACTTAATTAGAAATCTAAAAGTTCTTTAATGATTGCAATTGTTTTTATTTTCTACGTTTATTTGATGAGACAGACAGACTGAAACACATGCATGCAAGTACAGAAGTAAAGAAGACATGCGCACGCTTGTGCGTGCACGTGCGTGCGCACACACACGCACACACACACACACACACACACACACACACACACACACACACACACACACACACACACACACTGACTCTGATCATTCTTCTTGAGAGTAGAGGAGCAGTGTGATTTATCTCTGCAACTTAAGTTCCCTCGCAGGGCATCAGTGAGTGACAGAGAATGAATCATTGGCCATATGAGGTTACTAACTGTTCTGTTTATGCTGAATAATTCTGGACAAATCAGTGCTCACAACACACTGGTTTTCCTGCTAATCTACCCTTTCTCCTCCTTTATGACAGACATTAATGACGAACACCTCAAATTATACTCTAAGATAAAATGTACATTTATTTTTAAAACTCTGTTCTTGGGGAGAAATTGCCTTCGGATTCCTAGGGTAAAGCAGATTTGCTTAAGTTTTCTGATGTTATTGCAACTAGAATATCACATAATTCAGCTTGCAAAGTGGAGGTAGAAAGGAAGTTATAACAGGAATTCTAATTGGTCTTAGTAATATAAGCACACAGTCAGATATTAGGGGATGAAAGCTGAAAGATCAGAAAAGCAGAGCGGTCAGCCACAAGAGTTTTTACCACTACAAAATCTTCAGACTGAAAAGAGAGTGATCTCCTGTCTCCTCCCATCTATATTCCTCTCTCTGCCCCTCCATCTCACTTCCTGTCTGTCTGTACAGACCTCCAGACCTCTGTGATTAGCAAGTGGCTAGCTTCACCCTCTGATCTTCGGCAAGCTTCGTTTGTTATACAAACAAGATGTCACTAAAGAAAGTACCATAAAATGTACATATTTTATGAATGTAATACATCGAATTTTTCCAAAGTTATACAATTTGTAATCACTATATTTGTCAAGATAGAAGACATATTCATCAACATAAAAATCCCTGCAAACTGTTTCCACCATTCCAACAATGTACAACCACTGTCCTGATTTCTACCTCCAAGGCTCACCTTTGATGTAGATTTGCATATATAAGTTGAAAATTATTTTATATACAACGTGGTGGTTAATCATTGTTAACCTGACTGTATTTAGAAGAAACTATGGACCATACCACTAGATATGTCTGTGATAAAGAGTTTCCACTGAGCAGGGAAGACATACTGTGAATATCGGAGAAAGCATTTTACTGGCTGGGGTATTGGACAAAGTAAAAATGAAAGAAAGGAAATAAAGTTGAACATCAGCATAAGTGTCTTTGCTTCCAACTAAGGATGTAGTGTGACCACTATCCTCAGAATCTTGCAAACAGGGTATGATGGATGTGCCCACAAATTGTGAACCAAATGAATGTTTACTTCTATAAATTGCTTTTTATTGCTTTTTTGTCTTGGCAATGAGAAAAGCAAGCATACACTTTTCTGTCAGTCTAACCCTGCCCTTAAACCTAACCTAACATTCACATAACCCTAACTCTAACCTAATCCTAACCCTAAGCTAACACTAACCCTAACACTAACCTAAACCTAACCACAATATTTTTTGATCATTGCTCAATCTTTGACATTCATCCCATTTTAGCTGATATTTCTACATAATTTCTGAGTAAGATAACATTGCCATATTTATTATTTATATAATTTATTGTAAATATTCATTGGTTATGTCTAGCATTGAATTGTGACTATTATGAAGTAAGTTGTGGATAAGTGAGAGGGATCATCAGGTGAATGTTCTTGATTCCAAATAAGGTAATCTGAGCTTGACTTAGTAATCATCTTGGAGTAAGGGAAGAACCCATGCCTGCATTTGTCTTCTGACCTACACACACACACACACACACACACACACACACACACACATGCATGCACGCACGTACACTCGCACACATATAAACACAATGACACCCCACACATTCAGAGAAACATAGAGACAGAAAGACAATGGTAATCAATGAAGAGGTGCTAAGAATTTAGAGTTGTTACACATATTCTCATACTTGGCTCTTTGTAGAAACAAAACTTCACTTAGGCAAATGCACAGACAGGAAGTTTTAAGACCATTAAGTTTTTAAGAAAATAATTCTTCATATCATGGTAGGAACACTATACAAACTCACCATAAAAGCATAACTGAGTTCTAGCTGTTCTAAATCCTGTCTGACATTTGAAGCATGTGTGTGTGTGTGTGTGTGTGTGTGTGTGTGTGTGTGTGTGTGGTACAACTAATTTTTATGTACAGTTGCTTTATCAATGAATTCAACTAACTTCTCAGTGTAAATATTAAACTTTTTTTCTGTGCAATCTTTCTGTAATTATTCCCTGAGATAAAGACTATTTACAAAGTACTTACGTTATGCTAGATATAATACATATTCAGGGATGATTTAGTATATTTAGGCCATTATGCACAAATGTCAAGTCATTATGTATAAGGGATCTTTACACCATTGTCCTAGAATCATTCCCTTTATTTAAGAAGTGGCTGGATTTAATTTTGTTAATTTTAGCATTTTCAGAGCAGTATCATGTTACATTGGTTACATTGCTTATTCACTACATCCCCGATGCTGTGGCTATGATCATCACATAACCTTATAAAAAGTATTTAGTTGGTTTTGTTAAACTTTATGTGCATATTACTATGTGATTTGTATTATTCCATCACTCTACCCATGCCTCTTCCCCTCTCCTTCCTTCAACTGAATAATGATTTCCATTTTGCTTTCATGTTTACACGCACATTACAAAACATCTAAATGCATTTATGTCTTTCTTAGATCCTCCTTACCATCTCTTGTCCTCCCTTTCTGACACAAAGCTCCTAATCTACTTTTATGTCACAGTTAGACCATGGACATGGAGTGAATAAATATACAATATTTAACTTTTTTAGTATTTCTTATTTTATTTGGCATGTGTATCTCCATCCACATCAATTTTTCTGCAGATGACAAGACTTTCTTCTTCTCGTGGTAAATAAATCTCCATTTTGTATATATAATACATTTCCTTTATCTAGTTGCCATTTATACTTAGAGTTGTAAACAAATGCTGAAATAAACATGGATGTAGGTTTATATCTGTTGTATGCTGACTTAGACACATTTGAGTATATACTCAGATGTTGTAGAGCTAGATCATATGGTGGTTTTGAATTTTATGGGCAACATTCATACTTACTTTCATGGTGACTACATTAATTTACATTCCCATGAACCATGTAAAAGTCTTCAGCTTTACCAGTATTTGTTGTTTGTTTACTAATAATAGTCATTTGACTCAGCTGAGATGGAAAGTCTACATAGTTTGATTTCCATTTACCTGATAACTAATGATGATGAATATGGTTTTCATGCATGTATTGTTGAATTTCACATTTTTACCTAAGAAGTATCTATTTGAGTCATTAGTCAATTTATTGACAAGATGAATGCTTTATGAATGTTTATTATCTTCAGATGTTAGATATTAACCCACAACAGATGTTTAGTATACCTTCATGCTGGTGATTGTCAATTTATTTTGCAGAAGTCATTTTAGTAAATGCAACAGTGTTTTCAGTTACTGCAATCATTTACAGTGCTACAAGACTGCTTTCCAGAAATGTCTTGTTTATGATTCTATGTTAAATATGTTTGTGTGTTTTTTCTGTAACAGTTTAAGAGTTTTGGCTCCCATTTGAGGAACTTTATATCATTTTGCTGTGAGGATAAAAGACAGAAGTGTAGTTTTCTTTTTCTGTGTGAATATCTAGTGTTTGAGGAGAATTTGGTGAAGAGGCCTTTCCTCTCCTTATATCTTTATCAAAATTTGGTAATTATACCTTGTAGGTTTATGTTCTGGCCTTCTATACTCTTGGTAAAGCTGTCTGTTTTACATAGCTTATGGACAATATTACTATGAATCTGTGGTGGTATAATTTGAAATAATTTGTAGCAAATTCAGTATTATTCTTTCTGCCTAGCATTGCTTAGGCTCTTCAAAGTCTTTTGGACTTCCATATGAATTTTAGGACTGATTGTCTATATTCCCATGAAGAAAGACATTAGACCTTTGCAAGATCATACCAGATAGAAATCCCAGTAAAGGGCTGTTTGTTGGTGGTAATGATGAAGTGCCACCAGACATTGAGCATCTATTGGCAATTGAAGGCTGTAGAGAGGGGAGAGTCAGTTTTCTCAGGGATGCAGCTCTTGAGAGACTGCCTTTGTTCTTCTAGATGTACTGATGCCCATAGATTCAGTGAGTTAAAAACAAACAAACAAGCACAAAATTGGAATATAACAGTAGAGGAGAATAGGAGAGGACTAAAGGGAACAGAAAAAGGGGGTACTCAACCAATGTTATATTCATGTATGTAATTCTTAATAAAAAATTGACTTTTGGAGTTTTTTTCCTGGTGTTTTTCTGATTTTGGGGGTGGATTCAGTAATTGAGAAGTTAAAAGCCTTAAATCAACCATGTTGCTTTGTTCCTTCATATCCCCATGTTTCTGTACTGCAGTTTGTGTGTATATTGAAATAAACATTACTTCCAACTTTTGGAAGTCTTTGGGGGGATAAAGCCTCCCTTCCTACATTTCCCAGAGAGGAGAAAATAGACCTTTGCATCTGTGGAGCAAACTTGAACCACACCAGACACAGAGATACATTTTATATACATTAAAGCCAATATCATATCAAACATGAGCACAGAAACAGAATAAAATACAAGTCCTGATGGAATGGAAAGAGGGAATGGGGCAGAGCCAGGGTGAGAGGAAAGAAGAATCTAGCTTTTACAAAGCAAGGAATGGGCAGAAGGAAGGGGGAGGATTTTAGGAATAGAGGGATGGAAGAACAAGTGGTTAAAAAATAATTACAATATTGAAACTAGGAAACAATCATCCTGAGTGAGGTAGCCCAGATCCGGAAGGACAACCCTGTGTGTATTCACTTATAAGTGGATATTAGCTGTAAAATAAAGGATAACCATATTATAATTCACAAACAAGGAGTGTTCATGGAGTGAAGCCCAGATCTCCCTGGGAAGCGGAAATAGAAGAAATTCATGTGCAGGCTAGGGGTGGGTGGGGATGGTAACATGAGGGATCAGGTGGGGGTGGGGAGCAGGGAAGTACTTAGAGAGCCAACTGCAAAGGGGGTCATTTCTTGGCCAGGTAAAAATCTGGTGCAAGGGGAACACTCTTAGGAACCTACAAGAATGACCCCAGCTAAGACTCCCAACAAAAGGAAATATGTAGTCTGACTTGTCCATCTCCTATGACTAGGCAAGATTTCCAGTGGAGTGATTGGAGTACCAATTTACCACAACCCTTTTCCTACAGTCTGTTTTGCCTATGGGATTTGCTGGGATAAAGGTGACACTGAGGTTTTGGGAGTGGCCAATCAATGACTGGTCTAGCCTGACACCCATGCTGTGAGAAGAAGCCCATTCCGAATAATGCTTGGAGTGCCAGGACCCAGAGACTGGGCACCCCAGAGGTACTTAGAATAGAACTGAACACAATTGGAGAAAAAAGGTCAATGTAATGAGACCTAACAGTATTCTGCTATACTTATAGATTGGTGCCTACCCCAAATAGTCATCAGAAAGGCTTCATCTAGCAACTGGTAGAAACAGATGGAGAGACCTACAGTTAAACACTAGGCCAAGTTCCAGGAATCCTGCTCACGTGAGGGAGGAAGAATTTTAGGAACTGAGGGAAGGGGGGTCAATGGCTCCATAAGAAAACCCATGGAATCAACTAACTTGGGCTCATAGGAACTCACAGAGATTGAACCGACAACCAGGGAGCCTGCATGGACTTGACCTAGACATGCTTCATATATGTTACAGTTGTGTAACTTGATCTTCTTATAGGACTCCTGACAGTGAGAGCAGGGTTACCACTGAGTCCTTTGCTCCCTTTTGGAACCTTATGGCTCATACTAAGTTGTCTTGCCAAGCCTTGAGACTGAGGTGCTCAGTCTTAAACTTAGTATGTCATGTTTTGTTAATATTCATTGAAGGCCTGTCCTTTTCTGAATAGAATTGGAGGAAGAATGAATGGGGGTGGTAGTGGAGGAAGACATAGCAGAAATGGTGCGGGGGGGTGTGTGAAGCTGTAGTCTGAATGTAAAATTTAAAAAAAAAAAATCCTTCACAAGAAAGAAAACATGTACAAGCAAAACCGCACAATAGAGAACAAAAAACTATAAGCTGCTTTAAAGAATAAAATAAAAGTAATTGTTAATTCATTGTTTTCTGTTCTCACACATGAAGGAAGAGATCTTCAGGACCAGGATTTACCCTACTTGTGTGCCTGTCAGCCTTTTTCTACCAGGACTGCCTGGCTTAGATTTTGATGTCACTTTTTCTTCTCCTCAGTGCATGCCACATGCCTTGCGTCATAGCTCTTTGTTTCCCCATGATTTTAGAGTCCTGTTGCCCCTTTTATGACTTCATTTTCCCCTTCTCTCTCCTGGAATAGAATCAATTCCTGGTTTTCATACTCACCATATTACACAGAAGCACGTTCTGATCACACCCATCTGGCCTCAAAGTGAGGAAATGATCTTTAGATGAGACAGATAGCAGGGAGAACCATAAGGCATCTTTTAGAAGTATATTTTTTCTCTCTTTGCCTTTTTAACATGTTTATGGTGCCAAATGGTCGGCCCTGAGAACATATAAAAGTAACATTATATGGACTGACCATAATCATATATTCATACAATAACAAGTAGTGAAATAGAGATCATGAATTTGAAGGAGGGGTAGTTGGGAAGATTGGGCAGAGGAGGAAAGGAAATGAAGACACTTTGTAATTTTAATCTCAAAACTAAAATTATAAAAGATGAAAAGATGTTTATATCCTCACTACGTAGTCTACCTGTGACTTAGAATTCCCAAGGTAGACAAGACCAGCCTTGAATTTGTAGCAATCTTCTTGGCCCATCTCTCAAGTGCTGTGTTAAGTGCTTATGTCACCCTGCACAGCACTGTGTCCTTTCATAATTGTTTGTGGTTTTGTTTTAGTCTCCGAGTTTGTGTGACATTATCAAGATTCCTTTGGCTATTCTAGCTTTTTATATTTTAATGAAAGAATTTATAACAGTTTTCAACACATAGGAGATCTTGCATAAAATTGTAGTGAGTGTATAAATAACCCTGAAGAAGAACACACAACTGTACACCCATGTTAGGTACTATTCCTTCAGTGTGTTACCTTTTCCAACAAAGAGGCCTCGTGTATTTATTTCTAGCAATTTTGTGTCATTGTGGATGAAACTGATTTTTAATTGATTTAAATTACATTTTAATGATTATCATTCAGTATTGTAATTGAACTATCTATATATTTTTGATTGTTGATACTGAATTCTATTTTTTCATATTGCCAGGAAACACATCCCATTTTATATAAAGCTTTGAAACTTTTGAGGGACTTTTGTCACAATGTATTATTTCTCTCAGTAAATGTTTTGACTGACCTTGAAAAGATATAGTTATGTTTTGAAGTTTCTAGGTCTTTAGATGTGACAGCTACATTCCACTAAATATTCGTTCCCTTTAATAATTGGTATGTTGAAATCATGACTTCTATATGATAGAAGGTAGTAACAAGTAGATGTCTTTGGAAAATAATTTGTTCATGAGGATACAGCTTTCATGAATATATTTGTTTCATTATGAAAGGATCCCTGGACAGCTCATTAGCTGCTTTCATCCCATGAGATTATTCAGGAAGTAACTAGTCTGTAACCTGGAAGAGAACCCAGAACAAAATCAGGCTACACCCCAAAATCAAACTTTCAGTTCCAGAGCTGTAAGAAATGAATAATGGTTTGTTATTTTTTTAAGTTACAGCCTATGAGACTTTCCCCAACCAGTTTAAACTAAGACAAGAGAGTTCTTTAATACTTCCATATGCTTATTTTTATTCGGTTGTTTTACTAATTGGCCAGAAAAGAATATTAGAGATCCTTTGCTACTGCAAATTTGGAAGATCATTCAGGTTTGAAATTTTGCTTTATTCATAACTTAAAACTTTAAAATTAGCATTTACACAGATCACTACTTGACTATTAGTTTATGTTTAGCAATGTTTGTGCTTTTGGTTTATTTTGATATCAATATTGCTTAATTAGGTTTTTGATGGATAGTGAATTTCTGATTTTCCAGCCTCCTGCTTACCATTTTGTATATTAAAATTTTAAGCATATCTCTGGTAGAGTACGTACTTGTATATTTTTGAAAATTTTATTTTTGCATCCTCTTCCTTTTCATAAGACTGATAATCTTTCTTCATTAATGTAGTTGTTCATACTGCTGAGTTTAAGTGTATTAACTTCCTTTTTATGCTCAGATTATAGATATTTTGGAAGGTAAAGAACTAATGCTAGGTAAAAATGGAGGATAATTCTTTTAAGAGCAGAGAAATTAAGCACTGGTAAAACTAAAGTCCCACTTATGTTGTTTGAAATCAAGAAAACCTATGTAAATATGTTTTCTTCAAAATTTACTAGATTTTAGATGGTGATACGGCATAATGACTAGACATAGAAAGTATAATGCATGTCTGAAGCTGCTACAGCTTTGAAAGTAAGCTGTCCCCATAAATTCAAAGCCTATATTGACAGCAATCAATTTGAGGCTTTTTGTGTACATTCTATAAAGATAAAAGATAACCTACTGTTTTCTTTTATTGATTCTTTCTCTCTTTCAAAAATTAGTTCAGGTTGCAGTAGGTGTCACAATGGCCAAAAGAAAAGTCTTGCATGCTCTGCTAAGGGGAAGGCCAGGAACAATTCTTTGTTTTTTGTTCCTTCAAAGCAAACAGGCCTGGCCTACATTAACGCTGGGAGTGCTTTCCATGAAGCTGAACAAGCTTCCTGGGATGCCAAGCTCAGCATTTCAGGCACACCATTCCAAACTAAGTAACAAGAAGAAATTCACCACTATATTAACTTCTTCTAAGCAATTCAGCATGCTGTGGGTTTTTTGTTTTTATCTTTTTTTTATTCTTTGGAAATGAGATGCACATGCCTCTTTAGTCATGATCATCTTTAAGGTAGTTTTTGGTAAATTGAGGCCTACCTGAGAAAGACCACTGTTAAAACTTGCAAAATACAAACCTTAGTAATCTAAATTATCTTTGTAAAAGTGGTGTTGTAAAGGAAATGACTCCAACAACTTTCTAATGGATATTCTTATTAGTTTTTGAATCTGGCATCTTGTTTCTAAGCCATTAGGAACAATTGAAATCAGATTTTTATTTCAAGCAAAAGAACATTCTTTACTAAAAGGCATTCACACTATCAGAAGAAAGGACTCTGGATTTCTTCAAGTGATTAAACACAGTGCTTTTTATGAACACTTCTAAAATATTTTCTAAAATAAGAGGAGCTAAAAATAAACTCCAACTAACTATTCTACATATATTTTCAAAGAAAAAAATTGTTTTGTTCTCTCTATATACTTATTTTTTATATATTGTTATGTGTGCCTTTTTGTTACTGTAAGAGAAATAGATATGACTAAGTGTTTAAAAAAATAATGCCAGAACATAGAAAATAAATAGTTAAATATGATTTATACAAGATATAGACTATTATTACCTTGGTAGGTTTAATTTTATATTTCTTTCAATAAATGTATGTAAATACTAACTATGCCCATATTTACATATGTAAATAAACACACATATAAGTGTATACATGTTTAATAAGTTCAAGGACATGTTACTTTATGAGTTCCTTTAAATAGAATTTAGAAATATTACATATATCTAAGTACACATTACCAAAGACTTCTACTGAATATGTTATCCTATAATTTCATCACTAACTTCTTTTTCACTATATAGTAATTCATCTTTTATTTCATTTTTCCTACTTTTTAATTAAAGATATAATTTCTTATACAATTTATTTTAACATCACACCCGAGTCCACATCCTCTTTTCTGTCTATTAGGAAACAGTCATCTAAAATAATGATAACAGATAATAACAAAAAATCAAACTCAATGACTTTTTGTTTGTTTTTCACTGTTAAAGATATTTTGAAGATATATATATAATGATTTCCAATTTAGTGTTTTAATGTGGTTTTGAATTTGTGGTTCTGTGTCTATATGTGTTTCATGTGCGTTTCTTGGCTTTTTCTTTTGTTTGTTTTGTGTTGGCCATCTACTGCTGGACATGGGGTCTGCCTTTAAGAGTGGTTTTTTGTACCCAATGAGACTCCATTGGAGAAAACTAAGGTTTCATTTGTGAGCGGCTAGCAGCTAGAGACTGCTTCTGGGTTACGGTGTCCGCTTCCCCTGCCAGTGCTGGGACCCCATCTGGCTTAGACCTGTACAGGTCCTGTGCATGTCACCATACTGTGAGTTTAGCGTGTATCAGTTACACTGTATTTAGGAGGCTGTTTTTCCTTGGTGTCCTTCATCCCCTCTGGCTCTTATAACTTTTCTGCTTCCTGTTCCTTTGAGCCCTGGAGGGGAGGGGTTTTATGGTGACATCCTGTTTTGGACCATATGTCCCAAAGTCTCTCACTTTCCTCACATTGTCCAGTTGTGAATGTCTGTATTTGTTCTCATCTGCTGCAGGAGGAGGCTTTTCTACTGATGTCTGAACAAGACACTGATGTATGAGAATAGCAGAATGTCCATAGGAGTAATTTTATAGCTATGTTCCTTTATGGTGGTATTTGATTTATCCAAGTAATTCTTTACATGACTTGATGTTTTTATTGAGATACAAGCCTCACATCTTTGTTGTTGTGTTGTTGTTGTTGTTGTTGTTGTGACCTCAAACATCTTTTATCAATTGGTTCCCAAAGGCTTGCTTCTTTTCTTCTTCTGGTTGCTTTTTCTTGGTTCTGTTGACTGAAATATGATTGATTCTGCAGTTTTTAAGCATTTAGGTATTCTCATTCTCAATATTTGCACTTATCTGTTTTCTTTTTACACTTATATTCATCCACATGGTATCACTCAAATATATATTTCTACTCCATCCTTCTTCCTTTGGTCTTATGAATTCTTTGACAACACCTCCAACTGGTTATATAATATCTGTTTATGGTGTGGATATATATATATATATATATACACACACATATATATATATGTATATGTATATACATATATATATATATATATATTTACATACACTTTGACTCATGGTTTCAGTGTTCATAATTATAGGCCCATGTTGAACCATCAAAACTTAGAAGGGAGTAGAAAACAAAGGAAAACACTCATCTCATTCACCAATAAGGCAAAGAGATAAAGGGAGGAAAGAAAAGAGCTGGGATCAAGCACCTCTTATTGTCCCCAACTAGCTCCCAGTTATTCAGGTCCTACTGTGTCCCAATATTAGTGCAGGATGACAAGCAAGCAAGCTGTGTGTTTAGAGTATGTAACTCAATGGCATCACCCTACCCCTGATATCAAAGGTTCATGTCTACCTTAGAATGAAGAACACAAGCTATCCAGATCCAAGAGTCCTTAACATTCCTCCCAGGTTTGACTTTAACATTTCCTTTGAAACCAAAAACAAACTCAACTGAATCCCTGTGAAAATCAAATAAACAAATTGCATGTTCATTTGACTCTTACATTTTTTTTTCTGCTTCCTCCTCCTTAATGATCCTTGAACCTCAGGAGTTGTATAATATGCATATCAGTTAGTACTGAGATTCACACCTTTGTCTTTTGTCTTTTGATTGTGGTTTTTCTGTAATATTCTTTATCTGTTGCAAAGAAAGGATGAAGAATAATGACTACAATGTAATCAAATATTTATATTGCAGTTAGACATTATGATGGTTTAGTAAAGTGATTGTAGATTCTCTTCCTAGAGCCTGAAATTTTCTAGCTCTGGATATTTGATATTTCTAGTGCCAGGCATAATATTTATTTTTGTCAATTAACCTTAAATCCAATTTGAGAGTTGTTGGTACTGCCAATCTATGTGTGCCACTGTAATGTCAAATGATTAAACGAGAAAACATACATATAAGTGCTGAGCATGTTAAATTTCTCTCTCTCTCTCTCTCTCTCTCTCTCTCTGTGTGTGTGTGTGTGTGTGTGTGTGTGTGTGTGTGTGTGTGTGTGTGTGAGAGAGAGAGAGAGAGAGAGAGAGAGAGAGAGAGAGAGAGAGAGAGAACAACTAATGAAAAAGGAGACCATACATTCAAAGAGAATAAGGGGGTATATGGGACGGTATGGAAAGTAAAAATTGAAGGACAACGTGATGTCAAAAATAAGAGATAGAATATTTAAAAGCAAATGAAAAAATATATAATATTAATAAATAATAATGACAAATCTAATAAACATTACAGTTCCAAAAGGGAGATGTCTTAAATTTAATATTCAAAACTTCAAAGTTCAAATCTGATTTTTTTTTTTTTGGTTTGTTATCTACAAAGACATTCCTCTATTTGTTTTCATTAATGTTAAAGGACAATTTCATCTTTCCTGTTCTTGAGTCAAAACCCCATAAAAATTAAAGAAAAGAAACTATTTTGTGGGAAGGGGCTTCAAGACAGGGTTTCTTTTCATAGCTTTGGAGCCTTCCTGGAACTTGCTCTGTAGCCCAGGCTGGCCTTTCACAAAGATCTGTCTGCCTCTGTCTTTCAATTGCTGGGATTAAAGTCATGTGCCAGTACATACCAGCAAGACACCATTTTTCACACAATGATACTTTACATCACTTCCGATTAAAAAAAAATAAAAATAAAAAGACTGCTGACTTTCTAACTAATCCTGGATTCTTACTGTCTATCACTTCCACAACTATAGCCAGGCACAAGTACTATTATTTCACTGTCATGTTATTGAAGAAGCATTATACCTGACTCCTTCTTTTGCTGACTCTATTTTTTTTCAATGCACAAATAGCATTTATCCCATTACAGTCCATCCATATCACATTAGTCCTGCTCTCCATCCTTCCCTATGACTTCCATGGGTACGTCCTTTCTTCTTTGACCTCATTATTTATGACTCATTCTTGTGTTCATTCTTCTATGCTCTTTTGTTTTCTCACAGACACAAAAAAATTGCATTTCCTTTGTCTTGGATCCCATTTCTTCAGTTATCTATGTGCTACATATTCCCACCTAATGTAGGTCTTGACCCAAATTTTACTCTCTTAAAGTTTTTTTCCAGCATCTTATTTAATATTCCACTGTTCCATTTATCTGAGTTAGCTTTCTCTTTAATACTGGTGTTATAAGATATATGAAGTTATTTAGTATTGTATTTTTAGTGTTTCTCCAAATACAGTATAATTACTAGGACAGCTGATAATTTTCTGTTTTATTAACTTCTCTATATCCAGAATATAGAAAAGTATCTAAAGGGCCTGGGACATGGCTAAACACTTGTAAGCACTCATTGCTTTTACAGAAGACCCAGGTTCAAGTCTGACTATCTACACAGGTGCTCACAATTGCCTATAATTGCACTTGAGGGGGAAATCTGGAGCCCTTTTCTGGCCTCTACAGGCATCAGGCATGTAGGTAGTACATATAGACATACATGCAGAAAAGAACACTCACCTGCACAGAATAATATTAAACTGAAAAAAGAAAAATGTATCTAGGGTATTATAAGCACTATACTATCAAGGTCATGAAGAAACATAATGACATCATTTTGCTATTCATGGCTACTGATAGTGCTTTCTTACAAGAATAAATTGTAACTGTTTTGAACCAGTACTGGATTGAGGCATGCTTAGTTTGTCTGAAATTATGTATTATTAACATATCACAGCAACATTTCCTGGAGGTAGAATCATTGTATGAAGGACTGAGGGCAATTTTCAGAGCAGGGTCATATGCTGAATAGTAAATACCTGAAAAAAATTGCCTAGGCCACAGCAGTAATTATTCTCTCTAATGATTTCACATCTAACAAGAACACTTGGAATCCCATTGTTGTTTTATGTCATACAATGTTTCTGCTTCTGTCACTCATCAAGTAGGATAGCTTTCTGGGAGTACTGTAGTACCCACCTGGATACCTAGAGATATTTCTAGAAATTCCCAGACCATAGTTTGTACTTTATATTTAACAAAATACCTTCCATTACACAAATGTTGATTGCATGCTACTATGAAGAAACATATTTCCTAGTTAGTTGCAAATAATAATAATTTGAAGAGGAACATACTCAACTGCCATTGTCTGATTGATAAACACTTCAGTATTACTAAGATGGTTCTGTGGGTAAAGGCACATGTCACCATGCCTGGTTCTGAAAATTCAATTTCTGGGGCACACATGATAGAAGGAGTGGACCAACTCCTGAAAGTTGTCCTTTGGATTTTGCAGGTAGCATTCTGGTGTGTGTGTGTGTGTGTGTGTGTGTGTGTGTGTGTGTATAAGCTCTTTAGGTCTGTGTTTCTGTGTCTTTACCCCACCCCCAGTCTCTGAAGTGTGACGTCATCAGGATATGGAAGAGGTGGGACAAGACTGCCTCATAACAGCTTGCCATTTTACTTTCATTGTGCTGTTATGAGAAGCCTCAGAGACTTGTCCCAATTTTCCTACTTATGAGGCCCTAGCAGAACGATCTAACTTCTGAGCCCAAGCAGTCCTCAGCAGGAAGGGGAACTGCCACTGCCTTGAACTTGGATTTCCAGACCTAAAGGAGCTGTGAAAAGACAAAGATGTATGCTTTATTTATGAACTACTAGATTGGGGGGCACTTTAATTGTGACTGCCTGAAGAGATCAAGGCAATGCCATAAATAAATAAATAAATAAATAAATAAATAAATAAATAAATAAAAATTTGTCTTTACTGTGGGGAGATTCTTACAGCTCCTCCCCCATTAGATGATTAGTGAATTTCCAGATAAGCTCAGGTTCTGTCATGTCTCAGGAAGAGAGACGGTACAAAGTGAACACTGCTCGTTAGTGAGTCTACCAAAAGCCTTTTGAACTAAAGACTATTTGCTTTGGCTCTGACACTAACACCCCCCCTTCCTCTGCCCTTGCTGGGGATTTCTGGCTGCATTCACAAAACAGGGAGCCTGTCTCTTGGGGAATATTAGGTTCCTCTATATGATAATTTACAACTTTAATGAAGTTTTGTTAATCCACAGAACATGTGTCCTTTGTGTCTAGTCCTCATCATCTTCCTGGGCTGGGTTTTTTTTTCCCTCTCTTTTTTTTTTTTCATCCAGACATTAATACTTTTCTGTCAGTATAGTTGAGATTCCCTGTGTTTTCTATAAGAGGCTGTTCACAACGTAAATTCATAATTATATTTCAAGGACTGTGTTTCTTTCCTGGATGTAGAGGTAAAATCAGCTGATTCTTAATTGTAATGAGCACCATGGTTGAGTCTAAACACATAGTGCTAGTGACACTGAAGGGCGACTTGGTGTGCACTTCTGTTCTTTTTAAGGAGAAGGAACAGACGTGATCTACAGTAGCTTTCAGACACTGGCTTCTGCACATTGGCAATTACTGAAGATCTCAGAGTGTAGTTTTGTGGTTTACTTGTAATGCCAAAACTTATAACATTTTAAATTATGATTATTTATTGATTTATTTTAGATTAGAAGTGATTAGTCATGTGCCTAATAAGAGAAAAATGTATTTCTTAGCTTATTTTTTTTTCTATTGTGCTAGGCATCAGACACGGGATCTGGCATGTGAAAGAAGTACTTGACCACATAACGGCATTCCAAGGTTTGGAAAAAGACATTCAAATGTCAAAATGATTTTAGCCAAAAGAGTGGCTGTGCTATACATTGTCAAAATATGTGGATTTTGTAACATCTTTAATATATGGATTCCTGGATGGAAGCTAGATTCTTAAACTGCTTCTTCTAGCCTGTTGCAAATCACATTCCCTAAATCATATAGTTTTGAAAAATCCCCCAGCATACTTATGGGAAGAGAAAGAAACAGACAAGTAACAATTTAGCATTGTTATAAACATAGCTTTGACTGCCCCAGTCATCTGTCCCACTGAGTAGTTTCAGAATGTGCAAAAGCTTGCTGAAGGACAAAACTGGAAAGCAGATTTTGTTAACTTTATGCCTTAGTTTCTCTTCCTATTGTTGTGTTAAAATACCCTGAAAATGTGTATTTGTAGTGTCCAGTTCCATATTATAGTTCATACTCTAGGGAAAAGTCAGCACAATGGGAACTTCAAACCACCATTGGCATCAAGTCCACAGTCAAGTACACAGAGAGAAAGAGCAGTGAATTTACCCATGCACACCAGTGCTTTTCCACTTCTTCTCCAGTTCAGGACCCCGAGCCTAGAGAGTAGTGCTGTCCACCGTGGGTGGGATTTCTCAAGAGAATCCCACAAACATAGCCATAGGCAAACCTGACCTAGATGATTTTTCATTGAGATTGCATCCTTGGTGTTTCTAGATGGTGTTAATGCAACAACACAAACAACATCTGACTATAAAACCTACACCTGAAAAACATCTATGAAGTGAGCTTAATTTATTGGAATGTTTGCTTACTTTTTCTGGAAAGATACATATGCACAAGTTTGAAAACCTATCAGCTGAATGAAGAGAGATATTAATTCAAGAACCACTAACGCAGAACTCATTCCTTAGGACTGAATATAATTATAATGTGTCATCATAATTTTAAGTAGTGCCACTTTGACTGAAATTTCATTTGGGGTAAGGGAAGAAGCCGCCTTCTTCTTTTGAAACTCTCTGATACTTATAATTTTAAAAAACAACAAAGTGAAGCTACTTAGATAGTATTTGGTTCTTAATGGCCACCTGTATTAGCAGCCTGAATGTTACCATGACAAATAACCACTAACAGATTGTCTTAAAACATCCACAAATGTATTCTTAAGTGTTACCAGTGGCCAGAATTTCTTGCACAGTGGGTTCTTTCTGAATAATCAAGCTCCTGACTGTCTCCCTGTCTCTGATGGGTCTCAGCCAACCCATGGGATTTTCAACACAATGGGCATTACTTTAATAACTGTCTTCTTTCCATGGCCTCACTCTCAGCTTGTTTGAGCCACAGATCTTCTTCTCCATTCTCTTGGATTAAATTTACTAGATAATTCACTCATCCACCTTACATCTGACATGTAAAATTGCATCTTGACCTTGTATCTTGACATGTAAAATTGCAGAGGTGAAATGTCTGTTTCCAAAAAGGTCTCTTTTGTAAATATGAATGATGTCTCTTGACAGGAGAGGCACAATTTAACCCACCCCTTCTCAGAATTCACAAACTTGTATACTCTTGATTTCCATGAAAATATTTGCATAAGTATAATTAGAATATATGTTCTGATACTTTGCCTGAAGTGTTATAGTTGCTTTATTTTAAAAAAAAATGTAGTTTTTTGAAGTAGGTATTCTATGCTCTAGTGGCAAAGACAAAAAACTTATTTTACTTATGGAGCCACTACGTCTAACCCATCAGGAAACCTAACCCAATGCCTAGTTTACAGGGCTAGGCTTGTGCTTATGAATGACAAAGTCAATTGCTAAAAGTCAAACAATTTAAAAACTCTCTCTCTCTCACACACACACACAAGAAAGAAAAGCAAAGAAAGAAAAAGAAAAGAAAAACAACAATAACAACAACAACAATAAAAACCCCACCAAAACAAATCAAAAACAGAACAAAACCTTTCATTTGCTAGTAATGTATGCCTTAGTTATTTAGCCTGATGTAAGAATTTGGTATGAGAGTTATACCTTATGGTGAGATCTGATGGAGAGAGATTCTTGGACTTGGCTTCCTGGCCTGGGGATAGAAAAATAGAGGCTTTAAATAAATGTGTCATCTGAGATTCTTTATGAAAATACCCAGGCAGATGCTCGTCTGTAGACTTGGTAACTGAAAACAAAGCTTAGCAGCCCACATGGCAAAGGCAAACACATACACACCTATGTAAATAACTAGCTCAACCAAACAGCTCTGTTTTATTACCAGTAGTATTCTTTGAGATTATTATGGTCACAAAGGGGATAGGCTGTCAAAACTATTGTCAAATATTTTCAATAGGCAAAGAAGATTTGTTGGTATCTTGTGTAATGCTCTGTTTTGGATTATCTGAACCTTTAATTGTCTTATTTTTTTTTGTTTTTTTAATTTGTAAAGAACAATTGACAACATTAAAATTATTCTTATCCATAAAATACAATGAATTTACAATGCCCCAACAAAAAGTCTATATCATATCTTTTATAGGCTCACTTTAATATTTCTCATTGCATTCATCCCTGATTTTAAAATTCTCTTTTGAAGATAGATTCCCTATTCCATTGTTTATTAATATATAGCCTATATTAAATAAAAAAGTCCTATAGTAAAATACAAAATTATCAGTTTTATGTCTATTAAGCATTTGTAAAATACAAAGTATCAGGAAACTTTGGATGTAGCTTCTCTTTTATTTCTAGGAGACACAGTCTCTTAACAGATTTCCTGTTCTCAGACTCTTAAATTCTTTCTACTCCATCTGCTGTGGTGTCCACTGAGAATTAGGTATTGGACTTGTGTTGTAGATGTAGCTCCTTAGGTTAAATGCCAGGAGCATTTAACCATGTCTGGTTTTCTGTAATGATCTCTGTCTTACCTGAAGATAAGCTGCTTTGATGAGAGATTAGAGCTACACTTACCTGTGCATATAAGAATAAGTATTTAGAATACAGTTAGGAATTATAGAGGTTTAGTAAAGTGGCAAAAGTAAATACCCCCCCAAGACCCATGATCCTATTAGCCCATGGTAATTGCTAGTGTTTCTCTTATCAGATGCCTTTCCTGTATAGAGGGTCTTACATCCAATTAGAATGCTATTGGTTACTGCCCAGATATCAGTGTCACTATTACATCTTTATTGGATATCTTGACATGCTAGCTATTGTGATTCACATAATAGAATAAGTCCCATCCAATAGTACTTGATTGTTTCCCTCCCTTGAAAGCTTACACATCATTTTCTCTTACATGAACACTAGTCTACAAAAAGGAGCTTTTAGGTCAGGCCCAGATCCTCCATCATGTCTTCAGCAATAGGGAAGACCTTATACTCTGGCAAAAGAAACAGCATACATTGTTTGAGGAACGCTCTTGCATTTCCCTAACCAACAACTTTAAAAAAGCTTCTGATGCTTGAACTGGCATTTTTCCAGAGAGATTATGACTTCTGGAGAAGTTTATTTTTATTGGGAGGCGTACTATTGACCCAACTAACACAACTTCATTAAAGCTAAACATTGAAAAAAATATTAAACTTAATATATAGTATTATATAAACTTATAATACTATTATGACATTAATATAAATATAATATTAAACTAAAAATATTCAGGGTTCTTTAGTTGAATATAACTTATAGAATAAATGCATACACATTCGCTGGTTGTCAGTATAGACTGGAATGCCTAAGGCAGGCATAATGACTCTATTCCCAAAGAAAGGATGAACTATTTATTGAGAGCAAGAACAAACAGGAAAAGAGGAGCATGTTCCTTTTCTTCAACTCCTTTATATGGGTCAACAGAAGATATGGCCCAGATTAAAGGTGGATCTTATCACCTCAAAGTTCGTGATTAAAGATATATCTTCTTAGCTCAAATGTCCAGATTATAAGTGGATCTTCCCACTTCGAATGGTTTAATTAAGAAAAAGTCCTCCAGTTATGTCAAGCCATTTGGGTTTTACTTAATTCCAGATGCATTCAAGTTGACAACTAAGAATAGTCATCACACCACACACACACACACACACACACACACACACACACACACACACCGAATTAAAATACAGCAAAAAATTAAAAATTTTTAATTTCAAGTTATATACTCATATTTATGGTAGCTGAGGAGTAAAAGGAAATGAAGGTAATAAGGTAATATAAATCCTTTAAATGCAAGTATTCTACATTAGAGACATTTTTGTTGGAAAAAAATAATATTTCATGAAGAAAATAATGAAACATACTGATTCCATAGTTTGCTCATGAATATTATGATGATGGAAGATTCCAAATACCTTCTGCGTTTATTATGGCATTACAACAAATGCATGTTAATAGAAATGCTCTAAGAATTGTACTTGTGGAAATGTCTATGGCACATAATTGTTTTTGTGGGTGGGGGTTGCTTGTCTAAGTTCTTTCAGGAAACACTAGTAAAAAATTGTTACAACTGCCTAATGCATTTGTAAGACTCTAGGCCTTTGCATAAGCATTATCTTACATAATGAATCTGGCTAACAAATGGCTAAGGGAGTTCACATGCCCTCAGGCAACTCCATGCCTTAGTACCTGAAGAAAAGCTTAGGAAACCTTTATACAGTATCCCGGATAGCTCAGCCACAGGCATTGCTGGCTCTGCAAGTCCTACAGCCATCCTATTGTCAGTCCTGGGGTTCAGAGATGGACTTGCCCACAGTATTGTATAGACTACTGATCAAATCAAGCCTGCCACCTTGTTGTTACTTTCACTAAAATACTAAGCATTTCAAACCCCAATTTTCTTGGTTTTGTTGTTGTTTTTGTTTTGTTTTCCTAATTGATAGGACTATTGTCAATTGAGGGAGGGAAAGTCAATTAAGGAATTACTTCCATGAGATGGTCTGTGCTGATTGATGTGGTAGGACCCATGGTATGTCCACACCCATGGATGTTGGTTCAAAGCCTGGGCAGACAGGACAGAGTTGATTAAAAAAAAAATGTAGATGAGTGAGTCAGAGGATGCAAACCAGTAAGTGGCATTTCTCTCTTGTCTCTATTCCAGTTCCTTCAGGAGTTCCTGCCTTGACTTCCCGACATGATGAGCTATGACTTGGATATTTAAGACAAATAGGTTATTTTTTGTCAGTGTTTTATTACAGGAAAATAAAGTAACTAGAACTGAAGTCAGTTTGTAAAATAATATCCCTATTCCTCAGGGTTCTTCTTAGGAAGTAATCACAGATTAATGGGTTTGTACAATGCCTACAAAATGAAAAATCATTAAATGATGTTTGTCATGTACGCTGTGTTAGTTAAGTAAGCTCCTTGGTGTGTGATGGAAAAAATGATTAGAAATGAGAATGAAGAAGCTAGCTCAGGGCTTAAGTTATATTGTGTGTCATGGTGGGGATGGAATGGTGGCAGGAAGGTGAGGAGGCTGCTCACATCACATCTGCAGTCAGGAAGCAGAACAATGGTGCTAAACAGGCTTCCTTAATTTAGTTTATTTTCTGAATCATGGTTTTTAGCCATAGAATGCTGCCACCCATGTTCAGGATGGTTCTTTTTTTCATTGGATATACTTTTTTAACTTTTAAGACTCAGCTAAAAGAGTGTCTCCTAGAGCATTTTAAATAATATAAGTTTGATAACAAAGATTAATTATTACACCCACTGAGGACCAAATACATGTCAGTATTCATCTTTAATCAGTCATAATTTTCCTATCTGTGACTTATTTCTTTGTAACTAATTCAATGTTATTCAGGTATTTCTTGATTTTTATCCATATTAAAATCACCCAAACCAATATAATACAAAATTTCTGTGGCTACCATAGCAGAAGACAAAAAAATCTCTTTGTAACAGAGATAAACAGAAATGAAATTTAATAAAATTAAGGCTGATGCTTTGTGGAGTTTTCCCACTATTCTCACATGTGAATAACTCAGGAAGAATAAGGATTAACAACTGACTAATGCTAATACTTTTCACTATACTCCATTAGCCATTCAGGCTGGAAATAGATTTTAATCTACAAAATTTAAACAGGAAGCATTTGGTGTGGATAGATTGTAGAATTAAAGATACACTAGAAGGAAAATATGGTTGTACTGTTCAGTTTAGAGGTCAAGTTTTGTATTAGTATAATATTTGTAGCATACTCAAATTTATAGGTACATAAACTCACAAAGTAACATATATTTAGGTTTTCCATAATATGTGAATATTTAGCTTGGAAGACTTGTTCTAGCCCCTTGGCATAAAGTCAATGATATTTTAATACATATATACGTACATACAGAGAGAAAGGGGGGCAGAGAGAAGAGAGAGATAGGGAGACAGAAACACAGACACAAAGACAGAGGCAGAGACAGGAAGAGATGACAGAGAAATGGGGGGAAGAAGGGGTGAAAGAGCAACACAGAATTTAAGTAAATATTTTTCCCACAAGGCATGTCAAATAATTATCATATATCAAACTATGTCTAGAAGTCATTAGATTCAACTTGTTCTTTGGTCGTTGGTCAAGTCAATTATTTAGTTTTGAATTTATTATTGGTGATTCTGATATGTGTTACAATCAGGTTTTTCCTGCCTGGCACCTGACCCACTCATCTTACCCGAGAGTGGTAGGCCGCATCTGACCTCTTTCAGCTCTCCATACTGACTCCTCATAACTACTTCCTCTTTCCTCCTTCTAGTCTCCCAGCCCCGCCTATCTAGTTTCCTATTGGCCAACAGGGCTTTATTAATTAACCAGTATGAGAAACATATTTACAGAATAACATCTCCCATCAGATATGTGTGCCCTAATGCCTAATGAGAGATATGAGGCTTTTGCAGAATTTATTTGCACATTCCCATGTGTTATGTATCTAGGGTGAATTTCCCTCAGAGTACTTCTAATCTGCCATGAATTGGAACTCAGCTAAAAGCACAGAGGCAGGGGTATTCACTTGCTAGTCATACCACATATTGCACCAGCTATTGGTTCTCATTTTAAGCTAGAATAAGCAGTCAAATGTAATTCAAAATATAGTCTAATTAGTCTGTGTGCCAAGCACTGAGGAAATATGATAAGGTGGTAGTACCTGACGAAAAAAAAAAACAAAAAAACAGCTAAGCAGTTTGCATTGGATCGCTTCCCGATAACCACAGCTGTTATTTCAGTTCGTATCTTAGTCTACTGATTAGTGGTATTTGACACACTTGCTCATTCCTTCATTTTAATGAATCTTTGACTTGGCCTCTGGAATGTGTACTTGTAGGGGTCTCCGGCTCTTTTATTTTTACTGTCTCCTCTTGGGTTTTCCTTCCCTGAATTTTGTTCAAATTCCCCAACTGCAAAGCATAACAACTTCACAAATCAGTCTCTACCTATTCTTATTCCAAGTGACTTTATCTTTAAGGTAGCATTAAATTCTTATTCAAGCAACATTCAGATAGAAACCTTATAAAATGGCTTTCTTTGCTAAAATCCAGCCATATACCAACCCACTTACTCATATTCCTTTTGAGTCTATATAAATCTGATTTTTATCTCTTCATTAACTCTAAATCTTAAAATTATAACTTCCCAATTTGAACTTATACCCACATTCCTGAACTGTGTAATGTGAAAGAAAAGCAATCTTAGAAAAAAATCATTTTTTCATATTATAGCCACAGTGATCTGCATGGTACAATCACAATCATGATGGTCTTCACATCACAGGCAAGTCACTGAGTGTCACACAATGATCTTCATGTGACTCACAATGATTATCATGTGAAGACAACAATCTTCACTTCCCAGGATCTGCCCCTTTCTCTTCTGTTGTTAGGCAGTCTTTCAGTGTTCAGATTCATGGCTCCCTCCCGACTTCAGCCTGCCTCTTGCGTTTTGCCTAAGTGCATCATATCGCTTCTAAATTTCTCCCCTGTTGTTTAGTTTCTCACCCTAGTGACACTGGAAAAGGGATACATTAAACTTTTGAAAAGAGTATTTCCCATGATTGATGAGCCTGACTTTGTGTGTATCACAAAGTGTTGAATTTCTTGTTTGTTTTTCAATCTTAAACTGTTTGTGAGGCCCTGGCAATTGGGTAAGTCTGTTGGTGTGGTAAGTCTCATTTCTACTTCAGAAAATACCTGCATGTCTGTCTTTGTAACTTCTGCTGCTATGAAAGGATACCATGAGCAAGACAGCTTAGATTAGAAAGCCTTTAATTGGGTGTTTGCTTCCATTTCAGGAGATGAATTTAAGACCCTCATGCTGGGGAGCATGGCCTGATACTGGGACTTTAACTAAGACCTTACATGTTGAGAGAACAACTACCAGGCAGGCAGGCAGGCAGGCAGGCAGGCAGGCAGGCAGGCAGGCAGGCAAGGCAGGAAGGGATACAGACAGAAAGACAGACAGATAGACAGAAAATAAGAGATATTGGGCCTGGTGTGGGCTTTTGAGCCCCACCCCTTAGTGATACCCTTCCCCCAAAGAGGCCACACCTCCTAAGGCTTCCTAAAACAGTTCCTATGGGCAAAAGCACTCAACTCTATGAGCCTATTAGTGCCAGGCTCACTTAAATCAACAGTGTGCATGACCTCTCCCCCAGAGTCTCACCATTTATCACTGTGGAGGTTGTCTCTGGCAACCATGTGACTCACAGATGTACAGACAGCTATCAAGTCAATAATGCTTTTGTGAGGACTTTGTGAGATAACTACATTATCCAAAATGGAAAAAAAACAATGAAAATGAAATATAGGAAAAGGAACACTAAGATGACAGAATTCATCCAAGTAAGATGCCTTTGCAGATCAAGGAAGACCAGCAATGCCAGACCATGTGATTGCTTTCAGTACTACCTAGTTGCTTGTACCTTCATGGCGTAAAAAAAAGAAAATTTTTCCAATGTTTTTAGGCACTCGAAATTCTGGCACTCATCTTGAACTTCAGCCAAAATAAATGAATAGCTTTAAGATAGTAACAGGAATAATTAATTGGAATTCCCAAGCCAGATGACACTAGTGCCAGAATCCACAAAACTGAGCAGAGTTGTAGAACAGTCGCCAACCGCACCAGAGTGTAGAAGAGTAAACAAACAAACAAAAAAACAGGTCCAAGAACGTCAGACAACAGTTTTTACTGGCTAATTCCTCCTGCTTTGAAATCCTGTGTAATGCCTAGTGATTTCATTACTTCTCCCTCTTTCTGCCCAACAACACCAACTGTGCTTTTCTTTGTACCTTCACAGCCATCAGAATCGCAGTGCAAGTTTCCTCGTGGAATCCTGTGTAGCACATAGTCATCTGGCAGTGGAGCCAAGGTTCTGAATTTTTCAATCAGTTTTTCAAGCCAGGGCTCCTCACACTGGCTCCCACCCCTTCCCACCAAGCCACAGCACTGCTGATTGGTGCTGATTCTACACACAATTCTGGTTGCAAGTTTTTATTTGTATAAACAGTGAGATCTGTTCAGACTCCAGGGTCTGGTAAACTTCATCATCTTGAAGTTCACTGGCATGATTACTATTTCAAAGAACAATGGAAGTATGAAATACTCATTTCACATTCATGTATTGTTGTGTTCATCACTAGGAGAACATCCATATCCATCATGCAGGCCTGGATTTGGTATGCTTCATGGGGAAAAATAAAACCAACACAATAGAAGTCTCCATTTCAGTTCAAGAATAACATTTAATTTGGTTTTCTCAAAATATTGTTTTCAAAATAAAGACACATAAGAATGAGAACATAAAGAATTCCCCCACTAAAATAAATATATTTATTTTTAATTTAAATTTAAAACAATCTTATTTTACATATCAATTACAGTTTCCTCTCCCTCCCTTCCACCCGTTCCCCCCCCCCCAGGCAATGCCCCATCCCACACCTCATTCACTACTCAGGGAGGATGAGGCCTCCCAAAGGGACATCAAAGTCTGTCAAACCATTTAGGGCAGGTCCAAGGCCCTCTCCCATGTGTTTAGGCCAAGAATATCCCTCCATAGGGAATGAGTTCCCAAAGCCCTTCATGGGCTAGGGATAAATACTGGTTCTACTGCCAGAGGCCCCATGGGCTGCCAGGCCCCCCCTACTGACACCAATGTTCAAGGAGCTTGGTTAAGTCTTATGCTGGTTCCCCAGCTGTCAGTCTGGGGTCCCTTAGCTCTCACTTTTTCAGGTCAGCTGTTTTTGTGGGTTTCTCCAACATGGTCTCATCACTCCTCCTTCTCTACAATTGTATTCCAGGAGTTTGGCTGAGTGTTTAGCTGTGAATCTCTGCTTCTACTTCCATAAGATAGTGGATGAAGGCTCTATGATGACATTTAAGGTAGTCATCAATTTCATTATAGGGGAAGGGCATTTAAGGTAGCCTCTCCACTATTGTTTAGATTTTTAGTTGGGGTCTCCAGAAACACTGGGAGGTCTCCAGGAAAAAAAATTTCACAAGAGTTATTGATAATATAACTAATGCTTGTTTTCTTCTTATTGTATCTAGCACAATCAAGTGGAAAATGTAAGTGCTAGTGGACACCTTGGCATTGGTTCACACCTGAGGTATCACCTCCTTAAACATCTGTGAACTTTGAGAACTGTAATATTGCTGTCATTGCAGCAATGGATCTTGGGATTACACCTTCAAAGCTGACAGAGCAACCCAAAGAAAAATAGAAGTGTCCAATCAGCTGTGCACATAGCTGTCCTCGGGGTAGGCCTAAAGCAAATGAGCAAGTGTGATAGTAAATTTCAGAGGTTTCAAAATGCAATTTATTTTTATTCTCATGAGTCCCTTCCTTCCTTCCTACCATTCTTTCTTTTTCTTTTCTTTCTTTCTTTCTTTTTTCTTTCTTTCCTTTTTGTTCTCCCCTGTAGCATGTCAACTTGCTTCTCTCCCATGTCAGTGATATACCCTTTCAGACTAAAATTGTTATGAAAGTAAATGTTAAGAAGATATACTTCTATAATCTCTTCTGGGCTCAAAAAAAAACCAAACAAACATGCAAAAAACATAATATTTTTCATCCATTGGTGAAATGCAAACATTTTGTACCTGATAAGGGGGAACCAGCAATGTCCCATCATATCTTCGTCTTTGAAATAGAACATTGCAGCTAGGTGTCCATGAACTAATGACATGTTTTGAGATCAGAAAGTCTCTCTGCTTCAGGGTCCCCAGCCTCAGAACTAGAATTGGACCTCTGCAAGAGAAATGATGTTTCCATTTTTGAGGTGCCCCACAAAGAGCAGAAAAGGCAAGAGATCAATAGCAGTGATAAAAATGTCTCCAAAGCCCTTGTCATGATAGTGTGAATTCAAGTAATTCCCTCTGTTTTTATCAATGGATTTCTTCACCAAGTAGTGTAAACTCTATCTTCAGCAATGCTGCTCTTAATACAGACCCAAGATCATTTTTTACTAAAAATTTAAAGTATTTTGTTGCTGTTTTGAGCAGAACATCTGTGGATTTCTTTAGTCCCAGGTAGAATGTGCTAGAGTTTTGGATGTGTGTTTTCTTAAGGATTATGTTTTGAAATCATCTAAAACAAGGGCTCACTAATTCTTGTTTTTCTCTTATAAAACTATAATTAGTATTTGGTAAATAATTCCAATAGTACAAGCAAAATATCAAATAGCCTAATTTTACTTAACATATGACAGTATATCTCAGAAAAAAATGAAACTCTTCTAATAAACTGACTCATACAATGCCTTTTGTGATCATTGTAATAAGAGTGATACAGACAACAGTTCAATAATCTTATAGGAGCAGAGCAACACATCTTATGATCAATACCGTCCCACATGCCCTATCATTATATAATGAGGACCACATTTGCTAAAGAATTAGTATTCTTCTCAAAGAAGAATTGCCTAATGGGGAATTTAATATACTTTAGTTTATACATAATATTGCAGGGTTCAAACAGAAAATAATAGCACAGCCTTGGTACTACTATTTGAATCTTAGTGGAGAAATGACTAGTGTATCAATCAGTATGAGATAATTTTTGTTCTCCTTAATAGGAGAAAGTCTAGATTTTTCTTATTTAGCAGTCACATGGCATTTCCTAGGTAATGTCTATTTCCAGGCAGCAAAACAATATTAATGAATGAACCCATATAATAATCTCCAGATATTAATCTTCTCAACACACAAGGAAAGCGATTTGTTTGAAACATCCCTCAACATTTTGGCAACACACTACAATCTCCACTACAATCTCTTTTCCATTGTTACTGGTTATAAATATTTTATGCATATTACCTCCTATGGTCTGGAGTATAAGAATGGAGGATTTAGAAGGTAAGAAGAAAAGCATCTTTTGAGTTTGTGTATTAAAAGAAAATGACCACATAGTATGCTATTTCTGTTCATAATTTCTTTAAAAAATACTGTCTAGGATACAGGAAAATAATCATGAGGAACTCTCTAGTAATATCTATCTATCCGTCTATCTTATTATTTGTCTATCTATCTATCGATCTATCTATCTTCCTCCCCACCCCTGCTCTATTGGTCATCAGTTATCTACTGACCTATCATATATCAATATTTACAGCAAGTTCAACATTTTTTCATAAAAATTTTACTTGCAAAGAAAGTTATACAAAATATTATTGTTCTAGTAAAAATTTCCCATAGGGTTTGTGCACCTTCTTGCTTTAGGCATTACAGTATGACATTTATTGACCTTTTTCTCCATGTGTCCTTTGTTTAAACAATTCTGTAGGGTTCAACTAAATAATAATTTGAGGCAATTTTTAAATTTAAATACAGGCAATGCTAATGTTCAATGTTTCTATGCATAGCTATTTATTTACTTTTTACTGTAATCAAAGAAAACAATGTGACCGCTAGTTTTTGAGACTAATTGTCACATTTATTTATAATCATGGTTTCCAATGTTTGGTGTAAAGCCCACAGCCAAATACATCAAATCTTAGTTCTGTCCAAATGAGCTGTGTGATATCAGGCAAGCCTTTTACTTAGCAGAGTCCCAGATGTATTACATAATCTGATAGTCTTTGTTTGGATGGAATAATTCAATAATTTAAGCATCTATCTTAGAAAGCCATGCAAGTTGGAAACTCAATATTGGTTTCTTTCCTTCTCTTAGAATGTTTGAAATGCTTATGTCACTTTCATGAAATGAGTTCCACTATTCAGAAGACAGTGTGTAGGCTGGGACAGTAATAGGCTAGTTTCTGCTCAGCATGTGTCAGGCCACAAATTCCATTCTCAACAGACAACACACCACACACACAAGGACATCATATTGTAAGATAAGAGAATGTGAAGTCTAATCTTAAAGACTTAGATATTTTGGGTAAGTTAATTTTATTATTTTAGCGATCTCCCAAACTTTGTAATGTGCCCAAACTATCCATTGAATGTAGTAGTTGATAGTTACTAAACAATCACAAATGCATTGTAATAGAATAGGAATACTAGAGGCTATTTATTTAATAATATATCCACTGTCATGTGACTATAGTTTTAGCGATAATTTATAGATTGTGAAGTGCTAAAGTGATTATATAATATTTTGTCATGGCCATTAGTATCACAAGGCTTAAGATTGTGATTTCACTATAGTTGCTGGTATATATAATTGACAGTCCAATCATGAACACTTTGCAAATGAAAGGAGGCATTTATGGTTATCTTGGGAATACCAGTATATGTGAGATGCAAAATTAGCAAAGGATTAACTGGAGATAGAAAGAAGACAATAAAAACATTTACTAATTTTATGTTTGTAATTTCTTTAGAATGTGCAACTTATTTTCTGATCTTATAGCAGGGTTTTAAACAGGTCAAGGATTTCACCTAAGGGACAGGGTGGTGTTCCTCAAACATTTGCACTGACTACTCTATGTTCAACTCACATTGCTGAATAATGTGTATGCAACAGACTTTTGTTGTGATGAGCTCTCTGGCCTCTTTACTGAACTGACAGCTTCCATTAGTTCCAAGGAAGCTTTACTCCTCAGAAGCAGCCCTTGATGTGAATGTTGAGGAGCAAGACATTTCCAAGAAAGGACTTTCCCCTCCCTTGCTTCTTCCCCCTTTCTTTCTTCCCATTCTCCTCTTTACTAGAGAAAGCAGAACAGAACGAAAGAAGTAAACAGTGGATGGTTCCATGATATATGAAGTGCCACAAGAAGAAAAATATTCTGTCCAGCTGTGGATGTAATCAGGGAAGCCCTCAGTAGAGGGACCTAGGACTGGGGACTGGACTGAGGACAGGAGGAAGGGAAATAGAGAGATGGGGATGGAAAATGAGGTAAGAATTAAATCATAATGTCTCTCTCTGTATAAGACTACATCCAAATCCTTCTGGTTTTTTCCTCCAATAAATGTGCAACAGCAGCCAAACATCTCTTTCCAAAACAACAGACCATGCAGATCAGCCCCATTCTGGCTCTCCCTTCTTTCCATGTTATTTTATTCCCTTCATTGTGACACTGGGACAATATATTACAGTCCCTATGTCTGCTAAGTTTGGTTCCACCTTGGAAATTCAGCCCTTGCTATAGCCCCTGGAACAGACATTGTGGAATGTTTTAGGTTGCTTAGGTGAAAATTTTAAGTGTTTTTTGGGGTTAATTGGTGCATGGTAAGATGTTGTAGAAAACACTTCAAACTGCCCTTAAACTTGTAGTATATATACTTGTAGTATATCTCAATAAAATGACCAGTGAAAAGAAACATCTTTACCTCATTTACTGAACTCAAAAGTTTATTGTATTTATTTTCTAAGCTTGCGAGACTTAATAGTAAACTTTCCCTTCCCTGGTGCTTGTCTCTCTAATATTTTAAACATAAATGAATAGATGTACATTTAGTTTAAAGAAGAAGAGAACATGGTGAAGAATAAATGACATGAACTGAGAATGTGTCATATACTAAAAATTCAGTAGGGACATATCAAAGACCTCATCTGTGATTCCTTCCAGGAACAGATCCAGGCAGCTGGAGTCTATGTAGGGGGGCCTTTAAAATACAGTTGCAAAACCCTATCATCTTATTTTTATATTTTTTGTATTTGCTTGAAGCTAAAATTTTATGCCAGATGCAAATTCATCACAGCAAATAAAAACCCATAGCCTCCCACTCTTCTGATTTAGGAGGTACCCTGGAGGCTGATTCAATAACACTGGTAAAGTGGACCTCTTTGTAACTCATTTTATACACAAGTGAAGACTGTCCTAAAGGAAACAAGCCAAGGCATCTAAAGAAAGTATTTGCTACTGAAAAGAAACTAAAGTATATGAAAATGAAATTACTGATACTTACTGCTGTTTTCATCTCCCTTGGTCCCTGTTTGCTATGGCCTTGATTAAAGGGAACAGGAAGGATTCCTGCAGTTGTTTCACCCCTCCCATCAGGTTTTTAGCATTATGTAAGGATAATAGCATCTCCGCACCCTTTCCCAGAGGAGCTTTTAAGACCAGCATCTGTGAGGTGCATTTCCTAGATAAATGCAAACTGCCCTTTGACTCTCTTCAAGATAAGAAAACACTGACCCTTCCCACCAAGTTATTTATGACACTCACATAATGTGAAACAGTGCTTGGACCTGGTAGAACACCCAGGCCCTTGAGGTCCCTCTCTGCTACTATGTAGGAGAGGCCCCCACACAAGTTGACAATACCCAAGGCTCATTAAAGAGTCTGATGAATTTAGTACACATCAAATTAAACAGTGTTCAGGAGAATAAGTTTAGGCAGGAAAACCAGATGAAAGTCCAATGTGAGGCACACAGGGAGCAAGAGTGGGATGCCCGATAATCCAAGGAGATTTTGGAAACATGAGAAAATGCAAGTTATCTTCTTGGCAAGTTAACATGTAAAATATGTTGTGGTATATTATTGAGTTTCAAATTTTATAATGTATTTTTCCAGATTGTGAAGAAAAAAATGAATACTGGCTGTTGGAAAGAGTCACTTCCTCTTACTACGATACTTGTCAAATACAAGAGGAACAGTAGAGGGGGAAAATACATACAGTCACTGCAGCAATATTCTTTATCAGGAGAACTTGTCAGAATTCAAGTACCACCAAGAACACTGGAAATGTAAAGACATAGGTGACAGCTCAGTCAGTTCCATCCTCTGTTGTCTCCTGATGCCAGCTCAGCTAGTGCCATCCTTTGTCATTATCTTGGTGACATCATATCTAGTGCCATCCTCTGTTGTTTCCGGGTGACAGCTCATTTAGTGCCGTCTTTTGTCATTTTCTGTGTGGCAGCTCAGCCAGTGCCTTCCTCTGTCATCTCAGTGTAAAAATTTTATTGCCTTGTTCTTGTACTGTAGACTAGAGAAGGTAAGGAGAGTAGTAAAAGGAAAAAAAAAAGAGTTGGTCTGTTATTTTTAGATATAGATACAACTTAGGAATGAATACATGAACTAGGAAGTCAGAACAATTCACTGAGTAAAGCAGGCACAATGGTCAATGTCTCTGGCCTTATTCATTTGATTTATTCACTGTTTATGAAAAAAAAATTCCTGCTGAACAAAGGTAGAGAGGCCAAGTATAGGTTTGTCAAACCAGCACTGCCAACCCAGAGGAAATGGTGGGAGGTTTTTTGTTTCTTATGTTTTGTTTTATAATATGTTAGGAAAATATCCTTGAAATCCAGTTTGTGATTTATGTGATTATCATCTCATTCTGAACACTTGCAAAGTTCTATTAAAAAGAACGAGTACTCTGAATTTCAAATATTCTTTGATAGCTATTACAACATGGTAAACACAGAAGTAAGGCTGTTGAAATGTTTGAATAGTTATACAAAATAAAATAAATTCACAATTGCCCGATAATTTGTTCTTTATGCCATATAAGATAGAGATTTTCATATCACAATAGAACGACAGTGTATTTTTTTAATGGCTGTGTAGTATCTTATCTATATCTATTTAAGTCATGATTGAATCACTAAGAATCTTAGGGAGGGACTAACATTTAGTTTGTTTTCAATACTTAAGAGTATGCTGACATAAAGGTAGAAAATCAAGGAATAAGTGCTATCTCAATGTACCTTAACTCTATCTTGATATCTAAAGAAATCCAAAATGAATGCATTAAAAGAAGACTTCCAGTTTTGATTTTATGATATCACATTGTGTCATGGTTTGGAATTCCATTTTCTCTCATAACCCTTTATCCTTACACACGGTCATTAACTGTTCAAGGAAACAGGGATCGCTTAGAGGGTAATTAGAGCACAGGAAGCCTGCAGTCTCTGACAATAACCTTATCAGAAGCTGAAGGAAAAAATGTGTGTCATATTAAGCAAAGAAAAAGAAAAGACAAACTCCACTGGAAACATGCCTGCAAACTGGCATGGCCAATGAGAGCTGACCACAGACTGCTGAGGGACACAATGCTGTCACTATTATCAGGAAGCAAAGAATGCACAGAATGGGGCTTTGTGCCCTAAAACTAAGTAGTATTGGGCAAGTAAAGAGTATGTTCCATATTTAATTGGCAGACTAGATATGAATAAGTCATGAGAGATCCTGGTAAAATCTTTGGCTTAAATGTGCAAGCTGTCATGCTGAGCCCATTTGTGGTAGCAAAGATGGATGCTTTCCAGTACACAATGTCCACTGAGAGGAAACTGGAGGCAAACCTGGGAACATCAGAGTGGTGACTGGGATTCCCATACCTGTCAGGATGGCAGCGGCTGGAAAGAATGATGGTATAGTGAATTCCTAGAAAAATAAAACTCTGGGTGAAATATGTAACATGAGTTCCACAAGGGGCAAACGGTGCTGGACTCACTCGATCAGAATTTTGAGCGCTATTGATTGAACTTGATGAACAACTTGTCTCATCCCTTTCACACCTATTGTTGCTGCCCTAGTGGCTCTGAAGACTGAACTGATGTTTTGGGTGATTTGCAAATATATCTGCCTTTCGAAGCATCTATGCTTCGAAATATCTATGATGTCATGTTTACTGAACATCAGAGGAATCATTCATACATGTTTTACTTTTTTGGCTTTCTTACTCACAATTACTTGCCTATCCAGCCTGCAGGATAAGTAGGAATTCTCCATGATAGCTTAGAAGACCTCTGCACTAGACTGTTTTATACATGTTTGTCAGTGACTCCACACCTGAGGTCCCTGGGCTGTTACTACACACTTGCATGCTGGTATGTATCTGCCAGACTTGGCATCAGCTGTCTTTTTTTTTTTCTCCACACAGATTGCCTGTTTTTTTTTATCACTGAGTGGTGCCTTCAGACATCTCATTCAATAGATCCCCCTAGGTAGAGCTCCACAAGACAGTTATGGCTGAGGACTCTGTTGTTTCCATACTTTTCTATGAAGCCTTTCATGACACACAGGCTTTTTTTCTATGAATTATAGTCTTTTACAATGTGTTGCACAAAGCCAGTCCTCAGAAAAGATTACTTAAGCCAATAATTCTGGATTTCTTACTGGTGACATGGGCAAACAGAGGAGGGAATTGTAGTTCTACTTTCAAAAGTGCTTTGAAAGTGTCCGTGTCATGTTGTGTGCCATCAAACAACAACTTGAAAATTAAACTTGGTTTCCTTGTTATTCTGGAAACTGTTTTGTTTCAAGTACGGAAATACCTTAATGACAGGAAGTAATGTGGAGGAATAAATGAAGATTTCTCTGTGTAGAACAGTGTTGGTTGCACTGTTCCCCCTGAACTAGTATTAGAACACACTCAAACAGCATATGAGAGTTATTGTTGCTAGTAAAAGCTAGACAGAGTCTTTGGAGCTTTAATTCTTCTCTTTAATCCCAAGGTAGTCTATCTAAATGAAACAAAAACTGTATCCTGTGAAGAGTTGTTGGTGTGTGGATGTTATTTTGTGAAAACATATTTTTTTATATGATTCTTTTGGAATTTCACATCATGTACTCAAATTTCACTCATCTCTCTGTTCTTTCGTATCTTTCCTCACCCCCTGCATCACCCCACCCTAAGAAAATCAGGAAACAAATACAATATACCAAAGCAAACAAGCAAAAAAAAAGAATACAACCTAAACAAATAAACAAGAAAACACAAAATCCCAAACCAAAGCCCTCTACAACCCTCCTTTTCAACCTCTTCAAAACTTCTTCATTCTTCCTGGTGACACTGGGACCCTTGTTGTGTCACATAGTATAACCCGTTTGTCCAGTCAGCTTTACTAACAAATGTTCTTTGCAATGAATCACTGATCTGGTTCAAGGTTTCTGGTTTCTGGCATACCATCATAACCAGATCCTCTCTGGAATTCCTCTGGTATATCCTGCACCCAGCTATGGAGATCCTAGGGATATTGTTCCACAAGATCTGTCCCTTTATAAGCTCTAGCAGGTCACAGATAGGGTAGATATTAGGGTATGTCAACTCAAAGCCCTGCTGTGGGCCTGGGTGGTAGCTGAGCTGGTCAGTCCCAGCCATTGGAGACACTGGTCTCAGGCAAGAGGACAAAACCAGCTCCACTAGCCTTTGCCATCAGGGTCTGTTCTCCGTTGTCTGTGAAAAGGCATGGGGCCAACTTTCTTGAATGCACTCCCAATAGGATTGTGGCCAGCTTTCTTCTCTTGGTATAATATCCAATAAGAGGCAGGGCTAGCTTTTCCTGGGCCAGGGAAGACCGGGGTTGACTCAACATGGCTCTGTGATTAATCAGGCATGATTTCTATGGTCCCCTGAGGTCATGAGAGCCATAGCCATCAATAAGGACCACAGCTACAGCTGGACCACAGATCCAGACATGGGTGACATATTGGTTCCAGGTGGAAGCACTGTCCACTCAGATCAGAAAGGCTCTGGTGGTGGCAGAATCCTTGACCACCACCGTTTGGTAGCAATACAGGACATGAACTTGAACACAGAGCCCAGGCATGGTAGGATCATGGATCCCGACATGGTCCTCCGCAGTAGCTGGGTCTGGATGTCACCATTGTCCCAGGTAGCAGTGCAGGCCACTTAGATATCACAGCCCCAATGGCAGTGTGGCCCCCAGACACCAACATGGGCCCAAACCTTGGTTGTCTGCATAATCTTTGATGATAACAGGAGCCTCAGATATCAACAGAGACCTGGCTGCAGTAGGGTCATGGACCGATACATGACCCTCAGCTGCATCTCTCGCTTGGACATCACCATGGCATTGGGTAGAAGTGCAGGCCACTCATAAATGCATGGCCTCAGCTGCAACATGGCCATCAGACTCAGATAGCCTATGTGCCTGTGAACAGTGGATACAGCCTTTAAAGATAGAGTCAAGCCAGGTGGTAATTTGACATTGATAATAAATGGAGAGAAAGTATCAAATGTGTCAAGCCTACTAATTTCTGTCAGCAGCTGGATGGTGGATCCTAACTTGGGAAAAAGCTTGTGACAATTTTGAAGCACTAAGAAAATTGCTGAATGGTAACATTAAAGTTACTCTTGTGCATGTTCAGTGATACTGGAAAGGACTTTTTCATGGCCATGACTCCTTTTATTAGAGAGCACTCACTGAGGACTAAGTGTTGCAGAAAGGCAAGCTGTTGCTACAGCAGATGCAATTTATTATCTTCAATTTCTTTTGTGCACACCATCTAACAGGAGATGTAAACTGAGACTGTCACGTTCATCATGAGAGTAGAAGTGCTGAGAGTCCAATAATTTATATACCTTTCTTTAAGCTTGCATGCATAACTGCAAGTAGGTAATTCACAAGAAGTATCTGTGTTTTCTACATAAAATCTAGTGGTTTTTTTTCCCCTTGTGTGACTACTGTGCCCTTAAGGAACGTATTGGCAAGAGGCACTCTTAGATGTCCCAGAAAGTACCATTAAAATAATTAAGAAAATAAGTGGGACATTCTAAGGAAAATAAATGTGCATATTTTAGAAATATAATTTGGAAAGAATGGATTTTCTTAATAACTTTCTAAGGATTATTAATAAAGGAGGCTTAGATTGTGCAATTTCAGCGTGAGCAACTGGAAGCTAGACTAGGAGTTTACATGGCCTGTCAGTCTCATCTGCCCTCTGGCTGTGTCTTCTGGGTCTTCTGAGTGTATTCTAAGACAACAGTTTTAGGCTGCTGTCACAATTTTCAAATTGGGGATTTATAGAAAGATCCATATTTTTACCTTCATTTAGACATTAAGTCTGGAACATATGTGCATTGTCTTAATAGATTGCTCACCCATACTGAGTGGAAGTAATGAACTGTTTAAATTATTTTTTAATGGAAAATAGATTATTTGGGCATGCAATACATCCCAACCACAGTTTCCCCTCCCTCTGCTTCACCCAGCTTCCCTCTCCAACATCTCCTCTTCCACAGAGCCACTCCTCCCTATTCCCCCCCAAAACAAAATTAAAGAGCAGTTTTCCGAGAAACAACAGCCAAACACAAGATAAATTAAGGAAGGACAAAAATCCTTATATCAAGGCTGGACAAGGTTACCTGATAGAAGAAAAGATTCCCCAAGAGCAGGCAGAAGATCCCAAGCCCCTTGCACCCACTGTTAGGAGTCCCATAAGAACACAAATCTAACAGCTACAAGATATATGCAGATGACCTGTTGCACACCTGTGTTTGCCTTTTTCAGAATTAACACAATAGGCAAATAAATAAATAAATGATTAGTAATAATACAATAATATTCTGTTATATTTAGAGATCAGTATCTAGTTCAGTCATCATCAAACATGTTCTTCTGGCAGCAGATGGGGTGGGGGCAGAGACTCAAAGCCAGACATTATTCAGAGAGAGAGAGAGAGAGAGAGAGAGTCTAAATTGAAGGTCTCTGTCCAGTCTCTCCCTTTGGAGCTTTTGAAACCCTGTGGAGGGAGAGATTATAAGAGTCATAGTAGATAGAAGGCCCCAGGACCAGGAGAACGTGACCCACTGGATCAAGTAAGCAGGTCACATATGGGCTCACGTAGAAAGGGACTTTCAGGGAAAGATCCCTTTTTGCACCCATTGGGGATCCTTACTTCCCCGTAGATTTCCTCTAGATAACTCCAAACTTATAGTACATTGTAAGTGGCTATTGATGTAGTAGTCACCAATGAAGACCTGAGCAGAAATGCTTCAACTTTGAGTGCCAATGACTGGTCAGTTTTCTCCCATAAGCTAAGTTTTGAGTTCTAACCATGAATGAATGATAACCGAGACTGGAAAAAAATGAAATTCTATGTTCATGGTACATGAAGTACAGACAAAACTTAACACTCCTGTTTCAGAAGATCCTAATTCCTGGCTCATTATGAATCCAAGCTCATGATTTATTCCTCTGAAATCACGTCCACTCACTTATGACTGAAACACTTAGAACATGTTTTAATGCTTCTTGTATACTTTATGTTCTGCTAGTAGCCACAGCCCAGGCAACTGGTCTAAACCTAAAATAAAATAGTCTAAAGGCTCGATCCTCATGGATGCTACATTTGATTAGAGAAATAAGTATTGTAAGTAAGTAGCTATAAAGTTAGTGGTAGAATTGGCAGTGGGCAGACTTTAATAAGGAGGGTTGCAGGAGGTCTCAGTGAAAAAGAAGTCACAGTAATGATTTCCAAAGAACAATAAGGGATTTAAAGGAAACAGATTCCTAGTAAAGATGCTCCCAAACCAAACTTTTCAACTACATTGCATTTGTTAGTTAAGGCTGCTTATTGACAAACAGTGGCAAAGAAGAGAAATAACTTTTCACCTCCCAAGTGGTATGAAAGATGATTCCCCACATCTCTAAATCCATTGTTCTAATTTATGAATGGAGAGTGGGTTAGAATGTTGCAGAATTTACCAAGTTCAGTATCTAAAGCTATTTTAATTGGATTTTACAACTCTACATTAATTTAATAGTCCTCTCTCTTCTTTGTTTTATAAAAAAGAAACTTACACTAAAAATTAAATCATTATTACCAGAAATATATATGTATATTTATACATATAAATATATTTATAAATATCTCTATAAATTTTTGGCTTTTTCTTAAAGTCAGACAAGGTACAAAAAATCATTTTGGAATTCTTCCAAGGTTCCTAGATTGATTACCATTTTTTTTGAAAGGAGGAAAAGAAACTATTAATTATTTACATTAAAACAAAAGCCAAGTATTTTAACATTTATTTTGCCTTATTAAAATAATCATTACATAAATGAGTAAGTTGGGAATCAGCTACATAATTTCACAAATTTATACAGCTCAAAAGGAAAGAAACAAAGGTCCAACTTCATCTAATTTTGAAGGGAGATTAGAATATAAAATCAGCAGTTTGCTGTGACCTTAGTGTGACCATTACTATGGGAGGACTCCCCAAGGATGGCGACCTCCTTATGGGAGTACTGTGAAGAAGATGTTAGCCTGCCAGCTGAGGGCAGTACTATATGAGGCCAAGAGGAATCTAGAAAAGAGAAGTTTACGAATAGATTATTGTAGACAAGGGTGTCTTTTGCTGGCTAACGATTGTCTGAAGATCTATGTGTCACTGCAAACAACTCCCTCTTCTTTTGGGATGCTTCAGGGATTAAGACCATGGAGCAAGAGCTTTTGTGAGGAACCCTTTAACAATCAAGAAAAAATAATACAAATAAAAGCAATAGGAAAGAAGGAAGGACACACACACATGCAGAGAGAGAGAGAGAGAGAGAGAGAGAGAGAGAGAGAGAGAGAGAGAGAGAGAGAGAGGGAGAGGGAGAGATGGAGAGACAGAGGAAGAGAGAGATAGAGAGAAGAGAGACAGAAACGGAGCATGCATGTATGCTGGGTTCCAAGAAGTCACCATTGTACTAGGTAAACAGTCACCAAACACTGCTCTTTGAGAAAGAACCATGAAGCCTGCAGCAGTAGGAGGACCATACAGTGCTCTGCAAGCTCACGTAATGGTTCTGATGAGGTGTCACTTATTTCCATCCAAAAGCTGTTGTAACATGATAACACCTTTGGGAAAGGCGCTTTTCTGTCTATGAAATTATTGAATGCAGGCCTTATTTCTTGCTCTACTTTGGGCTGAATGGTCACAATCTGACTTCAGGGCCTGGGGAACGAAAGGAGACATCCAACATCTGAAAAGTTTCCATATGGAAAACTCTTTAATGGGAAGTAGATGAACTGGATGATCCAATGAGGGCTTCCGCAGCTTTAATTTCCGTGATTCTGCTTGGGAAGTATTTGAGAACTTTCCTAACCCCAGGCAGATTCCGAAGTTTTTTCAGGGGGTGGAAGGATAGTCACTGAAACACGGAAAAGGAACTGTCCTTGATTGCTAGAGAAAATTGGCAGGCCCGGAAAGGACAGAGTGGGCAGAACAGATCTCACACCACCTTATCTTGGTGAGAGAACGGGGAGAGGAATGGAAGGCAGCTCCTTGCTGAATCTGCTTGCAGTGTCCTCATTACCCCTTCTAATCTGTTGCCACAGCCTCTTTTATAACTGGCGCCCGGGACATACATAGCTTCAAGTTGAAATTTAGGTAAATTGCTAATGGGTCTCCTTACTACTTGTAGTTTTTCTTCTGTAGTTGTTAAATATTGTTACATGTCTTAGATTGATAACAACTGGCCACAAAAGGTTTCCCCAGAGGAGAAACTTGGAAAATAGTTAAGTTTAGGCTTTGTGGACACCAGGAGACACAGGTGGCTCTGTGTCATTTCTGACGAGTTGCTTAGAATCACTAATGATTTCTGATTAAAATACATTTTTATCTAAGAATAAATATGAGCCTCTGCTATTCCATCTCCACAGCTGCCAAAGTTACTGAATGCTATTGAAACTCCATGACAGAGCCAATATTTCCAATTAGGTCTCTTTCACCGGGATCAAGTCTTTTAATTCCCATTTGGAATTAAAAATGAAAGTCTGTACTTTTTTGCTAAGAAGTTCATTTTATCAAATATAGGTCAACTTTATATTTGAAATTTAATATATTTTCTATTAAATTTTATCCGTGTGTGTGTATATGTGTGTGTGTGTGTGTGTGTGTGCGTGTGTGTGTGTGTGTGTGTGTGTGTGTGTGTGTGTGTGCATGTATATGTGTGTGTGTATTTATTGATAGTGTTTGTGAGAAGGTCAGAGGACAACTTACAGGAGTTGATTCTCTTCTGTATGAGGCTTGGTGACAAATGCTATTTCTAGCCCAGCCTTCAAATTAACCCTATTTGGTTGTTCTAAAGAGAACAAGTCTTGCTATGTTGTTCAGGCTGCCTTCAAACTCTTTGGTTCAATTGACCTACTTCTCAAGTGCTGAGACTACAGGCATGTGCACCACACATAATTTCCTATTAGTTTTTGTCCTAGAATTTTGGTTCCTTCTGACTTGAGGTTTGGTTGAAGACTGGATGCTTATTTCAACTATAGACATGATTATGTGTACAAGATAACAACTTTCTGCCTTCTAAGAATTTCTCTTGGATTTGAAATATTCAATCATACCATCCACATCTCTGTATTTCCAAAAATGTTTCAATGATAAAAACATGTTTTATAGAAGTAAGAAGGGAAGTGTTTTCAAGATGAGTATCCTTAATTCAAAAGAAAGAACATTGGAATTAATCTAGATTGATATTCTTACAGAAATAAAAGGTAGATTTTAGCTCCTAGAAACCACATACTTGAGGGAAAAACCTTCCAACAATTTGATTTCTATTGCAAAATTTAAAAGAATTTCTGAAGAGGGGGTGGCTGAGATATATCATTGAGCAAGGTGTCTTGCCTCCAAGACTTGAGTTTGATCTCTTTAATCCACATGAAAGAAAGAGAGCCTACTTCCACATAGTGACCTCTGACCTCTGACTTCTGAAAATGGACACATACACATCCAAATATACTTAAGACATGCACACTAAGTAAATAAGTAATCAAGGCTGAGAATATTTTTGAAGTTATGTTTTTCAAGTGTAAAATTTTGAGGAAAGTGTAATTCAAGAGTCAGTGGACTGTGCAAATAAGCACCCTAATGTAGCATCATCCTTGCTATTTCCAGGGTGTTTTTCGTGTTTATATGATTGACTCTCAGAAAGTGGCAGTTATGGAGATTTTGAAAAATATTAGCTTAAGCCCTTTGTTTTCCCCCACTCTAAGCAACAAACGCTATTCTGAAGGTGCAGTGCTCGCATATTTAGAAATTTGTTTGCTCATTCAGAGAGAACTGGTCAGAGTGTTGCCTAATGCAAACAACATGGTTCTTTCTTGCTTCAGAATCCAGCTCCCTTCATCCCAGTCTGAGATCTTTCTTCAGAGTTCTTTGGATCCTCAGCTTTCTGCCTTGCATATGTGAAGCTTTAATAATTTTTTTGTTGTTATTGTAGATAAATTCTGCCTGAATGTACTGAACAAATACATTTCCTAATTGTGACTATGTGAAAATCGTATCATACTTCCCCCGCACTCCACTGCAGGACCACCAGCAGTTTGGGAAGCAGTGAAGGTGGAACCCTGTTAATATCAATAAATATGCTCCCCCACTAGTTATACGTGTGACCTTGTGACAGGGACTTCCTTCCTTACAGGCCGATTTCCTCACCTATAAAGTGAAGGAATTAAACCAGATAATGTTCAAAGGCTTTTCCTGTTTGTTCACAGTGACTCTTAAGTGATGACATGGGACATGTATTATTTACAGTGTTGGGGGCCGTGGCCTTGTATGCCACTTATCCCTCCTCAGAAAGGAAATGAGATGATTTTAATAGGCAATGGGAAAAGAATGCAAAAGGGTTCTCTCCCCTTCACAACCTTCTATGTTTATTCAAGCCAGAAGCGCAGGGCAATAGGTAGGACTAGGGCAGCAAAGAAGTCATTAATCCAGGGAAATATTTTATTTACATCAATTAAATAGATAACGGTTGGTTTTATTCAAAAGAAGGAAGGCATTTTTCATATTCATAAAATATGAATGACTCTAGGCATATTTAATTCTACACATCTGTTAGACAGAAAAAAAAGAAAGCTAACGAGCTAACAGAAAAACACACTTAAAAATAACATTTGGTTTGCAGATATACCATTCGCTTGCCAAAATGAAGTTACTGGAGCTTTCGTAGTAATTGCTGTGACTGAGCAGGACACTAGAGACTCTTGCACATTCATGTTGGCATGTATACACATGTATTTGTGCTTCGGAACCCACATTAGAACCTGCTATTCATTTCCGGAATGGAGCCTAAATTAGATGGGGAGCTGAACTGAAGCGGCAGAGAAATAGATGTGCAGTGTGTTTGTGTTTAAAAGAAAGCAGAGGACAGAGTAACACAGGAGCTTTAAATTACTACACCTCAATTTATTTTCTTCTTCAATTCTTGCTGAAAGGACCATAAAGAGAACAAACGCATCAAGAGACGTCATCTGTAGACTCCATTGCTACGGGTGTTTACTCAGAGCTTGCTGGAGCTGGGGGCAGTCTCTTGACTTTACAGGCCCAACCAGCTTTGGTTTTCTTTAAAGCCATCCAGCCAGACCACCTCATTTTCTTCCTCAGAAAAAACAAAAATAATATAGAGACCATTGAGATAGTAATGTTAGTGTTCCATTCCGGAAATGAATGGTGCAGTGCATGAATGATATGACAGACTTTGAAGATCCCCTATGGAAGCCCTCACGCTCCCTGGGAAGCAGAAAAGGGATGGGATATGGGGTTGTTGGGGGGCAGGGGAGGAGGAACTGAGATTGACATGTAAACAAATCTTGTTCCTAATTTAAATAAATACATAAATATATATTAGTGAGTTAAGACACAGGGCAAGAAAAAGTCACTATTAAATCCACATTTAGAAATTACACCGTTTTCACGGATTTTGTAATCCCCATGTCTTTCATAAATAAATATGAAAGTAACACTCTCATAGTAGTTTACAAACCTCCTCACCACACCCAATCACAATTTTAGTCATAAATTTACTGCAACTGACTGGGGCACTGGCCTCCACCTTTATTACCAGATAACAAAGCTATAGTCATACATATATTAAAGAACAAGTTGTGTATTCTAAAATTATACAGCAGGATATGCATATATATATATATTGTATATGTGTGTGTGATATTATGCATAAAACAGAAGATAATCAGCCTACAGGCCACAACCCCAGAGAACCTAGATAACAAAGAGGACCCTAAGAGAGACACACATGGATCCATCTAGGAAGGGAAAAACTGAAAAAATCTCCTGAATATGTTGGGAGCATAGGGGGGCTTGAAGGGGAGAGGGCAAGAAGGAAGGGGAGTGGGGAAAATGTATTTCTCAATACAGAATTGAAATGTAAATGGTAACACGTCCATGTAACCAACTTGTTTTGCATAATCTAAATGTAATAAATGTTGTCAGTACAAGGATAAAAGAGAAACTGTGAATGCCATATTTTAGAGAAATATACAACTTCCACAACAAATTGTTGTAATTTTTGCTTTCCCAATTTTGTGTTCCCTGCTTGTAATACAGAAAACCCTTTCCTCACCCCCTATATATGGTTATGCATCATGGGAGAATTTGTCATTTGTTTCTCACGAAGTCTACTCTGTATCGAAATGTCCCTGTGGACCAGTAAGATACTGATTAGGGTGTGATCTGGTCTGACAGGAAGAGAACTCACTGTATCTTAGCAGATCTTCTTTCCCTCTTTGTTTGTTATACAATATAAGATCTTCAAAAGATCCCCCCACACAAATGAAGATTAGATAGCAGCTTTGGGATGCAACACTCCTACCAAAAAGCCATGAACCAGAGATTTGGATCTTGGAACAAAAGCAGGATCAAAAACTTTTTCTTTTTTTTAGTTATTTACAGTTAAATTTTTAATAAGCATTGAGTTTTGATTGTTTTGATCTTCTATATATTGCTTTATAATTCATTTTCCTGACATTTAACTAACATACAAGCAATTAGTTAATATATGAACAAGTAAAAAGAAAATGGGAATTGTTATTCTCTGCCTTTTGCAGACCAAACCAAGTGCTTTCACTAGTAACCAATCACAACAGATGACAGACACTATCCATACACCCTGCTGCCAGATATTTGTTTAAACTGCATTGTGATGTGTCTATGTTTTGCCTCACATTCCTAAAGTTCCTGATTGGTTTAATAAAGATATGAATGGTAGGAGAGGTTAGGTGGGTCTTCTGGGCAGAGAGAGAAACTTGAGATGAATCTAGGTGTATGAGGAGATAGCAGAGAGACAGGGGAAGTCAGAAGTGCAATGTACAGGACCGAGGAGAGGTAAAAAGCCATGTGACAGAATGTAGATTAATAGAAACAGGTTAACTTAAATTATAAGGGCTAGTTGGGAGCAAGCCTAAGCTAAAGGCCAAACTTTCATAATTAATGTCTTTGTGTCATTTTAATGAGAAAGACTCATTAAAAGCTCCCAGTATAAATCTTTCCTTCTTCCATGACAGACTTTCTGCTGTTCATTAACTACACTGTGGTCCACAGCCAGTAGACTTTTGTCCTGACTGAACTCTGCTGGCTAGCTTTGTGGTACACTGGTATCACTAGTGACTCCCTCTGACTTTCCTGGTGAACTTCCAGAGAGAAAATCTCTCCTCAAGGAACTAAATTTATGCACCTAGTGTTTTGAAAGTCATAAACCCTGGAGCCATATGAACAAGGCTGTTAGTAGGACATGGTACCTCCTGGGTACAGTCATTGTAACACCTGAACGTTCTTCTGATGATTCATTTAATAGCATGTAACTATATGTCCCTGGCTTTACCAAGTTATTTTCTACATATCTCTACTTACATAACTGACTTTTATAATTAGCCATAAAAGATATAATAAAGAACAGAAGAAATAGCATATCAAGCACAACATGCTTGTACTCATAAAGTTAAGAACAAAAGTCATAGAATCTATTTAGACCATGCTACCCTCTTCAAACTAACAGAAAGATAAAACATGCAAAGCTTGATCATATGTTTTAGTAGTATGCTTATCCATTTCAGTTTAGTACTAGAAAATCAGATTATGTACTATTTTGAGAGAAAATTCATGTACAATACACACTACTTAGTTTTAAGAGCTGTTGGATTACACAGTACATATTTCAGCATATCTATCTCTCATGTTTATTGTGGTTTTACTCTTCACATTTTTTGGGGAGTGGGTGCTCTCCTTATACTATGTGGGTCATAGGGATTAAATTCTTTTATTCAGACTTGGCAGCAAGCACCTTAAAATACCAAACCTTCTAGTCACCCCCCCATTTCTTGGTTTTCTTAAGCCTTTCACAAAAATGTTTTCCTTGATTATCTTGGAGTTTCTCCTTCAGAACTTTTGGACCTGAGGAGTTATTTTATCTTGAAAAAATGTCAAATTCACTTAACTAGTTAGTCATAATCCATAGGTTTCATCACTTCTCTCATAACAAATCTACACAACTAGATCATTCCAATATAGTCACATGAAAGACATAACAAAATATAAAGCATTTTGGATAGGGACCAGAAGGGAACATATATTTGTATATGACTTACTTTTAAATAATTTTTACTGGTGGAATTGTAAGACATCTTCTCCTTCAGTCAACTTAGTCAATTACAATACCTGGTACAAAATATAAATATAATATATAGGTATTTTTAGACTATTGTATAAATTTGAAACAGTTTTATGGAAAACAGTGTCTGGGACATCTACAACTTTTCAAATTATCAGATGAACACTTTTATTGAGTTTGTCCTTCCTTCCTTTTTTTTGTTCTGGAAATATTGTCATTTGTGTTCTTTACTAGTTTCTAAAAATATATAACACAAAGAAGAGCTGAGCCTCTTGTTCCTAGTCTCTACACTCAAGCTCTTTAGACTATTATTATTATTATTATTTTATTACTATCTATTTTGGTTAATTAAAGATACAAAGAGAAAAGCCAATATTTATTATTATTATTCTTTTCTATTTTTGTCAAGTAAAGGTATGTATAGAGAAAGGTCATGCATTATCTTGAAAGCTAAAGAGAGATAGTTCAAAAACTTTTTTATTTTTTACCAGCAGTGTGACTGGAAGGTGTATGTAAAGTTTCCATGTGTGCAAAGCATCTTTCTTCCCCCATGCTTGTTCTATTATACACCCAGGTTGTGAAATGCAGTTCTCTAGATAACACTTTCCACTTGGCACAGTTGTGAGAATCTCGTGCTCGTCCAGAAATGGAAGTACATATTAATTTAGACACTGTATTAATAAACATTGTCTTAAGGAGTCATTTAAAAAATTCAGTAGAAGAAATTTGCTGTTGTTTAGAACTCATGTATCTTTCAAAATCATCTATGGAGTTTGAAATGAGATAAGATAATTTTGTCGAAACTTGGATTTAGGAAAGGTTCATCTTGTAACATCCATACATTATCCATGAAAGGAACAAAATACTCCAGCCTCTCCTATTGTGATGGTAACATTATTCAGTGTATTGATTCAGGGTATATATCTTCTTGAAACCATTTTCTTTATGGGGAAGGGTGTCAGTCATGAGGAATTGGTCCATCTTTATCCTGAGTAACTCAGATTGTAAACTATACTGGCCAGGGTAGAATTGGGTTTCCTCTGTGGTTTGTCTGCAGATGAAGAACATGTGACTCTGTCAGGGGCACTTGTTTTATCCAATAAACATTTGTTGTAAATTGGTGACTGGTTTTCTGGTCTTTCCAGACAATCTGTGCATTTCATGATGATAGTTATTACATTTGCTTTTATAGTATTTTAAACAAATCAAGTTGTGTAGTATAAAACCTCAAACTGTGACCTGGACATCAGAATAAAATAATCAGGCCAGAGAAGAGAATTAACATTATTAAAGATTGTCCTCTCTTCCTACCTTTGTACCTTTACCCTCTAGAGCACCAGCCATAGCCACTAAGAAAGTGTCTTCATTTTCAAAACTTTTGGAAATGTTCTACAGTTCCTACTTTGCAGCTTTAAGTATTCTTATTAAAATATTTTCCTAATGGTTTAATTTTAATCTACACATTAACATGTGAACTTTTTTTGCTTTATCTGAGCATTGGGTAACTAGGGAGAAATAATATTTGATACTTTGATTATTAAATTTCTGATACCTTATAGATGATACTGATAGATTAACATTGATTCAGGGCCAAAGAAACACCTCAAATAGACCAGACAGGAATATATATTAACGCTTCCTGTTAGATATCAAAATGTGCTTAAATTGAACTAGAAAACTTATACTGAAATATTGCCACTGTTAAGTTAATTTGCTGGTAGACAATTATGTTCTATTTTTCCTTAGGATATATTATGTCTTTATTTTAATTCACAGGAGCCATTTTACATTTGCATTTTTAATTATTAGAAATATCATTGCTATATTTTTCATTTTCATGTTTGTCTCTGTCCAGAATGTTTCTTGAGTTTCTCTCTTCTTTTTATGTTTCATATTATATATTAGAATTTATTTGTTTCTCTAGGCTGCTGCCAGAAGTTAAATGCAACAGCAAAGCTTACAGAAAAGGAAAAAGAAGGAAATTTTGAAAATTGGAATCTTATGATGTTTCTCTTCTCTGAGAAAAAAATGTTCCTGTACCTATGTGCTTTGGGGATTTGACATTACTCATTTAGTTGACCCCAGGAAAGGAAGTGAACACAGCCTTCGTAAAGAAGATTATTTTTGGTGTTAAACTGTGTTACATTCTTTGTGTAAATACTGATTTTAACAATTTCATATATTCTGGCTATTTTTTTTTTTTTTGCCTGTAAGGAAGTATATATGTCTTTTAACGTTATCAATCTCTGTACCTATTTGTTAACATTTCCTTAAGTGTATTTTCTCCAGATGTTGGAAGTAAAAGTGCCCTTGTTATTTTTTCCATTGTCACTCTTCACTATTTTCCATAGGCTGTGGGTTGTGTGTGCCAAGAACTGGAGGAAATAACAGACATGGGAGCCCCAAATTATAGGCACAAAAAATAACTTTTATAAAATGTATTTTAAGTGGCACTGCTTTTGAAAAAGCAAGCTCTAATTGACTCACGCCTAGAAAGCAGTAACTGAGGAGCACATTAGACACACGTCGTTGTCCACTGATCCCTGAATGTGCTCCACAGTATGACATTAGCAGGCATGATGACATTCCCAGCTTGCTACCAGCACATTCCAAAAGGCAGGCTGGGTATTTTGATGCCGGTCAGCCCAGTTTCCTTCAGCAGTATCCTCTGACAAGTAGAGACTGATAGGTTATTTACTTCAGCTGTGGAGAACTCTACCGCTCACCTGCCAGTAGATAAAAGAAAGATCAGTAAGGGAGAACTCCAGGAGAGGGTACCTCTGCAGGGATTTCTTTACAGATACACAACCCTTACCCAGGTTTGGGTCTGCAGCAGTCCTGGGATCCCGCTGTTCATAGAATGTTACAGATGGCTGAGTGGGCAGGAAGCCCTCCCCTTGCTTAACAGTACTCTGGGGATTACAGAGGCCTGGAAGGAGTCCTCTTCTTCCCTTCCAAGCTACTTCTCCACACCCCCACTAAGAAGTAAAAAGCGAGAGAAACAAAGGGAGAGAGAGAAAAATATTTTAAAATATATAAAAAGCACATCCTTAGAAATATTTCTGCCAGTCTGATTTTTGTTTTTAGTGGAACTTTAGATGAACCTCTTGGCTCTTGATTGGAGTAGTAGTTGCCTGCATCCTTGTAATGTTCTGAGCCAACCACACTAGCTCACTAAAGTACCTACCATACCACTTGTGATGAATTATAACAGCACCTTTGACTTTCTAATGTTTTCTCATAAGCAAAAGGAGGCAGATTCTAAAATAATTGAAAGTAACTTGGCCGATTAAATACTGCACGAAGAGTGTTATCCTCTTCCTTTTTTAAGTTCACACTTTAAAGTTTAATTTTCCTCATGGTTTTTCTTTGATGCTGTGTGTGTGCGTGCGCGCGCATCTGTACGTGCCTCCTGCTCCTGTGTGCATGAGTGTGCACAAGTGTGTGTATGTGTATACATGCATGTAGAAGTCAGAGTTGATGTCTGGCATCTTGCTTAACATGCCTCTATGTTAGTTTTTAGAGATGGGATCTCTTACTGACCCAGGAGCTCATTGACTCAGTTCAAGAGATCTTCCCGTGTCTGTCTCTGCCCCCAACACTCACAGGCCTCTGATAATTAATGTTCTCATACTTTTTTCACGGGATCTAGAAAATAGAATTCAGTTTCTCTTGCTCGCATGACAAATACTTTACCGAAAGAGCCATCTTCCCTTCCAGATGGTGTTGTTTTTAATAAGCATAAATGCTTAGCTGTTCTGAGTCAATTAACAAAGGATTAATTTCATAATTATATGACCAAACCATACAGTATATATTTAGTCTACATAAGTTGCTTATAATTTTGAGACAATGTCATCATCAGTCTTCCATTTATACAACTTAAAAGATTCTACTAGTACTTAAACAAAGTATTCGGGAAAAAAAATCACTTTTATTTTAGAATGTTTTATATCAGGAGAGGGCTTTCATGTATTTGTACAAGAGGAAGATTGTGCAAGAGTCAATTTTATTTCTCTTATATTTATTTTATTTCAAAGGTGTAAACAAGTATATATAAGGCAGAACACACACACACACACACACACACACACACACACACACACACACACACACAATGGAGCTTCCATGGAGGAATCTTTGACAAATGTTTTCCTTTAAAAAAAAAAAAAGTAGAGAATTTTTAGGAGAAAGCCCCAACTATCTTGTCTTGAATGTGCTGGGGAAGGAAGCGGCATAACCATACTCATGGGAGGGAAGCCAAATGGTAACAGAGTTGTCCTGGAGCTCTGCAAACTTGGAATTGGACTAGCTTTCTTTTTCATCTCTTTTCTTTGGAACTGGTTTTCTTACATGATTTATCTTGATGGCTTTCTTTGTTGAATCTACTTTTGATTTGGACATTGGTTCTCTGGAGTCAAAAGCAGCTGAATTGAAAGAACATATTTAGAGGAAGTAGGAATTTCCTACAAATAAAAATGGAAGACCTTTATTATACTGCAACTAAGAGAGTAGTATGTGTGCAGTTCATATCAGTTTCCAGATCATAAGTCTTAGGAGACATTGTGAGCTTCATAAAATCTAGGTTATAGAATTTTTACTTCAATACAAAGAGCCTTCTTTAGGCTTTCTTGATCTTCATCTGGCTTCAGGTGACTGTCAGCTTGTTTGCTGCAGAGTCAGATGTACAGCCTGTGGTCATATCTAACAATTTCACTGACCACATAATAAAACACTCAATAGAAATATTGACCAACCCATACACAGAAAAACCCAGGCTAAATACGAGAATTTTCATCTCTATATTTAAACATCCTTAGTCATTGACTCTAAATATACATTTGAGGTAAAAGAAAGGCCACTGTTTAAAAGAGTTCATTGTTATTAGCCAAGTATCTTTATTAAGATTATGTTCTTAGCATGTATATTAAATCATCCAAATAGAAGATTCTAGAAACAAGACATATTCTCTGTCATGGAATATTTTTATATCTCATATTATTGACATATCCCATAATCCTCTAGTATGATTTGTTTACATTCCCATGAAGACAATAATATTTGATATATATGTGTATGTATATGAATGTGAGAAATCTGGACATTTGCCATGTAGTTAATTGTTAAGCAATTGGAGCTTAGGCATTCTCAAAAGATTCATTGATTTCCCAAGCTCAAAATAAAATTCTGTAGACATAATTAAAAAGAAACAAGACCAAACAGGAACTTTGTGTGTGAGTATAAATGTATATTTGTATATTAACACATGCATTCACTTGCAATGAGTCTGTGTCTGAAAGAGCTCATTAATTATGATTCTTACTGAACAGATGAATAGAATGAAGCATTATAAAGATATATGCAAGTGGAGAAAGATCCTTTGCTTCTCAGGCCTAATAGGTAAAATACGGAGTGTGCTTCAAGGGGAAAAAATCAAATCATACTGGAAATGCCTTAAATGTCTACATGTGTAATGGTTCAGCAAGGCCCAGTGCACTAATGACAGCCATTGCCTCATGCTACAGTGCTGCAAAGCAGAGCCATTCCTGTACATTACTTCTATCCAAGTCCTTTAAGAAATAACGGTTCTAAGATGAAAGTCTTGTTAGGGTTTCAATGAAAATGTTTGGCACACCATGATGAAAAGCCAACAATCTGCTTTTAACAAGAGACACTGGAAAAATGTTGGTTAACATACCACTGAAAATATTAATTCCCCTTAATGGCAGGATGCAACATAGCTTTTTTTATAGTTTTTGATCCATGTCATAAATTTGGCTACGACAAAAGGGATACCCCAGCTCTAATGCACTGGCAAGAACATTAGCTATTTTCCAGCCTTAATAGGTTTGGCCAGATTTCTCTCCTCAGAGGGATGGCTAGATATGTATGTGTGCGGTGTTAGCACACATATGCATGCACTTATGTGCATGTGTAAGTGTGTAGTCAATATGGGTGTGGACAATGTGAGAAGCTTTCTAAACCCTTAAGTTCTAGGTTCTGCCATGACTGTTGGAATCCCAGTCAAAAACTTGAGTTAATGTGGAAAGATAGATAACTGTTTCACAAATCACCATGCTTGTTCATTACATACCAGTTACATGCTGCATATCTCAAGCTGACTGGAAAAAAGAATGCTTTCCTACACCTTTCCCCCTTTATGTAATTGGAAATTTGGGGAAATTAAGAATTGAGGGAATAACAATGGCAGTATGGGAGCTATCATTTTAATATTTTTGAGCAATGGATTTTGTTTGTGTGCAAATATGTTTTAAAACAGCATTGTCCTTTCTCAAACTTTCATGTAGACTATTCTCTTGATGAAAAATAGATATAAGGATATGTATGTTATGTAACTTCAGGGGCAGACTTCAACACTTTACCTCTAACATATATTTTTGCAACCAGTTGCTGAAAGAGAATGTGTTTTGTTTCTTCTTCAATAGTGGAAAGGAAAAGGAGTCTTTGACTCCAGTAACCACAAGAAAATTCACTAAAAGAGTAACTTTTTGTGCTGTAAGGAAGGTGTACAATTGCAATCATAATGTTTTAAGTTCATTCCTAATGGTGTTTTTATTCTTCAATAGCAATGACAGAGCACCATAACTTAAAATACACTAATTGATTTGTGTTTCTTCTATTTTCAGTTTCAGGATGAATCCAATATACTAAAGTAACTATTGTATAGAAGGTGAAGTATGAACTTCTTACAAAGGAAAAATAGATTTTTACTATAATAACTCAAAAGTTTTTAATGAATAAGAATACAGAGAAAATTACAATACAGTGCTACTTCCTTAGAACAAAGAATTTTTATTATCCCCCAAATTAAGTCATAGGGGAAGGAGTGACAGACTTCAAAGTTCCAGACTATTGTCTAGAAGTGTATCTGAGAAACAATTGTAGAATATATTTTAAGTCAATTTTATTTTATTGAAAATAATTATTTTCTCATACAAAACATCCTAATTGTAGTTTCTCCTCCCTATAGTCCTCTCCAGCGCCCCTCCCTCCCCATCTACGCCCTTTCTGTCTCATTGGAAAAGATCAGAATTCTAAGAGACAACCAAATATGTCAAAACAAAATACAATAAGATGAAGCATCTTATCAAAGTTGGATATCTTATCAAAGTTGGACATGGCAACACAAAAGGAGGAAAAGAGTCCCAAAAGCAGGTACAAGTGTCAGAGACCCACTTGTTCTCATAGCCAGGAGTGCCATAAAAAATAACTAAGCTTGCTGCTTGAGCTTATGTGAGCTCAAACGTACATTGTCATAAGGCTCTTTTATTCTTCCTACCTCCTTTTCCTCAGGATTCCCTGAAATCTGAAGGAAAGGATTTGATGGAGAACTCAGATTTAGACTTCCTAAATGTCTGGCTATCGGTCTCTGTCTCTGTTGTCATCTGGTGGCAGATGAAGCCTTTCTGGTAATGACTGGAGGCACTGATCTGTGAGTATAGCAGAATATCACTAGGAATTATTTTATTGATACTTTTTTCTAAGACTAGTAGTGTTGGTTTTACCCTAGATCTTTGGGATATCTAATCTCTGGGTCTTGGTTTTCCAAGTAGCATTATATATGTTTGGTTACTCCCACAAGTTCTGTGCTTCCATTGCCTTGGAATATATTGCAGGCAGGACAGGTTGTAAGTCAAAGGTTTTGTCGCTAGGTTGGTGTCTACATTTTTGTTTTGGTAGCCCAAAAGTATCTTTTTTCATGAAAAACCTCTAGAATGTAGGGCTGAAATCTCATGTAGGCACCAGCACATGTCCAATGTGTTGTGTGGGTATTTGTCTTCAGGGATGGAACCTCATCATCAGTTTGCAGAAAGCAACTCTTCATTTTAGCAACAGTGTGTGTTGTTTGGGAATTTCTATAGGAACCACTTAGTCAACTCAGTGCCAACACCAGAAGCATCACCTGGCTACAACAGATGAGCAGTTGAGATTCTGTATCCTCCATTACTAGGTGTCCTGATTAGAATCACCTTCATAGATTCCAGGAAGTTTCTGCTATACTAGGATTCCAACCACCCCAGTTCCAGCTATCCCTCCCCATACTCTCTACCCTATCTTTACCCTTATCTAATCCCTTGTCTCTACTCATGTACAGTCTTCCCATAAATTTTATTGTGTTTCGTTCTCCCTCCCAGTGAGATGCATGTGCCCTCCATAGACCCTCTTTAACTATTCTCTCTGGGCTATGCACTGCCTTTGTTTAGCAACTAATGTCCACATATAAACATATAAGTGAGAAAATGCCATGTTTGTCCTTCTGGGTCTGGGTTACCCCACTCAGGATTATTTTTTTCTAGTTTCCTCTATTTCTCTGCAAATTTAATGGTATCATTTTTTTAACATCTAACTAATACTCCATTGTGTAAATGTATCATACTTTCTTTGTCTGCAGTTGAGGGACTACTAGATGGTTTCCAGTTTCTGGCTATTATGAATTAAGCTGCAATGAGCATGGATGAGCAAATGTCCTTGTGGTAGAATGGAGCAAACTTTGTATATATTTCCAGGATTAATATAGTTGTGGTTGCCAGGATACATTGAAGTTTGTTTCATACAGGACAGATAAGATTAATTCCTATACCAATTGTTCTGTCAAGCTTTCATGATTCCCTTATAACTAAGGGAACATAGAGAGAAACACAAAGCAGCCTGACTGCTTCACTGCCTAAGAGAGTGCATCAGTCCCTCAGGAAGTGGAAGACACATTGTGTTCCTGGAGCTATGGACTCTAACCTGAAAAACCTATGACACATTCCTCTCAAGGCAGCTAGGCCAGGCCAACTCCATGGTTCCCGGGGGTTTTGATTTGCATTTCACTGATGTCCAAGAATGTTGACCATTTATTTAGGTGTCTCAATCATTTGAGATTCCTTTATTGAGAATTCTCTGTTTATTGCTGTACCCCCCCCCCTTTTAAATAGATTTATTTGATTTGTTGGTATCTAGTTTCTTGAGTTATTTAAATATTTTGGATATTAGCCCTCTGTTGAATGTGGAGTTAGTAAAAATCTTTTCCCATTCTGTAGCCTCCTACTTTGTGTCTTTTGCCCCTCACAGAAAATTTTCAGTTTCACAATGTCTCATTTATTAATTGATTATCTTAATGCCTGTGATATTGGTGTTCTGTTCAGGAAGTTGTTTTCTGTGCCAATGCATCAAAGGCTCTCCCTCAATTTTTTCTATTAGATTTAGTGTATCTGTTTTTATGTTGGGATCTTTGGTCCACTTGGACTTGAGTTTAACGTAGAATGATAAATACGGTTCTATTTGCATTCTTCTCCATGCAGGCATCTATTTGACCACCACCACTTGTTGATGCTCTTTTTTCCAGTGTGTATTTCTGACATTTTTTATTAAAAGAAAGGTGTCCGTATGTGTGTGGAATTATGTCTGGGGGTTGAATTTGATCCCATTAACCAAAATGTCTTTTTTTATGCCAATGCCAGGAAGTTTTTGTTACTAAATCACAGAAGTACAACTTGAAATCAAGTATGCTAGGACTTCTAGTAGTTCTTTTATTGTTCAAGATTGTTTTAGCTATCAAAGGTTTTTATTTTTCCATATGAAGTTGAATTTTGTCCTTTAAAGGTTTTTAAAGAACAATATCTTAAATTTTGATTGCAGATGTACTGAATATGTAGATTGCTTTTAGTAGGATGGTCATTTTTTATTATGTTAATTCTACTGATTCATGATTATAGAAGACCTTTTCATCTTCTGGAATCTTTTTCAATTTCTTGTTTCAAAGCCTTGATGTTTTTGTCACACAAGTGTTTTCCTTGCTTGGCAAGAGTTTCCCCTTAGATATTTTATATTATTTGAGGCTATTGTGAAAGGTGTTGCTTAGCTGGTTTCTCTCTCAAACCAATTGTCATTTGTGTATATAAAGATTACTTTTTTGAGTTAATCTTGTATCCAACTACTTTGATCAGAGTGTTTATCAGCAGTAGGAGTTCCTTGGTGGAGTTATTAGGGTTACTTATGTACACTATCATATTATCTGCAAATAATAGTACTTTTACTTCACCCTTATCTACAAAATTTGTCTCACCTTGGTCTCCTTCAGTTGTCAGTTTTAGCTCTAGCTAAAACTTCAAGTATTATAGTTAATAGAATGGGGAGACTCATCAAGTTTATGTTGTTCTTGATTTTGGTGGAGTTACTTTGAGTTTCTCTCTATTTATTTGCTGTTAGCTACAGTCTTTCTACAAATTGGCTTTATCATTTTTACCTATGTCCCTCGCATCCCTAAAGTCTCCAAAACTTTTACCAGGATGGAGTTTTTTATTCTGCCGAAGGCCTTTTATGCATCAATGTGGTTTTTTCTCACAGTTTGTATGGTGGCTTACATTTACTGATTTTCAAACATTCAGCCATCTTTTCACCTCTGGAATGAAGCTTTCTTTATCATAGTGAATGATTTTTTGTTACTGTTGGGTTTTTGGATTTAGTTGACAAGCATTTTATTGAGAATTTTTGCATCTTATATTCATAAGGAAATGGTCTGTAATTACTTTTAAGTCTTTATATAATTTGAGTATCAAAGGTAACTGTAGCATCAAAAAAGGAATTAAACAATATTATTCCTGCTTCCATTTTGTGGGGGAAAATAGTTAAAAGAGTATTGGTATTAACTCTTCCTTGAAAGTTTGCTAAAATTATTTGCTAAATTTAAACGTTTTGGCCTTGGGCTTTTTTTGTTGTTGTTTTGATTTTGTCTTTTGTTTGTATGTTGTTGTTTGTTTTCTTTGTTTGTTTGTTTTTTGTTTTAGTTTTTTGGTTGGAGACTATTATTTTTCAATAAGGGCTATAGGTCTATTTAATTGTTTTTCTAATCTTGACTTAACGTTGGTAAGTTTTATCTACTGAGAAAATTATTCTTTTCCTAAAGTGTGTTCTTATGAGTTTCTGGGTTTCCTAGATGTCTGTAGTTTTGTTCTCCTTATCTTCTCTGATTATTTTTTTTAAGTTTGATATTGTCTATCTCCATTTTTTAGTTTCTTGGACAAGGGTTTGTCTTCTCGATTGTCTCATTGATCCAATTTTTATTTTATTTATTATTTTATTACTATGTTTGTTTCTAATTTATTGATTTCAGTCCTCACTTTGATTATTTCCTACCTCTATTCCTCTTGGGTGTTCTTTTTCTAGCTGTAGAGCTTTCAGATGTGCTCTTTAGTTGCTAATTTGAGATCTCTCTATTTTTTTGTCATAAGCCCTTAGCGCTCTGAAGCAGTATCCTACTAGCTCGGCTTTCATGTATCCCATAAGTAAGAGTATGCTGTGTTACAAGCAGGTCCCCCCCCCCTCCCACCACCTGTCTGGTCCCGCCGCCGCACCAGCCCCAAATAACAGGCAAAGACTCTGTATTTGATAGGTACTAGTGTCTTACCGACTAGCTCTGTCTTAATGATTAACCCATTTCTACTTATCTAAGTATTTCCACGTGGTCATCTTATTGGAGAGCGGCAGGCCGCATGCTGCTCTTTCCAGGCTCTCCATGTTGACCCCTCCTTGCTCCTTCCTCTTTCCTCCTAGTCTCCTAGCCCTGCCTATCTTGCTTTTCTATTGGCCAACAGTGCTTTATTCATTAACCAGTATGAGAAACATATTTACAGAATAACACCTCCCATCAATGCTGTGGGCTTATTTTCATTGATTTCTAGAAAGTCATTCCTTCTTTTTCTTTTGTTATGTATATAGTGTCCTTTCCTACCATTTTGGGTTAGTTTTGGTTTGAAGCTTATTTTGATAGGTATTAAAATGGTGACACCAGCTTGATTTTTGATTACTGTTATTTTATTGTTGTTGTTTGTTGTATATGTGAATGTTTGTGTGTTTGTGTGTGTGTGTGTGTGTGTGTGTGTGTGTGTGTGTATGTGTATTTCTTCCTTTCTTTTGATTTTACTGCTTTGAGGTTATATACTTCCTCTGTTTTCATGGATGTACTTAACATACTGAAGTTGAAGTTTTTCTTCTAATACCTTCTGTTGAGCTGCTTTTGTTGATATGTTTGAATTTACCATGGAACTTCTTATTTTATCCATTTTTGGTGATTGAAATTTTTGCTGGGTATAATAGTCTGGGCTGGCATCTGTAGCTACTTATAGTCTGTAGCATACCTGTCCAGGCCTTTCTGACTTTTAATTTCTCCACTGAGTAGTTAAATAATCAGATATAAATTCTAATAGGTCTGCCTATTAGACAATTACATAGTGTTTTTACCTTGCTAATGTTAATATCCTTTGTTCTTTTTGTGTAGTGTTTTAATTATTATGTTACAAGGGGATTTTTTTCTGGTTCAATCTATTTGGTGGTCTTCGTGTTTCTTGTACATTGATAGGCATCTTCTGCTTTAAATTAGGAAAATTTTCCTCTATGGTTTTGTTGAAAATATTTTCTGGAAATTTGAGCTGTGATCCTTCTTCCTCAATTCCTGTTATTCTTATGTTTGTTTTTTTCCCCTATTACTCTGAATTTCTTGGATATTTTATGGCAGGAATGCTTTAGATTTAATGTTTTCTTTGGCCTATGTATTTGTTTCTGTTATTATATCTTGAACACTTGGGATTTTTCTCTTCCATCTCTTGTATTCTGTTGGTGAAGTGCCTCAGTAGTTCCTGTTTGAATTCCTAAATATTTAATGTCCAGAATTTTGTCAATTTGGGTTTTCTTTATTGATGCTATTTCCATTTTCAGGTCATGAACAGTTTTATTCATTTCCTTTCACTGCTTCTTTTTGTTTTCTGGATTTCGTTAAGGGATTATTAATTTCCCCTTTAAGGACCTCTATCATAAAAGCTTTTTTAAGGTATTTTCATTGTGTTTCTGCTACATTGGACTATTCAGGGTCAATTGTGGTAGGTTAGTTGGATTTTAGTGGAGACATGTTGCCCTGGTTGTTATTGTTTTTGTTTTATTCTTGGTTGTCTTGGCATCTGAGTTGGGGATAAACTAATTCTAGGTGGCAATTTTTTGCTTTTGCCTTTATTGAACCGATGCTTTATTCCTTGCTTTCCGATTCCTCTCTGGATTTTCAGATAGTGTGGTGGCTGTGTCTTGCCTGTTTTTATGGCCTATTCATGTACTGTGTTCATAAGGAATTCAATTGGTTGCAGAGGCTGCTTAACTGGGATGACTTATGGGAAGGAAGACTGGAGGAGAAGGTCTTTACGATTTATAGATGATGGGGTTAGAAAGAAAAGGGACATCACAGGTTTCTTCCTGCTACAAAGCTGAGAGTGAGACTGGAGAATTGGATCTTAGGAACAGAAAGGGTCTGCCTTCTGTCTACTTGTTGCCCTGGGAAGAGCAGTCTTTGTGTTATCAGGGGTTGCCTGCTGAAGTTAGGGTCTGGGACAAAACAAAACATTAAGGAAAGCAGGTGAGAAGAAGATCCATGGTATACACAAGAGATGGAAACAGGAACCAGGGAGGGCTGCCATGGATGTTTTACTGTAGTCGGATTGGTTAAAATAATTTTGTTCTTCAGTAAGAACATACAGTTTTCACTTACATTTTGCCTAGAAAGCAATGCTACCTTTTAGGATACTTGTGTCTTTATTTTACAATTATGGAATGGTATTGTATATCTTCATTGTCTTCTATGCTTTCAGTGCCCAGTATGTCTTCAGATTGGTTTACATTGCAATCCATCGTTGAATCCCCCAATTCTCCCATGTGTCCTCTACATAATACTTTCAGAGATTAAGTCTCATGTCCCATATCTCCTCTAATATATCCCCACCAAAAAAAATTGCTAGAATCTACACATAGTTACGTGTATCCAGATGGATCTTCACACAATTCCAGCAATGATATGACTAATTCATCTTTTAAACCCCTTCTTAACAAAGGGAAACCTTTTGGTCTTTCAGATTTTCAGCTACTTACTTGGTACATTTAGGAATACTGAAAAAAGGAAACAAGGAAGACCCTAAGAGAGACATACATGGTCCCTAGGAAAAGGAGGAAAGGGACAAAAACTCCTGAGTAAATTGGGAGCACAGAAGGAATGGGGAGGGAGGGAGGAAACAGAGAAGGGTAGAAGGTGGGGAGAACATGAAGGACCAGGAAGACTGAGTTGGGGGAAAAATAGAGGAGACAAGAAAAGAGATACCTTAAATCAGGGAGCCATTATAGGTTTAAAGAGAAAACTGGCACCAGAGAATTGTTCTGAGATCCACAAGGATGACCCTATGTAAGATTCTAAGCAATAGTAGAGAAGCTGCCTTTGATGCCCTTCCCTTATAATGAGATTGGCAACTACCTTAAATGCTATCCTAGAGTCTGCATCCAGTAGTGGATGGAATCAGAAGCAGACACCCACAGCTAAGAACTGAGCCATACTTTTGAGTCCTGTTCTAGAGAGGAAGGAGGGATGGGTAAAGGTGTCAAGACCTGTGCTGGAGAAACCCACAGAAACAGCTAACCTATCCATGAGGGAGCACACAGACCTCAGTCATAAAGCTGTGGACCAGCATTGGATCAAGCCAAGCCTTCCGAATGTGGGTGCCAGATAGGAGACCTGGGCAGTCTATGGGACCTCTGGTAGTGGAACCAGTATTTATCCTTAGGGCACAAATAGATTTTGGGGACCCATTCCTCATGTAGTGATCCTCTCTCAGTCCAGATTTAGGGAGGAGGGCCTAGGCCCTTCCCCATATGATGTGACAGACTTTAAAGATCCCTCATGCAAGGCCTCACCCTCCCTGGGGGGAGGTTGGATGGGGAAGTGCATGGGGGTCATAGGAGAATGGGAGGGAGAGGGGACTGGGTTTGATAAGTAAAATAAGATTGTTTCTAAATTAAATAAACACATTTAAAAGAGGAACATTGAAACAAATCTGTTTATTACCAAGAAATGATTAGCTTAACTCACTTATTCAACCTGCACAGTCTGATTTAACAATAAATAAAAGAGAAAATAACATTTTCTCCTTATTTCTTCTAGAAATAGAAATTATTTCTCACTCCCTTCAAATGTTTATAGATTAGCTGAACTAAAATAACATTGTTTTTCTTTTTTCCTTATCAGTGATTATATGAAAAATCAGTCCAAATTCACATTGGCCTGAAAATCTAATCTTATTAACAATTTCAGGCTTTAAAATACTCTTTGTGGCATTAATATATCTAAAAATAGAAATTCAGATTTCTGTATTTTTTAATAGACCACAAACTTAATTGGTTGTCTTGTGTGTACATATTTATCAAGTGCTCTTTCACATCCTTGCATTTAATGAGGTGTTACTATAATTTGATTTGTTTATCTGGTGACTGTCTTTATGTGTGTAATTATGCTGCCAGCAAACACACTGAAGCTGTTGTGCAGAGATCAGCAAATAGTTCTAAAAACATAACAATACTTTAAAGGAACCTTCAAAGCATGTGGTAGAGATCTTTGCACAGCCACTGGAAACAATACCATGTGGCCATTCTTCTTGTTGACTGAATTTTGCACATGTTAAGCTATTGAATGACCAGTATGATGGCTTCAGTAGCATGGCTTAACAAGGAAAAGTTAATGTATATGTAGTTTTTAACCAAATGGACAAAACATATTTTAGTAGAAACTTTTCATGTGACAGCAGAAATCAGTCTGATTTTGTAATGGAAGCAAAGATCTGTGAGCCAATTGTAAGTCAACGTGAAGATGAAATTTAGAATACATATTGCCACTTAATATACCACTTCAATGCTGGGCGTTGGTGGCACATACCTTTAATTCCAGTATTTCAGAGGCAGAGGCAGGCAGATCTCTGTGAGTTCAAAGTGAGCCTGGTCTACAGAGGTAGTTCCAGGACTGATTCCAAATCAATACAGAGAACCCCTGTCTTGAAAAACAAAAACAAACAAGCAAGCAAACAAATACATAGCCATTAACTTAGAAAGAAAAGAGGGTTATTTGTTCATTGGTAGCTTTTTGTTTTAGTGATTATCAGAGGACTGATACCGATATAGGTTTAGTTTGGGAAAATGTTTAAGGTTCTTTAAAGCAATCACTGTTTTAGCTACAAAAATCTTTCTTAGAAAAACAAGATGTTTAATTGATTAGAAATAAAATTGCTCTTGTGGGAATTTGAGGCACAGTTTGCTATGTGAGCCTGTGCCTGTAAGCCCTAACCTCTGAGAAAGTTTCCATGCTCTGTGAAGGTTGGTTTGGAAACCAGGTTTATACAGTAAGGAGACTGCAAACAAGTGACTTTATCCCTGTGTACTCCAATCAAACACCATGAGTTGCCTTACATATGAGAATAGAAGCTGATGGGTACGTGTGTCTTGCATTTCATGCACATGCACAGAATTCTCTATGTGAGTGGCATTCTTCTTCTCCTATGGGCTACAGTTATCACCATGCTGCCATCTATGACTGAGAACATGACAGCTTAATTCCAATTGATTGTGCATTACATAGATGGCCATGATGGAGAAAACCTTAACAATGTTAAATTAAGTCAATATTTTTTTTCAATCCTAACTATACTTGAGGAGGTGTGTTTCAGGTCCATCATGTATAGCTGTAAAAGCTAAAATTTTAAGAAGGGGAAAATTCTCGCATTGATGTTCATAAATATTCAACAATGAAGTATTGCCCTACTTGCTTTTGTGCACCTTTTCGCAGGCCAAACACTAGATCAGAGCTTTTGTGAACCTTTTCACAGGCTAAACACTGGATCAGTGTTTCTCGCCTGTAGGTCTCAACCCATTTAGGGGGTCAAATGAATCCCTTTCACAGAGGTCCCTTAAGAGCATCTGAAAATACAGATGTTTACATTATGATTCACAACTGTAGCTAAACTACAACTATAAAGTAGCAATGAAAATAATGTTATGGTTGGGGTCTCTACAACATGAATACTGTATTAAAGGGTCACAGCATTAGGAAGGCTGAGAACCACTGCTCTAGATATTTCAAATCTCAACATTTTCAAGCTTAGGCTTTGAAAGGAGAATTTGAATGAAAAAAAAAGGAACCCATAATAAAAACATCGTTTTATTGGCTTATTCAAAAGACACAATAGTTATTTTCAAAGGGAAATAACAGATAAACCTTGTTTACATAAGAGTAATTCAGCATTACTTGGCCACACTCATGTTTGTTGATAAAGCTGACATGAACTTTCACTTCCATGTACTTTGAAGCCTGGCTCTGGCTAGATTCCAAGGGTGGAGTGGAGGAGAATTGGGCTAGCAGCTGGTCCTCATTGTACTCAGGGTCCTGTGCTTAGCACAGAGGCATGATTCCTTCCTGCAAAGATCTCGCAGGGAAGGCCAGGCCTCATTCCTACTGCTTGTCGTGTCTTCTGTGGTTTTTCTTTTTTCTCTTTTCTGATGGTCAGTCAGGAGGAAAAAGGGCTCCTTTTAATGTCTGTTTAAATGTCTTACTTTAAATTGTTTCTAGATGTATCTCTATGAAAATGATTTGATATTTCCATCCATAACTAGGTAGAGTCTCCATCATCTATAGTCTCCTTACAGCTGCCTTTGTAGACCAGTTGGATTTTGTAGAATTGAATTGATTCTGAACACAACAATGAGATTTGATGCTTAAGCAGATATCTGAGCAAAGTTCATTTTCCATCAGCTTACTGATAGAGCTTGGACTGCTAAGACATTCATATTTAACATCAATCTTCCTATTCTTCACAAATGTATTATGTATCTCTAATAAACAAATAACAAATATTTATTAAATATATGTAACCTTAGAGTCCCATAGGCGAGTGTTCCTTCCTAATTGTTCAAAATCAATGGAGAGACATGCCAGGAAGACCATCAATGGATAAGTGAGAACAAAAAGTATTAATTAACTTAACTTGCCCTCAGTTTAACAGAAGTTTTGAACCTTGGTCATGCCAAGGTTTAAATATTCTGATATTTAGGCAAGCGTCAGGACAGTATCACCAAAATCTGCAGAGTAGATCTTGGAGTTTTAAAATAGCTCACCTGGTGCTTTATCTTTTCTATTAAAAAGAAAAAAAAAGACCTATTAGAATTTTAATTAATTTATTATTTATATGAATGTGTGTTTTGTATGCATGTATGTCTGTATACCACATACATGCCTAGGGCCTATTGCCCAGGCCATGAACATCCTGGGACATGGAATCTATGTGGGTGCTGGGAACTGAACTGTGGTCCTCTGGAAGAGCAGTCAGTACTCTTAAAACATTGAGCCATCTCCCCAACTTCTATTTTAAAATTTTAAAGCAGGAATAAAATCCAATAAATTATATCAAATTATTTCAAATTGATTTATTATATTCTTACTCAACAAGGTGGCTCAAAAGTCTCTGAATCTGTTAGAAATTCAGAACTTACAATGTGCCTTAGATACAATTCTTCTGGGAAATTTACATATTTATTTAAGTATAGAATGAATCAATATGTAATTTTAATTGTATGTTAACATAATGATTTTTGTTTTGTGATCCAATATTGAATTAGAGAATAAAATGGACATCCCGGTAAGAAAGAGAGAAGGACGTTTCCTCTGGACGTGTAGGTGGTCATCTGAGTGGTAACTTGACCAAGCTGATTTACACATCATCACTTCAGCCTTCAATTCTTTTTATCATTACCTAGTTTCACTGCCTAATATATACATCTTTTCACATTTGCTGTTTTTCCTTTGTCACTACACTGACTTTTTATTGTATGCAAGAAACTTACAGCAGACAGCAATAGAGCCACATATCAAGAAATGGGCAAATGGTGACCAAGTTTCAGGTTGCATAACCGAGTTTTCAGTGTGTTTGCTGGGTCACACAAGCAGGATCAGACTGAATTAAAGCAGAATACCCTTAGGTGGTCTTTTTCAGGACTTGATTTATTGTCTTTACCTGAGTTTCTCCATTGCAAGCTCATCTGGTTCTCCTTTTTAACTGGTTTCAGGTTGGAGAAAGAGGCAGATAAACTCTCATACTGAACCTAGAAGACACTGTGTTAGGATATTTTACTACACAGATTTTTTTTCTTGTTTGCTTGTTTTGTTTTTAGTTTTTTTTTTTTTTAATGTGTAAGGAGGCAAGAATCTTAGAACTTGTCCTTTGTACAACTTGATTAGGTGCTTAGCTTAGCAAATGAGATCTCTCTGTCTCTCTGTCTCAGTCTCTGTCTCTGTCTCTCTCTTTCTCTCTCTCTCTCTCTTAAGCATCTACTCAAGTATCTAACAGGGTTTCTAAAAGCTAACACAGTACATCTTCACAGTTACCAAAAACTAAAAATTGTTCATAAATCTTTGAAAGGAGACTATGATGACACTTGGACACAGGCTCATTTTATTGTAACATATTTCATTTGTATATAATGGTTTATACTTGCAGAAAATTGTAGAGACATTGCTATTCACAAACGTCTCACACATTGGGGTACTGATGACATTAACAATACCCTACATTCATACAGTCATAATTAATCTAAATAAATACATCAGGATTTAAGAGATTATTTCTTAGTTCTTTCATGTAAATTAGATTTGTTATTTAAGTAATAACATGACATTAGTTATATTAACAAGTGACCACATGATATTTTGATACATTTATGGTTTATGAAATGCTTAAATCAGGTTAGACATATCTATTCAAGTATTTACTATTTCTTTATGTGGAAAGATTCAAAGTCCTTTTTCTGTTTCTAAATTGTTCTATACTATTGTAAGAAAGAAGTTTTCAAAGTTACTTCTAAGATTATAAGATAGTAGCTGAAAGATTTTAACTCCAGAGGTCCACATCCTTAAGCTTTACTTTGTATGCTATTGAAGAGAGACTTTCAGACATTGACACATGCATAGCTATAAGAATCAATCAAAACAGGAGAGCTGGTTCTGTCCTTTATTTCTCAGAAGCAGTGCAATCAGAGGGATCAGCTGATGTGCAGACATCACAGTGGTATTTTTCATGCTCAAGCAAATATAGCCCATCCCCATCTTATAATTATTTTCTAAAAGACAGGCATACCAAAAATTTTGTAAAGAGGAAGACACTGTAATTTAGTATTTATTATCAATATATTCCTAATGTTGGATAGGTCAATGTTTATCTACATCCTTTCTCATTCTACATTCCATACATTTACTCATTTCTGTTTGGTATTTGTTAAGACACATTCCATTTCAGTAAGGTAAGATTTAGGAAGAGTCTCACAAAAGAAGGCCGTGACACTTCCCTTTGCATTAAGGAAGCAAACAACACATCCTGTGTAAATTTATAATTGGCTTTATGACAACATAACAAGACTTGATGCAGCGGAGTCTTCAAGGGTATGTGACTTGCATTTTTACAATGTGTATTTCCAAACCTCAGACTCAGAATATTCAGATCACTTGATATAAAACCCCAGAAGGATGAGATTTTTATACACAGGATTAACTCCAAATCCTGAAAGCTATCTTCCAAGAGTTGGTCTAGGATTCTTCCAAGCATTGACTCTCAAATGTTTCTACTCTTTCCTGGTGCCTGTCAAAATCCTAGGAACAGGGAGTTCATTTTTCATACACACAGCATGGCTTTGGCAAGAAGAGTAGAAACATCTATCCAGCCAGGAAAGAAAAGCTGACATGCTCATTCATGTTCACACCACACACTTCCAAAATTCTCAACCTGGGATTTGTATTTATAATAGTCATCAGGCTCTGATATAGAACTGGGACTGAGATCCATACATGTACCTTGGGTCTCACCCTAGTCGTTTTTCCACTGCTATTCAGTCTATTATTTTTCTTTCTTGTCAACACTTCAATACCTCTCATACTATGGATATGCTTATTCTAGGATGATCATTTCATATATTAACAAAAATGTGCATACTATTTCAAATCCAAATTTTGAAAATTAGACAATTTGCATATTGCTGCAGCATAAACTCAACATTACCTATAAATAACATACAAAAATTTCAAGTTGTGTTTTAAAAATGTTAATAGAAACATTGCAAGATTTGGAGGGTTTGTTGTAAGTTTATATGTTTGTTTGTCTTTTCCACTTAGGACAGCAGGCATCTGGCTACTATTTAGATTTGATGGAGGACAGTTGTATGGGGGAAGGAACAGAGAAAATGTAAGCACAGTGGAAGGAGCTTGTCCCTGTTTCTCCTACAGGCACTTGTAGTATATGGTCAAGAGGAAATGAATGCAGAGAAGTGAAACAGAGGGCTATTAATACAGCGCAGAAAGAGACATTGCCTGGGACCATGAAGATGTTGTTGTGCACTCAGCACTGGGAAAACATAAACATTGACATGACTGATGTCACAGCAGGGAAGAGTTAACATTAGAAATATGTAGTCAAGAGTGTTGGCTGAAATTTCATCTGTTACATACAGGACCTGAAAACATCTAGTACTCTATTTGCTGAATGTGTACCATGATATTATCTGGAACATATGGTTGGAACAAAGTATAGGAGCTGCTTAGCAGAGACAGTGAATGAGAAACAAGTAGTGAAGGGTCTTTTCTTATGCCCATTGAGGCAGTGTTTTGGGGTGGTAGCTAGCTGACTTTTGCCTCTAGTTCCATCTGCATGGACACCAAATATATATGTTGCAATGGGCCTGGCAGGAAAAAGTTCCCTATAGCTGTGTTGTGAAATATGTAGGTTGTGTCAGTGCAGTAAACAACACATGGAGAAGTTCTTAAAAAAAAAAAAAGACAGGCATTTCACTCATTTAACATTTCACTTCCACATGATTGGAAACTTACCTGTATCACATAGTACTGATATTCCAAAAATGAAATTGTATAGCAAAGGTCTCAAAGGGGATCATTAAATTAAAAAAAATAATGTGAATACCTTATATCCTGATTAATATTTCTAGAAAAGTTTAGCAAATAGAATTTTGTAATTCTTTGTAGTAAACATACTTATTTTCCTAATCTTTCCTATTTTCCACATCTCAAGAAAAATAAGGGACTGCCATTTCCCAACAGCTACACTGAAGCCTGGAAATTGCTATACAGTCATGAGATCTGAATTCTGTGAACAGACATGAAAAGGAATAAGAGACCAAAGCCTGACATGGTGACACATACTTATCATCCCTGCACTGGGGAGAGCAAGGCAGAAGAATCTCCAGCTACACGACATCCTGGGCTACATAGAGAAGCTCTATTAATCAAACCCACTTCATCAAGTTACAAGGTATGCATATTCATATTTAAACATTAGAAGCAATCACAGTAAGTTGGATTATTTTGTGTTCTCCTAGAGATGTTGTTTAGACATATCGTACTTCTAACAGAGGCGGGGAAGGGGCTGCCATGGACTCTTTCACTGGTTTTTGGAACCCTACCCTTCATACTGGGCCACGATGCCTAGCCTTTAATCATGGGGAGGTGCTTGCTCTTACTGCATGCCGCTTGATACGCCTTGGGAGACCTGCCCTTTCCTGAACAGAAACAGATGTGGACAGGTGAGGGTGAAAACAGAAGAGGGTCTGGAAGAAGGGACTGGGGGGAGGGTTGCAGCAGCCTGGATGTAAACAAATAAATAATAAATTTAAAAATGGAAAAATTATTGTACATACAATCTCCTGAAGCATCATTAATGGACACTATTATTTCCATCATGTTAAATGTAAACATGGGCTAAGTTAGGAATAGAACCCTGACCCAGAGGGACATATTCAGGCATTTCCTGAGCCACAGAACTCTGCTCACCTCACCTCAATATGACATTCAGCATCCATGAAAAAGCAATTATCTTGTCTGCCTAGAAACAAGACATTGAAATACATTCAAAAATATTTTTTCTTTGAATTTATTTTTAACATCTTAATTTACAAAATCATTCATTAAACTTAAAGTTTCAATTAGCAACTTAGATAATTTTTTTTTAAAGAATCCATCCTGTCTTAAAAGAAGACCAATTTCTAGCTGGGCGGTGGTGGCAGATGCCTTTAAACTCAGCACTCAGGAGGCAGAGGCAGGCACATCTCTGTGAGTTTGAGGCCAGCCTGGTCTACAAAGAGAGTTCCAACCCTACAGAGAAGCACTGTCTGAAGGAAACAAAACAAAACAAACAACAACAATAAAAACAAAGAAAAACAATTTCTAGATTCTTAGTTGTGTTGCTTTTGCTTATTCAGTGAAAACTGCTTGAATGCCATTGAGAATACACAAAGACTGTAAGTGTTAGCTTCCAGTTTATATGATTCTCTTTAAGTCAAGGAAGTGTGGCAATATCCCACCCACTTAATGAGTTTCACAAAATAGTCAATGCCATATAAGCAACTGCAAACTTGAATAACACAAGAAAAAAATAAATAAAATAAAAAGAAAATGTGTTATGTATGCAAGATATGTCAGCATAACACAAGTACACAAATCTTGCTCTGAGAATAAAATAATGAACAAAAAATATCTTGTTTCCAGCATCCCATGCCAATTACATGGTGTGAGGGATGTGCACATGCATAAAGGAGGTTGGCTTTTTGGGAACAAAGGTAATAACATCAATGAAAAGTGTGAAGATTTTCAAACTGGAACTGAAAAGCCCACTTCAAATTCACACTGAACCTAATTTTGTATTATATAACTGTGTTTTTATTTTATCCCACAGGCGTTTTAACTGCTGGAAAACAGTGAAATCATGTTTTAGATGAGAGTCAAAATTGTGTGATAGATCAAATCTATTTATGAGAGAGATGGAGAGTCTGATATCAGATACTCAGTACTTAGAAATGATGCCCCATAACACTTTTCTAGTAATGATATCTCAAGTAGAACAGTAGATTAGAGAATATCAGAACACAATTATACATGTATTTACTTGCTTTTTTAAGAGATTCAATGTCTGATCATTTACTTGTTACTCTTTTTTTTTCTTTTTCAAAGAATTAACAAAACATTTTATGTTTAAACAGTTTTAAAGGCAAATATAATGAAAGAATGATTAGGGTAGGACTGTAGCCATTATTGGAAAGGGTGGAGCTTCCACAAAAGGGCAAAAGCTCCTAAGAGTTTGGAATGCTAATGGGTCTCTGCCACAAAATCATAGGACCAGAAAATTAAGCAAAAAAAAAAACATACACAGAAGGATTGTAGAGCAATAGTAGCCCCTACTCAGTTGATTTTCCAAGATGACTGTAAGCTGTGCCTTCTACACAAAGTAAGAACTATAAATGCAATCATTTGTTCATAAGTAGAGATGATAAACATGGTAGGTTTTATTACTCACCCAGTCAAACTGGAATGCTGATCAACACTGCTGGTCTACACTGCTGGTCTAGAATGGACTAGAAATGTTATTCTGGAGTCAGGCTGCCCAGGAACCCACAGACATGTGTCTCTTCTGATTTTGCATCCTAGAAAGACCACTTCAGCAAAGCTTGGGCTTGTTTCTATTCTTAATATAGAATGTTCAGGGAAATAATATAGTCAGTTGCTAAAGTGCATTCTGACAACTCTTCCATATCTAAATAAACACTTGTCCACCACCAATGCAAGATGTAAAACATATGCTTGCATTTGAACTTATTGCTGTTGCTATTGAGTAAATAATCCCCCCCAAATGATTAAACATACCAATATTTGTCATTTTGTGAATGACACAAGATGCTGTGGTGGTGGCATACTCCCTAAGGCTCTGCTATTCAGTACTATGTTGGGCTATTTAAATCCAATGGAGCAGAGTACTGCTTCTGATATTTTTCAACATCCTCTGTGATGTTTAGGAAATGTACTGAAAAAGATTAAGAATGGATTGCTTGCAAGGGCGAGTGAAAGGAAAACGTCAAGGATGATTCTAAAATCTTGTCTTGGTTGAGCAGAGTTTGATTTTATGAAATTAAATAATAAGATTAATTAATTAATAGGTTGGACAGGAGGTAATTAGTTCAGTAAATAATTTTTGATGAAAATAGACAGATCAATGACTCTAACAGTTAAATATAGCATCATTGAATTAAAAAGATGATGTTCATTTAAAGTGGAGACCATTCAGCCAATCATTTCAAGGATATTTAATAAATTTGAAGTGAAAATGACTTGTGTATCTTCCATTGTATGGGTAATGAGTAGAACAAATGTAAAATGTATACATATAATTATATGTTGCTCTAAGATATGGACATGGTACATAATTAAAACATACACAATAATTTATTGAATAGTATTTTCTATAATTTTGATTTGGTCAATTAAAATGTAATCTTTTTTATATGGATGTACTTCATGATGCTTTGTTAGAAAAGCATCTCTCCTGCTCCATCACTTTGGTCTTTGGTCATATTTGTTCAAGGGTTGCTTTACTCTTTGCCTACTATAAAAGTCTTATCTGAAATGATGGCAAAATATTTAGACTTTTTATTAGGGTCCCAAGCTATGTCCCTAGTTTAGATGATAACTTTTGAAGTTATTTTTAAAATATCACTAAATTTTATTTTCTGTAGTTAACTTCCCCGATCAATGGTAATATGTTTGCTGATGTACTCAGGTCGTCTATTTCTATTCCAAAGGTGACTAAGAGATTTTACAGATAGAAACAGATAATCAGCCATTCCAACAGGCTGCCAGTGTGGACAGAGAAGAGAGCACACCAAAGTTCCCAGGAGCCCACTGAATTCATCAATGACTGAAGAACATGTCAACATCACTACTGTATAGTCAAGTGTGGCATGAGCCATATTAGCGGTTCTGGAGAGTGTAGATGACCACTCTGCTACATATATCTGCTTCACTTGGCATCAATTTTTCATGTCTGTTGCTGAACTTACATTTGTTGACATAATGTCAACATAATATCAGAGATAAAACCTGAAAACTCTGTGGCTTCAAAATACATTTTCTGCTGGTTGTCTGATGGCTGTCTGGGGACATAATATCGAGAAAGTAATCCTTCCTGACTGACATTCATTTCTTTTAGATAATGGACATTTATTTCCTCACAGTTATGGGGTCTGGAAGGGCTAAGAGAGGTGTCAGCAGGTTTGCTGTCTTATAACAGCTGCTCTGGGCATCAAGGTGTCATCTTCCTTCTATGTCTCTAAAGGCCATGATCAAAAACAAAGAGGCAAAAAGGTCCTGGATGCTGTGCAATGCCTCCTTTAGAAAGACTTTAATCACATTGCCATGTGAGAAGCCCTTAGTATCTCCTCAGTGCCCCTGGGCTCCAAATCTTAATGCAATTGCAATGGTGAAACTTAAAGAGAATACACATGTTCAAAGCATAGAAACCATTTATACAGAAACACGTAAAATGAACTTTTCATAACTTTCTTAGAGAAATCAACAATGAAATAATTTGAAATAGTGTTAGCCTATGTTAAAATACTTTTTTCTTTTCCTAGATTCTAACATTCTTTTTATTGTAACTTTTTTATTATTACTAAAAATAGGTTCTTCTCTTGAAGGGGACCCTGCATGTGTCATACAAGGAAGTGAAGCACATAAAGAGATGAGAATGAAAACTCTATGCAGATTGAATTTGTTAACTTGGATAAGACTTCAGGGAGTATAATAACAGGAGGTACATTCCTCATGTATTTAATCTCCATACAATTTTGAAACAACAGTTTCCTGGTGTAATGCTATCCCTGGTACACAAAGAAACATAATTACATTGAAACTCAACTCAGGGTACATGTTATCCCCTCCAGGAAGATGAGTTCTAGAGATTCACTACCTATACTAGCTTAAGGAGCTAAGGGTGTATCCTTGTCTCAGTCATACAGATAGCATAGAGGTCATTTGGGCTATTAGCCACCTTGGGTCCTGGTTGTGGGAGCTTGATACGGCCTGGCCCAACAGATAACACAGATCACCATGTTGTTAATCACTTCTGATTCTCAGCTCTCTGGATATACTAACAGGTATTTTTATCTTTCCCACTGGAAAACTCCCACTTTTCCTCTAGATCCACTCACAGATTTCAGGAAGTTTCCATTGTACTAGGTTTCCTTTCAACCACCCAAATGTCCCCCAATTCCAGCTGTCACTCTATTGCTCCCCCCACCTGATCCCTCCCATTCTTGTGAAAGCAATTCTATTTCCTCTTACCAGGAAGTTCCAAGCTTCTCCCTGTAGCAATACTCTTTACCTGACTCATTGGGTCTGTGGATTGCAGTTGATTATTACTTATTTAACAGTTAATATCCACTTATAAGTGAATACTTAACATATTTGTCTTTTGGGGTCTAGGTTACCTCTTTCAGGGTGATATTTTTCTAGATGCATCCATTTGCCTGAATTTTCATGATGACACTCTTTTTAAACCACTGACTAATACTCCAATGTGTAAATGTATAACAATTTCTTTATCCATTTTTCAGTTGAGGGAGTAGGCTTTTTCTAGTTCCTGGCTAGTATTAATAAAGTCTCAATGAACGTAAATGAGCAAATGTCTTTGTGACAGAATGGAGCATCCTTTGAGTATATACCTAAGAATGGAATAGCTGGATCTTGACATAGTCTGTTTCCCAATTTTCTGAGTAACCACTGTATTGATTCTCAAGTTTGCTGGACAAGTTTGTCCCCTTACTCCAAATCCTCTCGACATGAGCTATCATTTGTGTAATTGTTCTTAGCCATTCTGATAGTGGAAGATGGAATCCCAAAGTAATTTTGATTTGTAATTACTTGATGGTTAAAGATGCTGAACATTTCTTTAAGTGTTTCAGAGTTTCCTGAGACACCTTTATGGATAATTTTATGTTTAGATCTTTACTCCCATTTTATTTTTATATTTTTACCTTTCTTTTTTTAAATTTATTTTTCTTATTTTACATATCGATCCCATTCCCTCTTCTTCCCTCCCTCTCTCCCACCCACCCAACCTCCCCCCCCAACCACCTTCCCATCCCATTCCCCCCATACCCATGTAGGGTGATGCTTTCCAGGAGAGGTCATCTAAATCTGTCAAGTCATTTGGAGTAGTGACTAGGCCTTTCTCCTGCCTCTAGGTTAAGAAACTATCCCTCCATAGGGAATATGCTCCCAAAGTCCTTTTGTGCATCAGGGATACATCCTGGTTCCACTGTCAGAGGTACCTTAGACTGCCCAGGACTTCTGACACCCATGTTCAGGGGTTCTGAGTTGGTCCAATGCTGGATTCCAAGCTATAAGTCTGAGGGACCCATTAGCTCCTCCTTGGCCAGGTCAGCTGTCTCTTTGGGTTTCTGTAACCTGGTCCCTCTCTGTATCTGGATTCCAGTTCTGTTCAGTGTTTAGCTGTGGGTGTCTGCTTCTGTTTCCATCAGCTACTAGATGAAGGCTCTATGATAGTGTATATGTTAGTCATTAATCTCATTATCAGGGAAGGACATTTATGGTAGCCTTTCCACTGTTGCTTAAATTGTTAGTTGGGGTCATTCTTGTAGGTCTCTGAACATTTCTGTAGAGTCAGTTTTCTCTTCAAACTTAAAATGGCTCCCTCCATTATGCTCTTCTCTCTCTCTCTCTGTCTCTCTCTCTGTCTCTGTCTCTGTGTCTCTGTGTCTCTGTGTCTGCTGTCTTTGTCTCTGTCTCTTTCTTCTGTTCCTCTCCTGACTCAATCTTCCTAGTTCCACGTGCTTTCCTCTTTTCCCCTTCTCTTTTGTCTAGCAACCTCTCCACTCACTGAACACCCCCCCCACTCCCAATATACTCATGAGATCTTGTTCCTTTTCCCTTTTGTGAAAGACCTTGTGTTAATCTTTTAGATTCTTCCTTGTATCCTAGTTCCTCTAGCGGTGTGAATTATAGGCTGGATATTCTTTACTCTATGTTTAAAATCTATATATGAGTAAGTACATTTCATGTTCCTCTTTTTTTGTGACTGGGTTACCTCATTCAGGATGGTTTCTTCAAGTTCCATCCATTTGCCTGTAAATGTCAAGATTCCATTGTTCTTTTTTCCACAGAGTAGTATTCCATTGTGTACATGTGCCACATCTTCTTTATCCAATCTTCAGTTGAGGGGCATCTAGGTTGCTTTCAGAATCTTGCTATTACAAATAGTAATGTTGTGAACACAGTAGAACAGTTGAACAGATGTCTTTGCTGCATGGATATGGATCATTTGTGTCTATGCCTAAGAGTGAGATTGCCGAGTCCTATGGCATACTACTTCCCATTTGGAGATACAGCCATAATGATCTCCGAAATGGCTGTGTAAGTTTGTACTCCCACCAGCAATGAAGGAATGTTCCCCTTTCTCTACATTCTCTCCAGCATAAGTCTGTGGGCTGCCGTTTAGATATATCAACTGTTTCCCATTTTATAATTGCATTATTTTTTGAGTTCTTTATATATTTTCAATTTTAGACTTCCATTGATGTGGAGATGGAAAAAATATTTTTCCCCCATTCTGTAGGCTGCCTCTTTGATTGAAGTCATCCTTTGCCTTACAGAATCTTTTCAGTTTCATGTGATTCTGTTTATTAATTGTTGACCTTAGTTCTTGTGCTTGATGTTTGGTTCAAAAAGTTGTCTCCCATGCCAATGTGTTCAAGGTTGTTTCCTGTGTTCCTTTCTATGAAATTCACTTATCTGGTTTTAAGTGATGGGCTTTGATATGCTTTGAGTTTTGAGCAGGATGATAAATATGGATCTATTTGCATTCTTCTACATGTAGACATCCAGTATGGTTACACCACATTTTGAAGATGCATATTTTTCCAGTGTGAAATTCTTTCTTCTTCATGAAAAATTCAAGTGTTTATATGTATGTGGAATTACGTTTAGGTCTTCAATTTGATTCCATTTTATCAACTTGTCTTGTTTTATGCCAATACCATGTGGTTTTTATTACTACGACTCTGTAGTACAACTTTAAACTTGAAACCAGGGATGGTGATAATTCTATCCATTCTTTTAGGATGGTTTTATCCACCTTGGGTTTCTTATATTTCCATATGAAATTGCTTCTGGTAGGATGGCCATTTTTACCATGTTAATTCTATGGACCCAAGGTCACAAGATATCTTTCCATCTTCTGGTAGGTTCTTCATTTACTATCTTCAGAGACTTTAGGTCTTTATCATACAAATATTGCCTTTTCTTGGCTAGAATTACCCAAGGATGTTTATAGTATTTTAAACTTTTGAGAAGGGTGTTGCTTTCCTGATTTCTTCCTCAGATAATTTGTCATTTGCATACCAATGAGTTATTTGTTTTTTGAATGCAATCACTTTGCTCAGTGTGTTTTTTAGCTTGATGAGTTCCTTGGTGGAATTTTTAAAGTCACTTTCATATACTATCATATTATCTGTAATTATGATCCTTTACTTCATCCTTTCCAATTTGTTTCCCCTTGATCTCTTTCAGTTGTCCTATTGCTCTAGCTAAAATCTCAAATATTGTATTTAATAAAATGTAAAGAGTGGTTAATCTTGTCTTATTCCTGATTATAGTGGAATTGCCTTGAATTTCTCTCTACTTATTTGGTATTTGCTATATGCTTGCTGTAAGATGGCTCTGTTATGTTTAGGTATGTCCTTTGTCCTTGTATCCCCAAACTCTCCAGAGCATTTATTATATTCTATCAAAGGCTTTTCTGGCATCTAATGAGACGATAAATTATTTCTGTGTATTTATATGGTGGATTATATTTACGATTTTCATATATTGAACCATCCCTGCATCTAGGATGAAGCCTATTTGATTATGGTCAATGTACTTTTTAATGTGTTCTTGGCTTGTTTTAAAAGAATTTTACTGAGTATTTTTACATGTATAATCATAAAGGAAGAGTTTTTAATCCTCTTTCTTTTTGAGACTTAGTGTAGCTTCAGTATCATAGGTAACTATAGACTCAAAGTGAATTGGTAAATGTTACTTATGTTTCTATTTTGTGAAAGAATTTGAGGAATATTGATGTTACATTTTCTTTGAGAGTCTGGTAGAATTCTGAATTAAAACCATATGGTCCTGGCCTTTTTCTTGGTTGGAGACTTTAAATGACTGCTTCTAGTTCAGAAGGTAGAATGCCGGGGCTTATATCAGCTTGTTTTGTGTTTGGCTACATGATCAGTGTCTGATAAACTTCAGTGAGGTCCTGACGAAACAGTGTTTTGGTGGAAAGTTCTATAAATATCTTGTAGCTTCATTTGGTTCATAATGTTGGTTAGCTCCAGCTAGCATTTCAATTTTTAGTTTTTGTCTAGATGACATATCCATTGGTAAGAGTTCTGTGTTGATGTCTCCACTCTCAGTGCGTGAGGGTCAATGTATGGTTAAACTATAGTAGTGTTTCTTTTACAAAAGTGTGTCTTTGTACTTGGAAGCATAGATGTATGAATTGAAATATCATGTTGGTTGATTTTTCTTTTGATGAGTATATAGTGTCGTCCCATATCCCTTTGGATTAGTCTTGGTTTGAAGTCTATTTTGATAGATATTAAAATGGCTATATCAGCTTGCTATTTAGGTCTATTTTCTTAGAATATCTTTTTCAAACCCTTTACTACAAATTATTACCTATCCTTGATTTTGAGGTGTGTTTCTTGGATACAGAAGAAGGATGAACCCTTTTTTCACATCCAGTCTGTTAATCTGTGTCTTTTTATTGGGTAATTATGACCTTTGATATTGAGAGATATCAATGACTGGTGATTGTTGATTCCTGTTATTTTGTTTTTTTGTGTCTCATTGTGTGTGTGTGTGTGTGTGTGTGTGTGTGTGTGTGTGTGTGTAATGTGTGTGTGTGTTTGTGTGTATGTTTTATTTCTTTTGGTTTTGCTAATTTGAGATTATTTATTTCCTGTATTTTCATGGGTGTACTTAACCCACTTAAATTGGAATTTTTCTTCTAGCACCTTCTGTTTGGCTGCTATTGTTAATAAATAATTTTAAATTTGATTTTATTATGAAACATCTTAATTTCTCCACCTATGGTAATTAAAAGTTTTGCTGGGCACAGTAGTCTGGGATGGCATCTGTGGTTTCTTGTAGTCTATAGCATACCTGCCTAGGTTCTTCTGCCTTTTAAATTCTCCATTGACTAGTATAATAATCAGGTATAATTCTAATAAATTTGTCTGCATATGTCACATAGTCTTTTTACATTGCTAATATAATTTTTTTTTGTTCTCTGTTGTTGAATATTATAATGATCTTGTTAGGAAAAGTTTCTTCTGTAATTTTGGTGAAATGTTTCCTGGACCTTCAAACTGATCTTCTTCTTCTTCTTCTTCTTCTTCTTCTTCTTCTTCTTCTTCTTCTTCTTCTTCTTCTCCTCCTCCTCCTCCTCCTCCTCCTCCTCCTCCCCCTCCTCCTCCTCCTCCTCCTCCTCCTTTTCTTCTTCTTCTTCTTCTTCTTCTTCTTCTTCTTCTTCTTCTTCTTCTTCTTCTTCTTCTTCTTCTTCTTCTTCTTCTCCTTCTCCTCCTCCTCCTTTTCTTCTTCTTCTTCTTCTTCTTCTTCTTCTTCTTCTTCTTCTTCTTCTTCTTCTTCTCCTCTCCTCCTCCTCCTCCTCCTCCTCCTCCTCCTCCTCCTCCTCCTTTTCTCTCCTTCTCTTCTTCTTTTTCTCTCTCTCTCCTCCTCCTCCTTCTTCTTCTTCTTCTTCTTCTTCTTCTTCTTCTTCTTCTTCTTCTTCTTCTTCTTCTTCTCCTCCTCCTCCTCCTCCTCCTCCTCCTCCTCCTCTTCTTCTTCTTCTTCTTGTTCTTCTTGTTCTTCTTCTTCTTCTTCTCTGTTCCTCTTCTTCTTGTTCTTGTTCTTCTTGTTCTTCTTTGTTCTTCTTCTGTTCTTGTTCTTGTTCTTCTTCTTCTTCTTCTTCTTCTTCTTCTTCTTCTTCTTCTTCTTCTTCTTCTTCTTCTTCATCTTCTCCTCCTCTTCTTCTTCTCCTCCAACTCTTCTTCCTCCTTCTCCTCTTCTTCCTCTACTACTACTACTACTACTCCACCTCCTCTCTCTTCTACTTCTTCTTCATCCTCCTTTATTCCTATTATTTGTAGGTTTGGTTTTGTTTCTTTTATATTTCTTTTATAATATCGTCAATACGTGAGATTCTCTTTGCCATCTCTCTGTATTCTATTAGTGGAGCTTGCTTCTGTAGTTCTTGTTTGCATTCTTAGTTTTTTTCCAGGATTTACTCAGTTTATGTGCTTTATTTATTGCTCCTGTTTCCACTTTTAGGCCTTGAACAGTTTTATTTGTTTTCTTCAATTGGTTAATTTTTATCCCCTGGGCTTTCTTTAAGAATTATTTTTTTCCTTGTATTCTTTATTTGTGTTTTCCTGGATTTCTTAGGGGATGTATTAATGCCCTATTTAATGACGTCTTCCATCTTCATATAGTTGGCTTTAAGGTGTTTTTCTTGAATATTCATGGTCTGCTGTGATAGAATAGTTGAGCTCATATTGCCCTAACTGTGCAAATCATGTTCTTACAAGGTGCCAAGGCAACTGAGTTTAGGGTGATTATAGGACTAGGTGCTGATTTCTGTGTTTGCCTCTGTTGGTTGTCAGTTTGGTTCTTTGGTTTCTGTTTCTTCTCTGGATTTTCCAAGAGAATGTTGGCTGAGCGTTGCCTGTTTGGTTGGCCTTTGTATCTGTTGTGTTCAACAAGGAGTGCCTGCTGGTATTGGATACTGGGGAAATGTAAGATAAGGGGGAGATGGTCAGAGGGGTTCATAGGAGGCATGGACAGAGGAGAAAAGAATCTGCCTATTGCTTTTGTTATAATGACAGAGACAACTGTGAGGATTAGGTTGGGGTTAACAGAGGGAATGGGGAAGGTTCAAGGGTAGCCTACCTGATCTTCTGGAAGGCATAGCCTGTGGTTGAGCAGGGAGTGTCTGCCTAGGGGTAGAGGCTGGGACACCTATTTGTTACTCTTAAAGACTAATTTTTTTTTTGACAGAACTTAGTGAGGATAACATATGTCTCTTAGCCATCTTTTCCTGGTTGCTTTTGGCTTTCTTTATTCTCTAGGCCACAGGTTTAGTATATTCTTCAGACTCCTCCTCATTTTTCTTAGAGCATTGTTCTTTTGGGGCAAAACTTCTATTATGACAAGATATGTCAAGTGATAAGAAGCTGAATTTTGGTTGCTTTGGGTCCAAGTTTTTTTTCCCTTCTTTATTTAAGGGCTTTCTGACAACATATTGGTGGGCATCAACTTCCTTTAGATTTTGATAGCTCTTTTGAGCCCCAACTGATGGGTCACAATAATATCTATCTATTTATGAATATGTTTCTTTACCTCTTTTTATAATAACCAAGTTGAGAACCCTCATAATGTCATCCAAAATGCATCTGTGAACAGGTTGCATTTCTATTTCCAGTTCTTCTTAGTCTATAAAAGAAATGCCCCTTGCTCAATAGCTGGCACACTCTGCTGTGGGTCCAGTCACCTTGCCTTATGGGAAAGCCTTGTTTGCTATTACCACCACTGATTCAGACTATACTATTCTTCATGCAGAGCATCAGTAGAACATATTTGGCTATATGTTTTCCATGCAAAGCACAGAGCTTGTGTTCATTGTCCTCTTAAAGAAGTTTCTGACAGCTGGAGGTTAAGAAAAAGATATTCAGCTTCATCTTGACACAGGCAACTATCTAAGAGATAATGCAAAAATGATTATACACCATTATAAAAAGTGTATTGCTCCAAAGTGTCGTTTCCAAATACCATGCAAATATGTAATTGAGACTAGGAATTCACTTCAAGTGATATATTTAAAAATGTTTTATATTATTGCACATGTTATATTAAATCATTAAGAATGTACACCTTTTTCTAGGAAGCAAAGTGTGGTTAATATACAGAGTTATTACTTTTAAAATAGTATTATATAGATTTTGAACATTATTGGCACTGATATTTATTTAGTAGCATTGACTAAAATAACTTCAATAAAAAAGGACCAATAACTCAGTTGTGGCAAAACCTCATTGGATCTTGATGGTGTATATGAGAATTTAATTGGGCTCTATCTCAAATATGTCTTAAACTATGCTACTTAAATTACATAACATTGAGCTCAATAACTTCACCCAGAGAATTTTTGCCATGGTACTCATAACTGATTGTTATTAATACAATGGAGGAATGTGAGTATCATTACCTTTATTAAATATTAAGTAAAAATCTTTTGTTAATGCAATTACTAACCAAAAAGTAATTACAATATTCACTAAAAGGGAAGCAAAGTTGCCAACTGCTGAGAAGAAATTGCAAAATAGACAGATTCAAGGTAGGACTGGAGTCCAAAACTGTACAATATTGGAAAGCAAACAAATATCACCACTAACAAAAAACAGAAAGCAGAGTATGACAGAATTAAAATTAAATTCAGACATCATTTAAATGTTTACTTTTCTGTTTTATTTATCATTTGTGTGTGAATGCACACATGGGCACATGCACATCTGGCATGTGTGTTCAGGGACCCAGGGAGGCTAGAAGAAGGCATTAGTTTTCCAGAACTATCACAGTTGTGAGCCATTTGTATGGGTGACTGGAATTTAACCAAATTGTCCTGTTAGAGAAATGAGGTCTCCTAGTTGTTCAGTCATGTCTCCAAACACAAAATAAATTTTACAGAACATCTTAAGACGTTATATTTCTCCTATGAAATTTCATAAAAAGTAAAGCTCTAAGCTCTGACACTTGCTCATTGACTCCTGAGAGAGAGAGAGAGAGAGAGAGAGAGAGAGAGAGAGAGAGAGAGAGAGGGTGCTCTTGAGATGTGAGCCCATGGCAGGTTATCCAATTCCAACTAGTCAATCCTAATAGACTCCACCAGTCTATAAACATAAGAATAATTACATTAGAAGAGGTCAAGAATTTGAGAATAATTTACAAGCATAGGAAGAATTAGAGGGGAGGTAAAGTATGTAAATATAGTACTCATATAACATATTTAAAAACAAATTAAAGGTACACTTAGACAAATTAATAGAAGCATTTTAAACAAGAAAAATGTACAAATAAATTTAATCAAAGGACAGAACAGACAAATAACTTAGTCTATATTAAAGAGCTTGCTGTTTAAAAAATAAAATAAATTATAATTGTGGATAGTAATTTCACAGATAATAGCCGGTCATTTATAGGCAAAATAATGTTTATTTCTATTAAAATAGGCAATTTGATAAAGCTCCTGAAGAATATCAATATACACTACTATTGTAGAAAGAAACCTTGAAAAAACAAAATATTTAATAATATATATGATTTTTAGCTTAAGGAGTTTTGTTAGTAATTTTCATATATATATATATATATATTTACTTATTTATTATGTTTTCTTACTTTACACATTGAACACAGTTTCTTCTCCCTCCCATGATGCACCATGGATACATCCGGATTTCACTGTCAGAGGTCCCTTAGACTGCTGAGGCTAGTAATTTTCCTAAGAATAATCATAAGTGACCACAACAAAGATCTTAATGAATAAATAGGCAAATGTTCATAAGTTACAAACATTTAAGTTGAAATTCTTTTTTATTTTTTTCAATTGATTATTCAAGAAGGCACAACATTTAAATTTTATGGATTTTCTGTACTTTTTTATCTATCTTAGTGATTGGTGGAGTTTTATTTATTTCTCCTACTTTGAGTTTAATTTTTATTGTAGTTTATTTATTTATTTTTCTTATTTTACATATTGATCCCATTTTGCTCTCCCTCCCTCCCTCTATCCCACCCTCCCATCCCCCCTGGCCACCCTCCCATCCCATTGCCCCCCCCCACTCCAGAGGGAGGGTGATACCTTCCAGGAGGGGTCAACAAAATCTGTCAAGTCTTTTGGAGTAGGGACTAGGCCCTAAATTCTTAAGTCACTCATAAACATATCTGTAATATAAAATATGATCAGACCCTTTCATTGTAGGTAAGGTTTTAAAGATAAGATTTACTGTCTCTAATACATTATTTTCAAAAAGTAGATGTGAAGGGTAGGGTACATAATATGAGTTGAATACATATTTCATTTTCCAATATGATAGTGTCATAAAATTCAACCTAAATTCTTCCCATCTGTCTTTGAACATCAGCTCATTAATCTGTATGTCACCTACTGATGCATCATTGAAGGCACTCACTCTTGAGCAGTGACCTCACAGTACACCAAATGAAAGGGGTCCGTATATGAAACAGTCCTGTAATAAAAGTCAACCTTTAAGGTAACTATATTATCAAAAGGTTTATCCATTAAGAGCATCACCAATCTCTCCAGAAGAATTAGGAAACAAACTTACAGGGTAGATACTATTTCTATGAAATTCTAAGCTTTTATTGATGACTCAAATCTTATAACAAACCCTGTTAGTTTTCTTCTCAGGATGTTTGCAACAGTTTTGAGGAAACTTCTGCCCAGTATTTAAGTTGGTGGATGAGAGTTTGCCTGTCAATCATGATTTCAAATGAAATAACATTCCATGGTATAATTTAAGTCATTGTTGAAGGAATAATAGTCTCATATTCAGTCTGGAAGAAGGAAAATACCATTTTCTTAGGAAATACATGAAAGCATAGGAAGTGTGTACACTCATTGTGTCCTCTACAGGAACACTGAACAAAAGAGGATGAGGGCTGACAGATGGACAGGACGAAGGTGTATTAAACCTTTGTAGACTATTGGATTTATGAAGAAATGTTGGCCATGATTACTGAACCACAATTAAACTGTTGAAATTTGAATAATTGGCCATAACATTGGTAGCAATTTTGCATATTAAATGGTGCATTTTACTATAGATATGATATTACAGTAGATATTTTCTCATCATTTTTCACAAAAGGTAAAATTATACATTCTACTATTAAATATAATATTCTATCCAACTTAAGAGTTTTTGATTATTAGAAACAATGTACTGTCTAGCAATAAGAAGAATAAGTAAAAATAACAATCACTGTTGTCTGGAAAGGCAACCCTTGAAGTAGCCTTCTAGACACCAGAATATTTAGGGAACTAAAATGAAGGTCTATGCTGGAGTTTCAGCCTACAGACTGTTCTGGAAGGTGCTGTCTACAAGCCCTTTCTGATTCCAATGGTCTACTCCAGTATTATGCGTCTTTAACACTGCTTTAGCAAGATGAATGGAGATTTTAAAAATTGTCAAAATGTGCAAATTTTTTCCACTTAAAACATTTCTAAATTAATCTAACTAACTTTACCCAATGCTAAATGATTTTTTGTGATTGTTGGATCAGACAGAACTTTTATCTAAACTATTTATCCTAATCAGCAGTTGGAGAAGAAGAAAGTTAAATAAACATTCTTATTTTGCTTCTTTTGCTGGATGTTTACTAGGCTGTTGACAAAATCCAGAATGTTTAATGATTTGATGGACAAACTTAAACCAGAAGTGGGAACAGCTCTTAAGGAGACTTATTTGCTATTTTTTAAAAATTACAACAAAAGGAAATTGTGACAGGTCACCTCTTGTTACCCAGTTTGAGTTAGAAAACTCATTATGGCTTTTGTCTAAAATTGAGTTCTCTCATGTTGAATACAACAAACATTTCCAATGAAAGCCAGAAAAACATAGATAAAATTCAGATGTCATAAAAAAATCCCAGAAAATTTTAGTGTCATGCAGAAAGGTCCCCAAATGTCTCACATGTACTTACATAAGGCTACTTGTGATATGCCAAGAAATAAAACATATAGCCTTGGGGACTGTGTTTTGTCTAAAACCCTGTGGGCACAAACTTAAGAGAGTTATATCTTAGGAATGTGACAGTAAACAACAGTCATAAAGTCAACCAAGGAGACAATTTGGATGCATATCCCTTAAAGGAATTAGTGGGGCTGTTCATTTCTGAATCCTTATTAATCTTTTTATGTCTTGGGTAATACCAATTCCCTCAAGCATGCTATTTAAAGCTTAGGGAAAATGCATCCACATGGACTCCTTGCCAGCAAAGAAGCTGTTTTCAACATCTGGGAATGAAAATCACAACCAAATATAGATTATTGGGTCAACTTGCTTTGGGAAATGCTGAAGTTACAGAACATGAGCTCAACATTTGCTTGAGTCGCTGCCTTGCTGGTAGCTCTTTAGAGTCTTCCTGGATCTATATGCTGATGGAGAAAGGATAGATATGATTGGTTTATCATTTAACTAACTGCCAGCAAAAGCCATGAGGCATGCTATTAGACCAATCCTTTACCTCACTGTGTCTTCAATGCATTTATTTTCTATTATTATAAAAACCCAACAGCTTAATTTTTAGTTAACATTGTGTCAAGAGAACTCCACCTTGGCTACTGTCCCTTTAGAAGCCCACATGTATACTTGGGTATGTCTGATTCTTTTCCCAAGTGTCATTCTTTCTATTAAAGCACTTCAGTGCTTACAATCTACAATTAAATTGTCCTCATAAACTCCAGTTCTGCTTCAGAATTAATCTACCTCATTACTATAATAACCCAATGTTTGTATTTAGTTGCTGCATTTCAAAATGCAATATTTAAAATAAAGACTAAATATTTCTAGATTTATGATATAGTAAATCATTCTCATAGAGGTATTATTCAATGTGTTTTAGTCACATAGAGATGAAGGTGGAAGCCTCCAAATCCCCTCTCTTAAAAGTACCTATGATTTATTTTTGTTTTATAGAGAGTCTGCTAATATTATTCTGGATATTTTTATTGTTCACCTTTCATTTAAATAGTTCAAAATAATAACAAACCTTCCTCACTTACCAATAAATTCTAATTGTTGGATTTCCTAAACCAAACAATTCAGCATAACTCACTGACATGAATGGTAATGGTGTCTTCTTTCCTATCCCACAGGCAATTTTTCACTCCTTTTTGAATAGGCAGTTCTGAAATGACTCTTGGGTTTTGGTCCTTCACAGTCCTAGCCTATCCATTTCATCTATGAATACTTTATTTCATCTACTAAACTCTGAGATTTTAATCTGTGCATGTTTTTTCCTGGTGGATTATTTTCATGAAAGAGGTGTGTGTATGAGTGTACACAAGTGTGTGTGTGTGTGTGTGTGTGTGTGTGTGTGATTGAATGTGTGTTTGTGTGTGATATAGGAAAAGAGGAAGAGAGAGAGAGAGAGAGAGAGAGAGAGAGAGAGAGAGAGAGAGAGAGAGAGAGAGCCTGACTCTTCTTAAAAGAAGTAGAACAATTGCCTAACAGCTGTGTCCTGCAAAACCCACTTGGCCTTCTCATTGATAACTAATTAAACTAATGCCAAGTCTATTTTTCCACTGACTTCTTTGCATGTTCACAAGTCTGTTGGTTGCACCACTGTTTTAGAAACTTAACAACCTCTAGGACCTATTAATTTTCCTCCTCTTCACCCACCAATCATCTAACACTCTTAACAGTTTAGAACTGAAGTATTTGTTTATTTGAGCTCCCCACTCCTTCCAGGAATAACTTGGATATACTTTGCTTTCATCAACCATTTCTTGAATGGCTATAGTATCCTTCTAACAGTTTTCTCCTTCAAATATTGTGATTAAAAATGTATCCTGATATTGTAGTAATCTTAGAATATTCTACCCTGACTATTATCGGAGGTTTTTAATATACAGTGATTGAACCTATTTAAAATTTAAAACATTAAAAGTTTAGGGGTCCTGCCAGTAAGGGGTTCACCAGGAAAGAGTGCTTGCTGTGTGCACCTGGCAATGTCATCCCAGTCTCCAGAACCCAGGAGAGAAGGGAGAGAAGTCACTTGGGAGAGTTGTCCTCTGACCACCACATCATTCTGTGAACAGCTCTACACACTCACTCACACACACACACACACACACACACACACACACACACACACTCACACACACACATTCATGCCCACACACACACACACACACACACTCACACACACACACACACACAAATACACACACATATACTAAGATATAAAGGAAGTTGAGGGCTCAAATCTCTTTGTAAATTTTTAAGAATATACTAAATTATCCTTAAAACATAGTTGCCTCATAGTTTCCTCAAACAGATTTTAGCTACTGCCTCAGTCATTAGTTTTTATAAGTAAACAGGAGGAAGGAAGAATATATGAAGTCCTTCATTGGATCAGTGAGGACATTTTTAATTTCATTTTTTAATTTCATACTTTTTCTTGGGTATAGTGGTTGACCTATGTGTTTCGTATGGGCCACTAAGATAGAGAGTAATATAGAGAGTGTCCTGCCTCTTTCTCATATAAACAATAATCAAAAGATGAGCCAATCCACATTCTGTGTCTTTGTAGTCAAAGAAGGACAGAGGGTAGAAGAGTGAATCAGAGAGCAAGAGATCAAGAAAACAGGGAGTGAGCAAGAGAGAACAAGAGCCAGAAAGAGGGTGAGCAAGTGAATGAGACAAAAAGACACTCAGAAGAAAGAATGAAAGGGAAGGTGTAAGAGTAAGAGACAGAGAGGAAGACAACATACACGTACACATACAGACACAGAGAGAAACACATGCAGGCACACACACACACACACACACACACAGAGAGAGAGAGAGAGAGAGAGAGAGAGAGAGAGAGAGAGAGAGAGAGAGAGAGAGAGAGAGAGAGAGAGAGATAACATACAGGCCTAATGCTTACCATATATGCTCCATGTCAAATAGATGGTATAGAATGCCCTTTATCCTGAATAATATTAACCTCCAGCTCCATCTCCAGTGATCTTTTCTCAGTGCTCTGGTCAGGCTCTGACTTTGGTGTGAGAGACAAACCACACTTCCTGGTGTAGATTTGGTGATAATAGGCACCATCAGGCACCAGCTCAATAAGTCTCCTATCTGGAGAGAGAGTCTGAACACAAATTGTTTATAGTCTCTTTGTTTCCAGATAAAAACAAATTCCAGAGAAGTCCAAATTCTTACTAATCATCAATTTATACTCTCTTTTTAAGACAAAACAGTGGAGACAAGCCAATTTCCCTGTGACCTAATATGACAAACCCCTTACGATACTGTTTGAAAAGTGATGCTCATAATTTCTGGATTCAAAACTTTAGATTCCTGGGTTTCTATATTCATGTTCTAATTTCAATGCAGCAACAAATGATAAAATGCTTTATTTTGCTATTAATATCCTTCAGTTTTTTTAATCTCAGTATCATAACACTCTGTGAGCCAGCTATTATTCACAGGGTCCTAAGTTTGTGAAGCTCTGTATAACCTAAACCTAAGGTAGCTTTGAATTTCACATTTCTCACATGAAATGTTTACTATAGTCTGTGATTTCCTTCTTCAGACTGTCTCTGGCATTTGTCTTCTCCTTTATATTCCCACAGCTAACATTATAGGCTATTCCCTTATAACCTCACATCTGGATTATTACAACAACCTACATAGGTAGTCTTGTCAAACCACTTTTGAACTACACTGCAGGCTGCTACATGGTAATTCTTCCTAAAAACATGAATTTTACCTTTGTCCCCTGTTTAAAACCTACCAGTGACTCCTAATCCACAAGAATGGAACCATTGTTATAAGGTCTTTTTTCATTTCCAGCTCCACAGCAACTTGCCAACCTTCTCTACTTTCCAAATCGACCCCTCATTAATTATGTTTCCCGGTCTCCTTCCATGTACTTTAACCACATTCAGCTTCTTTATGCTATTGCACAGCCTATCTGGCTCTTTGCTTTTACTTGTAGAAATCCTCCCCATTCAGTCACTTTTCTCTTTGTCCTGAAGAATGTTTGGCAGATTCTTCCATGAAAAAAGAACAAGGGAATGTCAATTACCTGCAAGTGGATATGTGTTCTTAGCTTCTACTAGTCTGACCTTGAACTTCAGTCCTTGGGAGGAGCCAACTTTGTGGTTTCTGGTCTTCAGCTATAAGATCAAACTATGTAAATCCTGTGACAGATAGGAATTAGAAGAGATGTGGAACCCACACAGTTGTACATCTAAGTATAGAGTGGTGTGTGCCAGGAGCTGCTGATAAAATTCACCAGTTTCAGTGTGATGGTAACTTCCAAGAATCCACAAAGACACCAGCTGAGACTCCTAGCAATAGTGGAGAGGATGCCTGAACTGGTATGCCCCTGTAATCAGATTGATAATTCCCTAATTATCATTATAGAACCCTCATCCAGAAATTGATGGAACCAGATGCAAAGATCACAACCATAGCCTACTTTTAATTGACTTGTTTATTTTCTTAGTGCTTATTTATTTATTGATTAATTAACTTATTTAAAGTTTTCCCTCGGAAGTCTGTGAGATCTCTGAGAGTGGAATTAGTATTTATTCCTAGTGTACCAATGGACTTTGGGAGCCCATTCCCCATGTATGGATACTCTCTCAGCCCAGATACATAGGGGAGGGGTGTGAATGACTTGATGATCTCCCCATGGAAGGACTCACCCTTCCTGTGAGTGATGAGTGGATCAGTTAAGGGTATAGGAACATAGAATGAAAAGGGAAGTGAAATTGATATGAAAAATAAAATAGTTTTTAAATTAATTAAATTTAAAGAAGAATATATTAAAAAAGTAAAAAAGTTAAAGTTCTCTGTATGTATACTGTAAACACACTTAATCCTCCACTGGATGAGTAGTTGGAAAAGTTTCCTCCCATTCTGTGAGCTGTCTCCTTTTTCACTTAAATTTTCCTTTGCTACTTGGAGACTCTTTACTTTCCTGATAGCCCATCAGTTGATTATTAGTTTCACTTCCTGTGTTACCAGAATCTTATTCAGAATGTCCTTACTGAAGTCCCTAAGTAGAAGTATATGCTTTATTTTTTTTTTCTCTAGCATCTTCTGGGCATCAGGGCTCACGAAGGGTTTTGATCCATTTGATGTTGAGTCTTGTGCACGGTGAGAGAAAAGGATCTAGTATCATTTTTTCTGCATGTTGAAATCCAACAACAGAAAGTGTGCAGGACTTTGGTTGAAGATACTGTCTTTGTTCTAGGATACATGTTTGGCATTGTTGACAAAAATCAAGTAACTATAGCTCCATGGACTTTTATCTCATTCTTCAATTATACTCCTTTGATCTGTATGCCTTATCAGTGCAATTATTAAGCAGTACTTTATTTCTTTGATTCTGTAATATAATTTGTAATGAGGTATAATATTACTTCTCACCGCATTCTTTTTGTTCAGGGTTCCTTTTGTGTCTCCATATAAATTTTTGATTTCCCTTTTCTACGTCTATTGTTTTATTGTGATTGGTATAACTCTTCATAGGGTTCAATTTTTGACAACATTAATTTCTAGAGTTCATCAGCTTGGGATGTCTTCTACTGTCTTCCTTAATTTCTTTCTTCTGTATCTTAACCCATTTGATACTAGAAGACATCCCAAGCTCTCTTTTGTTCTCTTGTTTAGTTTGATCCCCAGGTTCTTTTTCTTGTATGTGGATATCATGAATGGGATTGTTTTAATAATTTCCTTTTCAGTCTGTTTGATTTTGATATATAGGAAGACTAATATTTTGATATATAGGAAGACCACAGGGCTTGCAATCTCACACTGCTCAGGAAATTTTCTCTGTGTTTTTTTATTTTTTACTATACCTAAAGGTTCTATTCAGGCTTAATTTAAAACTTATTTTTTTCTTCACAAAACACAATTAAAAATGAAAAGCTAAGACAGATTGGAAACAATATTCTCAGTATATATTTCTAACAAGGACTGTTTTTCATAATGTCCAACATGCCCTACAACTTAAGTAAAAAAAAAAAGAAGACAAGTAATCCCATTTATAAAAATAAGAGAGTTGATATACCTTTATATAAGGATACATGCATCTTCTTTGATAAATTAATTAATCATATAAATGCATATATATATGACCGATTATACATGCAGGAAGCTGAGGTTGTGAGTTATGGAGAAAATGCAAATTTGGCATCAGATAATACTCACTACATACACATTCATTTCCAGCTAATATAAAATGATTAGAGGGCTGTCTGCTTTCTGACTTGCCAGGTTATTTGCTTTGATGTTCTTGCTTAAATACTTCTGGGTATTTCATTTCATTTTATTTGAAGCTGTTGTAATGGAATTGCTCTTATTTCCCAGCAAGACATGTAGATGACATGTAGAAAAGGCACTGTTTATGCCACTTTGCTGGAAGTGTGTGCCATGTTTGAAAACATTCATTAGAATCTTTTAAGTAGTATTATCTGCAAGCATGGATAATTTGACTTATCTTTTTCTAAATGTATCACTTTTGTTGTAATTAGTATTGCTTAAGGTGTAAACTCATACATTATATTGGATAAAATTGGCAAGAAAAGTTACCTTATTCACATTTCTGATTTTAAAGACACATTGCTATTTTTTCCTCATCTACTATAATGTTGGCTATGGATATTATATACATATTACTATATCTTTACATTAAGCTCTGGCTTTATTTTCCTAGTTATTTCAAGCCTTTTTCATAGAGAATTTCATGTTCTGTTAAAGGCTTTTTCAGTATCCATTGAGAAGGGGTGTATGTTCTTTTATAGGTATCAAACTATTCTTGCATCCTTGTAAGGAAACAATTTAATGATGGCTTATGATCTTTTCTATGTATTGGTGAGTTTTGTTGCAAGGATTTTACTAAAGACTTTTGTGTCTATATTCATTTAAGAAATTGGTCTATAGCTTAGTTGGTTTGTGTGTCCTTTCCCTGCATAAAGTGAATTTAGATTATCCCTTCCTTTTCTATTTTATAGAATAGTATACACAAATTTGTACAAGCTTTTGGAAGTACTACTTAGGATAGGTACATTATAGAATCATAATAGATGAATGTATGCACTTGATGAAGATTATATACAAAATATGGTATTATTTTATGTGCTCTTAGATAGATGACTGTATACATTTGGTGATGAATATATATATTCATCACCTGAAATAAGCCAAACTCTAAAAATTAAATATCATATGGTTTTTCCTGTAGGTAGATTATGGATTAACAAAAATGGATGTTGAAAAAGAAGGACCATTTAATAAGAGAATGGGAGCAGAGAAATGGAACAGGGGTGACAAGAGAGGATAATGGGTCTTTGTAATTAATGTTCATTTTATAAAGTATGAAAATGCAACCTTCAAATCTGTTATCTTATATGATTAACATGGACTAGCTAAAAAAATCACAACTTAAAGTAATAGATTTTTTTTGGTTTTCAATATTTTTTACTTTATTAGTTTTTAGTAATTGTTTTCTTTTTGCACATATATTTCTAATTATTTATTTATTTTTTTTATTTTACATGTCGAGCCAAGTTTACTCTCTCTCCCTCCCACCCTCCATCCTTCCATCTTACCCTTTCTTCCCTCCTAGCAAGAGGTTGATGAAGCTATTGAGGAAGACGTTTTGTGCATAAAAATGCATGTTGATTACACATTGTCTTCATATATTCAAAAGACAGAATATGCTCTTTCTAGAATGAATAAAAGTTGAATAAAACAGGATTTAAATTAATAGTCTAATAAAATGTAGTAATCTTAACATTGTAATAATGGTACGAAGGGTACCATGATAAGTGTAACAGAATATACATTTATAACATATGACAATATGTCTAGAAATATATGTATATACATCTGAACAATTGATTTTGTCAAAGATATAAGAAGGGAATGAAATATAAGCATCTAAAATAGGAAATAGAGCAACTTGAATATGTGTATATGAAGAAAAAAACCTAAGTTATCTCACAAAACAAGTTTAGAAATCTAAATTTGACAGCTAAATTTATACAGCTTGAATAAGTAAACACAGAAGGACCTGGAGAGTTTGTTCAGTGGTTAAAAGTGAATGCTGATCTGTCAGAGGATCTGAATTCATTTCCCAGCATCCCAACATCAACACTGGGCCACTCACAACAATTTGTAACTCCAGTTCCAGGGAACCTGATGTCATCTTCTTACCTACACACATACACACACACACACACACACACACACACACACACACACACAAATGCAGACATATTCAGATAACTCTCCTCTCTCTCACACACAGACACACACAAACATACACATACTCATATAACTCTCTCTGTCTCTGTCTCTCTCTCACACACATGCATGATCAAAAATAAAACTTTTCAAAAAAGTAAAAATAAAATATAGGATCAAAATCAATACCTATGTGAAAGATAATAATTGCATAATCTATGCAGATGAACTCTAAAAATTCACATGAAACTTACCAAATTATTAAAAAAAAAACCTTTGGAAAAGATGTTACTTAAAGATGAAAAAGCAAACCACAAACTTAAAACATTTTCTATAATCTGATACTTATTTTGAACCACGAATACATAATAAATATGCAAATCAACATAATTAAAATTTTAAGATCATTGCAAAAACTGATACTCAATATGCTAAGTCATTAGAGAAGGGAAAACCAAAGCCGCAGAATGTCTGTCAGCCAAACACAAAAAGAGCTGTGTATTTCAGAGTGCTTTCCCCTCAAATTTTGTATTTGTATATTAATTTATATCTTTGATATGCAGTTCACTTGTGTGCATGTTGTAATGATGGATAAGGGACTCTTTTGAGGAATAGCTAACTTGACTGCAATGTATGCCTCTCTGACCATGCATAGTCTGACTGGAGAACAGGAGGTCCCCAATTAGGATGCTAGGATGTGGACTATGCCTGGGAGGAGGCAGCACAATGTGCTCTAATGAGAAAACACTGAATTTAATGGCTTAGGCAAAAGATGTCACCATAGCCACAGTATCAAGGCACACCTTTGTTTATTTTTTCAGGTACCACAAATCAGACTAGAATTCCTGGATTCTTTCCTTTTTAAAATAGTTTAGAAACATAATTTCTATTGATGCATATTGTCCACTCCTAAAGGCAAATAGTATTTCTCCGAAAAAAAATTATTTTTGTATTAAAAAAATATGTGGTGGGCAGGTGTATATCCTACATATCGGATCCTTCATGACAATCTGAGAATATCTGTGGCCTGAATTTACCACAGCACATTCCTTAACTTTTGGGAGTCTTGGTTTCTGCATCAATTAGATGGGAATATTTACACTTACTCTTTGTAGAACATTTTGTAAAACGAGGTACTTTGTATATCATTGTTTTTTCAACTTGCCTCTTAAAAATATGTTTTCTTCCCTGCAGTTTCTGTCCTCTACTCTTGCTCATTTATTTCTGCCTACTAGATTTAAAGTTTCTCCCAAGTTCCTATTTGTTCTCGGCCCCACAGGATTTCTTAAATGTCAAACTAGGTTCAGATTTTCAGAAGCTTGCGTAATATTTGTAAAAGAGCCATGGAAACATATATGTCTGGCCAAATGACCTTGGCCTCTTCAGATCTGGTGGAGCTATAGTGTGGGGAATGGCTCTCTGCTTTCTCAGACAAACTTCCTGACATTCAGAGATTTATTTGCCCATGGTCTATGTCACCTTTGTCATATTGCTTCAGAAAAGTCTTAGTGAATCCTTGTATTGTATGCATCCAAATATTAAAATGCCCTCTCTTGTAGCACTAGAAAGAGTTTAATCCTACCTCTGTGTATTTTTTTAAATTGTAATCTGTCTTTTGCAAAGACTGTGTTTTCTTCTGGTCTCTTCTGTGTCCTAAGTGCCCAGGAAAGAAATAAGATGGGGAAAATTGCCAAAGGTGTCCAAAACTTTTTTTTCTGAGTTTTTCTTACTTTTTCACTCCTTCTCCACTTCTGACTTTGCTATGATTTATTTATCAATACATATAAATATTAATGAATTAGGAAACTGTGAGAGCAAGACAACAGAACCAATGAGATTTCTCTTTCATCATCAGGTAGTAGTTAAAAAAATTAAAGGCAGAGTCTGTCTTAAAAGTTCTCATTTTCATTTTATTAATGACAATTTCAATTTACAGAAATAGTGAGGACTGGTCAAACGGATTCTAAAAGCCCATATTCACTCAGGCTGAAAGACTCCAGAGCAAAGAGCAGGTAGAGGGGTTTCCTGATCCTCAATCACAGAGAGAGACAAGCTAATGATTATCTGTTGAGGTCTTGGACTCAGAGTCTAGCCTTGTGAGAACAGTGCTAAGAGGGTGCTGTCCTGTCTTCCGCCCCTACTTGGAACCCCACTTGGCTTTTTCCATTAGTGTTTCTTCTATTTGGAGTGGTGTTATTCACCCTCAGTGTGTGGTCTGGCTTCATTCTCACAAGAGCAGAGACTGCAAGAATGGAGCCAAACTGTGGTGGGCCAACGGTAAAAACTGCTTCTATTTTCCGTTTTAACAACAATTGTGTTTTCCTTTAGCAACTGAGAGGCTATAACTGGTCGAAGGAGGTGGGTTTGAATTTCTGGAATGGAATGGTTTGGAATATATGCAATTTAGAAATAAGTAAAAGGAAGGATATGATGTTATCAGCTACAAGCAAGGTACAATGATTATTAATATTATGTCTCTAAGCATTCATTCATTCATTCATTCATTTAGAAATAGGTCCACCTTTCTTCAGGAATCATGGAATTTTTTTTATCACTGCAGTTTCTCCATCCCAACCTATATTATCTGTTTATCACACATTAAACTACTATAAAGAATCTAACTTGGGCCTGCATTCACTATTCTCCGGCCAACAAGGTGTTCTTAAGTCTGAACCAATATCTTAGCAGCAGAGTTTGAAGGAGTGAATGGGGGTAGCTCCCTGTATGATATAGTAGTGTATTCACTGTCTTTCTGGCTTCTTGTAATTGAATACTCATACAAAAGAAATGGAGAGTGCCCACTCTGACATTGACACTTCTCAATGATGAAATTTAGATTGATACTATAAGTTATTTAGCAGATTGTCTAACAAATTCAGGGACTTACATGCAGCTACATACTGAAATTCAGCATGACACTTTAAAATTAATGCTGAAACATCAGACAATGCTCTGGCTTTTACTGCCTCAACTATTAAAGTCTGGTAAATGGGATAATGATAGCTGTCTCCACCTATATTAAAGGATTAAGGAGTTATTTTCTGTAAGGGGATTTTGAAGTCATCTGGTCCCCAGATGCACTGCTTTTTATAATAAGACTAGACATGGATAAATAACAAATTTACTTCTTTGTTTATTGCCTGTCTTAGTATTCAACTTGGGCTGAGTTTAAAAGTTTTAAAGTTCATATTGTAACATTTTATAAAAATAAGTTGCCTGCAAACTCAAATCCATCCTATTGTAACTAATTATATATCATGCTTTTGAAGCCATGACTTTTTTTGCTCAAAAAAATGTATGACAGGGTATTAAATTATAGCCTATGATGTTTTGGAACCCAGTGAGTAGCTCGGGCTGCCCCAGCACTTTCAATCTTCCATCCTCATCATCATGATTTTTAGACTTGTAGGTGTTTTCCACAGTGCTTGGTGAGGTTCTGCTGTATTATTTCATGGTTATTATATCATTCTGTTCCTCAGAACTCCAGTTTTGCTTGACTCTGGATCTATGCTTTCAATTAGGAGTGTTTCTTTAATCATTATTGTTCACTCCAAGTTTCATTTTTTATGTACTCATTCAAATAGTGTTTATCAAACATCTCATATGAGTTAGGCTTGGAGACACAACAGAAATAAGGAACATGATCACCTTACCTTTGGGAATAGGCATTTAATTTGGAGTTGTTAGGGAATGATATAATAAATATTGGTCTCTGTATGAAGGTAATATTTGAAGAAGTACTTAAAATGTGTAAAGAAGCAGACACTGCAAAGATCTCTGGGAAGATAATTCCAAAGTTGCTAAAGGCTGAGAAAAAGTTGAAGGAAGCACTTAGCTAGATGACATCAGGACCAGGCATGCCCTAGGTCATAGAATGATAGGCATGGGGTGAATAAGGATTTTCAGCACAGTGATGTTATTACAGGGTTGGAGTAAAGGGAATTACTGGCATTCTCTTCCAGCACTGCAGGAACCCATTTCTCTTAAACTGTCAGTAAAAGACAGTCCGTGAGATAACAGTAACGTTTATCTTAGAGAAAGATACTAGAGCTCAATTTGTAAGGAAGTAACAAATATCCTCAGAAGTCTGCTCAGCAGAATAGTACATGGCATTCACATAGATGAATTATTATCCTCCCAGAAACCGGTTAACTTCATATGACACGTCAAATTAGTGTTGTGAAATATGAATCCATAGTTATTAATATGTTAAGATTATAGGATAAAAATATTCTTGGAAAATCAAATGTTTGAAACTATGGAAAACTTAGGAAAAAACATATCAAAAAGGGCTAGTATAAGTAGTACATTTCATGGGGAATAAGTAAGATTTAATATGGTCTTCAACAGAGAGAAATAGAAGAATAAAATATAAACTGTAGGAAATGCAGGATGGAAATTTACAACCAACAGGAAAAAGGAGGAGATGTTTTCAAATCACAAGATATAAGAAGAAATGTAGAAACTAAAGTCTAAGCAGACAGTTGCTTATTTAATTCAGGTTGTTGTCAAAATTTTCTTCAGGGAATAATGAGAGTCAGCAGTGAAGAAGGGAGTGGAAACAGTAGGAATAGAGTGAAAATCAAATGATAGGTTGAAGTAATTTGTCCTGATCTTTATGGTTTACAACTGTAAAAATAAGAGTTAATCTTATTTATCTTATGTTTCAATTGCTGATAAGAATCAATGGAAAGACATGAACTGCTGATTGAATTGAAACACCATTATATTATGAAACTATTTGGAGAAATAGTAGCAGAAATTTCAAAAAGGATCAATTAACTTATATGTGATAAAATGTATAATAATTGCATGTGTTATAGGTGGATTCTTAAATTCTAATCAAAATGGAATTTGCATAAAATATTGGAAATGCAGCCTAATGAAAAATTTTCAAGGAAGCATAATTATGTAACTAATGAGATGGAAAGATAGTATACATGGGAGATAATTAAAGTCAAAACTTCTTACTCCCAAACATCTAATGATTAGTATGCTTCACTTTTATGAATTATATTTGCTTATAAATTGTGCAACATAATAATCTGAATGCAATTTCAGTATGGAGGAATTCAGTGATATATGGCTTTTATTGTTCAGTTCATTTATAAGGGAGGCACCTTTAATTTTGTTAGTATAGCAGGTTTTTCCCTTGTTTTGTTACTAAGCCTCCTCCCATTGCATATGTTTATATATGTATATATAAAGTTCTTGGATATTTGTGGCCATTTGAAGCCATAACCAATAGAGCTGTGAATATTTTACATCTTTCCTTTTATGTGCATGGGCAGCTAGGGAAGTGGAACCTTCATAGGATGTTAAGATGCCACTACACTGAACTTTGTAGATAATGTCAGGTTTCTAAAACTATTAGACAAAACTTCAAGCCTTTAAAGAAAGAAATGGAAGGAGATATCAGAGGATGGAAAGATCTCCTATCTCATGAATCAGTAGAATTAACATAATAAGAATGGCCACTCTACCAAAAGCGATCAAGAGAATCAATACAAATTTCAGTCAAAATTCCAACACAATTCTTTACAGACCTTGAAAGAAAAACACTTAACTTCATGAAAAAACAAAAATCCCAGGAATGCAGAAGCAATCCTACACAATGAAAAAAACTTGTAGTTATCTCCATAACTGTTTTTAAGCTGTAAAACATAGCAATAAAAACCATATGGTATTAAATAAAAGCAGATATGTTGATCAATGGAATTGAGTGAAAGATGCAGACATAAATACAACAGACCTATGAACATCATATTTTAGACAAGGAAGACAGAAACACAAAATGAAAATAAAAGAAATCATCTTCAACAAAGGGTAGTGATCCAAATGAATGTCTGCATGTAAAAGAAACCAAATAGATCCACATGAATAGAACTCAAGTCTAAGTGGATCAGAGACCTCAACATAAAACCAGACACATCAAACCTGACAGAAAAGAAAGTGAGGAATAGCCTTAAATGCATTGGCACAGGAGATATCTTACTGAACAGAACACCATAACACAGGCACTAAGGACATCAATTACTAAATGGAACCTAATGAAACTTAAAAGCTTCTGTGTGGCAAAGAACACCATCAATAGGACAAAATTCAGCACACAGAATGGGAACACATCTGACAAAGGGCTGATATCCAAAATATATAAAGAACTCAAGAAGCTAGACATCAGCAAACAAAAGACTCAAATTCAAAAATCAATTAGATATAAACAGGGTTTTCTTAGTAGAGGAATCTCAAATACTGGATAAATGCTTAAAGTAATGTTCAGCATCCTAAGCTACCAGGGAAATGCAAATAAAATGTCTTTGGAACTCATTTTACTCCTTTCAGAATTGCTAAGATTAAAAGCACAAGTGAAAGTTCAAGCTGGTGAGGATGTTGAGCAAAGAAAATACTCCTCCACTGCTGGTGGGAATGCAAACTTAAACAGCCATTATGGAAATCAATATGGTGGTTACTCTAAAAATGGTGAATCTATCTACCTCAAATCCCAGCTATATTGTCTTTGGGCATATACCCAAAGGACTCTCCACCTACCACAAGGGAACTTAATCAACTATTGCTATATTGATTAAAACCAGAAACTGAAAACAGCCTACATGTCCTTAATTAAAGAATGGTATATTTACACAATAGGTATTACTCAGCTATTTAAAAAATGATATCATGAAAATTTCAGGGAAATAGAACTAAAAAAGACACACATGGTATGTACTCTTTTATAAGTAGAAAATGGTGCTAAGTAAACCATAATCATGCTAAAATCCACAGAGTCAAGAAGACTGGGAGGTGCCAAGGGTTTGGGAAGCATGGCTCTCTTTAGAAAGGAAAAGTAGTATAGATTTTGTGAGGTAGATGGGGATGGAAACAGGAGGGATCAAGCATGGGGGAAAGAATGGAAGGAGAGAGTACTGAGGACAATGGTTGAACATTGAGAATTTTGGAGGTGATGTGGAAACCTATTGGAGCGGAAATTCTCCAGAACCTATATGAGGATGACCCTAGCAAAGACTCCTAAAAATGGGGGAGACCAAGTCTGAACTTGTCATATTTGTAACCAGTCAATGCTTCTAGTGGCACTATTGGGACATCAACAAGGCCACAAAACATTTGACCTACAATTTGCCTACAAGATGTTCTGTAGCAATGGTGGTGCAGAATTTGTGATAGTGGCCAAACAATAAATGGCCCAGCGTGAGGCCCATGTCAGGAAAGGGAGCCCATGCCTACCACTGAACCAAGAGACTTAGAAAGCCCAAAAGCCTAAGATAAAACCAAGCACAACTGGCTATATAAACAAACAAACATAAGTCAATTAAAAAGTCAATGAAATAGAATACCATTATAATATATATCTGCTATACTCATTGATTTGGACCTACACCAATCGTCATCAGAGAGGCTCCATTCAACAAATGATGGGAGCAGATGCAGAGACCCACAGGGAAATGTTACACAGAGTTTTGGGGGAACCTTGCAGAAGATGAGGTGGAGGAATTATAGGAGTCAGAGAGGTTGAGGAGACCATGGAGAAGATGGCCCACAGAATCAACTAAGCAGATCTTATAGAGCCTCACAGTTCCTGAAGTGACCATCATGGGTAGGCTTGAGGTTCTCTTCATATATATTTTGATTATTAGCTTGGTGGTCTTTTGGGACTCCTAATGCGGCAGGGGGAGGTTTCTGCTTTTATTTTGTATGGTTGGGACACTTTTCCTCCTATTGAACTGCCTTCCTATTTTTGCCTTGTCTTATTGCATCTTGTCATGCCATGCAGGTAGATGTATCTGGGAGGCCTGCTGTTTCTAAAGTGAAACAAAGAATTAGTAAATCTGGGAGAGAGGAGAGATGGGGCAGGGGGTTGATAACTGGGAGGAGTGGTGTTAGTGAGGAAAGTGCTCTGAATATATTATCTAAGAGGAAAATAAATAAAAACATTACTCCTTACCACGTACACTGAGATTCTGTGATTAGGTTCTGGTGGTCCCTCATACTTGTCTCTTTGTGGTTTTAATTTGGTTCCTGATTACTAGAAATTTGAGAAACTTTTAAGTATTTTTATCATCTTTTGGAAAGTTTCAGCTTGAATTTCAACCATTAAAATAAAATGTTTTCCTTTCCTTGTTCATTCACATGCACTCTGTATATATTCTGGACATGTCTCACTAAATAACATATTGACAATGTCCTTTATAACCCATGGCTTCCTTTTTCACTGTTTTTATGGTGAGCCTCAAATCAACAAAAATTCCTTAAATTTTAATGCTTCAGCTTATCAAATCTTTTCTTCCTGGATTGTGTTGGTGATTAATTTATAGGAAGAATCACATAAATATTTATTATCAATGGCCGTGGCTGGCCTTTTGTCTTCTATGGCTTTGTGTTTTATCTTTTGTTCTTCAGTTCTACTCTTCCTTAGGGCTGACTTTCATGCATGAGGAATGCATTGCTTCTTTTTTTTTCTGGAGATAACTCAGTTGACTGAGTAGGTGTTCCTGAAAAGACCATTCTTTCCATTCTGTATTATTTGCTTTATTGCCATATAATTGACAGTTAGAATTGAGTATATGAAAAATGAAAACACTGATTTTAGTGTTCATCCTAATCAAGTTAATTGACAACTTGCTTAATATTTTTGCTATAAATCATATGTGTGTATATTTATGTTGTATCATTCAAATTTGTTTTTTATTCATATATGGTATCACTATTTTCATTGTAGTGGCTTTATAATAATCTTGATATTTTACTGTATCTTTTCAAAACTGTGTTCTTCTTTGAGATTTTCATGAGGATTCTTTTTTTTTTTTTTTTGGTTTTGTTTTTGAGACAGTGTCTCACTGTGTATACCTGCTTGGCCTGTATCCTCTATGGGGACCAGGCTGGTCTGGAGGTCACAGAGATCCACCTGTCCTTGCTTTCTGTGTTCTAAAAGAAAGGTGTATGTTACCATGTTGAACTGATAAATGGTTATTCTTTTATAACTTTTGCATTTTTATATAAAATTTTATTTAATCTGCTAATGACTGCAAACTGTTGTTGAACTTTGGAAAGTATCAAGAAGAGCACTTGTTGTCTAAAGATAATTTTCTCTAAAAAGATTTAGTTTCCTTATTTTACCTTCACAAATGGAGCAAACACACACACACACACACACACACACACACACACACACACACACAGTAAACCCTTCCATCCATTCCTAGTTTAATTTTAGATTATTCCTGAACTCCATCTATACAATATTTGTGGGGATCACAGTTTACAAAATGTAAGTGCTTCAGTGAAATGTGGTTTTATTTTCTTCTTTGTTTTTTCTCACACATCTGCTTATATTATAAGCATTATTTGGGACACTGTAGCTACTGTCTTTAAAAATTAAGAACAGTTTATGGGGCCTTTGGCAGTGGAACCTGTAATTATTCCTATTACATGAACTAGCTTTTTGGAAGCCATTTCCTGTGGAGGGATGCCTTAGCCTTGAAACAAGAGAGTGGGCCTTGATCCTGCTCGAAATGATATGACAGACTTTGATGTTTCCCCATGGGAGGCCTCACCCTCTCTGAGGAGTGGATGAAGGGTGGGGTTGGGAGGAATGGGAGGACAGAAAGAGAGGTAACTGGGATTGGTATGTAAAATGAGATTGTTTCAAAAAATAAATTAATTAAGGTGGGTTTCCTTGGGGACACATTCATAGATGTCAACCTAGAGCAGAGAAAGGCTGGAGAGCCCAAAAGAAATGAGGCTCCAGGTATATGAGCAGCTCCTTGTAGATACCACATGATTATTGGCCAGTGATGTCATTATATATGCTGAACCAAGCTCTGAAGAACATGACTGATGCTGGCCAGAAGTACTGCAGGAAGGACAGGGAGACATCCAGGTTATGCTGGCATGGTCTTTTGCTCTATTTTGGTTGCATAAGCTGATTTTCATTTGAGATAGCTTCACTTTGTCTTCTCTTGTTAGCACCTCACTCAGCTCTTTAATTTCTAAACACAGTTTAAGAGTTCCTTAGTATTGCCGGGTAGGAAAATGCTTAGGGGACAAAAATTTGTCTGCAGAATGCCAATTATTTTTCCGAAATTCTCTGAGTTGATGTCTTTAAGTTTCTAGGCTACTATTTCATGTATGTCTGAAAGCTCTCAAGGTTAAAGGATAGAGAAAAAGGAGAGTTTACGCCAAGGCGTGCCCATTCATTTGAAAACTTGGTGCTTGGATTTGTTTAGGTTGGCTTAGTTAATTTCCCTTTGGGTGGAGGGATGCATGTATGACTAAGGTCTTATGGGTGCTTGAACTTGAGACATGTGAATCCTACACTCTATATGGTGCATACTACTTAATACAGAAGTCATCTTCCTAATTGCTAAATGTATGCAAAATGGTCTAAAGTTAGTATATGAAGCAAGCATGGACAGAGAACACAGGAACATAGTCTCCAGCTAAGACTTACGTCTCTCTCAAAGTATGCTATTAAAGATATGTTTCCCTCAGTATCAACAAATGAGGAGGCAAGTGGCAAGGAACATTTCCCTCTATAAGCTTCCACATCCCCACATACAATCAATTCTTGTTCTATGATAGGTTTTTCTCATTATTTAAGATCTGCCTTAAGAGTAATTCCCTTTCAACCGACTTTATTTATTTCTGTAACTACATGAGTTTGTAATTTTGTGGCTTTTGATATTGTACCAAATGTATGGGTTTTAAAGTTAGAAAAACTAAATTCAATTCCTATATGAGTTCTTGCGGTCTTTGGGAAGTTTTCTCTGAGAGTCAGTTGTCACTTCTGTAAAATGAAAGAAATACTACCTACCTCATTATTTTTTAAAAAAAAATATTTAGCATGTGTAATTTATGCTAAGCACTGAATTGAGAAGAGTATCTTAAAAGTATGTGAATGTACAGAGTAGTATCACAACTAATATATTAGGATTACCCAACTTTAAATTTTTATTTTTATTCTTCCATGATTGATAACAGTTGCTAAAGAAGTGGGAATTTCATGGAAGTTCCAGGTTTTATGTTATGAGCAGTTTCCAACCAGATTGGTCCAACAGCCATGTCAGCTCCAAAATAACACAGAGAGACTCTATTAGTTATGAAGCTGTTGGCCAATGGCTAGAGCTTTTTATCAGCTTGCTCTGTCTTAGCTATTAACTCATGTGTATCAATCTAAGTGTTTCCATGTGGTCCCATCTGAGAGAGAGAAAGTCTGGATCACTTATTCCTCTCATGGCCTACACCTTGACTACTCTCTACTACATTTTCCAGAATCTTCCTTGCCTCCTAGTCCCACCTATCTTGCCTTCCTGTTGTTAACCAATAAGAGAAACATATTTACAGAATGACATCTCCTATCAGTTTTAGAGTCAGAATAAATGTATAAATATGCCTTGAATCCTTATACTGAAGCTGAGTTATAGTCTTTGGCATCCTTTGTTCATGGTATTCATTAATAAAAATGGACACAAACCACATGTGTATTAAGTATATTTATTAATTCACAATTACCCACATATAATAGCCAACTCATCCAATCTCCTAATTTGTTAAGAATTCAGGCTGCTCAATTGATAGAGTGTTTGATTAGCCATCCCCTGTCATTTATAAACTCAACATGGTGGCCCATGACTATAATCCCAGAACTCTGAGAGTGGAGCAGTTGGGTGTTCTAGGTCATCCTCAGCTACATAGTGAACTTGTAACTAGGCTAGCATTTGTGAAACCCTGTATCAATAACAACAGCTGAATAATAATAAACATAGTAAAGTAAAATAAAGAAAGCCTATCAATGAAAAAATTGAGTTCTAAGTAGGGGAAACTGGGTTTAAATTCTGATTCTATCTTTTACCAGCTCTTTAATATATATTTACAGCATGTTAATTGTTTAGTTAACTATCTAAAGTCAGGCTTCCTTACCTATAAAACTCAGCAAATAATGATGTTTGTGTTATAAGAATCTTGAAGCTCTAAAGTAAGTTTATAAGAAAAATTACACAGTGTAGCAAACAGTAAGTGCTCAGTAGCTGTTGACCATTTCTGTCAACTGAAGCTCAGGCCCTTTTCCAGTTGTCCTAATGGACTCTTAAGGAACAATTTAATCTGCTTTTCCCACTCCCATTTTCCAGGATCCCAGGTGAGAGCATTGGAAAAAATTTTCATTTTAATGCATCTGGGCAAACCAGTTGTTCTGCATAAATCAAGTATCCCTGAGGTCCCTGTCTTTAGAAGCCTGGGAACGTGGGTAGTCCTGGCTTCACCGCCCTTGTCCGGTGTGTAGGATGTTCTGGCAGTCTATCCACTGGAGCCTGAGATTTGGCCTGTGGCTGGGTTCTCTTCACTTCCTCTTGGCTAGGCTTTTGGGCCAGGAAAATGCTGTAATCACATTTCTTCTCTCCAGAAAACCCCCAGAGAACTCTTCCCTTGGATTTGAGGGTAGACATTCAAGAACTGCCTTCCTTGGATGCTTTTTTAGTTGGGATATAATTTTTTTTCAAATAATTCTCTGTAATACATTTTATCCAATCATTCTAATTTTTTCCTATATGAACCCACAGACTTGGAGCTTGCTATATTTGAGCTTCTTCCAGAAATCTATATTTTAAAACAACTTTTAAAATCCACTTTTGGTGGATTTGCACTCTTATTTGCAATAAGATTGCAAATAAGTGCAATAAATTTTGACAGTTTATTTACATGTTTAATCTGACTATACTTTATATTTTAATGTATATATTATGTATCAATAATTACACAAAAGACAGAAAAACTGATTTGGATCACAGAAGTATGCAGGAAATTAACTTTATAAAGATCTACTTTTATATTTAGTTGACACAGCAATGACTTCTTAGTGAAGAAAGGCTGGGTTCCCCCAGAGAGGAACCTTCCATGGCCATGATTCACGGTCTATTTATTTGGGGCCTGGATTTCTGAAGACAATTTGAAAACTGGAAGAGAAAGTGATATCCACCCAGCTCATTGTTTAGAGCCACAAGTCGTGCAATAGAAATTTCTTGCCATGTTATGGGATCTAGCAATGATAGGAATGATTATCCAGACTCCCAGTGGATGACTCGTGCAAAGTCCTCTTCCTTTTAACTCCTTCAGCTTATGTACTATCCTGAATTTTCTTTGTCTGCTTGAAGACACACTATGGTTCCAATGACACAGAGGTGTTGTGAAAAATATGTGTTTTCCCCAAAAGAATCCAAATTATCATCAGAGCTGTTAAGCAGAGAAAAGAATATTTCTTTCAGTAGCTAAGAGAGACTTGCATTTCTCAAAGACGGGGATTCAATCTAGATAGTCCAAGTATTTCCTTTCTCAACTCTATAGATAACATTTTAACTTACCATACCAACCACCTTTACAGATGTTGGTCTAATGAATATTACACTGAGACTTCAGTTCCCTAAAGAGTGGTCAACACCTTCTGGAAGGGGACTCATGCAAGCTCATGGATGGACACCCACAGCACTGTGGATGGAGATGGAGATGTTGGCAGGCTTCACCCATGCTTTCTTTCTGCACTTTCCATCTTCCTTCTCCATTATGGATTTGTGTAAGAGGTCTAGCATGAATGACATTCTTACAGAACATGTGAGAAGGATTAGTTAATGACTTAGATTGGCCCATGTCCAGGGGCATTGGAGGATCAAAATACACCTCTAGAAAAAATTCAAATCCAGTTTTGCCCTCATTCTTTGCTTTCCAGTACTCCTGCCATGTGTGGAAAAAAAAAGGCTGATTTGTCACTTGGGATGGTTTTTATAAAATGTTCTTCTATAAGATTTTATATTCTCTGAAGTCTGACATTTCCTGAATATTCATTAACACTGATGACAGGGAAATTATTACCTAATGAAATTTGTAAAATCAAAGTAGCCATGGGTCTCCCTTAAGATGCTTAAGACGCCTGACTATATAATTGCCTTTTTTTGTAGATCCTTCTAATAGAACAGTGTCAACCCTATACTAGGAAAACTTAAAGAAGGATTTCTTTAAATGAGTACAATATTGAAAGTTTTATAACTACATAAGGTCTAACTACAGAGACACTTTCTTGGAGATTCAAAATAGTCAGTAAAGTGTTCACTTTGCCAGCACATCTACTACTATTGAAATGATAGATTAGCATGCTCCCTGAGCAGGGATAACACTTAAACTCATGAGGTGTTCCTTATTTCTCTTTCTGCCTCTTTTTTTTAAAAAACACATTTTTGAACTCCATTTTTATGGGATTCTTGAGTATGTGAACAAATGGGTCTCTGTGTTTTTATCTGTTTCTTGTGCTTTTCCTTGGATTCTTTCCCTTCTGATGGATTGTGTTGTCATATTATGTTGTGTTTGTTTTACCTTATTATATGTTACATTTATCATTCTTTCTTGACACCCATTTATTTTATTGAGAGACAGAAAGGGTGTGATCCATATGGGAGGGGATACGGGGAGGAACTGGGATGTATGGGAGGGAAACGACTATGTTATGTGAAAAGAAATTTATTTTCAATAAAAGACAAAATTACAAATAAAAGTAAAATCATCATTATAAGAGGGTTTGGAGGAAGAAAGGGAAAGGAGTTATTGTAACTATAATCTGAGAAACAAGAAAAATGCATGTAACTATTGACTGAATATACACATAATTTTATAGCAAATCATTAATATTTTATTGAGTATTGAATTCTATTGTATTTATAAAATTAATGGATACCTTATTCAAATATATAAAAAGTGCTTTTAATATGGAAAGATTTTTATTTTAATAATGTTTTTGACACATAACCTTGCTATATTAAAAAATTGAAGTTCATAATTTTGCTACAAGTCTTATATGATTGCTTATAATTTAATAATTTAAAAAATATTGTTTTCCTTATGATCTTATTTGGCAAAAGTATTAAACATTAGAATATAAATATCCATACCAATATGCATCAGCTTATATGCTATAAAAATATTTCCCATGCTATTATCAGCTAAAAGATAATTCCAATATAAATTATTGTCACAGATTTCATTATGAACAGTTTCAAAATTATATATATAATCATATACATATACAGAAATCATATGTAAATATAAGGCATGTACACATGTAAATTATGTACAAATATATATACTGAATATAGATACATGTGTAAATAACATACATAAACAATTTGTAGATATATGAACTTAAGTTACTGATCTAGGGAAAGAAAATTCTTAAATTCATTGTTAAAATAAGGCCAAATTATTGCAAGCAATAAGTACATGTTTTCTTAAATAATATTGGTAATTGTATTTGGTAATCTGCAAATGTTTTTTACAAATTACTAAAAACTTAAGATGAATGACTGGTTTATGATCTTTCCTTTGTCTTCAAATCACAGGAGAGTTCAATTGTTGGTCATTATCCTTTTATGTCAATTTCTGATTACATATTTGTTTATACTGAAGCTCATATAAATGGGAATTGACTTTGGATGGTTGCTACCAAACATTCAGTAGAAGGAATTGCTGAGATGCAGCTGCTTTGGTGATTTGGAAGAATTATACATATCGGGAATGGGTACCTGACTAACCAGTTGTAAAACCTAAAGAGACATCTGTTGGACAATTGTCACTTTTAAAGTGACTAATTTAGAATAATATAGGAGGTATAACAATATCACTGATACAGAAATTTTCTACCAAGAGTAGGATTACTGATGTGAGATACTTGGACTTAGGCTTCTGGGACTTTAGAATGCATAAGGAAGAGTTTGGAGCCATTTACCAGTGAAGCCTTGGGGTGCTATAGACAGAACATAATTGAGCATTTTAATGGGAGTATATAAGACCAAAATTCCAAGAGAAATTCAGAATGAAGTTATGGCTTATGAGGTGTCAGGGACTGACTGAGCAAGGGCTCTACTGGGAACTGGGATACAGGTCATTTGTATTCCATTTGGAAAAGAATCTGGCTATTCTCCCCATCTTTTGAGAATTTGAGTGAGTCCAAATTCAAAAGCAATGGACAAATTCATCTAATGAAGGCAATTTTAGGACAGCAAAGATATCAAGTACACTCACTATTCTCAGGGAGGTCTCGTAAAAGAGGACATATTTGTAAAAAATAAACTTTGATAATTAGAGTTGCAAATAGTGGTAGAGATGAAGAGAAAGTGTCTGCAATTTTTAAAGATATGGCTGGGTAGTAGTGGTACACACTTTTAAATCCAGCTTTCAGGAGGCAAAAGCAGGCCTATCTTTGCTCAAAAGGCCAGGCTGGTCTGCAAATAGAGTTCCAGGACACCAAGGGCTACACAGCAAATAAAAAATGATCACCTGGTCAACCTGGGGTCTGGGGTTGTGGTTCAGGATATAAAAGAACTTGCTTTGCAAGTATGAAGGACTGGCCTCAAATATGGAAAACATAGATAAAAGTGTGGGTATGACTGTGTGTGGTTATAACCCCAATATTGGTAGCAGATACTGAGAGCTTCCTGGATAGCCATCCTCAAGGAACAGAGCACTTCTGTTTCGATGAGTTACTCTGTTTCAAGATAGCAAAGTGATTTGACAGGAGCACACCTGCAATTTTGCACTGAACTCTGAAGGTGTCCATACATGTGCCAATCCACACTCAAATGCTTTCACTAGACACACACATACAAAACACATATACACACAAAACAACAAACAAACAACAGCAAACAACTTAGTACTGCTAACTAGGAAAGTTATTCAGAAGGAAAGATGACACATACAAGTAGATTACCACCAATGATGCAGAAAATTTCTGATGCTAGGCAATGTGTGGCAGGATAAGATTCCTTATAACAAGACTTCAACAGCCTACTATATAAACTGTGAACATGGAGCCTATGACTGCCTAAGGCAGTGATAACATAAATTAGAGCAACTAGAGGCTGCTTATTCTGCAGATAGCAGACCTGAAAAAATTGACTACATTAAGTCCACTGAACCCAGGTGATCCCATAAGGAACCCAAGATACTGACCATGAAACTCCAGAATTTGTTGTTTGCTCTGCTAACATTTGGTATTTCTTTGTCCAGATCTTTCTATGATGTGCCCCCATTCCCCACCTTAGGAGCATGATTATTTATTCTGTGCATATATTGAAAAGATGCAATTCATACATTTTATTGTTATATGGGGATTCACAGTTAAGTCATTTTACTGAAGCACATAAGAAAGTTTGGACTATAGAAATTTGAACAATTTTGAAACTGTTAAAATTGTGGAGACTTCTAAAAATTACTGGATACATTCTACAATATAAGATGGACATGAGTCTATACTCTATGGTTTAAAATGATATGCTTAGGTGCCAAGTAGAAAAGTGGTAGAATTTTGGTAGTTAATAGTAATTACCTACTTGATTGGATATTACTGTCACCAAGGAAATTAATCAATAGGCTTGTCTATGGTAGTTTTCCAAGTAGTTTTAATTAAGAAGGAAAAAGTTTATTGTGGATGTGTGTGGTATTGACTGTGAGCTAGAAACCCAGACTGAATACAATGAGGCAAAGCCACTTCAGCACCAGTGTCCATCTATCTTTGCTTCCAGACTGTGCATGCAATGTGAGCAGTCCGTCGTTTTTATGCTACAGTGCCTTCAACATCATGGTGATAAGTATCTTCAAACTGTGAGCCAGTGTTAATCCTTTCTACTATAAATTATTTTCACCTGGTGTTTTGTTACAGTAATAAAAAATGCTTAGACAAGCCCACCAAAGGAAAGATTTCCCTGTGTTGAATTTTCTGAAACAAGTGTAGCCTTCTTTAGCATTGTTTACAACATAAATTTTGAAATAATGATGGCAATAAAAGTTGTATCTGGGACATAGAGGTGGAGAAGTGAGCACAAGTTCCATCCCTAGCAGAGATTATTGGCATTATATGGGTTCTGGGAGAATGAAACTCATTTTCTTTAATGGTATGACACCTGATTTATTGAACACACTCCAGGTAAGCCACATCTTGAGGCGTGTGTGTGTGTGTGTGTGTGTGTGTGTGTGTGTGTGTGTTTGAGTGTGTGCATGCAGGTGCACACGCATGCACACACACACAAAGACACAAAGAGGAAGAGGGCATGAAGTTGCAAGGGTAGCATGGCGGTTCAAATAAGACTAGCTCTCAGAGGCTTACATATTTAAATGATTGGTCCTCATAACTATTAGCAGAGAATTAGGAGGTGTGACTGTGTTGGAGGTGGTTTGTCATAGTGGGTGGGATTTGAGGTTCCAAAAGCCCAAGCCATTCCATTTGCAGTTCTCTGTCTCAGATTCTCTTTGTGTCTCTCTGTGTCTTTCCCTGTGTCTCTGTCTCTCTTTGTCTCCATCCCTCTTTCTCACTCTCACTCTCTTTCTCTTTTTATGCCTCCTTCTTGTAAATCAGATGTAAGAACTCAGCTACTACTTCATCATCATACCTGCCAAGTTCCCCACTAACATGGTCATGAACTCACTCTGAACTTTTAAATCCCCAATAAACTTTCTTCTTCAAGTTGTCTTTGTCATAGTGTTTTGTCACAGCAATAACTAAGTAGAAGTTACCAAGGTAAGTTACCAAGTGTAAGAAGGTGGGTGATGATCTGGGATGAGTTAGGAGGTAGACATGAATGAGGTCAAAATAGGCTTTATGGAATTATTAAAGGATTAATAAAATATTATTTTTAAAAAAGAAGTTGTACCAGAATATTTTTTCTTTTTGTAATGCTATGGTATTTCCTTTCATGTGTTCATTGTTAAAATTAAGCCATTTCATGTCAGGTGAAATTGACTCTATTGTGTGTCAATTCAAATTTTACACTGCTCCTAAAAGATTAGTGCTATGATTAAATCATTTATAGTGTTGTGTATATCTATCCCTAAAAGAGCCCTGAGCTTACCTCTTTGAATGAAAATGCAATTTAAAAAAAGTTTGGCCAATATCTACATTAGGAGTTAGGGTGAAAAATCTACTGCAGATGTCCTCCTTCTTACTACTTCATATGAATAAGAGCTTCCTAATTTAGGCATGTACAATAGAAGAGGGAGCCCAAGGAGAAAGCTAAACCACCAGTCCTCTTTGGAGGGAAGTTGAAACAAAGAAGACATAAATGGGCATCGCTTGTCTAGACTGTAAGGAAAGATGCCCCACTGCACAAATGGTGTTTGTCAGAACTTGGCTCAGACAGAGCTCAGACAGGAACTAGACAAAGTTCTCTTACAGATGTGTCTCCTAGTTTAACAGGCCAGGCCTTGTCTTGAGAGGGTCTAATTGACCAGGGCACCCCAGAGCCCCTTAACAGGAGTCTTTCTTGTTTTATGTTTTGCCTCAGTTATCTTTTTCCCCAAAGGTCCTGGAAACCTTAATCATAAAACCAAAGTACAAGATCAATTGTTTTCAAGAAACAAAAGATGCTAATGCAGTTTTTATAGTGCAGCAGGTCTCGTTATGTTAGCAGAGGCTAAGATTTCTGAGTACACAGCAGAAATGCTCTCGGAAATTAGTAAATATATAATTTAGAAGGACCTTGTATCTTTGAAAAATATAAAATAAATGACCTATTTTATTAGATGATAGTGTACACTGTTTTGTGATCAAAAGAAAAAAAGATGGAGTCTTGTTTTAAAAGCACCATCTTTAGTACAGTAGATCCCTTTTTAAATTTCAATAAAAATCTGTTCTTTCAATTTAATTTTTCACCTTCTACCTCTATTAAAGGAACAAGTGATCATTGAACACTGACCATGTGCTCAGACATCTGCCCACAGGAATGTTAACAAGAATAGTTAATATTCACTTCCATGAGGGATGAGAAACTTGCTCACAGAGGATGCATCATGAGTTAAATAAATAGCAGGTACTTGCATTGGATTATAATGTTTCAGGTAATAGTAAAGAAGTTTTAAGAGGAATTGACATAGCAGATGGTACTAGAGTGAAAACAATCCAGATCCTAAAATGTGAAACTACAAATAAAGCTTATTTAATATCTAGTAATTAATGAACAAATTCTTCTTACAAGGATTATTATGCTAAAGGAGCATAGCACTAACATGGATCTTAATGACTTACTTCTATGTACATAGAGTAGTGCCTGCTCATCCTTCATCAGAGAAACATCTTTGAGCAGAAGATATGAATTAGCACAGAGTCTCACATTTGGACAATGTGCAGATATAAAGAGAATTTGGAGCACTCACTCCTAAACGGGATGTCTTTACTCTACTCCCCCCACCCGAAAGCTCAAGAATCTATGCAGAAGAAGGAACAGAAAAATGGGGAAGAGGCATGGGTCACAAATGTCTCCAAGGAAACAATATCTTGCAGACACAATGGGACTGATGCACATGTATATTCACAGTTACTGTAGCAACACTCATAAGACATGAGCAGGTTTAAGCCAGATTATATCCTAGCACTGACACAGATAAGGGCGTTGGGTTACCACTGCCAATCAAGAAGCTATTTCTAACTGATAACTGCTGACAAAAGGAAAATCAGTTTTCTCCAATGGAGTATTATTGGGTATCTATCAGCTATACTCCAGGGCATGCCTCAGGCCTATAAGTAATTGCCAACACAAAATAAACTCAGTTGTATTTTCGTAGATTTGATTTGTTTTGATTTGTTTGGACCTATTTTTATTAATTCTCTTTTGACATTTTGTTTGTTTTAATTTTCAATTTTGTGCCCCTCGCCACCCTCTCTCTCTCTCTCTGTCTCTGTGTCTGTCTGTCTCTGTCTCTGTGTGTGTGTGTGTGTGTGTGTGTGTGTGTGTGTGTGTGTTTTGAGATAAAGAAAGCAAAACAGACAGAGCATAAAATTAGATGGGTAGAGAGAAAAAGCTTGGAGGAGTTGGGGAAGGCAAAAAAAAAAAATGACCAAATATATTATGTGAAACTTTTTAACTAAAAGAAATAAAGTCTTATTTTTAAAAGGAAAACAGTTAGGAATCTCTTTGATGATTAGAAAAAGGTTAAGAGTCTGCTTAAAAGGCTATCTCTGGCTTTTCAGGTAGCAGATGGATTCCTTCAGGATTGACACGAGCTCGTTTGCCTTTTATGCTGTGCTGTTTATGCTGTGTTTTAAAGGTGCCTGCTCTTGCTTAACACACAACACATACTACTTCTTTGGCTTCTCTAGAGGGCTCTCCAGTGTTGTGACTTCTATCCACTTTAAACATTGGGCAATTGGAAAAATAGATTGACTCATTACTTGCTCATAGTCACATGTCAGAAAAGGAAAGCTGGTAATAAAAGAAAAAATTATACCTGTGATCCAACCTCTAAATGAAAACATAAGTAATACACTTGACACCATTTGTGCTTTTGCTTGTGGAAAAGTAACAGTTAAAATTAGGTTACAAGATAATGAACTCATTGCCCTTAAATGTAAAAATTACAAGTGCTGGCAATTAACCCCCTTCTCCCCCCACCAAGAAAAAAAACTACTGTGGCTAAAGTAATATTTTATAAAAACACATTTTAAAGCAGGAAGTATTACTAGATAAAGAGGGATTTCACAATGGAGTTAATGGTCTCATGTGAAGACATTCCACTATAAATTTCTATGCACATTCATTTTGCTTTTAGATTCTAATTTATAAAACAGGCAAATTATAAAGTAAAGATTAATAGCACATTTATGAGTCATGTATATGACCCAGTTGTAAATTTTGTTACAGATAACTTTCATGATATAAATCTCATCATCTTGGTGTGTATTTTTAAGCCTCCAAACCGTCAGATCAACAAACCTCTCTTGACTCCAAAGGAACCAGTGTCAAGAACTTTATTGCATAGTAACATGAAGCTGTATGGTACCTGTGTGTCTGAGAATGTGTTTTTAAGTAACTCTGGATCATTATCGTATGGTGCTTTCCCATCAGGTAGTGCATAGAGATAACTTTTGAAGGTACTATGTGAATGGTCTTATACATATATGATTTTGTGTGTGTGTGTGTGTGTGTGTGTGTGTATTCACTGAAAGGACTGTTAAAACGACTAAGATAGAACAATATCATGCATTTGGTAGAATCAATGATGAAATGGCTAAAAGAGAAAATGTTTTCCATTTAAAAATAAGATTTCTTGACATTTGACAGAGACATGAAAATTCATTTTTCTGTTACTGAATTGCTGGTTGAGGAACAAGAATCATGCAGCTCTTTTCTCTCATGGGAGAAGGTGGGTTTGACAGCGATAAGGAGGAGGTTAAGCTCTTTGCTTGAGGCAAGTGGGAGGAAATTAAAACTCAGAGGTAGGTCAGAACATCTTTAAGTAGGAGGACAGTTTTGGCAAGTGACTAGATTCAGTTCCAGATGGATTAGTTAGTGGGTGAAGAACAATAGAATAACATGTTGTAAAAAGTGGAAATTCAGTTCACCAATTCATTGTGCAATGTCAGACTAAGTAAAACAAAGATTGCTAAAGGCCTTTTACCTTTAGTTGCAAGTATGAAAGATTCGATGAAATACATCCCATGTCCTACAATAATCCTTTAATTTACCCAGAACCAATACAGTCCAAGTTCCCCTAGAAACAGTAGAATGACATGATATTTTAAGAGAAAAGGAAGAGGAAGGGGAGACGGAGGGCAAGAGAAGCAGAGGAGATAGAAGAGGAGGGGAAGGAGGGTAGAAAGAAGATGAAGAGGAGGAAGAGGAGGAAAAAGATGTAAAGTCAGAGTGATTCCTTGTAGTAATGTCTTTTGTTGTTGTTTTCTTGGGGGGGGTCTTTCTCTGTAAACTAAGTATTCTTGAAGTTGTGATCTTCCACCTCCATCTCAAGCACTGAGATTACAGTCCTGGTTCAATGTATGAGGTTTAGGAATAGATTTGTTTTCCAGATAGAGGAAATTTTATAGATCCCTTCTAAAAACTAGAACCCTAATGACAAGTTGTAGTGTATACATGACAAGACATAATTGGTAAGATCAATGAAGAGGGTGAATATAAGATGCCAAGCTCATGAAATGTTTGATTTATTTCTTAAGTTCCTTGAAAGAGAACAAAAGCCATTTTCAAATAAATATTTAATCTCAGCAACAGTAGAAAATGAAAGCCAGTACCTTCAGTGCCTGCCAAGTCTGACACAAAGAGTTTACAGAGGACATGATGTTCAAATGATCATCTATAGCAGTGTCTGTATTGGGAAACTACAAACAAAAAGACATTCTTGAAAAAATGTAAAGCAGTTACAATAAGGCTGACCGCAATATTAAGTGACACAAAAGCTGTAATAAGAGATGACTTACTGTGTACAATGGAACAAAGTACCTGAATCATATCCCAGCAATCTGTTGAGATAATCATAAATATCAGAAGAATGGCTGCTGGCTGAATTCTAAACCATCTTTTTGCATTAGCGTGGTAAGAGGAAGCAAAGGTATCTGGACAATATCCTGAGTTATAGTCACTCTTTAAAAAGATATGAAGTCACAGTATTAAACACACACACACACACACACACACACACACACTATAATTAAATCTCATCCAGGCATGCTCAATCCACCACAATCCTCTTTGCAAATTTCTGTATTCCAGAGCACACATGATAAAATTTCAACAAATGTTCTTAAATACAATGAGAGAAGACAATGAATCATTAAATATAGAAGAAAATCTAATAATAAATTGTGTCAATAATTTTCCCCAACTGAAGAATGGATAGAGAAAATGTAGTACATTTACACAATGGAGTAGTACTCAGCTTGGAAAAACAAACAAACAAACAATGGAATCTTGAAATCCTCAGGCAAATAGATAGAATTAGAAGAAAACATCATGAGTGAGGTAACCCAGTCACAAAAAGACAAACACAATATGTACTCACTCATATATAGCTTTTAGACATAGAGCAAAGGATTACCAGTCTATAATCTACACCGCCAGAAAAGCTAGGAAACAAGGAGTACCCTAAGATAGAAATACATGATCCCCTGGAGAAGGGGAAAGGGACAAGATCTCCCAAACAAATTGTAGGCATGGGGAGAAAGGAGAGGATAGAGGGGAGAGGAGAGAGGGAAGAGGGCAGAGGTGAGAGGGGAGAGGGGAGGGTGGAGAAGAGGGGAGAGTGGAGAGGAGGGGAGAAGGGAGAGAAGGGGAGAGGGGAGAGGAGGGGAGAGGGAAGAGTTAGAAGGAAGAGAATGGGAGAAGAGAAGGGGAGAGTTGGACATGACAGATCAGAAAATATTTTTTACAGTATTTATTTTTTTTTCTTATTTTACATATTGATTCTGGTTTCCTCTCCCTCCCTCCCTCCCTCCCTCCCTCCCTCCCTCCCTCCCTCCCTCCCTCCCTCCTTCCCTACCTCTCTCCTAAATCCCTCACTCTCTCCCAGATCAGGAAAATTAAGTCAAGGAAAGAATAGAAAAGAGCAAGAAAAGAGATACCATAATAGAGGGAACTATTATAGGTTTTAAGAGAGATCTGGCACTAGTGAAATATCCAGAGATCTACAAGGATGACCCCAACTAACAATCTAAGCAATAGTGGAGAGGCTACATTAAATGCTTTCCCCCATAATGAGGTTGATGACTACTTTATATGCCATCCAAGAGCCTTCATCTAGTAGCTAATGGAAGGAAACAGAAACAGACACCCACAGCTAAACAGTAGGCCAAACTCTTGGAATTCAGTTGCAGACAGGAAGAAATGATGAGCAAAGGGCCCAAGACCAGGCTGGAGAAACCAACAGAAACTGCTGACCTGAACAAAGGGAAGATCATGGACTCCAGTCTGATAGCTGGGAAACCAGCATAAGACTAGTCAAGATTCCCTGACTTGACTTTACTTGGGAGACTGGGCAGTCTATGGGGCCTCTAGTAGTAGATCACTACTTATCCCTAGTATGAAAATGGGCTTTGGGAGCACATTCCACATAAAGGGATACTCCCTCAGCCTAGAAACATGGGAGAGGTCCTGGGCCCTGTTCTAAATGATATGGCAGACTTTGAAGACTCCCTATGGAAGGCCTCACCCTCCCTGGGGAGCAGAAAGAGGATGGGATGGGGATGGGTAGGGGAAACAGGGGAGGAAGGGAGGGTGTAGGAACTGGGATTGCCTGTAAAACATGCTTGTTTCAAATTATATATATATATCCCATTGACAATTAGTATCTTGAATATAAGTCCCTATACAATCAAATAATAAGATGAGTGAAGAAATAATTCCAAATAGAAATGAGGTAGAATGCAGAGATCATATGAGAAAGAAACACATATATACACACAATGCACTTATAAATAAACACAAATTTGTTAGGCACCTTTTCCAATATAGACTCAAGTACCAGACGCAATGTTTACCAAATTTAGGTAGTGGGACTGCATGTTTTACTTCACTTGTTTATTTTTACTATAAAAACTTTTTGAGACAGTCCTAGATATATCCTGGGACCCAATACTTAGCCCAGACTGTCTTTGAACTCATGGCCTCTTCTCTGCCTCCGCATGGGATTAACAGACAAGTACTACTATGCTCAGCTACAGTTTGAGGTAGCTGAAATTGCTTAATGTACTAGAATTATTCTCCATACTGAGAAATTCTTAAGAAAGCAACCTCTATAGGAACAATGTTTTGGGACTCAAGGTCTCAGAATACCTAGTCCACAGCCACTTGGCTACATTGTGTCCCTGGTGATTCAGAGGCACAAGGTTTTGGAAGGAAGCAAGTGAGAAAGAAAAGTTTCTCCTCTTGGTGATCACAAACAAAGATCCTGTGATATAAAACAAAAAGTCCACTAGAGGAATGGGCCATGTCAAGACACCATTCAGTGGTGCCTGAGAAGAACTATTGCCTCCAACAAATGCTCTTTGTTCACAATTCCAAACCTTCTAATAGTTGGTTCAGATTCTGGATTGATTGGTGAATTTTTCCACTGATGAAGTCAAAGGCATTGCGACCTGCTCATCTCTGAACACTGCTGTGTTTGGTGCACTTTCTATCAAAAACTGAATAGTTACTGCTGGACTTCATATAAGAGTGTAACTAAAGATCTATATAATAAAATGTGAATTTCATAATCACATGAAATAGAAGACTAAATTTAAAATAACTTTAGAAAAAACAGAGCAAATTAAGATGACAAAAAGCAAAAACAAGATAATAATTATTAGGAGCACATTAAACAGAATGTACTAAGTATGATTGCTGGAAGAAGTCCAAATATATACTTAATAAAAATTAAAATATGTAAATTAAAATCTGATAAAATTTCCTATTGGCTTTTCAACTCATTCCTTTACTGTGTATGATCTTTGGTTCCAGAATTTTGAAGCAGTTTTAATTTCTTCTAAGTATTTGGATTTCTAATTTTGTCTAAATATTATTTCCTGACTTTATTACCCTATTATGCCACCTCTTATTGCTCATTGCAGAATTTTTTAAAGGTTATTTTGAGTTCTTTTTGAGGAAGTTTGTATATCTCCATTTCTCAAGATTGAACTTTTAGAGATATACTTGTTCTATTGATGGTGTTTTCTTTCTCTAATTATTTAGAATCGTTGCAACCTTAAAATGGAGTCCGTGCACTTGCAGTAGATTCATCTTCCTTTGTATATCTTTGGCCTGAAAAGCCTTTTGTTACTTGTAGGTTTTTCCCGCCAGCTGCCTGGTCCCACTCTTTGTCCCTCCCTACAGGCCGCCCTGTCCTGCCGCCACATGAGCCCCAAATAACACTCAGAGACTCTGTATTTGATACAATGCTGTTGGCCAGTTACTATTATTGTTTATGGGCTACCTCTATCTTAATGATTAACCCATTTCTACTATTCTAAGTATTTCCACGTGGCTCATCTTACTGGAGAGTGGCGGGCCAGCATCTTCCTTCTCCATGCTCTACATGCTGACTCCTCTTAACTACTTCCTCTTTCCTCCTTGTCTCCTAGCTCTGCCTATCTTCCTTTCCCATTGACCGAATGCTTTATTCATTAGCCAGTATGAGAAACATATTTACAGAATAACATCTCCCATCATCCTTTCATACATATGCCTATCTAGAAGTCCCTTAGATGACAATTTGGTACCAGATCAGAGGTTTAGTTAGCTTATAGCTTGATTTCACAGAGGAGTACCACATTGAGTCTGGCATAGCAGGTCAGATCCTGGGTCCATAAGAATGAGCTTGAGTCTTGGCTGGTCTGTCTCAGTGATCCTGGTGCTTGAGTCTGTAGGGTTTACCAGATCCTTGGGTCTTTACATACAAAGGCTAGTTTGACACTAGTGTGTGCTGTTCTGGACATGGTCACTAGTCTAATAGCCAGACTGAATATCTAGATCAAAGGGGGCAGATATAATAAAGTGATAAGCTATAAACACATATCATCAGTGGTATACCTAGATTTATGGTATGTTTGTTACCTTGGTCTTTTGCAACAGCTCTGGTCCTGAGTCCATAGGAGATGGAGGGATCTAGTGTAGTAACCTACATCCTTAAGACACAGAAGAAGATATGGGAGCTTTTGTCCATGAGAGTGACAGTGAGTACTGGGTGGAACTGAATCAGGAGTTAATAGCTAGCAGTATGATGTTAAGGTAGACCTGAGAGCTACATCCTGGGTGGAAACACACACACACACACACACACACACACACACACACTGCACACAAGGTACCCCAGTCCTGTCTGACAAATGCAACCTAGTCCTCTGAGGAAATAGACAATGGTAAGCCTGAGATGAAGATTTTCTTGTCTGTCATTCTTCTAACAAGAGTGATAGCTCTTAACAAAAGACCTACTTGGCTTATTTCCTTTTATCTCTTGTACATGTTGAGCCTAATTGGAACAGATTGATAAATTGTTTTCTGCTGACCTTAAAACCACAGGTTTGGAAATGTCTTGCTTAGCAAATAGGAACAGAACTTTGGTTATACTTGCTATGAAATGATATGAGTTTGAAACCTTACAGTCAAGTGTTAAGTCAGTGGAAACTAAGGAAGGTCTAGGTAACTTTCAACACTCAGTGGGGTAAATGTACTACTAGTTTCAGTTGCTCTAATAAAGGAAACCATACCATGAATTAACAAAAAACACACTTTTTTATCTGGCTTCTTGTGATAAAAAACAAAAAGCAAAAAACAAAAAAAAACCAACAACAAAAAAAACAAGATTATGTCTTGTCAGGTCTTCAGTGAATTCAGGTTGGCCAATATTGTTACTCTCAGTTAGCATCAAAGCTGAAATAATTTCTGACTTGTGCAAGCTGACATTAGCCCTGCCTTCTACCCTAATTCCAACAGAATAATTAGAAAGGCACATGTACTTGCTTCCAGCTTATACAAGTTCATCTAGTGAAATCCCTAGAGTTCCTCCAATTAGAAAACAAGTTTTTGAGTTAATATCCTTCAATTGTTAAAAACTTGCGTCACTGCAAGAGCTCAGTGAGACGTGAAGGTCCCAGCACACTGGCAGCTGATTGTAAGGGAATGTGATTGTTCCACATTTAGACTGGAAAGGGTTAGGAACTCCACTTCCCAAAGTGCTTAATGAATGAAAGGAAAATTGGACCCCTGAGCCAGAGTCAATGACCTAAGAGAGTGAAAATGTTCACAGGTTAACAAGGGCTGTAGTTCCTTGCCATAATTTCAAGCAAAGGGGAATGGCAAAGGGGCCGCTCATCCACTCATCTTTTTTTTTTTTTTTTTTTTTTTTTTTTTGGTATCATCTGCAAATCCATTTTCTTCCTAAAGAAAATGCCATGGTGTAACTCTTGAAGCCCCTGATATTGATGCTCTTAAATTCTATTCCTGTTCTCTTGTTCTAGCAATTCATTGATTTAGATGTGTAGTCTCCTCTAGTAGTTCATTCTGACACATTTAATTTAAACATCAAGAGACCTAGCTTATTATCCATTAGCATTTTACATATTCATGATACATATCTCACTGTAAGAGGAGTCAGCTGCTGAGTTTCTTATGACCTTGTAGGATATTCATAGAATTACAAATGAGTATGGCTAGTTTTTCTCCCATCTCAAACTTGTTTTAAAAATACTTGTTTCACTTGAATGTGAGGGAGGTTACGTAGCCAACCCTGGCCACCACCCTGCTGGTGTTTACAGATATAAATTGTCCAATTGACTGTTATGAGTCATTCTTAGTGAGGAATCTTATCTTAGCACCTGCTTTATCTTTAACATCCTTTTCTAGTTCTTGTAGAAGGAAAACAATAGCCAAAAAGAAAAAAAAGTTGGGACCACTCCAGTTTTGAAACACCTGCCTTAAAGATAACGACTGTAATTTTAGGCACTTGTGTGCCTTTGCTTTGGATCAGAATTTGTTTGCATGCTGTGAGCATCTGCTCTCTTCTCAAGCACATGTTTGGCTGGGGTCTGCCCAGGCTAGTGAATTATAAGATCATCTCTGTTACCATGGAAAACTGTGGATCAGATGGTCTCTGAAAATCTGGCTTCACAGTAAATGCCTTTTATGAGTACAAGAAACATTATACCATTAGCAGTAGGGAATCAGCCCCTAATCCTTCATGATCTGATTCCAGTGTGATGCTGATAATCTCTAACTTACAGAGGGGATCTCATGTTTATGTTGTCACTGCAGACAAAATAGTCATTTTTTTAACATTACAAACAGGTAATACACAGAAGCACAAGGTTTCCTTGGTTTATTAAGGAAATTAACAGTTATTCTATTTATTCTACCTTATTTATTTTCTTCTTGAGATGAAGACACATCCACATTGTTTCCACAAAAAAGTTAAAGGATGTATATTTGCTTTAAAAATATAAGTTAATTCGCTATCCAAATATCAACACTTACTGTATATTCACATAATTCATGTTTTAATGATGATTGGCTATATTGTTTTTTAAAATGCATTTATATTAAGCCTTTAATGCCCTCACATGAAGCAGTTCTTGTCTGAAGCCTATGCTGGGACAGTAGACACCTTGGACTAATCTAAAGGGAAATAGCAAGGTAAGTGTATGTATAAAATTAACAATGTCAGATAGCTTGCTCGGAAACAATAAGTGCGCCATGATGTAAAAGCAAATCATTTTGGAAACAGGCAAATAAAAAAGCTAAGAATCACTGGCATCTCCACTGTGTGCTTTGTCTGTAGCATTGTAGTGATGTAATTTCATGACAATGAATGACAGACAGAGGGATGCAAAAGTACTTACTCCACCAAGATGTGGCTCTCAGTTGCGAGGTTATTTTGAAAAAGAAACAACTTGTTTTTATCCCGATTGACTTGGTAGATTAATTGAGGCACTCTGGCATACTTACAACATCACACCAATGCACTCTCAGTTTTAGTTACTTGAGAATTCTTGCAGCAACACTGAAGTTCACAAAACCTGAATTTCTGTTAATACTTTTCAGCAATGTTTTTATGTATATATGCAAATATGATTTTTTCACATTAAATCTTGGTTTTCTACACATAATGGATTTTTAAATGTTGTTTTAATGTATTAAAACCTTATTAAAGCTGTCCATTGATTTCAAAGGTGTTTGAGAGAGTAAGGTACTTTTAAAAAATTTAAATCTTTATGGTTATAACATCTGAAAGTAGACATATTTTACATTTGTCTTTCCCTGGGTATCAACTATGTCTCAAAATACTCCAGTTCTGAATAGAAGTGATACATTCAGTTTCATGCTGTTTTCATATAAGGAGGAAAACATTTAGTGTTTCATGATTATGTATGTTATATTTAGGTGGTTTGTTTTGAAGATTAATTTTTAGCACATTGTTAAAAGTTTCTTTTGTCTCTTGCTTTTGTTCATATGAAAGTTGTGTTGGGGCTGGAGAGGTGGCTCAGTGCTTAAGAGCACTGACTGCTTTTCTGGAAGTCCTGAGTTCTATTCCTCGCAATCACAAAGTAGCTCACAGCCATCTCTACTGGGATCTGATAACCCTTCTGACATAGAGGCATACATGCAGACAAAGTACTCATATACATAAAATTGAATCTTTTAAAAGGTTTTGCACTTTATCAACTGCTTTCCTATAACTGTTGAGATTTTCATGTATTTTTATGATTTATCTCTTTAGTACAAAGATGCAAAAACTTTTACAAATGAAACATCCATTTGTACAGGATAAATCCCACTGGTTTTGCTGCATGTCCATTTTTACTGTTGCTGGATTCTGCTTGCTGTATTGGTTTAGAGTTTTTATTGTTGTTCTGTTTGCTTTTGTGAAACATCCTCAATCTATCTGGTCTTGCTTGAACCTATGTGAACCATGGGGCCCTGGGCCCTCAAAATTTCATACATCCTCCTACTTCTGCCCCTTTATGTTACTTGGGATTTTGTTACTCTTATTGATAAAGGATATTAGCATGCAACATTCTTACCATATCTTTGTCTGTTTTGACTTTTTAAAATGTTGCAAAATAATAATGATATGAACTGTGATTTTTATATATTTTTAAATTTCTTTTACATACCAACAGACTTCTCTCCTTATCTTCCTTCCCCTACCTCCTACAACTCACCTCCATCTACTCCTCAGAAGGAGTAAGGCTTCCCATGGAAAGTCAACAAAGTGTGGCATATTCAGTTGAGAAAGGACCAACAGTGTTCTTAATTGATAATTATAGTCTTCATTTCTGTCTTGGTCATCCAGTTAAACAGCATTATTTTCAAAACTAAATTCTGGATTTGATGATTTCTCTGTTGATATTTTATCTTCTATACCATTTATTTATACTCTAACAGCTTTAATTTCTTCTATGAACATAGACTGAATTTGAGCTTTTTAAAATAAATGTCCAGAGATCTACAAGGATGACCCCAAACTAACAATTTAAGCAATAGTGGACAAGTTACCTTAAATAACTTTCCTTGATAATGAGATTGATGACTACCTTATATGCCATCCTAGATCCTTCATCTAGTAGCTGATGGGAATAGAAGCAGACACCCACAGCTATACTGAGCCAATTGCAGAGAAGGAGGAGTGATGAGTAAAGGGGTCAACCCAGGCTGGAGAAACCCACAAAAACTGCTGACCTGAACACCGGCCTGATATTTGGGAAACCAGCATAGGACCAACCCACACTACCTGAATGTGGATGTTAGTTAGAAAGACAGGGCAGTCTATGGAGCCTCTGGTAGTTGATCAGTATTTATCCCTTGTATAGGAATGGACTTTGGAGCCTATTCTACATAGAGGGATACTCTCTCAGACTAGACATATGAGGGAGGGTCTAGGCTATTAATTTTCTCATAATGATACTTTACATAAACTTTACAATGATATTTGTAATTCTATTTTCATTAATCACAAAATATTTCATATTGGGATTTTCTCTTTCATCTGTTGAGTTTTGATAATAACCTCATATTTATGAATCCAAAATTTCTCAGTGTTGCACAATTTCTGTCTGTGTGTGTGTGTGTGTGTGTGTGTGTGTGTGTGTGTATGTTCTTTTTAAATATGTGGCTATTTTTTAAACTTTCTAAAGTATTTTATGCTGGAGAGCAGCTCACTTATACTAGAGAACTCTGTGCAGTAGGTTGCTGTTGGATGGAAGGTTCAACAGTTATTTTTGAAGTTCAGTCTCTATAACACTGATTAAGTCTCTTTTCTGCTTAGGGTCTTCATATTAATGTTTCCTGTTCCTGAGAATGTTACAGCCTTTGTAAATGTTTGAAGAAGTTATTTTATTTTTCGATTTATCATTCTTTGTTTCATATATCTTAGGTCTGTTCATTTTTGCTTGCTTGTTATTGTTTTTTTTTAAGACAGCAATTTTTTTATGTAGTCCTAGCTGTCCTGGAACTGTTTTTAGAAACTAGGCTTCCCTCATACTCACAGATATCCTCGTGCCTCTGTCTCCAGAGTGCTTGATTAAAATCATTTACCACTGCCAGGCAGGTCTTTATTCTTTAAAAATCACATGTTTATCACTGTTTTAGCATGAAAAGTAGAATTTCATTAATGTGTTTTATTCTGTGTTTACTAGGAATTTCAATTTTAAATTGTATCTTTTGCTTAAACTTCTTATGTCCTCTTGAGCTCTATCAAGGTCGTGTTTACATAGAACCTTCATTTTGCTCCTGGTATATTCTTATCTGTAGTATGTAGTCTATGTGCCTTATACAAACATTTCCTTGGACCAGTTTGAAAATTTCACCTGTTATACTATTTTTTAACTGTAATAATAAATATGATTAAATTTAATATGATTATCAATGACTTAGTACTTATGTTTTCATTGTTTAATTTGATTTCATGTTTCTAATGTTTTCTTGTATTTTTAGTTGTTCCTCCATTTTTCTATGACTTGTTTATTTCATGTTAAGTATTTTCTAGTATAATATTGTTCTATGTATGAAAACTAACATCATTCATAATGTACTTTAGATTAATATCTTCATAATATAAATATTCATTTCCAATACAGCCCATCTCCTCTCTGCACACCACTATTGTCTTATATATTAAATTTTCAGATAAGATAATTTTCCAAGTATACTTTACAATTATTGATTTGTACCCTTTACTTTAATATTGTATAGAATATTTATAAAGGAGAACATTCATACAGCCCCTTCTCTTTCATCTGTGGAGTGTTCTGTCTTTGTAGAAGGTCAGAGAATGATAACATTTTTTAGTTTGGGGATTTAGAATGTTTCAGATTCTCCTTTGTTTGCAAAGGATGCTTTTGTTAGATAGACATTTTTGCTTAATTGTGTTTTTCTTTTGTTTCTTAGAAAATGTCATTCCTTTGCTTTCCAGTCTCCATGGTTTCTGATGAAAGTGAACTATTAATCATATTGGCATTTCCTTGTATGATGATTCATTTTCCTCATGTGGCTTTCATAGTCCCTCTTCTGATTGCTTGATTATTATGTATCTATATGTGTTTCTATTTGAATTTATACTACTTGGTCAAGGCCTTAATAGATTGGTAGGCATTTTATAGCTCCATTTTTGTCTTTACTTCCTGCCTACACAGAGCCTCAGAGCAAACAAAGGGAAAAAGATTAGCACCCTCGATGTGGATACAGCCCTCTAAATTCCCAGGAATACGTGTAATTTGTCAAATCATCCTGGATATTTTCTATTTCAAGCTTCTTTGAAGCTTTTGTCAGCCTGTATTAGTTCACTCACATCTGCAATATACATGTAAAAATATGAAACAGATCATTTCCAAGAAACCACATCACCTGTGTGCTAAAAGGGAAGGGGCTGCTCTTCAGATGGGAATCAGTGAAGGAAGGATCTTCAGATACAGATGTTGTTCTGGGTTATCTTTGTGGTCATGACTTAACTGTACAAAAATGGGGCCCAAGATTCAGAGTAGATAGAGGACTATTGTCACAGTAATTTAGGAGTGACAGGCCAAATGCAAGAAATTGAGGTCATCATCCACCAAATCCACATCAGTGTGTGCATGGGGGTAGGATCACCCACTGGAGCACAGCAGCCTACCAGATGCGGCATCTTACTCTAACAGCCATCAGTTACCAATAGCTCCTCATTTAGAGGTGAGACTTCTTTATCTATCACTTGACCCATGTTGGAACTTTGACTGGCTTGATATTGTGCAGGTCTCATGAATATAGTTATGGCCTGCTTGAGATTATGTGTGCAATGAATGACCCTTTCCTGTACAGACAACATTGATTCACAGCAATCTTTCACAACTCCTATTCCAAGATGATCCATTAGCCTTGGAGGGGGGGAATGTGAACACTCCAACAACACCTGTTCTTGCTATGCTTAGCAATTGTGAATCTCTGTATTAACAGCCATTACCTGCTTATTTACTGAGAGCTTGGAGTTGCACTAACCCCTGGGTATACAGACAAACATTTAGAAGAAGAATAATAGTGGGTAAGAGTTTCTTCATTAGGGTTTAAATCTAGTCAGGGAAGTATTCTTGCCCCAGGCAACAGCACTATACTTGAGTTCTAACTTGTGAAGGGGTATTGGGGGTATAATTTATATTTTCATAAATGTCTCTTCATATTATTTATTGGCGTAAGGCAGGGAAGACTTCTTAGAGTTTTGTACTGGTGACCAAACCTTTATATCCTGAAATTTTTTACTTTGTCCCAGGTATATAACTATTCTAAAAGTTCAACAAACAATTATTCACTGATTGTTAATCATAAAGAAATATATTTTAAATCACATCTTAGGTATATACATATAAAGGGGACTACATATACATACATACATATGTCACTATTTCTTAAAATGAAAAACAAGTTTTGTCACTAAGAGGTAAATATGAATTGTATTTTTTTATGTAAAGAATTAAATCTTGGCAGTATGTTTGATACTGTAAAGCAAAGGACATCTCACCTATTATAGAGTCGATCTATATTTTGATTATAGAAACACCAGAGATAAGAAAAATACTTCAATTGTATATGTGTCAAAACTTGCATAAATATAATTAAATATATTTTAGAAATTTCACTCTCATCTCAAGAAAAATTTTATTGAATTAGTGTATGTGTGTGTATGTGTATATGCATGAAAACAACGTCAGCAAATGAACCAGAAAAATTTAAAAGCAACTAATCAAATACAATACCACCACATCTCTACACAGCTAAAGTAATATTCTGCATCATAAACAAATGTAACACACATTTTTGTTAAAATAATATTCTACAACATTTTATTACTGACAAATTTTCTATATCTATCACATTAAATTTTGCAATGTGCTGTAAGTTCATTCCTTATGAAGTTTAAGAAGTTAGGCATAATGTATGTGTTTCAAAATGCTTAAGCCTACATTATGGATGGCTGTACTTAAGAAATCATTAAAATTAACTTTGATAGAAAACCAAAAATTAACAAAACATTTTCTATGTCATTAAGATAAATTTTATTTCAGAAACATAGTAAAATTTCAATAAAAATAAAAATTTATAAAACTTCCTCTGAATCCTCCTTTACCATGGAAGCCTAGAAACCTACAATCCAGAAACTATGGTAGTTGGGATAATCAATAGCTATAAGCTGATGCATAGAGCAGAATTAGTTTGAACACCTCCATTTAACAATTCCCTAAAAACTAGGAAATTCTAGGAGCTCCCAAGAATGACCTCAGTTTCTTGCATATGCTTAACAGTCCTTAAATACTGTGACAATAGTCCTTTATTACTCTGAATCGTGGGCCTATTTTTGTACTTACACAGACTCTTATAATTAAATTGTGACCACAAAGATAATCCATGACAACAGCTGTATTTGAAGATCCTTCCTTCACTTACTCCCATCTGAACAGCAGCCCCTTCCCTCCCAGCACACAGGTGATGTGGTTTCTTGGAAACAATCAGTGGCATATTCTTACTGAGCACATGTATGTTGTACATGTAGATGTGATTGAACACAGGCTGACAAAACCTTCAAAGAATCTTGAAATGGAAAATGTGCAGTCTGACTTGACAAACTCCACATAGAAGTGCTAAGCGGATTCAGTATACATTTTTAATAGTAGTACATGATGAAATAGTGGTATGGGTTTCAGGGAATGAGTTGTAGGAGAGGAAGCTGGTGGTGGATTTTATCCAAACACATTATATGAATGTATGAAATTTTAATAATTTTATAAGGTAAAATACTGCTCTATATCTAAATCCCCTATTGTTTCAGTTTAGAATATTCTAAATAAAAGCTAATGTGTCATACAGCCAGCAACTCAGAACTGTTCACAAAGTATAACATACTCACTTCCTGATAGTTTTTGTGTAATCTGTTGTTCTACCATGACTGGCTTCTCTTACAAACTTTTACTTATACTGTAAGATACAACACTGTAAGATACAACAGTGCCCAAACTCAGTCACTCCCTTCCTAAAGCTATTCTGTAATTCCATGGGTAGTGTCTACATGCATTTGCCATGCCATACATGTTCCTTTCAAAATATCCTTTTACATAGTGTACAAACAGTTGTCATATCTGTTTCTATCACCTTCATGGCTGAAATTGTTGAATTCAATTTTAAACATCATTTTGAGAACAATATCTTCCACAAACTGTGAACTAATTGTGTATTTGCTGAATGATTCTGTTGAGAGTCCTAGGGAAGATCTGAGGGAGGAAGGTAACAGTGAAGCTGGCTGTTTTTAGGCAGGACATATGTACACATTTGGATAGCTTTTTCTCTTTGTGTTCTCCAGCAAATAACAGATAATGGCTCTTTTTACTTCCCAGATAAGGAAAATCCCATTTAACTAACAGACATGCCCTGTCTGTACTGAGAATCAGTACTACAGAGCTCATATGAGAAGATTTGGCCTTGGCTGGCCTGGGAGAGTTATGCAGCCAACATATTTCTATTCATTTTTTCCCTCAAACTATGGATGTAGAAAATATAAAACTGAATATTATTTTAAATTTTCAAAAACAACAACAAAAATGTTCTCACTCTGATTAAAAGGACAGTGGTGCTATTGTAATGATGTCAGATATAATGAACAAAATGAGTGATAATAAGTAATCCTACTATCAGGAAGTCATACTGGTTGACATGTCAATTCTTTGCAATTTATATTTCCCTCTCTTTCTGATTTGCTTCCAAAAAAATGCTTTTGGTAAGATGAATAGATCCTAAGTGCAGGAAGAAGCTGATAGACAGCTTTATATGGTGTGCATGGAAAAAAGTCCTCTTCAGGTAGGAATCCAAATTACTGACTGGAAAAGGTAGAAAGAACAACTCATGTCTGTCATAAAAAAAATTATGAAAAATGAAAAGGTTGTAACTTTGGGTATTTGTAAGCCAAATTTTATCAGTATTATTTCCAATGATTTTTTTGGCTCAAAGTTTCCCCATTTTATTACCTTGCTTGCCATGAGGAAGCGTGAAATAGACCAGAACACTGAGTGAGCCAAATGGCACAGTATTTTCATAGTATTTGGGGGCAGTCTTGAATTGGAAAATACAAGCTAGAGTACATTTATATGGCTTTTCTTTTTCTAGTACTATAATTCCCATCCATGTGAAACAAGCAAAACTTCCTAAAATTCTGTGATGTTAGATTTTTATATACATATAAAGATAATGTTTATCTTGTGAGGAAAATACTCTATGAACTACTTTCAAATATTTAAAATACAAATGGTTAAAAACTGCCTTTTGGGCACTATACTCAAAGTAATTGACTAAAAATGACAATAGGCATATGTACTTATCATTTATTTGACTATCAGGAAAGTAAATATGCTAAAGTGATTGATGTTATGCATGCTAAATTCTACTTTCCCTTAAATCATATGTGTGTCTTTGCAACTCCTAAGTTTAATGCACATTGATGAACATCAGCATTTAATAAAAATACAAAAATTCACTAAATAATTTGCTTTGAAAAAAATACTGTATCCTTTCCTGATTTTTCTTCTAAAGACTGCCATACAAATGATCATCACGAGTGAGGTAACCCAGACTCAGAAACACAAATATGGTATACATTCATTTACAAGTGGAATATATACGGGTGGTGCTACCGAGAACTTCAAGTAATGGAGGATACAAAACCTGAACTGGCCATTTTTCATAGCCATCCAAGGCTTGCCAATGACAGGACTGGGTTACTTTCCATTGAGTTGTTGACTGAGAGAGTCCCATAAAGACCCCTAAACAACCAAGGTTGATGCTAGGTCAGAAGGTTACTCTCTGAAAACTGACAGCAGGCCCCCAGGCCAAGGAAAGCATAAGCATACACACCAATTATTGAAAGTAGAGATGTCAAACAGGTACCTATGAGGAGATTTCACGCCCACATTCTAATCTGTTCAGGTGGGAGAAGATACTCTGCAGGCTTCAGAAAGAGTAACTTGGCATTAACCCAGCTATAAAACATTAGACTTACAACATGTCCTGCCTTTAAGATTGCTGAGGCAATGTTGGCACAGCAGTTTTATGAGTTGTCACCCAATGGGAGTGGGTGCAGAGTTTGACAGCCAGATATAGAGAAAGATTCTAAATTGTTGGTCTCCATATGTTCCCTCCCATTGGAGCTGGGAATCCCATGCAAGAGGGGGCAGAAAGATTGTAGGAGTCAGAGGGGATGAAGGACACCAGGAGAACATGTCCCACCAAATTAACTAAGCAGGGCTCACATGGGCTCACAGAATCTGAGGTAGCAAACACTAAGCCTGCATGGGTCCTGCACCCTGTCCTCTGTGTATATCTTTTTTTTTCCTGTCTTTTTAGCCCTTGTGTTTTCACTATGGCCTCAGACACATGATTATTCTTTTTTTTTTTTTCCCTTCTTAAAATATCAAGGCCGTGAGCCATTGAGTCTGGCTGCCTTCTCTCTTCCTCCACAAGTATGAGTGTGAGTGTGATAGATTCAGAAGCTTCTTCCTCCTCTCCACGGTCTCTTCAAAATCCTGGGCTTCAAGCATTTTCTGCCATGCTTGGGTATGATACAAGGGTAATTAAAGACTGGAAAGAAGGCATTTGTTAATATGTGGTCCTGGGTTACATAACAAAGCATCTACACATTTGCATTTGTAAGGGTTCCTGGCAGTTGGGAACCAAAGTCACTGTAGAAATAGAATCTTATAGCCCTGTTCCAGGAAATATCTTATGGCTATTATCTTGGAGGTTCTGTCAGACTCCTATTAGTGGGAGTGGGTGTGTCTCTGATTCTTTTGCCTCCTTTTGGGACTCTTTTTCCTCCAACTTCATTGCCTTGTCCAGCCTCAAAGTAGTACTTTTCCCTTGGCTCTTTGAATCTTGCTTTGTAGATGCAGCCTCTCTGAGCATTCATTCTTATTGTATAATATATACTACATTGTACTTTTGAATTTCTAGATGACATTTTCTGCTTCTCCAGGAACTTGCTGCATGCTATGAAGAAAAGGAAATTATATTCTATGAGGTTACATGTAACTTAGTACTTTCTTATAAATGCAGACTCAGATTACTCTGGAGAAAGAATGAAAGGAAGTGCTTCTTAGAACAGTCCATCACAGCCCAGAAGAATTCTATGGTGGGATCTGGTAGGGATGGTACAGCATGCATCATAGTCAAGAGGTTTCAATAAAGCTGTTGTTTGGTATAGATGTTGTAGTTAAGTGTAGCACAGGACCTCAGTGCGTAGTTTCCAAAGGTGAAAGAGCCAAGTTTTAGTCTCTTTTTTGACACTTAATAGTTGTCAGAGCAGGGAATTCTCTTAAGTTATCTGTATTTGTCTTCTCTATTATTATGATATAGATCTAACAAACAGTCCTCAAAGATACTATTACTAGTGAAGTGTATTGGTTACAAAATTATAATTATAATTTGCATGTTTATTTCTCTATGGTAATAGTCTGCACATATTTGACAGTAATCAATTCTAGCATGGTTAATATAGACATTCTTGGCTTATGTACCTAAACTAATGACAGACATGAAAGCAAATCTTATAAACTCATTGTGTTCCATTCATTGAAAATTCAGAATGTCTACAAGGGAAGTTCTAAAATGGACATTTTGGATATATATCCTGCTAAGAGTTGCTAAGAAAGTAAGAGATACCTTTCTGGGTTTGGCATGAAGGGCATGACTATCCTTTCAGTAGTTGAAATAAAGAAAAGCAGACTTGAAAGTTTCAAGACAGTCTGCACTATGTAGTGACTCCCGGTCTATAAAACTATCTACCTGTCTGCCTACCTAAATAAATAAATAAATAACTGAAAAGCTCCAGCCATTCTATTAACATAATTGCTTTCTGAGAGAGACTTAATCTTATGAACATGAGGCAAAATGTGGTGTAGGGATCAAAACATATAAGTTTAATCTGGTTAATTTGTGACTTAGCCTTTGCTTTTCTTTCTGAGGCATGATATTTGGCATTAGTTTGCCAGAAATTTCATTGTACTTTCATTCAGTGTTTCAATTTAGAGCTGCCCAAACTCTGAAGGTACTCCCAATGTTCTGCAAGGGTTTAAGGAACTGGACAATATCACCTTCATTTCTTCTGCTCAAATATTCAGTGAACTACCTACTATAGTTGTTTGTGTTTGCATGTGACCTCATGGGTGCTGACACATGTTCAGTGGTTATATAAGAAATGTTGATATTTTTGTCTTTCGTGCATTGAGTCAGTCTTCTCTTCTCACTCTCTTGCAGTACTGTCCTCAGATTTCTTTGAAGCCACTGACCATTTGACATGAAAAATGTACTTACAGTCTGGTGACTAACTATTTCAAGGCAAGTGAAAAAAGAAGCCCCAGTAAGGCATGATTAATTCCATCTGCTTCAGCTAAGCAACCACACACATTAGAATATCTTTGGAATGACAACTTTTCAACAATTAGTTTTTGTTAAAAATTACATTCTTACCCTCTGGGGTTGGGCTGAATTTTATGTGCATCTTTAGAGAATTGATGCTATCTCAATGTGTGCTATAAAGATAATACATTTTTTGGTCTGCAAATCAACTGTCTTTGATAATTTTTTTAAATCAAAGTTCCATCAATTATGTGTTGTTCAAATTCAACTCATTGGGTCTCTGAAATTTTAGCAGAGAAAATGAGTGGTCGAGTTGCATGTAACTGCCCAATTCTAGGAATGAGGTGAGAAGTCATGGTAGGTGCTTCAGGCCAGATCGATGAGACCATTATCTGTATCATTAAGAAGTAACAGTTTGCTTACTATGCAGACTGATATTTACACCAGGAATTCTTCTGTCACTCCTTGACAGTTTTTTTTGTAATGCTCTTAACACTTTTGTACCTAGTTCCAAAGTTGGGTCTGAATTTAAATATGCCACCTAGTAGCTGGTGGCATATTAAATATGTTATATTTATTTTACTATAGCCCATGAGCTAGTAAGAAAGCTCAGCAGTTCAGAGGCTTGCCACCAAAATTGATGGTCTCAACATGATCCTGAAGTCCTGAATGGTGGAAAAAAAGAGTTCTGTGCAGCAAGTATTTTACTGATAACTACAAGTGCATATGTACAAATATAAGCAAACATACACAGCCGCAAACAGTTAAAGACAGAAATGTAGTCATTATCATCTTCTAGTATTAAGGAGTCTGGTTAATGCTGGACTATTGGGAGAGTTGTTACAAGGAGTGATTGAAATTAAATCAATTAAATTGATCTCTGTAATGTGTAGAACATAAAAATTATTCACTAAATGATAACCATGATTATTTATAAAACTATGAACTAACTCCTCAAAATTTTGTGTGAAATTACTAGTGACTTAGCTTACATTATCTCACATTATGTGAAGAAATAATGAAGGCTTGAATTTGAAGATGACTTGAAATAAATAGAATTTTAAAATGTGTGTCTTTATTTTACCTATATCTTAAAGTAGTTGAGAATAAAATGAAGCCATATGAAATAATATTACCTATTTTTAGGAGATTCAGAATTTAAAGACTTGAGAACTGCCCATATTGGAATTCACATATGCCTTGATAATTTCTCCCAAAGCATTATTAAGTTATGTTTTTTAGATTTTTACACTACCTTCTGCCTCTAAAATTTCGGCAGTAAGTGTTATCCCCATATTTCCTTGAGAATTATTTTTAAGAATAGAACCAGGAGTTGTGGTTTTTAATGCCAGCATATGGGCAGAAGAAGCAACTGAATTCAAGTACAACCTTATCTACATATAGAGTTTCAGGCTAGAGAGTGGGCTAAATATTGAGACTCTAAAATACATTAAACCAAACAATCAACATCTAAACAAAAACAAACACACAACAAACAAAAATCAAACATGGTATTTTTACCAATGCTAATATGTAGCTGGTGTTTTTTAGAACATATATATATATATATATATCTTCAGTTTCAATCCAAATTTATAATGCCTTCTGGCTTGACTGTTATAGGGTCAAGTGCCAGTGTATGATGACAAATACATAAATTCACTAATAGGTGACTCATTTAAGTAATTCTGCAGTTAGAGAATATTGGATGTCACAGAGAACTCAAATCTGTCTTCAACTGAAAACTTCCAGAAATACACAAATACACATATGATATGTGGTGTCTAAATTCCAAAACTTCAGTGAATGCCCAAAACTACAAATAGCATCAAACTCTATGAACACCTGGTTTTTCTCTACCTTTAGACATATGACAAAGTTTAACTGACAAATTAAGCACATTAAGAGGTCTACCATGTTAATTAACAATCAGACATGGTAATTATAGGCATATACCCTGATAAAATTTTATCTCTTTCAAAATATCTTATTATTCTATTCATTCCCTTCTTCTTGAGATTGGATATATGTTCATATGAAGAGATAAAGTACAATGACTTAACAATAATGACAATCTTTTAACAGTGTTTTAGGATTAAGATCACCTTCTTTGGGGGTTCCTGAACCATCAAGCCATGATGATATTTATGGTTGGGATCTTCTGTATGTGAAGATATTTTTATGAAAAATTAGAATGACATTAAAGACATGTTTTTGTGTTTGTGTGGTATGTTTGTGCACACCAGAGAGCCAAAGATTAACTTCCTTGATCACTATTTTTTTAATCCTGGAAGCTGTTCTTTTCTCTTTAACTCAAGGGTTCAATGCCTTGGTGATTTCATAGGTGACTTCAATGTTGATTTCCAGCTATGGATTATAAGCCAGATTTTCTACTTAAATTACTATAAAATTTAGAACACTTGAGCAAATTTAGGTAATATCCACAATGGCCATTCTGCTGGGTTCTTTAATTTAATTCACTAATTTTTTCTGTTTTTCTTTTTCTTTTTTTTTTATCATTTTTTTTCTTATTTTACATATGGATCCCAGCTCCCTCTTCCTCCCAATTTCTCATACCTATCAACCCTCCTCCCATCAAATTCCTCACCCACTCGACAGTGCAGGTGAGGCCTTCCAGGAGGGATCATCAAAATCTGTCAAGTCATTCGGAGTAGGGCCTAGGTCCGCCTTCCTGTCTCTAGATTAAGGGAGTATCCATCCATGTGGAATGTGCTCCCAAAATCCTTTTGTGCACCAGGTGATTAACATACTCAACATCTCCCGTCATCACTCTTTCATGGCATTTAATTTGCTCTTACTTTGATTTTTAGTAATCTTTTTTTGGGCAATTCTGTCTGCTACTTTGTCATCTTGTACAGATCATATTCCTGAATTCACTTGCTATGAGTTCTGTCAGTTGTAGAGGCTATATCCACTGAAGACAGTTTCTTCTTCTCATGCGAGTCCTTCTCAAAGATTTGCTCACTGTGTCTCTAAGACTTTCTTGAGGATTCTCAATGAATATGCTTGCTGGGCCCATGCAATGCATGGGAAATTACTATCAGTTGAACTGCCTATGTATCTAACAGGAATCTAACCCATTGCTGAGGAACCCACTAAGCAATGTGTTCCTTGATTTCTAGGGAGACTAGTTAGTTAGTTTACAATAGTCTTTTGTGTTGTTTGTATTAATTAATGGGTTAATATTTACACATTTGGTAGCTACATTTTAGAACTGAGGATTATCCTTCTAAAAGAATTGCTCCTTCTGTATGTAAGTAATGTTTATTCCATCTCCAGTTAAGTCAACTAATAATTCACTTCTCATCATTTTCCTATTTTTGATAGTTCATATAAGAATAATCTTCAAAATATGGCATTTTTTTGGTCTTGTCTCTTTCATTGAGCATAACACTTCAGGTTATTGTATGTCATATTAGATGTGCATAATTTTAAATCCTGGACAATATTTTATTGTATGGATGAGGATGTTCCATTTTGTCTATCAAGTTGACTGGCAGTTTTGCAGCATTTGGATGAGTCGTGAACCTGAAAGCATAAATCCTTAGGAAGAAACATGCTCTCAGATCTTTTTGGTAGATATTCAGGAGCCCAAGTCCTATATATTTTACATTTAATCATTTAAAAAACTACCTGAATTTTGTCTAAAGTAGCAGCAACAATTTACCCTGCAAACATGTATTGTTGTTTGAAATGACTACTGAAGTGACAGACTTTGATGATTCCCCATGGGAGTCTTCACCCTCTCTGAGAAGTGGATGAGGGGTGGGATGGGGAAATGGTGGGGAATGGGAGAAGAAACTGCCATGTAAAATAAGATTGTTTTTAACTTACAGTTTTTAATTAAAAAAGAAAGTAGAAAAGAAATTTATTTTTACGAAAGCATGCCAGTATCTGACTACTATATGTGAACTCTTCCCGCTTTCATCAATGCTATGTCAGATATACATGTATTTCAAAAGTATGTATTATTTTAAATTGGATAATTATTTGTATTTATATATTAAATCATTAATGTATAGTTCTACAGTTTTGTTTTTAATATGTTTTACAGTTAAAGTCCCAGATTGTTTGAGACAGTTCAACCCACTCAAACATTCAGGCAGTACTAATGCACTGTGTTTGGGGAAATATAGGAGAGTTGAAGAAAGAAAATTGTGTGTTCCTATGTATGAACATGTTGTACAGATGCATGAAATTCTCAAAAATTAAAAAAATAAAAATGAAGGAAGATAAAGTTGGAAGAGAAACAGAGATCTGGGAAAAGATGGTAGAATGATGAATATAATGAAAATAAATTGTATATGTTTGTGATATTTTCAAAGAGAAAACTGAAATTATATTATTAAAACAGCAAGCAATCACAGATTCTGTGGTAACCTCAGTGGAAAAATATCTAGCCCTTTGCTCATAAAGACAGAAAAATCACTCACCAGTGGCATTAGCATTCAGAGAACAATTCACATATTTTCCAGATTTGTTGCTGAGAAATAGGCTCATTTCAAACTCCAATGAAATAATGAAAGATTAAAATAAATGATATCTAAAAATATATGCATGTTGACAGATGATAGTTGGGTAGTAACAGTTTATAAGAATTTTCTGTTTCTAAGCATTTGTTTACTTTAAACATTTAACATAAACTTGGAATTTCCTCAATATATAATATTAAACATATGCTGCTGATTTTGAATATAATGATAGGCATGCAGTATTTATTAAAAATATATACCTTAGAGTGTCATAAGGATATCCATTGGCAGAATCTACTTATGGTATATTAAAACAGAGAATATTATATATTGTTACTCTTTCAAGAATATGGTTATTAGGCTTACTTACTATGATTATTGAATACACTTCATTTTATGTTCCTATGATACACATGACTAATTAAATAAGTATAGCTAATGGCATCAATCTTCTATAATATGCATATTATAGAGTCTAATTTCACTACATTATGCATCCATATCAGTATAGCCAAATGTTATTAGGACTTATTTTATCACTACATTATTTTCAATTTTTAGAGAAGTAGTATTTGGTTTTACCTTAGGCTCCTAGGCTATCTAGCCATATGTCCCTGATACCACAAGCTGTGGAGTGGGCCTTGAGTCAAATCAGATATGGCTTTGTATAACCATAACCTTTGTGCCAACGTTGTACTAGTATATCATGCAGTCAGGACATCATTGTAGATCAAAGTGTTTGTGGCTGTGTGCATCCTACGTTTTTCCATTATTGCCATGAAGAGTAACTTCCTATACCAAAGAAGCTAGAGCAAAGGAGTAAAGGTTCTCTATAGGTACTAGTTCAACTTCTTCATGCTTATGGAGTTGTATAGGCATTGTCTTCAAAATTAGGCTTTGCTCTCAGTTTGTTAAGAATAGTCTATAGCCTTGGCAACAGTCTGGGTTGTTTGGGGATTCCCTTGGGGCTCCTTGGGCCAACAACTGAATTAAAGATAACTCAGTGCCAGTACTGGAAGCTTTATCTGGTAACAGGAGTTGGCCAGTTGGGGCTCTGTCTTCCCATTATTTGACAATTTCATTTAAATAGCCTTTATATATGTCTATATTTTGGAAGCATCACTGTATTAGATTTCCACACTATCCTGCAAATGGTGCTTAATTTTAGCTGTTTCTCCCCATATCCCTTCCCTAGTCCCCTTCTCTGCCTTGCCAACCCCCAGCAAATGGATTCTTCTATTCCAGTCCCCCCCATGCATCTGTAATTATCTATTCTATTTTATTTTTCTAGGGTAACCTATCATTCCTCTAGTACCTTAATCTATGTGATTCTATGGTTTATAGTTTAATTATGTTGACTTAACAGCAAATATTTACTACATATAAGAGAATATACACTGCCTTAGTTAGGGTTATTATTGCTGTGATGTGGCATCATGAACAACACAAATTGGAGAGGATATAGTGGATTTGGCTTACACTTCCATATCTCTATTCATCACTGAAGCAAGTCAGGATAGGTACTACATTCCACAATGTAACAATTACCAAATTTAAAACAGCAACAACAAAAATACCTGAAATAAGAAAATTGCCTAAAGCCTGAAATTATGAATGTATTTTCTTAATTATCATTTCTTCCTTTCAGATTACTTCAGTTTGTATCAAGTTGACATAAAACTACCCATCACAATTAACCCCTTATCAGCTTGACACACAAACACATCACTAATAAGCCACAGCCTTTCCTTTCTCATTCGTTCCCATAGTCTCATATTAAAAGTTAACTTTAAAAGTCCCACAGTCTTTACAAATACAAATAACTGAATAAAAATTCAGTTTCTGTGGCAGTTTGAAAGAAAATAGTCCCCATATGAAGTGGCATTTTTAGGAACTGTAGCCTCATTGGAGTAGGTATGGCCTTGTAGAAGGAAGTAAGTCAGTTTCGGAGTTGGTTTTGATGTTTCCCATGCTCAACCTACACCCAGTGTCACAGTTCATTTTCTGTTTCTTATCGATCAAGACATAGAACTCTCAGAACTTCTCCTGAACCATATCTACCTGCATGCGGCAGTGTCCTGCCATGATGATGTTTGACTAAGAGTCAGAAACTGTAATCCACTCCAGCTAAGTGTTGTCCTTTATTGTTTTCAGTGGTCATAGTTCCTCTTCACAGGAACTATTTTTTTCTAATTCCAATTTTTTTTCTAATTCCATCTATTTACTTGTGAATTTCATGATTTCAGACTTTTTAACAGCTGACTATTATATTGTGTATAGTATAATAATCTATAGAAATCTAGATTGTTTCCAATTTCTGCCTCTTATGAATAGAGAAGCAATGACCTTGGTAGTACAAGTGTCTCTGTGGTAGGACAGAACAACTTTGGGATATATATATATATATATATATATATATATATATATATATATATATATGAGTAATGCAACAGGATCTTGGGTTAGTTCCACTCCCATCTTCCTCATGAACTGCCTCAATGATTTCCATAATAATTATACAAGTTGACACTCCTATCAGCAATGGATGAGTGTTCTACTCCACATCCTTGTCAGTATAAGCTGTCAATTGTTTTATCGATATTTACCATTATCAAGGGTGTAATATAAAATTCCAAAATACTTAGCTATCTCTTATAGCTAAGGATGTTGAACATTTGTTCAAGAATTTCTTGACCATTCAGTATTTCTCCTTTGAGAGTTTTCTATTTTGCTCACTTCCCCATTCTTAGTTGGATTATTTTTTTTTCTTGGTAGCTTCATTTTTTAGTTCTTTATTTTGGACCTTATCTCATGTGTACTTGGTAAAAACCCCTTCCCCATTCTGTGGGCTGCTATTGTCTCAGGTAAATAAAGTCCCATATTTAAATTGTTTGTATTAGTGCCTGCATTATAAGTGTTCTCTTCAGAAATTCTTTTCCTGTAGGAATGAGTTCAAGGCTTTTCCCTACTTTCTCTTCAATCAGGTTCAGTGTATCTGCTTTATGTTGAAGTCTCTGATCCATTTGGAGTTGAGATTTGTGCAGAGTGATGAATATGGATCTATTTGGAATTTTATATTCACACAGTTTGATCAGCACCATTTGTTGAAGAGCCAGTCTTTGTTTCCAGTGTCTATTCATGACTTCTTTGTAAAAATCCATTGTCCATAAGTATGTGGATTCACATCTGGGTCTTCTGTTGAATTCCATTGTTCAATGTACCTGTTTTTATGACAATACCATGTGGTTTTGTTGCTATAACTCTGTAGTGATATTTGAAGTCAGGGATGGTGAAACCTTTAGTAGATTATTATTATTATTATTATTATTATTATTATTATTATTTTATTCATGATTATTTTGCTATTCTGTTTTTTAAATTTATTTTGTGTGTGTGTTTTCACATTAAGTTGAAAATTGTTCTTTTTCTTAATTTTTTATTATTTTTTCTTATTTTACATATCTATCCCAGTTCCCTATCCATCCCTGCCTCCCATATCCCTGATCACCCTCCCATCCCACTCATCCCCCACTCCACAGGGAGGATGATGACTCCAGAAGGAATCATCAAAATCTGTCAAGTGATTTAAAGAAGGGTCTAGGCTCTCCCTCCTGCCTGTAGGCTAAGTGAGTATCCCTCCATGGAGAATATGCTCCCAAAATCCTTTTGTGTACCAAGGACATATCCTGGTTCTACTGTCAGAGGTTAGACTGCCCAAGCCTTCTAACTGAGACCCATGTTCAGGGGGTCTGAGTGAGTCCAATGCTATTTTCCCAGATATCAGTGTAGGGGGTCCATGTACTCGACCTTGTTCAGATCAGCTGTCTCTGAGGGTTTCTGTAACCTGGTCTTGACCCCTTTTCTTATCATTCCTCCCTCTCTGGAACTAGATTTTCAGAGTTAGGCTCAGTGTTTAGCTGTGAGTGTCTGCTTCTGTTTCCATCAGCTACTAGATGAGGGCTCCATGATGGCATATAAGTTAGTTATCAATCTCAATCAATCTCATTATCTGGGAAGGGTATTTAAGGTAGCCCTTTCACTGTTGCTCATTTTTTCTTCAAACCTATAATGGCTCCCTTTGTTATGGTCTCTCTCTCTCTCTCTCTCTCTCTCTCTCTCTCTCTCTCTCTCTCTCTCTCTATCTGTCTTTCTCTCTCTTTGTTCTCATCTATTCATCCCCCAACTCCGTCTCTCAGTCTCTCAATCTCAATTTTCATGGAAATGCAAATGAAAACAACTCTGAGATACCATCTTACTCCTGTCAGAATGGCTAAAATCAGAAACACCAATGACAGTTATGCTGGAGAGGATGTGGAGAGAGGGGACCATTCCTCCACTGCTGGTGGGAGTACAAACTTGTACATCCATTTTGGAGATCAGTATGGCAGTTCCTCAGGAAAATGGGAATCAGTCTACCACATGACCCAGCAATTCCACTCTTAGGCATATACCCAAATGATCCACATCCATGCAATAAAGACATCTGTTCAACTATGTTCATAGCAGCATTATTTGTAACAGCAAGAGCCTGGAAGTAACCTAGATGCCCCGCAACTGAAGAATGGACAAAGAAGATATGGCCCATTTACACAATTGAATACTACTCATTGGAAAAAACAAATAAACAAACAAACAAAAAGACCAATGGATCTTAAAATTCACAGGCAAATGTATGGAACTTGAAGAAACCATCCTGAGTGAGGTACCCCAGTCACAAAAAGGAATATGGTGAGTACTCACTCATATATTGATTAGACATAGTGCAAAGGATCACCAGCCTATAATTCACACTGACAGAGGAATTGGGATACAAGGAGGAACCTAAGAGATTAATACACGGCCCCTCACAGAAGGGGAAAGGAAAAAGATTTCCTGAGCATATTGGGAATGGGGGGAGCAGTGAGTAGAGAGGGAGTTAGGAGAAAGAGAAGGGAGTGGAGGAGAACATGTGGGACCAGGAAAATTCTTCTCTTAAGGTCTGTGAAGAATTGTACTGAAAGTTGACGGCGATTGCATTGAATCTGTAGATTGCTTTTGTTAGGATGGCCATTTTTCCTATATTAATCCTACTGGTATATGAGCATGAGAGATCTTTTCATCTTATGATATCTTTTTCAATTTCTTTATTCATGTCTCCAAATATTTTTATCATGTATGTCTTTCACTTGATTGGTTAGAATTACCTCAAAATATTTTATATTATTTGAGTCTATAGTTAAAGGTGTTTTTTAGTCATTATGTCTCATCAGCTACAACTAACAGATCATAGCAGTACTTTTGTGAAATAATATCTCTGTCTTAAGGTTTCTTGAGCTCCTTCTTCTACTTCATCCTGTTGTTTCCTTCTTCCTCCTTTGCTTACCTTCTATACTTTCCCTGATAATTTTACATAATGTGTGGAAAACACATTATTATTTTAAGATATATGTTTTCCAAAGAGTTTTAAGTATATAGTTGTAAAGAAATAACTTCATTTTCAAATGCCAACTCACTTCCTCATTTAATGTAAATACCTTATAACACTCTTAATTCATCTCTTCATTTTGATATTGGTGGAAATTATTTCACTTATCCATGTGCTTTAATTAATACATATATTTTCATTGCTAATTTGCATAAATAATTATTATCGAATCAATTAAAATGGTAAAAATCAAATATTTGCTATCAGCTATTTGGTTCAGAATTAAAGGTGCTTGCTACCAATACTGGCAACTTACAATAAATCTGTGACCATGAATCATGGGCTCCCATAGATTGTTCTTAGACCTCCACGTAGATGCTGTGGCACTCTCTCTCCTCTCTTTCTCTCTCTCTTTCTCTCTCTCTTAATGTACATAAGTGAATAGGTAGATAGTAAAATATTTTCTCTTAACTTCATTCTATTGCTCTGCTCCTACTTTATACATAACAAGTTTCTGACCTTAATAAATTTTCTTCTCTTTATATAATGTAACTTTTCTTGCAAGGTAGGTCTAGGAGCAACAGAGTCACCCAATTTTTGTTTGAGAAAGCCTTGTTTTTATCATCTTATATTTTGCTGAATATAAAGGATTTTATTTTGATAAAAAAACACTTGACTTCTTGTTTATACTATTTTGGGAAAGAAGTCCTATGAAGGGCTTATATCATTCATGTACTGGGGGATTGCTGCTTTTTTTTTTTTTTTTTTTTGCCATTTCCAACGTTTAACTTGTCTTCAGCATACTGTAGTTAGAATGTACCATATGTATTCTTGGTAATCATTTTGGTTGAGGACCTTGGGATTCTGGTTCTGTGTTTTAATGTCTGTCATTGACATTGTAGGATTCTGTGTCTATTATTTTCTATGCTTCCAGCCATTAGAGAAGTACAAATTCCAATTTTTTTGAGATATCAACTCATGTTAGTCAGAATCTAGAAATAAAACAATACTGACAAGGATGCTGGTAAATAGGAACATTATTGCCTGATGGTGAGACTAGAAATTACTACAGCCATATAGACATCAGTATGAGGTTTTTTTTTTCATTCTTTTTCAGTCTGTCCATTTTTTTTCTGTTTCCTTCCCATATTCCCTTGCTATACCTTTTCATTTTCTAAGAGCCCTTGGGTATTTTCATTTCTCTCTCTTCTTGCTTTTCAGTTTGAAAATTTCCATTGATGTTTCTTCAGCTCTCAGATTCTTTCCTTACCTTTTTCAGTATGATGTTCAGGCCATCCAATAAATTAATTATTTCTGTTACAGTGTTTTTTAATTCCAGCATTAAAATTATCTTCTGTAATATGTTTTCTGTCTATATTGACTATTTCTATATGTGCCCTTAATATATATATATATATATATATATATATATATATATATATATATATCATACCCATTATGGCTATTTTCAATGTCCAGTCTTATAACAAATCCTTTATACTCTATCCTTCCTGTCCGATCTTGTTTCTTAATATGTATCTTCAGGTTCTATTTTCATATATGATGTTACTTCATTTTAAACCAGATGTGATTTGAGTATAAGGAAGTGTAATGAATAGAACATTACTGAGAAGTGTTACTAATAGTTTTGGCTAAAAGTTGGAGCTGTTTTTACTCTTAACCATGGCTGTAGGTGTCAGAGCACACTTTTTCCTTTAATGTCAGAGCACAATTTTCCTTTAATGTCTGTGTTTTATACCTCTTTTTGTTTGGGAACTCCTTTTTAGATGGCTTAAGCTTGAGCTTGTACTTTTTACGCTACCACAAGGCTCCTAAATGGACCTTGCAGGAAAGTTTTATGAATCTTAGGGTTCATATAATAATAAGCTATTCCCTTGTCTGTGACCTTTATTAGGGCATTTTCAACCTTTGCTTTCTCAGAAGTCACTAGAAGGTTTAAAGGCTGAGGATTTCCCATTCCTGTGAACTTCAGTTTCTGAGAAAAAACTCAAGTAGTTTGAACACTAGAGAAACAGGTTCCCTTGAGGACAAGCCTTTGTTAGGGAGCACTAAAGTCCCTGCATGTTTCAAAGGTTTGCTTTTCCTTTCCATCTGGCTAAAGCATGCCAGGATTTCCTCTGATTTTCATCCGGAGAATATGGCGGGCTCCAGAACGAGGAGCTCTGGAACCTACAGAACGCAGTTGCAGGCACCCAAACAAGTGGGATTTGAAAATCTAGAGAGAATTACCACAGAGGTTCAATGCTTATCAGGAGCATGGCCATGGCCAGAGAATAGTGACAGTAGAAACACTCTACAAGTAACCAAAAGCCTACATATGAAAGTTCCCTGGCTTTGTCTCTTCTTTTGTATGAAATATAATCCTGCTATAGACAGGGTAGAAACAGGTTAACACTGTCTGCTTTATTTTGGGTATTGCTATAAACAAATTCATTTTACATATACATTTTAGATACATTTACATAAATATAAATACACATACATATTTATATGCATATTTCCATATATGTGTACACACAAATATATGTATACATACATACATACATACATACATACATACATATCCAATAATACAGTTTTCTCTTCTTGCAAAGGTCTCCTTATCAGGAGGCATGGTGGAAGGTCTAACAACAATATGAAAGCTTTTGAAGGGCTGGGTGCCTCAAGTTTTGACCTCTGAAGATAGTCCATAAATAAGAGTTTAATTATTGATACTGATTAATCATTAAATATGGATACTGATTACTGTCTGCTTTTCCTCTAAGTTGTGATCCTCAATATTCCAGCTCCTTCTGATCTCAAGGCAGTAGTTTAGAGAGTCATGACTTCATTTCTCTCATAGTGGAGGTAGGGGGTTGATTTTTATTTTTGCTAAGATTTTGTTGTTGTTTTTGGTATGAGGATATGATTAAATTTTTTTAAGTTCTTAATATTAGAAGTTAAGATTCTCTTATTTGAAGAGAAAAAGTATTAAAGTAATCATACTATCAATTTCAAAGAACTACTAGAAGAAAATTTCCTAACTGACCATTCTAACATTATCTTCCTGGATATAACCACAGTGCTGTGGATCTTCCCTGAGAGTCATGATCTTCACAAAAACAAGTAATCAAGCACAATCCACAGACAATTCATTTTAGGATTTGCCACACTCCTGGATTTTAGGAAGTGTCTTAGGTAAAAACATCCCCTTTCCCTTATGACTGCAATAAAACTATCAACTAATTTTTTTTGACTTTCCTAAATATTATAGGTGAATTCTTGACATAATCTAGAACAAGTCAATTTATAGAAAACCTTAGAAGTCTCATTCTTTAGCTCACAAATAACTAGCTGAAATATGTTATCCATGACATTGATTACACACACACAAAAAGCATTTTTAATTGTGTTGGCTAACACACTTTCCTCATCTACAAAAACATTGTAACTGCATAACCCTCCTAACCATAAATTGTTTTTCATGTTTATTTAAAGTTAAAGGAAAAACTGTCATCACATGATTCTCATATACTGGGTCCCAGTAGAATCTCTATTGCAATAAAGGAATAAAGTTAAGTCCCTTGCTTTTTGGATTTTTTCCCAGTATATGTCTATATATTTTATTCAGTTTCACTAGATAGTCTAAAGACTTTATCTTATGAATGTGTTATGAGCTTTCAACAGAAAGCTCTCAATTATTATAATTTTAATATATAATCAAACTATTTAGATATTGTAAAGAAATCTATTTCTTCATTAGGATTTTGATACTTTTCATGGAAAATTTGTTAATAAGATACCTTGCCAATATTTTGACATTTTCAGAGTCACTCACAACCTTGTTATTTTACACAATCCATACTCTGTTATGATGGCTGCTCAGAATCTGAAATAAATGCAAACAGAAATTAAATACACTAGCTATACTGAGCTATTCATTCAAAAGTCTTGTAAGTGATGCTTCTTGCAATCCTATGTTCTGCAAACCACAACTTTGATAGTCAGTTTCAATTACATCCCATCTTTGGCAGTATACCTTCATGTGTAACAGGATGTTAAAATGGGAAGCTTTCTTTTCAGTTTTGGCAGAGTCCCCAAATTCCAAAAAGAAAACAATAGCTTCCACATTCCACAATGAGGTAATAAACTGCCTGCATAAGACTAGCAAAGGAAATAGTAGGAAACAAAAAATGAAAACATGTTTTTCAAACTCCATTTAAAAAAATCTTCACAGCAAAAATGTCTGAAGATTAAAGAAGCTAGAGAATACTTTCAAAAAATACAGTCTCCCAACTATTATAACATTTATAACATTGACCCATCCCCTTCCCTTCAGGGAGAAGAAAGGGACTGAGAAGGAAAGTTATTTAACTGTGAACTGATGCTAAGAGTGGTTTAAGAGAAAAGAATGATATGAACAGAGATAGACAGAGAGAGTTAGGAATGGTGAGAAGAGAGAAGGATAATAGGTTTTCTTTTATCTAAAAGTGTACCAAATTAAATTGGTCTGTAATATATGTAAATGTGACAGATGATGGTATTATCTTAAGCAACAGATAGATCTTTCAGAATCCTATGGCTAAGTAAGGGATTTCCAGTTGCCACAGGAGAGGGAGAAAACAAAACATATAGTCTAAATGATAAACAGTGAAAAACAATTGTCCTGGAAAGAGACAAAGTCAGCATCTGCTTTTGTATATTTGCACACAGTTAATAATATCTTTCCTATTCATTCTCTCTAGTTTTCCCCATTCTACAGATGATAGACAGGAAGATGCATGGTAGATAAATCAAATATGTTCAATTCTATGTTAGCTAGAACTCTTACACTGACAAGATATTTCATATAAGATATTGTATACTAAACTCAAAGGAGAGGAAAGAGAAAATGTGCGTTGTAATTCAAAAGCATTTGGGGATAACTTGAAACTAATTACATATGGTATTTAAGAAGACATGATACTTAAGATGTGCATCACTTAGTTTGGGGTGAAGAAATGATAATTTGTGACTAGAGATGATGTTGACATATTCTTAGTTACTCTTCCTATTTTTGAAATTATGATATAATTTCCATGTTCTCTTCTTCCACTCTAAAAACACTTTCCAAATAGTTTTTTTGTTGTTTTTTTTTCAAATGCATGCCTTGTTTTTTTTGCTTTATTTCCAATTCTTGTTATAAGCAATTATGTAGTATATGTAAATTTATACTCTTAAATATATAAGTACAACATGTTCAGGCTGTATAAAGGTGCTCATGTGCATGTTTTAGGGCCAACTATTTTCACTTTAGGCTTCATTCCTCAACATGGAAAAACAAGATGTGATGGAGATAAATTGTTGACAGTAAGTAGTAAGTGAAATCCAGAGTTTTGATAACATGTAAGATATAGGCACATCAATTCCTAAAGTAACAATGAAAAATGTGTTAGGACTACCTTTAATGTTACCCAAATGAGGACACTATTAGCCTCATGAAAAAATAATTATACCCATGGAAAGGCTTTCATTAGGTAAAAGAAAGTTTAATAGTGTTGGTTGCAAGCTGCACAGTATTGCAAATACATGTAAACTATTTTTATCTTATTTAAAATTTTTCTTTTATAAACTGTCATTTTTGAAAAATTTACTTAAAGTAAATTTAAAACTTGAATGTAAGGAAAAATCATACACTGAGCGTATCACATTGTTAACATAGAAATTCCCAAATTCATTCAGTAATATCTTCATTATATGCCTTCATTCTGATTTCTTTTGAAATTGAAGATATTGGTTGAATTTCCAAGAAAGGTGGTATTAGGTATTATTACAGACTTCGATAGATCAATAAACTAGAGTTAGTATTTTTTATGAGCAGGTTTTTCCTAGCGCTGGTCCCTGGTCTGGTCCCACTCTTTTTTCCACCCCTCCAGCCGCCCAGTCCCGCCTCCATGCAAGCCACAAATAACACTCAGAGACTCTGTATTTGATACAATGCTGTTGGCCAGTTACTATTATTGTTTATCGGATATCTCTGTCTTAATAATTAACCCATTTCTACTTATATAAGTATTTCCACATGGTCATTTTATCAGAGAGCAGCGGGCCTGCATTTTGCTTTCTCTTGGCTCTTCATCTAACCCCTCTCACTACTTCCTCTTTCCTCCTTGTCTCCTAGCCCCGCCTATCTTGCTTTCCCATTGGCCAAACAGTGCTTTATTCATTAACCAGTATGAGAAACTTATTTACAGAATAACATCTCCCATCAGGTATTAAAAGTCAATCCACAAGTTTTACTCAGTTGATTTCTGTGAAAAATCCTCACAGTTTAGTAGGAAGAACACAGGGGAAAATCTTAATAATCTTAAGTTATAAAGATTTCTCCCATTTTGCCAAAAATATTAACTAAAGTGAACTTCAACAAAATAAGCTACCAGCTTTTGAAAAGAGATTGCTAAAGCATCAGACGAATGAACAAATTAACAAAGCACTGAGAAAAACACTTTCACTTTCAGCACCCCTGTCTGAGAAACAACTTTATTCTAGAACAAAAAGGAAAAGGGTTTCTAACTCAAACACACACACATACACACACACACACACACACACACACACACACACACACACACTGCGGAAACCCAAATTGAGGATTTTATGTTCTTGTGTGGATAAATCCTGAGTTAGCCTACATTTCCTTATGTTATCAGCAGTAATTACAGCAAAGATGTTTAAAAAACATTGTTAGAGAGTGCTTCAAAGGGCATATCCTACCATAAAGTGTATATGTATCTGTTAGTCTCACCAAAATTAGCTGTGGAATAAACCAGTATGTCAGTTACTGAATCTTACTGCTCCATAAAGAACATCATGGCTTCTCTGTCACTTGGGTATCTCTTTGTTTGGTGGTCTAGACACAGGCTATATTCCTTAGACCTCTTTATAGAGAAATTAAATCTGTGGTATAAAGAAAGGCGTCATTGAGATACAAAGTAACTTTTTGTTACCCAGTGTTATTATTAAACTAGTTTCCAAAGGCTCTGGCAAAGAATCATAGATTCTTACAGATGTTTTCTACAGATGAGAGCTCAGCTCCTCCTTTTTCAAAAATGCAAGATTGGGGAGAGATTTTTTCTTCTTAGCTCTTGGGAAATAAATTGCAATGAAGATTGTGTTTCCTAAAACACTCCTATCATTGTTTGAAATCCAATGTAAGAGGCTTCTTCTGGTAAATAAATTGTTTTCGAAACTAAAACCTTCAACATTATTTTTTACCTTAACTCCAAGATGGCAGTCTTGCTGCAGAACTCTAAAATTAAAAGATGGAGAGTTTGGTCTGATGCACAATTTTCATCCCCACCTACATTCACATATGCTGTGACATTATTGTTCAAATCTATCCATTGACTTTGTTGAAATCAATTGAAAGATGTCAAGAGGATCAGGAATTTAATGCCATCCTTGGTTCCTTAGTGAGTTTGAGGCCAGTATGAGAAACATGAGACCCTGTCTCTGACATAAATAGATAAATTGGAAAGAGGAATTGCTTAGCTTGTTTTCTCATCAATGTGAAATACAGTTTGATGACAAAGGTACTCTTTGTCTTAAAACATGAACAATGCTTTACAAATTATATCATCCCAGATAAGTAAACTTAGGCCTAGAGTACCAGTCTAATAGAGCTAAGAGTAGAAACCACAGACACAGTTTTACTTTTATTTTATTGTCCTTTCCATTACTTTTTTTCAGATGACAGGAGGAAATAATACCTGACAACATAATTAAGACTATTTAAAGCAGTCAAATAAATTGTCCAAGATCACATAGATTGCAGTAGTGGCTATGCTGAGACCAGTATTAACACCTGAGACCACAATGACTACTACATAGACATATCTTGTTTTAAATCAATTAAAATTCATTTATTAATATATACATGAGTTTCATGGTGAAATTTTATGTGTCTTTTTAGCAACAGACTTTAAAGTACAATAATCATCAACAAATATGAGATATTATTTCATCCATTTAGACACACTGACTCAATTTACCATGAATATTTTGCAAATGTGTACCTAGAAAACAATGTATATGTGCATTGTTATAGTTCATGGGTAAGAAAAACATGTAAATTCTGAAGCTTTATTAGAATTCTCTTTTCCATGATTCAATATAGCCTGAGATAGTGAAAATATTTTTTTTTATTTGATCTACACCACTTAATGGGGAAGCCAAAACAGGAGGTATTGCAGAGGAAAGGAATGGGAATAGAGAACAGAAAAAAATATTTACTGGAGTATGTATTTGAGCACACTCAATTCCCTCCATTGATTTTGTTGAAAGATAAGCTGAAAAGAAAGAAATAAAATGAATAAAAATAAAAATTGATTAGATCAATTTTCATGGTTCCTGCTATAAAAATGAGTTTGCTACCTGAACATCTCTTTCAACTGAAATTTTTTGATTCTGGTTCTCTTTATAGCATCCTCAAGCATCGTCATTTAAAATATATCTACTGCAATGAGATCATTGCTTAGAAATTAAGGTCTAGGCTCACATTACAATTTCTCTATATAACATATTATACTTTTGATGCATGCCCCTCTAAAATATGCCTGAATGTGTATGTTAAAATTAGAACATACTGGCAAACATAAAATGACAGGACTCTGGCAAGCATAGTCTCATTTCTTTTACTCATTTTAAATGCTTCAGTTACGTCTAGTAAGAGCTTGAAGACTTGCCTTTCACATGCTGAAATGATTAAGAGCAGACAGTACAAGGTTAGCATACACTCAGTATGTTTAAAGTGTTGATATGTGTTGCTTTAATGTAGTTTTGAACATTCCAAGTGCAGTCATTTAAAGCATACCATTTAAACTATTAAATAGAGGAAAAGTTTAATTAGTTGGCAAAATATACAGAGTAAAATCAAGAGTGACTCTTGTACATAATATTGAGTAAAATTAGAGGATTAAAAAGTACAAAAATACTCTTAAAAATAAACAGAAGAACAAGGAAAAAGTTAATGTAAAAGAGAACGAAGAGACAAAAACTTCACAAAATATTCAACTTCATTATCTAATAAAACAACATTATACTTTCTACCTAGCTATTTAATTAATGTAAAAATATAAAAGAATCTAGCACTGACGCAGATGTAATATAAAAAATACCTTCGTATGTATTTGATGTAACAGGTATGGATTTGGAGAGTAATCTAGGGACCAGTGCATAATTTCAATTTGTTGATTCTTCCTGATAATCCTATTTGTATAACTATGTTTCTGAATCATTCTCAGTGAAAATTCTCATAGAACACACACACACACACACACACACACACACACACACACACACCACATCATGCACAATCACATACTTTAATCAGAATGTTAGGGGCCTCAAACAATTGGGGTTGCAATGCTAGCAAAAATTATAAAGAAAGGAATTAATACAGAATATTTTAATACAATTATTATAACTAAGTTCTAACCTACAAAGCTATATCTGGTAACTTAAAGTGGATTAATAGGGCTAAACTAGTATATGGTGCTGATTTAATAAAGAAAAAATTAATAAGAATGAAATACACTAGGATGCATATATATGTGACTGTAATTATATTTAAATCAGAAAAAATATATTTCATCAACTCAAATACTATAATGACTCTAAAGTACAAAATAAGCTACAAAAAATAATCCCTGATTATCGGTTGCTTCTTTTTATTATAACTCCAGGTTTATAAGAACACAAATGAAAAAGTAACTGTGGTGGTTTATTGGATCCCTGTCTAAGAATTTATGTAGCTGTATCTGATCTAGCCTACATGGAGAAGCCATTCGGAATATATGAGGAATTCAAATAATGTTTGTGTTTGATCTACGAACCTGTAATCCTTAGCTTTATTTGAAGCAATGTAACTTTGGAAATTTACTACACAATTGGGATGGTATTCCTTTTTCAGTCAAGGTTACCCAAGGATAGCTAGTAAGCTGACACACTGGAACGTGAGCAGTATATAACAGTTTGAGAATCGTATAACCATCAATAAACAGAAATCCAACTGTGTGTAAAGTAAATTCTAGAGAGTACTAACAGAATCTGCAAGCCCTCACTGAACCCACAGATCTCCATAATCCAGAATCCTTTTGGGGGAATACTAAGTATATCCATTTGTGCTAAAAACTCTGCACAAGGTGGCTATTGACATACCAATACCAGATGAGAAGACGAGAGAAGATGAGCCCCTATAGATCCAGACAATGACTGCAGAGAATTGAGAGGTGATATGCCCGATATCGCGATACTGAAGTGGGCACTTAGAAACGTGGTGGAGAATGGAACAGAAGACAATCCCTCTGAACAGGAAAAGCTGCATCACATCTCTCCTCACAGTTATACCCTACTGCCAGTATAGGTAACTATTTCCTGTAGCTGGGGCTTCTGTCCCACCTGGTTGCATAGCCAGTTAGCCCCAAATAAACACACAGAGACTTATATTGAATATAAACTCTTTGGCCAATGGATTAGGCTTCTTACTGGCTGGCTCTCTCTTAATTATTGATCCATAACTATTAATTTATGTATCTCTACATGCCCTTGTCTTACTGCAGAATGCCCAGCATCCTATCTTCCCAGTAGCTACATGGTATCTTTCTGGCAGCTCATTTCTGGGTCCTCTGCCTAGAATTCTGATAGAACCACATATCCTTTCTGCCTGGCTACTGGCCAATGACTGTTTTATTCATCAACCAATAAGTGAAACATATGTTAACAGTATACAGAAGGACATCCCCATCATTTTCCCCTTTTACCTGTTTGCTTTGTTCCTGGTGATTAATAATTTAGTCCAGAAGACACAAAATTCAGAATTACCTGTAACTATTTTTTCTCTTTACTGTTTTCCACAAATATTGATAATACAATCCATAATCATGTCTGAATTTCATTGTCATAACAAACATAGTCTTATCTATCTTTTTTGATCATCTTTTCACAGATGTATCAGAGAAATCTTTTTGTAATTATACCTTGGTTGCAAAGCCCTAACTCTTCCTGGGAAGAGCCACTGTGGTAGTATGTCACCTCTCACACAGCTGCACTCTTGGGCACTGCATTGCACTGGACAGGGTGAATTTACAGCTCTTTACCACTAAGACTGCTGGAAAGTTTTCTCAAAAAAATAATAAATATAGTAAATGATAAATATGAGAGGCTATAAAACAGGGCTTTGTTGAATTTGCAATATGAATCTATCACACTGTATCTATGTAAGTTTAGATATGATTTAACCCAACACTTAGTAGGAAAAATACAATCAATGTGTCTAATAAACACAAGGGAACTTCCCCTACTGACTCATAGGACTATGACAAAGATTCCCAGAAACAAAAAGATAGTAGGAGTTTTCTCTCTGCCATACATCACAGGTGTGCTATTTGGCAAATATTCCAACTAGATTGCTATGTATAACTTTTAACTTACTGCTGACCTTAGCAAGCAACCTTTACATTATACAACTAGAATGTCAGTTTCCAAAACTTTTTAAATATGTCTCGCACTGTTAGTATGAGTCATAGGTAAATTAAGATTGCCAATTCTACAAACAGTGAATCCAATACCTTTAAGTCAAATGATTGCCCAATTAGTAATGGCCATACACTAAAAAAAACAAACAAACAAACAAAAAATCCTTAAACCAATTGCTCAGGTAGCTGATTTCATATACTGATCTAATGTCTTTGACAAGAAAGAATAAAAGCCTAGTGATTCCACTGGAGCATTTCCAACATCTCCTTTCTCTGAACTTCCACCAAAACCTGAATTAGTGTCTCATGAGAATCATCAGTCTCTGCATAAATGACAATAACTCATCTTGAAAGACTGGAGTGTTATTAGCCCTTCTGTTGTCATGCCAAGTACAGCTCATTGTTTATTTTCCTAATCCTCTGCTGTGTTAAGATTAGCCATTTAACTGTTTAATTAGCAATGAATAGCAACCTAAAATCTTGGCAAATTTCAAATTTAATCCAAGGAAGGGTTAAATTTAGTGAATGGAAAGTTTCTAAGAAAATTTCAAGAATTAAAAAGAATTGGGGTAAATAGTTTTGTTTTGTAATCAGCATATATTACTGGGTTTCTCAGACCCCAGTTAGGGAGAAAGGAAATTTACAAAATCTAAGCAGGAATTCAAAACATTGATTCTTAGATAAAATTCAAATTGACAAATGAAAAAGATGTTTTCTTTCACTGTTATTTCTCATAGGTGTTTTGACCAATTATTTAAGTTTACACTAGAGAAGGGCAGAATTTTCAGATATGTTGCTTGTTAAACACTTGAACATATAATGACATCTGACCTAAGAATAATCAACAGAGTTCTTGAACAAACCAAATACAAGCTAGCAAGCCCAGTATTCAGCCTGAAAAATTAAAGGGTAGAAATTATTGCTAGTTGTTCTTACATATTTTTCAGATGAGAAATATTATAGTCTATCCTTGGTCTCAGTGCTATCACAAATTATTTGCTGATAGCTCTACATATTTTTCACAGTTACCTTGAGTATTCTAATATATACCTTGATCTAAGAAATATAGTTGAAACATTGGGGTAACAAAGTTATTAAGAAAACATCTTCTAGCTAGTTTGGTGAGCTTTTCTAAGATAGATAGACACATACATACATACAAACAAACATACATACATAGATGCAAAATAAAAAGAAAGAATCACAGGAAATCATAAAAATCCTAAATTTTCAAGAAAACACCAAGAAAGAGGACTAAGAATTCAACATTGACACTTTATGGGAAGAGTCCCAATGCTTCCCTTTCCATTTCAGGAGTAGACAAAGAACACCCAATTCTGACTGCAGCATTTTTCTGAACAACACATCCTGTTGCAATTTAAGAGAAAAGCACAGCATGTTATTCTTAATGATTCATTACATATAGCAAAGTCTTAGTCACAAATTAATGTTTCTAATGCCAAAATCTTTTCTGACACTGTTGTCAACAAATAGAGGAAAAGGGGACATCAAATAATGTTGACAAAAGAAACAGTTCTAAAAGTTCAAAAAGATGAGTTATTTTGGATTCAAATATGAGGGATCATGGCCCTGGTACACAGATGCATGTCCTCCCAAATCCTTCCGAAGGAATTTGACCCACTGAGCATGAAGTATTCAAATATATGAACTTATAGGGGCCATTTTCATTCAAACCACCACATCATGTTCTGATGTGGTGACATTCCTATGCACTAAAGTCCAGAACATGTGTTCAGTGCCTCTGTGGAAATATCCAACAGGTAGGTAGCAGAAAAGTGGCAGAAATCTCAACCACAAGCCATAGGTGTTTTCTGTTACCAATCTTACCCTTTAGGTTGGTGGAAGCAGAATATATATATATATATATATATATATATATATATATATATATATAAAACAAATGTTAAGTCACATACAGAGAAAGAGGAATAAATGATTGTTGTGCCCAAATTATGAATCCCCAAATCACCAAGAGACACCTTCTGATGCAGAAGCTAAGAATCTTTTATTGTTTAACAAGTTAACTGTCTTAACTCAGACCCTTCATCCATTCATCATGGCAGGTGAGGTGAGAAGGACCTACAAGAATCTTCAATCACACTGTTTCCATTTATTTTCCATTTTTATGAGTTTAGTCCTAACATTAGTATAATTTTATAGCTAATAGTTAAAGAAAGACAAAGAAAATTTTGCCTTGAATTTTAATTATGTAAATAATTCTTTGGAATTAGCAGTACATTTCCCTGTAAAAATGACATTTATTATATATTTTAAAATAGGGACTATTATTTACCTTATAAGTGAATATTCTTTATTCATCCTGACTCCTTGGACTATAATTCAATTTTTAGTTCCAGAAAGATTTTCAGTTCAGATTCCCACTGTTCTCACATGGGCTATTGCTTTGCTGTTAAGCACTTCCCAAGCATTCTTTTTATCATTCTCCTTTCTGGCCTTTGCATGGCTGTCGGTGTGATCTTTCTACTTTCATTACCACACTATCCACACATAAAACACACACACTGACTCTTGACTGTGATTCCCTTTTTTCCACATCTCCATTTCAAACCTGAATTTTACTCTTACTGGATCAGTCACTGCTCTTTCAAAGACTTTCCTGACATTCTTTTTCTCTCCATTCTTATCCAATCTCTAATGTCCACCTCATTCTCATTCATTTTCAATTACATAATAAAATGTTATTAGTAGAGTAAAGCTTGAATTATTCTGTTCAACTCCCAATATTTTTAATAAATATTACAGTACACTCAGAATTATATTGGTAAAGGTGGGGGTGATCCCTTTAATCCTCGCATTGAAGATAATATATGATAATATCAAATATAAGTTTAATGACTAGAGATGATGAGTAAAATGCAGAGTTTGTGATATTAGAACAATAATTTGGAGAGGTAGGTAGATATGACACTTGACTAAAAATGTCCATTGAGGAAATTTATTATGGCTCCAAATCATAATTACCACTGTGAATAAAAATTGATGGATAGAAGATGTGACTTCAAAAGCTGATTGATTGATGCCATGGACCATAAAAAGTTATTCTGCTTCATCTTAAGGTCAGAGAATTAAAATCTGTCCTTACTCTTCCAAGGTTAAAGTCATTAAGACCTAAAGATCTAAGGTGTGGTTAGATCTATAGGATGTTTGATCTTGGTAGTTGATGTCTTATCTAAATAACAGCAGACTTGGTCTGAGGTGTGGTTACTCTTGACCTTCAAGGCCAGATAACAGGAAATTGAGTCTAAGGTGTGGTTACCAAATGTTTGGAGGGTTAAGGAAAGATGTCTGTTTATTCTTTTGACATGGTAAAGTAGTCTTTTGCCATGTTTCCCTTTTGGTTGGCCTACATAAGAATATTGAAGAATAAAATGTAGGGTGTCCAGTATTCACTAGATTGTCCTCCTAACTCTATCCAGTGTCTCTTTCTTTTTCTTAGTGTCTTTAACTGATGTTTCTCAATCCATACTCCTCTTTTCAGGTACGAACTGGGAAGTTGGCCGGATCTAACTGAAGCCCCACAAAGTCAGGTTACAATCTACTGGTGCTGTAATGTGGGGCTATTACAGATGGCTACAACAGCCTGATTGTTTTGTCAGAAATTCAATGATGTGGAGTAGTTAGACTATTATAATTACACAGCCCAATTACATTGGGCCATCTATAATGACCTTAATTGTCATTGAAGGGACCAGACCCTTATCTAGCACCTTGCTTTAGCAGCCATGACAGGCTGCAGAAATGACCTAGCAAGACAAAGGCCCCTGACTCAGCACATGTACTTAGTTTCCAGCCTTCTGACCTTACAGGATGTGCCATAATCATTAAGAGGTCAGATACCCTCAACATGGCAAGGAACCAATCTGAAGTTAGCTGCCAGGCTCTGTATGTGCTTTACTAATAGTGGCACGACAGTAATGTGAAGAGCATATCAACTGCCCTGGGATGGCCTATAGGCCACAATAATCAGTTAACCCATCAACACAGGACAGTTCTTTCAAGCCCAGAAGTGCACCAATCCTGAGACTGTTACACACCCCTAGACATTTCCTTTGCACACCTCAATAAATTCCCCACCCCACCTCACTGAATAGGTGTTTGAATTTTTAATTATCCATGTATAGTGTACCCCTAAGTTTTTCATGGAACAAAATTATGTAGCATTAATTATACACCTCAAGTGTAGATACCAACCTTCTGAGAACTGCCAAATAATCAGTCTTTAGCACTAAAACACCATCATTCAAACAATGCTGTAATGTAATCTTTTGAATAAGATAAATACAGAGAGATCTTCACTCAAACTGCTACTTTTAATTGCTTCCATTTGTGTACCAGATTGAATGTATTTGTGAAGTAATCAAGGATATAAAAATCTTCCTTTTCAAAAGAGGAAAGGCCTTGTATTACTGATTCTGGACAAATATTCTTTTTTCCTAAAAAAAGAATAAAAAGGGATATTATTTGTGACCTCATAACATTCTTCATAAAGCCATTAAAGAGGAAGTTGAACAACTAGAGCCTTGTGGTTCCAAAAATATTTTTCCATCATTTTATTTATTGTCTGTAGTGGAGGTTATGTTTTTTTTTTTTAAAAAAATTAGTAAAATCCTTAGTATTTACAATGTTTTTTGTTTTTTAACTGTTTGTACTTTTAAGAAAATTTTCTGTTTGAATCCTTGCAGAGACCTAAATACCCAGCCATGTAGCAATGCAGGGAAGCCCTCAGGCTCTGTGTGGGACACATGCTTTCTAGTTGACCATAGTTGTGCAGGTCTTCCTGGTGTACAGCTCCTTCTGCATTTCCAGTTGCATATTAGAAAAGACATGTTTGAAGCCCTGAAGGACAGTCATTCCCAAATTCTTTATAGTTTTCTTCATCTGTCAAAAGAAGAGTAGATGTGACAGAAAGTAAGGATGGATGAACATGGAGTCCCTCAACTGTTTTGGACAGACATCATACAACCCATGCTTGAGCAACCTAGATGACTTCTCACAAAGCACTGTTTCAGGGAAAAATTGAGATTAAAAACTTTTCATCCCATGGTCTTTAATTCAAATGACTGGAGAAAAACATTTGTGATAATAATATAAATATTTTAGAGTAATGAATTTTCTGTTACATAAAATAAAATAAAAACTAGTCTTTTGAGTATCATTTTCAAATCAATGCTATGGTGACCAAAAACACAGATTTCACTGAAGCTCAGGATACTATGAGAAGGCAGGTGACACAGGAATTCATGGCCAGAAAAGCTAGGAAACAAGGAGAACTCTCATAGAGACATACATGGTACCCTGGAGAAGGAAAAAAGGAGATCTCTCAAGCAAATGGGGAACATGGGAGGTAAGGAGAGGGAGTTGGGGATAAGAGGAGGGCAGAGGTGGGCATGACTGAACAGGAAGATTGAGTCAGGGAAAGAACAGAGGAGAGCGAGAAAAGAGATACATCAATACAGGGAGCCATTACAGGTTTTAACAGAAATCTGGCACTAGGGAAATGTGCAAAGATTGATGACCTTAAATGACCTCCCCCCATAATGAGATTGGTAACTGCCCTATATGCCATCCCAGAGCCTTCATCTAGTAGATGATGGAGGCAGAAGCAGACACCCACAGCTAAACAATGAGCCAGACACTTGGAATCCAGTTGCAGAGATGGAGGAGTGATGAGCAAATGTGTTAAGACCAAACTAGAGAAACCCACAGAATCAGCTGACCTGAACAAGGGGGAGTTCATGGACCCCAGTCTGATAGCTGGGAAACCTGCAAAGGACAAACCCAGACCCCCTGAATGTGGTGATGTTAGTTAGGAGGACTGAGCAGTCTCTGGTAGTGGATCTGTATTTATCCCTAGTATATGAATGGAATTTGGGAGCCCATTCCACATAGAGGGATACTCCCCCAGTCTAGACACATGAGGGAGGGCTTAGGACCTACTCCAAATGATATGAAAGACTATAAAGACTTCCCATGGAAGGCCTCACTCTCCCTGAGGAGCAGAAAGAGGGTGGGATGGTGATTGGTGGGGGTTGGTGGGGGGAAGAGGAGGCTGCAGGAACTGGGTTTTATACGTAAAAGAAGCTTGTTTCTAATTTAAATAAAATTATATATATTTTAAAAAGATCAGAGCAAAAAATCAAACAAAGAATTTAATGGTAGCCTTCATAATTCAAAATACATCGGCACAGAATGTCAGGGAAGAGCTATTTACACTGTATTCTTCTGGAGAACATATAGGTTGTGATATTACTTGAATTGTCATGTAATAGTTAGCTCAGAAGGCTATGTTTTTGTTGCTGTATGCGTATGTATAGCCTACATATGTAACTCCATATGTAAGGCTCATGGATTATGTCACATGTTTACTGGAAACTCATGAATCACTCATCTGAGGCTATAGCAATAACAAAATAATTCTTCAAAGAAAACGTTTTGCATGTTGAATATAACTATACATTATATGTCTTCAGAAGCTAGAGGTTTACAGAGGCATGGTTGTAGACTATTTTTTTCTTTGCAGTTTGAACTACAACTGGTAGGTGGTGCTGTCAGGATATAGTTTATGGGTTCTCAGATACTGGTGCCTAACTCTCATAATGTAGAAAACCTTTCCATATTTTCAGTTCATTGAAGATTGCAGTTCTGTAGTATGCATACCAAAAACCAATACTCCAGGTAATTTTCAGAAATGTAATGAAATTTTATGAAGCATTTTGAGGCTGAATATTGTGCAGATATTGTACTACTGGTGCTTCTGATACACAGATACTTCTCCAACACTTAAGCATATTGACCAATTTATTTCTTTATTCATTATTTTAGTTTTTATCTCCCTTTAATGTTTGAGTCTTTGTAATACACTATATAAGCCTGCAATAAAGTAGTTCTTTGGGAAAATATGATTTTTCTTGTGTATAGCCTTACTAAATTCTTCTGCAATGAATGCTGCTTCCTATTGCACTTAAAAAGAAAAGAAATAAAACCAGAAATAGATGATGGGGAGATAGGTAGGTAGGTAGGTAGGTAGGTAGATAGATAGATACAAAGATAGAAAGATAGATAGATAGGTAGATAAATAGATAGATAGATAGACAGACAGAGGGAGAGAGGGAGGGAGGGAGGAAGAGAAAAAAGACAATATCATAATTGTCTTGTTCATCAACATGAAATATTGGTAAATAATTTACTGATTCTTGGAAACAGATTCTAAAGAATAGAAGAAAAGTAGATAATTCAGAGGGGGGAAAGGTGCAGGAACAAAACAAGTAAATATATCTTTCAGGGTCTGTTTCCTTAGTGGGAGAATGGGAGAGTCAGCCATTTTTTACAGTTAACACAAATTCATAACATCTGACCACTGGAAAAAAAGGGAGTTTCCACATCTACATGTTCAGGGTCATTTCTTGATTAGCAATAACAATAATAAAATACTTCTTAAAATTTTTCCCTTGATGCATTCCACTGTCAAAAAGTAAAATTTAATTACCTGGAAGTATTGCCCTCTACTGCATTATATTTAGAATTTAAAATTTGAACTCTTAAATATTGCACAAATATGAAAATCGGCAAAATGTTTTGATGACTAGATTTCAATGTGGTTGTGTGATTTTAATCACATTAAAATGCTCATTTTTTTCATGGTATAGATGAACATTCCATGAAGACTGTCGAAATGTGTAATTTTAAGATTGATTTTCCATATGTAATCTTTAAAACTCACAACATAGTTCAATGCAGGCAGCGTGAATCCTGAGTACATAAAACACATTCTTAATTTGAATAATGAAAATCCACAATATGTAATAAAAACTGGGTAATTTAAGGTTTTGACTTTAAGTCATTATTTTATATAAAGGCATGAATGTAGAAAAGGAAGAAACATAAAAATATGTTCATAATTTAAATTAATATATTACTGGAGTTTTTTCTTAGTAATGTAGGTTGCTTAGTTATGTACCTTAAGCTCTAACTGCACTACAGTAGATGGTTGTGGAACTCAGTTGCACATGCCATCTCTAAACTCTGCTATGTTGCAAGTAACAGTGTATGCTGTGAAGTACCATTTCCTATTTACGACTGGGATTGATATGAAGCCTACAACCTCCATAGCGGATAAGAAATTCAAATACATGTACTCCTAACATCACATGTGACTGGGAAAAAAAGAGTCCAGAGTCTTGGTTTCTTTTACTACGTAAACATTTTTGATCTGATTTAAATGAAGCCCACAATGCTAGTTACCCCATTATGCTTGCTTGCCTTCCTTCCTTCCTTTCTTCCTCCCTTCCTTCCTCCCTTCCTCCCTCCCTTCCTTCCTTTCCTCCTTCCTTCCTTCCTTCTTTCCTTCTTTCTTTCTTTCCTTTTTTTCACTTGTAATACTAGGACAAAGTTTGGAAGTAATTGGAGAATGATCCACATATACAAGCCTATGATAGCAATTATACAATACACATGTATTTAGGAACTATACTTCAAGTTTTGGGATAACAGAAATCTAAGTTATTTTAAGTTCATTTGTGCATGCATACATGCACAGACACACACACACACACACACACACACACACACACACACTGATATTTCATTTTTAAGGTCACACACACACACACACACACACACACACACACACACTCTGAGAGTTCAATTTTAAGGTTTCAAAAGAAATTTGAAGACTTCTTTAAGCCAAACTCCTCCCTCAGAGAACATTATATATTTGAGCATTCTAAAATTAAATTAAACCATTTGATTAGCATTTGACAAGAAGACAATAATTCAGTTTACAATTTCCCATAAGTGCTGTATTTTCTTGATTATCTGAATATTATTTCGGCACAATCCTTTATTTTTTTGAAATCAAAATCAAGGTTTGTGTTTTAAAATGAATTATACATTGGAAAACCAAATATTATATAGCATGTATTTAAACTACATAGATTAGTAATTATGGGTATTGAATGTTTACCTTTATACATCATGGCTAACAATAAAATATTTCAACATTTTTCTAGAGCTGAGGTTGTACTCAAGATATTTTTTTCTTCTATAATGCTTTTCAAAGCAGTCTTGTTTTATTCAAATTAAGATGTCTTTGCAGCAGTGTGACTCAGTGTGTAAAATAGTTGTTGTTCAAGCATAATGACTTGAGTTCAGATCCTCAGTATGCATGTAACAGCAGAGCAAGAAAAGCAAACCTGTAACCCCAGTGCCAACATTAACGGAAGGCACTTCCTGAAGATTCATTTACCAGCTCAACAAAGTGGGTTCCAGGTTCACTCTCACAAACAAAATAGAAGAAGGTATGGCAAGGTCAAATTCTTACCTTCACGTGTCCACACATGCATATAACATTTGTCCACAAAGAGGGGTTTGTAATGGGTGTAAAGAAAACATGAAGTTGATTAGAATACAATAATTTTTAACTATGTCATCCTCTATACATTGTATGTATGGCTTCAGTTAATATTGTTCTCTGTTCATGTTCCACTGTGATGGTGCATGAGTGTGTGTGTGTGTGTGTGTGTGTGTGTGTGTGTGTTATTCAAAGGATAAAAGAGGAACTCATTTGTTTTAATAATTAGGATATGACATTCAACTTGTAAAAATCAAGGAAGACTTGCTACAATACATCTAGATGAAAAGGCCATAATATATCAAATGTAATCACTTACAGCATTTATCTTTCTTTGCCATCATCTGAAGGAGAACTTTAAGCCTTTATCTGAAATGAAACAGCAACTTCAACATAGGCATGTTAATTCAATCCTTAGCATTAATATAAATAATTTATTCTCTTGTCATTCCTCCTTGCTTGCAAATTATATCATTTTTAATGCTTAATAAATGCCTTTTGAGTAAACATGCAAAACCAGCACTACCAGTGAAAGTTGTATTCATAATCTGATCTGTCTTTATCCTATGTAGTGTGCACCAAGAAAATAAATCTGTAATTATAGATATATATATATATGATATATGATATGTATGTGTGTATATATATATATATGTGTGTTTGTGTGTGTATGTGTGTGTGTGTGTGTGTGATAGATAAATACTATATGGACACACTTATTGTTGTGGAACAAAGATATTGGATAAGGAGTATGGAAGAAACATGGAAGATGTACAGTGTGGCTTGAAATGAGAAGCTACCTTTTTGGTATTCCTCCAACAGTTGCATTTGGTTGGAAGATGACCTTCCTCTAGCTCTAACTGTTCCCACCAGATGCATTTATCCTGCATTTCATTCCACTGAGAAATGCAAACAATAACTCCCTGCTTTCCTTTCTCTGGCACTATCCTTCCTACCATTGGTCAGAATGTAGATAAATCAAGAAGTATGACTATCACAGAGGTTAGATGAAAATTCAAATGAGACAGTTCAGACCCTGGTCTGGTCAAACAAAATGTGTGGTTATGGCTAAGAGCAAATAAAATAATGTAGAGCAGATTTCTATGTATGTGAGTGCATGCATGCGTGCATGTGTGTGCATGTGTGTGTGTGTGTGTGTGTGTGTGTGTGTGTGTGTGTACATGTATTCATGTCATGGGGGGGTACTTTAACAATCATCAAATATTTGCATGAAGATGATAGAACACTATAAAAGAAATAGTAGATGGGCTGGAAATTCCAGACACTATCATTTCCAAAGAGGAAGAGACTTCTAAATCACAAAGCTGGAAGGATGACTTAATTTCCAGTGACATTTAAATTAATGGATTTATATCAATTTAGCATATATAGATGTATATATATAATGCCTCCAGATTTATTGATTATTGATTATCAAAAAGACTGTTTTTTGTACATTAGATATTTTCTGAAAATATTCAGAGTAAAAAGTATGCATGCTACTAAGAATGACACAAAGTTGTGGCAATGTCAAAATTGTGGTGGTCTTCCACTAAAGCATAGTCAATTTACCGGAACACATGCTCTAGTAGTCTTCTTTTCCCTACATTTATCAATTGCCTTTCCATGCTGAGATTTGGTCTGGCTTAGGTCTGCATAAGTTTTTTTTCTTACTATTACAACTGCTGTGAGTATACATGTGCAACTGACTGTGCTGTTCAGAAGACAGTATTTCTTATAGTCATCTTTCTTATATTTTCCTATAGTCATCTACCAATTCTGGCTATGAAAAGTTTTGCAGAACCTCTTCTGCAATGATCAATCTCTTAGCCTGGGGTCAAGTGTTCTGTGTTTACAATCCCTTCAGGGTGAAATTCTGTAGTCTCTGGTTCTCTACACATTTGCCAGTTGTGGGTCCCTGGGTTAATCATCTTCCACTGCAAATAGAAACTTCTCAGATGAGGGCTGAGAGATGCATTTATGTGGTAGGCGTATGGAAAAGACACACCAGTTATATTTTCATTTATCTGAGGTTTTTTTTACTCTAATTTCCCTGTGATGAACTTTCAAAGAAGATATAAAATCTGTGACTAATATAAATGCCAGTTGGATGGATGACTAAATAGGTAACCTCTAATCACCAGGAGACATAATATAACAATATAACCTATTGCTGCTAAATGAATGAATAAGTGAATGAGCTAGTGGAATTATGAATGGACATTCCCAAAGAGTTCCTATAAATAAATCTAAAAATCTTCCTTTAACACATAAAAAATTACAACTCATAAAGGTTTAAAAAATAAAGTTATGTATTTTTCTTCTCCTAATGGTAAATTTTTATGGTAGTAAAATTCATGGCAATAATTCTCAACATGCAATATTCTAGGAACTGTTCCACATAAGTCTTTAAAAGTTCTTGTGTGTTGGAAGAACTAGAAACTATTGCAGCTGATTTTCTTGTAGTGGTGCAGTATGAATGGTCTTTTTCTAAGTATTGTTTCCATCACATGGATTGAATTTTAAACTATTTTTTCAATGACCAATCAGACATTATAAAACAGTTATGCTACTGACTTGGTATGTGTTCAATGTCAAGCCACGTTTTTCCATTGACAGTTTGAAAAGGCTGTAAAACCATTAAAACTTAAACTTGTGGTTCAAAGGGAGTTTCAGCACTTAGGCTGCTTTTAATTTTCTCTTTAGTGAACACCTGCGTTTCCTTCAGTATTAAACCAATGTGCAACTGGTTGGATTTTGTTGGAACTCCAGGTAAAAGTAAGAAAATATTAACTATTTGAACAGAAGAAAGCAGAAGGGGAGGTATTTTATAGTTGTAGTTTACATACTTATAAATATCAACTTATAAAACACTTTTCATTAAAATAATTTGTATCTCATTTCCTAAAATAATGGATTATTATTTTAAATGGCTGCTTGTATTGAATCCATGGATAGAGATTATAGAGAGTTTGTTTGCTATTAATTGCTCATTTTTGACCACCAGAGTGAATGCTGATTCTCCTAAAGCCCACCCCTGCATTTCTGCTTTTGTATGGAGCAGTTCATAGGGAGTCCCAATACATACTGCTCATGATCAGCAACTGTTACATAGAAGCAGAGCTTCACACTCACCCATTTCTTTTCATTGTAACTTTTGAGCACTGGCTTTGTGTCAGGCACTCTTTGGCACTTGGCCTACCAAAACAGAAAATCTTATGTTTGAGAGCACAAAGATGACCAGAGGAGAAAAACAAAATGCAGGTGTAGAATCAATCAGATACAGAGAGTGAATGTGTGTGGAAGCAGTCATATGTGAGAAAGAAGAGGCTCTCATCACTGACTACAGACAGACTGATTCTAGAAGTTTTTTTAAAAATATATTAATAGTAGCTTTGATATATGCATACAATAGATTTCCATCAATCTATTACTCCCATATCTTTTTATGTTTGCTGCTGTCTTTGCCCACCAAATTCAATTTATGTTGCCCATATAGCCTTGAGCATGGGGCTATCCACTGCGGGCAGCTGAGTTACCAGTGTTTATACCCATTAAGAAAATATCCCTATCTCTGTCTCTGTCTCTCTCCTCTATAATCAACCAAATGTCCCTTGTTTCATCTCATCAAGAAAATACTGTTTAGTTTCTTAATTCCCGAAGCACTGTTCTAAAAATCTTTTCACAACCTCTTCCACAGTAGTCCTGAGCCTTGGGGATAATGGGAGACATACATATATCATTTGTGTCAGAGCAATCCACAGATACACACTGTCCTTTCTAAATTTCTGCATTGACTTCCTTCTATTCCACAAAGAAGCTTCTCTGATGAGGTCTGAGAGCTCTACTAATTTGTGAGTAGGAAACATAAATTTAGAACTAGATATGTCTACTTAGCATAACAACAGTAATAGATATAGCCCTGTGGCCTATGATGTTCCAATCAATAATTCTTGGCAATATTTATACTAGTGGGTATGCATTTTCTTCTATGGAGAGACCACAGAACCACTTACAAAAGTGGATAATTGTCCCTAAAACTTATGTGTATTCATGGGTATATTTTGCTATTCGGGCCATCATTGTATCTCACAGGATTCATAGCTGGGTGGACATCTTTGCCAGCAGCCTGCAAAACACTCTCTGAAACTCTGAAAGCTAGCTAGCAGTGAAGAAATTTCTTGGTCAGTAACAACTTTATTTTTCCACATCTTGTGAACAACGTGTGTAGCATTTTCAGCAATAAGGTTTCACCATCAATTTCTGGAATAATGACTACTGGTTTCAGTGCTATATAGCTTTAGAGGCCTCTGAAATACCTGTGACCAACAATTTAAAGGGAAGTAGTCTATACCTAGGATGGGAATTTTAATTTATTTTGCTAATCTATGATTTCTGCTAAAAGCATTATCCCCTGTGTATGGTAATGCCAATTGAACTCTATGATTATATATATATATATATATATACATATATACATATATATATATGTATATATATATAAATATATAATATTTGGGTGATGTGTACACATTATAACATATGTCTTATAAAGTGCTTGGTTACTACGTGGTCTTTTCAGACATCATTAGTAATATTTTCTCTCCCACACATCCTCTTTTACCCTACTCTCCCACATCCCTTCATATTATTTGTCTTTATGTCATCATAGAATTTTATTAATTTCCTCCTCTACTCTCCTTTCATAACAACTTTTCTTTCAGCTTCTAAGATGAACATTTTGCTGACTCCACACATTAGTGAACTTATTTATTTGTTATTCTATGGCTGTCTTAGATTATTTCACTAAAAACTTCATTCTCAAAGGTGTTCCATATTGTTGCAAATAATATAATTTCATTATTTTTATTACAGAATAATACTCTATTGCACTTGAATACATGTGTGGATAGGGTCTACTTTGCTTATTGTTACTGTGATAAACCATGAGTACAAGCTACTTGATTTATTCATTTATTTATTATTTAAGCTAAGTCAAGAACTCAGCAAAAGCTTGAAGCATAAATCATGGAGGAAAACGTCTTGCTGCTTTGTTCCTTCTTGATGGAAGATGTTATTCTGTAAATATGTTTTTCATACTGGTTAATGAATAAAGCACTGTTGGCCAATAGGAAAGCAAGATAGGCAGAAGAGGAAGGAGAAAGTAGTAAGGAGGAGTCAACATGGAGAGCCTGGAGAGGCAGAATGCCAGCCTGGCCTGGTAAGATGAGCCACATGGATATACTTAGAAGAGTAGAAATGGGTTAATCATTAAAGCAGAGCTAGCCTGTAAAAAACTATTAACTGGCCAACAGCCTTATATCAAATACAGAGTCTCTCTCTCTGCATGTTATTTGGAGCTGGCATGGCTGTGGGACCAGGCAGGCTGGCAGAAAACAACTAGCTACACCTTCTGACTTGCTCAGACAGCTTTTTTGACATAGTGCAGTCACACCTGATTAGATATAATATTTCCCACAATGGGTTGAGTCTTCCTATATCAATTAGTATTTAGGAAAATTCCTCAGATACATGAGAAACTCTTCAGTTGAGGTTCCATCTTCCTGCATGTCTCTAGGTTTGTCCCAAGTTAAAAGTTAAAACTAATTTTGAAATCACATATATGAGCACATGTAAATACTTTTTTCATTCATTGTTCATATGAGAAGTTTCCAAATGAGTAAGATGTTGCAGTTGCATAAGAAGATTTTTATTCTATTTCACAGTATAAGAGTAGGACAGCAATGTATTATACACTTTAAAATACTGAAAGGGGAAATTGGGATTTTCTTCCTAAGGAAATGGAAAATGTTAAAATTTATGAAAATGCTAATTACCTTAGTTTTATAATTACTTTATGTCTACCTGCAATGAAACAATACAACTTCCCCTTTAAATATATATAACCATGTCAATAAAAGAAAATAAGACTAATGTCCCACATACAAGTAACCCAATAGCAAAAGCATATACACTAAATAAATCAAATTTAGTTTCTATTATTTCGGCAGTACCATTTAGATTGTGATATAGACTGAAGTTTCTGTCCTGCCTTGTCCTGCAGCCATTTATTCCCAAATAAACACACAGAGGCTTATACTAATTATAAACTGTTTGGTCGGTGACTCACAATTCTTATTGGCTTACTGTCTCTCTTAAATATTAACCCATTTCCATTAATCTGTGTACTTGCACAAGCACTTCGCATACCTGGTGATATACAGATCTCTTGCTTTCTTGGCAGCTACAAGGTGTCTTCTTTGTGACTCACTCCACGTGTCCCTCTTCCCAACTGTCTTCTAGTCTGGTAGTCCTGCCTATCTTCCTGCCTGGCTACTGGACAATCAGCATTTATTCATCAAACAATAAGAGAATTCAGAAGGACATCACCCATCATTGTGAAGATTATTATGAAGAAGAATAAAAAGTGTGCCAATGTATGTTTAGAAGTTAGAGTTTACAAACCTTGAAAAGTCATTGTGCTTTATGACAAAAAGAAAATAGAAGATTCTAAAATAAAATATTTGTTAGAATAATTCACCTATGTTCTAAGAAAGAATGTGAAATCTGAATTGGGCTTATGGTTTAAAATCTATTGGGTATGTATAAACATACAGACATTTTAAAATTATTCTGGGCTTAAAGTTTAAACTGTGATAAAGTGTGAAGTAATGCAGGGTGTTGGTGGTACCCACCTTTAATTGCAGCTTTTAGGAGGCAGAGGCCAGCAGATCTCTGAATCCCAGGCCAGCCTGGTCTACAGAGTTGGTTTCAGGACAGGCTCCAAAGCAATACAAAGAAACCCTGTCTTGAAAAAACAAACAAAACAAACAAACAAAAAGTATGAAGTCATTACAATTTACCCTACCAAAATTTTTATGAGTTTTATTTAGGTAGCAATTATCCTTCTCTGAATATTTTCATTTAATGATGTACAGTTCTTGGATTCATTGGTGTAACATTGATTTTTCCCTTTCATATACTAGTTTCCAGAGATTTATATTCCATTCTTTTCACAATTTAAATAGAGCTATAATCCTGAAATCAGCTTGGTATTGGTGCAAAAATAGACAGGAAGATCAATGGAATCGAATTGAAAACCCTGATACTAATTCACACACCTACTAACACCTGATTTTTGACAAAGAAACTAAAATTACATAAATGCTGTGGCAAAACTGGATGCTGGTGTGTAGATAACTGCAAATAGATCCATATCTATTGCCATCTGCAAAACTTAACTCCAAATGGATCAAAGACCTCAACGTAAATCCAGCTACACTGAACCTCTTAGAAGAGAAAGGGAGTTACCTTGAACGAATTGGTACAGGAGACTGCTTCCTTAACATAACACCAATACCAGAAACACAGAGACCAACAATTAATAAATGGGATCTCTTGATATTGAAAAGCTTCTCTAAGGCAAAGGGCTCAGTCAATAAGTCAAAATGTGAGCCACAGAATGGGAAAAATATATTCACCAACCCCACATGTGACAGAGGGATAATTTTCAAAATAAACAAAGACCTCGAGAAGCTAGTTACCAAAACACCAAATAATCCAATTAAAATGTGAGGTACAGCACTAAATAGAAAATTCAAACATGCACACACACACACACACACACACACACACACACACACACACACACATATATATATATATAAAATATTTTATTTAAAATAGAAACAAACTTGTTTTACATATCAATCCAAATTCCAGCACCCTCCTATCCTTCCTTGTTCCCTCCACCAAACCCATCCCATTCCCTTTTTGCTGCCCAAGTAGGATGGGGCCTTACATGGGGAGTTTTCAAAATAGAGGAATCTAAAATGGGTGAAAGACACTTCAGAAAGTGCACAACATCCTTAGCATCAGGAAAATGCAAATAAAAACAACTCTGAGATACCATCTTACTTCTGTCACAATGGCTAAAATCAAAACCACTAAAGATAGTTTATGCTGGAGAGGATGTGGAGAAAGGGGTACACTCCTCCACTGCTGGTGGGAACACATACAGCCAATTTGGAAATCAAATCAGTATGGCATTTCCTCGGGAAAATGGGGATCAGTCTACCTCAAGATCTAGCAATACCACTCAGGCATATACCCAAAAGATGCACATTCATACAACAAAGACATCTGTTCAGCTATGTTCATAGCAGCATTATTTGTAATAGTCAGAACCTGGAAGCAACCTAGATGCCCCTCAACTGAAGAATGGATGGAGAAATTGTGGTACAATTACACAATGGAATACTACTCAGCTGAAAAAAAAAAACCAAAAAACAAAAAAGAAAAAACAATGGAATCTTGAAATTCACAGGTAAATGAATAGAACTAGAAGAAACCATCCTGAGTGAAGTAACTGAGTCACAAAAAGACAAACATGGTATGTATTCACTCATATATAGTTTTTAGACATGGAACAAAGGATTACCAGCCTACAATACACACTAGCAGAAAAGCTAGGAAAGAAGGAGGGCACTAAGAGAGACATAAATGGTCCCTTGGAGCAGGGGAAAGGAATAAAATCTCCTAAGCAAATTGGGAGCATGTGGGGGGGGGAGGATTAGGAGGAAGAAGATGGGAAAGGTAGGCATGAGGGAGCAAGAAGATTGAATGAGGAAATGAATAGAGGAGAGAAATAAAAGAGATACCATAATAGATGGAGCCATTATAGGATTTTTTTTATTTATCTTTTTACTGGTTTTACATATCGATCCCAGTTCCCTCTCCCTTTTTTCCTCCCTCCTTTTCTTCTTGCCTCCCTTCTCCCCTCCATCTTCTCATCCCATCCCCCCAATCCACAGGGAGGGTGGTACCTTCCAGGAGGGGTCAACAAAATCTGTCAAGTCATTTGATTAGGGACTAGGCCCTACCTCCTGCCTCTAGGTTAAGGGAATATCCCTCCATGGAAAATGTGCTACCAAAATCCTTTTGTGCACCAGGGATACATCCTGGTTCCACTGTCAGAGGTCCCTTAGACTGCCCAGGTCTTCTAACTGAGTTCCATGTTGAGGGGGTCTGAGTTGGTCCAAAGCTGGATTCCCAGCTATCAGTCAGGGGGTCGATTGGCTCCTCTTTGTTCAGATCAGCTGTCTCTGTGGGTTTCTGTAGCCTGGTCTTGTCCTTCCTCTCTGCATCTGGATTCCAGTTCATCTGAGTGTTTAGATCTGGGTGTCTGATTCTGTTTCCATCAGATACTAGATGAGGGCTCTATGATGGTGGATACGTTAGTCATCAACCTCATTATCAGGAAAGGGCATTTATGGTAGCCTTTCCGCTGTTGCTCAAATTGTTGTTTGGGGTCAGTCTTGTAGGTCTCTGGACATTCCTCTAGAGTCAGTTTTTTCTTCAAATCTATAATGGCTCCCTCTTTTAGGGTATTTCTCTCTTTTATTTTTCTCTAGTCTATTCCTCCCCAACTCAATCTTCCTAGTCCCATGTGATTTCTTCTCCTCCCCTTCTCATTCTTCTAGCTCCCGCTCTACTCACTCCCCCTCATTCCCATTATTCATACAATTTAAAATCTTCTATCTTTTTATCTATCATCTATCAATTTACTTAACTATCTACCTATTATCTGTCTATCTATCCATCTATGGATCCATCTACCTGTTATAGATTCTTCAGTTTGTGTCATTATAACTGTACAAGCAATTTACTTTATTTGATAATACCTAAGATAACTGCATTTTATTCTGCTTTTGATTCATATTGCACATATTGCAGCTCTTTCTCCTTTTCAATGTCTCTTGCTTATTGATTATATAATTCCCCATTTTGTCATTCAATTCTATTCTCTTCAAATATTGTTCTACTAATGGAGACCATTTATTGCCATTTTCTAGGCTCTCCCATTTAATGAGATGTCAAACTATATTTACCTGGCTGTTATTTCTCGAATATTTTTCTGATAAACCTTTGTTATGCTTTTATCTTTGTTTTCTTTTTCTTTTTAATTTTTTATCTCCATACTGTTAGGACTATGTAATCTATAAAGGATATTTTCCACAGGGATGCTCTTTATAAAATATGGAAAGCTCATATATAACCACCATCCCAGATATTACCTGACAACTAAACTTTTTACCCTTACTTCTAATGCCGGATTTAAACACAAAGTTGCATTTCAGCATACAGTCTCAAGTTCCTATGTTGTTGTTATTTAATCCTCTTCACCTTTCCCTCTATCTGGATCCTTTTCAATGTCCCCAAGTCTATCCAATATAATACACTTCCTTGGTGAGTTAGTGCTGTGTGATCATACACAACTCTTAATTTTAAATCATAATCATTTAATAATTTACATGTTTGCTGCCATAGAAAGAAGTCTCTCTAAATAACATTCTGAGGACTACTGTAGTTATTTTATCTTTCTTATCTTTTGAGACCTACAGCGCTGTTAGTAATCTCCCTCCCTGCCTGCTTCTCTACTGTGTGCCCCTCTTTATATCTGTCTCCCTGTTCCTTTCTTCCTTCCACTTTTACTGTTATTTACCTCTTTCCTGTGTGTGCAACTTGCCAGCTTAATAAGCCATCAGATTTCTCAGAAGAAGAATTTGACCACATTTATAAAATATCATAAAGAACTAAACATTTTTTCATTCAAATTTTATCATGGTTTATTTTATCAAATTATTTGATTATTATCAATTTTAACAAAGGTTATTCTAAGTTTTGGCAATCTTTATGTAAAATGTATATCTGAAACAAATTAATATCTGATGGGAAAAGTTAAACCAGAGGAAACTATGTAATTACAATCATTTGTCACTTTGTGGATGTGACTCAGTGTGACCAAATGTTGGTAAATGTGGGAATCTGCACACTTTAATGCTGATCTTACAAACACACAGAGGCAAACATTTAATGTCAGGTGGTTTTGTCTCCCTCATTTTCCAAACTTGTTTTAAGATTGCTTTGCTCACTGACACTTGAGCTCAAGAATGCTAAACCAGCCAGTGACAACCCTGGGATCCTCCTGTCTCCACCCTCTGAGTGAGGATCCTATGCCTGTGCTACCACACCCAGCACCCAGGTGTTCACTGGACCTCTGGGGTCTAACACACACACACACACACACACACACACACACACACACACACACACACACCTGGGATGTGTGTGTGTGTGTGTGTGTGTGTGTGTGTGTATATATATATATATATATATATATATATATATATATGTGTGTGTGTGTGTGTATATACATATACATATATATATAGATATATCCTGCATTTTCATTTCACTTCCACTATATATAGTAGTGAACACATGATTTATAGTACATTGTCTTTCTATAAAGTAGCCATTGTTGTTCAAAAATACAAAAAATAATAGTTTTATTTTAGTTGGACTCAAATTTTGAATAAAACATTATTTTGTTTTATGACACATGACTACAACTATTTTAAGGCTATATCATTGCCATATTTTCTAATGTTAAAAAAGGAATAGTGACGGATATTTGTGATAAACCACTTCCTATGAAGTCTGCCTAATTTAAAATGCCTCCATATTGGCACAGGCAATCCTTTTTACTTATTCTACTTATTCAAATTTTAATCTCTTCCAGAAAAATCCCAACAAGCACATTTAAACAATGTTTTGCCCGTCATCAGTAGATTTCTCAGCTATGTTAAGTGCATACAAAAAAATCACTGTCACATGCCCATCTGTTTTTGCCATATGAATCTTGTTAAACCATGTTTAGCCCCCAAATAAAACCAAGTAGCAAAGCCATAAATCTAAGTGACAAAACTATCACATGTTAAATTGACAATACAGGTTGGACATGGTAATGAACACCTGTGATCTTGGCATTCAACGTGGAAAGACACGGAAATCAGGAGTTCAAGACCAAGTTGGACCACATAGTGAATTCTTGGCCAGCCTGCATGCTTAAGATCCTGTTTCAAGGACTTTAGGTGCCCCCTGCCAGGGATGACAGTTACAAACTCAGATTGCTGTCTCTTTGAGTAAATCTTATATATCAAGTATGGTGTGTGTGTGTGTGTGTGTGTGTGTGTGTGTGTGTATGTATCAAAACATGCATCATGTTCATCTTTCTAATGCACTTGATACCTGCTTTTTCTTAGCACCAATCCATGACTTTTCTCTTTTGTTTTTGTTTTGTTGTGGTGCAGGACCTAGCTCCTGCAACATATGATGCATCTAACAATTCTCTAGCCCCTACCACAGTTACCTATGCTCTCATTCATTGTATTGGAAGATAATTCTTTGTAGTGATCCTAGTAATTACCATGACAATACAGCACAATTTATCTAATCAGTTTCTATTTTATGATATATATTCATAGAATAAGTAAATTTAGAGATGTAAATATACCTGAATCTTTTGATATAACTGATCATTTTTGGCTATATTAATCTATTTCTAATTATTGAATTAAAGTTAATCTTTATGAAATGCTAATTTCCTGTTTGAGTCCATTTATTATTTAGCTGACAAAATATGAACTATATTCTTTTTCTAAACTGTAGCTAACACAATCTCCAGTTGAACTTGCATTTTTAGTTTTCTTTAACTTCAATTTTTCAGGCTACTGAGTCAGAACCAGCTTTGTATTTCACTGGCTAAATAGACTCATTGCCTTCAGAATCTTCACCTTTATTTATTTCTTTATTCCTAGAACTTTTATAACCTCCGATTTTCTGTATGTTTAAAGCTTTAGTTTTCTTTTTAGACTTAATGAAATAGCACTTTCTTGGACAGACCTTATTAAGACCTTTATTTCTTCTCTTCTTTAATTTTTTAAGAATGCAAAGGTAGTACTTTAGTATTTATTCACTAAAAGTAACTTTGATTTCATAGATTTTAGAATCTACTTACATATAAACAAAAGAAATTCTGAAGGATTGTTAATTGTATATATGAAGACAAGGAAAATCTACTTGTTACTTTGTAGGAGCCACACTGAGCCTTCAGAGAGAAGAGAGAGAATCTGAAGAGCAAGAAGTACAGGACTCCTCACCTACATTCACCATAACAGGTCTGCTTCTCACTTACAGTTTATACCGTTGGATCCTATAGAGAGTCTTTTGAATAATTAATACTTGGAAATCCCTGCTATTTTAAGAGTTTTCATATTCCAACTTTATAGTGTTTTATTTTAATAAATAGTATGTAAATCACTAAAAAGCCATTCTAGATTCAGGGAGCAATTCAATTTCATATATATATAAAATCCAGCAGGTTTTTTAGTAGATGTTAATTCCTAAACACTGTGAATTTAAATTTAAATTTTTCCCCCCTTTGGTTTTTCAAGACAGAATTTCTCTGTATTGTTTTGGAACCTGTCCTGGAACTAGCTATGTTGACCAGGCTGGCCTTGAACTAACAGATATCTGCCTGCCTCTGACTCCCAAGTGCTGGGATCAAATGAGTGTGCCACCAATGCCCAGCAAATTTAAATTATTAAGTTCTTATTTATTTGAAGGATATTTTGTTTCATTGCTAATTTGCCAAATTGCTTGCAATTATGATTTTCACATTGTATCAAATCTAGGGCAGAGATAGTTCCTCAAATATTATTCCACTAAACTACTGTTTAACAGAGTGTTCATTATTTTTAAGCCAAAGTTTATATCCATCAAAACTCAAAATTAAAAATATCTAATGGTAATATATATTTGTAGCAAAGTACTAAAGAAAAATATTGGCTTTTAGTTTCTTCCTCACACTTTGATATTTCTTCAAGTATTTTCTATATTCCAATATTAATATTAATGTATTTGCTCCTTTTCAGTCATCCCAAATTCTAAATTTTACTTTTTAAATTTTTTATAATCTTATTTGAAAGAATTAGAGAACTCAAGGTATATACAATGTGGGGCTTGGAGAAGGCAAACATAGCATTTGCAAGGGCTTATCATGCAATCCTGAGGACCTGAGTTCAATCCCTATCAAGCAGGTATAAATGTCTAGTGCAATGGCAGGTATTTGTATTCCTAATTCTGGGAGCTAGAGACAAGAAGATCCTCGGATTACTGATCAGCTGGGTTGCTTGATTGATAAACTCCAGATAAGAGAGAAACCCTGCCTCATAAAAGTGAGGAAGACACTAGGTATTTCCCTCTGACTTACACACACACACACACACACACACACACACACACACACACACACACAGGCACACAATAGTGCACACACACAGACACAGCCATCCAGCCATCCATACAAATATATGTAAAATAAGTATATAAATAATTGTATTTAAAATATTGAATTAATATTTTGCATAATGCATAGTTTTTTATTCGGTATTATATATATATATATATATATATATATTAGACAGGACTTTAAAATGTTAGTGTTAACTGTAATACAGTATAGTGAAGAAATATAAGTATATATGAATAAATATAATGCAATTTACATAAGTGTTTTCTTACAGGGCTTATTTTAGGCAGAATATAGCTTCTTCTTTGGTACAGAAGTTCTACCTGTAGATTGATGGTAATGATGATCATAAGTACTTTCATACCAATATTCTCTTACATAATATACCATACGACTTGCTAGCTGGATTACATATAAAGTATATAATTTAGTGTATAATTGAAATGTTACTAGCAAACAATTTTATTTTGGATAAAAAAATATAGACACAAAATGTATTTAGCTTGGCTATAATCCAATGTCAGTAATTGAAACGACACTATGCAGGAAGCATCTCCACAGGTCATAATACAAAACATTACAGAATGTATGATACTACTTGAATATAATAATCAAATACTGTACACGAATTACTCTTATTTACATAAATAGAAATTGAGTGTATATACCTTGTAGACAAAATCCCCAATGAACCCAAATGTCATCATTTATATAGAATGCAACTGTTTTGATTTCAATAGAAATTAGAAATATGCCCCTACTTTAGAGCAGGAAACCAGGTTTAAATTATTCCTGAAACTCAAAGAAGCTAAAAACTTGAATTTAGAACAAGTGAAAATATCTTTGTTGCTGTAGTTGTAGCCAGATGTTGCTGATGAGTTCAGAAACCATAGAGACACTAAAATCTAGCCAAAGGTGAAACCCATAGGCTTAATGCTCTGTTGAGTGTGTTTATTGAGTACTTTGCATGGGCAACTGCACTAGAGCATACAATGAGAAGATGCAGGAAGTCTTAAGAAATGTATTTTAACAGTGTAATATTTGTGAATTAGAAGTTTGGCACAGACTATTTCAAGGAGATACCTATAGTTCACCAGGTAGTATATACTCCAAAATATTTTCCAGGCCATTTGCAAGTATTTTTAAATTCTTTGGGCTGTGGAATGGAAAACTGAAATGACACTTCCCTTTAGATTAAAATGCATGAGTCAGGTATGTGACTCTCCATCTCTAACTTTCTTTGCTGTTGCATCTTGCAGACTCTTCCAGAGAGTCTCTGCAATGTTGATAATTGCCTAGAGAGTCAACCATTTTGTACTAGAATTTGGTAGAGTAAAACTGTAAACATTTGTTAAGGCAATAAGATGTGGAGGTTAACTGACTATGACAGCATTGTCTACAGCATTCTGAAAACACACCTGGCTGGTTTTCCTTCCTAAGGCCACTGCCAACCAAAATCTTTTAAGAATATCAATAGTTAATTGACAGTGATGCATCTGATTCACAGAGGGATAACTGGATGTCTTCAACAAAGGTGCTTTTCTGTTCCAGGAATTTCTGCAGCCTGTATGAGAGCTTGCAAGACGGATTTCCAGGTGTGGTTCCACACTGGGAAGCTCCAAATCATGGGGTCAAAGAGGATCAACTTACAGAGCGATTTCAGCTCTTACATCATTTTGACAGATCTGCTTGTAATTCAGTACCTATTTCAAAGAAGGGAACAAGTATGGTAAAAAATTAAATGACCACTTTCACTCTCTAGTTCAGAACTGAGGAAAGTATGGTTTCAGCTACAGAGGGCATTTGAAACATGGCAGTAGCTACACAAATAAAGTTATGTGAAAGTAATTTAATTTTAATGATATGCTTTCATGAACTAAAATTAATGGCATCCATCAATGACTGTTTTGCCATGTCATTAGTGTAAAAGGTAATTAATTGCAATTTTTTCAATTAGGGATGTATTTGATCTTAGAGTAAGTCTTCATTTACAATGCTAAATTCCCAGTGCTCAAACCCACGTGAGGCTGTATTTGACAGTGCATTTCAAGCTGGAAGCTAAGTTTATTCAACATTTGCAGAACTTATGCTGCATATCATTAAAAGCACATTCAAAACATTGTACTTTCCCTTAAGATAATACTCATTTGTGTTGAAATAAATATAGCCACAAAATTATAAAGCGATGGAGCCAATATCTAAACAATTTCTCAATCCTATCCCTGGAAGAAAGCTCTAAGCAAGAGAAAATCATGAAACTACCTGTGCTTCAAAAAGGGAGAGTAAATCCCTGAAATAAATTAATAGCTTTGGTGATAGAAAGACAGAATTAATGAATGTGAAGGAGATTTAGTTAAGAATACACTTTTCTTGTGTTTCCTATGGGAAAGGAGATGTAGATACTTGTTAATGTGGGCTCCTGCTTCCAACTTGAGACTGATATGGGGTCTTAGTCTCCTGAGATTAGTGTCTGGCAAATTTTGAACTAAAATAGCTAGTATACTGTGTTATTTTAGTCATTACATATCATGTCAGGTACGTATGATAGATAACACGGTTTTTACAAACTGCTACTGAAGTATAAGGGTGTCTACATGACACATCTGTGTTTGTATCAACAAGCATTTAGTGCTATTGAAGAAAGAAAATGATAGTTAAAAAGAAAATGAAGACCTCAGGTTTCTAAGGGAGTATCCACATTTTTACACAAAACATTTGTGGAATTTGCAGTGCTCTACAGGTCTCTGATTGTCCTTGGATCTAGATTCTGAATGTGAATCATTTAATGTAGCAGTGTACTCTACGAATGTGTGTGAAATACTTTACTGGGTATGGTGTTCATCTTCAAAAGGACACGCATTTTGACTGAGATCGAATCATGTCAGGAATTGGGATAGAATACTGGCCCTGACTCAGAACAGAATGTGGAGAGTTGAAGCATCTCACTTATGTGATTGGACCCCTGAGCAAAGATCTGCACAGTACTCATGGTTAAAAACGACTGGTAACCATTGTTCCAGACAAATCATTTTCCTGGGCACCTTATTTAGCCTCTGTGACTGGTGAGGTAGGCTTAGTATTTGGGAATGAGCTAAGCTCCAGACAGCTAACTCAGATAGTGACAGCTATTAAAATTCTGCTAATTCCTTTTCAAACACCATTATCCTAACAAAGCAACAACTCATCCTTTAAAAATGAATTAAATTTTAAATACAAAATATTTGATAACAATGAGTTTGATCCACAGATTTCTAAGATGGAGAGTGATCATTCAGGACTAAGTGGCTCCCCAGAGCTTATGCGTGACTAAGGACAGGTTATGACTTTAACTTCCTCACTGTACTCATGTGATGGTTTGAAAACTTCTCAGAACAGGAGAAGGTCATTATTATTATGTTTATCAAATGTATTTCTATTTGTGGGAGAGAGGTAAACACATAAAACTTGCAAGTTAATTTTAATACAAGTTAATGAAGACAGATACTTAGGAATTTTATCATAATCATATATAGCTCATGACAACATATTTTTATTAAAATCAAAGCTATTCTCCATGTAGTTAAGTTTATTTCACTCTTTAGGTTGTGAGCTGCTCAGCAGACTTCTGCTTATTTGTCATTGTCAGTGTCTACTGACCTTCTAAAGGACAACTTACACAAAAGCGATCAGTGGTCATTTTATCATTTTTATTTTCGTTTGAGACTATTTTTTATTTGGAAATGGGCTTAATCAAAATACTTTCTACCTATCACATGTGAAAGTTATTTTAATTTTCTAATACCAATCAAAGAACTAACTGTAAAATTTTAGAAATTGTTACCTAAGAATTCAGGTTACTTGGGCTTTACTTTCCATTTAGTTTGGAGCATGAATATGCAACCTTTCATTATGCTTATACATAAAAGCAATTGTATCTATGGAAAGCATTTGATTTGAGATAAGGAGTCTCTTGCATTAGCTATCTTAGGGAAACTATATAAGTATGCCTAAAGCAGAGCTTTCAGTGATTTGGATTATAAACCAGGCTCAAAATGAAAGAGTAATTTTAAGAATACAATGTTCTAGAAATTGATGAAGTAAAAAAACAAAACCACAGGAGAATAACCTACACTGGTGGCAAAACTGCATGAGTCACGCCAAACTCTGAAAGATGGAAAGCTCAGGACAAGACTAAAGTTTTACCTGGAATGCCAGTCCTAGGTTTCAATTGAACTTTTGTTTTCTGAGATTTAAGAACTTATTCTCAATTCAGTACATTTAAAGGTGCACAGCATTACCTTTATTATACAGGAGAAATAAAAGGTTTGATTCTCCCAAATTGAACATAGAAATAAAGTAGTTACCAATTAATGATAGATAACATGCAGGGCAATGTATAGCAGCACTTTATTCTAGAATTATCTTGCTCTAATGGCCTTATGCATCTATATTTAGATATAGAAAGAAACCACTTTTAGCTATCTTCATTTGTTGATAAAGTAGCATAGATGATAAATGGAGATGAAATATAGACAAATATAATCATTTCTCATTTTCTTCATTATAAGTTAATTGTCAAGCAAGCCTGTTCTTAAAACAAGTATATAAAAGACATTCTGAATTGAGCCTTTTGAGATCTAGGAGCCAGTTACAATCTTCCCAAATTAAATAGTCTCCAGAAATGAAGGCAGAAAACCCATCAATTTCACAAAATATGTAAGTAGGGAAAGTACCTGGAATCATACATAGCTGAGACTGAACATATATTTTTGAAATACTAATAAAATATTTTAAGCTTTATTAATAATGATTTATATATCATGGTGTCTTTTAAAACACTACCCTTTCAAATATTAAATATTTCAGTTTTCAAATATATATATATATACTCAAATATGTCTCATATATAATATATTTTAAATATATGTCTCAAATACATACATATATTTTAAATATATTGCAGATGCATGCATATATATTTTTGTATGTATGTCTTATGGTTTTAGGCAGAGCTATACTTTTTATTTGCCACAGTTTTAATTACAATATGGTATGTGAACTGAGGAAAACCACCAGTTTTTTAAAGAAATCATGAATCTAAATGTAAAAAAAAAAGATAGAAACTAGAAAAGCATAATGTAGTCACTAATGCCTAACACATCATCGGTCAGGCTTAAGTATTCATTGTTTTCTGTTATTTCTGAAAATATAACAAATTGTTATTATTATAAAAGTGTCAGTTGTAATAGAGTAAAACCATTTACATTTAAAGGTCTGGACAAAGCACAGATACATATCATCTGTTCCTTACATTTTATAATGCATACTACCTGGATAAAGGTAACTCATTAGTTAATTGAGATAGAGTATTAATAAATCCTTTAAGCTGCCATTAGTGCTTAGCATATTTGATTATATTTTTAAAATCTGTGTTTTCAAAGCAACCAACTGAAGAACATAATTATATTTCTTGGGAAATACAGTATGAACAGCATTTCTATACATAATAAGTTTCAGAGATAATCCCTACACACAATTTAATCATCTATGCCTAAGACATATGTATCAGGCACAATGCAAAGACTTTTTTGGATTTATTGTAATTCTCACCATCTCTCAAATATATGACAACTTTTGAGTCACCATGAATCTTAAAATAAAATTTAAACATTAAATGTCTTTAATCTCAATTTAGATAAAAGAGACTATCTAAAGAAACTGCCTTTATTGTTGAGTTGCACTTCATTGGTCAGGCTTAGCTTTACAAAGTCTTATAAGTGTTTAAATGGTTATGAATCCCCACAAGAGCTAAACATTTTCCTACACTCCATAATGCACTACTTGATATTAAACCCTTATGTTTGATATTTATGCTAACATAACAGTTTTTTTCCTGTAGTACAGCGCTAACGTCACAGATATTTTAATTATTAGAATTTTCACAATTCACCTTGTTATTGAAAGTCATATTAATATTTGGATTTTGTAAGTGCGGAAACACTAAAACCGCCAATGCTGTTTTTTTTTTTCTGTTGTCTTTTTCATATATATATATATATGTATATATATATATATATATATATATATATATATATATATTCTGACCTAGAATAAGAAAATAAAAATTCTGTATTATTACAAATACTCTCAAAAGGGGAAGTTTTTGAAAGTATGGAAGGGTTAGTATTATACATTATGAAACTTTGGTAGCCACATTTAACTTTTAAAGCAGCAAGACTTTTCTCCTTTTGAGTTTAATCACTCTGTTTTTTCTCATGGCATTTTGCTTGTACTATGCTTTATACTATAAATCTGAATTTCCTCGGTCTTAGGGTATTTAATGTTCTGTGCCTTCAGTTTCAAAGACTTTCCTCAGGTTACTAGTGTGTAACTGACTAAGGAGGGTTGTAGAGGGATTTCTGGATATGCTGTTAACATTTGATGTAGTGAATGAGAAAAAAAAAAGACAACACAGCCAGCGGGCAGGCTCAAAAAAAAAAAAAAATGCCAGCCTCTATGGATATAAAAATGTCTGTTCTTGCTAGTGACTCTTGCCTGCACCATCCCACTTACATGCAACTATTCATTTACTAATAGTTTAGCTTAAGATGAATAGAACACAAACGGAAAAGACCTCCGTGGATTTTGTTAACCACTGTCTCTAGATGAAGTATGTTTTGGGCAGTCCTTTTTGACATTTCCTACAATGCTTCAAGTTGAGGGAGCTTACACTCTGCAGATATTTTTATATATATTGGACTAATTGCTCAAATTCCAGTTTGAATAAAACCTTAATGCTTTCAGAATCCAAGGTCAACTGAAATGCTGAGGGAGTATAGGGAGGAAATTTATCATTGCACTTTGTACTTCCACATTTAGTATCACAGCACATACTGAAACCATAAAGAGAGAAAAAGTAAAATTATATTCTGATCACATAGGAGGGATATTCTTCTCACCCTTTTTCATTCTTAAAGAGCCAAGGGTGTGGGTATTACAGGAGAAATAGTCTTGAGATCTAAGTCCTGGATTGCCACCCTACCAGTACCTAAAGCTCTTAGCAGCCATGCACCCTAAGAACACTCAGCGCCTCTTTTCAGGGCTAGATTCCCAAATTACAGGCAAAGGACCTTACCGTCAAAGACTTGCTGCCGGTTCCAGCTCAGCCTCAGACTAAAAAGCTGAGCAGCTGGTGAACAAAAGTTTTAGCTTCTTTTCTCCCCCTCACGAAGTCTGCAAAACTAATTTCCCTCAAAATAGGGCTCAATTTCCGTTAAAGAAAGCAGCGCTTACAAATCTTCAAATTCCTGATCAACCCCCACTCCACCGCATCTCTAAGAAGTGAAAAACAATTCGACTTTTCACACGGATGTGAAGGTTTGTTTGGAAGTAGCCCTTCTGGAGAACCTCTTAAAATAAAGGGAAGCAGACTAATACCAGAAGGACAGGCCAAAAGAAGGGCTCTGCCTTGGGGACACCCCTCCAAAATTAATCAATACCTTTTCCTAATTTAAACCAGATGTCTAGTTCAGGTTTCTGTACTCATTAATCCCATTAACAATTTCAAAGACTTGGCCATCATCTTCTGGTCACTCAGACAATAAACATATGGCAGTTAATCATAGTGGCACACTCAGAGCACTGGACAGGGTAGGGGAATGCACATGTCCTCCTGATAGACACTTCCCAGACAGGACAAGAGTGTCCTGTAGCTCATTTCCCTAAGCCTCTTGTGGGTAAACGACAGGACCCACAGTAAAGCCCTTAGGGCCAAGCTAATGGCTGTGTCAAACCCAACCCAGCCCCAGCGCTAATAAATTCACCGGTGGCAAGTTGTGTAGCTCATTTCCAGGAGAAGACTGTAAGCTTGGGGAACTGAATCATCAAAGCGGAGAGAACTGGGGAGTGTTAAGTGTGGTATCTGCTTAAAACAGAAAAGCCTTGAGCCTTGACTAACAAAAACGATTCAAATTGCACCTCTGATAGAAAGAGAGAGCGTTTTTCGGGAAAGATTAGAGGGGACTGTGGATTGGCTCCTAAAGAGTTACACTGGGAAGGGTGAGACTGGGACCTACACATTTCATTTGACATTGCTTCAGATGATTCCTGACCTAGGAAGACTTTTTGGTGAGCTAATGGTTAGGAGATTGAGAGAGCTGGACCAGTAAAGAGAGGTGGGAGGAGGGTCTGAAAAAGGAGGAAAGCAACACCAGTTTGAGCAGCACTTGTGTGATGCCAGGGCATCAGAACCTGAGTGCCTCTGCTTCAAGCCTTCCATCCCTCACTTGTCAGGGTACCTCTCTCTTCCTCACATTGAACAGCTCTGTGCTGTCCCATGGTGCACAGCCCTGAAACTTGCAACCTGGCATCGGTTTCTTTATCTTTCTTTCTTTCTTTCTTTCTTTCTTTCTTTCTTTCTTTCTTCCTTCCTTCCTTCCTTCCTTTCTTTCTGTCTTTCTTTCTTTTTTCCTTTCTTTCGTCTGTTTGCCTGCCTGCCTGTCTGTCTTTTCCTTTTTATTTCTGAACCCATCCCCAGACACCTAAAAGGGGAAACCTTGATGCGTCCCTGGGCGCGGGAACTGCGAATCTTGGGAGTTTGAAAAGCTACACTGCTTTAGCTTTTTTCCCTTCTCTTGAATTCGTCTAAGTTCTCATGGTCTGCAACGTCAAGGAGCAGTCCTGAAGCTCCTGCAGGTGACTCTCACCCCTACCCCTATCAAGCGCTCACGAATCTCCTTTCTATAAGAATGTTGAACCAGTAAAGGAGACACAGGGCTTAGCGAAACCAAGAGTGGCTACGTGCTGGCCATTGGAAGACTATGGGACAGATCGAGGTGGCCCTACTTATTGCAGTTCTGGACTCTCCACTGGCTGTCGTGGAAGCTCCCAGGGCCGGGCGGTCATGGAGCAGCCGCTCCTGTCCTGCCAGCAGTTGGGAACTGGAAATGAGAGAGCATGGTGGCGCTGACTGAGCGGGAGTTTTGGAGAGCAGCGTTTGCATGTGGTCAGCTCTGGGCTCCTAAGCCAGCCCCCAGCTCACATTACACTCTATTTATAACCTCTCCGAGCCATTTCCCCCTGAAAGCAGTTCTCTGGGACCACCTTCTTTTGGCTTCCACCTCTCCCACACTTGACATCTGAGCAGCTGCGAGGGAAGCTCCTCCAGGTCCCGGTGTTTATATGTGCAGGAGACTGGCCGCTAAGGCTCAGGACTGGGATTAGCCAGCCCTGCTCAAACCCACGACTCTTGGGGAGTGCGTGCCTGTTGGGGGGGGAAGAGTTCTAGGGTTTCCAGTGAAAAGTGTCAGAGCTTAGTGGCCTCTGGGACCATCGTGAAGTCTTCTGCCTGGAAGTCCAGACTTGCATGCCATGGAACACCCCCTCTTTGGCTGCCTGCGCAGCCCCCACGCTACAGCACAAGGCTTGCACCCCTTCTCGCAGTCTTCTCTGACTCTCCATGGAAGATCTGACCACATGTCCTACCCCGAACTCTCCACATCTTCCTCGTCTTGCATAATCGCGGGATACCCCAACGAGGAGAGCATGTTTGCCAGCCAGCATCACAGGGGGCACCACCACCACCACCATCACCACCATCACCATCACCAGCAGCAGCAGCACCAGGCTCTGCAGAGCAACTGGCACCTCCCGCAAATGTCCTCCCCGCCAAGCGCGGCTCGGCACAGCCTGTGCCTGCAGCCCGACTCGGGAGGGCCTCCGGAGCTGGGGAACAGCCCTCCGGTTCTGTGTTCCAACTCATCCAGCCTGGGCTCCAGCACCCCGACCGGGGCCGCGTGTGTACCAGGGGACTATGGCCGTCAAGCGCTGTCACCCGCGGAGGTGGAAAAGAGAAGTGGCAGCAAGAGGAAAAGCGACAGCTCAGGTGAGTACCGGCAAAGCACCTCCAGGGAGAGTGTTCTCTGGGCTGGGAATGGGCAGGGAGATAAGATTAAGGTTCTTGAACAAACTAAGGAACACCTAGCTCTTCCAGTCTCTGTGGCCGAATTCGTCCTTGCAGCTTCGGCCCTGTAATTTGGGAGCACGTGTTTCACTGAGGTTATTGCGTTCACATCCAGCCGTTCAAAGCCCTCCAAGGTCGCAAACTAGTTTTCTAGAGGTGGTGAAAAAAGAGCGAGTGAAAGTATGCGAAATCCGTTAAGGAGCCAGGCGGTCCATCCATGAGTTGGGAGGGGTGTGAGCTTTAGGATGCTGTATCCACTGGGCTTGCTTGCCTGTGTGCTTTCCTGCGCTTCTTCTTGACTTTTCCCTTACAAATTCCCAACTCCGAACAGCTCGATATTCCCCATCCTTAACTAGATTTCCAGATTATTGAGCAATACCTTAAACTTTAACTGGGATTTGACAAAATGCTCGAAAGAAAAGTTTTATTCTTTTTTTTTTTAACGTTTTGCTTTCAGAGTTCCATAAATAACATCCTACTTAAAATAGTAATAATTTTAAGGAGCACTTTATTCATTTGCCGAAAAAGGCGTGATCTAGGAATACAGAAGTATGTAAGAAATACATCCAAGAATCGTGAATAAATAAATAGATGAGAATTTGAAGAAAGATCATTCTTGATAAATGATTGGACTCATGATGCTATCCTAGAGATAACAAACAAAAACAAAGCAAACAAGAAAAAAAAAATCCCTGAACTTTGAAAGTGGAAAATAAAAGTCTTGCTTCGATGAGTAGAGTTTTGAGATGCAATGGCTAACACAGGTTAGCTCTGACAGTCCTGGAACAAGATAAAGTAGTGCAAACAGGGAGAGCATGGGTTCCTTGAACAGCCCAACCAAAGGTTTCTCCCCAATGGTTTCAAGGGCCGGGAAGTTCAGTAGCCAGTGCATTGTGGCAGTCCAGAGAAACTGAGTTTCCAGCCAGCACATAAAGCCCTTAGCTATAGTTCGCATTGTTAAGATGTTTCTGTTCTTCTACTTTACCCCCCCCCCCCAACTTCCTTCTTTTCAGTTGAGTCTTTGTAGGTACATGGCAACCTGGGTACATACTTTGGAAGATGTCACATAACTAATACAACGTTTGCAACTATTTAATCTTTTGTGTTAGTGGTTTGAGATTTAGAATATGTGATTCTATGCATTGGAATATTGAAAAAAAATGAGCATGTTAAGCAAATTAGGCCAGGTGTTTTGAGTGTATGACAATAACTGCTATGTATCATGTTGGAAAATGACAAAAACTTTTCTTGGGTTCTTTGTGGGGTCACCCTTTCTTACTAGCCTCATGGTTGTTCAGGATGACTTTTTTTTTTTTTTTAATGTTCCACAATGATTAGCTATATCTAAGCAATTTACCAGCACTGTCATTCATTTGCAGTAGGTATCTTTTACTACATATGAAAGTCTAAGCTATTGAAAAGATTCCTATAACAGTGTTAGAATGCGCTGGGTTCCCCCAGGATGAGCATTTATGAATTGGAGTGCTTGGATGATTTCATCAGGTTGGTAGCTACCTCGATAAGAGCCAGAAGCCTGGACTCAGTTTTCTTTCTGCAAGGGGAAACCATGGCCTGCTTCTTAGCTGAATCAATGCCCTAAAGATATTTATATACTCGGAGGAATTTCTGTTCTGCCACAGTTAATTTTAGTTGGAGAAAAGGAGAATAAGACTTAAAAAAAAATCACATCCTTAAGTTATTTTTAATAAAATCTGTCTTAAAATTGATTAATAGTTGTTTCCATCACCTTTATCGCTGGAAAATAACCACACAGCAAAGGGAAGCTTGTTTTCATGTTGTGAATCTCATTTTAGAACACCAAAAAAAAAAAAAGCAAACAGAATAAAAATTTGTGTCAACCCGTGATGTAGTAACACTTTACAAGAATGGGAAGTACGATCATTAGCAAGGGTAATGTCACTGGGGCCAACATGGAAGGACTGTTTCCCTTGATTAGACCATCATAGGCAAGCACCAGTTGTGTTGGAGCACTTACTGAAAATAAAATTCATGTGTTCAAGCTCTGAGTTAATACTAATTATTAAGTCATAGGTAAGTTTAAATCCAAGCTATCTATCGCCTATTTCAGTGAACATTCAACTCAAGATCAAGTCATCTGATACTCTTATGTAAACATTTTGACTTGCTAGAAGGCAAAGTAACATAGAAAATAGTTATAATACTGTTCTCTTATCAATGCATAAGCCTAATTTGGCACAGCTCAATTATTTCAACATAATTAATAAATATCTGGTAAATTATATTGGACAACCTGAGATTTACAACTATATTAGATAAATATAATGCCAATCAGAGTAGCAGCAATTTATATATTTAGGCATTTTACAATCACTGTGTATTTATAGTTGAGAGTGTAGACGGTGCTTCCCATTATGACAATGTCATGATCAAGCCTACATATATTGAATGCTAATAGCAGTGCAAGTATGATAACTATGTTCATTTCTAATAGAAATTTAGGTACTAGGATATAGTGCTAAACAACCAAATTGTATATAAACATTACATTTTTATCTGTAGTAAATAATGCAAAAATTTTAATATATAACACTGTCCAGTTTTTCTGTTGGGAAAACAAGTATGAAAGCACACTTATATAAACCCCCAAAACTTATAAATATAAAAGAAAATACTTATAGACTTTAGTCTTCCATTATAGTTAATTAACAATTAACTATACAATTCAATCTTAATACAAAATTATGATGTCACTCCATGTGCTAAATATTTTTGTAACACTGCACCAGTTACCCTTTCCAGTAATGTTAGTAAAGCCAAAATCTGCCACTCCTTCAAAGGGACTCTTAAAGTTCAAAATTTTATAGCTGTGCTTAAAACAATCAGTACAAACAAGGTGATTCAGAAAAATATCTATAAATACTGTGATTTTTTTGGCTTTAATTATACCAAGTGATATAGTAGTAGGCATAAGCTGCTCAGTTTTGTTAAAATAGCTGTGTTCACTTAATCTAACCAGCTTTCATTCCATCAGTAAACACCATTAAGATGTACATACTATCTATTCATTTTAATTTCATTTAAAAACACACCTTTTTATTTTAAGCGATAACTTTATAGTTATACTCCTTTCAAAAATGTAATGAATAACTCGCGGACATAAATTTTATTAGGTTTTTAATCATGAGGTTTAAAAAAATTTACAAATTGCTATTATAACACAAAATATTTGGTTTCAAATGATGTGAAATCCTGTGTGTGGCTATATAGAATGAGGTGCTGTATCTAATATATACTACAAGCTAATCTCAGAATAATGTTACCTCTGCCTTACTCTGCCATTATAGTGTGATTATTTCCTGGATATTCCACTAATTATGATTTCTTAAGACAAACAACTCTGTTACTCATTTCTGTGCTACTGGATTATACATTTTTATATTTTCTATAGAATAAAATATAATTTTTTAGGATCTCGGATGTCCAGGAGAATTTTTAGCTGTTTAAATATCTCCAAACTATAGTATATAAAATAACATTATGGAACTTTCTAGAGTGTTAATTTTAGATGAGACCATTCTTTAATGATGACCTAACTTTAAAAATACAAAAGTAGGTACAGTTGACCTATACGGGTGGCCTTAGTTAATAACTCTCAATGTCAGATCACTAGCTCCTTCTAAATCCACTGCTTTAAGCTTGAAATTGAGCAGAGAGTGGAAGCATTCAAGTAAAACTTGGAATTGATTTCAGTTCCCTGCACATCTGTTTATTTATTTTTTTGTTCATTTTAAAAGAGAGCAGTAAATGAGAGAAATGGTGGCAGATTTCATCTACATTAAATCCTGACATTACATATGTAAACATACATATTTCTTTTATAATAATTTTTTGCAAAAAACATTATGCTGATACCCCATAAGCAAATCGTTAGCACAGAAAGAAAAAAACAATATCATCCTACACATTTTCCGGGAAGAACTTCATCCAGGTGTTAGAGAGGGTAACTTATATTCGTGATAAGGCCTAATCATTCTGATAAATTAATTTCTGATGAAAATTAATTAGAAAAGGGGTCATTTTTGTCATACCTGGGGAAATGTATACTTTTAGTTTTTTTTATTTCGGAGAAAATGTAGGTATATTTACTAGGTTATAAATCTAATTTAGACTAAAATTCCTCTCTTTATTTAATAAGAAATAATTTGAAATAATTTTAAAAAAGTATAATTTTGAGTTCCAAATATCTGTCTGCTTAATGAAAGGGTGGAGGCATCAATTTATTAGAAAATAAATTATGTGTAAGAGTGTACTGACGTTTTCTGTGGTAATATTTGTAATTGATGTCTCTCTTTTAAATTGTTTACAGTTTAGATTTTCAACTTCCTTCACACTCCCCAATTTGTCATGATACTTTCTATAATAAACAATTTTTTTTTTGAGGAACACTATCATAGGAATTATCAGCACTAGTCCTGTTCCTCACTGATTATAATCATAACACCAAAGCATCAATTTTTAGGTAGCCAGTTAAATTTCATTTCCTTGTGCACATGGTATTATAAACTTTTTCCAGTAATTAAAACTATTTTTAAGAAAAGAGAAAAAAGAAAAAAATAAACAGACCATAATGTTAGTCTTCAAGTTTGAAACTAAAATAAGCAGATTTTTTTTTGCATCTTATTTATGTGATGCTGCATCATGTTTGTGTATTTCAGTCATTGTCACAGTTTTGAGTTACTAAACTCATGTTTAAAGTACATAATGATGACTAAGCTCTGAGGGTTTTTTTTCCATTATTGTCATGCGATTCTCATGGATGTTGCTTTGAGTAACTGTATTGAACTGAAGCCCTGAAGTGAGGGCTTTGCAGCACAGAGTTCTACGCAAAACCCATCATTACTAAACCCAGTCATCAGTGAGGCTCAGAGGACATAATTGTGGTACATTTCACTCTGTGTGGAGAATGGTCCCTAAGGTTCTGTGCTTTAGTGTGCATCCCTACCATTACCTGTTTGAAGATGGAATAATTCTAAATCTGGTGTCAAAAAAAAAAATCTCCTGTTTTAGTTTTATTCTAAAAGCATAAAGCATATGTTTGCCCTTAAAAAAGTATAAGTCTTTTAGAAACACTTCCTGCTTCAATATTGGTGTACTGCATATAACATGATGTATAGAGAGAGCCTATGTGTGGCAATGGGCAAGTCGGGATCAGAGGAGAGCTTTGTCATCTCTTCTCTCCTTCTGCATTTATGTGAGATTAAACTCAGGTAACTAGGCTTGCACTACAAGCATCTTTACTCACTGAAGAATCTTGGTGGCTGAAGTATGTAACTCTTAAGAACTAATCCATAATGTATCTACTGATCCACATATTCAAAACTCAGACATTATTTTTAAGCTTAAGAATATTGTAATGTAAAACCTTTGGACACGTGTTATTACAGTAGTGGAAAATTATGTAGTAAGCATATACATTTGGGATTGGTCAAATAAATTATTAGTTTTCTTCTACATTCAACAATTGAAATCCATAATTAAGAGTATTGTTTATGAATTACATATAACTTATGGATCCCCATGTATTATATACTTATAATTTCAATTTAAATGAGTTTCTAAATTTGTACATCCCTTGTATAAATTGTACACTCTGTATTGTTTTTTAATTTTTGCAGGGTTACTAAAAATGTTTTGTTGGTGTATTGATTTCTTATGTCTGCCTGTGAAGAAGAATGACCAGGCAAAATGTTAACTGCTGCTATATATTTTAACAACAGAGTTGTGTGAAGGAAAGACATCTAAAGAATCATTCCTTTGCTTTCTCTACTCTAGACATATCATAAGATCAATAAATTATTACTGACAAATATATTATTGTTAGATCACTTTTAAAATCAATCGTTTACTTAAAAAGTTAATTATTTCAAGATAGTTGTAAATGTTGGTGGCTTAATATTTAAATATTTGGAATTTTAACTTTAGTTGAAAAATATAATAAGTTTCCTAGACTCATAATTCTAAAGAGCTACTCATTTATTAAAACTTTAGATGAAAAAGCTGTTGCTGTCACAGTTTTGTTTTTATAGATTTCTAAGATGCTAATTAAAGCTTTTTTAGATTGCATTAACTAAAATTATGAATATGAGATGTTTAAATTTGAGTGGTATTTAGGTTGACAGTGTTTAATTTTTATATATTTTACTTTAGTAGAAATTTTTAATAGAATGTTCAGTTGTTAAGAAGGGGGGTAAAAAGATAAAATCTTGCAGCCCCATTTAAAGCAAAATTAGAGTTTATACTCAACTTTGTAGATAAGCATGCATAGTAATAGCAAGACAAAATTCAAAATAAAATGTCTTGATAATAGTAAATCTGGATTACAGTTTCTGCGTTAAAGGCTGTAAGATGTTAAATGTTTCAACTCTACAATAATACATTAAACTTGTTGCATGCACAGCTGTGTGGAGACTCTAGCTGGCTGGAACTGGTAATCAGTGATAGTCACTGAAGTCAGACCTGCCAAATCCCCTGCAGTGTGTGTTGTCTTTTGTTTTCTTTTCTCTTTCTCTAGCTCATTATTCTCTACACACTTCAAGAGCTTTCCATAGTACTACAAAAAGGAAGAAAACAGAGCTATCTTACATGACTGAGGGCTGGAAAATAATTAAGATGAAGTCACCTCACTGGTTTGGAGGAGACAGGCAAACAGTACTGTCCAACTTAAGTTGGCAGGTGCCAGTAGAGTTTTACAAGCCTAGATTTTACCCTTTGAAAACATAGACTTAAAGGTCTGCCAGAAATGACACCCAAATGCACTTACTTCTGCAATGTTGTAGTCACTTGTAAATGCACGGGGAAAATGTACGCAGTGACTGTAGAACGGCTTCTTGCACAGTCTGGACTGCACAGGAAAGTTTGTGTGATAATTCTTAGCTGCCTATAAAACAGCAAACTAAACAGAAGTATATTCTTAATGAATGGAAACTAGTACAACAGGTGGGGTCATTTATCAAACGAATACAGAGATTATTTCACAAAACATTCATTTTAGTAGCTAAGAAACAAACTTCAAGAAAATTGATATGTTCCTTCCAGAACTCTAGGCACCAAATAAGTAAACGTTGCTGTGATTGTGATTTTTGTAAAACATCAGCAAGTTGGCAAATGACCCTCATATTGTAAGAACTCTTGGAAACTGCTTTGTGACAGAGTATATTGAAATCAAGTGGTATCTTTCCCTATTTAATATTTTGCAAAAGTAAAACAAGCTCTCAGTATGTTTACCGCCTTCAACAATTAAAATCTCCCAAACCATAAGCTGTGTTTACGTGAGAGGTTTTTTTTCTCATTGAAAATGTAAACGAGTCTGGATATATTAAACGCGACAGAATGTAGATGTAAACTATTGAGACAGACTGAAATGCCAGCAAAGTCAGAGTTCAGGGTCCAAGCCTGGAGCCTGCTGCTGCCCACATTTCCAGAGTTACCATGTTGTGAACATCCACATCTAAAGTTAAGAAAATTATAGAAACTTTTTCTTCTAGGACAGCTAGTTTTTAGGAAGTGGAGTTTTATCAAACTTATTTTTGGAGACATACATATTTGGGGAAATATAAAGAAGTGATAATAATTTTTACTGTGTTTGCAAACTTAGCCAGCAGTTAATAAATCATAAGCGACTTGTCATAGTCCCTACTCAGCATATCAGAAAAAGAGAGAGAGAGACCGAGAGAGTAGAAACAGACAGACAGACGAGAGAGAGAGAGAGAGAGAGAGAGAGAGAGAGAGAGAGAGAGAGAGAGAGAGAGAGAGAGAATGGCCCTAGCACACTCCAAGGCAAAGCTGTTAATATAGTGATGAGTGGTATGTAACAGAGAAGCAACAGGAAACAAAGAATCACCAGGGGCTGCCCATGCTAAGGACCCAACAGCCTGCTCTAACCTCAGTGAACAAATCAGGAGCCCACACTGTAAGCCAACCACAGCCTAAGGGTTGGGGCTTCCTCTAAAGGCTGGGAGCTCATGTGGATGATCAGGTAACAGCCCATCACCAATTTTCACATCCTCTGATCTCTTAGTCTTGCTGTTCATGGCTAAAAATAATGATGTGTTGAAGCATAGAGGACTAGCAGATGAAAAGCCTCAAATCCAACCTGAAGGCGTTCAGGTTACAGAGAAGTGTAGAGAGAAGCCTCAAGGAGCACGCACCTAAAGCAAACACCCCACCAATTCTGTCTTAGTCGATGTCACCCACTCTTGACAGAAATGTAAACTCACTGTGTGTCCTTGTTCCCTGGAAATGAGCTGAATGAACATGCACAAGGCAAGAATATCCAGCTCTGTAAAGAATGCTTACTATTTTATTATCTAGGAATAGGACAGTCACGTTGTGGATATGCATCCTGTGGAAATAAGCTGTATGGCATCTATTTACCATTGCCATTTATCTATTGCCAGTCTAGGTGATTGCAACCTATTGAAAAAACCCACATCGTCTCTCGAATAACTTTAATGGAATCTTCCTGAAATACAAGGCAGATTTTTCCAGGCTATATAAGACATTTTCATTCTGCAGCATCAACTGCTTACTTCCTACTCTTGGATATATCTCTTGTTTCTTCTCCATCACAGACCTGTTTCCAATAAACAATATAATACTGGACAAAACAAAGAATAAAATTTTAGCCATATGCATGCATAGACACATATTCTCTCTCTCTCTCTCTCTCTCTCTCTCTCTCTCTCTCTCTCTCTCATCTCTATCTGTCTCTCTGTCTCTCTCTCTGTCTCTCTCTCACACACACACACTCATTACAGAGCCATGAAATTTCTACTGCCTTATGTGGTTTGTGCACGTCTCTAGCTCTGTATTTTAGCTACGCCATTTAAGGGCTAACGAATGGCAAACACGAGAAAAAGCACCACTGGGCATTACTGCCTTTTGTATGCTAACACCAAAATATGACAAGTTTTATTTGGTGACAATTTCTTTGTGTAAAGAAAATAGATCATTTTTCTCCTTGTGTGTAGTTACATTTCTGAGTAATACTGCTCAGGTGAAGACCACACAGGACAGCGAATTTGAAATTTTAAGTTCTGAACATGAGGTACATTTGCTATATTTAGTTTATTTTCATCTCTGAAACTTACTTTTCAGTGTGGAAAATTCAGAAATGCTCTATAGGGATTTTATTCTGATTTAAATCATGGTCTTCAGCACTAAGTTTTGAATAAATAATTGCACTAAATCTGCATATCTTCAATTATTAAAAATCTCAATGAAGAATTAATTTCTCTCAAAGTTTTCAAATTCTCAACTGTGTGATTCCTGTAGAGTGATGTTCTGAAATGAATGTTTGCTCCATTGCTTACCACAGAATGTGTAAAGAAAAAAAAACTGCTAAATGCTTCATGACTTAGCAATCACAAAAAAGACCTAATTACATCAAACATTTCATCAACCCTGATTCTAGAATTGGGTTGAATCCTCAGTTTACATGGTGCCTTATAAACTCTAACTGTTAATAGATCACAGAACTACGGCTCTTCAAAGGTTTTCCTTGGGTAATAAGATGTGACCAAAACTTAATTAATATTTGCCCTTTGACATAATAATGGGTAGCTGATTTCCAGAGTCCAACCTCAGCGTCGAGTCCTTACAAAGAAAATCTCAAACTCAAAACTTAAAATACTTTTCACCAACAGTTAACAGAATGTAATTTGTTGACACACTTTCCTTAAGTGAAAATAGATTTTCTCTAGATGTTACAATTATCTTTAGTTACTTTTCATCCTCCTTTTGTGAATATAGAAACCCATGAACTTTCTTATCTTGATTTTATAGTTATGTATTTCCTCACAGTAAGGACAGAATTTTAAGGGGTTTTGACAACCCTTACAATATACCTCAGTATGTTATATTTCATATCCTATACTGTACAAGTGGGCCATTGCAAATAATAAATACTTACACAAACAAAATCTGAACAGTGTGATCCTTACACTTATTTTGTGTAACCATTTACGATTTGAAAACCTATTTCTTGTTTTGAAAGTTTAAGTAAAATTTTAAAATTGTGTTTTGCTATAACTGTAAATATCTTTTTGTGTACCCTCTCAAATCTTTTGCTCTCTTTCTACCTCTATGCATTTGAGACAACCATACTCTCTAAAACCACTATTGACTATGCATTTTATTTATTCTAACTGGAAATGTTTTCCTTGGCCCCCTCCTGTCTTGTTCACACCCATCTCCCAGACATTCTGTAATATCGGGTTCATCTATTCTTTTTGAATACAGCCTCTGTGCCACACCAACACTGACCTCTATCACTTAATTTACACTATTCACTTAAAAGACAGATTTAATATAAAAATGGGGGTAGTTTTCCCATAAATGTTCTTTTAATTTCTTGTCTAGGTACAGCTTAATTTCATGAAATACAAAATGTTCATTTCTATTAGCACACACACACGTATGTGAGCACTTGTGTGTGTGTGTGTGTGTGTGTGTGTGTGTGTGTGTGTGTGTGTGGTGCGTGCGTGCATGTGCGGTTCTAGAAATCAAAAGCAAGCCTCTCATATGTGATCAACTGCTCTACAATCTAGCTACACCTCCAAAACTTAAGCCGTATTTATTAAAAGTGACTTCCGAATGATGATCTCAGCTAATGCCCTCATCTTCCACACCAGCTGTGCGATTAGCTGTCTGTCAGTGTTTCAAAACACAAAAAATGACCAAAAGCATCATCAGGCTTTCTATCTATTACCTTCCTACTTTTATTATTTCTGGGTTTAATTTAGGTGTTTGCTGGAGATTTCTTGAAGTAAATATCTTATGAGTATATAGTCAACATCTATAGCATAAGGGATATTTTAACTTTATTATTGTTCCTCTGCTTGGAGCTCTGTATGAGCCTGAAATTATTCTGTACTTACAATATAGGTATTCAATTATAACCCTTGACACAAATAATTGGACAATGCCTTTAAAGACATTTTATTAGGCTTTGTATGTACTAAATGCTGTGTGTAATCAAATTTTATTTAAAATACCAAGCAATAATAGTTGAAGAGGTCATAGATTTGAGAGTTAGTAGCAAGACACAGGAGAAGTTCCACTGGGAAAGGTAAAGGTGGAAATTATTCATTTAAATACAGTACTTATATGTCAAAAATAAATAAATAAATAAATAAAATAAGCAAGTAGTGAAGGCATCAGGTACACAAACTGATATGTCACCTAAAGCATGGATCATGGCTCAGTCACAATTTAGTTAAGAGCAAATAAGTATATAAGCAATAAGCTTACTTTTGCCATGCTTTACCTTTCTCTACAAAAGTAAAACTCAGTGCATAATACAATAATTTACTGACTAGTTTTCCTTTAAATGCTGCTATCCTTGATACTGATACTAATGTTATCTTATCATTACCTGTATTTAATAAGGAAAGGTAGCAATCATATCTTCACACTTCCTTTTTATTAGTATACCACAAGACTCTTTAAATTATATTTATTCATTTATTTATTTATTTAGTGTATGTGGATGTGAACAAGACTGGAGAATCAGAGGACAACTCCTCACTTCCACCATGTAATATTGCAGGGATCAAACTCAGGATTTCAAATTAGGCAGCAAGTGACTGCCCTCTGAGCCAACTCTCTAGTCCTATAACATTACTTTAGCCATACCAGTAGTTACCAGTACTGATGTTACAGTGCAATGATGAAGGATTTTATACAAGTATTGATTTCCTCCTAGCACAATCAAGATAAATTAGAGGAGTCATTTGTTGCATTATTAGAATTCACAGCAGTAATGGAACAGGAAATGGAATAATGAACTTCCACAATCCTTATTTTCAATTTTTATCAGCAAAAGGCATATGGAATTTCATTTACACCATCTTTCTTTGCATCATATTGTTTGATTGCTTTTAGAAAAATCTCAGTTTGTTGTTCCATCAGGCCATTGGCATTTTTCAAACAGTGATCAGGTAATCAGTAACAAGCTGCTTTCAGACTGTGCTTTAGGTCCGCTCATTAAGAAGGAGATTATGTTTGTTCTGTTAACACAGACAACACCACATGGAACCCAAAGGAGAGAGTAGCCAGTTTCCTAAACCAATAGAATCTTTAATTGCATTCTCAATATAAAACTTACATTGGTGGGTGAATGTCGCTCTTCTCCCACCTGGCCTCCATACAGTAACATCTTTTTTAGTACACTGTGATCAGTATCCAAAACCATGCCTTGTCAAAATTCAGAGACTAACTAATGGTAGGCTTACCTGTCCACACAATGTATTTACAAAGCACACCTACACTTGAGGCACAAAGAATATCATGGAAGAAGCAACAGAAAGATCTGGGCATTTGCTGCAAGATAACCTCCTCTAAAAGAATGGTGGTGGGGACACAAAATGGAAAGGATAGGGAGGAGATACTGGATCTTGAAAACATGGGGTGGGTGTGAATATGATCAAATTGCATTGTATAAAAAATTATCAAAGAAATAATTGTGTGTGTGTATGTGTGTGTGTGTGTGTGTGTGTGTGTGTGTGTGTGTGTGTGTGTGTGTTCCCATAGGTGCAATGAATGTTTGGCTTGTGTTGAGAACTACATATCCTAAGAGTCTTGTGTGTTGAATGAAAACTTACTCACATATTTCTTTCAGCACATGGAAGGCCATATGGTTTTCCATATAACAGATTTTCAAGAAATAATTGTATATATGTAATTATCCCTAACAACATGCTATGTAGTAGAGTAACTATTGGCTACCTGTGACTAATTAAATTTAAAGTAAGTAAAATATAAAAACTTTATTGATAGATCCTGATTCAAGAACTCAGTTGACACCTGTGGTTGCTTATTAATGGACTGGACAGTGCAGGTACAGACTGTTTCCAAAAGCCACAAAACTAAAGTCTAACAGTCTAACATTTACCTAGTGAAGAATCATTGAGATGTGAACAGCTCCACAATGAAGGAAATTATAAGAATTCAAGTACTACAAGAAGATAAAACACAAATGACAATAAGAAATATAACAAAATACTACTTTCCCAAAAGCCTCTTATAGATATATTTATTTTGTCAATCAAATATTTATTGAAATAAAATATATTTGTGGCATATTAAAATTTTTATTAGTTGAATGATATTATAGATATATATGGGCAGTTATCAGAATAAATACATAGTGGGAGATATTGAATCTTTAAATGATAAATGTACAATCAAAATGAAAAATATATTACAACAATGGGTATGACTATAAAATTAAAACTTTAGAAGTGGAAAATGAAATAATAAAATCATATTAAAAATGTAAGGTCAACTAGGGAGATTTTTTTAGGCCTCTAGAGGGATGGGAAGAACATTTTTCTGGGAAAGGGTGGGGAGCATGCCAGGAACTAAGCTAGATTTTCCAGGGAGAAAGTATGAAAACTTAATAAAATCAGACAGTGGCAATTAATGACATAGCATTATTAACATGTAAAGGCTCCCAAAAGATTCCATCTTTTGTAAACATTGGTCTGAATTCCAAAATTGGAAGTCAGGTAGCTAAAGAAAAGCAGAAGTAATGAAAGGAGAATTTTCATATTTTTTTCTTTTAAGACAGACATTAAGGGTAACTTAATTAAGGGTAACTCTTGGCATGAGGAAGCAGGGAATGCAGGGAAGAATGAAGTGTGGGAATTCCACATCTATACTGTGAGGCATCTGGGCTGTGGCCACACATTACTCAATGAATTGAAACAGCCACAGGACTCTGTGCTAGTGGGAAGCAGGCTGCTCATCTGTAAATACATTTATTAATAGAGAATACCTGAGAATTAACTGAGGATTGAACTGCTAGCAATTTGTGGCATAAAAGATGATGCTAATATTAGACACTTGCAAAGATAACCCTGGGCACATTCATGTTAGGCACATTTATGACTTAAAAGTATTCATTACAATAAAAAAGTAGAAATTGTTGATGATTGCAGTCAACTAGGATGTTTTAAGAAACACAGAAAGAAGCAAGATACACATGTGAACACACACACACACACACACACACACACACACACACACACGGTGAGGAAGGGAGGGAAAGAGAGACAGAGAAAGAGAGAGAGATGGACAGAGAGAGAGAGAGAGAGAGAGAGAGAGAGAGAGAGAGAGAGAGAGAGAGAGAGAGAACACAGTCTCAAGGCAGATAACTATCTTTATAAAGGTTCTTTTGGAAGAGAGTAAGACCAGACCAAATATAATTTGTAATAAAGTTTATTGGCAGTGAAGAAGGATGGGGGAAAATTTTACTGGTTTACAGTGATTGAAATTTATGAGTTTATTTTTTTGTTGAGAATTTACTCATGTTACTGGTAGCTTTCATGCAGTAAATGTGTGATAATCTACTTTAGATTAATACATTGATTTCATTCCCAATTTTAGATGTCTTTCTCCATAGACACAATTGAGTGGAGGTAAGATACTATAGTTTAAAAACAAAAATGCTCTTAGACTCACATTCATGAAACATCTCTATCAATGACAGGAATGTGCAGTATTGAATGAAATGATGTAAGTGCCTGCTTACAGAGAATATAAATGGATAACTTCCACATTGGATCACTTACCTTGAAAATTTTGGAAATAAAACAGTCAAACCAAATCAATAAGAAATTTAAATATGCTGTTCAAGAAGGCTGGGATGAAGTGGATGCATAATTAAAACTATATCCTAAAGACACGCTAAGCTACAGAGCATTAACTCAACACAGCAGATGAAAGTAAAATGTTACCAAGGATTGCCTCATAAAGTAGTTGTGTTATTCAATGGACAAACATAAATACTTCCTCAGAATTTTCTCCATTTCTCCAGTTGCTTTGAACTTCATTATTATCACATTAGCTTGCATCGCCTTTTAACTTTAGGAAGTGGCAGAGGTCCTCTTGAGCAAAGATGGAACACTTTGTGATTCAGTTGAGATGGTTATTTTAAGGGATGCTCACTTCAAATCATATCGTAGCTGGCCTCAGCCCAGCCACCCAGCCAGCACCTATGCAATAGCTACGTCCATGGGCTTCTCATTCCTTTAGGGCACTTATTCCAGCATGAATGTCTGCTGCATCACAATATTGTGGGTACTCTCAGATGAATAAACACCTTCATGCTCCTGGAGACTAAGATATAAGACACAGAAACAAGGAAACTAGGACTACACTGATGATTTAAACAACCCATTAAAGGCTTTAAAAATCTCCAGAGAGTGGGGGGAGGCTTCAGAGAAAAATAAAAGATCATGCTTGTGTCAATTGCTATCACCCTTTCTTGATATTTAGTAATATATATTCATATATGTAAAAATTCACAAGCCTTGGCCTATGGAGAAAAGTATAAAGGGTCCTGTTAACATCGAATATATGTATTATTTAGGACCCTAGAAAAGTGCACAAAATGTTTGTAGGGTAATCATGTTAATGTCCTTAATTCTTTTTGTTTTAGTTTTTGCACATTTCATCAAGGCTTTTCTGGGAGTCACTGAGGAAAAAAAAACACACTTTAATTCAAAATGTTATCCTAAGAAAGACTAGTACTCAGTGGTAGTCTGTGTTTTGTCTTCAGCATATTAAAATAAAAGCATCGGAGGGACTTTGAAACCTATCAAAGACATTCATGTTATCTTAAAGATGAGAAAGATAAAGATCAGAGTGCCAGCATTAAGAACAGTGTATACAGGTACCCTTCTTCTTAGGGTCCATTCCATCAGTGTGTATAATACGCTCTCTGCAGTCATATCCTTTTATTTAAGAAGACACCAAATAGCCAAACCTTTACTTTTAGAGACAATTATTTAGCCTGACTCCTTTCAAAAGTAAGAGTTGTGCTAGTTCTCCTAGACCCTTATTGCTAGGATTTAGTTGTTAGTGTACTGATCTGAAAACATATGTAAACATCAGTTTGATAGTATATATTTTAATTTATTTCTGGAAGGGATGGGTTTCACTAATGAGATCTTAATGTCTTCATGTGTGAAATTGTGTTCTTAGTAAAAAGTAAGCAGATACTCAGGAACAGTAATTTGAGCCTTTCTGAAATTTACATATAGTCTTCAAATGAAAGTGTTACAAATGTATCATCAAAGACAAATGAGAAGTATATAACAATTATGTTTGTGAAAATACTTCATAACCTGAAATATAAAGGGGTGTTTCCACTGGACTCTTAGTAATATCAGATATCCTACAAATCCTTGTTTAGTCATGCTTTGTTTGCATTGTCTTTATATTATATCCCAAATGCATTTGTCAATACAAGTTCATCCAGAATTTTTGTTGTTTTGTTTTTTGGCTATTTTATGTATTTATTTTTGGTCATAATTCAGGGTAACCTATTTTCTTTTCTCCAGGTATACGGAAACAAAGTATGCACACTCAGAAATGTGACTGTATTGAATTGAATAGGTTTTATTTGCCAAAACACACATTATCTTGAACATTTAGAGTGCGGTTAGAAGGAAGCTTGAGCTGTAAGGAGAGCCCTTTTGTATGATGTCCACTTACCCAATAAATCTGTCATCACCAAATGGTCTCCGTTTCCTCTGAAATAAACAAATCACTTTTGAGCCCTTTGAAACAGGAGACTTCCAGGAAAACAAAAGTCACTTTTGCTTCGACCTTGAAAATAAAATTTTTTTATAAGTGGATATGAGATGTAAGAGGAGGCAAAGTTGGATCTCCACACCTGATACATAGTCGAGTAGACAGCATAAAGGCAGATATTCAAGCAAAACTCAAACCCTGACTGACCAAAAGTGTATGAGTAAAGCCAGATGGAAGCTCAGGGGGAATGCTCTAAGAAGAAAGCTTAATTTGGGGAAACAGGGACACTGACATGGACAGGATAGGGTTCACAACCCCTAATTGAATGGACCATGGGATAATTTCATCTTTACATTACTTTATATTATAACTTTATTGTTTTGGAGGTGTGGTTTATAGCTCAGGCTGGCTTAGACTACTTCTGTAGCCCCCTGACTGGTCTCATCTTTCACCTTTTTCTTTAATCGAAATGCTGATATATCTTCATATGAGAACTCTAATGAGATCCACTCATTACTGAGTAGTCAGTGGCAAGTATTGATTAATGAGGGCTTCCTCTTATTTGCTTGTGTTTTTGTTCTTAGAATATTCCAGATTTATATTTTATTATTACCTTAATAACAAAAAAAGAACCTCTTTAAAGAAAATGCCTTTGGATTCCATGTAGCAATTCACAAGGTCAGACATACATCAATACAAGGTGAGCCACATGTCTTCTCAGGAAGAAAGATTGAAAAGTGCGTAAGAAATGAAGGAACTAGATGTTAAGGGGAAAATGGAAAGTGTATTCCATACTGTGTTTAATCCTCTACTATTTATCATTATGCAGTGTGCTGGTATCATAGTATGAGGGCTCACATACCTCAGTACATGTGTGAACATCACAGTACATGTGTGAAGGGCAGAAAATGACTTTGAGGAATAGATTCTCCTCTTTGCCTTCAGTGTGGTGTCAGTGATTGAATTCAGCCCCTTGGCTTTTCTTTCTCCCTCCCTCCCTCCCTCCCTCCCTCCCTCCCTCCCTCCCTCCCTCCCTCCCTCTCCTCTCTCTCTCTCTCTCTCTCTCTCTCTCTCTCTGTGTGTGTGTGTGTATGTGCCCAGTGTCTTTGTCAAATGCGCCATCTCACCAGATCTCTAAATTAAATTTGAAAGGATTACCTTCAAGTATAGGGATTCTGAGAGGCAACCTATGTTTCAATGGTTGGTTCTACACCCATACATGTACTGGTAATAAGTGGAAACAGTGAATTAAAATAAATAAGTGGAAAAAATCCTAAAATTCTAAACTTGTTGAAATTAGAACGGAACGGAATACTGTTACTCATGATAGGGGAGGAGCTTGAGGGAAGGGAGTGGAGGATGGGTACACTACACATATGCATGAAACTCTCAAACAAAAAAAACAAAAGGAATACTGTTTTTTCAGTTACAGGGCAAAACTCTTATACTGTCTTTCATCATAATTTTCTTTGAACTAATCAGCTGTGGGTTACATTTGTTCTAACACAATAGCAATGCACAAAAAAAATTTGCTTCGTGAATAAAGTTTTTATTTGAACTAAAATGCTTTCATCTTAATAATTGATATGAAGGAATTAACCATTTTCTTTCAGCAGTTTAGGGGCTGGCATTAAGCATGTTCCTAATCCTCACATATCTTTGACGCTTCCCTCCCACATAATGGTAGTCCTTCTATTCGAATGGCTAGTGCTATGCAATTGTTTCATATTTCAAGTAATTTGCATACAAGATGTTTACTTTCAAAGACATAGACTGAAAAGTAACTTAATAAGGTGTTTGCCACGAAGACATGAGTTTTATCTTCTAAATTCACAAACACAAAACAAGAACAGCAAAATCCTCTGACTATCTTGGCCTGGGCTTGTAATCCCAGCACTGCAGGAAGAAATAGGCAAATTTTAGGGCTTATTGGCAAGCCATCCTAACCTTCTCCAGTGGGAGATCCTGTCTCAAACAAACAAGCAAAGCAATAAATAAATGCTACATAACACCTGAGGTATGATATCTGAGATTGTTTACACACACACACACACACACACACACACACACACACACACACACACATGCACACACACACACACACACACACACCGTGTGACTGATAGAGATAGATAGATGGACAGATGGACAGACATATAGATAGATAGAAAGATCAGTTAGAACACTTTCTTAGCATGAAAAAGACCCTTAGTTCTATCCTCAGTAACATGAAAATAAAGTAAATAAATAAATTTATTTTATGTCTTTTAAGATTACTAGTCTTAACTGACATGAACAGATTTGGCTATAAGATGAGTTTGTATTTTCAAGTATTAAATCTTATTATTCATCAACAAATGTATGAATTACATTGGTTTTCCGATTTTGAGTGATTAACAACTTGTAGTCTAGGAAAGTTGACATTCCACCTATCAGCTTTATTAGCAGATGAAATAGACATCTGAAAATAAACACTACATGAGAAATGAAATGTTTATGTTCCTCAATTATTTGGTAAGACAGTCCAGGGTTTTTAAATTTTGAGACTTCTGATATTATTATTCTGATATTGTCATATAGTTTGCAGCCAGAACATGGAATATGCATTATTTGCTGAGTTATTACTTTCTATTACAGAAGTCTTCACTGGTTTAAAGGATTTCAGCTTTTATATTTTTACATGCAAAGCATTTGGTTGTAAATCTTTTGCAGTGATTTCATTCTGTATAAATCTCTGAAAGAAACACAAATAAATCACCCAGAGTGCTCTCAGTCACTGCACAGTGCCGGTATTAAAGAGGATGTGGAAAAACTTTGGAGGAATGAAGGTCTGCTCCATTGTTCTAAGCCAAAAATATCAGAATCTGAGTTATATCACTATGGAAACTGAAAGTCTGCTGATTCCTATAGGGGATTAATGCATTTTTCAACCTTGAAAAATTACATTGCTTGGAAATTACAAAATATATTTAATTTTCCCAGTTTTCCACCTTTATTCTTGAATTTTAAGTTTAATATCACTCAAAGGTTCTCATCTGCTAGTATCCATAATCTCACTTGAGAGCAAAACAGCTGACATTCCTATTTGGGTTATGATAGAATTTTGATCCATGAACTATTGAAAATCAGAATTTTGAAAATTTGCTTTTGTCATTTTCAGTGTGTTTATGTGTTTGTGTGTATGCATATGTGTGCCCTTGTGCCTGTGTGTGTGTGTGAGTGTGAGTGTGTGTGTGTGTGAATATAGGTATAAATTCCTCTACAGCTGAAGTTAACAGTCAGTTATGAACCACCACAAAACAATTTGGGGGAAGTTGAGAATCTAGCACGGATCATCTAGAACAGTACTTGCTCTTAACTGCTGAGCTATCCTTCTATAGATTCCACACCAAAAAGAAAATGTTTTCAATATTTCTTTCCATACATATTTTTAGTTCCTTTTAGTTTAGAAAAAATAGTATTAGTGAAAACCACTAAAACTCACACACATCTCTGAAGAGTGAGTATTGCATATTATGTTATGAGAACTTGTTTTTCATACTTTAAAAAGGCTAAATTTAGAATTCCCTGCAAAATCATCATACATTGACTTTTTAAAAAAATGCTAACCAAAAGGCAAATTGACATAGTAGTTTTGATTTTCTAACCTGAAGTTCCTTAATCAACATCAGAAATGATCATCACCTGTCTTCCTTACTGGGTGGGGAAGAAGGAGGACACACACCTTTTATTCTAATTCCAGGACTGGTGGCTCTCAGGCTGAAATTTACATACTTTTAACTATTAAAAAGCATATTTTATTCATTTATTTTTATTACTTGATTTTCTCTTATAACTTGAATTTTTCTGCTTCAAAGGGTATTTATTATTTGCTAGAAGACTATGAAAATATTCTGAAAATAACAGAGTTTTCTTTACCCCAGCCCTTTACTGTCCGCTGCTTGGAGAACTTGTCAGTTATCTCATTGTGTAGAATGGCAGCTTAGTATAGGCATGGATCTTATGATATTAACTCCTTGTGTGGTTACAGAACAGATGTGATAATAACTGGACAGTAGAGACATTCTTTGTAACCAAATGAAGTTGTGTGTGTTTGCCTGGCAATAAATAGAAAAAAAATTTAAGGTGGCCAATTTTAGGTGACTTTTCATATTTCAGGATGGCTGTTTTATCGTTTCAAATATTCAGGATTTTAAACTACTTATTGAGGGACTACCATTGTCCAAGTTTAAAAACATATGAACAATGGAAGAGAAGAAGACATAAGTGTCCCCACTTATGTCCCTATTGTCCTTTGACAATTGATAATTCCTGGAGCATGAAATAACATTCTCTTTAGTGGGGTAGCTGTGGGTATGATGCCCATTATTCAGTAAATATATCTGTACCTTCATTTATCCAAGAAACTACAATTAAACAGTGGGTCATAAATATAGGAGAAGTATATATCTTGACTATAAAGGCTTTTACTGAGAGTAGGAGAGGCATAACAATGTAATAGGGATGATATATATATATATACATACATATATATATATATATATATATGAAAATGCCAAAGAATAAATAAATAAATAAATAAATAAGGGGTAATTTCTGAATTCTAAAGATACATTTTAAGTACAGGCCTAATTGACCAAATTATTCTTACATGTGCAGCTATATTAACCAATCAAGGAATGTGAAGAATATTGTATATACTTCTCCCAAACTTTTATCAGCCTAACTCCAAAAAACACATTAGAATCCTGAGAGTACTATGTGAAGAATTCAAGTAGGGGTTATAGAGAATTTAATAACTTAAAAAGTATGTTCATTTTGTCTGGTATTCACAGCTGGTTAATACTTCTATTATTCAGTTTAGAAACACAGTTGTTCACCTGTGTCAGCACGTGTCTGCAGTTTATTCCAAAGCTTCCTTTCTACTTATAAACAAAATGGAATGTGGCCATGGCATGGCTTAGCGTTCATTGAGCACTCACCACTGTTCAAGCTAGGGTGTGCACTTTTATGGTTAGCGGTTAAAATTATCCGTCTAGGGCATTATTTTGCTCTCCTGCCATGATACACTCAATAGCACTAAAAACAAGTGATTATCAGTATTTGTTGGGAGAATAAGTGGTACTAGAGAGGAAGCCTAGAACTTTGCTATGAGACAATCTCCAACAACGAAGGTTTATTTCATTCAGTCAGGACAGGAAAAGATGAGAGACATGGATAAAGCATGTCTGGGATAAGGATCTACCCTTGTTCTTTTGGTGCACACCTGTAGTCCTACCCTGATTTAGATAACTGAGTTACAGCATATTCACTCCCTGTAGCCCAAAATTGACATATTGCTTTTCCCCCCAAATCACATTGTTTGTTTTTAGTTTTAATTATAGGAGAATATGGCTTTTCAAAGATTATTCTGAACTATACAGATTTCTAGATTTTGTTCTTGTCAAGTTGGCCTCCTTGTCAGGAATACTTTTCTGTATATTCACAAGGTCTGCTCACCCTTTAGGACCCAGACACAGAGCCATTTTATAATCTAACCCATCTGAATCTCATGAACAGGTGCTCACCTATCCTCTCAAAGGTCTTGGGATGTGTTGGATACTTTGAATGTCATTTTACATGAAAGTGATTTATATTCTGGGCTTAACAATATATTCTGGGCTTAATCACTGTAATAAAGCTTTCATTCCTTACGATTAGGACAATGATGAAGAAATAGTTTAAATGCAAATATTTTTTTTAAAAATCATGAAGCAAGCAACTGAATCATTTTGAAGATAATGAAATACTTATAGTGACAGGAAATTTGTTCATTAATTCCAGTTCTTCTCCTTTCCATTCTTCCATTCCCTCCACCATCTCCACATCCTAGCCCCTTATCCACTCATCAGGGAGGGTGAGGTCTCCCATTAATAAAGTCTGTCACATCATTTGAGGCAGCACCTAGGCACTCCCTCATGTATCTAGGCTGAGAGAATATCCCTCCATAGGGAATGGACTCCCAAAGTCCATTTGTGTACTAGGGATAAATTCTGGTTCCACTGCCAGAGGCCCCATAGACACACACGTCCCACAACTAACACCCACATTCAAGGGCCCTGGTTCGGTCTTGTGCTGGGTCACCCAGCTGACTGGAAGTTTTAACAGTAACTTAAAATTACTTATTTCTACTGTTTCCATTGTTAGGCAGAGATTAGAAACCCTTTTGTATTTCACAGATGTCAATTCATGTGCACTTTCACAAATTGCAAGTTCATTTCATTTTACCCTACCATCAACTCCTCAACTTATTCTAAATACATAAATTTTCTTACAAAAGCAACCCAAATATCATGGTTTATACACCCTTCAGATGTATTTAAAGGAGTTTGTGAAGGCATTGATATTATAAACTGGAGGTATAATGATATGAAAACAATTCTAAGCTTTTTCTGTCTTTACTAATGCTGATAGACTGAAATCATATGTTATATATTATTAACAGTAACATTCACAACCAGATTGATGTAGCTACACAGAGAGATATAGTAGATGTAACAAAAAAGCATAATGAATTTTCAGTAAATGTCCACATAATAAAATAATAAGGATAAAAGTAGAAGAGAGAAGAGGAAACAAAGGGAAAATAAAGGCCATGCTTATAATCTGGTATACTAGTACAAAGACCATGTTAATAGACTGAATATATTATCTCTGACAGTAAATATACATAGATTTGATTAACATGAATCAGCTCCTTTTTCTATCCAAGGAACTTACTTTAAATACAATGGTATTCAAGTTGACAGTAAAAAGACAGAAAACATTTATGAATGAATAGTATGTAGGCTGCAGGCTGTTGGATGTATTATAGTTGGGTGGTTTAAAGCCCTAGGTTTAGGCTGCAGATGCAACACTTGTTACTACACAGTCTGGTATTATTTGCAGTTTTTTTCTCTATTCAATAGACTTATTTTCTTACATATTAACTGAAAGGCAAAAAAAGCAGCTATATGTAAGTGATATAGATTTTAGAGCAAAAATATCACCAGAGACAAAAAGAACATTCTTTAATGATGAAAGATCAAACCATTGAGAAAATGCACCTAAATCAAACTATACCTTCCAAAAATGCCAAATCAAACTAATAGAATTTAAGGAAATTTACAGATGCATAACTACAACAGAAGTTTTAAAATACTTTTTCTCAATAATTTACAAAACATCTTGATTAAAAATTGGAGTGGATATGAAAAGAGGGGTACTATAAACCAATAGGTTATGAATATTCATGCTAAAGGAAAATCAATAAAGTTGAAAATAGGAAAATGGTAACATCACTGAAATAACACATTAGTGTTCACTAATAAAATGGATAATTCACAAAAATATAGAGTGGAAAACAATGTAGTCTCAAAATTCATAGGAAGCAGCAGGACTACATATCTTACAGACAGCACAAAGACAAGGAAATACTGTGGACTACTTTTCAAAGATAAATGTCAGAAAGTGGTACAATCAATCAATTTTATTAAAAACACATGCGCTACAACTTGTCCAGTATAAAAAATTGAATTGAGAGACTGTCAATCTATTAAATGAATTAAGTTTGTGATTAAGTAAATTCCAAATGAATTATCAGGAAAACTTACAGAGTTTTATTTGGGAATTCCACAATGAAGATTTGGGTGGTGCTATATAATCTATCAAGAAAAACAGCAGAGACAAATACTGCCAAATCATTTCATGAAGATAGGATTGCCTTCCTAGAAAATAAAAATAAGATTATTTTTACAGAAAAGAAAAATAAAACATTAGTGACCAAAATTAATTAAAGTAAGAAAATAATACTATACAATTAAAGACTGTTACATGATTCAGAATATAGAAATCAACAGAATATGCTACATTAAAATAACTGCCACAAGTATACCAATAAAGGTAGAACAGTTACTTTACGAGTTTCTAGGCACATTCATGTAACATGTTCCAGAACACCAAGAAGGAAAGGAAATCACTGTTCATGTGAGGAATATTCCCAACAGGCCTAGTGTTGGTATTAGTAATGGAAGACTGAATACTTCACTACATGTAGTGTATGAGTACCATTTCCTAGTGAGACTGTCTTAAAAATAGGAACTATTTATCTGGCTGAGAACCAAATAAGTTTGTTTAAATTGAGTTTACAAGAACATTGTAATTTATATGTTATGCTTTTATACACCACACTTTAAAAATGTTGCAAATTATGCGGCAAGAGTGTTCAGGATATATGAGCAATTAAATAACAGTTTCACATTTTGTGACACAATTCTAAAGAAGCATCCTAAAAATGCTCTATAGTATAATATAATGTAGTCATAGCAGGCTCAATTGGCAATTTCTTTTAAATGATAAAGTTCTTTTTTCCTCAAGTGTCACATTATATATCAGAGTCTGAAACGTTCTGCAGTTAATGACAGAACACAAAATCATAATGGTTGAGTCTTGCAGAAATGAGAACACAGATTTTTAAAAGTCATGACATCCATAATTATTTTTAAATATGCTATTAAATAGTGCAGTAAATTTAAATAAGCTTCATCTTTACTGGCTAGATTTTACACTTCTGGAAGAGGCAATGAACAATATTGGAGGAGAAAAGAAACCATCAATCTTTTCATAGCTGTGAATCCAGCAAGCTACAGTGATCACTAGCCAAGCACAATAAATTCACTAGTGGCATTCAGAGTGGCATAAATGATGTGCTAGGAACCAATAACATTCTGATTGGATTTAAGGCCTGCTCCACATATGAGAACCCATGTTTGTAACTGTTGTGAGAGCCAAAAATCTGTGGCTTGACTTGTCATAGGCCCCAGGAGAACATCTACTACTGTTACACTTTTAAATGGATAGTATTAAATAGACATCTAATGACTTATCTTTATACCCATAGATTAGTGCATCTCTCAAATCATTAGAGAAGCTCCCTTTTGCAAAGGATGATGATGAACAAGGAGGCCCTCACCTGATCAAGGCACAGAGAATAAGAGACTGCATAATGCCCCGTCCTAATCCAATCTACACCACACAAACACTCCCTCTGAAGCCCAGGGATTATTATGAAAGAAGGCACAACAATATTGTAGGGGCCAGAGAGGTAGATGACTATAACAATAAAACTGATTTCTACTAGTCGCATGATAGTTGCACAAAGAAACTCACTACAGGTTGTGACAGTGACAGCGAATTTAGAATAGTGGAAGCTCAAGATACTCTAAATCCTGAAATCCCAGCACGGGTGTGGAGGCTGTCCAGAAGCTCTCGTCTAGCTGAGAATCTGCTCATGATTGACAGTTGTGTGGTGGAGGAGAGTTAGCTTGTACTAGGGTGTCGTACTTAGTGGGTGGAACACTCCATTGGATAGCAACACCCAAGGTTACAGAGCCAACACTAGCTGCACTGACTGGGTGGATTTTTAAGTAGAACACACAATAATTGAAGACACAAAATTGGAGTATATCGAATTGGGGGAGATCTTAGAAGGTTTGGGAAAAGTGGTTTAATGTGATCAAAACTGAATGCACTAAATTAGCAAAGAATTAATAAAAATGTGCACTAAATGGATCAGGACACATTTATAGGCTGAGCCATAGGTATTGCCTTTTACGTTGTTTAAAATTTCCTTCTTCCCTCCTTGTTTTCCTCCCTCCATCCTTCCTTCCTTCCTTCTTTCCTTCCTTTCTTTCTCTCCAATGTCTCAGTATTTAGTCCACACACTTTATATCCTCCTACCCTGTCTCCATATCTCAACCCTGGGGTTAGGGTATATTCCATACATCTGACATTCAATCTTTCATCTATAAATGTGTCACTCAATACACTTTTCTACAATAGCACATGAAAAATATTCTTGACTTCCTTTTTTATGAGCTAATTTCCTGTATTGTCTTTGCACTGATCCAATTACCTGCTTTTGTGTCTAAACTATTTGTTTTCTATGCTTTCACCACCCAGTCATGAAAATGAATGTCCTTAGGTGTCCTTGGTGACTTCCTACTGTGTACTTATCTATATTGTGATCAAAGTTTATGTTTACAATGAGGATGACAATGATGTTATCATTTTTTTGAAATGAGTAAAAGTATTCTATTTGCCACCAACAATTTTCCTAGACCAGCTAATTGGTTACCAATGTAGATGACCTTCTCTCTAAATGCTTCAGACACAAAAAAATTCTCAGAATTTTTTTTATAGCAATAGTGAGGAAAAGGCACTCAGGTTTCATTTATAAACAGCAATATTATACATTCAAGTGGTGTTTAGTTGGTATTTATTAAAAAGACAAAGTATATCATATATGTGACTTATAAAGCAGAAAGGCTAGATTCGGCTCTGGAGTTGTGAGCTGTCATTTCAGGATAGCTTGACCTGGTTGCCTTTGTGTATGTGGGAGGCTAGAATATCAAGGTAAAAATACATAATTGAGGAGTCATGTTTACTTCATGGTATTATTGAAGTAAGAAAAAGAAAGGGCCAAGGTCTCAATATGTCCAACAAGACTGTATACCAGACACCTGGGTTTTGACCCGTTTGCTTATTTTATCACTCCTTCCTCTCTACAACTGGACTTCAGTTTGGCCCAGACTTAGCTGTGGATTTCTGCTTCCATCAGTTACAGGATGGCAATCAAAGTACTAATCAATCTGATTTTACCGGAAGGGCATTTTAGGTACTTTCTCCATTATTGTTTAGATTCTTAGTTGAGTTCTGGGTTCCTTCTGGGTTCCTTCTGGGAACCTTCTGGGTTCCTAGGAATTTCCCTAGTGACAGATTTTTCATTAAATCCATAATAGTTCCCTCTATCAAGGCATCTCTCCCACCTCTCTTTCTCTCTCTGTTCTTCCTCCACCTTGACTTTCCTGATACCTCATGTTCTCCTTCCCCCATTCTTCTCCCCTCCTCACTCTCCTGCCTCCCCTGCCCCCAAACTCCCAGTTTACTCATGAGATCTTGTTCTTTCTCCCTTCTTAGTGGGGGCAGGGGGTCCATATATATCTCTGTTAGCATCCTCATTGTTTCCTAGATTCTTTGGGCTGGTTATCATTTATTTTATGCCTAATATCCACTTATGAGTGAGTATGTGCCATGTTTGTCATTCTTAGCCTGGGTTACCTCACTCAGGATGGTTTCTTCTTGTTCTGTTCATTTGTCTTTAAATTTCAATGTCATATTTTTTACAGGTGAGTAGTATTCTATTATCTATATATACCACATTTTATTTATCCATTTTTTGATTGAGGGCCATCTAGGTTGCTTCCAGGTATTGGCTATTACAAATAATGCTGCTATGAACATAGCTGAACAAATTTTCTTGTGATATGAGTGTGTATCCTTTAGGTATATGCCTAAGAGTGCTATTGCTAGGTCTTAAAGTAGATTGATTTCCAATTTTCTGAGAAACTACCAAACTGATTTCCAAAGTGCACTTCCTCCCACCAACAATGGAGTGTGTTCCCTTTGGTCCACATCCTCTCTAGCATCCTCTCTAGGTTTAATTAGTGTGTTTGATTTTAGTCAATCTGAGGAGTGTAAGATGGTATCTTAGAGTTGCTTTGATTTGCATTTCCCTGATGGCTAAAGATGCTGAGCAATTCCTTAAGTGCCTTTTGGCCATTTGAGATTCCTCTGTTGAGAATTCTCAATTTAGATATGTACCCCATTTTTAAATTCGATTATTTGGTGTTTTGGTGTTTTGGTGTCTAGTTTCTTGAGTTCTTTGTATATTTTGGAGAACATACCTTTTCCTAAATTATCTTTAGTGTAAAGAGAAGATTTCTTGTTGCCAGGAAAAGCACTGTACTTATCCAACTAGAGTCTGGAGAGTGATATGAAGCTTTTACTTCTTGTTTTGAGAAAAGGTCTCATTTAAACCAAATTTGCTTTGAACTTACTACTTAGCTGAGGCTAACTTTGAACTTCTGATCCCTTCGCCTCTAGCTCCCAGATGCTAGAATTGCAGATAATTACCTCCATACTTTATTTGATGCTGGAATTCAAACCCAGAGCCCTCTACCAAGCACTCCACCCAAGTGAGCTACATCCTCTACCATTATGAAATCCTTCATGTATCCTTATTTTGTGCAACCTTTTTTCTCTGCTTAGATTATCTATGTTTGTCTTTTCAGCTAAATCCATTATTTGATTAACAAAGCTATAGGGTATTTACTTTTATTTGTTACATTTACCCACTACTTTTAGAAATTCCATTGCAAAGTAAATGCCATATTCTTGTTTCCTGAGGATTAACATAAAACCTTGCCTTTAAAGTATTCAATGAATATTTGTTAAAGTGGCTATTAGTCTTGAAAATTATGGAAATTGTGGAAAGATTCAGAGTATGTACAACCTATGGAGAACTCCACATTATGAAGGGGAAAGTAAGGGAGACAGAGGAGGAAGTTGAGCAGTTTACAGAGAGCTGCATAAGTGCCTTTGGAGTGCAGGTCTAGGATATCTTAGCTTCTGAGCAACTTAATTTCATGTAAATCAGCCCTGTTTAATCATTTATAGAGTGCAACATTTCTTCTCCTATTTTATAGCTGTGCTGGCAAGTGGGTGCCAGCGGAAGAGGGAATTCCCTGGGTAACTAGACTCCAAGCCCAAGCCTCTTCACTTCCTCTGAGTGATTAATTATGCCACAAGTTCTATAACAAAGAAGCCTTGATTCAGACCCCAAGCTCCAGAGTATGACTGTTGGAGCACTTCTGTTACATCCTAGGTCACTGAAAGTTTTCTCAAAGCTGGTTCCTATTTCTGGCAGTAACTCTTCAGTTCTGGAACTTTTATTCCAGCCAAAATAAACTATTGTCTCAGGTCTGTATTTTTCCTGAAGCACCATGGCATTTTTATGGAATGTGGAGACAGTTTTATGTAAGACTTTAATTACAACAATAAAGGACCCAGATTGTATCTTCTGGCCTACTATCCTTTCCTCTGTGTCCAGCAGTGACGATACAGCTTCTCAAAGAACCATTCTAATGCTTCCAGACACAGTCCCTGACTTACCTACTGGGTCAGATCATTACTGCTTTTTGTTTCGTTTTTGTTTTGTTAGTTTCCTCATTAACTAGAACAAAAACAATTCTCTATGAGCAACTGGCTGTATTTCTAAAAGAGAAAAGCACTCCTTTTTTCTCATGTCTATAGTCCATGTTTTAAGATCATCTTTAATATATTTTAATAAACTTTTGCTTTTAGGGAATTGTGTTTTAGTTGTAAATACAGTATATGCTGCTACCTTGGGGGAATAAAATTATTTATCTCTTGAATATTTGTTCTTTTCTGAAATTTCAACAAGTATGTATTTAATATAAAGAAAAAGGCATGGAATCAAGGATTAGTTTCATTGTTGGGAAGTTGTTTCTAGATTCCTAAGATTAACAACTTAATATTCAGCATTTTAAAGTTCAGGTTTCCCTACTCAATGAACTGGTAAATAAAGTTCTTCTGGCAATATTACACTTCTGTTATTTGATTTTTGTTTTATGTGTGCTCAGAAGTATGGCCTGTAAACTAAGAAATTAAAAATATGAAAGACTTCTGAAGTCACTTCTTTATAGGAAAATGATCTATGGTATGTTTGATATTTTTTTTGAAAAAGAGCTATTTGTTTCAGTGTACCACATTTTAAAGGACCTATTGTTTCATTAAATATCTTTTAAAATGTGAAATTACATTGGAGATAAGGGTAATAAAAAAAAACCTTTTCATGATTTATTGTTCACTTTCACAAATACCAGTGTTTCAGTCACATGACATTGTCACAGGCACACAGTGACCATTCTAGAAGCTTGATTCTCATCTTCCATAACACTGAGTTTTGCCTCTCTATATTTTGAAGCCTAGATCACACACCTTCAGGATGTCTGTGCTAATATATAAGCTTGCCTAGGAAAGAAAATCCTGTAAATGGTACCACAAAGAAGTTGGATCATCAAAGTAGGTTCTTATGCAATATAAACAAAATATGCATGCTGATTGAGCAAATCTACATGAATATTTCTTGAGGTATATGTTTATAACATCTTTTACTAATATACACAGCATGAACTTGAATATACTTCATATGGATACTGTGATAAACACTGTGAGTTCACGAAGCAATATGGGTAAATGAGCAATGAGTATTCTTCCAACATCCAAGTTCAATGTTTGAGTAAACAAATTTGTGAGAACTGTAGGGTGATTGCCCTACAACAGAAAACTCAAACTGTTATAGCATAATACTTATCAGCTCCTTTAATCTAAAAAATAAAACACATCTACTCTTTACTGAATTATTGAGACATCAAAGATTATTCTAATAATCATGTTATGTTTCAATACTATGTAAAGTTTAAGCTTAATATGGGATTTAATGTAATGATTACATTCTTAGTACTGATTTTCAAAATTTTTATAATATATATATTTTTTAATTTGTAACAAGCTTGTTTTACATGTCAACTCCAGTTTCCTCACCCTCCTCCCCTCCCCTCCGAACCATCATTCCATCCCCTTTCTGCTCCCCAGGGAGGAGTCCATGGGGGATTCTTCGCCCCATGGGGGGGGGACTTCCATGGGGGAATCTTCAAAGTCTGTCATTTCATTTGGACCAGGACCTAACCCTATCCCATGTGTGTAGGCTGAGAGATTATCCCTCCTAAACTAGGGATAAATACTGATCCACTACCAGAGCCCCCATAGACTACCCAGTCCTCCTTTGATGTGGGTAAATTTAATGTTTGGATAATGTGAGTATGATTTACATATTAATACATATGTTGATAGGATATTTCAAAATCATCTAAATGGTTCATTCATGATAGAAAAATGTGAGTAAAACTAGAGTACTTAAAGAGGAAGGAAGGATGAATGTTCCACTAATTCATCCACAAATTTTTGTATTCTGGATATTACCTTTTTGTTAGTTTGATTTTAAAATTTTTAATTCAAGAAATATCATAAAATTTTATATGTAATGTTCATTATAAATTCTAGACCTTTTCCTTTCCATTATGAAAAGGTGCCTCACACACCCGTATGTACTCATATGTATTGTTTGGAGGTTAATATATGGTAAAGAACATATAAACTGATAATAAGCACAAAATAAATAGTGATATTTTCAAAAAACTAGAATTTTAACATCATATATTTCACTAAATTTTGACATAGTTTATCAAACTTAAATTGAGGTCGTCTTCTGTGTTACAAAAGAGGCACTTAGTCTCTGGATAAACTGTATATTTCAGAGTAGAAGAAAACGTGTGTGTGTAAGAGAAATAATGGAAAGTCTGAGGGAGCAGGAAGATTGAGTTGGGAGAGAAATAGAGGAGAGCAAGAAAAGAGATACTGCAATAGAAGGAGCAATTATAGGTTTGAAGAGAAAACTAGCACTCAGGAAGGTTCAAAGACCTACAAGGATTTCCCCAATTGTTTTCTGTGAAAAACTGTATTTTTTTAAAATAAAAAATTCAAAATAATATTGTAAAGTTTTATATGCATATTCAAGGAAGCTCATAAATTAAATCAAATACATCATTTAAAAACATTGTAAGGTCTTTGATCCATTTGGACTTAAGTTTTGTGCATGATGATTTGGCTCTATCTGCATCCTTCTACATATCTGCATCCAGTTATGCCAGCACCATTTGTTGAAGAGCTTTCTTTTTTCCATTGTATAATTTTGGACTCTTTGTCAGAAATTGGATGTTCATAGGTGTCTGGATTAAAATTCCAGTCTTCAATTCAATTCCATTGGTTTACCTGTCAATACCAAGCTGTTTTCATTGCTATAGCTCTGTACCTAGAGCTTAAAGTCATGGATGGTGATGCCGCTGGAAGTTCCTTCATTGTATAGGGTTGTTTTGACTATCTTGGATTTTTTTGTTTTTCCATGTAAAATTGAATATTATTCTTTCAAGACTGAATAATTGTGCTGGGATTTTGATGGTGATTGCATTGAATCTGTAGATGGTTTTTGGTAAGATTTCCATTTTTACTATGATGATCTTACCTATCCAAGAGACCTTCCATTTGATGAATCCCTCCCCACCCCCCTTCAAGGCCTTACTCTCTCTGGGGATGGGATGGGGATTTGGATGGGGGATTAATGTGGGACATGGGAGGATGGAAAGGAGAAGGAAGGAACGGGATTTGTATGTAAAATTTGATTGTTTTAATTTAAATAAAATATACAGAGGAAAAAACAGAACATTGTAAGGTAAGTAATCCTAAACCAGTAATCCTAAGCTAACAAACCTCTGGCAGGAAAGAAAAAAAAAACAAAACAAAACAAAAACCAAAAATCAAAACGAACAAAAAAAAAACCTTTAAGTGCCAAATCTGCTACCATTTAGGTTTTGGATTGCTTTAACACACACACACACAAAGTGGGAAATTAAGGTTAAGTGTTGTGGTTTATTGTGCTAATTAGAGTACTAGCCATAAAACATTTTAGGTTTGAATATATCATGATAAGCACCCACTCATTGAAGATCTCTTTGATCTTAGAGTTAAAGAGCTGGAAGACCCAGGAGCTTTCTAGCATACTACAAGCACATATACACAGCACATATTTAAGATGCATGCTATAAAACACTGCACATTCCTCAGAAGATAAGATTGGATGCTATCTAATGATAATTGTCTCTTGTTTTTTACAGTTTAAAAGGTACTTAGTAGAGGAGAGCACTTGAATGATTGACACAGGGAGTCCAGTACACATTTATCAAAAGAGGACTTGACAAATATTTTTGGCTGATAGTTCTCAATAGCGATTGTATTACCTCAAAATAAAAACCTGTAGGTTCCTTGAATTAGTCAAACATACAATATTTGAAGCAAAAATAATTTACTGTATCTATCTATGGTTGCAACTATAGATAGTGGAAATTATTGTTTCTTTTTCCTAGTGTGAAATTATAATATTTTAAGATCAACGGGTGACTTTTTTCTTGACAATATCTATTTTATGATTTTATATGATGAAAAAAAATGAAAATGTTCAATTACCTAGGGTAATTGCATTCTATATCTTGCATATGGATTTACAAAAATGCCTTTGCCACTTGTAGCAGTTCTTGGTGCTGTTCTTCACAAGGGCATCAGAACCATCGCTGTGATTTCTGATTTTTGAAAATTGATTACCTAGTCAACAGAGCAAGAAAGATGACTAGTAAGCAAGAAAACTGTCATCAGTTTTCTATCACTATGAATAACTATTTAGCCACTTCACTCTTTCCTAAGGAAGCTCCTTACACATTATTTGTCTTATTTAGTTTCTATCATTCCAAGCTGGTTACTCATAATTTGGAAGACCAGTTCTGTGTGCTAGGATTTGAACTGGCTTGTGTAATGGTTGTAATGTCGGGTTCCTGGGGATAGTTACAGAGATCTAGGAGCCAATGGTTTGAATCCTAGGATTTTTGAGAGCTGTTTGTCCCGATTATAGCTGGGTGGTTTGGAATTACTTATGGCGAACAATGCCAAGTTACACAAGTCAGACCACAGCTACTTCATCTATATATAGCCAAATATGATCTTGAGTTAAGTGATTCCATTATTGCAAAATTAAATGATAAACATAAAATCTGATATGTTTTGCATATCTGGACATGGAATTAGAATGAATTGCACTAAACAAATATGACAACTTTTTGGGGGAGGGGCAGGGGGTTGAGACAGGGTTTCTTCTGTACTGTTTTGGAGCCTGTCCTAGAACTAGCTCTGTGGACCAAACTCACAGAGATCTGCCTGCCTCTGCCACCCGAGTGCTGGGATTAAGAGATCCATTATTTTTTAAAGCTGTATAGTTCAATGTTTTTAAGTTATATGTACTCTCTCTCTCTCTCTCTCTCTCTCTCTCTCTCTCTCTCTCTCTCTCTCTCTCTCTCTCTCTCTCTCTCTCTGTCTCTCTGTCTCTCATCATATATACCCCACAAATTAAAGTTTTGCATTTCAATTTGAAGATCAAAATATGCCAAAGGGATTCACAATAAACAAGTTTTGTTTTGATTTGTCACTCTACATTTTAATAGGAAAGTGTAATATGTTATGTAATATCTGAGTATATTACTTGCAAAAGTCACTAATTGTTTCAAAGGAAATTTTTAATTACTCCTTTTTGATTGGAAGAGAATTTATTAAACCAGCCATTTTTTTTTAAAATTACACAGTAGTAAAAAAAGGCTGGAAAATGAAATTAGACCTTTCCAAAATCAATTCCATTTTTAATGACAAATGGTACATTTGTCACTAACTAAACAGTAGATATAAAATAAAAGGTGATTCAAGCCTTTACAAATCTAATTAAAGTTACAGTAGCATTTTGGTTAATTAAATCTCATAGACAAATATTTAATCTTATTATCTTTAGTAATTGGTGTACAACATTGAATGGATACCATGTATATAGATTTTTTTTTCCTTTACATCAGCCACTTGTGATTTTTATGGATGGAGAAACTTAATTTCAAGTGAATTAACAGGTCTAGCAAGTTTCTACTGGAAATTTCCATCTGAAATCTATAATCTTCAAAGGGTCTGCTTTTTTCTCTACACCATTCATCCATCCTATATGTGTAGATTCTGGAAACAAATATATGCAATTCATACTATATTAATGTTAATCATAATTTTAGTTAAATAATGTGATATTGTACAAATATTTACTGAAGTGTGTTTTTCTGTTTTTCTTTCTTTCTTTCTTTCTTTTTTTTTTTTTGTTTTTCAAGACAGGGTTTCTCTGTGTAGCTTTGTAGACCAGGCTGGCCTCAAACTCACAGAGATTAGCCTGCCTTTGCCTCCCAAGTGCTGGGATTAAAGGCGTGTGCCACCACTGGCCATCCTTAAAATGTTTTCCTACTCACTGGAAATTATATGGATATAAGTAGCTGATACATTCACACACAAGGTAAACCACATTAAGATGTGTTTATCACTAGCAAATGTGAGTGTGTAAGGAAGTTATATTTTAGCAGAAACCACATGTCCTTCTTATGAAAGCAATATACATTATCTAACATACATTTTAAAGAAGACATTCTTTATATATTTAGAACAGGCAATAGTTTTATCTAGAATGTGCATTTGTTGTTCTAGGCTTCAATATGCTATCAAAAATGTCACATCAAGCAATTCTAAAGCTTCATTATTATCCTTATACTCTTTTGCCAGTGAAATGGGATAATAAAATTAGTCTGAGATTTCAATATCATTCTTCTTCTAGAATAGCAAACACAGACATGTGTACACTCACATATATAAATGTTTGTATGCACATGGTAAACTACAAAAAGACTTTATTGTTTTTCATCAATCCTTTGTAAGACTATTAAAACTTCATCACTTCTCTATATCCATACTCTTGCTTCTTGGGTAAACCATGGTCAAAAATATTTTTCAAAGATAATTTCATTCCTCTTTTTAGATTTTCACATTTAAGATTTTTTTCTTATGTAAATGTCATTGTTTTTCACCCCAACTCTAGGTATAAACAAGTGGGTGGAAAATGTGGTGTTGAAAATAAGGATATTGTTTGCATAAATTGGGTGTGGCTGTGGTTGCTCAAAATCCTAGCTCTCAGGATGCTGAGGTAGGAGGATACAGACTTCAAGGCAATTTTAGCCTATAAAACAAGATGAAGACCAGCATGCAATCCATAATGAGGCTTTGTGAAAAATGAACTCCTCAGATTTTACTAATAATTATTATGTTTGTACATTGCAAGAAAGTACAAACCATTTGTGCTTTACCTATAAATATTCTTTCATAGTTTGTAACAAATTATAAAATGCACATCAAGTTGAAGTTGTTGATTTTGTATTTTGCAATTTTTTTAAAATTTACTTTTTAAAATCTGCTCTCCTTTAACCATAAATAGCCCCATTTTAAACAAATCCAAATTTTTATGTAGCATTAGGGACCAAACTTGTGAGGTTAGAAATGAACAGACATTCTGTCTTTGAGCTACACCATCAGCTCCCAGTTTTAGCTTGTTAAACATTTTTATATAATATATTTTGATCATATTTTCCACTCCCACAACTCTTCCCATTATTATACACCTTTGTGTCCACTAGGCTTTATTCTCTCTCTCTCTCTCTCTCTCTCTCTCTCTCTCTCTCTTCTCTCTCTCTCTCTCTCTCTCACACACACACACACACACACACACACACACACACACACACACATGCTTGAAAGCCAAAAGAAAGCAACAAAAATGAAAATCAAGAAACAAACAAAAATCCACAACAAAAATAAACATGAAAACAAGCAAAAGAACAATAAGACAAATAAAAACACCACCAAAAAAAAGAAAGGAAAAAAAAAGAAAAAAAGAAGAACAGGAAGAAGAAGAAGAAGGAGAAGAAGAAGAAGAAGAAGAAGAAGAAGAAGAAGAAGAAGAAGAAGAAGAAGAAGAACAAGAAGAAGAACAACAACAAGAACAAGAACAAGAAGAACAAGAAGAACAAGAAGAGCAAAACAAAGCAAAAATTTCACAAAAATACCAATGAATTCCTTTTGTGTTGGTAACTCTTCTTGGGCTTCTTGGGCATAGGGCCTGCTCTGGAATGAGACTGACATAAGCAATCATACTCCATTGAGAGAGGAGAGATATGATTTTCCCTTTCTCTGAGGGTATCGGTTGCTGATAGCTTCTTGGTTAGGGGTGGGATCCGTTGCCCATTTCCTATTCTCACTCCTCGACTCCTATTCAGCTGTTAAAGGCTAGGTTCATTATCAAACTAATTTTTTTTAGAAAACAAGTAGACTTAGTCATCTTAATAGACTTCTATTTGTGGAATGCAAAAATGAGTTGACACACTTTGTCACAGTTGGATTATGGTGCAGTTGAGTTTCCCAAAGATGGGCTGCCTTTGTTCAGTAGAGCTGTGCTTGAGAAACTACCACAGAGAATTCTGTGTTACCAGCAACAGGCAAACAAAGATAATGTTGCCTGTCAGGGCCAGACCCTCAGAATGCTTTCAATTAAATGTAATGTTCACCTTGTTAATTCCATGTACCAGATATAGTTTTCTAATGTTTTATTTTAGCACTAGGACTTTAAAGCAAAATAGATACACAAATCCTTGGTTATTAATAATTCAATTATGATACCATTTTAGTGTCTAAAATATGTAAATGATTTATCTCACAACTCATACTTATGAACAAAATTATATAGAAATATATGATTTTTTAGAAAAAGCATATTTGTAGAGTGGGCTTGTAAAAGTCATGTAATAAATATTTCTCCATTTGATTCATTAGAAATCAATTAAGAGTGTTATTCAAACATTTTGTAGTCAAACATTGTCCTAAATCTATATAGTTTTCTTTAGAATTTCAAAAGAAGAATCACACACACATAATCTCCAATGTATTATATATAGCAGATTTGAATTAGAGTCATCAAATGTTTTGAAAAATATTCAGAGGAAACAAAAATTCATGCGCTAATACCACTGAACCTGTAAAACATCACATCACTGTTTTCCCTGGAGATTCCTAGCTCATTCTCTAGATTCACTTGCAGACTAGCTGAGAAAACCACACAGACCCTGTTATGGCTCATCTATTTTGCAACCTAAACACTATTGGTCATTGCCGGATTCCTAGACTTCCCAGGATTTTGCATTTTTTTTAGCTTAAAATGAATTTTTTTCAACCATAAAAATGCTTTTTATCCTCTGAATCTATGAAATGGATAGTTTTCAATCACTACAGCTTTAATTCATTATTAGTCCTTCACTAATCATAGCCATAGACTACACATGACTATTAAATGATTCTGACATGTAGACCCTGTTTCAAATGACTCACAAATTCTTAAATTCTGTGGTAGAACTGAAAGTAATACTGGGTCAATAGCAGCTATGTATCACAGACCATGCTTAAATTTTAACATCTATGAATTTGGCATCTTGGAAGATTTACAGTTTATTTGAATATTTTCTATATTTAGTGTCATAGTTCAATAGTTCCATTTCCTAATCCATATATTTATGAGCAATTGGTAAAGCATATTATTTAGTGAGGAATTTGTGTTTGTTTTAAAACAAAATGACACCAGAGATATAAAAATACTGTGTGACTGCAGGAGAGTCTCAATTCCAGAGTGTTTCAGGAGCACTTCAGTCATACCTTAAGGCCCATTTCCAGTCCTTTTTTTATTGAAAATAGATTTTTTTATATACCATGTATTGTGATTATGGTTTCCCCTCCCCAAGTCTTTCCAGATCCTCTCCAATTCCCCATCAATACAAATTCATATTCTTTTACCTTCTCTCAGAATAATACAAACAGTTACCTTAAATATAATATTGGATGAATTAAGATAAAATAAATACAAAAACATCAGAATAAGATGAAACAAACAGAAGAAAAAATTCCAAAGAAAAGCACAAGAAACAAACATAGGTGTGGAGACACACAAGTTTCCACATGCAGAAATGTCATAAAAATCCAAAACCAGAAGCCATAACATTTATGCAAAGGATATTTCTTAAAAACTCAGACTTTATAAAGAGATAATTTATAAATTCTATATCAAATTAACAATTGTTACTTCAATCAGTATTTGTTAATTTGTCAATTTTGTATTGACTTAAGGTTAGTTATCACATGCCTTTACATAGGGTTAAAACATGAAATCAACTGACAGTCTTACATCACTGAAAAAATGGCCTAGGAAAGTGGCACAGAATATCTACTCTGATGTCTGGTATGAACATTTCTCCCAAGTTATGAAATGGTTATATTTACTACCTGGATATGTAAGTTAGCTTTGATGATTGCCTCCTCTTGGAAGTTGTTATCAGTAAACAACTATCACTAATTGACAGGACACCTAATATGATCCCATGATAAAACTGATGTTATATGCACATTAGTTACATTTACAAACTGCATTGGTCATATCTAAAGACCATTTTACAATGTCAAATCATTGATATTCTGCCTCATATATTACTTACACACAGTGGCTCAAAACTCTGACTTTCTTCTTATTTCTATTAGCAATACCTAGAAACCCTATTAGATGTCTCAATTGGAAGGTTTTCAGATACAGCCATTAAAATAATTCCTAATCAATTGACAGCATTTGTTATATGAGTATGCTCTATTAACTACTTGTGATATATTAGCATTGTATTTGCTGTTTCCATGAAATTCTTATTGTACTGAATATCTTGTAATGTCTGGCTGCATTAACAGGAGAGGTTTCCTTGAGTTTACAGTGGGTAGTAATTAGGACTCATTAGAAACACTCTACAATGACCAAGACAATCTGTCAATTTTCCGTTTAGTTTGAATGTTTTTGTTTCAGTGAATTTTGATCTCACCATAATTTTTTATCGCAAAATTTCAATGGGACTGAGATTTAAAAAATACTAGTTTTGTGTGATTTATATCTTCATGTTGTATAGCATCCACTCTATAAATTTGTTATTTTATTTTTGTCATATTAATTAGTCATGTAGGGTTTTATTGTGACATTTTCATAAGTATATAATGTATTTTAATCAGGCTCTTTTAGATTTAAACTTTGCATTACTGACACATTATGTGGTACTTTCATATCTGAGCATGTTTAACGATATCATCATAGAGACAAATAATAGATATCACTGTTTCAACTGATTATGTAGTTGTGTAAAAGTGCCTTGAAGACCAATATACAGAAGTAAAGAGCAATGCTTTTTTTTTATTGAAACTGAAGTTCATGTAAACCTGTCAGAGCAAAACATTCTCCATAAATAAATCAGGAGGAAGAAAATCTAGTAGTTTCAGAATCCAGTCTGTAGCTCAGAAGCAAAACTATAAGGAAAATCCATAAGATTCATTACCTATAACCTAAAGAAGTGAAGCAGACATAAAGAAAAATGGAAGGCTCGATGTTATTAGTCCCATAAGAATATATTAAAGTCCCTATGAACACTGAACAAAACAAGGTTCAGCATCATGAAATAAACACAAACTACACAATGAGGACATAAACTGACTTGTAGTTATGAAAACAAATCTGGCCTGTCTCCCATACATAAAAGGAATTTACCGTGTTACTAAAAAAAAAATTGGGGCAAATGTTTCTAGATTGCACTGCAGGTACATATGCCATTCTACATCATAAAAGAGCTAACGTTTTTTCACTCTGTTGAGAGCTGCAAATCTGAAATACCACAATGTTCTAGCCACTGCTGAGTCACTAATAGTCCTCAACCTATGCAAACAGCTTCCTTCTGTTTCTATCTCACAGAAGATGCAATAATACCCTTATAACTCCATCAGCTGGCTGACATAAAGCTTGATAGGATGTGGATGGTGTTCATGGGAAGAATGTGGAATGCTCTTGCCAAATATGTCAATGCTTCTTTCTTTAAAATTGACAAGCATCCAACTCTGTCACTTCTTTTAGGGCAGGAACTAGGCCCTACCTCTTGCATCTAGGCTGAGAGAGTATTCTTCCATAGGGGATTGTCTCCCAAAGCCCATTTATGCACTTGGGATAAATAGACTGCACAAGCCTCCTGACTGAGACCCATGTTCAAGGGACCTGATTTGGTCCTATGCTGGTTCCCAGCTGTCAGTTTGGAGTCAGAGACATCCCACTTGTTCAAGTCAGCTGTTTCTGTGGGTTTCCCCAACATGGTCTTGACTCCTTTTCTCATCATCACTCTTCCCTCTATAAAACTGGATTCTAGGAGTTAGGCTCAGTGCTTAGCTATGAATCTCTGCTTCTGCTTCCATGAACGACTGAGTGAAGGCTGTATGATGGTATTTAAGGTAGTCATTGATCTCATTATAAGAGAAGGGCATTTGAGGTAGCCTCTCCACTATTGCTTAGATTCTTAGGTGGGAGGCTTTTCCTTCCTCTTTTTTCTTCTTTTTCTTTCCCTCCCTCCTCTCTTCTTTCCTACTGGCATTCTTTTCTTTATATTATTTCACCCTGTGTCATAACTGCTGAGTCCTGGGATTATAGGATATATCTTGTCTTCCTGTAACCAGAATTGATTTGTTTGTTGTTTGGTTTTATTTAGACAGAATCTCATTCTTGTGATCAGACTAGGCTCCAACTAGTGTTATTCCTGCTGCCTTGGCCTCTTCAGCTGTTCTGGAATTAAAGATGTGAGTCCTGACAATTAGTGAATTCCTAAGCCCATAACTGCATGACATGTTACTCTGAGAATGCATGCTAGTGTGAATTTTAAATTAAGTAACGTGAACTCTGTAATGCAACAAGTCAAAATCCAAATCTATGCCAAATTTCAGTAAAGGAATTACATAAATAATTTGTTTCTTTAGTCTTCTGACATATTTCTTGTTGTTTTACTGAGTACTTTTTATTCAGTGTATTTGGAATTAACAATATTAATTTTAATGTTAAATTTTGTAAATGTGTCTAATTCTTCATGGATTTCACTTTGTGATTTTGTCATGGAAAGAACCACTGAGTTGTTTTCCTCCAGTCAGGAAGTACTACATAGTGATGGGCAACTATTAAAATTGAAATTCTTGCTAATGCCTCATTATTTAAATTTAAAGAATTTTACTTAGAATGAACAATAAAGGAAAATGAGTCCATATAGTGATAGTTCCAAGGAAAGCAAGCAAGCAAATGGAGTGATAGAATACTTGATTCAAATTGGTCAAAATTCCTTTAACTTCCATAATCTTAATATTACAAAGGAGACAGGCTGGAATCAAGAATAAATACTGCATTATAATGCTTTCCAATATATGCCAGGAATGCAATGAGGAGCCAAGGCAAGCCATTGCCTGCCCAGGAAAAGCAGCATGTATGAAGGGTCAGGGCTTAGATGGATGAATTTTTCTCATGCAAATTTGGAATTGCTTGTTTTCAAAGGTTTTAGACCTAAATCATTTATTGAATTTGTATCATTTATTAAATTTATGTCACTTAGGAATAGATCTTTAATATTTCTTCCTGTAACTTTTCTCTGTTTCTGTCTTTCAGATCCCTAGGAAACATAGTTGAGCTTGGCTTAATTCACCATTTTCTTTTGGGTATGAGAATAGATGAATTGATGTTGAAATATTTCTGGAAATCAGAATTATTTGTCATTCTAAAATGAAATCATTCAATTTCAGCATTTTACAAATATAATTAAATTATAGGTTCTATACACACCATGTTTTATTATTCATCTTGCATTAAAAGGCATTCTGTACCATCATGAGCACATATTGATCTTCCATATCCTTGTCTTAAACAAAACAAAACAACAACAACAAAAAACCTGTCTTTTGGATTCCTTTTGTACTAAGGGAAGTAAACTATCACAAGTAGAGTGGCTATAAACATTAGACAGAAATGATCCTTGGAGAGTAGTTTCATTCCCTCATGGATGCAGTAGACTTCTTGAATTAGCAAAGTCCCAGAAACCAAAGGTTAGGGATCTGGGTCTGCCAAGGCAGGAACAATACTAAGGTGTACCCACTGATCATAAAAGTATCTGAAATGAAATTAACAGTTGTAATATTGTACACTTGGATGGGTTGTGGAAATACTGAGCTTGTGTTTACAGTGATAGAGAAGAAATGAAGGCAGTTTCCATATTTCCCCCTCAACACCACCACTTGGCAGAGTATGTGGGAGGCTGGAGAAGACAGAGCTTTGCCTTAGTTGAAACAGCTGTGAAACACATGCAGGCTAATGTGAAATTTGCCAAAAAGCCTCATCCAAACTTCCTACCCATTTTCCAGCAAAGAAATGGCAGCCAGGTGATAATAGCAGGGGATTTAGGGTTAGCAAGTGATAACTCTGAAAAGCATAAAAAATAAGTTAAAGTCAAGATTACAGGAAATACAAATCCAAAAGATACAGTTCTAGAAGCATTTTTTTAAATGAAAATTGGGAACATTGTGGGTTAGTAGGACAGTAGAATCATGGGTTCCATCATGAAAGTGTGAAGTAAATAAAGGGACAGTGGTGTTACCTAACTCAGTTGCCATTCTTCTCCAAGAAGCACATAGACGTTCTTTATGTTAGTTTCAACTCAAGGATTACTTCTGTGATTATTGACAATATAAGTGTGAGAATTGAGTAACTTTATTTTATTCAATGGATTTCTCCTCTTTATAACTTTTCATTGGTATTCAGTCATTCTGTAAATTGTTTTTGGATTGAAATACTGAATGATAGCCAGATTGTTGCTTAAACCCAGTCACTGGTTATATAAACCTGCTGCTGTACATTTCTTGTCATAATGATTGTGTGTATAAGCCCACCGCATGTGTATGTGGTGTATTTATGAAATACTCTGGCATATTTCAAATACTAGAGGAAATAGATATCAAAGAAAGAAAAACAAATACCAGTTAACGAATTTCTCTCAATGTGAATTTGTTCATTCATGCATACTTACGGGACAGTGTGAACTGTGAGTCACTGGAATGAACGACAAGACCATGACTCATTCAAACTGAACTCATGAGAAAAACTTCCTGCTTTGCTGTAGGCTTCCAAACCATTGTTTTTCTACAAATAACCACAAGCCAAGGTCTCAGCGAGAATGGCTACAAGCTAGCAAAAATTTTGATTCATGTGAACATGGATAGTCCGGGGAGGGACTTGAATCTGAATACTACATGCTGTTTCTTGAGTTTACCATCTGCCAGAAAAGCCCATAGGACAAAAAAGCAACCACTTGGAATTTTTATTTACACTACCATGCCAGAAGAGCTCAGTGTGACAGCAGTGTGGATGCTGCCAGATATGTACCTTGAGAACAAGTGTGTGATGAACTCTAAGTTCTACTTTGATTCAGAAATGTCGGCATCATGTAAACATGCCTACCTGTGAGCTGCCACCTATTATAAACTTGAGTAATTCTAGTGGCATCTTAAGATGTAACTGGGCTGTATTTAACAAAACATTCTTTGACCTGCATAGGAAAACTGACCTTCATCAGCCATGGTGGGGATCCCAGTCAATATGGAATGTAAGCAACAACTTGGAAATGTGGTCTTAAATAATGACAAGCCAAGGAAATCTATGTGACCTATTAACATAAAAGAAGTAGCCAATATGCCAAGGTCTTAGTGAGAAACTATTGCTATTGCTGCTTTTGAGAGAAAAAAAATCACACCTGGCTAGCTTAGATTTGGGTAAGGTTCAACCAAAATTGTTTGCCTTAAAATTTTCTGTCTAGTGGGTTTCCATTTTGCAGTACCTTCCTTATATTTGTTAGATTTCCTTTAGGTGTATAGAAAGGAAAAGAACACTAAAAAATAATTTATTATGTCTTGACATCAACAACACCAATGCATACAAAGCAACCATGGCTTAACAGAGAATTTCTCAACTGTGTTGTATTATATTTATGTAATTAAAGAGCAATTAAGATACCACATTTACATGTCAATTAATCATTATCATTCTTGCATTGCTTTTACCTGGGCTCATGGAAGAATGTTTTATACTGGATAGTGTATCACAAATCATGTATACATGGTAAACATAGAGGAAAAACCAGTAATTATTCTCAGAAGAAGTCTTGAATGACCTTTATGTTGAAGATGCTGGTATTTCACTACGGATAAATATGACATGGCTTTCTGGAGTTGGATGGGGCTGCTATCTGTGTCTATGTGGTGAATCCAGAATTTCTATATTACACATAATCTGTTTTGTAGTTTATAGAAAACACCTTCAAGCCTATATCTCAGGGATATTAAAAAGCTAAATAAAATATTATGCAAAGTATTTTATTAATTCCTGAATAGAAATAAGTATTACTATGTTCCAAATAACTGTTGTAATTTTACTTGGTGTTAAAGATTTGGTGTGGGTTGTTGATGTTTGGTACGTACAGCTGTGTTTATCATGCATGTAAATAAGAAATTAAAACTTCTGGCATATATGCCAGTCATATTGACATACTTTTGTTCATACATTTCATATTAAATTAAGTTTATGTGCCATAAGAAAAAACTAGCTATTTACATCAAGGAATTAAAATGGAAATAAAAAGGACAGTAAATTCTTGGAACTTTGCATATCTTTTGTCTGAGCTCTAACTGTTTTTAAAGATTTATTGTATTTTAACTTATATATCTGTGTGTGCACACATGGGCAGGTACACACAGAGACCAGAAAAGGACATCAGATCCCCTAGAGCTGGAGTTACAGATGGTTATGAGGCATCTGATATAGATGCTGGGAATGGAACTTATGTCTGCTTGAACTGTAAAAATATCTATCCACTATTGCTTAAATTCTTAGTTGGAGTCATCTTTGTGGATTCCTGGAAATTTCCCTGCTACCAAGTTTCTCATTAAGCCCATCACAGCTCCTTCTATGAAGGTATCTCTTTCCTTGCTCTCCTTTTCTATTCTTTCTACAACTATACCTGCCTGATCCCTCATGTTCTTTCCCCTCCCTTTCTCCTCTCCTGTTTCTCCTACCTCCCTCCCCCTTTCCCCATGCTCACAATTTACTCAGAACTTGTCCCTTTCCCCCTTCTTGAGGGTCCATAGATGTATGTATGTATGTATGTATGTATGTATGTATGTATGTATGTATGTATTATGTGTATAGATATGTATATATGTATATCTTAGGGTATTCCTTGTTTCCTAGCTTATCTGGGCTTGTGGATTGTAGGCTGGTACTCTTTTGCTCCATGTCCAATATCTGTATATGAGTGAATTTCTACCAAGTTTTTTTTTCTGTATCTGGCTTACTTCAGTTAGGATGGTTTCTTCTAGTTCCACCCATTTGATTTCAAATTTCAAGATTTTGTTTTTATCATTGAGTGGTATTCTATTATATAAATATTCCACATTTTCTTTATCCATTCTTTGATTGAGGGGTATCTAGGATGTTTCCAGGTTCTGGCTATTGCAAATAATGCTTCTATGAACATAGTTAAACAGATGTCCTTGTGATATGAACGTGCATCCTTTGGGTATATGCATAAGAGTGAAATTGTTGGATCTTGAGGTAGATTGATTACCATATTCCTGAGAAACCATTACACTGATATCCAAAGTGGCTATACGAGTTTGCATTCCCACCAACAAAGGAGTACTCCTTTCCCTATAATGAGATTGATGCCCACCTTAAATGCCATCATACAGCCTTCATTCAATAGCTCATGGTAGCAGAAGCAGAGGTTCACATCTAAGCACTGAGCTGAACTTCTGGAATCCAACTGTAGAGAGAGAGGAGTGATGAGCAAAGGGATAAAGACCATGATAGGAAAACCCACAGAATCAGCTCACCTGAGCAATGGGAGCTCACTGCCTCCAGACTGATAGCTAGGAAACCTGCATAGACTGAACCAGACACCCCTGAACATGGGTATCAGTTGGGGATCTTGGGTAATTTATGTGGCCATTGGCAGTGGAACTTGTATTTATCCCTAGTGCATGAACTTGCTTTTTGGAGCTAATTTCTTATGGAGGGATACTCTTTCAGCCTAGATATATGGGGGAGGATCTTGGTCGTGACTCAAATGATGTGACAGAATTTGATGATCCCCATAGTAGGCCTCACCCTCTCTGAGGAGTAGATGAGGGTAGGATGGGGTGATGGTGGGGGAAATGGGAGAACATGAGGAAACAGAGACTGGTATATGAAAGAAGAATTTTTTAATTTAAAGAAAAAATAATATAAAAAAAAAAACAAGCACTATTAATCACTAAATCAATTGGGGTTATATCTCCATACCCATGGGCTTGAAGTTGATACCAGTAACTAAGCTATTTGTTTCATAATAATCATATACACAATTATTACTTCTTTGAGGATCCCATTTATACTTAGACCTTATGTACACGGACCAAGACAAAATTTTAATTTTACAGAAAATTTTATTTTTACAGAAAAGATGAGGGTTGGGTTTATTTTATTGTCACAGTACCATTTTAGAAGTTAAAGATTGTGTTTGTATTTTACAGATGTAGAAGAACATCCTCAATTAAGTCAGAGTGAGAAACAGAAACCCTAGCTTACCCTGTGGACATGAGATTAGTCTTACTGTCTTAGTTCATCTCTGTCTAGCAAAGCACTTGAAGAAGTAGTTATTCAATAACTGTGCATGGTGTGATTGAATGCATTTGCATGACTGTGTTAACACCCACCTTCTTGCACTTTACCCCCAGATTCGCAGGAAGGAAATTACAAGTCAGAAGTGAACAGCAAGCCTAGAAAGGAAAGGACAGCTTTTACCAAAGAGCAAATCAGAGAACTCGAGGCAGAATTTGCCCATCATAATTATTTGACCAGACTGAGAAGATATGAGATAGCAGTGAATCTAGACCTCACCGAAAGACAGGTAAGTGGGAATTTTAGTTGTATGACATTTTATATTTATATTTTTATATTTGCAATCTTCTTTTACCATTTTTTAATAATCTAGATTTATAATTTGCAAATGCCAATTAAAAGTCTCTAGTATTTGATGATTAGCCTTTTGTTCAACAAAGATTGAAACTTTAAAAAACAAATGATATTTGAAAGAAATGTACGTTTACTGAGTTTTAATAATGAATGCTTTGTGATGATAATATTCCTCTGTTTGTTTTAAAAACATGGTTTGTTTTAAATAATGTGGGTAAATGGTGAAATACTTCCTGTGTTTATATTTAGGCTCTCCTCTGGTGTAATAAAAGGTTACTTGTCTCTACAGGACAACATAGGTCATGCCATACTGCAATAAAATATTAACTTTTAAAACTAAAGCATAAAGTGAAATGAAATGTCAATAGCTTATTTTCTACATGAATTTTATAAATCAGTCCTTGGAATCTTAACATGTGGTGCTGTTGGTAACCACAGGAGGTGATAAAGGATTGGCATTTCCCAGACCTCGAGATATTTTCACCTGGAAATGATTCCATTTACTTTCACATGTTCTGAAATGATCAAGGGTGGGTAGCACAGAGGCAAAAAGGCAGGGTAATCTTTGGCAGTAAGGACACACAGACCATTGATAAATACTTGTTCTCTATGAATCAAAATACTTCAAAATTGTGTTTATTCTAGAAATTCAACAGTCTGCTATCTACTCAAAGAATGCTTTGAAAGTATTAACCATGTGCCCAATTAATGAGAACTAAATAATATATTTAAATCAATTGCTTTACATACACTTTTATTGGGCTTTGTTTTGATGGAATATAACTTGTTCTGTTACCACTCAGAGTGTATGCCCTATATTTATTCATATTTACTTTAGCAGAACCCAGCCTTCAGATGGTTAACAGTCTTGCTAGTTAGAAAAACATTCCTGAATGCAAATGCAAACATCTTTATGGACAGTGCAATTATAGCAGGCACTATTAAGGAAAGAACTTTATTTCCTCTCTCACTGTTCCTTCCTACTCCAGGGGTCCCATAGGGACCAGGGAAATACCAACAGGGTGTGGACAAATGACGAATGACTATCATCCATTTTGTTAGCAAGTGATTTCATCTAGTTTCTTAAATCATATTCTTTTTGCTAAGTTTTACATTTCAGCTTCTGTGGGTTATTTCTGGTTAGAGAAAATATACAAAAGAACACTTTTATGTGGTTTTATTTATTGGCAGTTTATATCTTATTAAATATTATGACTAGTTCCTGAGTTCTGAAGTACCACATTTTATTCCTCTGAATCACACACAAAGTTCCTTATGTGACTATGTAGAATTTGGCACTTCTAAGTCAGGATCTAAAATCTACATCATTAGATAACTCATCTATTATAATATGTTTATCTGGAAACAAAGAAGTAAAGAAGAGGAAAAGTTACCATGAACTGCAGGAAAGATCCCATGTTTTAGAAATATTAAAAAAATTGGCAACTAGAGTTGACCTCCCATCTATACAATGATTGGTGGAGCTCTAAGCTCTCACGGATAGCAAGGCAAGAGCCTACCCTTACTCACACAGTGATGGTCCATTACTTTTGTGTACTGATCCATTCTAAATATAAAATAAATAAACAACCAGCAAATGGAAAATTATTTGATGCTTGCATTCTCAAATAATTTAAAACTTGGGACAGTGTAAGTTCTTCCCTATTTAAACATCTCTTCTGGCAGTTGCAAGTTAACTGGAAGCGTAATATGTTTATTAGAACATAAATAGTTAATCAAAGCTAAATCTATAGAGGAACACTGTCAGAAAATGCCAAATTTAGAATGCAAAAATGATGAAGGAATATCTGGGATTGTCCACTTAGAGGTTTGTTTCTTTAGAGTAGCAAAACTTTCTTTGGGTTGCAAATAGAAGTAAATGTGTTTTCTCTTTCTCAGATTTATTCACCCTAATGGAAATAAAAGCATTTTCAGCGGATACTGACAAGACAGCTACATGGTGGGGGCTTCCTATTCACGGGTACATTGGATAAAACCATTGGTAGTACAGATATTTGTTGAGCTGGATTCTAGAAAGAAAATTCTGTCAAAATAAGCTGAAGAATCCATGCTGTGGACAGGATAACTGAATACATGTTAACCATGGCAAAGGCTGCTGAAATTAACCATAGATTAGCAGTGGAACACTCTGACTTGTACCAAATGTGAACTTTATTCTTATACACTTATGTTCATGTAGTTTCTTAAATAGCAAATTTTAAAAATTTTATTTTCACTGCATGTGATGAACTGCATGCTCTGAATTCATCAGAATAAAACATTTCCTGATGAAATAATCACATTCTCTATCCTTGGGAATCTAAAGGCATATTTCTCTGAAATGTTGGGGAGTCATTCCCAGTGAAATATTTTTGGTTGTTAATTTTGGAGGTTAGAATTTTTTAACATCACAGCTGTAGACTCATAAGATGCTTTTAAAATATATGTTCTTTAAAATGGGATGGAGTTTCTTTCAGTTCACTTGGGCATCTACTGAAAAAACACAATTAAAGCAGATTTCCCAAAGAATCTAAGTTTATTTCTTGCCATTTGAGATGGTTAGAAACCCAGGACCAGGGCTTGTTCTACAAAAGGGCAGCCTTCAGTTTCTTGCTCTATGTGGCTAAGGGCTAGCTGGCTATCCAAGTTACCTCTGCAATGATATTCATCTGAGTAATGAGAAATTTACATTTATGGGTTAATTTTTCAGAGATTCACTTGTAACAATATCATCTTGAGCAGAAGATTCCTACACAAGAATTAGTAAAGAGCAACCACTCAGGCAACAACATAAACATTTATCAGTACTATACACATCTTGACCCTGTATTCTCACTAAACATGTTTGTGTAGTTTCTGTATTTATTTTAATTATACCTCCACATTATCTTCATTTCTTTCTGAATGAATTAGTTTTACATATTTTAAAATAAAATAAAATAGAAATGTAGCTAAAATTTATATGCTAAAAACATTAAATCTAACCATACAATGCTTGATTTTTATCTTAATTTAATAGCATTTCTTAAATCTAGAAGCTATAATAGTCAAATACAAATAATTATAAAAAGGCAAGTGAAAGTGTAATCATTGAGACTCAGAGCATAATTATCTATTTTCTACAACTTATTATGTAGCCATATGAATCTTCACTGTGCTTTAATGTTATTTTTTTCTGTCATTTCCTAGAAAATGTGTGCTTGTATAGTAGAGTATGTGAGGATACTTTTGCTGTAATTATGTCATTGATCAGTATACGAGCCACGTGTTATAGCAAGACACATTGACATTTTTATAAAGATTTTCAACAATGCTTAGGTATTCCTTTAGACATTCTTAGATAAGACATGTATATTCTTAAACATCCAGCAGAAAGTTACTTTCACAAATCATACCAGAGGAGCAGTCATAAAATTTCCTATATGATTTGTATGTTCATACACACACACACACACACACACACACACACACACACACACACACACACGTCCTCCATAAAGAAATATAAAGGGACTCTATAAATCTATAGATTATAGATTCTGCAATTACCTTTCAATTTCCTTTTGTAAGAAAGAAAGGGCCTGCTCTGCAAAATGATTCTATTTGACACTATTTTATACTATTCTATAGAATAAAATTATTTTATACGATATGAGAATGGAAACTCTAGAACAATGTTGCATTTCTATTTAATAATACCAGTTTGTAGGACAATAATAAATTTAGTAATCTTCCCACCTCTGATTTATAGTCGGCAGTTCCTGGCATAATCTTGAGTCCTCCACAAAATCAACAGTGGAGGGTCTATTTGGGATATTTTACAAAGATTGCCCTTGTCAAAAGTATGTTAAGCTCTACAAACTTGTTCTGGCTTTTTGTCTCTATACAGTATAGATAGAACAATATCCTACCAGACATTTAACATTTTTTTAGTGGAAAGAAAGAAGAATGCAGCAGTACAAATAACCTAAAGGACTAGAAATGAGATGTATTTTAGAGAATAGGCTAGCAAACATAGGAGTAGACAACAGTCCCACTTCACAGAGCTGACCAGGAATTCAGTTATGAAGTCTTGTAAACAAGCTTGAGTCAACACATTGAAGTCATGACACCTTTGCCTACTTGGATGAGGCTCCATTAGTGGAAATGAAAGACATTAGATTTTCTTTGTTACTCCTAACTCAATAAATGGCCTAATGCCAAGTATTTTCAAAATATCCATCCCTTTTTATTAATGCAAGAGAGAATTATCTTTTGCAGTAAATATACAGTATTTAGTCCTTTATATTGCATTTTTATATAATATTGACCCTCTGTATATTTTATGAATGAGTTTAACTATTTGGTAAGTTATTCCCATGAGCAGGTAAATGATCAAATATAGGATTAGCTTCATAGTAAGTGTAGAATGCCCTTCTTTTCATCCAGAAATATGTAAGTAATGTAAAGTAAGAAGAATGACTAATGCTTTTTTTGGCATGCCATATATTTTGAATGCCCAGATATAATTTGACTTCAACTATAACAGGGGTTCTCAACCTGTAGAGCACTATCCATTGGGGATAGAAAGACCCTTTCACAGGAGTAGTCTAAGACCTTCTAAAAACACATATATTTACATTGTGATTCAAAAGAATAGCAATATTACAACTATGAAGTAGCAACAAAAATAATATCATGATTGGCAGGAGTGGGAGGTAGAAGTCACGATAAGATGGGGAACTGCATTAAAGGGTCACAATAACAGAATGGCTGAAAACCACTGAACTAGAAAAATTTTCATGGCATTGTTGAGTATAAATATGGTAAGTGTATTTTAAAGGGTATTTACAAGTTAGGAGGTATTTCTCAAATTCTGCATGATAGCAAAGGCTCACATAGATTGGGTCATAGTAAATTTGTCAATATGCTGTAGCTTTTAATTTATAATGTGGTAAGTTCCTTTATTTCAGAAATGAAGGATTTAGGCTTTATCCAGATGATGATTAGAGGTGGCTTTATCATATTTATATATACATACTAGCAGTCCTCCCATTACTGCACTTATTAAAATAAATGATTTAGATTTTATTTCAATTGTTAAGTCATATATTTGGAGCTTTATCTTAACTACTAGCTTGAAAAAGAGATGTACAAGTCCTCATTTTCCTAGCGCTTTCCACAATATATAGTAAGAAGATAAAAGAAGTAGAGATAAAATAATAAATGTTAGTAAATGTCACATCATGATTACATTAATCAATAACAGATTATATTTTGTGTAAATGAGTTAATAAAATAATTTCTCTTTTTCTCTTATATTTTATATTCTTTTTATTTGCAAAAGTATTTTTTGAAGTGAAGAACTTAAGTGTGTTGGAATTGTTTCTGTGTGCTACAACAAATGTGAACCCAGAGATCCAGTTGCCTGTTGTGCAGCACTGTACTAGACTTCCTTTTATTTCTTTATTTCCAGGAATTTTTAAAATAAAAATACTGTAGGCACTGGGCCATGAACACACATACACACACAGAGGGGGGTGGGCATGGATAAGGAAAAAGAAAAAGATAAATTTATGGGTTTACAGTTCATTTTTCTGAATTCCAGGGCTCTGCAGAGAGACCCAGTCTACATTATATGAGACAAGGTAGTTGTAGCTGTTAGTATTCAGGCCTCTTGTTGGTATTTTGACAGGACAGGCAGAGTTAGTCATAAATGTCATTATAGTGGAAGGGCATTTAAGGTAGCTTCTCCATTATTGCTTAGATTGTTAGTTGGAGTCATCCTTGTAGATCTCTGAGCATTTCCCTAGTGCCAGGTTTCTCTTTAAACCTATAATGGCTCTCTTTGTTATGGTTTCTCTTTTATTTGCTCTCCTCTATTTTGTCCCTGACTCAATTTTCCTGCTCCTTCATGCCACCTCTCTACTTTTCTTCCTTCCAACTCCCCTCCTTCCATGCTCCCAATTTGCTTGGAGAACTTATCCTTTTCCCCTTCTCCAGGGGACCATGTATGTCTCTCTTAGCAGCCTCCTTAGCACCGCTTTTCTGGCGGTATAGGTTGTAGGCTGGTAATTCTTTGCTCTCTAGAAAAAATCATTCTGAGTGAGGTAACCCAGTCACAAAAAGACAAACAAGGTAGGTTTTTAGACATAGAGCAAGGCATGTGTTTTGATCAAGTCGCTTCTTTACTTTATTCAAGTCCACTTTCCAGGCATCCACACCCACACATATTTGTATCCTTTTAAACACAGAACCAAAACCAAAAGCATCATATCCAAATATTATTAGGTATGTAGACTTCCACTGTAACCTAAGTACTATTCAGGAGCCATATTCTTAGAAAAAGAACTGATTTCCTCTGCCAGATGTATCAATTGCCAATAACTCCACTAGTAGGCTAGGATTCCATGCCCAACTCTACTTTTCATGCTGGTATTTGATCTGGCCTGGACTTGCATGGGTCTTGTTCATGTTGTCAAAACCAGTTTGAGTTAATGTAAGCAACTTTCCTGCTGTGCCTGGAGGACACTGTTTCCTTTTAGTCATACACATGTTTGGCTCTTAAGCAATATCTGTCCACTCTTTGGGAAGGGTCTCTGAACCATGTTAAAAGTGAGTGCATCATATATATTACATGTAGAGCTAGAATTCTTTAATTTATTATTTTCTTTACCTTGGCTTATTTGGGGTGCCAGAATTAATCACTACTTACTGAACATAGACATTTCCATGAGGAGAGTTGATCTATGGGTATAAGAAAAATAAAAGGAGGCAGTCCTGGAAACCAATGAGTCCCAAGATTATATTATAACATTATGTGCCTTTTTTTCTTTTGTATAATGTGACTTTTACTTAAGTTCCATAATCTTTGTTTCAAATCCTCACTATAAAATTAAAATAATATTAGTAAACAGAAAAATATATTATAAATAGTGCACAAATAGGACCACAGTCAAGCTATCTATTCCTTGTAGCTACCCGATAAAAGGCAAGTGCTGATCATTTGGTTAGTGAGTTGTAATAGTATGTGAACATATATCAATAACTTTTAAATTAAAAACTTTTATTGCTATAATTTGTGAGTCTGTATTCTTAAATGGATTAATATTTGCATGTGTAATATATGACATATGATTTCCATTAACACTAAAGTAACACGAATGAAAGTCTAGAGATCAGATATGTCTAATAATTCACTGTGCAAACATTTGAAAATAGGCCACTAGCTTCATTGTGTAATATTCAAATGTCTTTGAAACCTGAACACACTTCTCACGATTTCCCATCAACACTGTACTAGTATAAATTCAGAATGTGACAAATGTTCAAAATGGTTTTGATACATAAGAATAAGGTATTTTTCTATCAGATATAAAAATATGTTTTTGTCAGAGGTATAGGAGTTTGGTAAAGGCATAACACTTAGCATGAGTTGTTACACAGAGGAAAGATAGTCATAGGAAGTGGATAGTCTATAAAGTAATTGAATGCAAGCCAGAAAAATGTACCTAACACAAGAAGCTAAGGGATAATAAACATGATAGTTTACTGTAGTAAATATTTTTCTAAAGGCAAACAAACAAAAAAAGAGCATAATAAGTAGTCATTTATTAGGAAAAATAATACAAACAAATCTAAATCTTGGTAAATATGCTAATCAGCTAATCAGCATGAAATCAAGACTGAGCCAATGAGGAAGCTAAATAGGGGAGCTTTCTGTCATTGTACAGAGAACCCTCATCACATTTTCTTTAGTGCTTCCCTTCATTGTCTCATTGTCCATCCAGGAAAGTCACATGGTAAGTGCTGAAAGTTTTTATTGTGGCTGCCTCTTTTAGCCACTGTTAGATGGTTTTTGCAAAGTAGATGTTAAAAAAGACAAGACCACAAAGCGGGTAAGTAAAGAAGATCCAATTCCTGTAGAGCATTGGGACAGCAAGTATACAGCAATTATGCCCACAGACAGTCCCCAAATTCTCCCCTCCTCTTTCTCTTACCTTCTTCTCCCTCACCCTGTGCCCCCAATTTACTCCAGAGAACTTGTCTCTTTTAATGAGGTAAACTTTACTTTTTTTTCCATTGATGGGAATGAGTTTATTGAGATATATTATCAAGTCAGGATATTTGTAATGAATAGCACCCTCTTAGGGGCAGATTTGTCACCAGAAAAAGTAACACAAACTCCATGGTCATGTCAAAAAAAGAACATGAAAGCATGGATAAACATAGGGCAGAGACATATATTTATATATGTAAATAAATGGCAAAGATGAATATAATGTATTCATTGGTTCCTAATCTTCCGTGCAGTGCTTGCAAACAAGTTTTTTCACCTACTTCTATCTATTTTTCATGTGTGAGAATTTATGTAGATTCCCTGTAAGGGCTGTCTAAACATTTTTAATTTTCATTCACATGCAACTTGATTCAGTGCAATGCTGCATGGTTTCTGTAATCACTACATCATGACATCTGCCTGTAGGTCCTTGAGGATCTAGGTTTCATTGCCTTCGTTGACTTTTTCATTCCCTTTTCCTCCAGGTGAAAGTGTGGTTCCAGAATAGGAGAATGAAGTGGAAGCGGGTCAAAGGAGGACAGCAAGGAGCTGCAGCTCGAGAAAAGGAACTGGTGAATGTGAAAAAGGGAACACTTCTCCCATCAGAGCTGTCGGGTATTGGTGCCGCTACCCTCCAGCAGACAGGGGACTCACTAGCAAATGATGACAGTCGCGATAGTGACCACAGCTCAGAGCATGCACACTTATGATATATACAGAGACCAGCTCCATTCTCAGGAAAGCACCGTTGTGATGGCAAGCCTTACCCAAACATCGTTTACATGGCAGATGACTGTGGCAGTGTTGCTTAATGTAATTAAATGCAGGCATCTCAAGTCTTGTTTCTTATGATTGAAAGAAGGTTTACACTAAGTGCCTCTTATTGAAGATGCTTCCTCAGTGAAATTGGAGAAAGCGAACGTATTCAAAATACCATTTGTGCTATATATGACAGAGAGGGAAATGAGTGTTTGCTTTGGCTTTCACTGAAAATTAAATTGCTACCAAGAGCAAACTTGATAGGAAGTTTTAATCAAGAAGTCTCCAGAGTAAAGATGCTAAAAATAAAAATGGTTAGAACTTTCCAGTTGTACCAGGTCATGTGTGTGACACTGGGCAGGTATTTGCTTTTGCTTGCACTGAAAATTAAACTGCTATCAAATTAACCCATGAAATAGTTTATCCTGAACAGCCACAGTGCCTGAAATCACCAAGTGGATGGAAAATGTATTCAAACTCTGTATATACTACCCCTAAATCACTTTCCTGTCTTCACTACTTTTAGCAAATGCATTCATATAGCTGATGGATATAGGCTCTCCCATTGACAACCACAGCCAGCTTTTTGTATTGTTATACACTTTTGTCAGTCAGAGACAATGAGTATGTGCTTACTTGTGTTCAATAGAGAAAATAAAGTAGAGTCTGGCAGGACATATTCTTGTACCACAGACAAAACAAATCTTCTGTTGCATTTACTATCAACTGCTGCTGATACATTATAGAACATACCCAGCCCCTCAAGCATTCCTCTCATATAGCTTGGAAAACCTTAGGATCATAGGCAAATCAGTTACCTTGCAAAAAGAGTCTTGTGTGTCAAATATCTAGTTTTATATCTTTAAATTGTTAGTGTTTATGGATGTGATTCAATTAACAGGGAAAATATTTCTGCCTCGTTGTTTATTTCAAACCAAGTGCCAAACCAAGATAATTCTTCAAGAGACTAGATGAAAAATTCTAGATGTCTGAAAATTAGACTCAGCAAAAATATGGTATTTTTCATATGCTCTATATCAATGCAAGAACAAGTCTTTGTATTTTGTAAAAAAAAATGTTGAATAAATGTCCCTTCAAATAATTGTTGTCTCCCTATTGTGACTTCATTGGTTTGGATAGATTTAGCTGTTTATCTGAAACCAAGGCTAGTCTGAAACTCCATAGGTAGTCCAATCTTATTGTGGTCTCACAAAAATCTTTTGCATCACTCATCATCTAGGTGCTGGAATTATAGACTAGAACCACCATGACATGTTAACTTTAGTAGATATTTTTTAGCTATATACTTAAATTTTCCATAATTTTTTGCTTCTGTATAAATTTAAATGGTTGTTCAATAATTTCTGAATGTTTTATCATAGCATAAAAATAATCTATGGGTAACCAAAGACTTACTAAACATAGGTAAATTCAATGGTAATATATTTCAATGGCTATGGTTGATTTCAACAGTAGTATATTTCAATATGTACATTAGTCCAATAGTCCAATAGTTCTATTTTATAATTTATTTTATTTTTTATTTTATTTTTTCAGTAATTAGTGTTAAACCCAAAGACACACTTGTGTCCCCTACTATTGATCTATCTACCCAGCCTTCAATTAGGTGTTGTATATTAATGATATCCAGACTTTGGTGTGAAATATGAAATAAGCTATAGAGAACCCCAAGTTCTAGTAGATATTGCTGATGGAAAAGATAAAAGATGACTCATTGCACATTTAGTGTCCATAGTCCTATTATCACTTTACCACATTGCTTTGGGTTTGCTGCATGTTTAACCCAGAATAGTTAAGGATTTACCAATGTAGCCCCCTGCCCCATTCCATATTATTTTGAAACAGTCAAAGTTGCCAAAAACCATCATTGTGGGATTGATTTTATTTTCTTTAGAATAGTTAGACTTATAAAAATAAACCCAATTTATTTAACTCATCTTAATGCGATGCTAATAGTGTTCAGGGAGTAAAGTGAACAACTATGTTATTTGTATCATATAGTTTCTTTGTGCAGAAGTTTATTTCATTAAACAGCAATATTTCTGAATTAACATAGAAGAAGAGCACACTGAAGTTTGTTGTTAAAAGTGACTAAAGAGCCCACTAAATTTTGCTGTGAACAAAAGCATTTATATATCAGAATTATAGTTTACTAGGACAGGGAAATGCTTCTCTATACACAAGACATTAAAAAATGAAATGAGGCATTCAAAAATGAGCAATTCTAAGAGGAAACATTGAATCCAGAGAAGCAAACAGGTATGAAAGGTCATGTGGCTGACCAAAAGTACAGTTTGTTGGCATGGATTCAAATGAGCCATTGGAGACAGAAGTTCACAGTCAACACCCCAACAAGTGAAGAAGTAGAGTAACAGTAATTACAAGAAAATTTTTGGATTTGTTTCTACAGAGTTGAAGTTCAGTGCTATCTATATGATAAACAAGGCCTACATGATAGCCATAATACCGAGCTAGGTCACCATCCCGTAGAGCAAATTTTGCAGTATCGCAATATTTACCTACCATCAAAGTGATATGTGAACTATATAGTCTTCATTCTCTTTCTAGAATTTAAACATTTTAGAACAATTAAAATGTCAATAACTGTCATTTCATAAAAGTGCTCACAATGAAGAAAAAAGGGATTGGGTGTTGGCGGGGGGGAAGGTGAGGATCTTCATTTCACGACATCTTATTACACACTGCCTGTTTTCATGTAATTCCTTCCCAGTTACCATGGGTCAGCATAAAAACACCTTTCTCTGGAAATTGTATGTAAGCATCATCAGTAGTTATAGTAAATTCCCAGCAGGGCTCAGAAGAATGAAGGAATGGACACTACATATTATTTTTGCAAATCATTAACATAATTATTTTTTTACTTCCCATAGTTATTCAGAGCTTTCCGGAAAGTTGATCCCAAAAGTTAGCATGAACATGGGTTGCTAAACCAATTTTCTTTACTTGCTTTTTTCCAAATATAGCTGGTATAACTGAATAACTTTTTGTCATGCAAAACTTAATATTTTTTTCAGCTCTTACAGAATACATTTAAATGTACTTAACAAAAGAATAAAATTAACATCAGAAAAACTATTTCCATATTAAATGATGAAGGTATATGAATTGCTAATTAATATTTAAACTTTGTTTTCTATGTTTCTGATTTTCTATTATTATGCAATTTTATTATTGTAAAAATATTTTTGCTCTACTTTACTTCTCTCTCTCTCTTTCTCTCTCTCTCTCCCTCTCTCTCTCATTTGTTTGTTTTACATCCCAAACATAGTTTCTGGTCCCTCCTCTCCTCCCAGTCCCTCTCCTTTGTCCTACTCCCAACCACTCCTTCTCCACTTCTATTTAGAAAAGGGCAAGCATCCCATGGATATCGACAAAACTTGGCTTATCAACTTATGGTAAGACTAAGCACCTTGTCTTATATTAAGGCTGTGCAAGGTGACCCAGTACTAGGAATAGGGTCCCAAAAGCCAATAAAGGAGTCAGAGACAGCTCCTGCTCCCACTGTTAGGAGTTGTATAAGAAGACCAAACAACAGGACTGTAACATATATGCAGAGGGCCTACATCAGTCCCATGAAGCCTCTTTGGTTGCCTGTTCAGACTCTGAGTCTCTATGAGCCTGGGTTACTTGATTACATAGGTTTTCTTGTGATGTCCTTAACCCCTCTGGCTCCTACACTCCTTCCTTCCTATCTTCAGCAGGATTCCCCAAGCTTAGCCTAATCTTTAGCTGTGGGTCTGTATTTATTTCCATCAGTTGCTGGATGAAGCCTCTCTAACTAGTATTGGGCTTGGCACCAATCTGAGTATAACAGAATATTGTTAGGCATCATTACATTGACAATGTTTTTCTTCCAGTTATGTTCAGTTCTATCCTAGTTCTCTGCTCCATTGGTCTCTGGGTTTTTGTCCTTCAAGCACTGTCAAGGATGGGCTGCCTTTTGTAGCATGGGTATCAGGCTGAACCAGGCATTTGTTGGCCATTCCCACAATCTCTGTGCCATCTTTACCTAAGCATATTTTATAGACAGGACAGATTGTAGCTCAAAGTTTATATGGCCCGGTTGGTGTCCTAATCCCTCCATTGAAAGTCTTGCCTGGTCATAGGAGATGACAAGTTCAACTTACTAGGAGTTCAAATTGCTGGGAGTCTTAGCTGGTGTCTTCCCTTTAGATTTCTTTAGTTTATCTTGGCACAGCTTTCTACCTCACCTGAAAATGTCCCCCTTTTTTTTCCCAGTAGTTCCTTTTAGTACTCACCCCCACTACCACACTCCCACCTAATCCCTCATGTGCCCATATCTACCTGCCTTCAGTCCACCCATGATATATTTTCTATTTCCTCTTCCTAGGAGACCCAAGTATTCCCCTTGGGCCCACTTACAGAGTTTCTCTGGGTCTGTGGATTATAACATGATTATCCTTTACTTTACAGAGAATATCCACTTAAGTGAGTATATACCATGTTTGTCTTTCTGGGTATGTGTTACCTCACCCTAGATGTTTTTTTTTTTTTTTCTGGTTCCATCCATTTGCCTTTGAATTTCTTGATGTCATTGTTTTTAAGAACTGAGTAATACTCCATTGGATAAACATACCACGTATTCTTTATCCATTCTTCAGTTTAGGGCTTCTCAGTTTTTTTACAAGCTCTAGCTATTATGAATAGTGCTGTTATGAGCATAGTTGAGCAAGTGTACTTGTGGTATTTTTGAATATCCTTTAGGTATATCCCCAAGAATGGTATAGCTGGGTCTTGAGATAGATTGATTCTTAATTTTCTGAAAGATGCCATATTGATTTTCATGGTGGTTGTACAAGTTTTTACTCCCACTAGCAATGGAAGAGTGTTCCCTTTACTCCACATCCTCTCACGCATGAACTTGTGTTTCTGATCTTACATATTCTACCAGGTAGAATTGCAGAATTGTTTTGATTTGCATTTCTGGTATTTATAAAGATGGTGAACATTTCTTTAAGTGTTGCTCATCCATTTGAGACTTTTTTTGTTCTGATGGCTCAGCAATTAAAAGATAGGCTCACAACCAAAATTATTATGTGTTTTATAATTATTATATCCTGACAGTTAAAATGTTTTAAAATACTTTAAATATATACCAGGGTAAACATGTTCTTACACATCTGATTTTTCCTTCAATATTCTGACATTGTTTTATTCAAGTCTAATTTTAATTCATAGTAAAAAAAAAATCCAGACAAAATTTTGGTACATTACAAAGTTAGAATGGCTCAATGCATGTTTTTGTTTGTTTGTTTTTGTTTTTTGTCATAACTACTTCATAGTGTCATTGTAATACAACTTCTTCATAAGAAAGTGGGTTAATATAAGCAACATTACATTCAGAGTAGCCTTATTATTTCTTCTCTTTTGATGTAAGTCACAGAGATGAACATATATATTTTCTTTAAATTAAAGTGTAATCACAAGACTTAAAGATGCTTATATTTTCTCACCCTATCCTTTTAATATACTAATAGTTGAAACATAATCTATTATGAGTTTTTGTAATTTAGTGGGTATAGTTTTTAAAAACATCATACCTTACCTTAAATTGATGAAATATTACAAACTGTTATTATTGCTAGTACAATTACCTCTTTGACTTTAATTTTATTTAGTGCAGAATCCAATTTTCTTTGGATTTTCCAACATTAGAGTATGGCAATGTTTTATGGTCACATATGGTCTAATAGAGTATATTTATGATTTAAAAAGTGCAAAAATAAATTACAAAGAATGTGTTATGTCCTCCAAGAAAATACATCCACAGTTGAGACAACACTAAGTGATATATTGAAAAAACAATGAAAATACTTAGGTATCTTTGATTGCAGTTTGAGCAAATGTGAAGAGTGTGAGCTCAAACCATATTTTTGACAAAAACATTATCTATGCATTAGAAAGATGAAGAATTGTACATAAATAAATATCAGTCTTTATAATAAAATCCATTATTTAGTTAAAATTTTTAGTATCTGAAAATCTATTGCTGAAATTAAAGCCAAATAGGAAAATTATCTGCTCCTTATAAACATTTTAGTTTTTTAAAATATATATCTGAAGACTAAACATAAATTTAAACATTTGATAGTTACATTTATGAAAGAATGACTATATTTGTGTATGTGAACTATTTTGGTATTACAGAGTCAATCAAGCAAATTTTCTAAATGATTTTTAACTTAAATTTGCTATAACATCTTTATGTATTTATGTCAGTATTTCACTAATAGTCACTCTAAGTCAACCCATACCAATGCACTGTTTCTATTTGGTGTTCTGCTTGGTTGTTAGTGTATTTGATTTGTGTATTGTATTCCTTAACCTGGAAACACTTGGGGAAGAATTTTCTAGTTAGAGTGGTTGTCCCTATTGTTCATTTGGTTCTGTTTTCTAATTCTCTGAGTGCTGGGAGGAGGTAGTTAAACCCACTCTTGGAATTGCACATGAAGTTGAAGTTGCAATTATAAATGCCCAGTGTAATCCACAAAGCATTTTCCTCAATGTTCAACTCTTACTACTTCTATACCACCAAATTTTCAGGCTACTATGATAAAACTATGACTCTCATCATTTATGCTCTCCATTTCCTAGCTAAGCTTTATAATTAGTTACTATTGTGTTGATATTATACAGTGCATTTGCACCTTAATAGACTGTTATAAAAAGTTTTATTTGTACAAACTGTTTTTCTCTAATAGATAATTTGAAATTTTGAGTAGTAGGGCTGGAGGGATTGTTAGTGGTTAAGAGCACCTCCAGTTCTTAAAAGACCCAAGTTTGTTTCCCAACACCCATGATGAGTAGCTTAAAACCACCTTCAACTCCAGCTCCATGGAAACCAAAACCTTCTCTGGCATCCACAAGCAACAGGGCACACTTGTACATATGAGTATATATATGAACATATGTATACATAAATAAAAACAAAACACATCTTCAAGGAAATGATTTGAGTGCTATGATTTCATGTAATTCTACCTAACATATTGTTCTTATAGAATTTTAAAATATCCTCAAAACAATTTTCCTCAAAATATTTGGTGAATGTATTCAAAATTAGAGAAATTTCATCTGTAATTAATAATAGATTCACCTATAAAAACCAACTTTATGAAACTATGACGCTTTTCCAAAATGCATTAGAAGTTCCAGATGGTTCCATGGTCAGGAAGACAGAATGTAATGTCCTATAATGTACTTTGCAAACTACTTACGGAATTTACATGAGGAAATGATGCCTTCTCTGTTTTCTTTTCTTATACTGTTATATCTAATTAGTCACCAGAAAATACTATAGACAAATGGGACTTTCCAAAACATGTACCAGATTCAGTAATAAGAAATTTTTTGAAATATTTTTGAAATATAAAACTCCAAATAATGGTTGTGGTCCATAATGGAACCTTCATTTTCCTCCCTATAAAAATACATTGTAGTATATACCATTGTTTTCTATGAACACTGTCAAGGCTTACAATAAATCCCCAAACCTTTCTTAGCATCTCTATTACTATATTACAACATACCCAGCATTTAAAGAATTGGAAACTCTCCTGGATAAAACCAAATCACCAACACTTCCTCTTGACCTTGACCACTGAGTCTATTCATCTCTTTGTTGGGTGTTGAATTGAGTTCCCTGATCTGATTGCCACAGTGCTCACCCACCAAACATATGGAGACGCATTTCCTCAGTTTTTATGTTTTAAACTCTTCAGAGAGGAAATCATTGTTCATCTTAACAAAACACCACTTATCACATTCTGACCTTGTAAGCATTTAATGATTTCTTCCCCGTATTGAATGTTGTCTTTATGGGAACAAGGTATGCCTCTATTTGAAAAATCCATGGTAGCCTACATTCAGAATTCTTGTGAATTAGAAACATTGAACTTAAAATGTTGGTTTCTCATGGCCTGTAAACAATAACTGTAAATGTAGAACCCCACAGTGATTGTCAATCAAAATATACCCCTTGAAAATATGCAATTCTTTATTGGCATGACATGAGTATACACATTCACTGTGATCTTAATTGCTTACATTAATTGATCATTATCTTTAAATATATACGTGACTTAAATGTTATGAGGTTAATTTGAAGTGGAGTCTTCAAACTTTGTGTGTGTGTGGGGGGGTTAATATGTAAGTATTATAAAGCAAATGAAAATAAGGGGTATGGATTTCAAACTTTTACTCATACCATGTCAGAAGAGAAAAATTAGGAAGAAAAGTTTAGGAACAGGCTTTAACAGATGTTCATATATGGTTCAGAGGAAAAGGAAATTCTTTCCTACAGCTCAGATGCTTATTTTGAAGTCATCAGAATGTCTTACAGACAGCTTGGCTGTTATCCCACATCCACTGTTGGTAGTTTGGTATGAAGGACACCATCTGTGCAACATGGAAGTCTCTTATGAAAATGGACTGATAATTATATTTCATGCAGGTGCTGTTAAAGTGAAATCAGGTGTCAAACTTACAATTGCCTAAATGACTGTGGTATGTTGAGAAAGAGTGGTTGGCCATATTATGAAATGGGATTTAAGCATAACATTCAAGTCTTCGGGTGCTGCAAAGGTCAAACTGCTTAGCAAAGCTGTAAAATTCTCAAACTCCCTCTACCATCAACAGTAAAAGAAAGCTTCACTTTGAATCACGGATATAGGCCAGATCAAAGTTATTACATTTCCTAGCTAAAATAACTTTCCAATTACATCACTTTCCCCTGAAAGTTCAGAAAGGAGCAGTGCATTGAAAACTCTGATGCTTTAACCCCTCATAAAAAGAATTACTTTATAAAATAATCAAAATTAGTTTTCTGAAGGTATTATAAGAACTCATTATTTCAGAACTCAGTGGTGGTTTATCTTTGCAGGACAACAGTGTCTACTTTCATTATTTCACAACTCAGTGGTGTTATCTCCATATAGGACAATAACAGTATACACTTTCATTTGACTTATAAGAACTCTTATAAGTCTTCTTGATTTGCATATAGATGCTATTCCTAGATTAAAATCTTCACTATTACCTATGAGTCTTCCTTTTCTTGTTGCTTATCAGTGATGACCTATGAACTTTTGACACTTCAGTCAATACATTATGCCATTTAGCCCTCAGCACAGGTTCTTAAGTTAAGTTTCAATATTCTACTGCTTTCTGAACCCATGTATCAAAGTCCACATTACTCCAAATAAAAGCATAGTCATGCCTATCAAATATCTCACTGGATGTGCCTTGAGCATATATGAGACCTCAGTAACACACTTCCTTTAGTAAGATCACACCTACTTCATTAAGGTCAGACCTCCTAATGGTGCCATTCCCTTGAGGGGCCATTTTCTTTCAAACCACCACACATAGCAAACAATTATATATTTGTATACTACTTGATCAAAGCCAAAAGTATAGCTATTGTTGCCAAGGTGGGAGGAACAAGAAGAAGCGTAAAGGTGTCTCTTTCATTATACATCTATTGATGGTAAACTTAGGAACTTGAATCAAGATGCTTCTTTGTTCTTAAGGCTTATTTTTAATTAACATGGAGTATATTTATGAAAGGAATATTCAGGCAGAAGTTTCTGTCCCTACTGTCTTATCTCAAGTAACCACTCAGTGTAGCAATGTCTTGCCTGTGAACCTGTAATGGTGGCCACATCTCTTTGGGTGTGGCTTCAGGTGGACAGAAGCAGAAAGAGGGAAGCATAAGGTGTGGTCTCACTCATGTGTTCTCATTCTCTTGGGTCAGTTGATCCAATAGGAAGGGTAGAGAAGCATTCCTATGGTTCTTTATTATCTGTGTAAGTGTTGGCCTAATGAAATCTCCTTCAACTCAGAATCTTAATATTAAATACAAATGCTAGTTCAGTAGCTCAGGTTTGTTAGTACCTAACTCTTACATTTAAATTAATCCATATTTCTTACCTATGCTTTGCCACCTGGCTTGGTACTTTTTCTCAGTAGAGTTTGTTCATCTTGTTTCTCCCTGCTTCTGCTTACTACTCCTCAATCTCCACTCTTCTACCCAGCACTTTGTTTGGCTCTCCTGCCTAAGCATATTCTGTTCAGCTATTGGGCAGACAGCTTCTTTATTAAATCAATCACAGCAACAAATCTTTACAGTGTTCAAAGGGATTATTCCACATTGGGAATTTGTGATATTTCCATACACTTATGATTTTGTGCATAGATTGTGCAAAACTCAGGTAACTCACTTATCTGGAATAATCAAGCATGTCTGCCACATCACATATTTATCATGTCTCTCACCTTCTTCAACTACTTTGAAATACATGACACAATACGCTAACAGCAATCTCTCTGTTGGGCAAGGAAACACTGAAACTTACTCCTTCTAGCTATGACTTTGTGACATCTTACCAAAATTTTCTATACTCCTCTGAAAAAACACTAAGACCTACCTTGGAATCCAGGAATCTCACTACTATGCAGCATCAAAGGAATGAGATAGAAAGAACAGCACAGAGAAAGGAAAAGTCAGTTTCTTGCTCATGTCTTTCTTCATATCACATGAGCGAAGCACAATTCCATGAAAACACATACCTCACTAGACATCCATCACTTCAGGCCTCTCACAACAAGATAAGCTGATATTTTCCAAATTAACATACTAAGAAGCAAATAGTTTAAAATACACAGCTCACTCTGTGTATTAATGACTATGATATTGGTCATAAACTAGGAATGTAAGCAATGAAAACTTACATTACCTATTTCATACTAGGCTGTATGTAGTATTTACCTATAATGTTTTCCAATGCTTACAAACATTGCTTTGTATCTTGAAATTTGTTCCATTTTAATTCTGAAACTTCTCTATGAATTTCAGGATAGAAGTTACAAAATGCTAATTGCACAGAGAAAGTAGGTTAAATGGATGGCCTGTTAATATCACACTAAATTTCAGGATTTTGGATTTGTTTAGTGCATCTTAACGTTGTTCTCCTACTATAATACTTTTATTAACAATTTGGGAATTACATGCATGCACCCTTCCCATTCCTTCCAGTCTGCCTTTCCCCTCAAAAAAAAATATACACCAAGTCCAATTTGTGTTGCCTATATACTCATGGCAGCATGACCAAACTTCCAGTGGTTAGCTCCTTAAAGAAAATTGAGTCTTTAAGCATTTCCTTCTAGAAGCCACCAACCATGAAAAGCTACACTTCAGCATCTTTATCATATTTTTATAAGACTCTGTTCAATAGATTCATGTATAGACTGGACTGCTTTTTTTTTTTCAGTTTGTGGCTGTTAATGCCTCCCATTCTCACTTATGAGTCTCCATCCTTGGTGCCCTTGCAAAAGAAGCAACTTAACTTTTGAGAACGAATTTCATCTATCGTGTATGTTTATAGTGAGTGATTCTGTAGCAAAACCCTGTAATACATTTTTAGCTAACATGGCTTCAAAGCATAAAATTCTATCAGACTTCCTGGGAAAACAATGTTGCATTATACACAATACCCATACATAGATGACAACTTTTATGAAGTCACAGGCATTTTCTCCCACCTAGATCAAATTATGTGGTTATCTGTCTAGGGAATTTAATGGCTTGTTATATATGTTGCTTGAGTTCCTTATCATTTAATTGTGTTACTGATTTATATTTAATATCTTCTCATAGAAAAAAATCAGATTGATTTGTTAGAAATCAGAATCCCTGGGATCTGGTTTTCAACCCTTATATAATAGAAACAATTTTACCCACACTTCTGCCTGAGTGTATGGTTCAGGGGCCTCCTTGCAAGGAACAGGCTTTTTCACATTTCAGAGTAGCTTTAGAAAAGACAATTCTGAATTTAAATATGGTTCTTCTTCTTGAGTTAAGGAGGTAATACCATGCCTAAGTACTGCCTCTCAAAGGGATAGGTTTAGTATAAACATTTAAAACTACTTTACTTTCATGGTCATCAGTAGGTCCATAATAAATATTCCCTTTAGAGTCTCCCTATTTCTAGTTCCTAATGAAACATCATCTCTATTCACACCACATGATACATACTGGAAATAACTGACAAAAGAGAATGATTAAGTCAGGTTCCACTGACATAGTTACACTCTGTCCCTTTCAGTTTTCTATAAACTATATTCACATAAGTGGCTATGAAGGCTTTGTGTCTATTCAAACACTAGCATCATAGATCCTGTTCATCCAAGTAACTGAAAGAAAAAAAAAAGCTAAGATAGAAAAAATGAAAACAGAGTGTTGCTAAACAAATTACTAACAAGATGCTGAGGTGCTGGCTTAATGTAGGTCACAGATTTCAGATCTCTTGTGAGGCACAGGGAGCCCCAGATACTTTGAAGTTAGTTTGGAGCAAACAATACATATGTATAACCTAACAGATGTAACCAGTGTCTCTTTGTGGTTGACCCTGTGCTTCAAGCTTCTTATTAGACTTTTTCTTTTACTTAGAGTTGTGTGTGTGTGTGTGTGTGTGTGTGTGTGTGTGTGTGTGTGGATTAAAAATAATCTTATTTTACATGTCAATCCCAGTTCCCTCACCCTCCCATCCTCCCATCCCCCGGACTGCCCCCCACAGTCCCACTCCCTATGGACTTCCCAGGAAGGGTGAGGCTTTCCAGCAGAGATCATCACAGTCTGTCACATCATTTGGGGGAGGGCCTAGGCTGTGCATCTAGTCTGAGAGAGTAATCCTCCATGGGGGAAATGGGCTCCCAAATTCCATTCCTGTACTAGGAATAAAGATTGGTTCCTCTGCAAGAGGTCCCATACTGAGCAGGCCTCCTAACTGTCATCCATGTTCAGGGGGACTGGTTTGATGCAATGCTTGTTCCCCAGTTGTCTGGCTAGGGTCCATGAGCTCCTACTTGCTCTTACTTGGAGTTTTGAACCATATTTACAAGCATTAGAAAAAAAATGTCCTACCATATTGTTTGATGTAGACTTGCAATGACCTTATTTTCCTTTGTTTTATTATATTTTGATCACTTTATTTAAATAATTTTCTGCAATTAATAGGCAAAAAAATCAATATCTCTATCACACACACACATGATTTTAGTCTATTTTACATTTATCTAAATTTATCTTTTTAATTGTTTTGCTTTGTTTTGTTTTGCTTTTTGTTTTGATTTGCTTTGTTTTCCATGTTTCCCCATGTAGCCCTGGCTATCTAGGAACTCACAACGGTTTGCCTGCCTCTGCCACCCAAGTGCTGGAATTAAACGTGGGCACCACCACAGCCTGGACAATTTTATCTCTTAATTCTGAAACAGCTCCTTGAATTTGACATTGTGACACTTAGACTTGACTCCTTTCCATACTGACCTAGGAAGGCAAGCCTGGCAAATGCGTACATGCATGAGCTTGTACATGGCAGTATCTCTCCAAGTCCTCCACGACCTTGACAGTGCGATACATCTGAAAGAGAACAACTTCTACCAATCACAAATTACCAACAGTAAATCCTCTACCCTAAACACAGGTTAAAGTGAGAAGTGTGTAGACATTTCCTCACAGGCTCTCTATTGTTTTTCTGTTTCTAACTCTTGCCTACAGAAAAAATCTATTGCAAATGATCATTTTCCTCCTCAAATTGGGGAACAGAAAATGAGAATATAAATTGCCATTTTCTTTCCTTCATTTTCCTTCTAATTTTCTTTCTTTTCTCTTTTAAGCAAGGTATTCCCAAGAATAAGTGGGGATCTCTAAGAGAAACATCAACCTGTTTCCTTAAGTAGAGAAATCATGAAAAGAAAAGGTACTAACTTGAATAGATAGCATAGGAAGGCACTAAAGCACAACTCATTCAAACTTTAGTTTCACTAGATGTACAAAATCCTCAATAATAAAAGGCACTATTTTATTCCATGTATTTCCATTTATAATTTTCACTTCCTTTCTCTCTCCTTTGCCTCCCTCCCTCCTTCTCTCTTTCCCTCCTCTGCTTTCTTAAAAATAACTGACCCCATTTTTGAATGAGAAAGTGTATACAAACCCTATGGTGGATTTGAAGTTATTTATCCCCACATTTAGAAATATTTTTTTCTTTTCACTTCTCTTTCTAACTAGTTTCATGCTTAAATTCCTACTACCTGGTTATGAAATGAATCATAGCTCACCTTTCTTATTAGCTATTTTTATGAAGTACATACAAATCTGGTTTTTTGTAACATCAGATATTTCCAGACTTACATGTCCCTTTCTGTAGAAATTGCTTACTAAGAATGTATCTCTTTTATGGCCAAACATTTCATTAAATATTTGTATATAACTTTGTTTTCACATATTGGGAATTTGAAAATAAAATGTTATATATGTACGATTAGTGCATATATGTGTGTGGCTATTTCTGCATGTGGATTAAAGGCCAGAGGGCATCCTGAGTTTTATGTACTGACCTTGCAGTTTCTTCATAATGGGCTATGTTATCTGCCATTGTGCATGCCAAACTAGCTAGCCCACAGACTTTTGGCCCTCGACTATCCCTCCCACCCATCTCAAAATAACAACACTGCTTTGACAGATGTGCTCAACTACACCCAGCTTCAGAACAGCATCCTTTCATGGCAAACACTTTTGCATATGTCTTTCTTCACTGCTTTAAGCATCTCTATATAATTCAAAATGCAGCCGTATGTATATTTCACATTAGTAAATTTTCTACTATTCATGTAACATATTTTTAGATCAAAATCATACTGGCATGATACATTATAACTAAAGGCCTAATCTGTCTACGAATTTTGATAGGAAAATTATTTCACCTTATTTCTATTTAAATTAGCATACTGTATTAGGGTCTCAACCTCAGTTATCTCCTGTTCTTCCCTGAAGCTTCAGATATTGGAGTGGCATTCTTTTAGTCCACATTGCAACATTACACATAGATTATAAATTTGCTCTAGTATTAAACTGTTAGAGCTCCCAGTCTTTTTTTTTTTTTTTTTTTTTTTTTTTGGTGCATCTCATGAACTTTCTCCTAATGATTCATTAAGCTTTATTGTTTCTCCCTTGCTGTGTAGGGGGTGAAAGGAAGTCCTGATTCTGCTGTGAGAAAGTTCACTGGAATGACCTGACAATTGGAAATTAGAAGAAAATGCATAAATGTGCTAATGAAAAAATAAGAGAAAATCCATTGTATAGGAAAAAGAATCTTACAAGGGTATGACTATTCCTTGGCTCAGTGTAATTCAGAAGCCTATATAGTCCTGTCCTATGCATAGATGTGCACTGGGGAAAGTTTGGGAATATTAACTAATTTCATAGGATGGGACTCATTGTAGTCAGTGGCCATCTAAGGAAGCAGGACAAAGGCTACTGGAAACACACAGCAGATACTGGATGTCAATTATTCCCCAGGAGGACAATGCTGTGTGATGCAGTTGTCAAGCTATGATGAGAGATGTCACCTGAGGGGAAAGGATTACAGGAAACATTTCCTTATTGGGCCTGGACTCCTAGCAGATAAACCAACAGTGCTGAAGGCCTCTTCCTGCCCTTGGAAAACAGAACCAAAACAGTGTGGGACTTATAACAACAGTTTCTCAATCTTCTCATTCCTTTTAGAACAAATTAGTCAGCATATCATATCAAAAGTATAAATCAATAAGGAAACAAACAACGAAACCCGCACCATGTTTATGGAGAATGTTGTCTGAGACACAATGGCAATTGAGGTCTCTCAGACATGCATCTTTTCTGGGAGAAGCTGCCTGTGCAAGACCTTTACAGAGTTGTGTGAGGGAGCTGTGGAAGGGTCAGGCCTCCAGTGGGAGAAACAATCTGAGCAACAGAACTGAATCTGAACTGAATCTTAATGTCTTTCACCACTTTTCCTGAAAGTGATTATGAGTCATTAAAGAAACTGATTATCCATGTTAACCATATGACTCTTCTCCCAAAGCCCTTGTGGAATCCCACAGTGAAAAGAGTTTCAACTTCCCAGTCTTCTCACTAATTCTTTAACTTTATCAGCAAAGATGCCTTTACAATTTCAATACAAAATGTCCCTGGGAGACTCTTACGTTAAATTCTTGGTCCCCAGTAGAAGGCACTAATTTTTAGAAGTGGTAAAATTGAGTAGACTAGCCTATGAAAATTGATGTGTTACTGGGGGCACCCAAGACATTCCATGACAACTCTCTGCTTCCAATTGCTATTGTGTTAGGGGACTCTGCTACAGATTTTATGCCACGGTCATATATTTTATCAAGGGTCTAAAAGTAGCAACACAGTAAACTGAGAGGTTTAAAACCCCAAGTAAATAAATTACTCTGCCTTTAAGTTGTTTATTCCAGATCTTTAGTACATAGCTAAGAAGTAATTAAAACTGATACTGTGTTTGGATTTCCAGTATAGTTTCTTTCCACTAATACAAAAAAGGAATACATGTTTGTATTAAGTAGATAAAACTATTTTTTTAAAAAATCAGTTTCTAAGCAATTAATCATTCTAATTAATCATTTTTATCTACTGTCACTTCATATATGGTTTAGAACTAATTTACTACTTTTCTTTTTCCATAAAAGTGATTGAAATATAGTGAAAATAATTAAATGAATATGTTGAGATTTAAAAAGCTTCAAATATTACATTTCATATAGAAATAATTAACAATTAAATTAAGCCTTGCAAGCAACTAAAAACTGTCTCCAGTTATTTAGTTTTCAAGTATTACTGAAATATTTTATCAATCTTATAATTGAGATAGCAATGTTTTTCTCTAAAATCTCATGCTATTAGACATATATGTCTAGCAGTGATACTTCAGAAGCCTTAGGTTTCGAGTGGAATTGGAAATTTACACTGAAATTTTTAAAATGAGGTTTAGAAGTTTTATCTCACATATACATAGTTATATTTCCACTTTATTGTTATAATTGTGCTTATTCTTTGTGAACTGGGAAGAGTATACAACCACTGTGGCCACAGTATGTTTTAGACTTTTGCTGGTTCAAATGCATGGTAACAGGTGGTGAAGCACTCACACCATACCCATAGAAGCTACCAGTGATGGCAAATATAAAGCCAGGCCCAGACATATAAAAGCAATGTTTCCTAGACACTCTTCCTGCTATAGGACACATCTCTACCTGAAAAATAAAAAACAGAGACCCTTCTAACTTAAATACATCCCATACAAATGTCTACCTTAGATCTTTCTGCATTATGTCTTACTTAACTGGACCATTACTATCTTGCTAGACCCATAGGTTGTCCTCCTAAAGATAGACTGCCTCCGGCCTAACCTACTTGGCCTTTTTAAGGCTGTGAAGTGACAGTTCAATTAATATCCCATATGTGGATCCTGTTTCATCTTTGTTCTCGCTACCCTGATAGACACAGTTTACTATAGGATGACTAGTCAATTTTATCTTCTTCCACAAATAATTTAAGTTTCATTTAGAAAATTCTTAGTTAAACCAAGAGTTTAGGGAGTTTGGGAAGATTGCTCAGAGGTTAAGGCAATTAGTGCTTTTGCAGAGGGTTAGTTCAGTTCTCAGCACCCATGTGGTAATTCACAACCATCTTTAACTCCAGTTCCATAGGTCCATCTTCATTGTCTGGCCTCTGTGGATACTGTAGACATAGACTGTGTTTTTAGACAAAACATTGAAATAAAATAAAATAAAAACAAATACACCTTCAAAAATTTCTAAAGAGAATGAAGCTATCTGTAGTTCAGTATTAGTCTATTTGAAAATAACCATTTACAATTGTTCTTTATTTTGCTTATATTATTAAGAAAAAATACAGATATGCACTAAGCATATGTGAAGATATTTTCCTTCTCTCTTTACTGTGCTATACCTTATAGATAATCATTCTTGCATTTTAATCTATGAATTTACTTGTTTTTCTATTTTATATGGATGAAATCATATAGTAGATGATTTCTGTATCTGGCCTCATTCACTTAATATAATATTTTCAAGATCCATTTGTATGGTACTATGCACCAGAGTCTCATTCTTTATGGGTAATAATATGCTATTGCATATACAGGATGCAGTTTGTTTGATCTGTTAGCTGACATTATGACTGTTTCACAATGTGATTGTTGCAAATGATGCCACTGTAAGGATGTTTCTGGGATGGTTAAACTTGTATATTAGCTTGACTAGATTGAAAGATTCCTGGAGAACTGGCTCTATTGATGTGTCTGTGAGAACATTTCCAGAGAAGATTATCATGCTTGTTGTGAGTACATGATTAAGGCCTGTTTGCTAAACCTGGGGGCACCATCCCAGGTGCTTGAGGCAAATAGGGTAAGCAGAACATGGAGGAAATGCTGTGTGGCTCTTTTGGAGCTCATAATTTTTAAAATTTATTTTATCTTTTGATATTATAATATGTCATCTTTTCCCTCTCTTTCCTCTCTTTAAGCCCTTCCATTCTTTCTCCTTTTTTTCTTTCAAATGAATGGTGTCTTTGTTATTAATTGTACATACATACATACATACATACATACATACATACATACACACACACATACACACACACTTACACACACACACACACACACACACACACACACACACACAGACACACCCCTAAACATATGAAAACAATTTTCTCAGTCTGTGTAATGAGACCTGTATGTGTTCAGGACTAACCATTTTTTTTCTGCTATTGTCCTTTGGCATCAGACTCGTAAGACTTTTACTTTTCAATTCTAAGACTTGGACTACCAACCTTCTGCAGGGAAGTCAGAGAATTCCAATGTGCACAAGGGGTTGCTTCATTAGGTCAACAATTTCTTTTTCAGTGTGACTTTCTTAGGACTAGTCATGACATTTTAAACATCCAAATGACTTTTATGACTGCAATCTTCATTTCTATGCAAACAGCATCAGGGTTTGTGGTTTTTAGAGCCTCAAATTTACAAACCTTATAACACAGTAACTATTCTGGCTAATTCATTATTTTTATCTTTAATTTGTCTTACTTTGCTGATTTCCTCAAAATAAGATTTTAGAGTGTTATTTTGAAGAGTGTGGTTAAGGTTAAGAAAAAATTGAGTGAAAAAATAGAATGTTGCCTTGATATTTTCAATAAATGTATTTGACTTTCAACATTTGTAGCAAGAAAATACCCTTGTTTAATATCAGTTTCAACTTTGGTTTAATTTGACGCATTTGTATATTCATTTTGAACTAACTAGCTTGTGTTTAAAATGAAGGTACAGAATACCAGAAATGTGAATAGACAGGTTTCAAGTTATATCATGTAGGTGCTCAGAAACCAGCTTTTGTCTAGAAGAGTATATTTAGTGCATTGAAATGGTGCAAACCTAAATACAGATACTTACCAATGGAACTCTCAATAAAATCTTAAATGTGAGAGAATATCAAATTGGAGTACCTTTGTCAACTGGGTTAAGAAAAATTTGATGGTTAATCTTAATTGCTTGACAGTATTTATTATTGCCTAGAAATTAAATCTCTGGCTGCATCTGTGGAGTTCTTCGTTAGATTTATTGTGGTGGGTTGACAATCTCCTTGAAAAGTAAGTAATAACAATATACAGGCCAGGCAATTACTAGATCTGATTGACCTGTGGGCACATCTATAGGTTGTTGTCTTTATTGTTGGTTGATACAGGAAAGCCAACCCCGCTGTGGACAGTATGAGCCCTATAAGTAATTTTGAATTGCATATGAAAACTGAGTATAAGCTAGTCTGTGGACAAGTCACCAACCAGTATTCTTACTCTGTAGTATCTGGGAGCAACAAAGATTAGTAGAAACACCTTGTGTTGTTTTGGAAACACTTGGGGTTTCAATGGCCCTATCACTAATAGGGAGGTACCCTTTGACTGGCACTTAGATTTTGTTCATGCTCCTTTTGTTGCTTCTGCCACTACATTTGACTGTGGCTCTGTTTTATTTTTATTTTTTTTTAGCTTTATTTACACAGTATTTACAAGTTCTGTTAGAGTCGGTAAGATTTACTTTCCCAAATGATCCATTATGAAAAACATGCATAGAAGAGTTTCTCATTCTGAGAAAAGTGTGGCATAACTTGACACATATCACTTAAAACCTGGTTATTCTTGTTAAGACCTGGGCAAGGAACTTTGATATCAACATTGAAGAAAACTGTTTTAGAATTTCGGTTGTTGTTTTTCTAGGTACATTTCACTGATGTCCTGAATTCCAGAGATCTGTACCTTAAAATAAACAAACAACAACAAAAAAAACAATGAACAAATGTCACTTTTACAATCCATAGTTATGCAAACAATTGCAAAATTGTGGGTGAGGGGCCAACTCAAGGAAGCACAAAATTTTATTGAGGAAATAAACTATTTAAACCAGAGCCATGGATGTCCTTTATGTGGCCACATCACTCTAAGAGACAGGTCCTTGGTTCTGCTTTGTATATCAGGACAATGGAATTTCTCCAGGCAGGCAGGATTCTATGCCAGGTTTGCCTCAGTAAAATCTAGACAACAGGTCTTTCTATTTTAAGAATTCATAAGCCCTGCAGACAGGAATCATCCAAATGTCTCTGTTTTCAGAGTGTACAGTGTTCAGCTTCCTCTGCCTTCTTTTTTTTAATTTAGTGATTAGTCCTGGAAATCAATGAATTCTGTAAAAGTCATTTTCCTTTGTATCTCAGTTCATCCAAAATTTCTTGAGTTTTACAGTTGACTTAACAAGAAGCCTCTAATGTAATATACACTTGTAGCAGGAAATATAAAAAGCATACTCTTTAGAGTTTTGGTAGGAGTTAAAAATAAGTTAATTTTATATTATTGAATCAATACTTATATTCCAATAATATAATCAGAGATACAAAATTTAGAAAGAATACTCATTCATGTTGATTATGTACCAAAATTTAATGTTTATATTAATCACTGCTAATAATCTTTAGTTTCAGAAGTCTATACTTTATTCTTTGCTTATGAAATACAAATATTAATATTATGAAAATAGATTTTATACTAAAGAGGCAAAGGCAGGAGAATCTCTGAAAGTTTGGTCAGCCTGGTGTACAAAGCAGTTTCATGGAAGCCAAGTCTGTACAGGGAGCCTCTGACTGGAAAGACAAAAAAATAAAACAAACAAACAAAAAACAAAACAAAACAAAACAAAAAACAAAGGAAAATGTTTGCCATAGTCTCAGTTATTTAAGACTTGTTCCCTAGTTAGTGAGGCTGTGGATACAGACTGAAGTGATGAAACCTTGCTAAAGAAAGTACTGCACGACACTGGAAACAGAATTTGAGATTAAGACTTTATATAATGTCCCCTTCATCCTCTATGCTTCAGGCTTGTGGTTCAAGATGTGAGCTCTTGGGTGTGCCACCATGTCTCTGCCACCAGCTACCAAGCTCCCCTGTCATAATTAACTACTGTTCCCCTAGAAATATAGCTGAAATAAACTCCATCTTAGTCCTTAGATTTATTGTTGTGAAGAAACACCATGACCATGATAGCTCTTATAAAATGAAGCATTTAATTGGGATGGAGCACTCACAGCTCAGGGATTCAGTACATTATCATCATGGTGGGAAGCAAGGCAGCATGCAGGCAGAAATGGTGGGGGAAGCAACTGCTACATGTTAATATGCAGGCAGACAGCAGGAAGTAGTCTGAAACACTGGGTGGTATCTTGAGCATATATGAGGCCTAAAAGCCCACCTCCACAGTGACACACATTCCCCAACAAGACCCCATCTACATAAACAAGGCCCCACCTCCTAATAAATCCAACGCCTTTTGTGGGGGCATTTTCTTTAAAACACCAGTGTCTATTCCCTGGACTCAAATTCATATACTCATATCATAATGCAAAAAAAATACATTCAGTCCAACTTCAAAAGTCTTCATGGGCTATAACAATATCAAACTTTTTTTAAAAGTCTGCAGTTCAAATAATGTTCTGAGATTCATGTAATCTCTTAAATGAAATCCCCTGTAAAGTCAAAATAAAATAAAAACACATCATATGCTTCCAACTTATAATGGCACATGATATACATTACCATTCCAAACCACAGGGAAGGGAGGTCTTAAAGAGAATAGGGATAGAAGGAACATACTTAAACATAATAAAGGCAATATACAGTGACCCAATATTCAACATCACCAGAGAACTCTTACAAGTGATAAACACCTTGAGCAATGTAGCAGAATACAAGAATAACTCAAAAATAATCCGTAGCCCTCCTATATACAGACAATAAATGGGCTGAGAAAGGAATCAGAGAAACATCATCATTTACAGTAGCCACAAAGAACATAAAATATCTTGGGGTAACTCTAAACAAACAAAAGAAAGACCTGTATGACAAAAACTTTAACTCTATAAAGAAAGAAATTGGAGGAGACATCAGAAAATATGTCTCCCATGCTCTTGGATAAGCAGGATCAAGAGTAAAAATGACAATCTTACCGAAAGTAATCCACAATTCAATGCAATCCCCATCAAAATCCCAGCCCAATACTTGATAGACCTGGAAAGAACAATACTTAACTTCATATGGAAAATAAATAAATAAATAAAACAGGATGCTCCCCCCCAAAAAAAATCCTCTACAATAGTGGATCATCTAGAGGCATTGCATCCCTGACTTCAAGCTTTATTATAGAAATATAGTAATGAAAACAGATTGGAATAGGCATAAAAACCGACAGGTGGAACAATGGAATTAAATCAAAGCCTGATAATCAACCCATAAACCTATGAACACCAAATTTTTGATAAAGAAGCTATGGTATAACTGGCTGTATACATGTGAAAGCATGAAAATAAAACATATGTATCATCATGCACAAAACTCAAGTCCAAATGGACCAAAGACCTCAATAAATTTACCCACACTGAATCTCATAGAAGAGAAAGTGGGAAGTACCCTTGAATGCATAGGCACAGGAGACCACTTCCTAAATACAATACCAGTGGAACATCTGAGATCAACAATTAATCTCAGAAGATTATTTGAACTGTAGACTTTTAAAAAAGAGATGTGGGTCCCTGTCACCAGGCCTTGGCTACAGGTGAGTTTGGGTCTAATCCCTCTGGGGCAGCAGATTCTCCCCTACACCGTCCCGGGAAATCCCTGGGTGGGTCCTGGATCTTCCTGCCCCTGCGTCCTGCCCCACCATGAGTGCTCTTGGAGCTCCGTTATACCCCCCACCCACCCCCACCGAGAGCCTGCCCTCCCCCTATACTCTTCCCTACCTTGCCCACTGTCCTACCACTCTGGTTGAGCAGTGAGCCAGAGGATGGAGCCAACAATCCAGCCACCTTCGGGGAAATTCCTGGAGCCTATCTGAGCACAATAGACCAGCCTATCCACGTGGGACCACCCGTAATATCCACCTGCCTGGTCTCTGACCCTACCACCTGTCTTCTACTGGATTTCTGGGCACCTCCCAGAAATCCCTCTATCTCTGCTGGTCCCCCTGAGTTCCTGCGGACTGGATCCTTGATCCCCATCGCAGGACCTCTGCTAAAGAGGCACTACTCAGTTGGAGAGTGCCAGCTAGACCTGCCTACCAGTGCTGAAACATCCTAAGTATCAGCCCAGCCTTTGTCCCCCAACACCAGACCTTGGCTAGAGGCCTTGGCTAGAGCTAGACCAGACAGTCCATGAGGAAACATCCTGAGGGCTAGCCTCTGCCAAAGAGACCTCAGCTCTCCTCTGATGGAGCCTGAGCTTTGACTCCCATCGTCGGGTCCCTGTCCATGGAGAGACCTCGTAGAGAGCTTGGACCACCCAGAACTACAGACATCGAACCTCTGACCCACCTAAATCTATAGAGAGAGGAAGAAACCCCACCAACAACTACTGGAAGAATCTATGGAAAGATGGAAATACAAGAAAACACCTAACATCAGAAAAACAAGCATAACACCATCAGAATCTAGGGAAGCTACACGAACTAGACCCAAACATAACAAAGCAAATGAATCAGAAAAGAACGACCTAAAAATTATCATCATAAAAATGATAGAGGCCCTTAAATAAGATGTGAAAAAGTACCTTAAAGAAGTGGAAGATAAAACAAACAAAAAAAATTGGAAGAAATGAATAAAATTCTTAAAGAAAGTATAGAAAACCAAGAAAAAACAATTAAACAGGTCCAAGATTTGAAAACGAAAACGAACAATAAAGAAAACACAAACCGAAGGTATGTTAGAAATAGAAAAACTGGGCAAATGATCAGGAACTTCAGACACAAGCATAACCAACAGAATTCAAGAGATGGAAGAGAGAATCTCAGGCGCTGAAGATAAACTAGAGGAAATAGATGCATCGACCAAAGAAAATCATAAATCTAACAAATCCTTAACATAAGACATCAGGAAATGTGGAACACTGTGCAAAGGCCAAACCTAAGAATAATAGGCATAGAGGAAGGTGAGGAAGCCCAGCTCAAAGGTGCCGAAATCATATTCAACAAAATCATCAAGGAAAACTTTCCCAATCTGAAGAAGGACATGCCCATGAAAATACAAGAAGCATACCGAACACCAAATAGACTGGACCAAAGAAAAAAGACCCCTTGACATATAATAATCAAAACTTCTAACATACAAAATAAAGAAAGAATATTAAGAGCAGTGAAAGAAAACGACAGGTAACATATAAAGGCAGACCTATCAAAATTACACTTGACTTCTCCATGGAAACCCTCAAGTCCAGAAGCTCCTGGATAGATGTTCTACAAGTACTAAGAGTCCGCGGATGGCAGCCCAGGCTACTATACCCAGCAAAACTCTCAGTCACTATAGATGGAGAAAACAAGATATTAAATGACAAAGCCAGATTTTCACAATATGAATCTACAAATCAAGCCCTACAGAAAGCTTTGGAAGGAAAACTCCAACCCAAGGAAGGTTACTATGCTCACAAAGATATAGGCAACAGATAAGCCCACTTCACCAGAAACCAAGAGTAAATAAGGACAAATAAATTCCCAATACTGCTGCCAAAAGCAAATCTAAAACAAACAAACATTAACACTAAATGGGCCTTACTCTCCCTCAACATTAATGGTCTAATCTCACCTATAAAAAGGCACAGGCTAACAGAATGGATACGAAGACAGAATTCATCCTTCTGCTGCATACAAGAAATACACCAAAGCTACAAAGATAGACATTACCTCAGGGTAAAGGGCTGGGAAAAGATCTTCAAATCAAATGGACCCAACAAGTAAGCAGGTGTGGCTATGCTAATATCTAACAAGTTAGACTTCAAACAAAAATTAATCAAAGGAGATGAATATGGTCATTTCTATTCATCACAGGAGAAATCCATCAACAAAAAGTCTCGATTCTGAACATCCAAATACATAGGCACCCACATTTGTAAAAGAAACACTACTAAAATTCAAAGCTCACTGTTACTGCAGACTTTTCCTTCCTGCTGGCTCCATCCCACCTGCCGCCAGTCTGGGTCCACAGCCCCACCAGCCCCAAATAACATTCTGAGACCCTGTATTTGATAGAATCCTGTTGGCCAGTTACCATTATTGTTTATGGGCTAGCTCTGTCTTAATTATTAACCCATTTCTACTTATCTAAGTATTTCCACGTGGTCATCTTATCAGGGGGCCACGGCTGGCATCTTCCTTCCTCCCTGTCTACAACTTGACCCTAACTACTTCCTCTCTCCTCCTCCTGGTCTCCTAGCCCTGCCTATCTTGTTTCCTATTGGCCACAGTGCTTTATTAACAAGTATGAGAAACATATATACAGAATAACATCTCCCATCATCTCCTCTTTTCTGTCTAAAATAAAAAGAAGGGTTTAAACCTTAACATAGTAAAATAGATCACACAACAATTATCAAATAAGAATCAGAGTTAACAATATTTAGTCCATTAACATTTTGTAAGACTTAAAGGAAATATCTATCCTATCTTTGTGAGTCTAAAGTCCTATATGTAACTTATCTTTAATCCTAACTAAGAAAAACTATAACCATAACTATCTGTCTTCAATTCCTTCAAAGACCACAGAAGGATAATATATAAACTCTAGAAATGACAGAGACAATTCATTGCCTGGTCAGTCACCCGAAGTTCTTCTGTAATGTTCCATCTTCAGCCCATAGGCCATAATGTGTCTCCAGACTCCTCAACAAAGCAGGAAACTTTAAACTGTCCACAAACTGTAATGGCAAATTTGTCAGTCATTTTTCTCTGTGTCCTGTAGACTGTCTGGCTGTCTGGCAGCCTCTTCCATGAAGCAGGAATCCTGTAGCAATGTCCATCTTGAATCAGCAGTCACCTTTTTGTGGGTCCCGCATGTCCAGTTTCTACAACATAAAGTCAAACAGTCCAGAAGAGCAGTACCTTGCCCAAATGGCTAGTCTTGACATATTAGAAGCAAACTCCAAAACACGTTTCTTCGATGTCCATCTTCCTTTCTGACACAGGTGGTGTCACCAGCAGCAGTTGTGCCACACTGTCAAGAAAATACCTAAACCATTTTAAATGCCATATTCTGTAGGTCTTTGAAAGGTTTGAAGAATGCCTATTCATCTCAAATACATCTCTCATATCTAGAAATCCTAACTAACTTAACTCCAAGTTTTAACTATCATAGGTAACTCTATAATCTGTACTAAATTATACATTACATTTCTAAATGAGCTATATAAACACAATACCTAAAAAAGAGGAAAAATATACATATCACAAAATTAACCTTAAATTGTATCAATAAAAGAAAATCCATTTCAAAGCAAAGTATTCATATCTATACCATAATTCCCTTTTTACCTTTAAAAAGATTGCTTGTGGCTATAGCCATTTATAACCAAGTCCATATAAATGAAAACAAACATTTATAAACAATATTTGGGAATTTGGGCGTCGTTCTTTCCAAACTACTTCCTGCGGGTAGTGGGCGCTGTCATGGGGGTCCAAAGAAGATGCAGAAATCTTGGCTGTAGACATTGATTCAGGGGGGTCTTGCTTGATCAAACCATATAAGTTTGGAAAGAATCCACAGCTTTCCATTTTCTGTGGAGACAAAAATAGAAATCCTTTTCCCAAGTAACTTGTCCTTAGGCTTAAATTTTGGAGTCAAAGCACTTTTAAAATATATAAATTGAATTAATCCAGCAGCATTTCTTTTATTAGTAGTTGTTATTTTCTCAGCAATCAAATAATTTAAAGACAACAGAATCAAGTATAGTATCCAAAATTTCTCTGTGTTTTCCATCTTTATGTGGCTTTTTTATTATTCTATTTATTCTACTTCTATTTTTACATATTTTGAGACAGGGTTTCTCTGTGTAATTTTTTATCTGTCTTGGAATTTCCTTTGTATACCAGGTTTATTTTGAAATCATAGAGATCTGCTTGCTTCTCTCTCCCTAGTGCTGGGATTAATGGGGAGTGCCATCATATCCATCCATTCTATTTTCTTTTTTTAAACCATTGTATCCTGTTTCTTTTTCTCTCCCAAGCCAGCATAGGTTTTTCTTAAAACACAGTATAAACCTTCATTGTAGCTCTCATACACACCAATGAATTGTTAGCAGAGCTCTTTAAAAGTAAGGCGGTTTTTTGCAGCTTATGCTAATTTTGGAAACCTCCCTTAGAGGAGCTGCACAACTCTCTGTCTACAGCAAAACAAATTCAACCAAGAAAATGCTGCTACTAAGAAGTCTTGCTAGTCTCTGTTCCCTTGTTTCTAAAAACATTTTATAAGGTTTTGTTAAGTTTTAAGTGAAAGTTCTCAATCCCAGTTCTGACACCATTATGTTACTGCAGGCTTTTCCTTCCTGCAGGCTCCATCCCGCCTGCTGCCAGTCTGGGCCCACAGCTCACATAAAACATCACACACTTATAGTGGGAGACTTTCAACACACCACTCTCACCACTAGACAGGACCACCAATCAGAAACTCAAAAAAGAAACAAAAGAACTAACAGAAGTTATGTCTCAACTGTGTTTAACGGACATCTATAGAACATTCCATCCAAACACAAAAGAATATACCTTCTTCTCTGCTCCACATGGAAACTTTTCTAAAATTGACCACATGCTAGGTGGCATAACAAACATCAACATATACAAAAGAATTGGAATGGTCCCCTCTATCTTATCAGACCACCATGCTTTAAAATTGGAATTCAACAACAACACAAATTGCAGAAACCCTACAAACTCATGGAAACTGAACAATGGGCAATTGCACCACCCCTTGGTCAAAGAAGAAATACAGAAAGAAATTAAAGACTTCCTAAAATTCAACAAGAATGAAGACAAGACATATCCGAAGTTATGGGACACCTTGAAAGCAGTGTTACCAGGGAAGTTCATTGCACTGATGCCATGTGAAGAAAACAGAGGATAGTCACATTAGAGAATTAACAGTGCAATGGAAAGCCTTAGAACAAAAAGAAACAAATTTACCCTGAAGGAGTATACTCCAGGAAATAATAAATTTGAGGGCTGAAATAAATAAAATAGAAACCAGGAAAACAATACAAAAAATCAATGCAACAAAGAGTTGGTTGTTTGAGAAAACCAACAAGATAGACAAGCCTTTATACAAACTAATGAAAAAGCAGAGACAGAGATCATCAAATTAACAAAAATCAGAAATGAATAGGGGGACATAGAAACAGACAGAGAGAAAAATCCAAACAACTTTCAGGTCATACTTTGAAAACCTGTACTCTACAAAATTTGAAAATTCAAAGGAAATGGACAAATTTCTGGATAACTATCACTTACCAAAATTAAACCAAGAACAGGCAAACAACTTAAATAGACCTATAACCCCCAATGAAATAGAAGCAGTCATCAAATGCCTTCCAACCAAAAAAAGCCCAGGGCCAGATGGCTTCAGTGCAGAATTCTATCAGAAATTTAAGGAAGAGCTAATTCCAATACTCCTCAAATTGTTCCACACAATATAGATAGAAGGCACATTACCAAACTCTACGAGGCCACAATTACCTTGGTACCCAAGCCTCACAAAGATACAACCAAGAAAGAAAACTACAGACCAATATCCCTGATGAACACCGATGCAAAAATACTCAATAAAATACTGGCAAACCGAATCCAAGAATACATCAGAGAAATCATCCACCATGACAAAATAGGCTTCATCCCTGGGTTGCAAGGATGGATTAGCATACAAAAATCTATCAACATGATCCACCATATAAACAAACTGAAAAAGAAAAACCATATGATCATCTCCCTAAATGCTGAAAAAGCCTTTGACAAAAGAGATCAAGGATAACAGGAATATACCTAAACATAATAAGAGCAATATGCAGTAAACCAACAGCCAACATCAAACTGAATGGAGAGAAGCTTAAGGCGATTCCTCTAAAATCAGATACAAGACAAGGCTGTCCTCTCTCTTCATATCTCTTCAATATTGTACTTGAAGTTCTAGCTAAAGCTATAAGACAACAAAAGGATATCAAGTAGATCCAAATTGGAAAGGAAGAAGTCAAACTGTCTCTATTTGCAGATGATATGATAGTTTACTTTAGCGACCCAATAAACTCTACCAGGGAACTCCTACAGCTGATAAACACCTTCAGCAAAGCAGCAGGATACAAGATAAACTCAAAAAAATCAGTAGCCCTACTTTATTCAGACGACAAAGAGGCTGAGAAAGAAATCAGAGAAATATCACTCTTTACAATAGTCACAAACAACATAAAATATCTCGGAGTAACACTTACCAAACATGTGAAAAACCTATACAATAAGAACTTTGTGTCTTTAAAGAAAGAAATTAAAAAAGATACCAGAAAATGGAAAGATCTCCCATGCTCTTGGATTAGAAGAATAAATTAGTAAAAATGGCAATCTTGCCAAAATCAATCTACAGATTCAATGCAATCCCCATTAAAATCCCAGCACAATTCTTCACTGACCTTGAAAGGATAATAGTCAACTTAGTATGGAAAAACAAAAGACCCAGGATAGCCAAAACAACCCTGACCAATAAAAAATTTTCAGAATGAATCACCACCCCTGACTTAAAGCTCAGATACTACTGAGATATAGTCCTAAAAACAGCCTGGTATTGGCACAAAAATAGACAAGTAGACCAATGGAATCTAATCGAAAATCCCGATATTAATCCACACACCTACGAACACCTGATTTTTGATAAAACAGCTAAAATAAATACAATGGGTGGAGAAAAGCATCTTCAACAAATGGTGCTGGCACAATTGGATGATGGTGTGTAGAAGAGTCTAACGCCATGCACAAAACTCAAGACAAATGGATCAAAGACCTCAACATAAATCCAGCCACACTGAACCTCTTAGAAGAGAAAGTAGGAGGTACCCTTGAATAAATTGGAATAGGAGACTGCTTCCTGAACATAACTCCAGTATCATAGACACTGAGATCAACAATTAATAAATGGGACTTCCTCAAACTTAGAAGCTTCTGTAAGGCAAAGGGCACAGTTGACAAGACCAAACAGCAGCCCACAGACTGGGAAAACATTTTTACTAATCCTACCTTTGACAAAGGGCTGATCTCCAAAATATACAAAGAACTCAAGAAACTAGTGAACAAAACACCGAATAGCCCTATTTAAAAAATGGGGTACAGAATTGAAGAAACAATTCTCAATAGAGGAAATCAAAGAGGCTGAAAGACACTTAAGAAAATGTTCAACATCCTTAGCTATCAGGGAAATGCAAATGAAAACAACTTTGAGATACCATCTTACTCCTGCCAGAATGGCTAAAGTTAGAAACACCAATGACAACTTATGCTGGAGAGGATGTGGAGAAAGGGGAACCCTCCTTCACTGCTGGTGGGAGTACAAACTCGTACAGCCATTTTGGAGATCAGTATGGTGGTTCCTCAGAAAAATGGGAATTAGCTTAACACAGTACCCAGCAATTCCACTCTTCGGTATATACCCAAATGACTCACATCCATGTAAAAAAGACATGTGCTCAACTATGTTCATAGCAGCATTATTTGTAATAGCAAGAATCTGAAAGCAACCTAGATGCCCTTAACTGAAGAATGGATAAAGAAGATGTGGCACATCTACACAATGGAATACTACTCTGCAGAAGAAAATAACAGAATCTTAAAATTCGCAAGCAAGTGGATGAAACTTGAAAAAACCATCCTAAATGAGGTAACCCAGTCACAAAAAGAGGAACAGGGTATATACTCACTCATATATAGGTTTTAGACCTAGAGCAAAGAATCACCAGCCTATAATACACACCACCAGACAAACTGGGATACAAGGTGTATTCTAAGAGATTCATATATTGTCTGTCACAAAAGGGGGAAGGGACAAGTCCCCACAGAGTGCACATGGGAAATGGGGGGGCAGTGAATGGAGAGAGAACTATGAGAAAGAGAAGAGGAGAAGAGGAAAATACATGTGACTAGATAGATTGAGTCAGGGTGGGGGGGCATAGAAAAGGGAGCCATATTGGTTTGAAGAGAAAACTGAACCTAAAGAAAGATCTAGAGAACTACAAGATCGACTCCAACTAATAATTCGAGCAACCATGGAAAGGCTACCATAAATGCCCTTCCCTGATTGTGAGATCATCAACTAAATCATCTACCATCATGGAGTCCTCTTCTAGTATCTGTTGGAAACAGAAGCAGACACCCATAAGCAAACACTGAGTCAAACTAGAATCCAGATGCAGAGAGAGAGGAGACAAGACCAGGTTACAGAAACTCACAAAGACAGCTGATCTGAACAAGGAGGGGCTTGGGCCTCCCAGACTGATGGCTAGGAACCCAGCAAGGGAATGACTCAGACCCCCTGAATATGGATCTCAGCTAGAAGGAGTGATCATTCTTGGGGACCTCAGACAGTAGAAACAGGATCTATTCCTGGTGCACAACAGGACCTTGTGGACACATCCCTCATGGGGGGATGCCCCCTTAACCTAGAGAAAGGAGAGAAGTCCTAGTCCCTACTTCAAATGACTTGACAGATTTACATGACTCAACCTGGACAGCATAGCCCTACAAGTGGAATGGGGGTGGGGGCATGGGAGGGGAGGGTGGCCAGGGTGCATGCTACAGGGTAAACAGGGTAAGAGGGAGGAAGGGAGGGAGGGATGGAGGGAGGGAGGGAGAGAGGAAGAAAGGGAGAGGAAACTGGGATCCACATGTAAAATTTTTAAATTATATTGTTAATAAAAAAGAAGGAAAAATGCTGCTGGATTATATATATATTTAAAATGCTTTGACTTCAAAATTTAAGCCTAAGGACAAGTTACTGGGGAAAAGGATTTCTATTTTTGTTTCCACAGAAAATGAAAAGCTTCCAGACTAATGTGGTTTGATCGAGCAAGACCCCCTGAAGCAACAACAATAGGACAATGCAGCCTTGCAGACCACTACAGGCAGCATTTCTGCATCTTCTTAGGATTCCCCCATGACAGCGCCCCCTACCAGCAGGAAGCAGTTTGGAAAGAAAGATGTCCAAATTCCTAAATATTGTTTTTAAATGTTTGTTTTCATTTTTTTTTTAAAAAAGGAATGTATAATTATGTCCAGCATAAAATAAAAAAAATGTAAAACAAAAACAAAAACAAAACACGGGATGTCATGAAACTGAGAAAAAAACAATACAAACTGGCCCCCTACAGAATGGGAAAAAGAGCTTTACCAAACCCACATATGACAAGAGAACTGTTTTCTAAATTTACAAAGAACTAAATAACTAGACTTTGAATTTCCAAATAATCCAGTTTAAAAATGGGGTACAGATATAAACAGAGAACTCTCAACAGTACACTCTCAAATAGTGGAAAGACAACTAAGAAAATGCTCAACATCTTTAGTCATCAGGGAAATGCAAATCAAAACAATTCTAATATTCCATCTTACACAGATCAAAATGACTAAGATCAAAAACACCAGTGACAACTTATGCTAGAGAGGATGTGGAAAAGGGGGAACACTCCTCCAATGCTGTTAGGAGTGCAAACTTGTACATGCTCTGTGGAAATTAGTATGATGATTTGACAGAAATTAGGAATCAACCTACCTCAAGACAGCAATACTACTTTTGGTCATATACCCAAAGGTGGCATACTCATATCACAAGGACATTTTCTCAGCTATGTTCATAGCAACATTATTTGTAATAGCCATAACTTTGAAACAACCTAGGTGCCCTTCACCTGAATAATGGATAAATAGTAGAGTACTACTTGGCCATAAGAAACAATGTCATCCTAAAATTTGCAGGGAAAAGAATAGTACTAGAAAAAAATATCCCATACTAAGTGAGGAAACCCATACACAGAAAGACAAATTTAGTATTACTAACTTATAAGTGGACACCATACATAAAACAAAATAAATAAATAAATAAATAAAATACCTAGCTTACAATCCACAACCCCAGAGAAGCTAGAACCTTCTTCTAGAATCAAATACACATAGGTGTAGAAATCCACAACTAACCATTGGGCCAAGCTCCTGGAGTACAATCGAACAGAGGGAGGAGTGAGAAGTCTAACAATGAAGTCAAGATCATACTGGGGAAACCCTCAGAATCAGCCTATGTGAGTGAGAGATTATTTACTGTAGTCTGACAAATGAAGAACCTACATAAGACCGAACTGGACTCCTCTAATATAGGTGACAATGATGCAGCTGGGACAATATATGAGGCTACAGGCAGTGGGTGCAAGATCTAACTCTAATGCACAAACTGACTTAATGGAACCCATTCTATATGGAGAGATACCTTTCTCAGCCTAGACATAGAGGTATGGATGTGTGAAGAGGTGCTTTTGTCCTCCCTCAAGGAGATAATGGCACAAACTCAGTAGACTTTATAGGGGAAGCCATATCCTCTCCGAGGAGCAGATTGGAAGTGAGGTAGGAAGGGAAGTGGTGGGAGCAGAAAAAGAAGAGGGAGGGAAAATTGAGATTGGAATGGAAAAAAATAAATAATATATTGAAAACAGAAGGGAAAGGAGCATAACGAAGAAATACTGGACAAAAGCAAGACCAAAAATCAGCTGGGCGAACTATAAACTTTGCATCTCCATCTCTAATGTCTAAACACTCTTCATATTTCCAACTCCTTTCATATTTGTTGATGGCAAAACACCTCCTTCTCATGGGATGGTCTCAGAATCTGTTAGCAGCTCTTCTTGCCATGTATCCCATGATTCTGGTATCTCCAAACATCTTGGGCATTTCTAGAGAATCCGGGCATCATATATTCATACAATGGCCTCTCTGGACATCCATTCACAGAAACTCCTGACATTTGCCTGCCCTCCATAGTTTTCCTTAGTCACAGAGGCCATTTTCATAATGCCCTTTTTTCTATACTTGACTGCAAACCCAGAACCACATGGCCAAAGTTATCAAGTTCTTTTGCTTTCTGATGTTAGAACACGACATTTTACCAGCCTTATGTTTTCTATGGTTCTATGGTTTCCTTCACTGCTTGGTTGTTTTGGAACTTGCTCCACAGACTAGAATAGCCTCAAATTCAGAGTTCTGACAACCTCTGCCTTCCAAGTTCTTGGAGGCTTGAACCCAGGCTCTAAGATTTTCTTGAATTCATTTTTAGAAATTGGATATTTAGCTTGGTGTGATCTTGCCCTGATGTCACCACTCTCTTTATTACATTCTTAACCTGTTTATCTACTGGAACACAGAAACTAGCTCTTTTCCATTCACTGGAATTCCTTTTCTCCTCAGCTTGCTCCTTTGCATTATAAATCTTTATGAGTGTGAACATTAGTAACCATACAACAAAGTCTCTAACAATCTGTTTTGAGATTTCCTCAGCCAAAAGAATTAATCCAAATCTCTTCACTTAACCTCAGGCAGACTCTCCACATAAGGGCAAAAATCAGTCTCATTATTCACCAAATTATCATAAGAAACCGTCTCTAGGCCACAAACTGACATTCTTCTTCTGTGAAACCTCACAGCTCAAGTCATTTTCATCACCATTGTCTTCCATGCTTCCTCCGCAGTGCTTAAAGCACTCCACTGCTTTCCTAATTCAAACCCCCAAAGGCCATACAACTCCAAACAAAAGCATGATCCAGCCTGTCCAGCAATACCCTTGCTTTTGTACCAGTATCTGTCTTAGGGGCTTTTATTGCTATAAAGAAACACCCTGACAATGACGACTCTTTTTTTAAATTTATATTTTATTATAAATCATCTTATTTTACATATCATTCCAAGTTTCCTCTCCCTCCCAACCTCCCATACCCCTCACCGAGCCCCCCATCCCATCCCCCATCCACTCCCCAGGGAGGATGAGGCTTTCCATGAAGGATCATCAAAATCTGTCAAGTTATTTGAGGTAGAGCCTAGGTGAATCTAGGCTGAAAGAGTAACCCTCAATAGGAAATGAACTTCCAAAGTCCTTTTGTGCACTAGGGTTACACCCTGTTTCACTGCCAGAGTCATCATAGACTGCCCAGTACTCCTTACTGACATCCACATTCATAGGTTCTGGTTTGGTCCTATGTTGGTTCCCCAGCTGTCAGACTGGTGTCCATGAGTTCCTGCTTGCTTGAGACAGCTATTTCTATGAATTTCCCCAGCATGGTCTTGACCCCTTTGTTTGTCACTCTTCCCTTTCTGAAACTGGCTTCCAGGAGTATGTGTCAGTGCTTAGCTCTGGATCTCTGCTTTTGTTTTAATCAGCTACTGGATAAAGGCTCTAGAATGCTATTTAAGGTAGTCATCATTCTCATTATGAAGGAAGAACATTTAAGGTAGCCTCTCCACTATTACTTATTTCCTAGTTGGGGTCATCCTTGTGGATCTTTGTTCAATTTTCTAGTGTCAGATTTCTCTTTAAACCTATAATGGTTCCCTCTATTGATGTGTCTCTTTTTTTCCTCTCCTCTATTCATCTCCCCAGTCAATCTTCCTGATCCCTCATGTTCTCATGTTCCAAATTTGTTCAGGGTCTCTTGTCCCTTTCTTCTTCACCAGGGGTCTATGTATGTCTCTCTCTTACGGTCATCTTTATTTCCTAGCTTCTCTGGAGGTGTGGATTGTAATCTGGTAAGCATTTGCTCTATGTCTAATATCTTTATATGATTGAGTACATACCATGTTTGTCTTTCTGTGACTGGGTTACCTCACTCAGGATGGTTTCCTCTAGTTCTGTCCACTTGCCTGCAAATTTCAAGATCCTATTGTTCTTTTTCCACTAAGTAGTACTTCAATGTGTAAATGTATCACATTTTCTGTATTCATTCTTCAGTTGCGGGGCATCTGGGTTGCTTCCAGGCTCTGGCTATTACAAAAAAAAATGCTGCTATGAACATAGTTGAATAGATGTCCTTTTTGTATGAATGTGTACCCCTTGGGTGTATGCCTAAGAATGGAATTTCTGGATCTTGAGGTAGACTTGTTCCCATTTTCCATAGAAACCGTCATACTGATTTCCAAAGTGATTGTACAAGTTTGCATTCCTTTTAAGAAGCTACAATTACTTTGGTGCTCAAACCTCACAAAAACACAACTAAGAAAGAGAATTACAGACCAATATCCCTCATGAACATTGATGCAAAAATCCTCAATAAAATACTGGCAAATCCAAGAACACATTAGAAAAATAATCCATTAGGATCAAGTGGGCTTCATCCCAGAGACTCATAGATGGTTCCATATATGAAAATTCATCAATGTAATCCACCACATAAACAAACTTTAAAAGAAAAAACACATGATCTTCTCACTAGATGCTCAAAAAGCCTCCAACAAAATTTAAGACACCTTCATAATAAAGGTCTTAACTAAATCAGAGGTAACAGGAACACGCCTAAACATAATGAAGGCAATATATAGCTAACGACAGCCAACATCAAACTGAATGGAGAGAAACTCAATGCAATTCATCTAAAATTTGGAACAAGACAATGTTGTTCACTCCATATCTCTTTAATATTGTTCTTGAAGTTCTTGATAAAGTGATGGGAGATGTTATTCTGTAAGTATGTTTCACATACTGATTAATGAATAAAGCACTGTTGGCAAATAGGAAAGCAAGATAGGCAGGGCTAGGAGACAAGTAGGAAAGAGGAAGTAGGAAGGAGGAGAGCCTGGAGAGGTAGAACGCCAGCCGCTCTGGCCAGTAAGATGAGCCATGTGGAAATACTTAGATTAATAGAAATTGGTTAATAATTAATACAGAGCTAGCCGATAAGAAACTATTAACTAGCCAACACCCTTATATCAAATACAGAGTCTCTGCGTATTATTTGGGGCTGGTGAGGCGGTGAGACCAGGCGGGCTGGCAGAAAACAACTAGTTACACTAGAGCCATAGGATGACAAAAACAGATCAAGGAGATACAAATTAGAAATGAAGACGTCAAACTTTCATTATTTGCAGATGATATTATAGTTTACATAAGTGACCCAAAGAATTATACCAGGGAAATACTACAGTTGATAAACACCTTCAGCAATGTGGCAGGATACACAATTACCTCAAAATAATTAGTAACCCTACTATATACAGTCAATAAAGGGGCTGAGAAAGAAATCAGAGAAACATCTCCCTTTACAAAAGCCACAAACAACATAAAATATTATAAGGTGACTAGGTTCTTGAGTTTTTTTATATTTTGGAAATCAGCCCTCTGCCAGATGTGGGGTTGTTGAATATCTTCTCTCATTCTGTGAGTTGCCATTTTGTCTTTTTGACTGTGTCTTTTCCCTTACAGAAGCTTTTCAGTTTCAGGAGGTCCCAATTGTTGATCTCAATATCTGTATTACTGATGTTATGTTCAGGAAGCAGTCTCCTATACTAATTTGTTCAGGGTTACCTCCATATCTATCACTATGCCCTAAACTTAATTCCAAATGGATCAAAGACCTCAACATAAATCCTGCCACATTGATCCTTTTTGAAAAAAAATTTGGAGGTACCGTTGAATGAATTGGCACCATCATACACCTGTCAGATAGGCTAAAATGAAAACCACCAATAACAGTTTTTGCTGGAGAAGATGTGAAGAAAAGGGAATGCTTCTGCATGGCAACTCGTATAAAGGAAAACATTTGTGGTGACTCCCTTGCAGCACAGAGGCAGTCCATTATTGTCACGGCAAGAAACAAGGCAGCACGCAGGCAGACCTAGCTTAGAGCTGACAGTCCTACATCTTGCACAAGCAAATGGAAGTGTTCTGTTTCACTAGTGGTGTCTTGAGCATACATGAGACTTCAAAGCCCACCTCCATAGTGTCACACTTTCTCCAACTAGACCACATCTACTCCTACAAGGCCACACCTCTTAATACTGCCACTCACTTTGGCAACCAATTTCTTTCCAACAACCACAAACCATTTTCTTTCAAACCATCTTCTGTAAGCAAAATTTGGTCACTGTCTTTTAACAGCAATAGAAAAGTAAGTCGTGTAATCACCAATAAGATCTAAAGAATTAATGATAAAGAACATACATACCAATGTGCAATAACAATTATAAATAACACCTATTGCTGATTCTAGTAAGGTCTAATAATATTTAGAGTGCAAGTTTCATGTGAAAATTTGCATTGCTTGAGGGTTGTATGCACCCAAATAAGCCTCTCCACCTACATAGCAATCCAAATCAGGCCAAAACAAACCGAGTTATAAAATGTTCAAGTTTAATGACTAAAATGCAACAGTATGATTTTCCACCCACCCCTGCCTAGACAAGAGATAGGTAACAGAGAAAAATCATGTGTCTGTTTTATGGGAAGCAGTTTAAATACCTTGTGGAAGTGGTCTCTGGGGGAGGAGTCATGACTGGCAGGGATTTCAGAGATGAGGCAGCCTTTGGGGAGAAAGAGATGTGGGAGAGGATTTCAGGTGAAGCATTCCAGATTCTTTGGGCATATGAATGTCAAGGGCAGGGCGGGCTCTTACACAAGAACACAATTATCTATAAATATCATGGAAACTAAGTCGGTGGATCATATTAAACTTTCTATACTCTTACTTTCTACCAGGATAAAATATTTTTATATGTTACCATCAAAATACCTGAATGTAATTATATATTTCTTTGTCAGTTCTGTAATTTATTGTATCTCATGACTTTAGATTTGTCTTGTTGACTGTGTCTTTTGCCTTACAGATGCTTTTCAATTTCAGAAGGTCCCATTTATTAATTGTTGATCTTAGTGTCTAAGCTACTGGTGTTTTGTTCAGGAAACACTCTCCTGTACCAATTTGTTTTAGGGTTACTCCCACTTTATCTTCTAAGAGGATCAGTTTGGCTTTATTTTTGTTGAGGTCTTTGATCCATTTGGACTTAAATTTTGAGCATGGTGATAGATATGAATCTATCTGCTGTCTTCTACATATCAGAATTCTGTTACACCAGCATCAATTGTTAAAGATGCTTTCTTTTTTCCATTGTATAATTTTAGCTTCTTTGTCAAAAACCAGGTGTTTGTAGGTGTGTGGGTTAATATCAGCATTTTCAATTCGATTCCATTGGTCTTTCTGTCTATTTTAGTGACAATACCAAGCTGTTTTCAGGACTAAAACTCTATAATAGGTCTTGAAGTCAAGAATGGTGATACTTGTAGAAGATCCTTTATTGTACATGTTTGTTTTGGCTATTCTGGGTCTTGTTTTTCCACATAAATCTGAGTATTGTTCTTTCAATGTCTGTGAAGAATTGTGGTGGGATTTTGATGGAGATTCTATTGAATCAGAAGTTTGCTTTTGGCAAGATTGACATTTTTAGTATGGTGATCCTACCTATCCAAGAGCATGGGAGAGCTTTCCATTTTCTGATATCTTCTTTAATTTCTTTCTTTAAACACACAAAGTTCTTATTATATAGGTCTTTCACTTTTTTGGTTAGCATTACCCCAAGATATTTTATGTTGTTTGTGACTATTGTAAAGGGTGATGTTTCTCTGGTATCTTTCTCATCCCCTTTATTGACTGTATATGGGCTACTGATATTTTTTAGATAATCTTCTTGTAAGCTGTCACTTTGCTGAAGGTGTTTATCAGCTGTAGGAGTTCCCTGGTAGAGGTTTAAGGACCACTTATGCAAACTATCATATAATCTGCAAATAGTAAAAGTTCTCCCTTTCCAACTTGTATCCCCTTGACCTCTTTTTGTTGTTTATTGCTCTAGCTAGTACTTCAAGTACAACATTGAAGAGATTTGGAGAAAGTAGGTAGCCTTTTCTTGTTCATGATATTAGAGGAATCACATTGAGTTTCTCTCCATTTATTTTCATGTTGGCTGTTCATTTGCTGTATATTGCTTTTATTATATTTAGGTATGTTCCTGTTTTCCCTGAACTCTCCAAGACCTTTATCATGAAGGAGTGCTGGATTTTGTCAAAGGCTTTTTCAGTATCTAGTGAGATGATCATGTGGTTTTTCTTTTTCGGTTTGTTTATATGGTGGATTACATTGATGAATTTTTCTATTTTGAACCATCCCTGCATTCCTGGGATGAAGCCTACTTGGTCATGGTGGATCATTTCTATGAAGTATTCTTGGATTCGATTGGCCAGTGTATTATTGGGTATTTTTGCATCAATGTTCATGAGGGATATTGGTCTGTAGTTCTCTTTCTTAGTTGTGTCTTTGTGTATCTTGGGTAACAAGGTAATTGTAGCCTTGTAAAAAGAGTTTGTTCATGACCCTTCTGTTTCCATTGTATGGAACACTTTAAGGAATATTGGTATTAGATGTTCTTTGAATTTCTCGTAGAATTTTGCACTGAAACCATATGGCTCTGGGCTTTTTTTTTTTGGTTGGTAGACTTTTGATGACTGCTTCTATTTCATTAGAGGTTATAGGTCTATTTAAATTGTTTATCTGTTCTTGATTTAATTTTGCTAAGTGATATCTATCCAGAAAGTTGTCTATTTCCTTTAAATTATCAAATTTTGTGCAGTACAGATTTTCAAAGTATCACCTGAAGATTCTTTGGATATCCTCAGTGTACATTGTTAAATCCCCCTTTTCATTTCTGATGTTGTTAATTTTCATGTTCTCTCTTGTCTTTTGGTTATTTTGGATAAACTTTTGTCTATCTTGTTGATTTTCGTGAAGAACCAATTCTTTGTTATATTTATTCTTTGTATTGTTTCTAGTTTCTACTTTATTGATTTCAGCCCTCAATTTGATTATTTCCTGGTGTCTACTCCTCACTCCTCAGTGTAAGTTCCTCAGTGGTAAGTTTGCTGTTTTGTTTTGTTTTTGTTTTTTTTTTTTCTAGAGCTTTCAGTTGTGCTGTTAATTCTCTAGTGTGGCTATCTTCCATTTTCTTTATATGGGCAATTAGTACTATAAACTTTCCTCTTAGCATTGCTTTCAAAGTGTCCCATAAGTTTGGATATGTTGTGTCTTTATTCTCATTGAATTCTAGGAAGTCTTTAATTACTTTATTTCTACATGACCCAGTAATGGTGCCATTGCACACTGTTCAATTTCCATTAGTTTGTAGGGTTTCTTCAATTTGTGTTGTTGTTGAATTCTAATTTTAAAGCTTGGTGGTATGCTAAGGTACAGGGGGGTTTTCCAAATGTTTTGTACCCATTGAGGTTTCTATATTGCTGAGTATGTGGTTGATTTTAGAGAAGGTTTCCATGTGTTGCTGAGAAAAATGTATATTCTTTTGTGTTTGGATAAAATGTCCTTTAAATGTCTGTTAAACCCAACTGGGTCATAACTTCTGTTAGTTCCTTTGTTTCTTTAATAAATTTTTGTCTGCTGGACCTGTCTAGCTGTTTTTAGGGTTATTCTCTTCTGCTTCATCTGTGTTGAGATGTTCAGGATTTGGTGATGTGGAGTCTCTAGACTCTGGTGGTGTCATATTGATTTTTCTATTGTTGGCTATCTTCCTGTACTGTCATCTACCCATCACTTCTTCCAGTGTGTACTGGTAGGGCTTCCCCCTCTCCTGGTGGGTATGAGAACAAAGTTCTTTTCCTGTGGGTGAAAGCGGGTCCAGTACTCCAATGGCTCTCCTCTTCCAGTGGGCAGTGGTGGGACTCCTCCCACAGGTGTAGGTGGGACCAGGATGCTGGCAGACTTTGGATGGGTGGGTGGGTCCAGCATGGTGGGCTGTCTCAAAATATGTAAAAATAGAAGCAGAAGAAATAGAGTAATAAAAAAGCCACATAAAGATGGAAAGCACAGAGAAATTTTGGATACTATACGCAATTCTGTTGTCTTTAAATTATTTGATTGCTGAGAAAATAACAACTATTGATAAAAGAAATTCTGCTGGATTAATTCAATTTATATATTTTAAAAATGCTTTGACTCCAAAATTTAAGTCCTAAGGACAAGTTACTGGGGAAAAGGATTTCTATTTTTGTTTCCACAGAAAATGAAAAGCTGTGGATTCCTTCCAGACTAATGTGGTTTGATCAAGCCAGACCCCCTGAAACAGCAGCCCAGGTGATCCAACATTCAAAACACTTGGGACAAGCCAGGCTTGAACACTACAGCCAAGTTTTCTGCATCTTCTTTGGACCCCCATGACAGCGCCCACTACCAGCAGGAAGTAGTTTGGAAAGAACGACGCCCAAATTCCCAAATATTGTTTTTTAAATGGGCTTGGTTATAAATGGTTAATGATCACAACCAATCTTTTTAAAGGTAAAAAGGGGAATTATGTTATAGATATGAATGCTTTGTTTTGGTATGGATTTTCATTTATCGATACATATTTAAGGTCTAATTTGTGATATGTATATTTCTCCTCTTATCTAGGTATTCTGTTTATATAGCTCATTGGAAAATGTAATGTATAATTTAGTACAGATTATAGAGAGTTACCTATGATAGTTAAAACTTGGAGTTAAGTTAGTTAGGATTTCTAGATATACAGAGATTTATTTGAGATGAATAGACATTCTTCAAACCTTTCAAAGACCTACAGAATATGGCATTTAAAATGGTTTAGGGTTTTTCTTGACAGTGAAGCACAACTGCTCCTGCATCAGAAAGGAAGATGGACATCGAAGAAACTTGTTATGGAGTTTGCTTCTAATATGGCAAGACTAGCCATTTGGGCAAGGTACTGCTCTTCTGGACTGTTTGACTTTATGTTGTAGAAACTGGACATGCAGGACCCACAAAACGGTGACTGCTGATTCAACATGGACATTGCTACAGGATTCCTGCTTCATGGAAGACGTTGCTTGCCAGACAGCCTACAGGACACAAAGAAAAATGACTGACAAACTGCCAATACAGGTGGACAGTTTAAAGTTTCCTGCTTTGTTGAGGAGTCTGGAGACACACTGTGGCCTATGGGCTGAAGATGGAACATTACAGAAGAACTTCGGGTGACTGACCAGGCAGTGAGTTGTCTCTTTCATTTCTAGAGTTTATATATTATCCTTCTGTGGTCTTTGAAGGAGTTAAAGACAGTTAGTTATGGTTATAGTTTTTCTTAGGATTAAAGATAAGTTACATATAGGACTCTAGACTCACAAAGATAGGATAGATGATATTTTCTTTAAGTCTTCCAAAATGTTAATGGACTAAATATTGTTAACTGTGATTCTTATTTGATAACTGTTGTATGATATATTTTGCTATGTCAAGGTTAAAACCCTTCTTTTTATTTTAGACAGAAAAGAGGAGATGATGGGAGATGTTGTTCTGTAAATATGTTTCTCATACTGGTTCATTAATAAAGCCCTGTTGGCCAATAGGAACTAGATAGGGGAGCTAGGAGACCAGGAGGAGGAAAGAGAAAGTAGTAAGGAGGGGTCAAGATGTAGAGCATGGAGGAAGCAAGATGCCAGGCCCACCAATCTGGCTGGTAAGATGAGCCACGTGAAAATACTTAGATAAGTTTGAAATGGGTTAATCATTAAGACAGAGCTAGCCAATAAGAGTTTAGTAACTGGCCAACAGGCTTGTGTCAAATACAGAGTCTCTGAGTGTTATTTGGGGCCGCATGCCAGACCGGCCGCGGGCGGGCTGGTGGAAAACAAACAAGCTACACACAAGTGGTTAAAATACAGAGAAATACTGATCTTCAGGTGTTCATTCTCAACTAACACATCTACAATGCAACTACTACATCTAAGGCTCAACAGAAATAATGTAAGAGCCAAAGAATCAAAATGTCTGTTGAGAGAGTGGGACTTCTATATATGAAAGGAAAATACAACTCATGAAATCTCAGCCACATGGACATACCTTAACAAGACATACACAACAAGAACACCAGGCATCATGCAAATGTGGATAGGGAAGGCCCTACTCTTAGTTAAAAAGCTATAGGCAAATAGTGGCAAAGAAAAAGAAAATTAGTTTTCTCCAGTGATGAGCTCCCTAATAGGTAATCCTATTCAAATGCTCCAAATCAATACACATTTCAGCAAGTAAGTATACACACACACACACACACACACACACACCGTGTGTACATATAACAATAATTTATAAAAGAATTAATGAATTAGAAAAAAGTGTGCATGTGAAAAGTTACAGGGCAAGATGGATAAGTAGAAATGAAACAAATATAGTACTCATATGAAATTCTCAAGAATTTAATTTTATAAAGAAAAGTTTACAAGGCAAATGCTCAATTCCCTAAAAATGTTTTCTCGGGTCATTTCAGAATTGGGCAGAATTTCACATTTCAGGATCTGTGAACACTAGGGCCAGACATGGCGCTATTTGGTTTCAAGTATAAGCACATCTTTCCTAACAAAATTTTCCATCAAACTATAGACAATAGAAACTTCAGCAAAGGCATGTGCTCATGTTCATATTTCTTGATAGATAAGCAGGGGCTACGCTAAGTCTAGTGTCATGCAGTATAGCTCTTCAGAAGATTTCTACACCCTAGGTAGGCAGTAATTATTCAGTAAATCATAATAGAAAATGTTACAGATTAAGCAAATTACCAAAAGTTTATTTTCTGCTGGCCTTCTCAGAGTCTGCAATCTTAACAAGCATTTTAAGATGAATATAAGATTAAGGTTAATCTCAGGCAAGCATATGCAGAATTTTCCATGTATTTTTTGTAAAGAAAATCCTTCTCTTTACAGAGTATCTCACACTTGAGATCTCTTGACATTCTTTTATGCTACACTATGAATTTGGGTTAATTCCAACAATGACTCAAAATCAGCCCTACAAAGATAGTTACACATGTTTTGAAGCTGACACACATGGAACTACTATTAAAACAAAGAGATGCATCAATTTGATGGGACTGTGAAGAAATGACTTGGGAAATCCTGCTTGTTTTTAATGCTACTACTTCTAGTGTATGCCATATATTTCTTTAAAGTTCATCTTCTACATGGTATTTTTCTACCATACCATGAAGGATTGGGCCTAAATTAATAAAATCTGATCTGAGAAAATGGTTTCCTGTGATGCTCTATTCTAAGATGAAGTGTTCATTCTAGGAGGTGGCAGACTGTCAGATACAATACTAACTGGACTCTCTAAAAATAGTTTCAAAATATATAAGACCAGAGTAGTAAGGGAAATAACTACCATCATATGAAAACAGTAGTATGCGACATAAATAATGCAGTTAATTACACCAGGAAGAAAAAGCAAACACTGAACATAAGCCAACACATACCCAGTTTTCAGAAGCATGAGACCCAGAAGAACTCTCATACTGATGGGAACATTGTAAACACATTCTCTATGAAAAAAAAGTCTGGATATTTCTTTATATTAAGACAAGTTTACTATACTTTATTGAAATAAAAATTGAGTATATTCTCAATTACTTCTATAATGAAACTTTTTAATCATTATGAAATTGTATTTCATATTAGCATTTTATATTTAAACTATGAAAATAAAATTAATGCAATAATAACCTTTGTTTTCAGGTTAAAAATAGAATAATGTTTTTATTTATATGGACATAGTTAAAATTGATACACATAAAATCACTTTTGACCTATAGGTATTCTGTTAGTCTTTCTTATGTTATTCAAAGCTAATTTATTTTTATTTTTAAACCTAGACTTGTAATTATAACTGCCTGATTCTAGATTTCTATAGATAGCTCACATTTCACACTCAGTATACTTGTCTCAGTAAAGAACATCTTATCTTTCAGCAGATTAAGCCAAAAATCTTCAAATCAATTGTTTCCTTTCATTTTTTCCTCCGGCCTTGTCAGATCTATGACTATTATGGACCAAGATATGTCTTTATAATTTTACTATACTGCATCTACCTGAGAGCAAGTCACCCAGGTGTCCTAAGGATTCCTCCTTGCTCCCCAAATCCAATTCCAGTTCATTTACAGAGAAAACTAGATTGATATTTTTCAACACTTAAGTTGAAACATCTGACTCTCCTGGTTTTTTTATATATATTTATTATTTTTCTTATTTTACATATCTATCCCAGTTTCCTCTCCTGCCCTCCCATGCTGTGGGATACCTCCCACCTACCCCCCACACACACATACACACACACACACACACACACACACACACACACACACACACACACACTCCACATATAGGGTGATGCCTTCCAGGAGGGATCATCAAAATCTGTCAAGTCATTTGGAGTAGAGACTAGGCCCTCCTTCCTGCCTCTAGGCTAAGGGAGTATCCCTCCATGGGAAAAGTGCTCCCAAAGACCTTTTGTGCATCAGGGATACATCCTGGTTTAACTGACTTCCCAGGCCTTCTAACTGAGACCCATGTTCAGGGGATCTGAGTCAGTCCAATGCTGGTTTCTCAGCTATCAGTCTGGTGGTTCATGAGCTCCCCCTTGTTTAAGTTGGCTGTCTCTGTGGGTTTCTGTAGCCTGGTCTTGCATAATGAAGAAATTTCATCATTCATAAAGGTTCCACAATTTTTGTTGGATCTATTCCTAGTAATTGATCAACTCTTAATTTCCTTTTCAGAGTCAACTCACAAAACTTTTCTATATACATCTTTAATGTTTTACTCTGTTTGCGTGGTAAAAGTACACATTTTAAGATATTATCTTCTCTATAAATTAGAATTCATGTAAGGGATGCATAGAGGTAAATTAACCAGAATACAATCAAGCAGTGGATCCAAATGATCCACATGTGCATCCTGTAATTTCTTTTTCACCAAAGACAAATCTATTGGGTGGCAATGGTTGCAAAGCTATAGGCTTTGCTAATGGCTATCTTGTGAATTCATGACACAAAATTTGGATAGCAAATGAAGCTTTAATCTAATTAATCTTCATCAAAAAGAAAAATAAGAAAAAAAAAACAGGAATCATATATCCAGGTAAGAACCAGAAAGATGAGAGAAGCAGGAAGTAGCTACCTCTTCACTCTTCCCACTGAGAGGGGAGGTTTCCTCTTTGATGCCAATGCAGAGTATCTCCATTAAGAGATGGAGGGCTCTTGCCATTTTATACTCTACTTATACTTATGTTACATGGATTTTTATCCTGTCATGAATAACATTTGTAATTTCATAAACAGGTAAGACAGAGGCAAAAAACAAAAACAAAAAACAACAACAAAAAAACCTCTGCTGTACATAATCATTTTTTGTTACATGAGAATACCTATGTGTGTGATTTACTTTTACATTGTGAGTTTACTTGCAAATGAAACCTAGTGGCTCTGAATTTGCTTGCAAAACATTCAAAAGTTCACATGACTGAGATAAGAAAATACATAAGCAGTAAGAAGCCAGTCTCCCCAGCTTAGGGCCATTAACTAATTATGACTCAGACTCTCTGTTACTTCAAAGATAGGATTATGTGAAGAAACAACAAACTCAAACGAATTGTGCAGTTTAGGAAAAACATAATTTTGCTCCTGTAATTTGACTTTTGGACTTGTTACCACTTCATCAGAGTGAACTTTCACCTGTGTTAAAAAAAAAAAAAAAAAAAAAAAAAAAACTGGTTTGTTTGCTTTTCCCCTTTCATTTTCTTGGGCACAACTGGATTTGCCTTATTTATTTATTTTTCTTTTTTGTTGTTGACAAGTTACTTAAGCCATAGGCAAACTACACTGTGTGCTTGTTTCTCTGGGTCTTCCTTCTCTCCTTAATTTCTGCTTCCTGCAGAGTCAGCCACTGAACTCTGAACTTGCTCTTGTTGCTAGTGTTCCCTGCCTGTGCACACAAACTCTGCTGCTGGCTGACGTCCCTGTGGAGCTTTGTCCCTAGCTTTTCTTTGACAAGACTTGCTCTGTGCTACACAGCTCCGTTCTTTTTTTTCGGTCTTTGGCTTCGCTGAATCACGAATATCTCCATCTGGGAATCAGACAGGGACAGAAATGAAGAGCCCAGGAGTCCAAGACAATGTTTCTGTTTCCCAGGGTGCTCGAATGATGTTTTACATGATGACGCCTGGTGAAACTACCTTCCAAACGGTGGAAGAGGTGCCTGATTACGTTAAAAAGGTGAGGCTCTTGCCCTTTTCTTGCAATGTAAACTCAACATATCCTGGGGTTTTGTTTAATTTCCTACTTCAAATTATTGCACCCTCATAAAAACCCAATTTCTTACAGTCATGAAGCAAAAGTTTGTTTTTTTTTTTTAAAGAGAACTCAATTTCTATACAATATCTATATCGTTGTAAATCCCCTCATACATCACTCAAGAATATGAGAAAAAAGTTTAAGGTATTTCTGGGCATGGTGACATTGCAAGTTTAGCTGTTGAGAAGTAATATTAAGTAGTTATATTACATCAGTAAGCATTATAATAATTTTGTTTTAAAATTTTTACCTTCTTTACCACCTCCAGGAAGGTATTGCCTCTTTAATTTGGTAGAGTAGTTCTGCAGAGTGAAGGATACACAGCTTGGCCCAGTATAATCCTAACTTCCTAAGTTTGAACTTGAACCATTAAAAAAAAATTTCTAGCCTTTGAGGCATTTTTCACTTCTGTTACTTGGCTATGATTGGAAGTGGAAATATCCAGAATTAGAACCTGGACACTGATGCTCCCTACCCTGCAAAACTTTTTCCTGCAACACTTACTAGTTCAGACCAGAAATAGGGAAAAAGACATCACAGAATGTGGCTAGGGAGTTCTGTTTAGAAAACATGAGGCTTATTATCAGTTCCCAAATGAGTGAAGCCCATATTGCTTTTAGCATTTGATAGTGCCATTTTTGTCCAGTGGGGGAAAAATGTGCCACTCTTGTCGTTAGAAATTATTATGGTGTAAATTACAACATTAAATTGGCCTAATATGGACTGGTAAATAGTTGGAATACTTATTCTAATTTTTAAAACTCTAATTGAATGTATTTTGTTAAGGAGTTATGTTAGAGTGACTCTAACTTGCTTTTGGGTAGTTACAGGCTTAACTAATTTTAAATGTATTTTCTCAAGCTTAGAACATCTTCTTCCTGATTGTAATTGTTCTCCTGGAATAATATTGGTACCTGTTTTTATGTTTTCATTTTATTTGAAAATTACATGGTATTTTTGAACATATTTTTAGTGTATATCTAAAATAACTAAATTTCCCTGATCATTCCTTTGGAAATAATCCTGCCACATAAATATAGACCATCTCTTACTGGTGTAGCCCTCCCCACCAAGGTATCAGAGGACTGATCAGATAATGTGGAGGATTTTATAACAAATGGAATAGCATCTCTTCCATGAAATCTCCTTTCTAGGCAACTCCATTTTTCATATCCTTGATTCTGCTTGAACTAATCATTGGCTGGATTCTCAAGGGGAAGCCACCAGGTCGCCTTGATGATATTCTTACATCCATGTCAGCTGGTGTTGTGTCTCGGCTTCCAAGGTGAGTCACACAATGTAGAACAATAAATGAAGATCCACAATTCTGCAAGTACAAAGCAGAGGGGAAATCATGTGGACACTTGACATATCTCTATAGATCCCTAAAGAACTTGGGATCTGTCATTCTTCAAATTTTTTCTTATGTTTTTCAGTACTGACTTTTCACCTTGAACTTTTAATAGAGAAGCTAAACATTGCTAGTCTTAATTACTCAGTTCCCCTCATATCTTACAGTGTTTTTCCCAAAGTGACTGTGACTGCTTTACCTGCCTTACTGTAGACCTTGCTCTGAGTTTTTATCCAGGTCCCTGCTGGAAATTGTTTTGTTCTAGCCACATTTCCACAGATATCTCCCTGAGCCTCAGATATTTCTTGAGGAATGTTACATAATTAAAAATATTTACATAACTACCAATCTTTCTTCCTTTTGTCTCAAGTCTATCCCACTGGTACCCAAATATGTGGATCACAGGGACTAAGAAGGGAACACTTCCCTACTTCTATATTTCCCTGGACAAGAAGTAAAGTTTCATTCTCAAAACACATAAGGTTTAGTTTCTCTATCCTTTTTGGTTTTTCTATCCTTTTGTCATCTTTATCCTGTCATGGCACATCTCTTAGGCACCCATGTGGTTATTTCCAGTTCAGTTTTTACTTTTAAATATGGACATAACTAGCAAAACTCATCTGTTTTCTATCCTTGATTTGGTAACCTCTGTTCCGTGTTCTAACTCTAGTGCTCACTTCAAACACACAATCATCCTAGGATTGAAGGTTCTTCTCTTCATGGTAGCACTCCTTAACTTTAACGCACCTTGAAATCAATAGTTTGTTTCTGTAGAGTTTTAGTTCATATTCCTGGTACATAACAAGTGCTCTAAAATAATTCCCTTTTTAGTGGCATTCATGCTAATGATAAAAGTGGACCATCAACAAACGGCTTACATTATAAAGTGAATTCAGAGGTACAGGAGGAAAGCACAACACTTGAACAAGATTTACTTTTTATGTATATGAATTAATCAAATAAGCAGGGGCCAAAAAGAAAAGTCCCCAGGGAGCTTAGCTTTGAACTGGGGAAGAGTATGCCTAGTATAGCCTCCCACCACTACTTCCAACTAAGGTCTGTGGAGCTTCACTAATGATCTGAGCTCATCACTCTGGAATGTTTCTTGGAATGACACAGTGGGAAATCAAGGTGGAGTTTTTAAAAATGACATTAAACCTGAAAACTACCTGAGAAGAGGTACATTAACTTAATATAATTTCATAATATGTTTGGGTAAATCTTAAAAGTAGACATCAATGTGTAACTTTGAGAAATTGGGTTATTAGATTTATAGTCATCAAATAATGAGTTGAATAACTGTAGGTGTGGTCACATACTGTTGTCAGAATTAACTGAAAGGTATTCTTCTGAGTAAGTCTTAGATTGTTTTAATAACAACTCAAATGATTGATGAATTTCTATATTGTGTGGGTTCATGCATCAGAAATGAGCATGAGCCCCTTCCATACTAATACATATACATGTACATATACATATACTCTCTGGTAGAGATTTAGATATAAATTTCTTTATTGAAGTTACTTCAGTTGGTTTATGCTATTTATTCTGAAAGGATAATGTACTAAGAGTTCTTGGAAATCAATTGAAAATCATTAATAATGGAAAAGTGCCATCTATACAGGTGTAGTTATGTGTCACGTATCTTACTGACTTGGAAAGGAAATTTTTTACTTATTGCTTTGTTATTCAAGGACTTAAAGAAACATCACACTGAATTAATTCTTCTACTGTTTTATTGTTTTTCTTTTTTCTTTTTTTTTTAAGTTTGATGTTGGTTGTAAGTAAAGTCAAAGTGTCCCCTTCTAACATTTAACTTCTGGATACATACACTTAATTCTCAGTACAGCATTTTCTCTCATCAATATGACTTATGATGTTACTAAGTTAGAGTAATGAAGCAAGATTCCAAATATACCCTTCTACAAAGTCAAAAAACAGATACACACTCTCTCTCTCTCTCTCTCTCTATCTCTCGCGTGTACACACACACACACACACACACACACACACACACACACACAATTTATTTGGCAATAGAATGGAAATGGAGGTACAAGGTGAAAAGGGGTTACTGTAAAGAAAAAGCAGAGAGGGAGGTAAGGAGAGAAAGCGTGAGAGAGAGAGAGACAAAGACAGAGACAGAGAGATAGATTTAGAATGGGGCAGATAATCAGTCTGTAAAGCAAATCCCTTCAGGAATACAAGGTGAAGTTCTGTTCCCTCACTCACTATGTTTAAGACTCCTTAAGCTGAAAAAACATTCCAAATCTTTTAATTCTGCTTCTCTTTGAGGAAATGTACAACATTATTCATTTAAACTTATATAGTAATTTTTTTGCAGCTGTGTTTGTATAATTATAACTTAATTTAATATAATAATTATATTTGAAATATAATAAAATTGCTGGTCTTTGTTTTTTACTTGTGGATTTTAAAATATTAATTATAAAACAATGACCACTTAAAAAACATTTTTCAAAAGTTTCTCAGTTTTCAATGCAGAGTATATGAACAGCCCAATAAAAAAAAGAAAAACACAACGTGGGCAGTATACTTAAATGTATGCTCTTTTTTTTCACTACTACTTTGAAATGAAAGTATAAACAGAAATAGAAAGCCGGTTCTCCAGATTTGCTCAACTCTGTCTCCTCACCGAAAATAGGAAAAAAGAGAACAAAAGAATGAAAAGAGAAAGAAAGAGAGAGAGAGAGAGAGAGAGAGAGAGAGAGAGAGAGAGAGAGAGAGAGAGAGAAAAGAAGGAAGAAAGGAAGAAAAAAGGAAGGAAAAAAAAACACTGAAAAGCAACTAGAATTTCAGTTGAAGCTGCAGCATTCAAATGAATCCCTGTGCAAATCATTAGCAGCTGAGGGTTAGATTAACATCGCGTGGGTCCTTGCCTCTCCAAGGAATCAGTTCATTTTCAGTACTAGTAACAGGGGCTTTCCACATCCTCAAAGTACGTAATTGCAAGAAAAACAATACTATACCATTATTTTAATCTGCTAGCAGAGAACTATGCTTAAGATAATAATTCTAGATAGCTTCTACCAAAATAGAGACAAAAGAGAGTGGCTCTTTCCAGTTCTGCATTCTTTGCAAGAGAAGTGTTGTCTGGAGCCTTTGAGGAAAAACAATTTTATTTGACAAACCTGATATTATGATTGCATATGATATTAAGTATCTTTAAATGTTGCTTTAAATGTTGCTTCCTGTATCCAAAGGAAAGACATGTTCTACACCTTATTCTTATGTAAAAGAAAATACTAACCATAGACAGCACTGCATCTTGTTTACAAGCCTGTTGGGCAGATCTTCATCCATAATAAAAATCCATCTGCCTCACAACAGATTCTGAGCTACTCATTTTTTTGGTTTTTTGCAATGCAGTAGTCAGTCTTCTAATCAGAACCCAGGACTGGAGTAGTAAAATGATGTTTCTATTGATCATAACAAACAAGATGTATCTTAGACATAAATTATTTTTTCTGCCAATTGTTTGCATATGTAATTATTAAAATTAAGCTTGATTTAAGGAATGTGTGTCAAAATCTATTTAAAATTTTTAAAATTCCATACTACTGACTTACACGTTAATGAGCAAAGAATAATCACATATCCCCAGCTTGTTCAAGCAGAACTCCAGTTCTTCATTAGAAATCCTGGACTTTGATTTGTTACTTCCTCCCTAAGTTACTCTTTCCTAAAACTGCATTCTCCCCAGAGACGCTTTGTTTCTGATATAAATATCAATAATATGTTTGTTTTTAGGGGTTCATTTATTCTGTTGAAACAGCAGATTATAAATCAAATTGCAATAAGTGCAAGGGATAATTTAAGTAGGTAAATTTTCAAATAATTTGAGGACACTCCACTCTTAACACTTACGTGTCATGGCCAGATTTTACTAGTTCTGTAATGTTCAGCCATAGGTACATAGAATTGCTGGCTATGCCTGCAATGGAATTTTCCATTCTGGATAAAAAAAAAAGTCAGTTCATAGAAAAAATTAAAAGGAGGAAATTAAACTTTTAAAAAATATTTTCAAGTCCGTAGGGCGGGGCTAGAAAATTAAAATTAAAAAATAAAAATCTGTTACTTTGGTGACATTGCCTCTTCCAATAAATATAGCTCCATGGGTTCCCAGGGGGACTTCTACACTTTTCAATAGAGTAGCACATTTTATTATGAAGTATGTAACAAATGTATTTAACTATTATAGTTAATGGTTGTTTTAAAGAAATGAGACGATTGTGTTATAAATGTAATGCATTTTACAATAATAATTGGAAGAAAATGTTGTGACTATTTATAGAAAGTAGAAGTTATATCATTTATCATATTGCTGAGACATTTGAAATGTCATTCCACTAGATGGAGCAAAAGTGGCAGGAGCTCTTCAGACAGACAGCCCAGGACCTGAGGTCAATTATGAGAGGTTTTGAAATAAATATATAGTCAATTTCTCAGAAAGAAATTTAAGTCTAACACTCCAATATATTTTAAGTACAGTGTGTGTGTGTGTGTGTGTGTGTGTGTGTGTGTGTGTGTGTGTGTGTGATTTGTGTTATGCCATGCCACCACAATGTACCTGTAGATGTTGGAAGGCAAACCTGTATGAATTATTTCACTGTTTACACCCTGGCCCAAATTTCATTGCACATTCCTAATGTGAGAAAGCCACTGTTTGAGGAGAGCTCATCAACATTTCTGAGAGATAAACAAAAGTCTTTGTGCAAACTGATCACTGCACAGCAGGTCCTAATGCCTCCTGACACTCAGATCATTTTTTGATCTCACATCCACATTCCATGTGGAAGAAGATGAGTATCTGTAAGACCCAGTGTTTCTTACCATTACGATCTTGTGATTAAGTGAGACCCTAACATCTATGCATTAAGTTATGTATTTCTCTCCCCACTGAAAAGGAGTTTAGAGGGGTCAGGTTAAAATTCCAGAGCGCAGAGTCATACTCCAGGGCTTTGCGGATGCGGGTGGAGAAACTGGGAACAGAAAAAGGAAGGAGCTCTGGTTTATGATTCTGCATCTGGTGGGAACAGTTTTGCAAATGTAGGTGTTATTTCCTGCCATCAAGGGCTTTCCAGAATTTGATAATCATTTCCCAGATGTATGGCCTGAGCAAATTGTTTTAGTTGTGGGTACTGAGTTCTTTCACATATATAGCAGAATAAGGTCATGTTCCCCTTGCTGAGAGAAAGCAGGGAAGAAAACTCTCATACTTCTCTGCCCACTTACCATGAACAAAGTTTGGTCTCTTGCTAAAGTGAGAAAAAGAGAAACGTCTGACACAGTGTACTAAGCATATTTTAGCTCGATTTGTGTCAGCCCTAATAAGCTCCTTGACAGAGTAGTAGAATAGACGTCTGTGTAATACCTGACACACGTACAGGAAATAAGTAGCACTTGATTTCAGTCAGCCGGCTCTCTGGGTTTCACAAATAAAAGTTTTACCGCATCTCTTTGATTGAAGTCTAGACAGTGTCTTAATCTTGTCTCACTTGTCCCCGAGAAAGAAGATAGCAAAGCTTTAAGAACATAGTGAACTAATGAGTCAGATGATTATAGCCCATGTTCAACAATATGCTCTTGCACCTGGTGGTGCTGTCCCTGAGACTGAGTGAGCTCCAGGCATGGAGTTAACAAATGACTGGTAAATATGTAGTTGAGTCTACTTTGATACCTTGTAACAAAGCTTGCCTAACAATCCTTAGAGTATGATGAACTTCTTGGAGTTTTCTTTGCTTTAATTTTTCTTTCTAGTGCTTTAAGTCAGTAGTTAGCAACTTGGGACACATTTGCCCATCAGGAAACATTTGGCAATGTCTGGAGACATAGTTGGTTGTTACAGATGATGAAGGGAGTGGCACTGCTGAATTTAAAGAGACAGTGGAGTGTTTTCTACAGTTTGATTGGACCTAGGACATCTTTCCTAACAAAGAGCCATCTTGCCCAAAGTGGCTGCAGTGTCTTGATTAAAATCTCACTGTTGGAGAACTTGGACCATAAAAAAATCCTTTGTTCATCATTTCAACCTAAAAGGAAACTTGGTCTAAACACGTAAGTTACCATCTTAGCTGGGTATCTTTAAACTAGAACTTATTTAAAACCCTATCTTGATGAATATCCTTGGTAAAGGTTTAAAAATTAGTTTACACATTGCCAGTTCTTCATGCCTCTGAAATACCATGGCCTATGGTTATTCTTACCCAGGGAGGATATCTGTCTTTAGATATCCCACACTGACATACAGCAATACTTTTCTACTTGTCTCAAACCAGCCACTCTTGAGCATCTAGCAAAGCCTGAGGAGTCTGCACAGTTGCAATTGCCTGACCCTGACTGCAGCAACCTTGCTTTAAGGATAGGAACCATAGAAGGCCTGCTACCCACTTGGGCCAGAAAACCTGCTTAGAATGTGTGTGTGTGTGTGTGTGTGTGTGTGTGTGTGTGTGTGTGTATGCTTGTAAAGTAAATGTGTGGGTGGTGTCTCCAGAGGCCAGAAGAAAGTTTCATATTCTTTCAAGCAGGAATGTCACAGGAGGTTATAAACTAACTGACATCAGTCTTATGAACTGAAATAAGATCCCTTTGTAAGAACGGGAAGTGTTCTTAACCATTAAATTATCTCTCTAGCTCTGTTTCTATGGTGTTTTAACTTGTTTATTTTGAATATATATGCCTTATTTCTGGTGAAAAATTATTTCCTAATATTCTGAAAAGCCTACCAAATGTTTCTTATATGACTTATCTAAGATGTGTACCTAAAATATAACTTCACAGTAAAAGTAGGACTTGTACAAGATGGATAAAAAAATAAGAAGACAGAGAAAAGAATAGAAGGAGTCACTTTAGACTAGTGCAGATTTTGTGGATTATCATATTTTATGACAGCAAGCAACTTTCAGGCTCCTTAGGAATCATTCCACATATAATTTTCAACTTTTCAGTCTCCTGTTATCAGCAATTCTTGCTGTGTTCTTAATTAAAACTTGGAAATGACAATAACAGGAATGAAGGTGCAGTTTAGTAAGATTTATTATTTATGAAATGTTCCATAAAAACTGCTTTAAGGGACACAAAAAGAGAAGAGTCTCCCAAATTTCTTGTAATTGAGAGGGCAAATAACTGGTGCCCATATGCCTAGGAAACAAAAGAAAATATCAGGGGGTAGTGTTCAAGCTGGTGTAGGAAAACCAGACAAAGCAAGAAGTATCATGGTGGAATGATGACAGATGTCATTTTAAAGATATGAATATATTTATACTGGACATCATCTAGACTGTATTAGTATGAGTATGATCATGGATACAGAATATATTATAACCATCTCTGAATTTTATTTGCCAGTTTGTTCTTCAGGAGCATTGAAGTGACCAGTTATATTTATATCTGGGAGAACTACCGACTTCTGGAGTTGCCTTGGGATTCTCAGTGGACATGGTATTTAACCTTCTTAGGAGTTGACTTTGGCTACTACTGGTTCCATCGCATGGCCCATGGTAAGTTACAAATGATATGTACTGTCAATGATGATGAAGTGTGTTTAGTATGTAAGAGGCATTTCATAAATATTTATTGAATGAATAAGCAAATCTATAGAGGAATAGCTCTTGTAGCATGTAAAGGTTGCTAATGAAGACTTTGAAATTTCAGCACATGCAATCTGCAGCCATTAAAAATAAAATTATTACAGATACAGTTTCCTCATTATTATAATTGTAATACATTTAGAAAATGATAGTGTTGCATTGCTTTTTAATGGGTTTCCATCCATTGTTAAACTGTAGGTAATTATGCATAATATCAAACTTCACATCCCAATCATCACAGGTCATTCTGCAGAGTTCTAAAGCAGCATAAAAATCTAGGGAACATCTGCCATCATAGTCAGCATGATTTAATTTCTTGGCAGTGCTTCCACATTACAAATGAAAATGCAATCAGCTAAGCACTGACCATACCGCTCTTTAGTGTTGCCATAGTTTCACAAAATCTCATCTCATACAAAGCCTTTTCTCTGAGCCGGTTCACTGAATTTGCACTGGGGATTCATAACTGCATAGTCCAAAGAAACGCTTTGATATGGAAAAAAAGAAATGGAGAAGTTGAAAGGGTTGGGTCTGTACTCCTGTAGGGGTGGATGAACCTTGAGGATTGTGAAGGAAAGCAGAGCAAGTGGGTTCTGGGGAGCATTAAGACATGCCAAAGTTCAAAGGTGAGCTCAGGAAGGTGCCAATTTAATAAGAAAAAAGAAGAAGGAGGAGGAGGAGGAGGAGGAGGAGGAGGAGGAGGAGGAGGAGGAGGAGAAGAAGAAGAAGAAGAAGAAGAAGAAGAAGAAGAAGAAGAAGAAGAAGAAGAAGAAGAAGAAGAAGAGGTGAAATGCACCACTGAGGATTTCTGAAATGCACCAATTAGGATTTCAGTGGCTGTTTGGGCTAGGGGGCAGGAAGGGAGGAAGGAAAGAAGGAAGGAAGGAAAGAAGGAAGGAAGGAAGGAAGGAAGGAAGGAAGGAAGGAAGAAAAAGGAACAACCTGGAATAATAATAAAAAAGTAGATGGGAAATGGAAATATGAGTCATGAGATTAGGGTGAATAACTGTGTAATGAGGAACAATACAGTAGACCAAACTTTCTTTCTAAACAATGATGATAGAAGGAGGAGGAACATGGCTCAGTGCTATGTATGCTTAAGGCTACTGAACTGCGTGTATGCATGAGTGCACATGTGTGTGTATGTGTGTGTGTGTGTGTACTGAACTATTCATATATATAATATACATGTATACATATATATACATGTATATATCATATATAAAAGTATATACTAGCATTTTTAAACTCATGCATTTAATCAAAGTTTGAATGTTAATTAATTGGGATAATTTGAGGTAAATATACAAGTTAAAAAATAACTATTGTGAGCAATGATCAGTTTCTTTGAAAATTAGTTAGCTCCTGACATAAGTTCCTTACTGTAAATGTAAGAGAATATATCAAATTGAGTATGGTTAAGAATAAAAAATGTAGTAAACTGTATTTGAATGCAAAGCATTAATTTCCCTCATAGAATAAGCATAGTAATGAATAAGCACAGTTGTCTTATATTCTGTTTAAAAAGACTACTACAAAAAGACTGAGTCATTCAATTTCAACCTTCTAATATTTTAATGATCTATCTCTATCTATATATATATATGTTCTTATTTGATAAATCAGTGAAATTAATCTTTGAAGCTGAATAAAAACTCAAAATATTACCTAATATAAAAAGTAAAGATGCATTTATTATGAATACCCTTAGTTAAGAGTGATAAAATTCTTAAAATTCATTAAAATCTGGAAACAAAGCACTTTGAAACTATGCTTTCTTTTGAAAAAAAAAAAATTGAACTGAATCCAGTGGGTGAGGCAGGCATTAAAGAAATTAAAAGCCTTCTGGAAAAACATTCAAAATCTTCAGGCTATGGGACCTAATCACAAGTTCAAAGACATGTGGTTCAAAATGGAAAGCTAGTAGGAAAAAATAAATTATGTAGTTAAACATGTCAACCATCAATGTGACAGTTGGTTTTGAAGTTCACACACAAATAGAAATAGAAATATTAAAATGTTTTAAGGATCTACAAATATGCATCAATAAGAAAATCTTTCAATATAAAAACTTGTAATTCCAAACTGAATAGTATTTAGCTCAATTTAACTGGAAAACGTTTCAGGAATTTCAAAATTCAAATGTCATCTTAAAATACAGAAAACAAACAAACAAACAAACAAAAAGCTATGATGCTTTCCCTGCTTACTGTGTAGTTAGTATCCTTTCACTATTTTCAATACATTACTATGATAATATAGACCATGTGTATTAACATGTTAAATATGAAGAAAAAAACATTGTATAAGGGAAAGGTTGTTGTCATAAACACTTAAATTAGTTCTTTAGTAAGCCAAATCTTACTAAAAGCTGGTGTTCTGTAATCAATTGACTTGTCTCACATGTGGGCAGCGTTTTCCTCTGCTGAGGACAGTGTTGTTTTAGGTAAAAAACATTTATTTTCCAAACCTTGACATTTTAAAAAAATCTCTGTAAGACATAGTTTGAAGCTTTATAGTTCTTTACACTTTTGTTTTCCTTACATAACAACACAAGGATTACAAATTATTGACACCCAGGATAAAGTGAATGTTGCCATAAATTTCTTTGATGGCTTTAGAGGGAAATTCAACATGTTAAAGTCAAGTAGCCCTTAAACTCAATGTCCGTACTTCATTAGGTAACCGCTCCGTTGTTTGTGCTCTGTGCACTCTCCTGGCTGGACTGGTAGGATAAGGAAGCAAATAAAGACTTCAGTAGGGTGCTGCTCCGTGCCCTATGATTCCACTGATACAGCCTGGGAGTTTTGATTGCGTTTTTTATTTGTTTGTTTTGTTTTGTTTTTTCCCTTTCTTTCCTTTTTTCTGCCAGTTTAAGAATTAAAAGACAGGAAAATTCTCCAGTGCTTTAGGTAGTCATGGTGAAATAGCAAACACCGAAGACTGAGAGCTGTTGAAGATGTCTACAGGGATGATGAAATGCAGGCTTGCAGAAGGCACACAGCAATCCACACACTTCGGGAATCTAGGACATTAGGACCTTTGTAGGGTGCTGTGCCTCTCCTAATTTAGGGTTGATTAGTTTGAAGACAGTAAAGTTTGACGCCCCCGCCCCCCCAATTGTTAGGTAACAGGTCCTGATCAGGCCTTGAACTTGTTGAGTCAGTCTATCAGCAGGGGGCCTGCTGCTGTCAGAATTGTTCTGTGCACTGGGAAGTCTAACTCCTAATCACTCACGTGGGAGCACATGGGAGCCTGAGACAGGAGAATGTCCACTTGTGTTCTGAGCCTGTCCATGCTACATAAAGATATCTAGGCCAGCCTGGAAAGTCAGACACTGTTTCAAAACAAACAAAAAAATATTACAGATTAGTATTCACTACTTAAGAAAACAAGAGTAAAGCATCCATGGTGCCTGTTGCTTATCTTATCGTGGGTAGTGGTTACATGAATGTGCATCTTACAGCATTGGTCCTTGTGTGCTGCTGATCCAGGGAATGCTTTCCAGAAAGTTCTTTCTGAGCAAGGAATCCAGTCAGCAGCATTCTCACTCTGCCTTACCTCTATGGAGATGCACTAAGGTGGGGAGGATTTTGTCCACGGGGCTTCTCCTATCTTGTAAGACACTAATCTCTTTTACAATTGTATTCCTTTTCAAACTTCTCCTTTCTGGATCTTTAAACTACTTTACAACTTAAAATCTTTCTCTTCTTTGTATTTCTGTCATACAGGAGAACAGTAGGCAGTAGCCATGATGCAACTGGACTGCAGTTCTGTCTTGACTAATGATTTCAGCCTCAGTCGGTTCTCAGAACATAAGCAGAATGAAGTCAAAGTGCAATTCAGATAATCTCTAGTGCAGCTCCCAAGAGTCCTTGTTCCCTTCTGAAACTTCATTATCTGAGTATCCACTGAACATGGTGTTCTGGTCTTCCACGTTCGCACTGGAAAGGCACACTCAGCTCTGCTTTCAGACAGGGATTTTCTTTTCTCTTTTTTTTCTTTTCCTTACTTTTCCTCTTCTTTTTCCTTTTTTAATTTAAATTTGAAACAAGGTTGTTTTACATGTCAATTCCAGTTCCCTCACCCTCCCATTCTCCAGCAAACCCCAGCCCATTCCCTTTCTGCTCCTCAGAGAGGGTGAGGCCTCCCATGGGGAATCTTCAAAGTCTGTTTTATCATTTAGAGGGCCCAGGCCCTCCCCCATGTGTCTAGACTGAGGGAGTATCCCTCTATGTGGACTGGGTTTCCAAAGTCCATTCATATACCATATCATAAATACTGATCCATTACTAGAGGCCCCACAGACTACCCAATCCTCCGAACTCTCACCACATTCAGGGGGTCTGGATATGTCCTATGCTGGTTTCCCAGCTATTAGACTGGAGTTTATGAGCTCCCCCTTGTTCAGGTCAGCTGATTCTGTGGGTTCCTCCAGCCTGGTCTTGACCCCTTTGCTCATCACTCTTCCCTCTCTGTAATTGGATTCCAGGAGTTTGGCTAGTGTCTAGCTGTGGGTTCAGCCATTAAAGGCTAGGTTCACAACCAAAAATAAAAAAACAGGAATTTTCTAATGCATGGTCTACACTTTTCCTTCCATGCTTCCCCTCAAACAAGTCCATCCCGGCAGAAGCCCCTCTCCTTAGTACTCATTTTCTGCATTTAGTACTTTCCTAGTTACTATAACATATAAATATAAGTGATTGAAGATTCCTTTTTTTTTTTTCTCACAGGTCAGTAGTATATTAATCCATTATTTTGGGTAAGGCCCTGTAACTTAGAAATTATTTCCTTCTGTTACAAACTTCACTGATGCATCTATTCTTTCATATTTTAGTTTGCTCCATAATTATTAAGATCATTAATATTACTCTCATTTTAGCTCAGCACAGGGTACCTAAAGTTACTTCTTGATGCCAAATTTACTTGATTGTTCTGCTATGGAATATAGGTGACAACAATCAGTTAAAATGGCAGAGAAAGTATGTAGTGAATTCTAGAACTGATTATTATCCCTCTCCAGATGCCCCACAAGTCTTGTAAATTTTATTCTCTCATAGTTGACTTAAGGTAAAGTGATGACGCATGCCATTGATCTAGTTACATATTCTGATTCGGGGCCTTTTCACTTCTGCCTCTACTGTACCTGCTTCGGTTTCTCACACACTCAGAAAAATGTCATGGTGAGATCAAATGTCACCTAGTAAAAAGAACATTCCTTATCGTTCTATAAAAATTGTCAGCAACCACACTGACATCACTGTCAAGAGATGTGAGGCATTACAGAGTCGGTTAGGGTACATTATTACAGTTGTAGATTTTTATTTAGAGTGGATTGAGAAAATACGGTGTGTGGTTTACTGGGTCTGAAACTAATGACATCAATTTGTCATGAATTTAAAATTTATGTTACAACTAAGACACATACAATTTCATGAAACTATATTTTTTGTGCCTACATGGTACATTTAAGTTTCTTTTTTTTAATTTAGTAGACTTTGTTTCATTTGAATATCCATGTCTTTAACTCAGTATATCCATAGTAAAATGAATCATTCTGATCTCGCCATAGACACATGGACAGAAAAACCTGTTAACAGAATATGCTTTGAGTTTGCACATATCTGATATGATAATGCTGATCTTATTCCAGATCAATAGTTGTGAGCTGTAGTAGATACAATTATAATGTTTGCTTTATGTATTGTATTTTTACAATTGAAAATTTTATAATTTAAATTTTTCATTATTCATACATACTCACCCATACTCTTTCTTAAAATGCTTTGTGTTTAGAAATTAGTTATTTAAAAATATTGAAATATTTGGGGGATTTGTCTATTGGTATTTGTTTATTTTGCCTGCTTTCTGGATTTCTTTTGCTTCCTCTTCAATTTAATTATTATCTTGTCCAAATGCATTTCTAATTTAGAGATTAAAATATTAAAATATTTTTCAGAACCAAGAAAATTACTTGAAAAAGATGTTGGTCTTTCTTCTCTCACACCAAGGGATAATTTGATTGCCTTTTAATTTCACACATAGCCTCAAAAATTCAGTGGTATGTAGTAGGCATTTGTACTCACTGAGTATAGACTTTTGCCTCTGCATAGTCTCAGATACTGAAAACAGAAATTCCAGAAGTAGATTTTAAATGCCAGCTCCAAGCTTTGAACTGTTTGACACATTGCAGAAGATACACACTACTCTGCAATAAGCCTTACACTGCAAAAGTGAAACACGGACAAAGAGCAGCTCACAGATACACAGACGATGTGCAGGTGCTATTAAATCTACAGGGATCCCACTTCAGAAGTACTCCAGTTCACTAATAGGGGCCTTGCTTTTTTGTTAGAAGTATAGAAAAACTGTGGGGAACCAGTATTAGGCAGACTTGGATGGTCTCAACCACGGCAAAGATGCTGCATAGGATCTGACTCAAAGGCAGAATTTCACAGGCAGCACACAGCCAAGTGAGCAGGAAGGAGACAACAAAGAAGACCACAGAGGTCTTCGAGGCAAGGTGTTTGAACGGAGGCATTCATGGCTCAATCATATTAATAGCAAAGATTTCCAATTTAAAAAAAAATTCAAAACAAAGTAGCACGAGCAAGCATACAACTTAATGTAAACAGAAATGGCTATGTAGGCAAATCAATTTAATATCATAGTTTGTTTTTTTGATGAAAATAGTGCCCTAAGGATAACTTAGAAATAGAATGAATGCAATTTGGTGAAGAATAGACTTTGATGAATAGTTAATGAGAATAGAGATAAATAAAGGTTAGCTTGATGTTGTCCATAACAGAACCAGGAGCACCTTGGGCAACAGTACATATGACTTTGATATTAAACATCTGACATATTTTAATGCCTGTAATATTTCAGAATATATAAAAATCTAAAAAAATCTCACCATAAGGAATTTAGGGAAATATGTATGATATGCTTCCCCAGTGCTTGTCAGTAAATGGCAATCACTAAAATCAACATATTAAGACGTATTCAATCACATGTTACATCATTTATTTATTTTCAAGTTTTCAAGAGTAAAAAATAAATAAATAATAAATTTAAAAACGTGAAACATAAGGAAAATGATTGTAGTAGGCAACAAGATGTTTTCCTGTCACTTTTAAATTTTAAAGTATGATAGAGAGGTTCCAGTTATTCCAGTTAATATGTTAACTATTTATCAGCACCAGTCCATATCTTCCCATATTTTACATATTGAAAATGTGTTACCTTTATATATATTGACAATTAATTAACTTCATTAAGTTCTTACTACAATTTTTAATTGTTTGTTGTACATTTTCATCTTTGATCTTGGAAAACAAGGTGCTAATTTCTATCAAAAGTATCTTTAACAAGATAATAGACGAAAGCTGAGTTAAGGCACTTCCTCACCTCCCAAAGCCTAGGATACAGACCTCAGCTCCCAGACAGACATCGTGCTGCTGCTCCAAGACCCTTGGGGCATGGCCACTTGATTCATTAGACTTAATAAAAAATACTAAAATCATCTCCAAATGCAGCTTATACTATTTCAACATCTATCTAATACACTTTGGATAATATTGATACCCATATTTAAGTCTCTGGGTATTTTTGTAGAATATAAAATGAAAATTTATTGATTTAGCTAAGATGTAAAGTAATTTGGCAATTTATAATTAAGCAATATTAGAATAGATAAAATAGGGCTGTAGTCTCCTCTCAGTCCTGTACTCAGACTGTAGTCAGATAAAAGTTAGACTATGACACCTGCTAGCTGATTGCTTTATGCACCAGCTTCATGTTCAGATTACTTGTGGAAGTTTTAAAATGATAATCCATGAACTGTAAGCAGAACCACTTAAATGGAGGTTTCTACAGGTAGGACCTGGACTTAGTTATGCTTTTCGTTATTACAAACTAGTCAGTCATTTTCCTGTATAAACAAAGCTAAGTAATACTGACTATTGGAAATTCTTTACAGGTGGGAGAAGAAACATTTTAGCTCTTTAAGAGACTTCACAAGAGTGTCTATCTAAAATTATAGCTAGGAAGATAATAGATATCTGAAGACATGCTTCTTCAGTTTTTGGCTGATATCTAGTAGATGGATATGTAGACAGATGTTAGGTAAATAGATGATAGAGCATAGAAAGATAATGGGGCAATAGACAAATCTTAGATGATAGATCTTTGTATAATTGAATAACTTCAAAGTTTGTTAAAAATCTAACTATACCCCCAGAGATTTTACAAAATGATTTTCTAGTAATAAAACTTTTCTAAAAAATAAAATCTTTATCTAATATATCAACTAATGTCACCTTATGCTTTTACTACCTTAACTTATCCGATAATATTTTAATGAATAATTTAATTAAATCACATCAATATATAACAATAAGACTGTATCATTTAAGACTTTGGCATGTAGGTATGTGTATCAGCTGCATACCTGATACATTCAGAGTGAGAGATGGTAGTCAGATACTGTAGAATGTGATCACAGGGCCCTGTGAGCCACCAGGTATGTCTGGAAACCAAAATGGGACACTCTGCAAGAGCAGCACATGCCAGCCACCTCTCTAACCCCCTCCCAATAGGGTTTTTATAAAAGAACTTTTGTGGCTTTAAGTTGATTGTGAAACTCTACTACAGAAAAAGTTTGGAGTGTATTTGAAGCTACATTTTCTGAGTGAGTTGAAAATGTTATAAAATGTAACAACTTTATCTTTGAAACTTTAGGTCTCTGTGATTCCATCTACCTACTTTCTGTAATCAAATTGCATTTCTTTTCTGTTTAAGAACTAATGATTGCATAAGTTCACAGAGGGTCTGTCTGTTTGAGCCTTCCTGAGAAGCTCCCCCCTCCCCAACCTGAACCCTGGGCAAGCAGACATTCCTATAACCCACTCCCCTTATCCCCCTGCTGGCTTTCTCTGCAGCTTAGGAATTCAGACTGCTTATTTTTACGTTTGATGATATCCTGGGGGCAAAGGTAAAAAAAAAAAAAAGTTTATAAAACTTGGACAGAAAAAGGATGTAACTTTTTCCGTTTTCCCCTTTGAAATAGCTGACAGTTTCTGGATATACAGAAGGAAATGATGAGTCTGGCCACATGTCCAGATGTGTGCTCAACAGATGTGGAGGGTTATGTTAAAAAAAAAAAAAAAAAAAAAAGGACAAGTCATACAGTACCTGTGTCTTTAGCCAGGAAGTTGTAAATAGTAAACACAGAACTCAGCTATCAATTGTAATCTGATTTAACAAGATTTTACAAAGTAACAGACATTTTTTAATCTCTTTCATCCTACTTAGCAGAGAATTAAAAATTAGTTTATTTATAAAATTACTTCAAAGTAGATTGCAAGCTGAATTAAATTAAATGGAAACTTAGAAATTTAAAAATCTTCCTATGTAATCTTTAATATATGAATTAATATTGCTGCACCATTATTTCTGATAAACTTTATATAATCTATAGCCAGGGATTTCTTTTAGATTGTTTCTGTAGTTTTAAATGTATAATCTTTATTGTTTTATTTAAAAAGTATAAAATAATCTTCTTGTTTCTAAAAAATATTTAGCTGACATAATGTGTATGATTTATATACTTTTATTTCTATAATATGGTATTTTGAAATATGTTTCTAATGTCTGATGTGATTTAATAAGCATACAAACTCAACATCATTGTAATGGAAATAATAAATTTCATTGAATTTCAAAATACAATATTGTTGCTAACCATACATTCTATGGTGTAAAATAATCGTTGAAGTTATTCTCTTTGCATAACTAGGAATTTTATGTAATTTGATCATTTTTCTGACACTGACCTTAGCCTTAACAGTAACAATACTACCCCATGTTATTCAAGCTGCTTTTCACACAGCGCTGAAGGTCTTTACTGGATATTTTCAGAATTTCTTAGAAAAATAGCAAATGTCTTCACTGTTTAGAAGTTATTCTGAACAATGTTATTGTATAGTAGTATAATTGCTAGCTGTCTTAAGAATGAATAGGAATAAAATTCTTAACTGAAAAACAGGACAAAGGCTAGACATTGTCCTCATACTTGTTCACTCCAGCAATCAGGAGGCTGAGGGAAGAAGATATGGATTCCAGGCCACTCAAGACTACACTCTAAGACTCTATGAAAAAATAAAAACAAAAACAACTTAAAACCACACACACACACACACACACACACACACACACACTTGCAATTTGCCACAAAAAGTTATTGAGCATCACAAGCAAATGTTCCAGCTTGAGATAGAGTCATTGTTCTGAAATTCATGGGTATTCAACAGAGCATTCTGTTATTTTCTCCTTAGTTACCATGCCTTGCATGCTTCCTGGAAGCTAAAACATTGATCTGTGGAAATGACAACAAAGCACATCCTAATCCCTGGGATTTTAAAGGGCTGTAGAATTTGAAGTTGACACTTCTTTGGCTGAGCTCCAAAGCAAAACTGCATTAGGGATAAGAAAAGAACCATTGGGATTTGTATTTTTCTTAAAGCTCATGAAGTCCTGGAGAGAAACATGATGTCCAAAGTAAAAATATAGCTGGCTTAGTAATAGGAAGTTAATTCAAAGTGAATTTAGCAGGAAGTATTTAATAATGAAAGAGTTGTCAGTGAACTCAATAAAGAGATAACGATGAAGTATTGTCCCTATATCCTTCTCAATTCAGATATTGTCCCTATATCTGAAGTCTCAGAAGCATAAGAAGATGGAAAGACATTTAAAGTATGTTTCCAAAGTTATACCAGTGAATCTTTGTTTCTTGTAAGTGCATCCATAAGACGGAGAACTACCCCAGCTTAAGTGCTATCACTGATGGAGATGGGAGAAGGAGCAAAGACATCAAGGAACTGCAGAGAAATGACCCAACACTGAGTAACCAAGCCCTCAATCTCTTGTCTGGTCCTTTCCTAGTCTTACCATTGTTGTACTTCATTCTTTCTTTTTTTGTTAATTTTGTTGTTTAGATTTGTATTTTTATTTTCAGGCCAAGTCTCACACTGTAGCCCAGACTATATAGCCTAGGTTGGTCTGAAATATGTGCCAACCAAACCCTAGGATTACAAGCCTGTGACACTATTCATAGATCCTTCCCTTAACTGAACTGTACAAAGACATAGTGCAGTAAAAAAGTTATACAATCTGCCCCAATAATGATAATACATCACAAGGATTCAGTCAGTGATGCTGGATTGAAGGGACCATTAAGATATCCTTACAAAATATAATATTAGCATTCATTATATAATTTTTTTCTCTCTGGCATTATCATAGTGCATGCAATGAAGATATAAATGTATAAATGCACTTTCACTGGATCATATAATCTAATTGAATTACTTAACTCCCTTGCCAAGCCTTTTAGATGGGGAGGACCAAAAAAGAAATTGAAGTTAGATAGTCAAGATTTCAAATTCTGAATCCATCATTTAAAATTAAGCAATACTTAGTTTCTCTTAATCTTAATTATATTTGCATATCATAGAGGGCATATCATAGCCCTCTCCAGGTGCTATCAGATTAACTGTATTGATCACATGTTTGGTGATAGATATGAAATAATTAATACTTTCAAATGGAATAGGGAAATAATGACTATTCCAAAACCCATAAAGACATAGTGCTCATTGGTTAATGTGACCTATGACTCATACCATGCACAACTTCAGAACCTTTCATTAAAATGCAGAAAAAGCAAGTCAAATAAAAATGAGCAGGAAGGTATGAAGCTTAGAGAGCCATGAGTTCGAGATATTTTGGTTGTGACCATAGAAGCTTCAATGTGTTTCCAACAGAAATGGTGAACAAATATCAAAGTAAATCTAGTACACTAGGAAGTAAGTAATTGTGTTTGACACCCAGAAAAAAACAACAGAAGAATAACCTGGAGAATTAAAGATAGGAAGCAGGGTGGTATTTAATTCATTTAAAGGAAAGAAAAAAAGTCTTATTTAGAGAGAAAAATGACTTAAAAAACATTAAAATTTTGTAATGGAAAAATAGAATTTCTGGAAATAAAAAAATTAAAAATTAAAGTCATTGTACAACTGACTGAAAAAGTTAGAACAGAATATAGTATATATAAGGACCAATTCACAGCAGAGTGTAGGGGTGGGTATGAAAGAATGGAAAATAAGAGGAAGTATAGAAATCAAAGATGAATTCACAGATGTGTTGGCATATGTTGAACACTGTGTGGTCTCTAAGCATTTTTCTCCCAGGTTTATATTCTAATACATTCATTTCCCTGGTATGTATTGTAATATTATTCAAAACTCTAAACACATGAAAACCCATTTAGGTCGGACCCTGATCTAGACAGTAAGGAAGGTACACTTTATTAAGCGTTGATATTTGACAACCCCTCAATGTTAACTCCATTGTGTGGGCTTATACTTGTAATCTACACTCCTCCATTGCAAAGGAAACACATGCCTCTTCTGTGATTTAAGCCAAGGCTCAGAGCTTTTCTTTGGACGACAACTCAAGTGGCTAATAAATTTAAAGAACATTAATTTAATTAAGTCATCCTGAATCTGCGCATTTGTTTGAGTGACAGAACTTCTTCAATTTTAGTGTGACTGAACTTAATTAACATCTCCATTTCAACATCCTTCCTACTCCTCTGTCTTCCTTTCTTTCTCTGATTCTCCCCTGTCCTTTTCCTCTCCTCCCTCTTCCCCTATGTTTTAATTACACAGAAATTCAATTTTCATAGCTCTGAAAACTACAAATCAAGGCAAGTTGTCTGCAAACTGTTTCTGTTCTGTATGTGCATGTGAATTTGCTACTTTTATATTAATTAAAAGAATACTTAATCTTGTGAAGTTCAGCCAATAAAAATTTATGTTTTCAAAATGTATAGCTCACATTGTTCAATCAATATATTTTGTGACATGGTTATCACAGTCAAGCTACTAAATATATTCATTATCCCACCAAGTTACCTTCTGGGCAATGAGAACATTTGAGACCACTCTATTTGCAAAGGCCAAGTCATTGAATTTTCTTTTACCTATGGTCACCAGATTCTATGCTAGTTCTCCAGTATATACTCATTTACCTCTTCCCTTGTGTATCTCCCCATTTCTGTCATCCTCCAACCTCTGGGAATAATGGAATATACTACATTTTCTATTTCTGCTTTTGCTAATTTTACTTAGAACTAATTCTTCCTGTTTTATCCATATGACAAATGGCAAGAGGTCTCTCCTCTCCTCTCCTCTCCTCTCCTCTCCTCTCCTCTCCTCTCCTCTCCTCTCCTCTCCTCTCCTCTCCTCTCCTCTCTTCTCCTCTTCTCTTCTCTCTTCCCTTCCCCTCTCCTCTCTACTTATTTCCCACCCCTCCCTATTCTTCTCCTCTCCTCTTCTCTTTTTCCTTTCTCCACCCCCATCTTCTCTCTGCCTTCAAACTGAAGAGTGTGCTACCATCCAGACTCAACAAACCACTAATTGAAGCATTAGTGAAAATGAGAGGATATTCAAAATATCTAAACATGAACAAAAACAATAATATTTTAAAAGAAGTAAGTTGTGCTAGACATGTTTGCAATCTATCACTATAATAGTAGGTACACATAGCTCTTCTGAAGTTCATGCATAAGACATTTTGATATGATAATGTTTAGCAGCTGACTAAAATTTTGTTTAAAAAACCTTTAAAAAGAGCTGTTATTTTTAAATGTTTTAAAAAAGATTTATTTATTTTTATTTTATGTGCATTGGTGTTTTGTCTGAATGCATATGTGAGTGTAAGGATGCCAAATTCCCAACAACTGGTGTTACAGACAGTTGTGAGCTGCCATGTGGGTACTGAGAATTGAACCCAGCCTCTGGAAGAACAGCCAGTGCTCTTAAGTGAGAAGCTAAGTTATTTAGAATGCATTACTTAGATTTAATTTTATTAACGGGAATGGAGTATACTAAGGTGTGTTTTAATATTTTATTACTCATATAGCAAAGAGAAATTTCCAAAATAATTACTTTTCTGTGAAATAAATAAGGAAGATAATTCAGAATAACTCAGTCCTAGAAAACATGAGGAACAGAACTCACGGAGTCTTTGGCTGTGTGTCTGGAAGGGTACTGTTGGAATCCTGTGCTTTGCACCATTGTTTGTAACATCTTTGGCATGTGCATCCCTCCCTTGTGGACTAAGGTGAATTCAACTTGTTACTGAATTCTTATCTCCTTGTCCAGTCCACTTACTTAGGTTCCTGCATGTGTTTATCACTTACTTCCTGATAGAATATGGTAGGGAAGTGAATGAGGACATTTATTGCAAGGAGTAAATGCCCCCGAAATACTTTACAATAGATACATTGTTTATAAAAACAAAGAAATAAGCATGCCGTCCCCCACCCCACACACTAGTTTCTAATCTTCCAAAGAAAGAAGGAAGTTGCCCTGCAGTTGAAAGCTGGATTTTTGACTCCTTGCAGCTAGCTGAATATAAATCGAGCTTTCACTACTCCCAGACAGAACAGGGGTCACAGAGCAGCTCTGCCAAGACTGATGTCTGCATAGGCTTTGCTAGCTATTTGATTCTACATGAATTTTAGCCTCTACATAAATAATTTAAATCATTAAAATTCATTTTAATCATCCTCTTATGGTCACTTTTCAGAGGCATAGCTTCTTGTCTGCATTGTTTGTGTTCATTTGATAATTTTCACTTTAGAAAATATCTACTTGTTATTTTAACATAATCAACAGGTGACTTTTTCTCTGCTTTTGTTTAAAAATTTCCCGTACTCAATTTCAAGTATTTAATATGTCAGTATCAACCTCTATCCAAACAGCTACCACCCCCAAACCCTGTTTCCCAATTGCATTCTAAATCTATTTCTATGTAGGTAGTGCAAAGCAAAGCCAGACATTTGAAAATATGTTAGTTTTGTCTGCAAATACTTTACTGTAATGAGTACAGCTAAATGGTTGGTTCAACCAATGAATAATGAAGTTTAATAATTTCTGAATATCAGATACCTTGTTAGTGTTCAAATTTCTATCTCTCATATATGATTCATTTTCTGAATCATAGTTTTTAATACAGGTGTAAAAGAGTCATTTGATTACAATTGTTAGAATTGTTATTATATACTCAAAATCATTGTATACTTTTTTCTTTTTGTTGTAGTTTTCCTTTTTTGGTTTTTTTTTTGGGGGGGTTGTTTTGTTTTGGTTTTGGTTTTGGTTTATTTTGTTTTTTTGAGAAAGAGTTTCTCTGTGTAACAGTTCTGGCTATCCTGGAACTGGCTTTATAGACCAGACTGGCCTCGCTCTCACAGAAATCGGCCTGCCTCTGCCTCCAGAGTGCTGAGATTAAAGGTGTATACCACCAACACTCGGTTTCTTGTACTTTTTTAAATTGATAAAATTGTTGCTCTCCTTTTTACACATATAGTCTTCTGGTTTATACTCCTGGACTCCAACCTGTGGAATAACTTGATATTCTTCTCTGCTCTCTGCCATTCTTATAAACTCTTGAATAATCTGTATACTTACTATGATTCAAATTTGACCTATGGGAGCAAATTCTTCAAATACCTTCACTAATGTTGTATTTATTTGTATTTGTTTTTGTTTTTTCATATCCCATTTTCAAGATTAACACTGATGAGCAGGCCTTAATCAACACATTTTGGACTTTCAAAATCTTGATTTCCAATTTATTTCAGTGAGAATATGATTTCTGGATTCTTCTTGTATGGTAATATGGAAATATCCTTGGCTTTTATTCTTGGAAGCAGTTTTGCTGCCTATAAAATCCCTAGTTCACATTTTCTTGTTTATGTTAAATTCTCTGTCTCTCTGCCTCTGTCTCTGTTTCTCTCTCCTCTCATGCTATTGACCATAATGTTTAATAGATACAATAGAAATGGAATTAACTTTAATTTTACTTAGCTAATTATTCAGTGTATGCAGCCATGATCATCTCCATTGTTCCCTTGGTGGGAAGTTGGCTTCTGCTGACTTTGAGAGAAATGGTGTGCAGTGTGCAGGATCACTCCCAGCTGTAGAGCACAGGAGATCTCTGTTGCCTTTAGAAAGTATATGAGTTTGTGTGTTGGTCCTTCATCCTTTCTGTGATCTGGATATGTTTTTATTTTTCTTATATTCCTATTTTCTGGGGTAGTTTGTATGTTCATGACAATAATATAGTTTGTAGGTGCAGAGAAACAAACAATTTTTCAGGAGGTATATAAGTGCCAAATAATTATTTCAGAATTTTTCTTTCACTTTTATTGCAGATAAACATAAAAGTAAATAACAAATTAATGCATAGAACAAAAACAGGGAAAAAGACAAGCTTCTTAAAGAATCACATGGTTCTCTATCGAATAATAGAATGGCAAGGGTACTGCTGATGATGGCAGTGTCAGAAACAAACTGTCAGGGAAGAAAGACAAGACTGTTTATGCAGTGTCTGGCTTACTCAGCTTCTTCCTCAGAAACAGTAGCTCAGACAAGTATTTAACAACCCTCCACTTTTGTTTTTCCTTGGTAAAGAACAAATCAATATACAGAAAAAAAGCAAAAAGATCAGCAAGTATCTACTTGCAAACAGGTTGGATAATTGATACCATTTACATGTAGTTCCTGGAACACAGTTCATACCCAATTCCTACCACATCATTTGTTACATCTTCGAATGTTCTGAGGAAAAAAAATGCATTTGTTGAGCTCAGGGTATGTTTCCCAATAAGTTTTGCTAAATGCTAAAATGAATCTAATAAATCATAATTCAAATATAAATGGATAGTCTTTTTTTAAGCAATTTTGATCTTTAAAATCAGATTTGTATTTCCTTGTCTCCATCTAGGTTTGTCATTGTGCTAGTCTAGACTTGGGCAATTTTCCAAGTATGTAGGTGGATTTTCATTTTCAAATATTGAATTTTGAATCATGTTGAAGCTATTACCTTTAAAAAGTAATCAAATGGCTCATCTGATTGCAATTTTTGTTTTACCTTTTCACTTAAAAACAGAAATATAGTCTATTTGGACTTCCTAGATTGCCTGTGATATTCACAATTGTGAAGAAAAATATTTCAAAACATTATGAAGAGATTAGAATTGTCCCAGTTGCTTCAAAGTTACAACTACATGATAATATATCAGCCTACAGTTTTGAAGTAGCCAGATCTATTATATACTTCTCAATTCTTTTTGTCCTCAGAAATAGACCAAATAATAATTCTTATAATTTACTAGCAGAATTTAATGTCTAATGCCACTTTTATTCATTTTAATGCAATATGAAACTAATTAGAACAAAGTGTGAGGAAGACCTAGGATTGGTGTCTTCTTCTTAGACTAACCTGGCAGGAGTAGCATTAGCTACAGATCTGGGCATACAGAGATGCTGGCACTCATGGGTGCAGTAGTGACTCATTTCATCCAGGTAGGAATAGATCAGTTTTGCATTATGCTAGGTTAGTACCAGACCTGTGTCTCCCTGAAACTTCATTATACCTATACTGCTCATCAATCTGGAGTGTTGGAATGAACAAGGAAACAAATAACTACTTCTATTTTTTCCCATTTTAAATAGGCACTCTCCCATGACCACATGACAAAAATACAGTCACTAAGTAACAGGTAATTTGATTGGAATTGTAGATACACCAATGAAACTTAGGGAACTGGGTTAAATTTATATATAATAATTGTGGAATTAGAACTGATAATAAAATTGAGAATTTGGAGCACAAAAGAATTGTAGAAAAACCGTTTGACAGGAGGCAGGATGAGTACAGACAACACAAAATCTTCAAAAGTCCTTTCTGAAGTTGATGAATATTGCATTGACCATTGCTGGTTTATTTAGACAATATTGGAAAATGATCACTTCTCCAGTTCCATATTCAAGATATTCTTCTGGGACTCCAAACAGGATGTTTCTCTTACCTCTCCCACCCCACCTCCCTTCTTTTCTTCTTCTTTTTAATTTTACTTGAAAAGGAAAAGACTTCCTTGCCAGAGGTTTTTTTGTTGTTGTTTTTAAAAGGCCGTCTAAGTAATAAACTTGTATCTAAAAAAATGTAGGTTTTAGAAAGTGCTGTTATCTATTTAAAACTTGAGGAAACACTTAATTTTTTAAGGCAAGGTTAACTGAGGTTGAATTATGGAATGATTTCTCCGGAAGTTCATGTCAAAGCAGTGTTACTGCCACATAAATCCACTGTGATCAGTTGAGTGACAGGGAATGGGAAAAGCACTTAAAATAATTGGACACTCAGGGGTCCCTTTCCAAACTCTATTGTGACATGTAGCTATGTCACTCCCATTAAAACCATAGGGGATTTTGAGGCTGAGATTCATCTTCACAGATTAAAGCCTGCTTTCTTAACACACAGTAAGTGCTGTAGAAGCTATCAGAGTGGCCAGGAACAGCACATACCAAATGCACTTTGGAGAGTAATGGCACTCACTTCCCTCCTCTCATTTATCTTTGCAAACATTCCAGTTATAAATTCTGATGCATTCTGTTGAATACAGAAGGAGACGATATGGTGCTTACATTAGAAATTATTTTATTGAAACTGAGGTATGTCTAGTGCTGTCAGAAAATCAGAATTGCCTTTAGAAGTGTGTGCTCTGTTTGGCCTTCAGTCTATTCAGTCTATCTATGCATTTAACAGATACATAAATTTTGCCTTAAAAGACTAGAGGGCTTTAACATACATGAGAGAATAACTACCATAGTCTCTTTAGGAACAAATAAAGACAAGTTTTCAACCACAGATTTAATCTATGTAATTGGAAAAAATGGAAATATGTATGTTCTAATGTTCTAGTTTTTATAACGGGAAAGGTAATATTTTCAATCAATACCAATTTTTAAAACTTGAAACAGGAAATGTGTTTCACTTCATCTTAATTATTGCAGAAAGAAACGGTAGTAAATGTATGTTTGACTCATAGTATACAAATAAATTATGGTCTTATTGTCATTTTAGTAGGTTTTAATGATATTAAATATAATATTTTGGATACATCATCATTAAAGATATTCATTTATAATTGAATTGTATAGTATGATGATGAACACCCATAACACTAGCACTTGGGTGACAGACAGGGAAATCAGTCATCCTTAACTTTATAGGGAACTTTTGACCAGTCTGAGATACATGACTGTGTCAAAAAAAAAAAAAAAAAAAAACAACAGCAAAAAAAACAAATACAAAAATAATTTATCTTCTTTGCTCTTACTGGTTCTGTCTAGTAGATGTCTTCATTAACATGGTTGTTATGTGACTGGAGGCTTGATAGTAGCTCTTTGTTCTATGGTGCTCCCTATGTCAGCCCTGAACCTCACCTATCTCACTGTCTTCACTGAGAATTGAAGTCTAAAGAAGTGAATGAACTTAAACGTTGAGAGGAGTGAATGGCTTACAGGTGCTCCATGAGTCTGGCTGTGATGTGTTTTGTCAGTCTGGGTAAATTTAATTCCAAAGATGGCATGGACAGTCACAGGCCTCATGTATTATCATTGGCAGACTAATAAAGGACATGTAAATCATTACTGTCATTCTATTGCCTGAAATGTGGACCTTGTACTATTAGTGCAGTCAGTAACCTAACACAGGATGAAGCTGCCATAAAACATAAGTCTTCAGAGATTAAATCCAGTGTCAATTACTGATTAAATTTAAACAGAGGACATTTCTGCATTTCATGACATGTCCTTGCCTCATCTGTCTTCCATATTTTCCCCACATAGTTTCCCAATACCTACATAAGCTATTGTTTTTCACTTCAGCTGCCATACTGAAGTCTTTTTTCTGCAGTTTATCTTTTGTTCCCAACAGACTTTCTCTGGAGTATGCAGGGGCGACTTTTACAGAACACAGGAGAGAAGAGTCAGCAGTATGCAGAGGCAACACAGGGGGCAAATGTTAGCCAGACCCTCAAAATCCACAGTGACTCTCCAGGGAACTGACATTGAGTAGTGAGAATCGCTGCTTGGATAATTTTAAGAAGTTCATTGTTTATTATAAATTCCCTTTCTTTCTGAAGTGACAGGGGAGGTTCATATGATTATAAATTAGTTCCTAATCGTCTGTCTTTGTACTCTTAGGTTTTCAGACTCTCTCTCTCTCTCTCTCTCTCTCTCTCTCTCTCTCTCTCTCTCTCTCTCTCTCTCTCTCTCTCTCTCTGTGTGTGTGTGTGTGTGTTTGGAGTGGAGTGAGGTGAATTGGACAAAGCAGACAGCACACTTAGAGATAAATAAATAGTAGCAGTTAATATATTTTTGTCTGAAATAATGCAAATCATTAAGCTATTTTAAAGAGAAGAGAAAAATGAACTTAATCATAGGATTATAGAATGTTGACTGCAGACCATTAAGGCACCATTTATTTTGAATCTGTCACATTGGTGGAAAAATGTATGCCCAAAGAGGATAAGTGGACAAGTGCCTCAAAAAAGGGAAAAGTGATGCACAGATGGCAGAAAACAAGAACTAAATTCCGTATACCTCTAAATTCTCTTTTTATCTGGCACTCACATCAAAACATTTTTTCTGACAGTTGCAAAATAGAATCAAAACAAGGCCCTATTTATATGCATTTAATGCATTTATATTAAATCTAAATAAAATTTCTTTAAAAAAAAACTTTAAGTCTTTTCAGCCATTTATTCATTAAAGTGTTTTTTTTCAGGATTCACTTGAAGACCTGTTCATGTTCATTTGGTTGACTTAGTTATCATAGAACCATTAACCTTTGTTTTCCCATCATCTTGCTATTTCATGGAATTTATAACTGTACTGAGAGAATTGACTAACTTCAAATTGGATTTAGAGAAATAGCACCTTCGTTGGGATTTCTATTGATGTGGTGAAGTACCATAACCAAATGCAGCTTGGGGAGAAAGGCATTGATCTCAGATAACACTTCAGGTAACTGATCATCACCAAGGGAAAAAGCAGGAACTCAAGCAGGGCAGAAACCTGGAATCCGAAACTGAAGCAAAGGCCATGGAAGAAGGATGCTTACTAGCTTGTTCCTCTGGCTTATTCAGCCTGTATTTTTATACCTCCAAAACTACCTGCCCAGAACTGAGCCTTTCCACAGCAATTATTATTATTATTATTATTATTATTATTATTATTATTATTATTATTATTATTATTAATTTTAATATGTGGCAGGATTTGCCACAGTGCAATATAATAGGAGTATTTTCTCAATTGAAGTTCCCCTTCCCAAAGACTCTAGCTTCTCTTAAGGTGATGCAAACCAAGCTAGCACACATCGAGGAAAATCAAAAATACTTTCAATTTGGTGCTACCAACTTGTATGCTACCATATCCTGCTTGGTATTAGGTTGATTCCTGCTTTATTAATGCATACATTTACTCTCAATGCAAAGGTGTCAGCACTGAGTAGCAAATTGTTCTCAACTCATGCTATTTTTGAGCATACAATGAATACATTTTCTGAGTCTGTTACTTTACCAGCATGTACTATATATAAAGAATTTATCATTAACCAGCTAGCTAATTTTTGGAAAATTAAACAAATACTTAGTTGTTCTTTCTATTTATGCATTAACTTTCAGAACGAAGAGTTGATCTTATACAAGATAATTTATGAGTGTGTTTTGCTTTTGAAATGTAATTCATTGAATATCCTATGTATATCTGCTGTTTTAAATATATCACATTCATTTCGTAAATCCATGTTTACACATCTTTGCCAGATATGACCCAATGAGTGTTTGATAAGCTTTAAATTAATCCAGCATATGCTGTTTTATTTCATAGTATGTATTTTTGATCTGAAACCAAGAATTAGCTACTTTGTCAGAAATCTTGGCTTCATATCACATTGTGGAAGAAACACTTCCAGTTTATAAAATGTTCAACATAAGATTATGATTGCCCATATTAATGAACATAATCACAAAACACTTCTGTTTATAAAGAAACCTGAGAAGTTGGTAAAGCTAGCTAAGATTTTTTTTAACTACTGTAACACATCTATCTGTACAGACATGTTAAGCATCATCATGTAAAAATAAGAAACATAAGCACTATATACTACATAGACACACTAATCCTTTCACATTAAAATGAGCAATGTAATAATGAACATTTGACTCCAAGGACAAAATTTGAAGTGTCTCTTCAGTTCTAGTGTGACACAGAGTTCCTAGTGGCTTCAGTGCACTTATTTATATACTTTAAGAAATTTACAGAGCAATAACACTTATGGCAATTTTAGATGATTTGTTTCCTTTGTGATTTTAATATCTGCCACTTAGGATAGACACTTAGATTTACATAAGATCATCAAATGTTTTATGCATTATTTCTAAGGATTGATTTCAAAAACTCTAACTTTGTTTTTCTGGTTACCAAAAAATATTTAATACCAAAGTGAAAAATGTAAGAGAGTTCATCATCTTCAATCTGCTCACATGTGTGTCAGTCTGTCCTTGTTGCATGAACAGCCTTGCTCCTGTTTATTTTAAAAGCCAAAGACTGTTCTCCAATAAAATTTGTGCAACCTTATAAAGAATCAAATTCACACTCTACAAAAATTCTATAAGAGAGGTATGTTTTAGTACCTTGATTCTTTCAATGGAGAATATACATTGGGGATCATTTTCAAGTGTTTATAAGAGTTCTGTCTCATTTCACTTTACAGTTTCGTGGAGGAAATCATAACTAATCCAGATATTTCTTTTTTGCTAGATACGTGAATTATCTCAATATCTTATAGTGATACATAGCCCTATTCTATGCACTTTATTCTTTTTCTTGAAAATATGTTTCTAAGATAAGCTTTAGAATGATAGCTGACAGGGTGGAAATACTTTTGATTTTCTGATAGTTATTGGAAAATAGTCTACAGTAGGTGGGTCATTTTGTGAAAAAGATGGTCAGTTTCTTTTAAAATGCTTTTATTGAGAATTTCATGTTTTGTATTTTGATCCTCTCTTTTCCTTCTCCCTGAATGACCAAATTTGTGTCTCCATTCTTTTTTCTTAAACTTACCAATTCCAGTTTGTACTGTGCATAAATTTGTTGTGTATGTGTAGCTACACACTGGAGATCTTGGTCAACCATGAAGTGGCCATACCCTTAAATAAAATTCAATATTACTCTCCCATTAGCTACCAGTTACCAAAAACTTCTCAGTTAGGCATAGGGGTTCATGATTACCTCCTCGCTACATATTGCGAGTTTGTATGGGTTGAGTTTTCACAGGTCTTGTATATGGTTGTATCTAAAATCTAGCATTTCTTTGTGGTCATTTTCTGCCTCTAGCTCTTGAAACCTTTTTTTCTCCTCTTCCTCCATGATCCCTGAGCCTTGGGAACAGAAAGTAAGAGACAGATGCACCATATATAGCAAAGCAAAGGCTTCCATTTTATCACTAGTTCTCCACGAAAAGGGCATCACTAAACTTCAATGTTTGCCAATCTGCTAGGTGAGTACAGACTCAAGAGTATTTGAGAAGTATGAAAACTCAGTTGTGAAATATCTAATTGATCAGACTAGTGATTATATAACTCACATTTTTTTAAGTATACATAGGTGTGAGCGTTTTTGCCAAAGCTACATTTAATTGTATGTAATAAAGAGAAAACACATGAAGTGGTGGTCTGAGAAACCCTGTAAACCTCTGTTGTCATGGTCATGTTAACTCTTTCTTAGACAAGTTGTATTGTGGTAACAGCTTTATCCACACTGATTTCAAACTCACTCCAATCTGAAAGATGCGTGTATGTTACCTTGTAGTTTTTATTTATCACTTCCTGGGTGGTCACTTAGTAATGATTATGATTTAAATGAATTTAAGTGTTATTCATTTTTAAGCACAGGAATAGTAGAATTTTGTGACTCCATACACTCATATTTTCTACTCTATTCACTCTGATTGATGCAACCTTGAACCTTTAAAGAAAGAAATGAATTTTTTATTCTCCAGACATTTTCATATTTAAATAATAAAAATTTCTTTTATACCAGCTACAGCTAAAATGTTTGAAATTCATAAACATTGCTGGGAATATATACAATAGATGCCTTCAGAAAGTACATTCTCACTGCTGCTCATTCACATTCTGAAGCACAATGAAACAAGAACCAGACACCCTTTCTATGTTTGTATCTTTGATTAAGTTAGACACTTGTGGTAAATGAAAATGTACTTTCTAAGCAAAGGAACAGGAAGCCAAATTGCTATTTGGACTGAGGATTTTCTTGAGAAAAAAAATAAAGCACATTGTTTTGATTTGGTCAGTGAGTTTAATTTTGCAATTGACTGGAGAGATACTGTAATACCTTATACAAACATGGTTTGTATTCTTCTTACCTCCTTTATTCTGTGCATACAAACAAAAGTATTTTTCATCTACAACAAATCATAGAAACATAAGCATAGAAAAGTCATTCTTTACTTCATGTATACAAATAAAATAAACAGTATAAATAGACAGAACAGCCTCCAAAAGTATTTCATCGGTTTTCAGAATCAAACATTAGAATTAAATAGACATTCTGTAAGTTATCCTTTTATATAATATATGAAATATACAGCCCCTATCATACTTCTTTCCACAAGAAAATCTTTTGTGACGAATATATCTGGAACACTTCCTTTGAAAGATTTTGTTTTTTCTTTTCAGTTATATAATAAATGTGTTATACATTTTGATGACCTTATGAATATTATATAAGCTTTTTTGTGCATTAATTACCCATGGAATCAGTGAGACCCCTAGATGATCACTTATCTTTCATGTACATTCAGCAGAGAAGCCAACACTGTAGGATGGTGAGCCTTCATTTATTTATTCATTTATTTGTTTGTTTATTTATTTATTCTTGTTTTACATATTTATCCAAATTCCCTCTCCCTCTTTCTCTTCCTCCCTCCCTCACATGCCCCCCCCACCATGTTCTCATCCCATTCCCCTCCCCCACTCTACAGGGAAGGTGGTGCCTTTCAGGAGGGGTCAACAAAATCTGTCAAGTCATTTGGAGTAGTTACTAGGCTCTCTCTCCTGCCTCTAGGTTAAGGGAGTATCCCTCCATTGGGAATGTGCTGATGGTGAGCCTTCTTACCATTGGATTATTCTTTCATCAAGCAAAACGCTGCTTTAAATATATTTCTCTCAGTTAATGCTCTGATCTCCAAATAACACTCATAGTGTTGTCTCTAGAGCCTTAAATGTCAGCTTCTCAGTTCTACACCAGGTCTTCTCTGTAAGAAATTTGTAGAGGTGGAATCAAGAATCTTTGTCACTGTTGAATTTTTAATCCTTTCACTTTTTACAGTGTATTACTATGTTTTCTAGTTTCTCTGTCAAAATACTTGACAAAATCAACCTTCTTCAAGGAAAGATGGTCTGGGCTCCATTTGGAGTGCATGACCCATTTTGGAAAAGACAGCAAGAGAATCACCAAGCAGAAGGACTCTATTGACTTTACCTTTGCTCCAGGGCTCCACCTGATGGGATGTGCTATAAATTTTCTGTGAAGATTGCATTTGTTGCATTCCTTCTTAAGAAGTTAATGGTATAAAAACTTGGGAATATGTGTCAAGAGAATTTCAGGCATTATTATTAATGTCTCAAAGAAGACGTATTTCAGTTCTCATGGTTTGTCTGTATTTCACTTATGTATCTGCCTCTGTGTTTCATTTTCCCTAGCAATCAATAGTTTAAAGAAATTTAATACTTGGGTTCTCATGGGTCCGGAGATTAACTGTTACTAAGTGTGTGTGTATTCCCACACAACTAGAACTTTCAAAGAAATGGATAAGTAATCAAGCAAGGAGGTGTTTTTGGAGGCTTTTCTGTCATGATTTTAGGGCCATGTTTCACTTATAAAGCCAGTAGAGAGTTTCTTAATTTCTTGATAACATTCTAATGAGATGTTTATAATTCTCTAATATTTAAAATATATTTCCTGGGATCATATTCAATAATAGTAACAGTTTATAAAATAAGGTATAATTATTATAGAAAACAAGAGGTAGTGAGGTTAGGGAATAATCTAAACAAATGGTTATAGTTCCAGGTCTTAGAATCTATCATGTCATACTTCAAACTTTACTGTATATTAGAATTCATTAGAATTGAAACTACCTGACATATTTCCTCACTTTTTCTCATCTGCTAATGGGACTAACAGGATTGGAGTCAAAATAAAATGTGTAAAATTATTTCAAAAGCAATTTAAAGCTACACAACTAGGGATAATTCCAATAAGTAAAAGAACTAACGTTAAGACTCTGGGCCTCTAACATTGAGGCCGCTCTTACCTCTACTGCCTTTCAAGAGCACCTTAGAAGCTTCTCATTGATGTTTTTCAAAGCTTCAAGATAGAGAGAGTTGGCTGAAAATAGCTTATCACATAGACAAGTTTGGAGACCAGAGGAATATGTCCACAGCTATGGGCAACATGCTTTAATGAAATGCCCCAGATTTTAAGAGGACAGTGAACAAATGAGCTATACAGGACGACTGGGTGATAGAGGCTAACTTTCTAACCCCATATCATGTTTCAGCTACTATTGAGTGAACAGTATTCCAGGAAAGATGTGAACAAATACCTACACAACCCAGATAGAAAACTGACAATAAACAAAAATAACGATCCAATAAGGACAAATTTGGTGAACTGATGCAGTGGACAGGGTTACTTACACTGCATGGGTGAAGGGTATTTTATATATTTTCATTCTATTAAGATAAAGCTAACAGAATCACACAGTATATAGTCATATACCATCCAACACTTTTATTTACTAACTTTCTATTACCTATATTTTATCATCTATCTCTTTGCCCATGCTCCATGTAAGTAGGAAGGATAATAGTATTTTCAAATGATTCCTGAAGTTTCCATTCCCACAAGCCAACATGAAAACACAGTGAAGTCAACTAAGTATACAATTGGTTATATACTTGGAAATAACCCCAGATGTGTTGAACCCACATATTTTCATTTACTTATTTCTATTTTATGAGTATTTTTCTGCATGCACATATGTGTATCACCTGTGTGCATAGAGTATAAGCATTAGTTTGAAGAAGGTTTTGGATCTGCTTGGATTAGATTTTCAGAAGGTTGTAAGTTGTCATGTAGGTCCTGGGACTTGAATGCTTGTCTCGTGAAAGAAAAGCCAATACTCTTAATCACTGTGTCATCTTTCCAGCCCCTGAAAACATGTCCTTTATAATAGACCTTAGGCATCCCTGCCCTTTGCTCTAGAGGAAACATTGGTATTTGATGCAGTACTTTGTCTATTTTTTTTTATATATAATTTGTTTTCTTATTTTACATATTGATCCCAGTTCTCTCTCCCTCCCTCTTTTTCTCCCTCCCATGCCCCCCCCAACCACCTTCCCATCTCATTCACATACCTCCGATGATGGGAGATGTTATTCTATAAATATGTTTCTCATACTGGTTAATGAATAAAGCACTGTTGGGAAATAGGAAAGCAAGATAGGCGGGGCTAGGAGACTAGGAAGTAAGAGGAAGGAGGAAGGAGGAGAATAGAGAGCCTAAAGAGAACAGCACGCAGGGCTGCCTGGTAAGATGAACCATGTGGAAATACTTAGAATAGTAGAAATGGGTTAATCATTAAGACAGAGCTAACCGATAAGAAGCTAGTAACTAGCCAACAGAATTATATTAAATACAGAGTCTCTGCGTGTTATTTGGGGCTAGCACGATGGTAAGACCAGATTGGCGGCGGGGAAAACATACTCGTTACATCCCCCTACTCCACAGGGAGGGCAATGCCTTCCAGGAGGGATCAACAAAATCTGTCAAGTCTTTCTGAGTAGGGACCAGGCTCTCTCTCCTGCCTCTAGGTTAGGATAGTGTCCTTCCGTGGGGAATGTGCTCCCAAAGTCCTTTTGTGCACCAGGGATACATCCAGGTTCTACTGTCAGAGGTCCTTTACACTGCCCAGGCCTTCTAACTGAGACCCATGTTCAGGGGGTCTGAGTCAGTCTAATGGGGGATTCGCAGCTATCAGTCTGGGGGCCCATTAGCTCCTACTTGATCAGTTCAGCTGTATCTGTGGGTTTCTGTAGCCTGGTCTTGTCCCCATTTTCTTAAAATCCTCTTTCTCTGTATCTGGATTCCAGTTAGGTTCAATGTTTTAGCTGTGGGTGTCTGCTTCTGTTTCCATCATCTACTAGATGAGGGTTCTATGATGGTAGATAAGTTAGTCATCAATCTCATTATCAGCGAAGGGCATTTAAGGTAGCCTTTCTACTGTTGTTCAGATTGTTAGTTGGGATCACCCTTGTAGTCTCTGTACATTTGTCTGGAATGACTTGTCTTTTTGTTGAAGTGTAACATTAACTTCTTTTGAAATGCTCTTTTAGGCTGATGTATAAAGACAGTCATTTATTCAGTTGCGAAGTTAGTGGTCAGTTTATCAGGAACATCTTAGTTCTGCCTTGCCATTTGCTTCTTTTCTTTCTGTTTTTACAGATCAAATGGAAGTTAAAGTTTTCCCATGAACTATGGCCAGGGGATCCTGTTTGTAATCTATCCATACTCTACGATGTTATATCCAATTATATAGCTTATTTAGTCTACTTTCAATGCTTTTTATTTGTTATATTCTAAATGTTTATGCCTCCCCATAAAAAAATTGAAATGACAATTTGTGATCTCTAGTAAGTTGATATCTGGGTGTGAGCTTTTAGATGAATTGACAGTTGTAGCCTTCTAATATCATCTAGTGCCATTATATAAAAAAGAAGTCAGGAAAAAAGTAGTGGTATCTCTTCTACACCCCAGTCAAAAAAAGAAAGCCAAATAATGAGTGAGAAATGGTCTACAAGTCAAGGAAAAATGCCTCATCAACAAATAGATCTGCTATCTCCATGATTTTTGACTGCTTACTCACAGAACAGTAGGAAATAAACCCTTGCTGTTTAAACACTTCAAACGTGTGATATTTTGTTATGGCAACTCGAACAGACTTGCTTAAAAGCAAGAATGTGAGATGCCATGAGCTGTAGAAATTTAAAATTAAAACCAGTTTTTCTACCACTTTGTATGGCTCACAACCTCCATCCTCTTCTCTGTTAAGGAAAAATGGTGTATGAAAGGGTCTGGTAAGACTACTTGGGCATCAAACAATTCTATGCAAACAATGTTTTGATGGCATGAGAATAAATGAATCAGAAACACATGGATTGATTTATCTCTAAAATACATTGCTGCAGAAACATAAAGAGGTAGGGTGCTATTTGGAAGCATGCCAAATTCTAAGTAAATTTAAATAAAGCAGAATAAATTTTTAACTCCAAGGTAGCAACCAGCATCTCTGGGAGCTGGGATTTGAGGAGATGGAATTTTAAAAATTGAATCACCAGGCAAAACTCTGTAAACTGATGATGAATCAGCAAACACACCAGTGATGGAGTTGTTTATTTTTGTTTGAAAGTTACAACATCATCCCCAGTGTTACAAGCTAAAATTAGTGAGCCTGAAGTCATTTCAGACCAAACTGGCAAGGTAAAACTCCCTAGGTCCTAGACTTAGCAAGTTTTAGGAAATAGGATTCTGAGGCATTGTGTGCTTTCTGATACTACAAGTTTGTATAATCACTCATGAATGAGAACAAAGACATCTTCTTTCTGCATGAGCCATAAGCCCTCAAGCACAGTGTGTTTTTCCTATGGGTTCTTGATTGAGTAACATCTTTGCTCAGTGGATCTCAACCTTCCTAATACTGTGACTCTTTAATACAGTTCCTAATGTGGTGACCCCCCCAACCCTAAAATTATTTTATTGTTACTTTATAACTGTAATTTTATTTCAGTAATGAATCATAATGTAAATATCTGATATGCAGGATATCAGTCATGTGATCTCTGTGAAAAGGTCATTCGACCGTCAAAAGGGTTATGACCAACAGGCTGAGAACCACTGCTATATGGATAAGCAACTTTACCAGACATCAAAGTGTTCAGCTATTTTAGTTGACAAGTGATAATTAGTATAAACACACTACAACATAATTTCATGCATTTATACCATAATTGCTCTTTTTAATTTTAGTCATTAAACATATTTAGAATGCATTAATTTTAAAGTGAAGTAATTACTTTAATTGTAGCATGAATATAATCAGCTGTAATATACTAGATCTGGTAATGAATTCGGTTTTAACATATGCCATAGCCTGTGAGTAACTGTTCTCAAATATCAAGAAATCCTCATGCCTTTCCTTGATGAACCTTCACTGTGAAGTCAATTGTGGTTGAGGACAGTTACTGAAAACTATTGTCCATGTCTCAGCCATACTATTAGGAGATGAATAGTTCCCACTAGGCAAGGCATACCTTGACAGATCTAAAAGATATGCAACACCCCAGAATGTGCTCATGTTGAAGCTTCAGTTTAGTGTTGAAGAGAAATTATAAAATGTACATTATATATAAATGATTGCTAAATCATGACCTAAATTTGAAAATTTTACTGGGATTGTGTAGCTCCATGTTTTCAGTTTAGGGATCAAATGCTAAGGGTTTAGAGGTTAAGAGGACATAATATATCCACGTTATTATCATGTGAGCAGTGTGCAGAAGATATTGGGATGTGTGTGTATATGTGTGTTTGTGTGAGAGGGAGACAGAGACAGAGATAATATTAAAACAACAGGAACAAGGCAAAATGAAGTAAAAGTGCAGTATAAACAAAAATTATGTATTTATTTCTATATTTTTCAACATTTAAGTACATTTCAAATTATATAAAATAATAATGTAGAATAAAAGTAACCTTTTATTAAAATAATCTAGCAATTTCTTAGTGTATTACTTTAGAATGTATATGCATGGAGTTGAAAAAATACTTTTTAGGTATCTAGTCTATGAAAAATTTTGGAAAAATCTATTGTACTACAGGTAACACCATTTGTAAAGTTTCCTGAACATTTCATAATGCAAGAGGATTGGTGAACTCTGAAGTTGGGCAAACTAAAAATGAAGAAGGCAGAGGGACTTCTTTAAATGTACCAGGCAAGGGAAGAAGGGCAGGCAAGCAACAGGGTATGGAGATGATACCTTTCCTCCTTTCTTCCTCTTATACCTTCCACCTTTTCTTTCCCCCTCTTCCCTTCTTTCCTTTTCCAAGTTCTTTCCTTCTTTCCCTTCCTTCCTCTCCCATCCTTCCCTCCTTTTTTTCCTTTTTATCCTTCTCTTCCTATATTCCCTCCTTCCCCATCTTTTTCCCCTCCCCGCCTCCCTCCTTCCTTCCTTTCCTCCCTCCCTTCCTTTCCCATGTTCCTCCCCTACTTTCCTTCCCTTCCTTCTTTTCTCTGGACTTCCATCACTTCCTATAATGCAGCTTTACATATTGCCTAGTTACTGCTATTTTTGAAAGAGTGATAATTTCTGCTAAAAATCCATGCCCATCTTAAGTAAAGAGAGGATAAGAAGGAAATTATAATAAGTATTTACCTAAATAAAATGTTGAAGATAGAACCAACAGCAGTTAGAAACAAGTATGCCCAATGAAGAGCAAGGCAGACAGAGAGAAAGGTCGCTTTTCCATGTGTATGTCTTAATTATTTGAACTTAAATTATATGGGCATGTGCACTTTATTAAAACCAGTTTTTGCCCAATTTCTGTATTCAGTACTTAGTGGAAAATATTAAATTATATAGTCAAAGCTTATTTTATTGAAGTATTCTTTATATAGGAAACTGAAGAAACCAAGTCCTGAGACCACTAGGAATTCATTCTAGATTAGAAATCAACTAACTTCTTTGTGGCTGGTGCAGTTATTTTTTCAGGGCACACTTTAACAAAAGACATGCCCATTAGTTCTGTTTACTAGACAGGCTCACACAACTCGAAAAGTACTTAGTCTTAACAATTTTAGTAACTGGAAAACAATGGTAAGTATCTAATAAGAATATTTCATTCTTAAGTAGAATTATTCCTGATGTTCTATATGCATATATCAGGTATCAAATGCATTCTTGAGGCAATATTAGATTGCACACATATTATTCTGTCCTTGTTTGTAATGCATCACATATACTTTGGAGCAGCTACTGAGGACAGGATGCTGCAGACGGAAGTGTCTGTAGTGCAATGTCGAGATTATGGATGCTGCTGAGAGGCATCTGGGAAATTCCCCCATAGACACTTGTATTTGGAACATTTGGTCTTTAATTGGTGGCCCTGTATTGATAGGCCATAGAACCTTTAAGACAAAGAACCTCACTGGAGGATGTGGATCACTAGGGATGGGTTTGAAGTTCGATAGTCTGTCCCACTTCCTGCCTTCTATGCTTCCTTACTGTGGGTTCAGTATATCATGCTGCCTGTTCTGCAATATTCCCTTCTCTGCCATCAGGAAGTGTGTGTGTGTGTGCACGCGCGTGCGTGCGTGTGTGTGTGTGTGTGTGTGTGTGTGTGTGTGTGTGTGTGTGTGTAAGCCCAAATAAACTCTTCCTCCATTAAGTAACAACCATAAAAATTTGTAACTTACATTGTTACTGTTCTAAACCTGATCATATTGTTCAGGCTTTTGAAACAGGTTTACATACAGAAAACGAAAGAGGTCAGAGCTAAAAGATAAAAAAGGCTTTGATTATTGTCAATGGAACTTAATAGGCCATCTTGTAGGTACTTGGAAGACCAGAATTAAACAATGGAGGCCTAGCTCATATGTTTTCATAAGGAAACAAGGACTCTATTCTGAACTGAGTTAGTGTCAATTCATGTTATATTCTGGTAGTAATTCAGTCACAACTGTGTTATGAATAACTAAATGAGGCTGAATAAGGCTCTGGAATCTATGCAGAAGAGAAAGCAAAAAGATTGTATGGGCCAGAAGTAGTGAATGACTCCAAGGAACAGCACTTTACAGACATAACAATAGTGATACATATATAAACTCACAGAGACTGTGCCAGCATTTACAAGACCTGCACAAGTTTACAGCACGCCATATCCCAGCATAGAGAGGGGAAAACGGGCACAAAGTCTTACTCCTAGCAAAGAAGTAGTTTTCAATTGATACACTCTGGTAACAGAATAATCCATTTTCCTGAATGTAGTAGCTCTGGGTTTGACAAGCATGCTACAGGATAGGCCCCATGCCCAGAAATAATTAGCTCATAAAAATAGACATCACGGTTTTGTACATGTGATTTTCTGTTTTTTGTTTTATTTTTTTAAGGTTAAAAAGAACAGGATCTTGGGTGGGCACAGAGGGAAAGCCTGAGAAGAGTTGGGAGAATAGGAATATGATCAAAATACATTTTATGAAAATTATTTTTAAAACACTTGGCAAAATTATTGAGTGAATATATATTTAACTTATAAAAATACCCACTAGATTTATTTGCTTGGAATATCATTTCAAGGCATTATAACACTCAGAGTTAGCCCTGGTTCATGCTTACTGCTCTTATTTGAGTTTGTAAAGATTAAAAGCAATGATCAAAACTTGAAAGCATAAAATGTTTGACATGTGCGGCAGTTTGAAAGAAAATGACTCCCAAAGATAGTGACACTATTAGGAGAAGTGGCCTCCTTGGAGTAGGTGTGGTCATGTTGGAGGTAGGTGTTGAGGTCTCAAATATGCTAATGATACCACCTAGTGTCTCAGATCACTTCCCTATGCCTGCAAGTCAAGAAGTACCACATTTGGGAAATCCTCTAGCACTATGTTTACCTGAATGTCACCATGCCACACCATGATGATAATAGGCTAAACCGCTGAAAATGTAAGCCACCCTAATTAAATGTTTTCCTTTATGACAGATTCCATGGTCATTGTGTCTCTTCAAAGCATTACAAACCCTAAGACAGAACTTGGTTCCAGGGACTGGGCTATTGCTGTGATAGACCTAACCATGTTTTTGTTGGGAGGAAATTGGACTTTGGAACATTGAGTTAGGAAAGCAGAATGGTTTAAGTACTACTTACTGGGTCATACCAGTTGGGACGGTATACAGTGGTGCTAAGAATGATTTGAACTGTGGAGGACTAGCTCAAGAGGTTTCAGAGGAGAAAAATTTTAGTATGTTGCCTACAGATCATTCTTGCAATATTTTGGTGAAGATATATAATGAGAAGGAACATGATTATTGAGGATAGATATTTGATGAGAAAAGAGCACCAGAAAGTGGAATGACACTAAGTCCTGCTTTGAAGGAGTTAAATAGGTCTGGGCAAGAACCCACCCAGCTGTTTCCATCTTGTGAAAAAAAAAATCAAAGAAAAGTTCAGAGCCATGTATGGTGGTGCACACCTTTAATCCCAGCACTGGAATGGCAGAGGCTGGTAGATCTCAGAGTTTGAGGCCAGTCTGATCTACAGAGTGAGTTTCAGGACAGCCAAGTTTAGGTGTTGAAGGAAACCATGGAAAACAGGAAGCTGGTGAAGAAGTAATTGAATTAGAGCATCATGTTCCATCCTCAGCACACAACAGAACTTGGCAGATTCAGCCACATGCTTCTGGCTACAGAGTGAAGGGTGGAAGAAATGCGCTATGGAATTTGCTTCCATTTGCATTGCTTCCATTTCCATTGTCCACTGAAATCAGACATTGTCTGGTGTCCCTGTATGGAGGCCTAGAAACACTATTGCACAAAACTGTGAAGTTGAAGGCTGAATTGCCTTGGAGACCCCAAGATTTTGGAGACTCCAGAGATGTGGGATACCTGCCTAGGAAAGCTCCTAATAGAGTGGAACCAGCCCAAGAGAAAAAGTGTGTTGCAGTCAGCAAAGCTGAAAGGTGTTGGAGATCTGAAGAACTCTTTGGCATCAAACATAGAGATGAAGAATGTAGAGTTTGTGCAGCTGGTTTTTAGTATCATTTTTGATCCAGTGTTTCCTCACTATACTCCTGGTTCTACATTTTAAAATGTCAATGTATTTCCTGCACCGTTATGTGTTAGAAGGATGTGATCTGCTGTCTGATTTTGATTTTATAAGAGATTACAGTTAGGAGACTGCATGAGTCTCAGAAGAGACTTTTACTTTAAAACAAAGTTGAGATTGTGATAGACTATGGAGACTTTTGAAGTTGAACTGAATGCATTTTTGCATTATGATATGACCTACATGCCTTTAGGGCTCAGGGAGTGGAATGTGGTTGTTTCAAAGAAAATGAACACTGTTAGAAGGTGTGGCCTTGCTGGTGTAGATGTAGTCTTGCTTAAGAAAGTGAATCATTGTGGAGATAGGCTTTGATGTCTCATATATGTTCAAGATACCACCCAGTGTCTCACACCACTTCCTGTCTCCTGAAAGTTAAGATGTAGGACACTGAGCTACATCTCTATGTTTGCCTACACATCACCATGCCACATCACGACAATAACAGACTGAACTTCTTAAAATGTAAGTCACTTCCATTAAATGGTTTTCCTTTACAAGACTTGCTATGCTCATAGTGTCTTTCCACAGAAAAACAAATAAACCTCACTAAGATACATGAAAACTGTTGAAGTTGCAGAAACATTGGGTTTTGGGAAGCAGCATAAAATAGAATGATTACACAAGAAAAAAAAAAGGAACAAGGGATGGACATCACCCATCAAAGGCAGCTTGTGAAATACCAATTCATTTACATGAAGAGAGTCTGAACTGAGAACATTGTTTAAAGGCAACTCCCTTTGAAGTATTTCCCCAGAATCAGCTACCAAGGTGTAGGCATACTGGTTCAGCTGTGATAGAAAGGGGCCAGAATTCATCTTCAGCTGGCAGAAAAGCTTAACAGCATCATTCACTTGGTACCAGTTTGCAGGCACAAAAGATGTAAGGGTGAGGGGATTATGGCAGCTTGCTAAAGACAGACAATGTACCACTTAATCTGAATCTCAACAAAGGTCCTGGATGGCCAATACCTGAAACTGGAAATATGCAGACCAAGTTGCAATAGAGATTCCAGGATTTTATGCCAAAATTACAAGATGAGCTCTGAGGAAAACTGCAGGCACAGAATTTTGTTGACCCAAGAATGAAACTGCATATATTGAAGTAGAACAGGAGAATTGCTTTTCCACAAGGCCACTGAAGCCCAGATGATTCCATCTTCAGTTCCTGGATTTTGTATTTTCCATGCTTGGGTTCAGTATTTCTTTGGTCCACCCTTTTCTTTCTAAGCTTCCATTTGTCCCCTTTGAAATGAGAACATTTACTCTAAGCTCCTGTAAATTGGAAACTTTTTAAAATTAGGGACCTTCTCTTGAGATTTGAGTTTCAGAAGAGACTATGGATGTGTAAAGATTGCTTTGGGACTTTTAAAGAATACAAAGACTTTTAAAGTTGGGTCAAATGCCCCCCTTTTCATTATTATATAGCCAAGAGCCTATGGGAACCAACTGTATAATGCTTCAGATTGTATATGAAATGTCCCTGTCTTAGTTTTCTATCGTTGTGAAGAAAACCACAACCAAATTAATCCTTATAAAGGTAAACATTTATCAGTGCTTCTTTACAGTTTCAGTTTGTCATCATAGTGGAAAACATGGTGGAACACAGGCAGACATTGTACTAGAGAAGTAGCTGAGAACTACATCCTGCTCCACAGCAGGCAGAGTGGGGGGAAGGGAGGGAGGGAGCAAGGGAGGGAAGGAGGAAGCAAGGTAGAGAAAGACAGAGGCAGAGGCAGAGATAGAGACAGTAGATAGAGAGCTAGATTAGACCTGGTGTGAGATTTCGAAATGGCAAAGTCCACCCCCACTGATAGACCTCCTTCAATAGGCCACACCTACTCCAACAAAGCCATGCCTCTTAATCTTTCTAAACAATTCTAATTCTGACGAAGCATGCATATATATATATATATATATATATATATATATATATATATATATAGCCTTTCAGGGCAGTTTCATACAAGATACCACACTCTCCTATAAGTCATGTATAAATGGCTGCTTCCTAGATAATGCAGCTATGTTTGAGTATTTTGAATGTGGAAGAGCTCTGAAAGTAGAGTATTAATGGTGGTAGTCCTTGAAGTTTTATCTTCTTGTCCTGCTTCCTGACTGTGTCCTGCACTCTGACTGAGGATGTAATACAACCACTGTTGCATACTTAAGCAGCCATAGTATCTACACCACGATCCCTCCACAGGTTCCTTTTAAACTATAAGCCAACACAAAACCTTCTTTCTTTATGTTCCTTTTGTCAGGTATTTTGTCACAACAATCAGAGAAATAAAAGTCATTGAGTTCATAATTTCAATGTCATCTGACTAATGTAATTATGACACCCTGAGAAACCTTAAGACAAAAACTGGAAATCCTACTCTTCAATTACACTATTTTCTTTTTCTTTAACTCCATTGTTATCCTGAATGGAAGAATTTTATCATGGCTAATGAAAATTTTTTAACATTACTTTTTGTACAGGGCATGAAAAAGACCTGGCAATGTCTTGTCATAATTTTTAACTATGAATCTTCATAGACAAGCAGAACAATATGGTTTTATATTCATCCATAAATAAAAACCTCTAAGGTTTTTAAATTAAATCTAAGATTTAAAATATAAAATTGAACAGCTTTGATGATCACTTTTAGCTATGCTATATCCAACAGATAATTTGACTTACACATGTATTTTTACTGTATTTACAGAGTTGGAATGAGTATCAAACGAACATTTCTGAGAAATTAGTTTGGAACATTGGAAACCATCTATATTTATAACCTTTTGGTCCTAATATCACTGTTGACATTGCCTTTATACAAGTTCATAGTGGGTGAAATATTTGTTTCTGGTATTCTTTATTCTACAGTTAGACTGTAATTTTTTCTACTTTTCATAAAAAATGAGTAACTCTGACTAGTATATGCAGCTCAGTGGTAGAATACTTGCCTAGCATTGTGAAGCCCTGAAATCCATCCTCAACACCAAAACAACAATCAAACAAACAAGCACAAAACCAAACAGATATAAAATAAATAATGAACACATTATTGTTATTGTTCTGTCAGCTTAACAGATATTTTAATTACCATCTGTGGCTTCACAGCTTTCAGTTAGAGCTCTAACAGACATTTAGGTCACAGCTTGGAGAGACTTCCAGTCTCACAGCCCCAAGGCAAAGAGATATGAAGGTTTAAACTAAGCCACTATTTAACCACAAAGACTCAAAAGTCAGATATTATTGTGAAAACCTGCCAGATCAGAGAAGCCAAGAAGCAATCAGGTGACTTTGCTGTTTGTCCAGAGACACTGCAAGAGGTGTTTATCTTCCTCATGATGAAGAGCCAAAACCTGCCCCAAACTGTAGTCCCACTCTCTCCTCCTCTATGTTCTTTCCATCCAAGTTCCTGGCTTCTTTATGTTTAACTAGGGTCAGCTAGCTGCTATCTCTGCACTGTGATTCAAGGTTTGACTTTATTGTTGGTGTCAAGAGTGCCAAACTGCAATCAAAATAACAAACAACACATTACATAGAAAAGATAATCGATATTAATTTAGTTCAATACCTCCTCCATCCCTCATTCAGCTAGACTTTAGTTCTTTTCGTTAGTCAGTAAAGTGGCAGTATATTTCCTCTCTGAAGATCTAAGTAGTGTTTATCCATGGAGGATTTAAAATCCCCCAGGTAACTATTATCTCCTCTGTTTTCTCTACCTCTTTTGATATGCTCTGTGGTGCTTACAGATGCAAAAGTGTGAACTCTCCATCAGCCAGTTAAACCATTTCCTTAAAATGTCCCATATGATAACTCATGTTGCCTTTGGGGTTTGCATCTGGGGCTGTGTTATTAAGCTTTCTGTAGGAAACAGCCATTTATCATCTGTCACTAGTATGATGTAGTGAATTTTGAATGAGTTAATATGTTAAAGTTAGCAGAACATTATGAACTTTGTGCTCTCACGTAATTAGACTGTATTTAATTTAACTGTCTAATAAAAGAAATTTTAATAAAGTCAACTATTTCCAGTGCCATACCTAATGGAGAATAAATAGGATAATTATTATTGTAAGAGTAGTTCAGCAAGCTTATTAAGATCAGTGAGAGTCAAGGACTCTGATAGGGACTGCTATGGCATAACATTAGGTATGATTTATATACCTTTGCACGTATTAACCTGTATACTTGCTTACCTGTTCACGTTTTGTTCTTACCACATCCAAGGTCTCATTGGGATATATCCTCCATTATCACTATTTCTTCAGGGACTGTATAGACAGTAAGTGTATAATACAGCTCTCTTGATTCAAAGACTGAGAAATGAATGAGGCAATGTATGAATTTAATCTCATTTACTTCTAAGTATGGTAGGTCAGAGTGCTCATGTTTACAGACTCAAGTTACCCAGAATCACCTACATGCTTTCACTTAGCCTAACATCCTGAAGCTGGAGATATTATTTCTAAAATGGTCACTTTGAGTGAATCTAGTATTTGTAAGTAGTTTCATCAACATATGTTATTACTAAGTGTCCTGGCAGTTTTTAACAGTTGACTATTTAGCATAAGATTGTTTTAAACTATGGGTTTCGAAGAGACACAGCTCCTAAGGCATACAACAGGCATTTCATTTGTTCTCCTAAATACCTTTAGTGTATGAAATAGTGGGATTACTTTTTATTTTCTAGTATTGATTTTCCTCCTTACTTGATTCAAATTCCTTATGCTCTGTACATTAAGAATTGTCTATTACTAAAATGTTCCTTGCAGATTGCAGTTTATGGTGCACAATATTACTTTTTCATTAGTAATTGCACTGCAGATCATTATATGAAAAAAGATCCATTCTTTTCTTGAGGCACTTGAGGCATAAAACCAAGTTCCTGTCTGTGTTGCGGATGTTAAAAATCCCAAGACACTTAAGGAAGAAGAGTGGGAGTATTAACTCTAGCAAAAACTTTTGGCCAAAGACCCATGAAAAACTCTCATCACAGCACAGGGGAACAGAGTTGCTTAGAACAATCTTTGTGAAAGAACTACTCTATGCAATTACAATAAAATATTGAGCATTGCTTTAGATTTCTTATGAACATTCCATTCCAAAAGGAAATCCCAAAACATTTTGTAAAAGTCTTATAAATTTATACTACCAGGAAGCTAAATGAATGATTTAAACAAATGATCAAACTTTCATGAACAATAATTTAATTGATTTATGAGATATTCTAAATGCTAAACATTAAAATTGAGTGTGCTTTGCCTATTGGAAAAACTATGTAATGATTGCAACTCAGGAGTCTGTTACTGTATAACCCTAATTTGTAAAAGTAACTCATGGAAGACTTTTGCTTTTGTAACATGCTGCTAAATCTCTTCAAATTAAATCATTCAATTCAGACCCACACATGCTTGAAGAAAAATAAATTCTAAAATGTATTTTCACCTTTTAGAATGTATATATATGTAACATCTTAAGCATGATTTTTCTATTAAAGTAGTTTTGGGTTCTGTTGCAAACTCTTCTGGGAAAACTCATTATTATCTCAATATGCAAACTCTATTGATCTTTTCAAGTATAAAAACACTAAGACCTATCCATTAGCTTAGGTGACACGGGCTTGACAAGTCACAGAAATTTGGGCTACTGTGACTTCTTGAATTGATGGGGGCACTGGTTTCAGCTAGGGATTTTGAATATGCACTCGTTGTTAAGATAAACACAAAATGTTGATGCCTAGAGAAGCAGCCCAACAGAGCAGTAGATGGATGTTATTATTTTTATGAAGAAGCCCTCTGATGATAAAACAGGGCTGACCCTGTTAGTGGGAGCTCCATAAATCTCCGTTGGCTGAAGGTTTCTGGCTGAGCAGGTTGGAGGGCAGACAAAAGAATCAAAAGATGCAGGATGTACTGTACATGTGAAGATTGCCTATGGGACTCTGCAATAATATAACAATAGCCAAGACTCTTAGGCACACCCTCAGCTCCTGATTGCTTTCAACTGCTACTAATAACAGTGTTAAGTCTTTCTTCTGTATTCAAGAAAATTCCCAGTTAGCAGTTTTCATGAAACCATTTACACATTTCTTCCATCTCTAAAAGACTTTTGGTGATTCTATGCCTTAGAATATTTCTCTTATTAATGCTGAATATGCTTAAGGACCTCTTAAATTCAAAACTAATCAATAAAAACTAAAGACTGAATCTGTCTTGCACCAGAGGTCATAGTTTGAAGACATAAGATCCAGTTTGCAAAATATCTGTGTATTTACCAACCTTTGAAGGCAAGAAGGCCTCTGTTGTTTTCTCTTTCAAATGACTGTTTTTGAACAGACATCATAAATTTTGATGAATGTAGTTTTTAATGGTGCCAGTTTGTTTCTCTTTTACATAAAGAGAAGAACTTAGTTCAGTTTACCTTTGTATTATTTTTTTACAAATAGTATAATGGCAGAATTAAATGTCTTTTCATTTCTATTACTAACAGGGCATGTCACAGATATTTTTCTTCTGCCCATACTAATAAGTGACCCTGAACAGTTTTTTCAGAACTGAATCTAATGGTCATGAAATAGTTAGAAAATTCCTATTTTACATTTGGCATTAGTATGTTCTTTGTGGCTTAAAGTGAAATCTGTTCTGGTTCTTAATAACATTCCAAGCTTAATGAAGGAACAGTAATTTATCAAGCTTGGTCAAATAAATGATGAAATAATGTAATGATAAATGTGATAATGAATTAGAGAATGACAGAATGATCCTTTTCAAAATTATTAGCTTAACATAGTCTTTATTGCACAAGCATAAAGTAATGTAAAGATTCATTGCCTTCTAGTAAACAAAAACATAAATGAACAGTTTGTCATTAAGCTACTGGCTCTGGATATTCATTGCAAACTGAAAATTGTTAAAAACACATTAGATTAACAAACTAGAATTCTAACTTTGCTGATATCCAGAGGCGATCAGATTTTCCAGGAGTGGAATATTTCAGAATTATACACTAGTTTTTTTCAGTCAAAGCACAAGGTGAACTAATTTTGAGAGGGAAAATATGTTCCTTGTTAAAAAAAATGAGTGAATGCATGCTTGGTTGTTTTAGTTTCCATAAGAGATGGACTGTGATGCATTTAGGTAGTTTGTAATTTTAAGCATACATGTATACATTAAGTGCACGAACATACTTCTATAATGAAATATGGAGTGGGGCTGTTTCTAATTCATCTGCCTGCTTTTGGGAACTGTTTCCTTCCTACGGTGTTGCCTCTTTCAGCCTTAATGTGAGGGGATGTGCCTAATCTTTTTATAACTTTATATGCCATGTTTGGTTGATATCTCTGGGAGGCCTGGACTGTTCTGAAGTGAGAGGAGCAGGAGTTGATCCAGGGGGTGAAGCAAGAAATTGGGGAGGAAGAGAAAGAAGAGGAGGGAGGGGAAACTGTAGTCAGGATATAATATATGAGAGAGAAATAAATAAAACAATGAAAGATATTTGTTGTGGAATAATGTACTTCCTCACTTGTGGACTGAAGTTTATTCCACTCTCCCAATATAAAAAGGCCCTAACCCTCAGTACTTATCAGGAAATCAGGTCCTCACATACTTAATTCTGCAAAGAAGAAGCAATTGCTAGAATAAATTGAACAACAATCCAAGATTATTCTCCTTGTTATAAAAATAAATGTCTAACTATCTATCTATCTATCTATCTATCTATCTATCTATCTATCCATCTACCTATTATCTAAATTATAGATAATTCATTTGCACAAAGAGAACATATAAAAAGAAACACTGTGCAGTTGATTAGACAATGAAACTATTAAGCAGGTGACATTGAAATAATCATCTTTCCATACCATATTTTATGCACCATTCAATATTATTTAATATATTATTTATTCCACAATTTAAACTTGATAACATAGAATGTTACAGATACTCAAGTACAGTACTCATGTGAATGTTCATAGCTTTTCATCTCCTTAATTTTCTGCTACTAATCCTAAACCTCTATTATAATTTATTTTTCCCTTTACACTTATATTTTTCCATTTTATTTTATTTATTGTGATTGATTATTGTTTTCATCTTGCTTTTTATGGTCACAACATAGAAGGTGTTTATTTAAAAATCTTTAAAATAAGCTAGATGAGATGATAGATATGATAAGTTTTATTTATCCTCATCTTTTCTTCATCTACTCAAGTAAAATACTATGTGATACCCATTTAAAAAGACTGAAAGAAATAGAGTGGTCCAGGAAATATCTAGGAATTGTTGTGGAAATAGAACAATAGGAATGATGTTGTCTCAGATATTCTCTATCAACCTGGAATGTTGGTGCACACTTTTAATCTCAGCATTGGGGAAGCAGAGGCAAGCGGATCTATGTGAGTTGGAAGCCAGTCTTTCTACAGAAAATGTTTCAGGACAGCAGGGCTACACAGAGAAACCTTGTCTTGAAAATCCCCCACCTCTCAAAAAAAAAGACATTTCTTTTCTCACTTCCATGTGTCTGTGATTTAGAAAATAGGGAAAAATAAGTTATGTAAATCAAAATAAATTTGTCCATCTTTTTCACAGTAGGAATTTTTGTTATGATAGACACACTTTAGTTGAGGCTATCAAGACTTTCCTTGAGGTAAAAGTAAAATATGAAGATATACTATTTCCAAAAATCTAAAGTAAAATTATTAATATTTTGTCATATTAATTAAAATTGCAATTATAATGCAGAATATATTTTAATTGGTTTTTTGTAATGTAGTTTTGGGTTCATTAAGCTAATATTTCTTTTTAACTATCATATTTTATCAATCTGTCTACATGGACATTTCCCCTTTTTACATTTAAGGTTTAGACATATATATTAATTTTAATTGTATATGTTCATAATAGTCAAAAACTCAAGAGTCATTTGAATATTGTTAAGGAAAATCTATTTTAGCCATCTAGATTATCATATAATCAATAGCTATTTAAGTAAGAAGGAGTATATTTTATAAACCCAAGGCATAGCCAATTCGTACTTTAGGAAAATTATTTTGTCTCTTAAATCCAAATTGCACCCTGAACGGTTTCAGATATCCGTTGATATTCTCCCCTGGAGATGTAAAGGTTGGACAAAAGTTTAAACACCAAAGAGAACTATTGTGCTTCATCTACTGTTAACACTAGATAGCAGCCTTCCTGTATGGATAGAAGATCATAGCTGAATCCTTACATCAGTTATCCAACATGGCTTGGAGGGCACAGTAGAGGAAATATTGCTTTGGTGCCAGCTCTTTTAAATGTAGAACTCATCACTGCTGATGAAAAGAGTATGCAACGTCAAAACAATACAACAGCTTTAAAGCATAATAAGGTACAGTTGAACTTCACTTAGTAAGACCTTGAGGTCATGCCCCTGTAACTATACAAAAGTATTTTTAACCTTGAAAGCAAGCATGTTTAACTACATAGGAGCCTTATTGGTAAACAGGGATCACTCTGCCATGGTCCTCAGACTAGGAAAAAGGAGCAGTGTAATCCTGGCAGTGATCAAAAGGGCAACAGGCAGAGTGTGAAACCAGTCATTTGTCATCCACGTTTTCCTTCAAGCCAGCCATCAATCTCCATCAAGCTCCAACTTCTCACATACCCCTCACCACAGTGGGAGAAACCTCTGCTATTCTTTCAGAGTGACTTACAATGTGCATTTGTTAAAGCTCAGCAGGGTCCCTGCCACCAAAGCACCAACCACCCCCGAGACCTTGTCTGAACAAGATAAAATTGATGAAGGTTCAAGAAGCTCAGTTCCACAAACAGAAGTGCTTTATTTTCGTGAGTTTGGTTTCTATCCTCTGAGCTCACAATTCTGGCCATAACTCTTCTGCTTGTACATTTTTCCGTTTTGTAAAATTTTTTCTTGAATAAACGTTAAAGCAGATAGTTAACTTGCCATCTCCCCAAATTCATATCATGTGATCCTATATCCCTATCGCATCTACCTCTCTATCCCCACCAAATTATAGAAGTTCTTGGTCAATGATGGCTGCATCTACCTGGCAAGAAAACACCATTCAAACAAAGTAGTCCTCTATTCCAGTTTTAAACATGTGACATCATGGCTTTTCTCCACCCAGAGTTTCTACTTTCTTTCTTTGCTATATTTAGGGATCTTTTAGACTTTTGTAACCCTTTTCTTTGGTGTTATTAGAACAGTTTATTAAAGAAACTTGAGCTTCTATTGTTTTTCAGTACTCCCTTAACTAAATCTCCACTGTGAGATAAGATGTTTGTTCTCCTTGAACAATATTTAAGGGCTAGCATGATCTTTACTGGGGACGTTAATGTTTAAATATTAAGTTGCAGTATTTATTTAATGGATAAACGTTACCATGTGGATACTGTATGCAACTACACAGCTTTTTTCGCATATTCTCAAAACCATACACAGCTTTCTTAGTATCTAAGACTTATTCCTCTCCTCCATCTGGCATCAACCTCTGATGTGCTCACCATTCCATATGAATGCTGCAGATTAAATCTGAAATTAATGCAAAAATATTCTTATAGGTCATAGTATTTTGTACTATTCCAAAGAGTGGAAGGGGATACTTAGATTGAATATACATGATGATACATTTTTAAATTTATTTTTGGTTTTCTATAGTGCTTTTGTACTATCATTTTTGGGGGATACATATATATGTATATATATATATATACATATATATGTATATATACATATATATATAACTGTTTAGGTAAAGACCTTGCAGATAGCTCTAATATTTGATCTGATGGTATTTTATATAATGCATTATTTTCAGAACTCTTATTTACTAGTATGTTCCCTAAAACTGTAAATTACTCTATAAACACAACTTTGTCAACATTCACCAATTTGTATTATACTACGTCTACTGGGAAGTCTTCCTTGATTAATTTGTTATCTTTAAGTATATTGCTGTTGTGCCCAAAATCTGAACCCCCAAGTCACTAAGAGACCCGTTCGCATGCAAAAGCAAAGAGTCTTTTAATAATAAGAGCTGACTGGCTTAACTCGGACCCTTGTTTTTTCATCACGGCTTGTGGGATGAGAAAGACCCAAGGAAACTTCGAGCCATGGGGAACTTACTGGGGTGTGTAAGAGGAGTATCTAGGGGTATGCCACAATCTCAGGACTGGTACACCTCTGGGCCTGGATGACCTGTCCTGTGTTGATTGGTTAACTGGTTGCTAAGGCCTAAAGGCCCTCCCAGGGGAGTTGCTCTGTTTTGCATGTCACTTTTACTGTAAAGCATGCTCAGATCCTACCACCTAACTTCTGACTTGGTTCCTTGTCATGTAGAGCATATTTGACCCCCTAGTGACTGGGAGGAGGGGCAAGGTCAGGCAAGCACATGCTGCTGTGTCTTTTCTGCAGCCTTGCTGCTAAAGCAGGTGGCAGGGTAAGGTTCTGGTCCCTTCAATTGATAAATTCCTAAACACATGATAGTCTTCAAGTTAAATTTCAGTTTTAATTACTAGATAGCACATGCAGCTTTCAGAGAACTTATTCTGCTATTTTAGTGTTTGGGGTGTCTTAAATTAGGTTTAGGATACCTTGCTTAGCCCTTAAATAAGCAGAACTGCTTAGAAAGAACATAATTTGGTTATGTTACTATACGCTAAACTTCACAAAAATATAAAAGACATAATTATGTTCTTGCTAACATTTTTCCTGCCACTCCTCATTAGTTGTTGATCTATTTGAATATACATTATTTATTTCTCTTGTAGTTTAATGCATCCTCTTCATTTATATGTTACAAGTATTATTTGCTCATATAAGATTTTTATCTTTATATACTTTATTGTGAAATAAATCATTTGTGCTTTTTCAAAAAGATTGGATATCTCATAACTGTCTAGCTCTTCTACTTACTAAGCCTTAGTATCTTTGTCAGATTTTCAGGGCCTGAATTGCAACACCTAACACTTATGTCTACATAAGGCATTCTCACAAACCTTTCCTGCTGATGAAGATTCTGTACCTTTTCAGATCTTCTCATCATTAGGTACTGGGGATGGGATCTTGACATCAAAAACTACCCACTGTTTTCACTGTGACTAAGCATGTCTTACTCTTTCTTGTGTTTTCTTTTATTTTTGAGATAACATATACAAACTAAAATATGACTATAATTTTTTTCAGAGCTACATTCTGTGATGTGGCAACATATGCCAATGCCATATAGCTGTGCCATGATGTCCATGAACCTATCTATGGGAGAATTTCTTGATTTTCATTTGAACTCTGTAAGATGCTTGATTTCAGCTTCAACCAATTGGATAAGATTCCTGTAATTATATAGTCATTTTGTTTTTGAAAAAAACAAAAATATGTCAGAGATATTTTTAAAAGAGACTAAGATGCCAAAAATGAAAATAGTATGAAATGGAAGGATGAGGAAAATACCAATGATGATGTTTTCTGCCTTTATGCAAAGATGCTAAGTAATTTGGGGAAGTGTTTTATTTGTTACATAGCAAGAAAGGAGAATTCCAATTAAAATTAGGACAATCTTAAGAGCCAACTGTTTAGTTGTGGTGTAGTTGTTCAAATGTTATAATATCTTCCATGACAAAGTTATATGATTTGACTCTGATTTTTTACATTCATAGTGCTCTCCTTCATTGTTTCAGGATGAACACAGAAGGATACCCTTGCAACCCCACCCCAAACCATAGGAAATTATAGTCAACTGTTTTTTAATGCCAGTTAATCACAGCAACCTGAAGTAGACAATGTCTTTAACAGAATATATCTATATTTAGAAATCTTCAGCAATTATCTTGACTCAATAAATGCCTTCTCCTTTATATCCAGGTGTTTAAAGATATGGTGTTTAAGGAATATACATCCGCAAATAACCTAGTCAATCTTGGTAACTGTGATTAACTCTTAACAGCACATTGATATTTTTAATAATCACTTTATGATTATAGATTGATACTGATATGTCTTTCTTTTAAACAAGTGCAGTCTCAGATAAGTTCATGCCTTTTATATCAGGCTCAATGTGTTCTTGGGCCATCAAAGTGCTTCTCACTTAGTCTTCTTGCAATTACTGATCTCATTGTCTGCTCCCTATTTAACATTAAACAGTTTTTTTTCGAGGCAAAACTGTTCATGTTGTAATTTTTTAAAGTCATTCACTGGCCTTTCATGTCAAAATGATTTAAAACCTCAGCAGGGTGTTATCCTTCATAATCCAGCTTTTACTCAAACTCCTCAGCCTTTTTACTAAGACCTTATTATTCATTCCTCAAATTTCATCCAACACTTTGTCCTTTAGTAGAAGGGATTGCTCAAAGGGTAGGGTCCATGCATCTTCAGCTTTATAGCCCTAGCATTAGAATTATTCTGGGAAGTGGTAGGCCTTCAGTTTTGGTAGACAGAACTGTACTTGAAAAAAAGTTCCAGATCTGTATTTAAATGACTTTCTAAACTATGCTTGCATGGGTAACCAGAAATAGATCTTTGTTGTCTTTGCATCCCTCTCCATGAGAACACTGGCCTCCTTCACATTTGAGCCATTTGTACTCTATGGAAATTTTAGAGGCCCTGAAGCTGAGTCTATGGGATTGAATGAAAGCTTAAACATTTTAGTACCACCTCTGCCATTGTAGGTACATTGCGTATTCTTAGAGAGAGTCAATAATCTTTTTCTTTGTTTTCTAGTTCACACCTTTCCAGCTCTAGAACTTAGGTGACTTCATCATCACTTGTGGATGTCTTAGGTCTGTTTTTGTCTCATGCTCTACTTGGCTGCCTCTAGTTCCTAGTCTTGCTAATAGTATTTTCCTCATTGTCATGACCCTTCCTATTCATACTGATTAAATTCTTATGTTAGCTTTCAGTTCTAAATAGCAACTAAGTCCTCTATAACTATGTTATATAAATACTAATGGAAATTATGTATAAATTTTCTTTATCTGCTTTGAGATTATCACAAAAAATGTGGTTACTGGCTTAGTTTATCACAAAAGTTATGACATATTATTATGATCTTAGTACCTACACAGATGAATAGTGGAAAAGATTAAGAGTTATGTCACTACATTTAGGGAAAAGTCTGGATTTTTTTACTCATCTGTACTATTCATATTTTTTTTTACTTATTTTTTCATATGAAATGTTTTCCCCCTGATTCCATCACCTCCCATACTCTCTAAACCTCCATAATTCCAAACTTTGATCTTTTTCTCTCTTGGTGTCTCTCTCTCTCTACTTTCTCTCAATGCACTTAAATGAAAACAAACACACAAAAACTAGTAAGACAAAAAACAAGTCCCCAAACTAAAGAAAGTGCAAAACAAAGCATGAACTTAAAGCTATGGAGTTTGTGTTGTGTTCGCCAGCTACTCCTAGGGACAGGGACTGCCCTGTAATATTTACACACACACACACACACACACACACACACACACACACACACCCACAAAATTGAATATAAAGAAAAGAAAACCTTGACTAAGTCAAAGTAATTGTTGACGATCTGACCTGATCTGAATAGTCTTACCTTGAATATAATAAACAGACTCTATGGCTGGCTCTGGAGTGAGAACAGGAATTCTATCGGTGATGACAACATGACTTGGCTGGTATCTGGGGTTCCCATCATTGTATGTGGTATCCTGTTCAGTTCAGCAAATTCCACAGGATTTTGCACCCCATTGACTGTAGTAGTGACAAGGCCTGATGTCTGTCAGCAGACAAGAAAGGCACAAGCACACTCTGTACGTGGGCTGAGCTGCTCTCTGTACAGTATATTGGCTGATTTGTTTCAGTGATCATTTTACGGTCTGATCCACAGTGAGTGTACTTGGAAGGAAAAAAAAAAAAAGCAGCTAAGCATTTCAATGTGTTTTCAGTGGTACATGAGCCATGTGGTCTCTCTTGTTTGAGATTACCAAATTTGCCTCATGTTAGAAACAAGGCAATTAAAGGCTAATGGGATTAAGTGATTTGCTTTGGCCCTATAGCAAATTGCAGAAGGAATTAGGTGCCTGCATTTGATTTCTTTTATCATCATCATCATCATCATCATCATCATCATCATCATCATGGCCCATTTCTTCCCTTTAATTTTCTATGCTTATATTGTTAAAATGAAAGCAAGAGCTATCCATTTTCTCCAATGGAGTGTCACCACATATATCAGCTACACTCCAGGGGAGGTTACATGCCCAGGAGTCCTTAACTGACAGAAAATACACTCTGGGTTTGTCGTGTGTGTGTGTGTGTGTGTGTGTGTGTGTGTGTGTGTGTAGTTTTGTTTTGCATTGGTATTTTCTGTGTTAATGGTTTTCTTCGTTGTTGTTGCAATTTTCTTGTTTCAGAAACAAACAAACAAAGTTGGGTGGATAGAAAGGTGGGGAACATCTGGGTGGAGTTGACAAAGGGGAATGATTATGATCAAAACACATTGTATAAAACTTAATTTTTTTTAAAAAAAAGCAAGAACTATATGGATAAGGGAAGTAACAGTGAAATAATGGGATGGCACATGGCCAATGAAAAAACATTTCTCTAAAGGATCTGTATTTTTAATATGAGCAAGAGAAGAAATCTCTCACATTTCCAAATAAATAAAACTGTTTGCAGGTTTATACCAATTAAACCAATGTGTAGACAGAGTGAAATTCAATTTGGTCTGTTAAAATCATGAAGGTTTATGCCATTTGATATTAACAGTTTTGTTTAAATGATATATTGTTTTTATATATGACAGTAAGGTTCAAAAAATGATTTGAAAAAATACAAAATTAGAAGCAAAAGCATAACTTTTGAGTAGAAATTATGGAAGTATTTCTATTGTATTAGTTATTTTTGTTCTGTGATAAACACCATGACTAGAAACAACTTATGGAAGGAAGGTTCAGTTTTGCATATGGTTCCAGATAGAGAATTCTGAATGGTGTGGAAGTGGTAAGTAGCAAGTCTGTCCACACAGTTAAGAAGAGAGGGTGCACTTGAATTGGCAGAGGCTATACATTCTCAAAGGCTATCCCAAGTGGTATACTTCCTCCAGCAAGGCTGCACATAACTTCCCCCAAGAGTATAAATTTAAATATCTGAGCTTACAGTGAACCTTTCATTTCAACCACCAAAACTATTTTCTTGAAACAATTAATGGAAACAATTTTGGAATATGAAAAATAACATAACTAGCATTATCAGCTCAGTGAATATGGTGCCATGATCTATTTTGAGTTTGCTGGTGTCTTAGATACTGTATTCCCAGAAGTATTAGGAAGTCTCTATAAACAGATTCATTTTTATTTCAAAGTTGGTAGCTATATTTTTATACTTCCCCTGGCAAATACATGACACTTTCATGCTAATTTCTCCAAAATTTCAATCTTAGCCATAGATTAAAGCAACAATCTATCAGTACCTATCAGGAACATCCCATAATCCTACTTAGTTATTCCTTCCAGTTATTTTATTCAGCCTTCCACTCACTAAAGGTCCTTCAGTTTTATACCTTGTTATATGTTCTGTCATTGTTGCCCTTCTTTAGTATGATTTTTCTGAACTTTGCAAATGAAGATTTAAAAATATGTATGTTTAAGAAACAAGCTTTTTTAAATGAATAATCAGTGATAAAATAATGATTTTCTTGCATGTACTTAAAGAGTTACTTAGATGAAATCAAACTGTGATTTGAAGAAAAAAATCACCTTCGAGTCACCAAAGTATTTAGTTTAGATGTATTCTTTGGTAAGATGTAGATACTGATGAGAAGGAACTTGTAACTAGACTCAGAAGGCTATAGCTGAAATGCCAGTTAAAAAGCAAATTGTTTTATCTACCTTTCTAGTTCTTTACCCATAAAAGTAGAATAGTAATGTTCAACAACCCCAGAGGGCTGAATTAACCTACCTGACATGCAACATGCTATCTCAGTTCACATGTGTTTCACAATACTTGGAAATGCATTTCAGATGTTTCAAAGCCCAATGGATAGTCTTGTTGAGCACTCCCAGAGCCTGAAAGAAGCAAACATTATAATCCCAGTCTACCATACCACTAGAGAGAAAAGCCTTCCAAAGGGAAAGAGAAAGGAATACGGAACAAAGATGCACAACCTGAATTTGTATCATTCTCATTTTCAAAATAATATAATAGAATATACAATGCTGTAGAGACACTAACTGTTCACGCACAAGGTAAAAGAGCCACCAACACCTAAAGCAGATGCTGTCCAATTAAATTTCTCATACAATATGCATGAAACCCATGGAAAGAATATTTTAAGAGGCTGAATTTCTCATGAAAGTTATAGTTCAATATTTGTAACAAAATGTCAAGAATGATATAATCCATGTGTGGATTACTGTGATCTCAAGAAATCTTTGAAACTGTAGTTTTTTTCTTTGGAACATGGGCATCTTGGCCCCTGTGGCCTTACCTTCATGCCTTGTGCTTTTGTTGACATCAAGCATTCTTGACTAGGAAGCTAATCTACAACACTACGACAGAGTCAGTAAGTGAAACTGTGTTCCTACTTCAGTATGTGTCCCTACCACATGAAGTGCTCTTGTAAGTATACTTTCTCTTCAAGTGAGGCTTGCTTTTGTCCATTTGAAGTAAACAGAGCGTTGCATTTGCCCTAATTTTACATTCTCTGGCCAGATTGTTTGAAATCATCTTCACTTCAGAGCTAAACATTAAGCCTATCAGAACTGAAAGTATATATACGTTTAGATGTTATCTAGAAAACAATTATATGTATATGTCATTTTATTCTTTAAAACTTTAGAAATGAAAACGTTGAGTTTCACTATGACATTCACAGGCATGTTGATCGTGTATGTGGCTCATAATCACAAGGATATCTGTGCCATTGCAATTACTTGCTATTCTGAAATTGTCACTTCAATTTTTTTTAAATGATGAATTTCAAATCACTTTTTAACTTTTAGTCTACAATATGTCTATCACTGGAAAAACCTAGATGAGATAAAAAGTAAAACAACATAAAACACAGATTTGAGTATAAGAACCCTAATATTTTCTTGGTCTCTGTAAGTCTCGGGCATTTGAATACTTAGTTTCCAGTTGTTAGGTATTTTGGGGAAGGATTTGGAGGTGTGACTGTCGTGGAAAAAGTGGAACGGTGGATGCAGAGTTTAAGCTTTCAGAAGTCTCACTCTATATGCTGTTAGTGTTCTTGCTTGCAGTTAGAGATATGAAGTCTCAGCTACCAGCTCTAGCTGCTGTGTTTACCATCTGCTATTTTACCATTATGGACTATAACTCCATTAGCATTAAGCCTAAAATAAACTCTTCTATTATTGCCATGGCACTAGTGTTTGAGAAATTTCCCCAGGGCCATAAAAATAATGATTAAATCAAGTGTGATATGGAATTATTAGTATAATTTATGGAACAATGTGACCTTTCTCACTCTAGCTATGCATTCCATTTTCTTATGCCTAAACTTGCTATTGAACCTTTCTGACATTTGGGGTTTCTTTTATTTCTAAAATACTGTGATTCTAGAGCATTCCAGGGTGCTGAAAAGGATCTCCCATATTTAATGCTGTTTTGGTTCACAGATGCAGAAATGGCTTAAAATAATTTGGTAATTACATACATCTGATTTTAACTGCAGACCATTCCTTTTAGGAAGTATGTGACTATTTAATGATGGGAGATGTTATTCTGTAAATATGTTTCTCATACTTGTTAATTAATAAAGCATGGTTGGCCAATAGAAAACTAGATAGGCAGGGCTAGGAGACAAGGAGGAGGAAAGAGGAAGTGGTAAGGAGCCAAGATGTAGACCAGGGAGGAAGGAAGATGCCGGCGTGGCTCCCCGATATGATGACCACGCGGAAATACTTAGATAAGTAGAAATGGGTTAATCTTTAAGACTGAGCTAGCCCATAAACAATAATGGTAACTGGCCAACAGGATTGTATCAAATACAGAGTCTCTGAATGTTATTTGGGGCTCACGTGGCGGCGGGATCGTGGCAGCAGGACCAGGAGGCTGGAGGGAAGGAACAAAGAGTAAAACCTGCCCATAACAATTTAATATTTTAAATATATAATTTGGATATTCTGTGAATCTTCCTCATTAGTAAATTAATGAGAAAAATCAATCTGCATGAAAACATATGGATGCTGATTATTGCTGACCCAGACAGATAATAATGATCCCACAGCACTCAGTACTAAGTACTGCACAGCTTCTAGATCTTAGAAGGCATAGTCCTTAACCTCAAGGAGTTTAAAGCATGAGGTGAGATGATAGAACTCAATGCATCATTCGAGAGTAGTGCATTGATGATCATAGATGTCAGCATTTTGAAAGACTGCAGCACCCAGATTCATCCCCTTTTGGGGGAGGATTCTTCTTAATATTATTTTTTCCCCTTCTTCATGCTGCATCCTCTGTGCAACACTGGCATCCTGTTAATCAGCCTGCACTTCTAAGAGTTCCAAGAATGCAAAGCAAACTTCTATTTTTCCTCCTTAGAGATTTACAATCCCATTTGTTTTTAAGATTTTGGAAGGAACAAAAAAAAATTGGCTTAACATAAGAGTTGTGCTTTTTGAAAGTTTTGGAAAATGTAAATTGTAGTCAAGAGCCCCACTCACAGGTGAAATTTTATCTGGTCATCTTGTCATTAGCACTGACAGTTCTGGCTCAGGATGATGTTAAGAGAAATGCTGGAATGAACCTGGAAGCAGTCATATGTTCCTCATCCACCACCTCATTAATCACAAGCTGAAGATTGTCTCTGAAACAATGGTGCTTTATTGTGGCAGTAATCCTCGGTTACAGTTTGAGCTACTAAGCAATGTTCAAGAATTCAGACTCTCTTCCATGCCCTGCCAAGCGTGGTTGACCCGTGGCAATCATGATATTATTCACTGATAATTAAAGTAGAAGGGAGCATCCTGAACAATGATATCATTCTTATAGTATAGTGAATGGAATGTGCTCCTAAGTAGTTCCTTGTAGACCAATGTCAGTATGTTTCACATTCTTGGTAGTTCTTATGTGCTAGCTTATGGCTGGATGCACCATGAATCCAGTAAATATTAAGTTTATAGTACTGCACTTCTGAACACTACCTGTCCATCAATGGCCATGATACTACCCAAGTCATCTCAAGCTTGTAGAGTTTTGAGACATTATATATCAATTGTGGAGGAAATGGGGAAAAGATAATGATGACAACAGTGTGCAGTTCTGATTTATGTGCGAAGGATTCTAAAGGCACAAATAACCACTTAGGGAAATGTGCTCATTTAACTGTGCTGGCACTACAATGTATCACTGAATCCAGAGAGGAAAGACATATCTATGACCAGTTAATTTTTACTAAGAAACAGTTGACTGTCCCAGAAGACTATGGCTATTATGAAAAATGTTCATGTCTAAAATGATAAATATATTTGCTATTCAGAAAACATGCTCACAATAGAGGAAGTGAATGTGTTAAGTATTTACACCTTTAAAAATAGGAGATCATTTGATTTTAGTATTTATTTTTATGTATTTTGAGAAATAATGTAATAGTTTGTCTTTTAGAATTACTCTCTCTTTTAAACTGTGTAAACATAGACCTAGTATTTATGTTTCTGTATATTGATCCCTTTCAGATTTAAAAATACTAACAATGAAAAAGATATAGCAAAGTCCTTAATTGTTCTAAAATTGCCTAAAGTTTTATGAAGAAAAACTTCAGTTCTTCTCTATGTGACTACCTTTTGCTTTTTTTGGGGGGGGGCTTAAATTACCATTTCAATTACATCTTGGTTTTTTGTTCCCATTGCCTAAGTCAGTTGTTTTCGAATGACATTATACAATGTCTTAGCTTTCTCTGGATTTTATGCCTTCATCTCAGTCTTTGTCTTTTCTTGACCACTCTCTCCTGAGACAGGAGCCTCTCCTTTCTATTCTGTCTATTATATTGTTCTTCCCCATCATCTCCAAGCTATTCCACAGTCACTGTTTTAGGATGAGAGCTCCCTGTTTCTTCCTTTCCCCTCTATCTCCATTATTATTTTTTCTATTTCATAATTAATCTCATAGGCACTTTATAGTAATACAAAACATTATCTCTAGACAATTCCAAATTTTTCTCAGTGTGCTCTGACAGTCTTGTGCTACCCCTTTTGTTTCTACTGTTTTAGTTTAATCCATCATTCATCTTGAACCATAATGTGCTCAATTGATCATGCAAATTTCCACCGTGTCTCAACACGCAGCTGAACCAAGTAGGATTCTGATTCCTAGTGAATCTGAAAAATAACAGAAGCAACTTGTTCATTTTGTCATTTTTTATTTTTATGTACAAACTTGTACTTAATTATGGCTTGCATTAGGCATGGATTAATTTTTAACCAAATTTCCTGAACTTCTAAATCTTATATCATGATATCATCTTCTTATACCATGAAAATATATCTGCCACTAGATTTTGTAAATAATAACAATAATAAACAACTATGTACCCAAATGAAGTTTCCAGATAAATTTGTGAATAGACATAGTACAAGTGGTCGTTACTGAAAGAGCGTTTCTAAAAGCTCTCATTTCAATAGCTCAGTGATTGAGTGAGGACCCAGATTTGGTGTACAGCAACTACACTAGGCAGTTTACATCCATACATAACTCCATCTCCAGGGGACCTGATGATCTTTTCTGTCCGCTGCAGGCACCTGCACAGATGTGTACTACTCAACCCCAACTAGACATCTACAAATAAAAAAATAAGTCATAATTTTAAAACTCTCACATCAAAATTGACAGCTAAAATGAAATCCTATTTTGCATATAAAGTTGTTTCACTATATCCATCAGCTTGAAGAAGGTGTAAATATGATGTAAGCTTTCAGTCAAAATTATAATTTTATTTAGTTGTTGTCTATCAGATAAGCTGTAAAACCTACACTGTATAAAGTGCAACAGAACAGCTTCAGCAATCTCAACTGAAAAGTTTACTTTTAAAATATGGTTTTGCTTATATGTAAACACATTAGGGGGGAGGATAACAGTGATCTACTAGAAATTCATGGGACATTTAATTTCTTAAAATTTGTTTTATAGTGAACATATATATATTGACATGCTACTCAGAGCAGAATCTTAATGCATTTTATTCCTCAGTTCACAGTACTGTAAACGCTTGAAGAGCCAAATCACCCTCCATTATATATTTTATCCCAATTCATAAATATTTGCAAACCATCTTCTAACAAGAAAATCAAATTTAACCACCAATTGACAATAATTCTAAAAGAAAGTGCTTCTTTAAAGCATCTTATCATCAAGTATAAAATGAGACTACATTTATGGCTTGTGTAGATAGACATGCATGTGTACTCATATGTGTATATTAAATGAATGGTTTTTATTACACATTTATATACAATTATGCAATTGATTTTACTTTATTTCCCTATGGTGAAATTGCTGATATACGATGAATAATTCTTGAAGTATTTAGGAAATACTTTCTTGATGAAATCATTTGGTTCTAATGTTTGTTACTATCATCACTAAGGGGAAAACTAACATTAACAATCCTCACATAACATCGCCACTTACATGAATGACATGAAGGATGTAAGAGATGACATTGTATTTTTTTTTTTTTTACTATCATTGTGTGGGGTTAGCAAATGGATACAAAACTTAACATTTAGGATCCTCTTTTGTGCATCCTGTATGCTTTCTAGAAGCATAAGAGGCTTTAATAAATTTCCCATCTTTTTCATTCAGTAGGTAAAAGGAGTAGATCTGTTAGAAAATCTTGTTAAGTTCAGTAAAGGAAGAGTTACAAATGAGAAACAGACTGCTGGGTTTCCTGAGGTCAAAGGGGAAGTTGAGTTTGTGTGGGAGGGTGGTGTGGGCTTCAGGGGTCAGGGGTGGGGCAAATCCCATACCCAGCATCTTAAGATCATAATAGGCTGAAAAGGACTATTTTGCCAAAAACAAGGTTGTATAAAAATCTCTTATAAAAGAACTAAAAAAAGCTTAATTAATAATTTCTGATGGCCAAACTAGAAATTTTTCATTAATTAATCACCTTGTCAAGCAAAATGCTGTAGTGGCCATCTTAGCTGTCTTTTCAATGAATTAAGTTTTATATGTCTGGCCAAACTTTTCTTCAATGACAGGAACTCCTTGTAGTTAGCCCTTTAATAATCTCTAAATGTACCCATTCCCTGTTCAATGCGTTCCACATGACCCTGTGCAATGAGGGAGGACATGATAAATTCAACATATTTCAGACAGGTAAGAATATTACATATCATTGTCAAAATGTACTTTCCATATAGAATCCCTGAGAGTATCCCACTGAATAGGTTTTATATTCTTTTACTCTTTGTTACATATTTTAAAATGTAGCATTACTGTCGAATTGAAAAATACATAGTTTAGGATGCTATTGCAATGGTACTTAGGAATCAAATCAAGTCCTACTGCTGACTATTATTTTCTTTCCTTGCTCAATCATTCTTCACCAGTGAGATCCTGTCCATTTCCTTGTTACCATATCCACTACTGTTTCCATATTAAAGGACGGACTAGTGAACATAAACTAATAACACAGACAGATGCATTTGTTTGAACTGATTTTATCCTTCATCAAACCTTCCTGACTGACTTAAAATATCTATATATACTTCCAATTGCTTGAAATGCTTTGCAAATGTTATGTTATTTAATTCTATGTCAATATCACACCGTGGGTGCTGTCTTCAGTCCACCCAATAGAAGAGGAAACGGCAGTGCAGAGAATTCAAAAATACAGTAGCAGAATAGAGGCCCAAACATGGGTATTTTATACAATTTCATGCTTCCTTTTCATGTATGATACCCTGTGAGAAGTCTTCAGCCTTTCTTAGCCTTTCCATATCTGTAAAATGGCACTGTAAATGGTGACAACATTAGCTGCCATGTCAGGGTAACTATGCTTGGAAATCATTCCGTGGTACTCACATTATGTCCTTTTCTGACTGTGTTTGCTTCAAAAGCACCTCTTTTGCTTTATAGAGAGATTTAGATAAGCAAAGTGAACTCTCCTCTTCTCCAAGTTGGGACTTCCATGTGTAGTCTATGCAACATGGTCTTAGTGCAAATACACCTTCTCAGAAGCCTTTCTAGCACTTGTATGTAGCTGTGCCTTACACCAACCTTTTCATCCTAATTCTTGGGAAATAGACCCTAAGAATAAAGAATACACATTTTCAATTTGACTAGACAATTTTTTTCTTTGATTATCACCCCAGGAAATATATAGTCTGTTAATATTATATATGTACATATATGTATATACTCAGTAAATATTACCCATCTTTCTCTATCCAGTGCTACCACTATAACCCTTAGTGCCTGCAGAATAGATATTAGGATAATTGAAAATGTTTTAACTGTGAATGAAAGCTTGGTTATCTTTTACCATTGTTGTATTTCCAACTCATAATGAAGTATTGCAAAATCATTTATTGCTTCAAAACAAAGCCTGAAATGGTTAAATGGATGAAGAATATCAATATTTTATTCCATATATATTTTCAAAAACTGTATATTAATCTTATGATGAATTTTCACAGCAGTCTGGGTGTATCTGTGAATTTTCTATTGAAATTATTAATTTTCTATTAAACTTTTGCTATTAGATGTTTCCCATTAGAGAAACATCATCAAATAGAGAAAGATAAATAACCTGGGGGGCATGGCCATGTTGTTGAATATAAGAAATTGAGTATATTTTTGCTAAAATTCATAGGACAAACTGTTATATTACCAAGTCTACTTTTTTAGATTAAAGGGAAAGATGCTTTGTATTGAATAGTATTTTGAACATTAATATGTGCTTGTCTAATATATAATTACTTCTATTTCATGGGACAATAATCAGCATATCAAGTTTGTAGGGTAAGCAACTATATCATTTTCATTTTTTCTTTTTTAGTGTGTAATGTATACATATGTGTTGTATGTACTTCTCTATGTATGTGCATGTGTCGGTCAGAGTTTGATCTTAGGTGTCTTTCTGAACCCTTTTCTATCACTGTTTTCGAGTCTATTTGTGAGCTCAGAGCTAGCAATTCTCTCTTGCCTATCTTGCCAGCTAGTCCTTGGTATTGACCTGTCTCTGGCCCCAAAGCTAGGGTTATAGACAGTTATAGCCACAGTGGGCTTTTGTGTGGATTTGGGATATCTGAAGTCAGAAAGTCATTCCTGTGCAGCATTTCCTTGACCCACTGAGGCCCATCTACAGTCCCCTGTGTGCTTTACGCATAGAGTCCCTTCCCCTGCCTAATGTGTTCTTTCTTGGCCATGGAGTTTTAGACAACTATGTAAAACTTATTCAGAGCCTTCCCCTTCCCAGATTTGCTTTTGTTTCCTGCAGTGCTTTGTCATTTAATGAGGGGGTGTTCACAAATTCCCATCAGAATAAAATTAAATGAAACATTAGTTGGATCCAATATATCTGTGTGGCCATGTAACAACACACTTTGGAAATGGAATCTGATTGGTGCCTCTTTAGCTGAATGACTGACAAATTCATCATGTTATCGGAAACTGGATGTGGTCTTCTGAAAAACAATAACATATATGTGAATATTCTACAATATTATATTCTACATATTCTACAATATTCTAAATAAAACATTTTACCTGCTCCATGCTATCTACTTCTGACTAATATGGAAGATTTCTATACTTATTCTGATATAAAATTCAGGAGTGTACCTTTATTCTTGGAAGCAGTGGTGAGAAGAAAGCATAAGTTCTCCGTGCTGTGTGGTTCATGCTCCATGCTATGATTCTACATCTTTGTCCTGGAGAGTGTAGCTCACATTGGTAGATAGAATGTTGATAAAATTGGGAGCATGGAGCAACTGACTTTGTTATAAAACACCATTCAAGACTTTTGTGGACCATATAAGTTCAATAAATTTCCCCACAAAAGCACAACATTCTCTGTACTACTTTTTCTAGTTATAGAGGGGGAAAAAAAAACAACAACAAAAAACATGTGAACCTAATGATGTGGCAAACTACCAATGACATGTATTTGTCCTTATGATCATAGAACACTGCTTCTTTAACAAGTCTTTTACTATTTTTCAGTAATATTTTGTGGGCCTTTTAACTTATGTGCATATCTACATGCCATGCCAAATTACAGGACATCAAGAAAGTTTTTTTTCTATTCCAGTGATTTTTATTTATTCCTTACCTATCAGGAAGTGACATTATTGACTTGGGTCTTGTCTTTAGTGTTCATTCTTCTTAACCCTGTACTAAAAAATGTTGGCTTACTATTATACACATCACACATACACAATGCTTATAAAATGTGTGTGTGTGTGTGTGTGTGTGTGTGTGTGTGTGTAAGGTTTGGAGAAAACTAATCCAGATATTTGAACATTGGAGGCCAGTACCTCTAACCACACTCTTGCCCTATAACAACTATGTTGTCTGCAAGCAATATCTAGAACTTGCATCCCCAAGAAACCATTTACCTAGCCTTAGATTATTTTCTAGGCTATTTCATTTATATGTCCGTGTTTTAAGAAGTTCTTTTTAAGTGAATTACCAAAATCAGCAAATGTCTTTAATGTATCATAGCAGAGATATAAAGTGGAGAAACTACCACAGAAACTGGGAGCTTAAAACAAAACTTGCTTTCTTAAACGATATTTTATGAGGATCTAAAACTTTTTAGTTATACCTTGTTTTATGAGACATACTGGAGATTAATTTACCTAAAAGCACCAGTAAAATCTGTATTTTAAGTTTTAGATTATTTATAATATTTAAAAGAGCATTGGCATCCAACTACCTAGTTGGGCTATGGAAAGGAAACAGGCAGTGCTTCTGACAGTAGAATATTTCCTGTATGCCTGACCTAAATGTAGCTGGCAATGCATACATGTAACTCTGAAGAATGTCCATTCATTTTAGCATTTGCATGAGAATTTGTGAGAAAGACCTTCTTTATGTCACCAGAATTCCATCTGTCTTGCTGAAGGGAACTAGTATAAATGTGAAGTAATCTTCTTGGTAGGTACCATAGAATTGTGGAAGTGGTTTGTCAGGTGTTTCAAATGGTCCCACAGACTAAACTGTGCTCACATGTTTAAGAAGCCCTGTCAACAAACTCACATTACTCTTCCTGTCTTATGCAGGAGATTTTTCTAGACAGCTACAACTTAGAGGCCTTCTTTCTGCTTTAGCAATATATTGATCTATTTTCTGTGTTATTAGAGTCATCTTAAAAAGTTCTTACTGCTTTGGGAGCATATTCCCCATGGAGGGATACTCCCTCAACCTAGAGGCAGGAGGGAGGGCCTAGGACCTACTCCAATTGACTTGACAGATTTTGATGATCCTGCCAGGAAGGCCTCACCCTCCCTGAGGAGTGGATGGGAAATAAGAAGGGAGTGGGATTGGGGGGCATGGGAGGATGGGAGGGAGAGAGAAATGTGATCAATATGTAAAATAAGAAATAATAATAATAAAATGAAAAAAAGATGCAATCTTACTTTTTTCTTGAATCTCTATCTAGAAGTAACCTATAACAGTCCTACAATCCTTTGTAATATATTCTCTTTAAAGTAAATAAAAGGTGTTGTGGAGGTGGAAAAGATAAAAATACTGACTGCCCTTCCAGAGAACTTCATTTCTGTTCCTAGTACCTGTGTCAAATGGCCCATGGCCCTTGTAATTGAGCTCCAGGTGATCTAATGACCAGTGTACACTCCTGTACATATTTAGCATGTACAAACACACATACATATTTCTAGATAGCCAAGTGTAAACTGAGTTTCTGTCCCACCTGGTCCCACAGCTATTCTGTTCCAATAAACAAACAGAGGCTTATATTAATTATAAACTGTTGGCTGATGGCTTAGGCTTCTTACTAGCTAGCTCTCTCTTAATTATTAAATTGTGCATTTCTATGTGGCCTTATCTTACAGGAGAATGCTTAATGCCCTATCTTCCTGGTAATCTCATGGCATCTTTGTTGTGGCTTCTCTCTGTGTCCTATCCCCAGAATTCTCATCTTGTACCTCTGCCTAAACTTACTGCCTGGCTACTGGCTGATCAATGTTTTATTCATCAACCAATAAGAGAAACATATATTAACAGCATACAGAAGGACATCCCCTATCATCTCCTCTTTTTGTCCAAATAAAAAAGAAGGTCTTAAATTTAACATAGTAAAATTATATATAAAAAATAGTTATAAAGCAAGAAATATAGTTAATAATATTTAGTCCATTAACATTTGTGAAAATTTAAGGAATTTTTAAATCATGTATCCCATCTTTGTGAATCTAAAGTTTCATATGTAACTTATCTTTTATAATAACTAAGGAAAACCATAACTATAACTTTGTATCTTCAACTCCATCAATGACTTCAAAAGTATAATGTATAAAGTCTATGTGAACAGTCTTTCTCAGAAAAGCTGACAGCCAATGATATCGTGCTGTCGAAGCTTGCTGAGTTCTCCAGCCCTCGTAGAAGAATGGTAGAAGATGCTTTCAGCTGTGACAGGAGTAATTACTTAATTGATTTTTATTTCTCTCTCTACTTTGAGTGGACTTATTTGTAAAACAGTGTTTGTCTTCTTGACATATTGTCTAGATATGTGAAATTTTCATATTTAATTTTAACATCATAGTGCAATAGTCATGCTAGTTACAGAGTAATGAATATTTTCCTTAGAAGTTGACCCTTTGTATAGTTTGGATATTAATGTGTTTTTTTTTAAATTGATAGTTCTTATGGTCTCACATTAATGAAAAATCAATGTTTGTGACAGTAAAATGAATTTTCCAGAAGAGTAATGAATTTGACTTAAAAATAATCAAACAATCATACAAAAAATATCTGATTTTTCACAAAGCTCTCTGTTTTATAGGAGAAATAATAATTTAGAGAATAATAATCTTCCTTTATAAAGCTTTTACATTATAGCCCTGTTGACAATTGCTTGCATCAAAAGGTACAGGATGTGTAACTGAGTAAGGTAGGGTGCAATTATAATGAAACTATATTTCTGATAGGTTCTGTGATGATGTAGGTGACAAAATAAGTACCTTCCCTTTTTTTGTGTTTTTGTAATATTTTACATTTTACCAAAAGGTTTCATCTGCATCTTTCTTAGTATCTTTCAATCTTAACTCCCTAAGTGTGTTAATGATTATGAAAGTATTATGGATTCCTTGTAACATTTGTGATACACAAGTGAATTAAAAGTCTTATTTATTTCAGTGATTATAATAATCACCTATCATGACATTGGATCTCTCACTCTTTGCCAAGTATGACTGTAAAAGAGCATCTTTGTTTTTGTAGGGGTCTTGGGAATTTGAACCATGCTTCTTGAAGTAAATGCATATGCAAATATGTGAGCTTTTCTGGTCCTCAGAAGACTCTAATTTTCTTTTCTTGGCAAGGAAAATGAATTCTAAAACTCTGAATTGTTTATTGAGTATGCCTTATTTCTGATCTCCCAAGGGCTGATCAACAAAATTGCAAGGGAAACCCTTGTTCTAGGGTGACCAGCAGTTTGAGTTTCTGAAGAAGGACATAATATACATTAATTTAAACTTCCACTACTCATACATTGAGAAGTTAGAGCTTTAGTAAAATAGGGCCTCTATTCAGATCTGTGATTTACTAAAGCATTTTATGTCTGTCCTTTAAACATTATGGATGCTGCTGCTATTGAGGGTTTTTAAAGACAAAGTTGTAATGTTGAGAATGAACACCTCTACAGATTTTATTTGCAGGTGTTTCTTAAAAATATTAGGACAACGAAGATATGTTTTTCATGGACAAAGTAAAACATGAGCTATTCATTAATTTAGTTTTATAAATATCTTATTTTTAATGTTTAATATAATGTAAATACTATGTAAATATAATATAGAGGAAATTTTTAAATGAAAATCTATACATTCAGTCCAGCTGTAATAATTTTCCAAGTCATCCTCGCTCCCTGACTCCCATCCATTCTGTATCTCTCCTTCTCACAGTAATCACGGTTACTATCATACCCCATGCTGGTTCCTTCCCCATGTATCTTCTTTAAAGTCTCTATTTTTCTGTTCCTTGTGTCCCTTCTTATTTTCCTAGTCTCTTCCATACATATTTCTGCTTAAATACATACATTTAAAATTCAGAAGCCAGTGTCTGCCTGTGAAGAAGAATTTATTGCATTTGCTTTTCTGATCCTGGGATTCCTCACTTAAAATATTTTCCTCATCCTAGAGTTTTTCTGAAAGTTTCACAGTTTCATTTTTCCTTATGGTGGGATAAAAAGCAAAATAAGACCAATTTGATACTTCATCTCACCACCTTAGGAATAGCTATCAGGAGAGCAAATGATGACAAGGGTGTTAGGAAAGTCACATACTTTTCAGTATTTGTGGAAGTGTAGCTGGTTCAGCTACTAAAAAATGGGGGTATAGGCATTCTAAAACTTAAATACTTAGATTTACTATTGATTTATTTATCTGTACCACTTCCAGGTATACATCACAACAACTTATCCTCCTAATACATGAATAGTTCTTATTATCTTCAGATACAAAAATGTAAAAAACATACAGATTATAATGCAAATGTAGTTAAATGAGTGGCAGGAACTTCTAAAAACATGCATTTTGTTTGGTGACACATCTTGCCACTAGAGAATCCCTTTTTACTGAACAATCTACAGTTTAATACTCAGCTCAACTGTAGTGTCTTTTTCAAACCAGAGTGAGTCACACAGTAGCCCTATAATAAATATAGTGACATGAAATATTAGAACATTCTTGACTATAATTCTGGAAGGTATTTATATACCCATCATGATTTACTTTTATTTTCTTAATAACTGTTACTTGTTTTATTTTTTCCAGAAATCAAAGGAATTTCCAGTGTCATAATTTGCCCAGAATTTTACCTTTATAGGTCTTTTCTTTTCACTTTGTATGTCCAAATTGATAGCCATATTTACCTTGTAATTTCTTTTTTGTCATGTTAAAGTGAGTTGAATGTCTCATGTCTTAATTAGTATAGTGTTTGTATAAAAAGAGCATGTGTGTTTGTTCTGGGGATGTAATACAGTGGTATAACACTTTTCTAGTATGTATGAGGCCTGGGGTTCATCTTCAGTATGGCAATAAGAACAGGATATGTGGAATTGGGCCAGTAACTACTTAAAATCCACCATTGGCATCCCCAAACCTACAAAAAAACTCAATTGAACTCAAGTGAATTTGTAATAAGCATTCATTATTATTCATGAGTGAATAATTATTTAGTTGGTAAATAAATGCATAGCAAATAAGAATCCTTATCTATTAATAATAGTATAAATTAAAATAGGTTAAGAAGGTTGTCTTAGAAAGGATGTTATTCACTTGACAAAATATATTATAGTTAGGGTATCTACATCTTAAACAGTAATTTTTCATGTTGCTTAATGACTTTGATAGAGGTATATTAATCTCTCCACCATTATTTTTCTCTCCTGATTTAAACTGAGTCAGATATGTGCCACTCTTAAACATAACTTCATTTAGAACTATAAAATGCATAAGTAAAAACACTTAAGTTTATGTATGAAGCTGTATGTTTTTTATAAATTGGCTGACAAATATTTTTATGAAATGAAAATCACATAAGTTATTGATCAACAAATGTATAAAAATATGTCATAGATGCATAATGGAATTCTATATAGTATTAAAAATGATATTTGTCATAATTGAATGGGTTTAGAAAGTATTAAACTTAATGAGGCCACCTGGATTTAGAAATATAAAAAATGCATGTTCTCTCTCATATGCATATTCTAATATTTAATGTTTTCATATATGTAAGTAAGGGTATGTGACAGAAGACATACAGACTCTGTAACTGGCCGAGAGACCATTAAAAGAAACAAAAAACATTAAGGATGGGTGGGGAGATGTATGTGACATAAACTCAGGAAAGTACAGTTAAGGTGGGAGATGGGGGAGAAGTGTACATGAGAAAAAAAAGAATTTATCTGAGAAATTACATAATGAAATGTAGTATTTGAAATCTAAGTTTTAAAATGCTCCCAGGAAAGGGCTAGAAATAAACATGTTAATAAATGAAAATCATGCTATTAATTTTCCTTGAGAAAAGAAGTAAAAAAAGATTATTCTGAGATTCAGAAAAGTTCATTCCAGGACCTTTTATGATATCTATGGTTCCCCTGGGGAGAAGGCAGGAAATGAGAACAGTACATTCTGCTGTATCCTCCAGTTCACAAAATGGCTTGTTGGTCATCTGAGAATGCTCTGGAACTCCTGCCTACAAATATCTTTTCTACACTGCATCAATGAACCTGTTTTTACATAAGATTATCCTTTAAAATTAACTTAACAGACTTGTCCATGATAAAGTACAAATAATTTCACTCAGAATAATTCATTGGAAAATGTAATGAGAAGTGGCTTAATTATGTCAGTCAAAACAGACTGTAGAGACAGGCATAGCTTTAACTTCTAGAACTGAAGAAAAGAAATAGATTTTTGCAATATCATATTAGCACAATATTGATGTATGAGAAGAATTACATATCTTCACAGAAATTCTTAAGATATTAGGCTGCACCACACAAAATTGCTGATATTCATCTCTTTCAAATTACAAATATTGACCATGTGCACTTTAATCTGATATAATGTAAAAAAGGAAAACTAAAGTGTAAACTTAAAATTTGAAAAATGTCAAGTTTTATTAACTTAATTGTTAGCAGCAATAGCATTTCTTAGGAGTGGAGTAGTGTCTCCTGGATTTAGACTTTTCTCTGTTAGTGAGGAATTTTAAAAATCTTAGGAAATTCACAAATACCTTTGAATATTAATTTTTTTTCTTATATAATGGAAAGAGAAATGTATGTGAAAGCAACCAAGAGAGAACTATAAAACCAAACTAATTTGTGGATCATGTCTAGCAAAAGTGAGATGAAGTAATGAGAAAAGCAAGAAATCCTTTCTCTTGTGTAGTAACTGATTCCTATCATAAAAGGAAAAAAGAAAATATTATACTTGCCAGTCTAGAAGAAAGACATCCCCTGTGCATTCTTAAGCTATGCTCTCTGCCAATGAAATCCCCAGGCAAGGCCATTCCTTTCTTGTGAAAGCAAGTCACACCCCTCCCAACCTCTTGCAAACTGTCAGTGCTTTCTAAAAATACCAAATACCCCGGCGTATTATGAATTACTGTTTCCCAATTTGAAATTACAATATCATTTATATTCCCCTAGCACTTTCCTTGGGCATGATTTTATTTGTTGTGTTTTTCTTCTGTCTTTTCTCTTTTGTTTTCTTTCAAGACTTTTTTTTTTCTTCAAATATTTGTCCTCATTTTTCTTTGGCACCGCAAGAGGAGACTCTGACTGTCAAAGGAGGGACAGGATGTCTTTTTTGGGCTAAGGTTGTACTTGGCCTAATTCACTGAAGGGAAGATAGAGCTCTTGAGTGCCAGCATGTGGTTAAGGGCTAACATGCAGGATAAAAAAAAATGCAGCTATTTTGGTAAATCAAGCAATGCTTTATAGTAGGTAAGAAAGAAAGCAACAGCTGTATTAGATGTCCCTTTCAGTGTCTGAATAACTTTATTTATAGTGACCTACATTCAACTTCAACATTGGAACAACAACTTTAGTCATCACTAGAGGGTCAGGTTTATGATAAAGCGAAAGTATTGCAGGACATCACTGACTTATTAACTAGAGAGCAGACTAAAGCAATATCTCATGCAGATATAATTTGTTATTCAGGTTTTTGTCTTATGAATAAAATATTATGATTGCCATGCTTGAGAGTTGAAGTCCATATACTAATGACATTATTTGTCATATGAATATATATCTGTTTCTGATATCCTGGAAATTTTGTATACAGTTAGAATTACTAGTATAATCTCACAGTTGCTGAGTATGTTAACCAACTATGAAGCAATATAGTTATTATTACCACAGAAAAATTAACCTACTGTAGTTATTTCCTAGGATATTTAGAAACAATTGATCATGATTCCAATGAATAGTAAGTATATACTTCACCTGGGAAAATACTGCCAGAGGAAAGTAGTAAATGCACATCAGGGTCCCTCACGATATATTACAAGGAACACAATGTCTACAGAATTTTGCTATTAATTTTGTATAAAATTTATAAAGTTTTGAAAAATTATGTAGCCTGAGTTTAACTCAGGTTAACTCTTTACTACAGGATGCATACAAATCTTTGTTTGTTAGTGAGTGATGCAGTTCTCTGAAAGGAACATGGACCATGATCATAGCTATATAAACACTGGGAGGTAGAATCCAGAAAACAATTTATTTGAAATGTGTAATGAATAAGTGATTAATATACCAGATTCTATACTTGGAAATTGATGGACTGGGAATACAAATTTGGATTTTTCAATGGTATATTGAAGGTCTTTATAGAATGGCTGAATAGTGCATGTTATGTTGTTAAACCTCCATTGAAGTCCACAATCACTTCCCTCGCTACCCCTTCATGCAGACTAAAATAATGTATGGATTCTGGTATATGTATGTCCTTCACCATTTACAGTTTGCTCTGTTGTGTGAAGTATATTTATAATCCTTCACAATGACATTTTATAAACTAAGAACTTCAATTATGACCAAGTACAATGTTTCTTTTATATAAGCTTTTGAATTATATTGAAGAGTCCATTGCTTGATCCAAATCCTTTAGATACAAGTTCACATTCTTTTCTAACAATTTGGTTTTTGGCTCTTTATAATGGGTCTTCTGTCCATATGGGTTCATTATCATGTAAGTTGAATCCAATGCATTCATACAAAGGATGTACAAAAATGTTTATTTAATAAAACTAAATTGACAATGACATGTTACTAATGTTTTTTTCTACCAAGTTACTGAAATTGTCTGGCCAAATAGATGGAAGATTCCTATAAACATGTGATCTACATATGCTAGGTTTACAGAAACAAAGTTAACCAAACATTATGGCTCCCCCGGAAAACATGTCAGAACCATGTGAAAGTGATTCTTTTTTGGATTAGTGCAGATTTATTTTTTTTTTATTTATAGAAGATTTATTACCCTGATTTTAAAGACCTCTTTTAATTAATTTTTTTATTTTTATTTTACATATCGATCCCAGTTCCCTCTCCCTCTCTCTCCCCTTCTCTCCCACTCTCCCTTGTCCCAGGTCATCCTCCCCTCCCATCCACCCCTACTCCACATGTAGGGTGATGCCTTCCAGGAGGGGTCATCTAAATCTGTCAAAACATTTTGAGTAGGAACTAGGCCTTTTCTCCTGTCTCTGGGTTAAGGGAGTGTTTATTATCAGATTGTCATACACCTCGTGCAAGTTGGACATTTCCTTTGGCTCTATGTCCCTATGTGAAATCTTGACAGTGTCCAAAAATCTCAAATGCTAAAGTGAAGAGAACAAAGAGATAAACACAGAGCCCGAGTCTCATATGAATGTATTATATTGGTTTTATAAAGAAAGAAAATGGAAGACATAATAGCACTAGACATCAGTTCTTGTAGAACCACCAGTTTTAAATACCTTGGAGAAGAAAAAAGTAGAAATAACTAACATTCTAATTTTATTATATTACATAAAATGAAAGATTATATAGTTCAATTTGTACTTTAGGCATAAAGTAAGCTATGAATATTATGTACTAAATAAAGCAAAATATTAATATGCACTTAAAATTAATTAAGAGTTAAGAAATCACAATTTAATGACACTATAACCATATCAATAACTACTCTACGATTTTTAATATTTTGTTATTATTGAATTGTGTTTTCCTGTCTCCCTTCTTTGTACATTCTTCTTTCGTTCCTCTATTCCTTCTTCTCTTAAAGGTTTTTCTTCCACTTTGTGTTCCATTTACTAGTTGTTTACCTTAACTACAAACACACACAAACACACACACACACACACACACACACACACACACACACACACACACTCACATACACCACAAACACATACTCTAACATACTTATATAGAGTACAGCTAATGCTACTAATAGCAATAGCTTGACTGCTTCATGCCCAATAGGATCTATCTTACACCTAAGCAAAGAACATTTGTACAAAGGATTCTTAAGTTCAATTGATATAATACACATGTATAAACTTTTAAAAATGCTACTTCCTTTTATAAAGAAAATTATGATCATAACATATTTTAAGAGTATAAACAGGATCATACATAAAACCCAACATTGTTTCCCACCACTCACATAATTCCATTTTCAAGAACTCTGAAATCTTTTTTCTTCAGTCACCAGGCATAAACATGGTTGATATAGATTTACACATAAAGCTAAAAGAGCTTATTAATGTGTCTTTTAGAGCATAAGGTCAGCAATGTACAGATTACCCAAAAAGTCTAGTTTTAAAAGGTATTGAAACAAGAAATGAAAGGCAGGGGAGAGGTGAGGAAAGGATAAAGAGGCTATAAGAAAGGAGAAAAAGATAATGGAAAGGAAAGAAGGAAAGTTGAAAAAGGGTGGAAAGGAGAAATCAAAACAAATGGACAATAGCATCTTTAAATTCTGCAATTTCAGTTTTTCTCCACATTGCTGTGGCAAAACTCAGCGCTAAAGAAATTTCATGCTGAACTCATTTTCTCCTTTTTATTCAAACCATTACTCAGTCTTACTGAAACTACTCACAACTAAGGTGTCTCTTCCAACCTCAAATAAATTAACCTTTATAACCCCTCATAGTCATGTCCATAATTTTATATCCTTGTTTTTTCTAGAGTTTTTCATGTTATTGATTAATACAGACCATCAATAGTTCACTGCTTATTAACTTGACACTGAAACACATTATTTTAAGCCATAATCTTATACTACTTGTCACATCTGATTATGGCCATCTCAAAATAAAATGCACTTAGAAAAACTTCAAAATCCTTCATATCTTTTTAATAGTTCTGACACTGTTCAAAAGGGTAAGAGCTTAGTTTGTCCTGATACTTAGGTAATGTGTTAAATGTTATCCATGTACAGCTGAAAAGAAATACCATTGTTTTAATATATAATTTCAAAGAATAACCACTTTTATTCCCTAAGGGTGGAATATGAAGCATGACAAGGAATGTTCAGACCATTTCAAGACCAATACCCTTCAGGGAAAGCATCAAATACTGTTGCTCCAGATTTGGCATTTGTAGCTCTCATAGAATCATGTGGGCACCAAAGAACGTAGGTAGCTCTCTCTGCACCTTCAAGTCTTCTTCCTGCATAACATGTATTCTCTCTCTCTTGGGTTGGGTTCACTTTATATCATCATTCCTGATTCTCCATTACCCCTTAGACCTTACTGTCAGAACTTCATGCAGTGGCCTCTGTGCAGAGCATCTGACCATCACTAAAACTGCCTAGCCTCAGTGCTCTCTGAAGCTGTGGAGAAATAATTCACAAGACCCTCAATTTTGCATTGTGCATATTTTAAAAACCATTCTCACATGGATAGCACTGCCAAGGTTTATGGCTGGCTCAGGATAGAGAATGTCCTGTTGGGACAACAGTTGCTTCTGTTTCTGTTTGCCTACTGATACTTCTTGGGCAAATATTTCCCTAGATGATTTCTGAGCAGTGAACTCCTTTAGCTGCGTTTTCATTTAATACTGTCTCCTTTTAAAAACATCTTCATTTTTCACAAGTTGGAGTCTTTGGTGGGTGAAATCTTGTGTCTGGCACACTCTTCCTGTTGTCTGAGTATAGAGTTCCCTTTAAAAATTGCAACTTCTTTTTCAGACTCTCTTCTGACCACTGCTTTAAACTTGCATTTACTCTTCTCATCAATCTTCTCAGGTTTTATATATCTTCCCAGCTTATTTGAAGTAATCCTTAGTAAGTACAGAAAGTAATATCCATGCCACAGCTTAAATTCTTTCCAATCTTGAAATTTCCCCCACCAAACAAATTAATTTACTACCTTTAAATTTAACCCCACATAAATTCTCAGGAAATAAACCTAATGCAGCCATTTCTTTACCAGAATGGCATGGACGACCTCTAGTCCAACTCCTGAGACAGTTGTTATTTCCCTCTGAAGGCACATGAGCCAGGGTTCCTCTGCCCTCCCTTGTCACCCAGAGGGTATCTTACAGAAGTTGCTTCTCTCCTTCTACCATGTGGATCCTGGGATTGAACTCAGGTAGCAGGATTAGTACTACCTTGCCACCTTCCCAGTCTCACTGAATTATTTTTAGTACAGAGAAAAAAATATTGTCTGAATATGATGACCTTAATTTAATGACTGTACTTTAAAGAAAAGTGGTCCACACCTTAGTAAAACAGATAATGTAGATTTTTGTCTCATTTTTTTATTCCAGTTAGTAGACAATGTCTCGGTGGGCTTGGACTATAATAGTAGAATACCTTAAACTAAGTAATTATTTTCTTTTATAGAAAATAGTTGTTATTCTCACATAATATATTGTGATATGGCTTCTCCTTCCTTGATACCTCACTGTTACTCCCCCATCCCCTTCTATCTAGATATATCTTCTTTCTGTCTACCATCAGAAAACAGACTTCTAATGAATAATAATAAAACAAAATATAATAAGTTAAAGTCAAAACTAACACACTGAAATTGGGCCAAACAAACAAACAGAAGAAGCTCAAGAAAAAACACAATAAACAAGAATTTTACATAGAAACCAGAAGCTCACAATCCAGGAAGATTAGAGTCAGCATAGTTGCTTTTTGATTCAAAATAGCATGTTCTTATTGAATCTTACATGGTAGAAGGTACATATAACCTCCTCTGACTCCACCCATGTGCACAAGAACATACACATACAAAAATCCATTAAAACACATACACAAATAAATACAAACATATAAAATGAAAATGATTTTGTAATTAATTCAGTTTCATTGAGAAGGGGGAATGTACTATCACGAAATAAAAAATAATTTTAAAACAAATTTAGACTAGTGTTCTGAAAATTTAAATATATATACATGTATATTCATATATACATAATCCCTTGCTTTAATGAAAAGACTATGAAACAAGAAAAATTCTGAAGAAAATTGGTAATTGGTTTTGAACATCTTCTCCTGGCTGAGTGCAGTAGTTATCCTTATAATCGCAGTACAGAAAGGCAAAGGGAAGAGAATTGTCACAATTGCATATATATATATGTATATATATATATATATATATGATATCTTGTATAAAGCATTTATATTATTTAAATTATAAGTTTATTTTTGTGTACTTAGTATTACTTAAAATTATCCATTGAATTTTGCTGTTAAGTTTTCATTTCTAGCTATATTTTCCAGACAAAAGTAATACTTGACCACAAAGGTTGATTCTATGAAAGGAAGTTGCAGACCTAGCAATATACTTTTTAGTCAAACCGAGGAAGCTTATGAATATTAATTGCTATTTGTTGCTAGAGTTACACTTTGCTGCCACACATGTCCATAAACCAAATACTTTACCCATCCATAAAAATAAACATACTTGGTGCAACATGCATATGAAGTAGCACCACTCGTGTTGGGATTGCATAGCATTTGAGCTAGACTTTAGACCTTAGTGTTTTAATTATTGTTCCATAATTTAGGTTTTCTTGAAAACATTGTAAATAAATCTTTTGTTTAAAATTAGAGAATGCCAGCATAGTTGAACAGTAAAATAGAAAAAACTGTAGTTAACCAGACAACGTAAAGAGTATTTTTGGTGTGTTGAAATTCCATGGTTTTTAAGAAAGGAATTCTGTGATTGTTCACACTAAGTTGGAAATTTCAACTGCAAAAATGAGTAAGCAGAAATTCATTGGATCACCAGCCTACAATCCACACTGCCAGAGTAGCTAGGAAACAAGGAGGACCCTAATAGAGACACACATGGTCTCTCATAGAAGGGGAAAGTGACAGGATCTCCTTAGCAAATTGGGGAAAAGAGAGGGGGGAGAAGAGGAGGGAAGAGGAGAACATGGGGGGAGCAAGAAAATTGAATTGGAAGAAGAATGGAGGAGAACAAAAAAGGTATTAATAATTTGGTATTATTATACCATAATAGAGGGAGACATTGTAGGTTTAAAGAGAAATCTCACAATAGGGAAATGTCCAGAGACCTACATACATGACCCCTAGCAATCTAAGCAATAGTGGAGAGACTACCTTAAATGTCCTTTTCTGATAATGAGATTGATAAATGCGTTATATGCCATCCTGGAGCCCTCATCTTGTAGCTAATGGAGCAGAAGCAGACACCCATTGCTAAACACTGTTTTATAATTTATGAAAGCTGCTTTTAAGATATGATTTAAATAGTTCTTTTTCTTTTAATTATAGGAGTGCATGAACCTCAATTTCTCTTTTCTAAAAGACTATTATTAAATTGTTTATAGTTTGTAGATTTCATTTTATTCAAAATAACAGTTCCTAAAATTACAAAGAAAGTATTATAGTAAGAAAAACAGGTTTTCAAATTTGAAGACTAAACTTGCAAGCTGTCAGTTGAATTAATCTCAATGTTCATATGTAGATGTTTTAAAATAAGGCAAATTGAGGTAAATATATTTTCATTACATCCATACATATCTTCTCAATATGTTAACCTCCCATCTTAAACACCAATCAATACTTTAATATGAGGTAGAAAGGATTAGACCTCTTTAGCTGCATCACCTTATGCAGATGCTTCATTATCAATCTGTACATTTGTTTTTTGGTAAGTCACTATAAACAGGATTTAGTGCAACTCTCTAGCTGTAACAGCTTACATTTTCATATGGTTATTTTCATGATCCCTTTACACCTGAAGAACAAATGTTTGAGAGCAGTTATCCTGTATTACTGTCATGCATAGCAGGGAGTGGGGATCTCCAGGAGAGCAGCAAAACTCCAGCTCTGAGGCCACGTATGTCTGGGTTTAAGTATAAGCTCTGCCAGTTGGTGGCTCAGAGAAGATGTTTCTCTACTTTTTGTTGTTTTGTTTTGCTCTTATTTTCCCCCTCGAATACAGTGAAAGTAGGAAGTAAAATACTAGAACAATTATAAGACAATATTATGGGTGGAACTTTTTAACTTATGATATCTTTCATTCATTTTCTTCCTTTAAATCACTTCCATGTGTCATCACTAATAATCTCCCGAAAGTAATCATTTTTTTTTTTTTACTTTTTTTCTCTCTTCTTGACCCATGTTAATGATGGCTGTTTCCTGTCTCAAGTTTGAAAGTACAAGGAAAGGCAAGATTTTGCTTATATTTGGTAAAAATTTGGCCAAGTGACACAGAAAAATTGAGAATACAAATCAATTCCTTAGAAAATCATTAATTCCTGATAGGTTTGAATATTATTGGGAATCTGTTGACTACCTGCTTCTTTGTACTATTCGTACACACCAATGACTTCCTTAATGTGAATGAGAGAGTTTTCTGAGTTCAGAAAGTAGTCATGAAAAGTTCAAATCAAGGTACCAGCAATTCAACATCAGCTATGTGGAGCCAGGACCACTGACAACATTGATACACACAGAGGAATGGCTGAGGGATTTCTCTGGGCTCTTTTTTTTTTTTTAATGAAGTCAATAAGACCATTTCACAAAAACATAATTATTTCTCTAGTGATTCATTCTCAACTGGCTACTCCTCAAAAGTGTTTCTTACCCAATACCTTTATATTAGAAGGTGAGATCCTAGAAATAAATTTCTTATCAAAATATTAGGTCTCAAGTTAACGTAGGACTAGGGAGAGGAAGGTGATGAGTCAAATTCCCACACCATATTCTGCTTGGCTTGGACTTTTTCTACATTTATACTCTGAAGCATTGAAAAGATAACCTTGTATCACTTTGAATTTAACAAAAAACTATAAAAAGAAACTCCATATCCTACCATTGTTCAATATTGTGAATATAATCACGCTATTCTTCATAAAAAGCAGTTCATTAACTCATAGAAAGCATGGTAACCTGTCATTCAAGGGAGTAAGCATTCTATCATTCGGTAGGTAGAAACAGAAGTATTAACCAAATGTAGGAGGCCAGCCTGAGCTAAATGATATCTTCCCTTTTAGAATACATAAAACAGGAAAATAAAGCAGATAGCATGTCTTTTTTTCATGACCACAATCACTCTAAATGGTTAAATTCTGCAATAGCCCTTAGCCCAACTATGGAGATCAGTGGTTCCTAGACACCTGCTTCACGTCATTCTATATAAATTCCTTTAATTTTCCTTGCACTGCTAAGTGTTCATTATTATTGCTTTACTTTTCATAGGGGTAAAGATATAGCTGGAACATGTTACACTGTAGAAATCACTTCTAAAATGCACACTGACAATTGCTGTTATTAATGCAATTGATCACTAAGCTCTTACATCTGGAAGAAGAGGGTCAGAGTGTAGTTAAATAGATGCAGACCTTCACGGGCTACCATGGGGATGGCTTTCTGGTGAAAAGTTTAATGATAGAGGAAATTTTAAATTCTGAATCTCCTTTAGCATTGGCTAACACTACTCAGCTCACATATGAATGCATTCCCAGTAGTTTTGCCATCTGGTGCCTTAACATCTAACCACTAAGAGTTTTGAGCATTTGAGAAAGGTTTCATTGGCAGCACTTATTGCCATTAAAGAATTTCCCTTCTGAATTTTGGCTGAAGTATGTGATATCCTGCTGAGAAAGAGGGCGAGGACATGGAGGGCAGGGAGTCTGAACAGTTTGCACTTCCTAGCAGTGACACCATACATCAATCTTTCCTTCAGACAGCCCAGAACACATGAAAATAAGAACACTCTTAAAAGAACAAATGGGGCATTATCCAACCAAAGGAAGAAACAAAGGAAGATTGCCACCAAGCGTTTTTATAGGATGCTTCTGAACAGGAATTTGTGCTGAAATTACTTCGAATCCATTTGGCTATGAAAACATACACACACACACACACACACACACACACACACACACACACACACCATGTATTTTTTTTATCACCTATTTACCACAATCTAATTTCTCATGACGCAGTATTTGGAGATAGGTGAGCTGCGTGTAGAAGTGGATGTGCATTTCATGTTTTACATGCACATATTACCTTGCCTAACAGGAAAATGTAAGTTTGGTTTTGGTTTCTCTATGCTATACAGTATACAGAATCAAAATTGGACTGTGTAGAGAAAATCACTTCATTTGACAATGTTTCTTAAAAGTTCATCATAGACAGCAAAATAATAATCACAGGACAAACTAGTTTAACTTGCTACTTCTGCTTATACTTGTTTATAATGTTATATACTAATATGTTTATAGATTCTCATACCCATAGTGTACTGTGAAGTTCTAATGACAAAGAAAGCCATAGCTCACTGGTAGTAGACTATTCTGTGTGAGACATAGATGTTAGAAAATTATATGTCAAAGATGTCTGTAGCTGATACATTTTGTCTCTTATTATAATTTTTTATTATTTATAATTATGTGTCTGTGTGCATATGGGTAAAAACAAATGAGTGCAGATCCCCACAGAGATCTGCAGAAGGTGTCAAATTCCTTGGAAATACAGCTACTGGCAGCTGGGCTTTGCCCAACATGAATGCTAGGAATAGAACTCAAGTCCTCAGCAAGAGTAGTATATGATCTTAAACACAAAGTTATTTTAATAGTGTCTCTACTATCACTTCTGAATTAAAGGTTTCTGATGCTATTTATTTTAGTATACTGTTTTCAACACTTGGTTTTAAATTATTTTCAAGTGCAAAATGGCACTCTTTGAGAAATGCCCATGTATCATGACATATTATTTATGATTTATAAAGATTTCCTGAAGTATCAGAATGTAAAGCAAGCCACAATAGTTAACTATAGAAGCTAGGTGGTATGTCATTTGGTCCTGTCCACTGTGTCCTTTTCCTTACAGAAGCTTCTAAGTTTCTTATTTTACTTCATGTTCACATGTAAAAAATGTTAAATGTATTGTTGTCTTGATGGAATGGCTCTCAGGGTTGTCCTGTGAAGCAAGTTTTGTACCCTTTGAACTGGGTTTTGAGCATGAGACATACATGCAGATTTCTCTCAGTGAATACTTCTGATGGGAGAAGTATTCATATAGGACAGTGACTAGGGAAAACAAAGTATCTGGGTCTGAATAGTAGGTAGTAATAATGACAGAATTAAGTGGGAGTGAAATATGAGTCACTCCTATCAGAATAATCATAGAAATATCCTTGTGAACAACTATTTCAATGAACAAAGCCCCATAACACTGTTTCTGCAATTGTATGAAGATCTAGCACTCATTGGTAGCCTTTCTTGTAAACAAGCTATGCATTTATATTTAAGGGTATCACAGAGAGAAACTGAAATACCCAGTTTAAGAATTTCAGGTCTGATTCAATCTGGTTCTTTTGGTGGAAACATCCTTACTCTCTGAAAATTCAGTAACATTGTAGTAAAAAAACAAACAAACAAACAACAACAAAAAATTCTAGGCTCATTTGCTATGAATTACTAAAAACCAATTTCAAAACACAAATTTTCAGATCAGTTAGAAGAAGTCTGTACTAGTGGCAAAAAGAGCCTAATATGCTTTGTGATTGCTCACAAAGGCAATCTTTATCCACCCAGAAGGTTCACTGGACAGGAATTTGGGTTCCCTGTTACTTCTCTAGCTCCCTGTCTGCTCCTGACAGCCCTATATTGTTTCGTTCATCTGGTCACTTCTTTGTGTTACACGCCTTTTAATCTTTGAGGTTTTGCTTTTGACTTCTGCTAGTTGAAGATACAATTATATAAATCTTGGTTGCAAGCTTAATGTAGCAGAAGTTTATTGTTCCTCACCACAGGGAAGCATACTGCATAGGACTGTGTGGGAGCACTTGCCAATCCTAATTTACTCTGTTCACAATTCTTCTCCATAATTTCTACTCCCTCATTTATCTTGTTCAAGTAATTATGCATACCATTCCTGTAGAGAGTTGCCTGCTTTCTTTGCAAAACACACAGATCCCTTTGAATCTGATTCTTGTAAACAAGAAAAATACTAACCGACACTGAAGTCCACATTAGGACACTGACGTTACTAATTTGATATAGACCCAGATGCATGAGATTTTTTATTAAGTGAATAGGTGACCTTGAAAAGATATAAAAATCATTTAATTCACAATTATGTGAAGTGTAATACCAATATCACGCATTTGAATTTCTGCCAGCATTTGCAGAAAATTGCTTTCTACATGGAGGGCTGATTTATCTAAATTTTGAGAAGTTAAATAGTTCCTTTAACCAAAATTGTCGCTTTTCTAAACTGTTATATTTCTTGACTTTCCAAGTGGTCATATCATTCAGTGGTGTTTCAGTTTCAACAACATATCCTATGTTGAGGAGACAGGAGAATTTTTCAGTTTCAAAATTAATATCAGAATTCCTTATCTGGAGCCCTTGGCCAAGATCTATAGCTCTATACTGAATGAGCACAAATCTCTTGGTCAGTATCAAACCACAGAATAACTGTGAGCAGAGGAATACAAAGGAGGAATGGCATAGATAAGAAAATAAAAGAGTTATTTGACTGGAGTGCCTCATTCATAACAGTATTTATATTTAATTCTTATCATAACCCAATAATAAAGTAGACAATAGATGAACATTTATAATGAACTCTGGTTACTAAGTGGCCAGGATATTCTGGTTGAAAATTCTATGCAGGCATATGGACACCTGTAAAGCACAGTCTGGCTTTAAGAAATTGGTGCAAAGCATAGCAATCTCTGTACATTATTTGTTCTACTAAGCCCAAAGGTGTAGCCATCAGCACACTGGGTATCTATAATGTGTCAGTATGGTCATGTGGGGCTGTGTTGTTTTTGTACCCCTCAGTGTGTCCCCATAAATATGGAAGATGCACAATACACACACCATATGTGTGCGTATGTATATATATAAATATATTCAATATATTCACATACAAATACATAACACACACATATATGTGTATATATATGCATATATATGTATTTCAAAATATACTCTGACTCAGGCTTTTTGAGAAGAGCCACTACATTTTCCTCATTTTTCCACAAATGTATCTTAATTTTTCTATTAAGTCTCTAAAACTCAAATGAAATATGTATAGTTCAAATTGTTAAATTTTGTTTTAGAGCATGGATGCAGCTCACTGGTAGAGCAATCCTTTCAGGGGACCTGCCATCACATTTATTGAGAAGTGCCATAGTCCCAAAGAGGGCGTCACCACTAAATAACTACTCAAAATTTCATCCACTCCCATATTAATGTACTCAGCAGGAAGGTTCACATGGACTTTTAGTAGCATAATCACATTTAAGTAACAGATGGGTCTTAGTTATTAACATGGCCTCAAAGGTCTATATCATTTTTATGTTATTTAATAACACCTCTTTCTAGGGCATTTTTTTTCTGTGTTTGATTTTTGCCATTCCTAAGACCTCCCACTAGTCATCAAGATGTTATTACTCAGCTCTCTGTGGTCATGGTCAGCCTCCATGAAATTGCAACTGATGCTATTGCCCAGTCTCTCCTTGTTCACTGTCAAGTGGATTCCACAGTTCAGAAACCATTTCTGCTTAGACACCATTACAATTTACTCTTTCATTCTCTACCACCCTATTTTTATATACCTAGACAAGGCAAAAATCAAATCACACCTAAATAAAATAAATTGTGAGTCTTTTGGAAATAACAAATTCATCTACATTTGGAAAAACAAGTAGACTTGGTCTTAATCAAGGACTGGGAAATAATTATAGGATAACCATGGGAATCAGAGTGTGGTGCTGGGAGGACCTGCCAATGAATGGGACCAGGCTTGTAGGTGTTACTATCAAAATATGGACCTTGCTTATTTTCTCCCCATGATATTTTCAGTCCTGCACCTCTGGAGTGACACTGCCCTTGGAATGAAATAGTGCATGATTCAAGGGATTAAGACACTAGGTCATAAAGACCGAAGGATTATCTGGATTTCCTATCACCAACATTCTATCTCTGTAAAGTGGTGAAAAGAACATACATGTGCACCGTGAAGCTTCACCAGCTGGAAATGCTTTTAAGACACAAACTTCAGTTTGCCATGCATCATCTAAAGTACCTTTCCTGAGTCAGTATATAGGAAACACTGAGTGATAAGTTATAAATTTGTAATAACATCGTCTTAATTTGTTTATGCTTATAATGTATGAGCAAAAGCTATTGGTAATGATATGTTACAATTAGATCAAATAACAAATTAAGATTTGTGTCACTGTGCTTTTTATGGTTAGGGATGGAACTAGGAGGCTCTGTGCTGACTTTCAGGTACTATAAAGTCTCCATCCACTGTGTGTGTGAACCTGAGGGCCCTGGAGTCTCTATGGAACACTGAATGCTGCAAATTTCCTTCAGCAGGGGCAGAGAGGATACATTATATTCTTACATTAACATTCATTGTCTCTGCTTGCATGGCATCATTAAGAAACTATCCCACATATTCAAATAGGTTCAATAGAACTTGAAAAGTCAGCCTTTTCACACTAACAAGTATCATCAGGAGATGGTAGGCACTTTAATAGGCAGGTTACCGAATTAAACCGCATCTTCATTTCCTCATCTACAGGCAAGCTTCTGGGAAATATAGGAGTTAAATATGTAAAACGCTTCGATGTTCTCTTTGTGCTAAGCCAGCAGTCCTGCATTTGTATCCTTCTTTGATCAAGGCTATTCATTTCTTATTAGTCTCACTTAGAATCAAGACAAAGAGAGGCACAAATGCCATAGCATTTAAACCATCGTAGTATATCCATGTTCCTCATTTGTATGCATATGGTTTATGAAATCTCCTTTCTACTGCATTTTGGAGATAGAAAATGAGGAACATGGGCAAGAGTGGGTCAATGAGTCTCTCGGCACAGCCTAGAAAGACTAGTGTCTTCTCTATGGGAGCCCTGTTTACAAGAATCTTTTAAAACATTTCATAAAGTATTAAACACACAATGATACAAAATTTATTTGTAGAGTTTTCTAGAAATCAAACATTAACTGATAATAAATTGTAAGGAAATATATTTTACCTATTTTAATAGAGATATGGGTTTTGCACTCAAAAACAACAGATTTTGCTAGTGAGATGGCTGTGATCATTGATTTTTAGATAAGGCATCTTGTTTCAATATGTGATATGATGTGATATATATATAGTAGTGTCTACAAAAAAATATCTATTTTTTTTTAAATAATTTCTTTTCTCCATTGTACAGTTTTGGCTTCTTTGTCAAAAATCAAGTATGTTTACATCTTCAATTAGATTCCACTAATCAATATGTCTGCTATTTTATGCCAGCACCATACTGTTTTTATTACTCCACCTCTATTAGTAAACTTTGGTTTGGAGTCTGTTTTGTTAGATATTCAAATGAGTTATACCAGCTTGTTTCTTTTGTCTATTTGATTGGAAAATCTTAACCAACATGTTACTCTGAGATAATGCTTATTTTTGATGTTGAGATTTGTTTCTTATATACAGCAGAAGGGTGAATCCTACTTTTGCATCTGTTCTATTAGTCTTTGTCTTTTTTGTGAATTAAATCCATCGACATTAAAAGCTATTAATAGCAATTGATTGTTTATGCCTTTTATGTTGGTAGAGGTGGTGCTGGCAGTGTGTGTGTGTGTGTGTTTCCATCTGGTGTGGGATCATCTATTGCCCATGTTTTCATGGACATAGCTAACTTCTTTGGGTTAGTTTTTCTTCTACTACCTCCTGTACATCTGGGTTTGTAGATAGATATTTATTAAATTTGACCTTGTCATCAAATATCTTGTGTTTATCCACCTATGGTGATTCAAAATTTTGCTGGGCTGGCATCCACAGATCACTTAGAGTCTGTAAGAGGTATGTCTAAGATTTCTGGCTTTTTGAGTCTTTATTGAGAAATAATGTGTAATTATGATAGTTTTATTTGTATTCTGATACACATGAAGTATGATACTTGGCCTTTTTCCATTGCAGCTCTTAATATTCTTTTCTTTCCCTGTACATTTAGTGTTTAGATTATTATGCAGCAAGGGAACATTTTTTCTGATCCAGTATATTTGGTGTTCTGTAAGCTTTTTGTACCTGTAGATGTATGTCCCTTATGTAGGAAAATTTTTTCTACTATAATTTTGTTGAATATATTTTCTGTGACATTGAGAAGGGATTTTTTCCTTCTTCTATTCCCATTATTCTTAATTTTGTTTTTTTTTTCATGGTGTACCAAATTTCCTGTATGCTTTGTTTGAGGAATTGTTTAGGTTTAACGTTTTATTTGATCAATGAATCTATTTCCTCTATTGTATTGTCAAGCCCTGCGATTGTCTCTTCCATCATGTATACTCTGTTGTTGATGCTTACAATTGTAGTTTCTGTTCTCTTATCCAGATTTTCCATCTCCAGAATCACCTAGTTTGTGTTATCTTTATTGCTTCTATTTCCATTTTCAGGTTTTGGATAGTTTTGTTTCTAACATATGTTTATTATTTTTTTTCCTTGGTTTCCTTGACATACTTTGAAAGATTTATTGATTTCCTCCATTTTTGATTGTATTTTACTCCATTTCCTTATGGGATTTTTCCATTTCCTCTTAAAAACCTCTGGCTTCTTTATAAAGTTATTTTTAAGGTTTTTTATTGCGCCTTATCTGCATTGGAATGTTCAGGTCTTGCTGTTGTAGGGTAGCAGAAATTTGCTGGCAACAAATATTATTACACTAAATATAGTTTTAATTCTTAGCTTTCTCAAGTACTTTCAGCATTAAATTTAATTTTTTGTTCAATTTTGTTTTAAGTTTTTATTTCTTTGTTCATTTGTTTATTGATACTACATTTCTTGAAGCCCAGACCATGCATTACTTCTTTGAACATTGTCTTTGCTTTGGAATGCTGCTTCCAATTTCCAAGTGCCTGAAGAAGTAGCCTTTAAGTCAGGCCCAGTCTCTTTCTCTGCTACCAACTTGCAGATAAGATGTGAGTTCTCCATTAACTTCCCAAGAAACAGTTTTGCTTACCTGACTACCATGCTATATTGACCAAGATGGTCATGGAATCAGCTCTGAAACAGTAGGGCTCAGTTAAATGTTTTTTTTTTTTTTTTGTAAGTTTTGTGACCATGGTGGCTCATCACAGCAATAAAACAGTAAATAACACACTGGATAACCTTTAACTTTCCACATACATACAGCACAAACACACACACACACACACACACACACATAGACAGAAGAGAGAGAGACAGAGACAGAGAGAGGGAGAGACAGAGAGAGAAAGACAGAGAAAGACATGAAAATATAATGGGTACAATTTGGAAAGAAAAAGGGTATTAGTAGAAGTTCTAGAAGAAGTACCCAGAGAGTAATGGACAAATATAATCAAAACGCATTATATATGTGCATTAAAATATTAAAATGAAGCTCGACACTGCATTTAATTAATACAAATAAAGCAATTGAAAATAATAAATCTTGATAGAGCTTTATTTACATTACACACTGAAAATAATGGATATGCATTACAAAGGGAAAATATATAAACAAAATAAAATATCGAACTTTCTTATTTTTGAATACAATTCACAATAATAAAGGCCAAATAGTTATAATCGTAGAAAGCTGGACAACCTATTTATGTTGAATGGAAAAAAGTCACATTTCATAATTCGAGTACTGTTGAATTATATTTATCTGACATCCTTGAACCAGAAAAACTTAAATGACAGGAAACAAATTTCAAGGTGGTGTGGACTGAGAGTCTCAGTGAGTCACTGGCTACCTTAATTATATACTGTTTTATGGCAAGTTAGTAGCTTAAATTAGTAACAATCTACTATCAGATGATTTCAGAGATAGAATCAGCATTTGATTTGTATGAACACCTCCAACCCAAGCTCATAAGGTTTATTTACTTTTAAGCAGTTTAACTGATGGCAGGCAGGCTGTAGTTTATCCAGGGTCTCAACTGCACAAGGTTCTATCCAAAGTCCCTTATGTGATTGCTAGCTGGATTGTTGCTGTTTGTACTAACAAGCTTTGTCCTTGATAGCTTGTTTGTCAAGCACTTCTCCAAATTACCCTTCATATGTAACTCAGCAAAGGACAGTTCCAATCATATGGCTGGGAATGTGAGGATATAAGAGAGTATCTGAGATACAGCTATTCTTTTCAATTACCAAAGTGTGACTCTCATTCATCACCTTAGCCAAAATCCTTTTTCCTAGAATGGAGTCACTTAGCCCCACTGATTTGAAAGGAAGGATCACCAAAGACATGACCATGCATGTTCTGGAATCACCAAAGCCTTGCTAGAGGTGGGCAAGAGAGGTTTTTTTCTTTCTTTTTTTTCCCTGTATTGATAATAATTATATAGCTGCACTTGAATGCCAAGCTTTTATAAAGATTTCTACCTTTCTTCTCTCTCTCTCTCTCTCTCTCTCTCTCTCTCTCTCTCTCTCTCTCTCTCTCTCTCTCTCTCTCTCTCTCTCTCTCTCTCTCTCTCTCTCTCTCTCTCTCTCTCTCTCTCTCTCTCTGTGTGTGATGCAACATGTTTAAGCATGTACTTCAAGAGGTCAAAACAGGACTTTGGATCTCTGGGAACTATAGTTACAAGCATCTGTGAGGCCCTCCTATCTGAAATAGCTGAAAGTGCTCTTAACTTGCTCAAGCCATCCTTGCATGACCTGAAACATATGAATTCATTAAAAGTGTTTAAAATGAACAAAGTCAGTAATATAGCATACATATTACATTAGAGTCCTGCTAAATGAGTAGAATTTTTGGCTACATATTAAACAAATATATTCTTACAAATGTACATTTTGGCACTGTAAATAAGCGTAATTAATTCTAATTGTCAATGCAAAAGTCTAATAAAATATTATGTGAACATAAAGTCTACAATTTGCTTATAAGAAAAGAAAATATATCTATTGAACAGAAAGTATAATTAAGTAAATTATTAAATATTTCCATATAAAAACATTTTCTTAAGTAATATCATTTTTCTTCCTTAATATTTGCTTTCATTTATTGGAGACAGCAATTTACCAAATAAAGCATTAAGGAAAGTAAACAAAAAAATCAACTATTAATTTTTTTCCTTATTCCATTCACATAAGAATTATTGAAATCATTTTCAAAAAATATATTTTTTTGGTACCATGCTTGAAAATAATTTGTTTCCAAAAAGCTGACTATAGACCATCCAAAAAAGTCCAATTTCCCTGAATCTTTCCATTGCTGGAAAGGGACATAGGTGAGCCCATGGGATCTTGTTACTGCATGCTGTTTATGCAGCTGTGTTTCATTGATCTCCAGCTCCTGTTACACAGTTTGTGATGGGAAGTAATGCTTTTAAAACAACTATGGACACAGGTCTTTAACCTCCACCTTCATGGATTCTTTGTTCCACAATTACTTCTGTGGAGATTGCAGGGAAACAGCCCTAGACTACCTTACCCCTCTCTGAACCCGTATTCTGTGTTAGGATTCCAATATTTGGAATCAAATACTGAAAAGTCAAAAAGGACATGTCTATTTTTAATGAAGGCTTAGTATAAGCACCACATTCTAAAACATTAGATATTGAGTTGTCTAAAGAGAAAGTGGTGTTTAAATTATTTCAAGGGCTCAGTTGGTAAACAATTCGCAAAACTTAGGAAATTTGTCAAATTTATTATATCTTAAACAAAGACCACACACATCTGAAAGTACAAAGAAACAGCCCGTGCAATTCTCTTCTATGTAGCTATGTATGTAATAAATAAGCCAGAAGTTTAGGCCCTAACCAGTTTCAAATGGTTTCAAATACTGTGTCTGAATTGTGATGAATTACTGCTCATTCATGCAAAATAATTCTTAAATTTCTTGGGGACAGTGTGTTTACTAGAAGTGATTAAATGATTAAAATAATAAGTAATTACAATTTAAGTATACTTTTAGACAATGGTTAATGAAAATACTTTGCTTGCTTGAAATGGCAGGAGGTCTTTTGAGGATGATTTTGACACCTTTTGATGTAATAAACAGTCTCAACTTGTTTCACTATTTTGAGGACACATGAACATTGTAGGCAGAGTTTTTTTTCAAGCAAGGTCCTGGCAACCTTCGGCCCTAAATAAGCACACAGAGACATATTATTTGTTAAACAGTTGGATGATAACTAGAGTTTCTTATTGGCTAGCTCTGTCTTAATTATTAATCCATAACTACAAATCTATGTATTTTCACATGGTCTTGGCTTACTGGGGAATGCCTGGACCTGTTACGCCTTTGTCAACTATATGGTGTCTCCTCATGGTCTTCTCTCTGCCTTCCTTTTCCCAGCATTCTCATCTTGTCCTTGCCCCGCCATTCTTCTTCCCTCTAGTGGCAAACAGTGTATTATTAATCAACCAATAAGACTAACATATATACAGAATGACATCCCCCATCAGAACATAGTGTGAAGTGGTGGACATCTTGGTAAGCTAACCCAGATATCTCAAAGGCCATCAGGAAATAATATGCCACAATATTTCAGTATAAACCAGTTTCTCCTATTGGAGAATTCCTCTTTAATTAGAAATGTGTTATTACATACTGAAAACTCATCACTTCCATTTACTATTTTGTTATAACACTACATGTTAGCTTTTTATGATCTGTGATATTGTAAATGTTACCAAAGCATAAATTTTGAATGTCATTTCATTTCATTGGTAGTTTGTATTTGTGTCAAATCCAATGTGTGTATTATTAGTTATGCTTCAATTGATATTTATTTATTATTTGTATACTGTGTGGTTCCCCAAAATGCTTAAAGTAACCTCATTTTAATTATCCATTCTGTTGGCCAGGCTGTTCTGAGATATTTTAGGCTTTTCATCTGCTCTTAGCAGAGCAAAGCTCATGACTGAATCGAAGCTGCTCTCTTCTCATTCTCATTCCTTCTTTTAAACCATGTGTTTTTCAGAGATTAATATTATTTGGGCTGCACACCAAGCGCACCACAGTTCTGAAGACTATAACTTAAGCACAGCACTGAGACAGTCTGTCTTGCAGCCATATAGTTCCTGGGTAAGTTGTGGGAAATTGAATAAATGTGAAAATATTTTGGTTTTGAAATCTCAAGTGTTTCTGCCTTCTGCTGTTAAACTACTAGAAGGTGTGTTCTAGGTGCTTCTTTATCCCCCAAATGGCACTTTTATCTTTAGAAGGCCAGACATGTGAGAAACAAGCATTTTTTATAGAAGTAAATCTTTGTTTGGTGTGAAAATACTCAAGACATGCAGCAATGTAAGAAAGTATCTGTCCATTATTATCAATTTTTAGAAATAATACCAACCAGGAGGCAGACATATATACAATGGGAATTAGTTCAAATATATTCATACAGAAATATTTTAGACACATTATATTATTAATTAAAATCTTCCATTTTTCAAAAGTCTTGAAAAATTACTGTGAAACTTAACAAGTTATAGACTTGGGCTCCTAAGGTGATAGTATTTAGGAAACTGACACCTTTTGAGATCTGGCCTACTTGAAAATCTTTACTGTTTATGTCAGTTGGAGATATGTCCATGGAGGGATTACTGAACCTCAGTTACTTCCTCTGGCTTTTTGCTTGAAAAGATGATTGCTAAGAATCACAGACATGCATGCTTTGAAATCTACCATGAAGTGCCCTAGACAAAGAGGTGCCCCCTCCATTGCTGTATTGCACTCTGCATTTAAAATATCTAAACATGTAGACTACCTTAACTAATTTTTAGAGATTAATTTTGCTCATGTATTTCTCTTTAGTGATTTCATATCATTCACATACTCTCTGTGGGCAAGAGATACACTCATAGAAACTGTAATATACAAAAACTATAGTCATTCTAATTCTAAGATATTGGAATTATGTCTGCACTTACATATAAGAGAAGATAAAGTAGAACATAGATGAACTCATCTCTGCATCTATGCATGTATGTAGAAGAGGAGAGTTTAGATGAACTCATCCAGCATGGCATCTATACAATTGGTTTTTATATCTATATTGTAAGTCTTCATCACCTTTAATTATCATTCTTTAGTTATTATATCTTTTGATCTTTGTTAATAAGTTCATAGTTTTGTTATGGCAAATGTTATCCAGAAACTGAAGTTTTATGAGGCTCATTACACAGCTGATAAGTAGAAAATTCAAATCATAACCAGATGTCTTTTAACTGAGAGAAAATATGCAATTTGGGCACCACCCTAAATAAAAGAATAGGCAATGAATACCTGTAAGCCTGTAATGATAACAGTCAATGAGCATATCTTAAAAGAAGCATAACCTAAATGTATCGTATCAGAGACCCCTAGGTTCATGTATGCTTAATTTCAGGTTGCTGGAGAAAAATACTATGAACTGAGAGGCTTAAAACAGCAACACAATAATAGTGTCTCAGGGCTTCCAGAGTGGTATTCCACTGAGTTCTCAGGGAATATCTGCACTATATGTTGTTCTAGGCTCTTGTTTGGAGTGTCCAAGATTTTCCATCCCATTATTCCTCCATCTTGGTTCAAGTTGACCTTTTTCCTGGATGAGGAAACCATGAGTTGCTCTCTGAAGTATACACAATTGGAAAGAATATAGCTGTATCTGAAGTTGATCAAGGACATTAGTGTGGTTAATGAGTTAGGTGCTTATCATCAGAAGAGACGATTCATCAGAACATTACACACCTCAGAATTTGAACTAATCTCCTATTTTATATATAAAATCTACTTTTTAAAAATTATAAAAGTGGGTTTCAGAAAAGCCCCACTTTGTCAATTGTAGATTGGAATGCCAATCCTGATAATTGACCCAGTTGATTCTAATCTCAATTTTGACTCCCTATGTACCATCCCTGCTATTAAATAAATGTGTACAATGGTGGCTGGATGCCAAGTCCCAGTTGCAGTGGTGAAGTCACTGAACAGCAAGCTTTGGGACATTCCTTATGTTCTTTGAAAGAGTATTGGTCAAAAGAAATAGAGCCAAACCTGTCACCAAAGGTAGCAGAATCTTCCAGAGAAGCATTGCAAGCAACAGTGGTAGCTGTGGTGTCGAGCATGGAAGGAAAGGGTAGAGAGATTCAACCAGTTAGTATGAACACTGGACACAAAGTTCTTCTCCCAGAATGCGGTAGAAACAAAGTTATCCCAGACAATGAAGGGTATCTCTCCTCTAGAGACGGCGACATTCTCGGAAAGTTCATGGATTAAAATCATTGTTAAAATGGTGTCACATGAAGCTACCCATTCCACTGATATTCTGAATCATTTCATCATCTAAATAATTTCCACACCTCCCTTATATAATAAGCTGATGATATCCATCACTTTTGAAGTTTAATTCCACTGCACTGTTGTAAATATTTCCAAATAAAATAATGTAAATAAAAAATATTGTGTCCAAAGTTAAAAAATTAGTATAAAATCAAGCACAATGAATTTCACACCTATCTATTCCCCAAAGAAAAATACTTTTATATGATTCTACCACAGACAGAAAAAAAAAGTCTGTTGAATGAGGAATGTTACAAGTTTCTTTATTTTATTTATCGATTTTTATTTTTATTTTACATATCAATCCCAGTTCCTTTTCCCTTCCTCCCTCCCTCCCTCTTTCCCTCTCTCCCACCCTCTTATGCTCCCTGATCATCCTCCCTTCCCATCCCCCCTCACTCCACATGTAGGGTGATGCCTTCCAGGAGGGGTCATGTAAATCTGTCAAGTCATTTGGAGTAGGGGCTAGGACTTCTCTCCTGTCTCTAGGTTAATGGAGTATCCCTCCATGTGGGATGTGCCCCCAAAGTTCATTTTTGCACCAGAGATACATCCTGGTCCCACTGTCAGAGGTCCTTTAGACAAACCAGGCCTTCTAACTGAGACCCATGTTCAGGGGGTCTGAGTCAGTCTCATGCTGGATACCCATCTATCAGTCTGGGGGCCCATTAGCTCCTCCGTGTTCAGGTCTGCTATCTCTATGAATTTCTGTAGCCTGGTCTTGTCCTCCATCTCTGCATCTGGATTCCAGTTCAGGTTAGTGTGTAATTGTGTGTGTTTGCTTCTGTTTCTATCAGCTAGTAGATGAGGGCTCAATGATGGTGGATAAGTTAGTCGCCGATCTCATTATCAGGGAAGGGCATTTATAGTAGATTTTCCACTGTTGCTTAAATTGTTAGTTGGGGTCAGTCTTGTAGGTTTCTGGACATTTCTCTAGGTTCAGTTTTCTCTTCAAACTTGTTTTATGGTTCTCTCTCTCTCTCTCTCTCTCTCTCTCTCTCTCTCTCTCTCTCTGTCTCTCTCTCTCTCTCTCTCTCTCTCTCTCTCTCTCTCTCTCTCTCTCTCTCTCTCTCTGTCTCCTCGTCTATTCCTCCCCTGACTCAATCTTTCTAGTCCCACATGCTTTCCTCTCCTTCCCTTCTCTTTCTCCTAGTTCCCTCCCCACTCACTGCTACTGCACACACTCCCCATATGCTCAGGAGATCTTGTTCCTTTCCACTTCTGTGAGGGACCTCATTTGAATTTCTTAAAATCCTCCTTGTAGCCAAAACAACCCTGTACAATAAAAGAACTTCAGGAGGCATCACCATCCCCCACTTTAAGCTCTACTACAGAGCTATAGTCCTGAAAAAAGCCTGTATTGGCGCAAAAAATAGACAAGTAGACCAATGAAATCAAATCAAAAATCCTGATATTAATCCACATACCTACGAACACTTGATTTTTGACAAACAGCTAAAAGTATACAGTGGGAGAAGGAAAGCATCTCCAACAAATGGTGCTGGCACAACTAAATGATGGTGTGTAGAAGACTGCAGATAGACCCATGTCTATTGCTATGCACAAAACTTAAGTCCAAATGGATCAAAGACCTCAACATAAATCCAGCCACACTGAACCTCTTAGAAGAGTAAGTGGGAGGTATCCTTGAAGATATTGGTACAGGAGACTGCTTCCTGAACATAACTCCAGTAGCACAGACACTGAGATTGACAATTAATAAATAGGTTGAGAGCTCCTCTAATTGAGAGCTCACAGACTGGGAAAAGATGTTCACAAATCCTACATCTGACAGAGGGCTGATATCCAAAATATACAAAGAACTCAAGAAACTAGTCAACAAAACACCAAATAACCTTTTTTAAAAATGATATACAGAACTGAATAGAGAACTCTCAATAGAGGAAATCAAAAAGGCTGAAAGACTCTTAAGAAAGTGCTCAACATCCTTAGCTATCAGGGAAATGCAAATCAAAACAACTCTGAGATACCATCTTACTCTCACCAGAATGGCTAAGATAAGAAACACCAATGACAATCTTTGCTAAGGATATGGAGAAAGGGGAACACCCCTCCACTGCTGGTGGGAGTGCAAACTTGTACAGCCATTTTGGAGATCAGTATGGGGGTTCCTCAGGAAAATGGGAATCACTCTATCACAGGACCTGGCAATCCCACTCTTAGGCATATAACCAAATGATACACATCCACGCCAAAAAAAAAAAATGTGCTCAACTATGTTCATAGCAGCACTGTTTATAATAGCAAGAACCCGGAAGCAACCTAGATGTCCCTCAACTGAAGAATAAATAAAGAAGATATGGTACATTTACACAATGGAATACTACCCTGAGGAAAAAACAATGGAATCTTGAAATTCGCAGACAAGTGGATGGAACTTGAAGACACCATCCTGAATGAGGTAAATCAGTCACAAAAAGAAGAACATGGTATGTACTTGCTCATATATGGATTTTAGACATAGAGCAAAGGATCACCAGCATCTACTTCACACTGCCAGAGAAACTAGGACTCAAGATTCTTTTTGTTTGGAGAGAGGTGATAGAGAACACAGTGGGAGAAGAAAGGCAGAGTCTAGGAAGTGGGGAACAGCCTCCAGCAGCACAGGGCTTTGAAAGGAATCTACCTAGTCAAAAATAAGTTAAGAGTTTTCTCTCTGAATGGGTTTAGGGAAAAGACACTCACACACTCTCTTGATGGCTTCCTTCTTTATTCTCTGTTCTTCTCATGTTCTTTCTACTATATACTTTTTTTCTAAAGCTTATGTAGGCAATACAGGAATCACAATGTGATTACCATCTGTTTTTCAAGTGAATGAATACAAAACAAACAAACAAACAGTACAGTTTAGGGAGGGGTCATCTTTTTTACTGTCTACAGATAAAAATGCCCAGTTGAATAGGATGCTTTTAAGAGATAAATGCACTATACTATATGCACTGGAAATCCCCCCACATCCACTCACACCATGCCAGATTCTAGATGAATATTACAGTAACAAGCATGAAAATGTACAGCCAAAGCAAAAGACATTCTGGGGCCTATAATCCTTTGACCTAGACTAAATGAGATTCACCCTTCAGAGAATTTCCTCCTGGTGTGCTGCTGACACCTTGAACTTCAGTTGCCACCTGCTGCTACTCTTGACTTGGCCAATAGCGGCAGAGGGCTTAAGTCAGCCTGCATTCTTACCTAGTATTTCTGTGTTCCTTCCTCTATAGATTGAAATCAAAGGAAGATTTCAGATCTCTTCCTTTTCCTTGATATTATCTATAAAATTCCTCATCAGCAGTTATAAAGGCCTATAATTCAACATGTATCAAAGCAACCATATATTTTATAACAAATAATAAATGGATCATGTCTTTGAAAAGAAAATTGGTGTGTGAAATGAAGAGCACATTAAGCTCAGTGAATATGCATTTCATATTATTATGAAAATTAGAGTGGCAGACCTTTCATGTGAAGCAATTAAAGATAAGAATTCAATTTTCTGGGATTTCTAACCATGCTATTTGCATTTTAAGGACAATATTAAGCCTCTTGTTACTTACATAAAAGTGCTGCAATTTATTGAATATTATTAAACTGTCATTTTTATGTCCAAATATATTGTTATATATGGTTTATTATACTTCTTTAATCTCACAGTATGTTAATGCAATTCTTAGTACATATACTAAAATGTGTTTAGAGCCATGAATGTCTTTTTTGTTTTTTTTTGTTTTGTTTTGTTTTTTTCCAAGACAGGGAGACAGGGTTTCTTTGTATTGTTTTGGAGCCTGTCCTGGAACTAGCTCTGTAGACTAGGCTGGCCTCAAATAACATGAATATCTTATAACATATAATCATATAAGAACGGTTGTTAGGAAATATTACTTTATGATGTGTTATATTTGTTTATAATGTGGAACATTTGTTTAAATTATGCAAAGATGTGTTGCATTCTTTTATGTTGCATATGATTAGCTCTATGAAGCTGTGTCACTTTGCCTGTCTAAAACAACTGATTGGTCTAAGAAACATCAATAAAAATAAAATAAAAGATTTGAAAGAAAAATAAAAAGACTTGGTTTATAATGAAAGAGGAACGAAACCAGGAAAAATTATGAAGGTAAATTAGAACAATTTTATTACAAAATATAGTATATAGAACATATGTTACATGTCTAGATGTCATGAAAACTGTGACCCAAATTTGCAAATAAAAGTCTTTAAAGTAATGCATATTGATACAGGTAACTGGTTTAATATATTAATAAATGATCAGTTCAACTGAAAGGAGTCAGCAGAGTTAGTGAGAGCTTAGGGCTTGTCCTTTGTTTCAGGTTTCTTGCTCAGGTTTCTTTATGTACTGTTCTTGAGAAAGAGACTTTGTGTCATCATATTCACCACATTAAGCACACCCATTCAAAATTCAAGGAAAATGCTAGGCCCATCTGATACAGAAATAATCAGCTTTCCATCTCCTTTGGGTAGTAGATGAGTGTGGAAAAATAATAGTTTTAGAATAAATAAAATAGGCAACCATGATTCAATTTCAAATTCATCAGCAGCAGTAATACCATGTTAGTAACCTCACCATTGTTTAAATATAATGAGAATGAATTTTACCCCCCAAAGGTTGAATCTCAACCTCATCATGAAGGAGGACATGGGTTGTTGTAGCTTTGTTTTGTTGATATGACAAACATTTTACTCCATAGCAAAGGCAATATTGAAGAGGAAAGAATTTTTCTCTTATAATTTCAGGTTTGTCCATCACTGAAATAAGTGAAGGCAGAACTTTAAGCAGAGATGCTGCCTACTCGTTATCCCCAAGCTCATGTTCAGCTGGTTTTCTGTGCAGCATATCATTACCGACCTAGCGATAGACCACCCACAGTGGGATGTGCCTTACTATATTAATTAGCAGTCAATATAATCAATCCCCTATATACATGCCCACAGAGTATTCTGTTATAAGAATTTTCTCAATGGAAACTTTCCTCTCAGAAAACTCATGTCTCAAATTGAGAGTAAAAGCTAATGAGATCACATGCCATACACAAACAAAATACTTAACTGTAATATTAATATTAAAACCCAGAGACAGATACTGGGTTTGAGCTTAAGATCAGAAAAGTGAGGCAGCCAAGCCACTAGGGAGCTCTGACTTCTACCAATGCTCAGACCGAAGGGGTGATCCACATACGGAATCTCAGATTGTATCTCCACACTGAACTGCTCCTCACCAAATCTTAGATTACTATGCTCTCCTCAACATGGCTGAAGACTAATTGTCAGCATAAGAAAACCTACTCCTACGTTATACACCTCTCTAGCTCTGGGATTAAAGGCATGAGCTCTGTTACTCTTTTAGAATGATTCACTCTCATGTAGCACTGGGTGTCCTTAAACTCAAAAAAAATCCATCTGCTAGTGTCTCCTGAATCTTGGGGTAAATGTTGTGGGCTACCACTGCCCAGCTTCTGTGACTAATTAGTGTGGTACGCTATGTATTCTGATCTCCAGGCAAGCTTTAGTAGATCATAAATAATATATCACTATATTTAGCCAACTTTCCTTCACAATATAAATATCAAAACACAGGGGTATTAGACATTATCAGAATGAGTAAATGAATGCTGCATTCTGCATAGTATTTCCAAGCAGAAAATTAAAAGACAAGTCCATGTATATAAATTCATATTCATATTTGGAACTGCTGTAGATTATATATCCTCTCTGAAAGAAAATGAAATGAGCCATGAACAATAAACATTGATTTCTAGGCTTCCCTAATTATTTTAAAGATCAATGCATCAGCTACTTTTCACTCACCATTGTTCTAAAAGGCTTTCTATGTGTCCCTTCATAATCCATCCATCCAACCCTGACCAAACCTAACAGGTCATCATTTGCATTAAGTAAAACCTTTGTATATTTTGAGAAAGAATATGATAGACACCTAATCATTTTCAGAGATGATCAGCAAAATGTGGTCCCACCTCTTTGTCCAATTTCATCTTCCCACACCAAAAGCAAACCATTGTTATGTATATTTTCTGGCACAGAAGGCCCCAAGAAAACACAGAGACTTGTGTTAATTATGAAACTGGTGGCCAGTAACCCATAACCACTAATATATGTATTTCTACATGGTCTTATTTTATCAAGAACATCAGAGTCACAAATCTTCTCCTGAGATTACATTAAGATTCTGCCTTTCTCTTATCTCTCACAGAATCATTCTTGTCTCCTAGTCCCACCTATCTTGCTTCCCTATTGGCCAACAGTGTTTTATTTATCAACCAATAAGAGAAAAATATGTACAGGAGACTTCCCGCATCATCTCCTTTTTCCTGTCTAAATAAAAAGAAAGGTTTTAACATTAACATAGTAAAATTATATATAACAAAACAGTTATTAATCAAGAGCTATAATTACAATATTTAGGCCAATTACATTTGGAGGATTTAAAAAAATATTTTATCTAACTATTTTTGTGAGTCTAAAATTTTATATATTACTCATCTTTTATCACAACTAAGAAAAATTATAACTATGACTATGTGTCTTCAACTCCATCAAAGACCACAGAAGGATAATATATAAACTCTAGAATTGACAGAGACAATTTGCTTCCTGGTCAGTCACCCAATGTTCTTCTGTAATATTGGGACATCCATTTTGAGCTCATAGGCCATAGTATGTCTGGCAGACTTCTCAGAAAAGCAGGACATTTTAAACTGTCCACCTATTTTGGCAGTTTGTCAGTCATTTTTCTGTGTCCTGAAGAATGTCTGCTAGACTCTTTCATATAGTAGGAACCCTACAGCAATGTCCATCTTGTTTTGCAAATTCAGGTCACTTTCCTTGGGTTCTGTATGTCCATTTTATAAAACATAAAGTCAAACAGTCCAGACAAGGGTATTTTCTTTCCCAAATGGCTAGTCTTGCCATATTAGGAGTAAACTCCATAAAGAGTTTCTTCCATGTCTATCTTTCTTTGTGATGTAGGTGGTATTGCCAGGAGTAGTTATGTCTCACTGTCAAGAAAACCGTTAAAACATTTTAAATGCCACATTCTGTAGATCTTCGAAAGGTTTGAAGAATGCCTGTCCATTTGAAATATCTCTCTATACATCTAGAAAAGCTAACTAAACTAACTATAAGTTCTGACCATTATAGATAACTAGCTATAATTTGTACTAAATGAGCTTTACAAACACAATACCTAAACAAGAGGAGAAATATTCATATCACAAAATTCACCTTAAATATGTATCAATAAAAGGAAATCCATACCTATGCAAAATATTCATTCCTATATCATTTCTTCATTTTTTCTTAAGAGGGAGATTGATTGTAATCATTAATCATTTATAACCAACCCCATTTAAGTGGAAACAAGCATAAACAATATTTGGGAATTTGGGTGTTGTTATTTCCAAACTGCTTCCTGCTTGTTGGTCTCACTGTGAATCATGAGAAAACAGAAACCTGGCCAAAGCTTGGTTCTAGTAGTCTGAAGCTCCATTGTCTCAGGTGTTTTCAATGTTGGATCACCTGGCCATTGCTTCAGGCAGTTTTGCTTCATCAAACCATATTAGTCTGGAAGAATCTACAGCTTTCCATTTTTTGTGGAAACACAAATAAAATTTCTATTTAAAAGTAACATATCCTTAGATTTAAATTTTGATGTCAAAGCATTTTAAAAAATATATAAGTTGGATTCATTCAGCAGCATTGATAATCAAATGTCTTCTAACAGTTGTTGCTATTTCCTCAGCAGTTAAACAATGCAAAGACAACACAATAGCATACAGACTTCATGTATTCAGACTCCATGTATTTTCTATCTTTACAGAGCTTTTTTTAATTACTCTATTTCTTTTACTTTTAGTTTTACTTTTATGACACAGGGTTTCTCTGTGTACTTTTGCCTGTCCTAGAATTCATTCTGGATTCCAGGCTGGTCTTGAAATCACAGAGATTTTCTTGTCTCTTCCTCCTGAGTGCTGGGATTAAAGGCTTGTGCCACCACACCAGAAACTCTATTTCTTCTTGTTCTTCTTGTTCTTGCTCTTCTTTATCTCCTTCTCCTTCTCCTCCTCCATCCCCTCCTCCTCCTCCTCCTCTTCCTCCTCCTCCTCCATCCCCTCCTTCTCCTCCTTCTTCTTCTTTTCTTCTTCTAACAATTTATCCTGTCTCATTTCTTTCATAAGCCTACAGATATTTTTAAACACACTATAAACCTCTTATAGGTTTTATTTCATTTGAATCTGTCTTTACTGAACATACCTACTTTTTTCTAGACACAAGTCTTTTTTATTATTTTCTAATTTAATATTTCTTTTTATATTTTACATATCAATCCCAATTCCCATCCTTCCATCCTGCCATGCCTCCCACAATCCCCCCATCCCATCCCAACCCCATTCCTTCCCCACGGAGGATGAGTCCTTTTATGCGGGAACATCAAAATCTATCAAGTCATTTGGGGTAGGGCCTAGGCCTTCTCCCATGTCTTTTATCTACTAAAAAACATTGCTAAATTTAAAGCCTCAGCTATTTTAGCCTCTGTCTTTTCAAGATGGCAGTAGCAGGGTGTGTGTGTGTGTGTGTGTGTGTGTGTGTGTGTGTGTGTGTGTGTGTGTGTGTGTCAAAGTGTGTGTGTGTGTGTATTTACCACAAGTACTGAGAGCTGTGCTCACTACCTTGGTCTATGCTGCCACCAGCTGTATGTTGCCAGATAGGAAATGAGGTCACTGCCACTGCCAGCTGCTTGTACACACCATTCAGTTGTTAGCAGGGCTTCTTAATAGATCCATTGCATTTTTATTTTTTCCTTTATGCTGAGTCAGGAAACCTCACTTAAAGAAGCCAGCAATCTCTGCTTGTCTTTAGCAAAACAGCCCACCTGAGAAAATGTTGCTACCAAGAAAATGTTGCTACCAATGTGCTTGTCTCTGTTCTTTTGTTTCTAAAAAGACTTTTAAGCTTTTGTCATTATACATGGAAATTCATGCCACACAAGATGGGTGCCATTTTGTAAGGCAAGTTTTTTGGCCCAGCAGGTACCAAATAACACACAGAGACTTGTGTTAATTACAAAACTGTTGACCAGTGACTAATGTTTCTTATTGCCTAGCCATGTCTAAATTATTAAGACATAACTACTAATATATGTATTTCTACATAGTCTTATCTTACCAAGAACACCAGAGTCATGAATCCTCTCAACCTAAGATCACATTGAGACTCCTTCTCTCTCCTACCTCTCCCAGAATCCTCCTTGTCTCCTAGTCCCAACTATCTTGCTTCTCTATTGACCAACAGTGTGTTAATCATCAACCAATAAGAGAAACATATGTACAGAAGACTTCCCTTGATATCTCCCATCAACCCATATACAAGCTAATAATTAAACATCAATTCTCCCAATGTAATAAGCCATAAAATCCAGATATTTCCATTCACTGCTATTACCCTCTAAAGCTGATTGCTGTAGCATTCAAGATTTACTTCAGTCACCTCCTCACTTTACCTCCTCACTTAAGTGACATTGTTTAGGCCTGTTGGTTTTGATGGTGTTGTGGTATTTCTCTTTGGATTCCCTGAAGTCTTTGTACCTATTTACTGCACATGTTTACTATTTCATGTAAATTCTATTTACTTTCATTTTAGTTCATAAACATTAAGAGAAATTAGTCTAATTTATTTTCACTGTTCATCTAGCATGAAATACATGACATAACTTGATAAGTGTATGTTATATAAATTAAATAAAATATTATATAGTTGACAAAACAATTGTGACAATGAAAATATTTTGCTAAACTAGGGTGTAATCTTCATAAAATCATAAAGGCACAAGTGTGAAATAATTTAAGTTTAAATTATTTAATATCACCCTAATTAAAAATTAAAAATTATTAAAAATCATGACATGTATTTTATTTATATTTTGAATAAAAATATATTTTAATATATATTTCATATATGAAGCCAGCATTGGACCAAAATTAACAATCTACCTTCAAATAACCAATGATTCTCTGAAAGGCCCAGTAAATTAGTGAAATGAGCACTTAGCTAAATGTGTTTCACTTACATCAAAACAGATTTATTAACAGTTGATATTACAGGTAAATTTTATATGGATAAATAAAATCTGAATATATGAGCTATACAAAAGTGATAAAGCTTTACAGACTACTGAACAAAAGAAATATAGTTACTGAAATATTTTAATGTACATTATAAAATATGTAAATACATGATACTTGTTCAATCCTTGATAATAGTAATATTCAATATCTTTAAGAAATAATAAATATAGGAATCTATATCTCTTATCTAGTTTAGTTGGTATTTTGAAACAATCAATCAATATTTAAGTCTTAGTGGTCATGAACATGAAAAAAATGGCTCTTAATATTCTCTCTGCTTTTGTACATGGTTCATTCAAGGTCACCCTAAATAAGGAATGAGAAATTCCTTGAGACATCTCTAATGTTTCTTATTGCCTAGCCATGTCTAAATTATTAAGGCATAACTACTAATATATGTATTTCTACATAGTCTTATCTTACCAAGAACACCAGAGTGTTCTCGTGCATGATATTGTATTTGTTGTAGGCATACAATAGTGCAGGAGTCTTTTTATTATATCATACTTTCTAGCAATGCATGTAGCAAGAACTAATTTTCACTGCCAGAGTTGTAGTTACAGAAAGAGAAATATGAATGAATAAAGATATAAGAAGCTACCGATTTTAATGTAACCCATGTGAATGCACTAGGAATCATGATAATGTTTTTTATTTAATTTTGAAACAAGTTTGTATTACATGTCAATCCCAGGTCCCTTACCCTAACCTCCTTCCCTATCCCACTTTCAACCCTCATCCCATCCACTTTCTGCTCCCCAGGAAGCATGAGGCCTTCCCTTGTTTGAATCATCAAAGTATTTCATATCATTTGTCTAGGCCCTCTTCCATATGTCTGGGCTGAGGGAATATACCTCTATGTGGAATGGGCTCCCAAAGTTCATTCACACACTAAGGATGAGTACTGATCCACTACCAGATGCATTAGGCATCATACTCTAATCTGGCTCTTTACCAGAGAAGCAAAACTTGCCTGGACCCCCATGAAGTAAAGAGACAAAACTATACTCTGAATTTTTCCTTGAAACTCAAAAATATCCCTCATCACCACTAACCAGTATTTGAAGATGCTCAAGTGAAACAGGCTGTTTTGTCTTTGACTCTTCTGATTTCAGAGCCTCAGGTATAACACTCACACAGGAAATGGAAATGGAATGATGTTGCAGCTTGCCAAGCCATTTTTGAAATCTGGTTCAAAAAAAACAACCTCCTTTTCTGGTTTGACATTTCTCTACCCAGAAATCTGGCAGTCCTTTCCATCCCTCATAGTGTAGAACAAGCTAAGAAAGAAACCAGGCACAAAAAAAAGCCTCTTTTGAGTGTTGCTTTTGAGAACTGCACAAGAGGTGAAATCATCCTACCTTAATCATTGATTGGAAGTTCATTTCCAGCCTACTTTTCCATAGACACAATTCTCTGGCTGATCCCGGCATGATAGCTCCAGCTGGGACTGAGTTGGTAACTAAAGCAAGCTTACATTCCTAGATGGTTTGCTTTATTAGGAGGGAGTTTGGCAAGTAGGCAGCTACTATTACACATTGGTAGGTTACTGTCAATGTTGTTGAGTCAAGGGAAGCTTCATGCTTCATGCTTCTTTCAATCTTGTAGGAAGAATAAAAATTGGCCAAAGACAAGGTTGTAAATGGAATGTTATGTAATTGTAAAATACCTGGGAAAACAAAAAATTGTGGGGAAAACAGTAATACTAGAGAGAGAATAACAAGTAAAACATTTGAAAAACATTTAGTTTTCTGAAGCATCTGACAAAGCATCAGAGTTTGGTGGCTTACAATGGAATGGATTTCCTCAGAGTCCTTGAGGCTGCCTGTCTGAAATTGCCATTGGGGACTAGATTCTTTCCTAAAGCATGGGACCCCATTTCTAACCCAGCTAGTTTGTTGGTAGGAGCCTCTTTACCTGTAGTCACAGCCTCCTCTACCTTTTTTTTCCCTAGTCTTCCTGCATGCATGTCTACCTTAGGCACCTGTTTCCATTTTTGTAAGAGCATCAGTCCTACTAAATTTAGCCCAGCTTTAATTAATTCCTTGTTACTTGATCCCTTCTCGAAATGTGCTATTTTCAGAGAAGCTCACATAGTGGCATCATTCAGCATATTATGGTATGATTATGTCTAAACTGTAGTATGCATGAAAGACTGGGAGAAATAAAGGAAAATTGGATCTGAGCATAGACATGGGAACAGAAAGATAGGCATGGGCTATGTCAAGAGTATTAAACTTACTGGTACTGTTCTGAGTACTTGCTCAAACATACGATGTGTTTTATGAGACAGAACCCTGTGAAGTAGCAAAGCTGGCCTTTAAACCTCCATTTACTAGGGCACAGATGAGGGTATCTCATTGCCAGCAAGTGTGCTCTAAATATAAATTTTAGTACTCTGTACCTGGAATGGTGAATTTAGCTTTTTCTGTTATCAGAATTTAAGGAACGTATACACACTACTTGATCTAAAATAACATCATAAAAATTTTAACCATTTTGCTTAGCAGTTTAGCCAACTGCCCTTCAAGCCCTGTTTTTTCTTTTCTTTTCTTCCTTCCTTCCTTCCTTCCTTCCTTCCTTCCTTCCTTTCTTTCTTTCTTTCTTTCTTTCTTTCTTTCTTCCTTCCTTCCTTCCTTTCTTTCTTTCTTTTTGCTTTTGTTTTTTTTTATGTTTGTTTGTTTTTGTTTTATTGTTTTGTGTTGTTTCCAGCTCTGCCTGGGCCTACTTTCTATCACTGGTGATCTCAAGTGCTTCATTATCATGACTGCCAAACCTGCCTGCATGCACCATTTTGTCCTGCTTTGAAATCCTTGGGACATGACACAATATTCCTCCATCCATATTCTGCACACTCACCACCAGGCATTGAGTGCTAAGAGTCCTGCAGCTGGTTCTGCTGTGAGTGGCTTCCAGTCACAGAAAAGCCCCCCCCATGTGTTCATTAATCCCTAAAATAAGTGTGAAATTACGCTGGTGTCTCCTCTCTACCCTGGTGAAACCTTTCTAGAATTTCAGTTCATTTAACCTCTCTTCACTGATGCCTCATGAGTTTTAAAGACTACTGAGAAATGTGACATTTTTGCCACTTTCCTTTTCTATTCTCATTCACATATCTTCAATTAAGATGTGAATTCACAAGTGAACATGTTCTCATACACTACCTTAATGATAATATGCTTCTCTCTTTAGTTTAGTCCCTATGGTGACCACTGTGCACCTCTCATTTTCTGCCTTGAACATAATTAAAGTGGATATTACATGCTACTTTCTGTCCAGTTTTCTTAGAATAATATTAAAATGCCTCCACCCCCATGTAGACACTCAACTTTTTCTTTTATTTATCTAGGCTTTCTATTTTTTTTTTTCTATATCAAGACACATTAGAGACCGATACATGGAAGTGAACCATACATATTTTGGTAATACATGCTCCTCCCAGATCATTCTTGGTCATATTTGTAGTTCACTTCCTGGTCACCCTGCCAGCTGTCGAAGCATCCCACAGTTTAGGCTTCTTACTGTGCAACAATGTCACAATGCCTATAATCTTCCCATATGCCATTTGTCTATTACTTATAGATGCAGACTCCTATCCACTGTTCTAATACTAGTTTGCAGCAGGGTAAATTACCCTCATTTTGAATCTGTTGGACTGAGACTATGTTTTGCCTTATCCTCATTGTGTCCTCATACATATAGTTCCCTAAAAACTCTATTTGATATTAATTGACTCATAGAACATTCAACATAATGCAAACAGTGTCAATTATAGCTAAGGATTTTGGAGCTCTTGGTGTGAGAGCAAGGCAGAAACAGACCTGTTTAGTAAGTAGGTTCAATGTCCACTCTCGCAAGTATTAACTGAGTATGTGGAAGATTTGGTTTTCTGTGAAGTCATTAAGTACATTTCATTTAAGGATATATGGCAGAAGAAGGAGTTAAATGATTTGTAAATAATGTAGATGATTGGATCCCAAGATTGGAGATGGAGGATCAATGAGCTGGAGCTGTAACTCCATTAATGAACATTGGGTTTAGATTACCAAGGCCTAGGATATGTTCCTCTGACATGAGAACTAAAATGCAATACAACAACAAAACCAAAATCAGGATGAAGGAATAGGACAGGAAGAAGAAAAAGTGAAGAATTGTCATAGTTAAACCACATTTACTACTTTGTTGTCAATCACAGGGATTAGGACTTTTATCCTTTTTTGTATGAGTATTTTCCTTTATAACAATGTATTAATCACAAACATTTATCATTCAGTTTATTAATGTAAATTATTCCCCAACTTTTGCTTTAATTCTTAGGAAAAAAATGAATTATAGCTAGGCAAAATTATGCAATGCTAAAATCCCAGCACTTAGATGCAAAGCTAGTTAGATTTGGAGTTCTAGACCAGGCTGAGCTACATAGTTTTAAAAAAATGAGAACAGCAAGGTTACCACATCTAGCACTTATAGCACAGGACATGGAACTTGCTTAGCATGTATCAGGCCCTCATATCAACCTCAAGCGGGAAAGCAATCAAAAACTGAAATAAAATTCATGGTGCCCTCCTCTTTGTATTAGTCAATCTATTACTGTATATATTGATATAGAAGATTCCTGGAACTTTAAAGGCAATCTACTTGCGTGAATAAAACAAAACAAAACAAAACAAAAAACAGAAAAAGAAAAAAGGAAAGGAAAAAGAAAACCGTTCTACAGATTGACAGGTTCTGAAATGTCCTCTTATAGAAAATTATGTGTTTTGGCCATCATACCACCTTTTGTGTAACAGCTATTGCTATAATAAGAGCTTATTTTTCTAAACTTTGGATAAATATAACACACTTTATGTACTAATCTGTTAGATGCTGCCTTTACAAAATGTTATTTATTGTACATCCAGAATATTTATTTCCTATTCATTTTTAGTAATGCTTTATTTATATCATACATAATACATACAATTTGTAGAACATTTGGAATTAACTCGATGGCTGCATTTCTAACTTTTGTTCTGCACTATTAATTTGAGTAACCCAAAGGATTAAACCTATTTTCTTTTTAACCTTCACAAATAAGTCTATGGTGAGACCATAAACTCTTGAATAAGAAATCTGTGTTCTTTTGTTGCTTACTAATATGACCTATTGCTTCTTTATCTATTAAAAATAATAAAACCAATCCTTCTTTCAAGTGATAAAACTTACATCCTAGGTGAATTAAATTTAGAAACAAGAATAATGATTTATATAAATGTCTAATTTCTGATGCAAACATATTACGAAGTATCTTTCATAAGATTGCCCGATTGAGAACAAAAGTTTCATTAATAATTCAGCAATTAAATTGTAGTATTTGGAATAAATGTTTTGAAACCATGCAGCATTTTAGAAGCATGGATTGTAGTAAAATCAGAAATTCAAGGGAGAAGGGAGATTCTTATTTAGTTCTTTGGTTTTCTTTGAAGGAAACTATTCCGACCACATATAACTGTTCACAAGGATAAATCATAATTATTTGTCAATTCTAAGCAATTTTATGGCTTAAGAGAAAGTTGGTTTTCCACAGCATGGACATTTTTTTCTCTTAGGAAATCTAAATCCTTAAGACTTGCTTCCACTGTCCTCAAATAACACTTTCTACCTTAATAACTTTGATAAACATTTAAGAGATATTTTACCTTTAATCAATCATATAAACGTTAAAATGGAAACCACATTCTACTCTTTCATTATGCCACATACTTTCTTTTACTGTGATTGCATTTTATTATTGAAAATGCCAGACAATAATTGAGCATTTGGGAGTTGTCAAGGTACAAAGGCATGTGTATTAAAATTGTGCTTCAATAAAGTAAGTATTTGTGCATTATAAGGCACCACTCTACTTTCAGAAAGCACATCTAATCTTTCCATATTAAGGAAATAACACACAGCATGTGATATTTTAATTACAAAACACTAAATTCCCAATAGAAGATTAGTGTTTGCAACCCTATCACTATGTTAAAAAATTAATATTGCAAAGTAAACATGGAAAATTACATTTGCCGAAGAAGGACCAATAACAAACCTTATGTTTAGGACTCATAATTTTAAAGTGATGTAGAGTTTTGTTTTGTTTTCTCTAATAGGTTTTCTACTCTCCGATGGCCCTCTTCATACCACCTTCAGTGTTTGCTGTTCATACTCAATTCAATCTCCTGTACCAATTTTGGATCCACACAGAGGTAAGGGTGAGTGCATGTTTGTGGGTGTGCTAAAAAATCTTCTACTATAGCAGTCTCAAGCAGTGTCCTAGAAATGTACCAGCAGCTGATTTATTGTGTAAGAAAAATCTTAAGTCTGCCTTCTTTAAAGAGAAACATCTGTTCATTTTTATTCCTTTTATTCTGAATATATATTGCAAAGTTTATAAGATGCAATGAACCCAGTTGGTCCCAATTAAATAAAATAATTTTTGAACTATTAAGTACCAAAACATTTTAATACTATTTGCTACAATATCTTGCTGTATTACAGTTCATTAAACATTACTAAACAAAAGATGTTGAAATCCATTTCAATTTAGAGATAGAAGTGTGTGTGTTTGAAGATCTCTTGGAAAATGTTTAGCATTAACAAAAAATAAGAAAATATTCTTAGTAATCTTACTTTTATTAGAGACTTTGTGCTTTGTTTAATCTTGTTCAATACTTTGTTAGATTTTATTTTGTTTTCTCTAGAAAACAACTCAGTTCTAGAAATTTTCAGATCTTTAACCTTGAATGGTTGCAGATACATAATTAAGCAACAATCTAGATTATGAACTATTTGCCTTCATTTTGCTGTTAAATACAGAAATACAGTCGACCCAGAAAAAATGTTTTATGCACAGGGGAAATCTTTAAAACATTTGCATTTACTGGCAGCCTTGTGAGTTTCTGACAGTGAACACGATGATAGATAGTGAAGTGTGGTGTACCATATCAGCAGTCACAGCTGTACCAGACACCAAATCTTGGTATGGAGCTGCATCGTCTCATTGTCTGCAGTATTTCACACAGCTGACATGCTTCAGATAGAGTCACCTTTACGCTGACTTTGGACATATGTGTATTATTTGAAGCTCTGTCCTGAAATACTACTCGTTTTATTATAGTTGACATACTTCAAACAAGCTCATACTACAGCCATCTGAAAGAGTTGTTGAGGCCAGTTCTGACTCCAGAGGTCAAAGACCAAATTTATTCAAATCAGTAAAGGGAAGCATCTTGCTGATTTACTTGGAGAGGTTAAAGGAGAGTAGCATTTTTACAGCGGCTCTGCCATAGGTCATGCCTTGTGTCAGGCCCAGTATTAGTTAGGATATAGAAAGATGATACTTAAGGAACCAATGCCTTTCCTATGTCTCTCCAAGAGATCCTTGAGCCAAGGTTCATGTGCCTTCTCAGAAGAAATGTGCAGACCAAAAACCAGTGGGAAATTATTTAAAGATCTAGTTGAATAGTAGCATGTTAGAGCCCATCACACATGTGGCATGTCATTTCTATGTAGGAACTTAAGCAAGCAGATCTGTCTTAGGTGAATTGCATGAGATCAAAGCACCCATTTAATAAACTTATTATTTGAGTTGTGTTAAAAGTTGTGAATTCATTCCTGAAAATTTCCACAGCCTAGAAATTTAGACAACATATTTTCTTTTGTTTACAAGTAAGAGAATGATTCAGGATAAAATTCAAAAGGCTAATGGCAGTGGTGGCTTCTAGATAGAAACAAATTAAATATACATCAGGTAGGAAATTTTAATTTTATTTTTAGTATTAAGATATTTATGTATTTAATTATGTCAATGAGTTTGTGTCCGTGTGTGTGTGTGTGTGTGTGTGTGTGTGTGTCTGTGTGTGTCTGTGTGAGAGAGTGTGAGTGAGGTTATATATGTACACTATACATGAAGTATCTGTGGAGGTTAAAAGAGTGTCCAGCGAGTTAAAGACATCTGTTTGCCATCATTTGGGTGCTGGGAACTGAATCTCAGTCCTCTGCAATAGTAATAAGAACTCATAACCATTCAGACATCTCTCTAGCCTCTGTGGAGTCTTATTTTAAAAGACTATATTTTCAACTTGTGCTTGTTCTAATTTGTCAATTAGAAGTTAAGGTAGTCTGAATACCCAAGCATGATAATTTGGGGTTAATCACCAACAATTACATTGTAGAAAAATAGAACCTATTCAAGCAAGTCGTCCTCAGACTTCCACATGATCCCTGGGATACAATGCCAATACCTAGAACACACACACACACACACACACACACACACACACACACACACACACACACAAACACACACACACACATATCTCATTAAATGTTTTTAAATGGTACCACACATATTAAGGTAAAAGCTGAAATTACTGGTTTCTGTGTAGCGAAGTGTGCACATTAAGACTAAAAATCTGTTAGCTTCTTGCTAAATGCCTCCAAGCTTCTTGCACACCCTAATATCAACATCATAGGAGTGACTCTATTCAAAAAAGACCTTGTGAAAGCTGCAGGAATTGCAGTGCTGGCCAGGTAGCTTGGTCCATTCACAAACTTAAGTTTTCTTCTCTACCTGCCTTGAAGTCTGATTCTTACAAAAGGGGAAGCTGGATAAGGAGACACTGATTTTTCTGAAAGGGAAAAAGTCACTTCTTTTAAATCAATAGCTCCAAGGATGTGAGGAAAGAGAAAAAAAATAGCCCAGAAAGTTTGATAGAACATATATAAGACCAGAATCAAGCTTGATATTTTTGTTATTGCTTAACTGAGGATTCTGTTAGCCAAGAAACAGAAGTTATCTTAGTCCTATCTCCTTTCTGAAAGTTACAAAAATCTTCTGCTTCCTTTGACAGTCTGTTCTGTTGTTATTTATTTATTTATTTATTTATTTATTTATTTATTTATTTATTTATTTAGAACAGGGAATACAATGTTTTACTTTACATGGCTTTCAATGTGCTGTAACTCACTAACTCACTGTGTAGACCAGGCTGGACTAAAACTCACAGAAATCAACTGGCCTCTGCCTCCAGAGTGCTGGGTTAAAGTTGAGTATACCATGCCCAGCTTTTGCCGTGTTTGTATTGTCTAAATATTTGTTTAATTCTCATGGACCTAGGGTGTAGGTATCTCAACTGTGGTGTGCTATTTTTCTGTAAATGTATGAGTACAGCACAAGAATGTTTTTAAATATAAGTTCTAAACTTCATAGATATACATGTCCATTTATTCGGTATTAAGTATTACTGGGGTTTAGCTGCACCATCACAGCTCAGTGGTAATAATCTGAATTAATCTAGATAAGTATAATCTGCTATCATGCTTGAGAAGAGGAATACTGCATATGATTAATTTAATGCTGTGATATTGAAGATTGGTGTCATGATTTAATGAGTTTTGTAACGTTAAACTGAAACCTCTGAAGAATGTTAATTCTGCTTGGCTTCTTGGTTTAGGTGTCCGGTATTGTTTTGTTAATTTGTTTCCTTTAGTCTCTTTTAGTCTCACAAACCGTGAAACATGTTCTGCTCAGATTTCCTTTGAAACTTTTAGAGTTTTAACTTTTATCTTTAGGTCTACATTATGTTCAAATGTCTGCCACACAGGCATATGACACGTGGTTTAGATCAAGACCCACTATGGATCCACAGCAGTAGATCAGTGCTCTGTGCACATGTATGTTCACTCTAACAGTTTTATATATTGGGTGGTCCTATTACCTATCCTCAAAAGAAATTAACTGTCTATGTTAATGATAAGTATTGGATACCTGGTTTGGGTATCCTCCACTGATACTACAAGCCAAATTAAACAAAATTAATAAATTCAGATTTAATAAACAGAGCAAAGCAACTCCTGGGTAACACTCAGGAAGGCAGGAAAGAGATCACTTGGCAGGTCCAGAGACCAGCTCTTGAATGCCCTGTAGGCATGGTCTTGAGCAGCTCTGGGGAAGGGTCTGGCCCTTGGCTAGCTTTCTAAGGGGTGGAGTCTGGAATGGGAGTAGTGGGACCAGAACAGAGATCAGCAACAGTTAGTTCTGTTGTTTTAATCTATTTCATTGTTTATTTATATTCGTTTATATAAATCTCCCACTTTATTGATTACTGTAATCTGTTAAAAGAGTTATGGTGTAGTTTGTGAAATTTGTTTAAAATTCTCTTTTAGGTCTTTCAAGAACAATGTTAAAGAAAACTTCTATTTCTTTCTGTCTCTTAGTTGCTTCTGATAACTGTTTTTAGTTTTCATTATTTATCACTTTGGCAAGAAGATACAGTAGTGGATAGGAGCTAGAGGCAGTTACAGGTATATTCTCATGGTTCAGTATCTTCCTCTGTCTTTCTGTGTGATTCTCTATCTGTTAGTGATAGTTGTTCTAGTAGTGACTTAAAAAAATCTTTCTATGTAGTATGTGTTTATGCTTGCTTGTGTCCATGGGCACTACATGTGCAAATATACCCTCGAGGTGAGAAAGTGTTTGACTCCCTGGAAACTGGAGTTACAGGCATCTGAAAGAGTAGAAAGCAAACAAATAAAGGAGTAGGAGGTGCCCTTATCTTGGTAGACAGTCTCTATCCCTGTCCTTTAATGAATGCACACTGTAAATCTTGAGATTCAAGGGAGAAAAAAAAAACAGTTGCACGATTTTGAGTCAACTTTGAAGCAAACTTTAAATATTGGCCAAGCAGAAAGAGATATAGCGAGGTACACCTGTGAGTTCCCAGGAGATGGCCACTGGTCACCTTTTGCAAAGGCTTAAAAAAGGAAAAAACCCATAAATCATTGCATTTCCCATCAGGTCTAACTAGGGGCCAACATACCTCTCCTACATGTGATCAAGCATATCAGGTGCAAATACATCAAACAAACTTGTTTAGGGAAGTAAAACCATGTGAGCTGTCATTTCCTAAGAACTACAACTCCCAGCATTCCAGGAAGTCACCTTGTACTCTGGCAGGTGAACAGTTGGGTCTTGCAGATGAACTTTGGCTCTTTCAGCATAAATGCTATTTGTCATTTTTGTAGGGACCATAAAGGATAATAATTCTTTAGGACTCACTTAGAAACTGCTTTAGCCCAAGAGATGGAGTCCTCAAGTGTGCCTAGAAACTGAAATCAGAATACATGACATTTTCATTTTGAATGTACTTGCTTTACTGTAGATTAGATTTCCTGTATAGAGTCATATCAATCAACCCCAAGTCTCTAAAACCTGGTACCACCTAATTTACCTCCTCCAAGGAGGAAAGCACAAAGAGAAGAGTAACTAGAAAGTTTTATTGCAGGCTCTTAAATGCTGATTTCCAGAACCTTGGGAAAGCACTTGAAGTTCTAAATATGATTTTACTTTGCAGTCTAGAAAAAATAAAATGGCTTCTCAGACAGACACTCCACACTGAATCCTTCCTTCTAAGCAGGGCTCAGCAGGACAGTTATCTGATGGGAAGAAGCATGTACCTAGACAATATGAAGATTGTCTGAGGCTACCTTGCAAAATGAGAACTGATAGAATGATTAGGCAGACTGCTAATGTTTAACTAAGCATGCCCTTTGTCCCCATCACCCTTTCCTTTTGTGAACTTAAGGGCCATGTTAGTAATGCAAGATAGGCTGAAGTGCATAGTTTCTATACTTCTAAATAAAGATTTTGTTTAAAATCGTTGCTGACCTTTTGGACATTACTGTTATTTGCTGAATTTGCTGAAGTGGGCAAGGTCTGCTGATATGTTGTAATCTCTCAAAATTTGCAGGCCTGGCATAGTACTCTGATAATAATTTTATTTACAGCCTGTAAGTACATTAATTGTGCTCACAGTGTAAATCTCCAGATTTTATATTTAACATGTCAATTTTCTTTTAAGGAAATCAACAAAACCAAATAATCTGATATATTACCCCAAAGTTTATTTTATAGTATTTTTATTGTTCATTTAAACTCATACTTCTTTTCTGTATTATTTTACTTCTGTCTGAAGAAGTATGCTATCTTTTCTAAATTAGTATGATTCGGTAAATTTCTTTATCATAGTAGCTGATATTTGAATTGAGTTCAGAAGGTAACTCTGGAGCGGTTCTGTGATCTTTTGTCTCGGAGAGAAGTACTGAAGTGATGGATAACAGCAAACAAATGGGAAACATTCTCTAGAAACAGAGAGGAACACATGCACAGCTAGGCATTATGCTAGAAGAGAGTCCAAATAGGAGGTTTCCTCCAGAGCCCTCCTGTCAGAGTTCTGGTAGCCCCACAAGAGATGGGCCAGAAAGAGTGCTGGAGTCAGAGGATAAAGGACACCAGAAGAACAGGGTCCACTGAATAAACTAAATGGGCTCACATGAGTTCACCAAGACTGAAGTGGCAAGCACCTGGCATGCATGGCTAGTATTATTCCTGTACTAATGGTCTAAAGCTTTGCCCAAGAGGTTCCTAGACTCACTGCTCACACCTTCCATTTTTTCTCCTCAGAATCCTACATCTAATTTTATGGATGAATTATCATTTCTCTGTCTATCTCTCTTTCTATTAACCTCATAGTCTGTGTTAAAATCATGTCCTAGTAAATCCCATCTCTGCTTCATAATGGCTTACATTGGAATTCTATTGCTTGAAGAAATATCATTACCTTGGTGACTCTTTTAAAGCAAAAAGTTAATTGTGTGTGTGTGGGGGGGGCTTACATTTTCAGAGGTTTATATCATTATCATCATAGTGCAACACGATGGTGTGCAGGCAGGCATGGTGCTAGAGAAGTAGCTGAGTGTTGTACATCTTGACTTGCATGCAACAGAAGGTGAGCTAACTCACTGGGCATGGCTTGAAAATATATGAGACCTCAAATCCCACAGTGACACACTTTCGTTAACAAGAGTACGCTTACTTCAAACTCCTAATTATCCCACTCCTTTTAGGGACCATTTTCTTTCAAACCACCATATTTTTTATGAAGAACTTTTCAAGTTGCTTCAGGCATGAGTGCAGGATACTTATGGGGACTTTAGGGTCTTTTGTTTGAGTCCTTATCTTACTAATAAAACCTTTAAGAAGGGATGGAGAAGAAAACCTGAGGACAATTTAATCAGACTTTAAGGAAAATCCCAGAATGGTCAAGTCCTACATCTTTAGAGCTGCTCAGAAATGAGGAAGAAAGCCATAGGTTTTCATGTAGGCATAGGGATTGGCAAGCAGGCAAACTATATGGCACACAAATAAGCAGATGGCAAAAATGGGGTTAAGTGTAGGATTTATAGAAAGAGTGAGAAGGCCCAAAGTGTTAAGGAAAACTTGTTTAGAAAAGAGATGAAAAGGAAGACCTTTCCCTTTTGGGATAATTCAGAATAGCTGGCAGATTTACAATTTTTCAAGGCTGGAGCTCTGTAAGAGTGGGGGTTTCTGGGACAGAGCAAAGTACATCACCACCTCATGTAAGGGATAAGTATTTCTCCTATCTCTTAAGTATTGCTTAAGATGATATGTATATTTAAATGTGAAATAGGTAGATATCTTCATTTCTAAAGTCCAAGGGTTCATTTTCTCTGTTACACACACACACACACACACACACACACACACACACACACACACACAATATATATTCCAATCAGATAGAGATAAACAAGTCTTAATGTTTACTCACTCATTAAAAGAAGAATCTTCAGAGTTTGTAGCATAATATTTGCCACTCCTGAGTGGTGGTCCCTTAATTAGGTGACTAATCCGCCCAACTGAATGTTAGACATCCACCCAGGCCAGGTAGCCCAATACCTAGACTAGAAGGAAATAGCCTTTCCTATGTGAGCCTATAATGATACTGAGACAGAATGGTGTCTGTTCCCTGTCCCACTGTAGCTGATAATGCAAGTGAGATGTTTTCTTCTGGGAATATATTAGTTTAGATACCAAGATGAAATGTCAATGGTCTGAAATATAGGATAGCTACAGGATTACATTCACAGTGACTGACTCTGCCAGATAACAGAATTGAGACTACTGTAGACACTAGGAGAATCGAAGTATTTACAACTGTTACTCTGGCAAAACACCAGTGAGAGAGAAGCAGAGGCAGTGATGAGGTAACCTGACTTTTAAGGATGCAACCAAAGAGGACTTGATTACTATCTCTCCCCATCCCACCAAAGTACATTTTTATGGAAGTTTGGAAGTATTCTTATATTCTTCAAAATCTCACAATATAATTAAGACACCAGCACACTGGAAATAAGTGTTCTTGTTCTCCCTTCACCACCCTCAACTAACTTTCTGAAACAAAGTAGATATTTGCAATATGATTTTAAAGTCACAATTGCAGAAAAAAGTTTATCTCAAGATTTTGGAGCAGGTATTTTGTTCTTTGTGTAGGAGAGAGTAAATTTCATTCAACAAATTATTCAGCAAATATTTTTCATTAACAGTCAAACAATGCTTGCCTTGAGATGATACCTGGAGGAAAGTTATATAATATTATGCCAAACTGTGCTATAAAACTTAAATAATAATAGTAGAAACACACTGTTAGATATGTTAAGTGTTTTGTTTGCTTGTTTTTATTGATGTTTTTGTATTTGTTATTATTTAAAAGCAAGTTTTTTTTTAGTTCAAATATACTTTGAACATATTCTTCTACTTCCCCAAGTCCTTATAGACCCTTTCCTCCTCCCTAACCATTTACCTTAATTTTTTTTCAAAAAAGCAAGCAAAACATCAATACAACAAGGAAACACACAAAACCTAGAAAATGGCACACATTACCCAAAAAGAAACAAAATGGAATAAAACAACCAAACTAACCCAAATAAAACTATGCAAATCTGTGGACTTGCTCTGGCGTGGATGATATACCTGGATTTATTTCTTTGGAAACATTGGTTCCCCTTTTCCCAGAAGATGTAAATGACAGTCCTGTTGTAAAATTTTACCTAGTGGCTATGAATTCATTCATTCATTAACTTTTTAATATAACAAAATAAAATACAATCAGATAAAACAAAAACTATTGCTTTGGAGTCAGACAAAGCAAACCAACAGAAGGAAAAGAGACCAAGAATGGGCACACGAATGAGAGACCTACACCATGACACCCTCAGTAACTCCACAAAATCATTAACGTGAAAGTCACAGAATAAGCACCAAGGACCTAATGCTGAAATTTGCACGTCCCGTACATGTTGCTGCTGCTGTCTCTGTGAGCTCATATGGGTATGCCCATGTTGATTTAGAGGACCTTGGTTTCTTGGTGTCTTCCATCCCCACTGGCTCTTACATCCTTTTCTGCCTCTTTTTTCTCAGGGTTCCCTGAGATCTGGGAAGGATTTGATGGAGACATTGCATTTAGAGAAGTGTGTTCCAAATTCTTCCTATCTACATAGCATTGGCCTATAGTTTTTCGTTATTTGTTCCATTCTGATGCAGGATTAAGCTTCTCTGATGATGGTTAAACAAGGCAATGACTTATAAGTTCAGCAGAGTATCATTATGATTCATTTAATCACTACATTTCTCTCTCTCTCTCTCTCTCTCTCTCTCTCTGTGTGTATCTCACACAGAGAAATTTTTGATATTAAATATATTTGTATTTGTAAATATTTTTAACAAACATATTAATAATGAATAACAGAAATGAGATTTAACTTTTCAGAAAGAAAGCTTAATTCGAGACTCATATATGACTCAGTCTGTCAAAATAGAAGGCATTTTAGAATGCCCAAATGCATACACCATACATTACAGGACTTCTTGTGGTGGAATTTCAAAATTTCATATGTTTAATGTTTGGCCTGAAGGTCAGTATATGAACTAAGCTTGTGCCTATTGGCTGAAGAAACCAGAAAGAGTCCTCAGGTGTTATGAACCTTGAATTATACATGGTTGTGAGCTGCTGTGTGGGTGCTAGAACCTTGGACCTCTGCAGGAGCAGGAGGTGCACTTAACCACTGAAACATCTCTCTAGCTCTTGGAATGGATTTCTCAAATAGACTACTCAATTTATCAGTATTTCCAGCATTTTTTCCTAGGGTTAGCATCACATTACTTATACCACTGTTACTTATTTTGCCACTGGATAAACAAATTGGCAAAATGATATAAGGTATTGTTATTTAAGAATGGACTTTTATAGGATTAGTGTGGTTATGCCTATGAATGCCTCCTTTTGTACTATTTGTACAAATAGGTCACAGTAAAGAAAAGAATCCATGAATTTAAGATATAGCAAGAAGTTGGGGGTGTACATAGGAGTAGTTAGAGGGATGAAAGGAAATGAAAGAAAATGTTGTAGCTATAGTTCAATTAAAAACAAATACTAAAACAAAGTCACCAGGAATCCATCTCTTCTTGAAGGAACATGTTTAGCAATATTCTTGCATTTACTTTTCTTTAAAATGTTAGTTAGAGCAAATCAAAAAAATGCCAATATTGCACTAATAGTGTCTTCTTGTAGAAGACTCCTGTAATTGGAGTGACAAGAATCAGCCTCCCAGATAATTTATTATAAACCTAGTCTTTTAAAACTTGTTTACTATATAAACATAATCTATTGCCAGTCTTTGTTCAAACCAAGCTTTAAAGTCTTTAGCCCTATGCTGCAGATCCATCAAAAATATACTCCCTATGAAGCACTTTATGATCACAACAGTCTTGATTCCTAACGACTGTTTTATTTCCAAACTATAAATATTGTTTTTTTACTCTTTGGTGTGGAAAGTCAGCTACTTCCATATTACATGCCTACTGGTGTAGGAAATTGCCGAATCAGATAGGAAAACATCTGGCCACTAATAAATCAGCATTTGTCCAGGATTTCAAAGTGTAAAACTAGGCAGACAGGGACATATCCTAAGAGCTCTGCTTTCTCCTGCTTCCCTGTAGAGAGATTGGAGATAATATGGCTGCTACCACCATCTGTCCAAATACTACAGTGTGTTGTCTTGAATTAACATAGAAAAATGAGTGGAGGATGCAATTATGGTTTGGTTATTACATTATTTTTTACCAGAACCTCAGCAATATAAAATAATCCACAAATGTTCAAACCTAGTAAGCTCTTGACCAAAAAGAAAAATTAACAATTAAAAATCAGCCAATTCAAAACAAAATACTGAAAGTCTGTTCAATATGTAAAACTATGTGGTTCAAGAATTTTACAGCTTTGTTTCTAAAATTTTAAATAAGAATACACATCATGTTACTGATAGTGAAATGCACACTTCTATATTATTACTTAACATTTTATGCCATCACTTATTTGAAATAAATCATTAAATCCTCAGACACTACATTGTAATTTCCTTTGTTCAAGTCTGTGCCCTCTCAAGAAATCTTAGAACAAGCTCCCTACAGCAAAGAATTATAGCCTGGTTGCTGATGACCTCCTGGCCAATGAAGAAGTCGGTGAACAAAGACATCTCAATCAGTTAGTATAGCTGTTTTAGGACATGCATCTTTACTACAAGTTTTTTTCACCTTGAGGTCTGGATAATAACTCAGTTCACTTCTTACTTGATAATACTTGTACCTACTGTGACTTCAATCTGATTATAAATTTAAATCAATCAAATATGTAGTAGCTATTGAGAAAGAACAATAAGAGATTTTCTTATCAGTCCCAAGAGAATGAGAAAATATTTTATTGTTTTTAAAATTTTGCTAATATTTTTACTAAAATTGTAACTTTCTATTGGAAGTTACTCTGTCATGTAAACCAACTTTCCTTGAGAAGTTCCCACAAAAGTTTATTTCCATTTACCTCTAACACCCTGTGATTTTCCTAGCAACTTACAATACATAAAATGCATGGATACTAAGATAGGGCTTGTTCTGTTAAATATGAAAATATCTTTAAATATAAGATTCTGATTAGTTTTTAATGATTTGATTATTTATAGTGTTCATAGAAAGTGCTTACTGGTAGTTTAGTGCTTAAAGTAGTAATCACTTGGTATTTGAGAATATAATCAACATTTAATACATGATATAACTATTTAATAAAGGAAACATAAAACATATACATGTATATTGGCATACATGTTTGTCAATTTTTTTTATCTGTATTAGCAAGAGGAAGAGAGTGATCTTAAATTGGCTATGAAGAAAAATCTCACTACATTATACTTATTAGCTCATTTAGTTTTGATTGTTTGAATTCCATGGAGTCTTGCCATTGTTATACCTGAGAAAATTTTCAATTTACAGTTACACTTAAGGTGTATATTTCTTTGTTAAATAAAACATAATGGTGATAAATGACAGATGGTAAATGCACAAGGGACTGACACAGTATTCCACTCACATTGGATGCATTGGAATGAGGAGACCCACAGTGATCTGGGTCTCTGGCTCATCAATCATGCATGATGCTATAAGTCTTGAGAAGTTACAGTCCATGTCACCACTCTATGAAATGTTCACCTGAGTGCCACATGGTTCCTGTGATGGAGATGTCTGTGTATTCAAGGCAACTGCTCTCCAGGATCCATCATATTGCTGCACTGTCAGTTTTATATATAGAATTCTATAAGAGCACATGCTTCTAAGAACACATTTTTCCCTATTAGATGTTTTCCTTCTTACACAGAAAAATCGTTTGTAACCATCTCTCATTCTGGAAATAACTTTAAAATTAGCCATAGGCTTATTCATTCTTTCTTAAAAGTGGTTGTTAATATCCCTATGGATTTTCAATGCTATATTTTAGTATTTTAAGAGCCATTTACAGATATAAATCCTGGAAGATAGAAATATTATGCGGTATTCTCAATGTTCTTCTAAAATATGATAACAAAGTAGAAATATGCATTTTGCTTTAAGATTTAGAAAGTATTCCAATTTTGTAACTTCTCACTGGACTGAAACAAAAAAATGCAAATTTCTGAGCAATTATAATTCAACAGTTTGTAATAAATTAACTGAATATTTTTGTTGTAAATTATGCTTTCTAGTTTCAATATGTTAATAGCCCTTTGTTTTGTTTTATTTAGTTTTTTCCAGACATGGTCTCTCTGTGTAGCTCTGGCTGTCCTGGAACTCGCTCTGTAGACCAGAGTGGTCTTGAACTCACAGAGATTCATCTGCCTCTGCCTCATGTGCTGGGATTAAATGTATGCAGCATGACCACCTAGTGCATGTTAACAACTTCTTTACTTCCTACAGAACAATGAATATAGAATCCAATAATCATTTCTAAAGAATATTTGGAAATCATTAATACTAACATAGAACAGAGTAAGTTACCTGCTAACAAAATAATTTAAGATAGGACAATTATTGAGAATATTTTTTTAACATAGTTCCTATTCCAGTGACTTTTCAGTTTGAATCGAAAGAGGCAATGATTTTCAGGTTATGGACAACAGTGAGAAAATGGGAAATACAAGATCAGCTAGTGATAGGAATTTAATTAGTAGTCTTACTATTCATTTTATTTTGCCACAGTAAAACCATTCTAGACTGAACACTTATTCAAAACAGGAGGCTTGCCAATCTTTTAAGACATTTATTGAGAATATAGGGTGAGTTGGATGTAAGATTTTTCAAGAAATTACTTACAAATAACCAGGTGAGACGGAAATTCATTTTTCTGTGTTTGTCTTAAACTTATATTCTAAGAATTCAATAATTATTAAAAAGGTCCACCTGCCAATGACCATCAGAACTTTCTCAGCTCATTCTCCCTTATATTGTTCTGTGATTTGTCCCTATCTTCACCTGTATTTTGGCAGTTACTGTTAATGGACAAAGCATTTGATCAGTTGCTTTGTTGATCTTCCATCCCTGGTTTTCAATTCCATTGTTCTGGATGTATTTATAACTTCTGGCAATGAGAATGACAACCAGGCTCAATCCTGCGAACATTGCTCTTCCAACTTCCAAAGTAAAATGTCGATATCATTTGATATTCTTCCCTTGACCTTAAAGGGCCTATAGAAGAGGTACCTGTATCTATGTGGCAGCATATTCAACTTTAACACTGAGCACATTCCACATTACCTTATTTTTATCATGTGCATTTTCCTGTACAGTTAGACTGTCTAGCAGGACTAAACCCTCTATCCACTGAAAGTCAACAGCATTTCTTCCAGTTGTGATAACAAAGTAACTTCACCAGGGTAAACAAATCATTCCTATGAAGGCCTAGAAAATGTGAGAATAGAAAGGCACACTGATTTTCTAAATATGATCTTGCTGACAAATCATGGTGTTTGTGAAGTTCTATATATGCTGTAAGAAACAAGAAGGGTAAGGAATGTCCTTATTGAAATTTCAATATAGTATGAGGGATTAAGTTAAGTAACGTGACCATAGAACAAAGAAAGGGACACAATAAATATTTCACAATATGTTTCCAAATTTGGGGAGTGTGGATGATGAAAATTCTCATTAGAAAAACCTGTGATTTGAGTGGAGAATGTGGCAGATATTCAAGAAGGGCTAGAGTCCGCCAGGCATGGAAGAGAGGTAGATTAAATGCAAGTAAGAAAAAGGAACAGAGAAAATTCCTCCCAGGAAAGCTTATAGGTAGTTTGAACTCTGATTATATCAGGTCTCATGAGGTCTTTGGATAGGGTCTCTCTTTGGATGACACATGATATGAGAATAGCCCAGTCAGTGTGAACATTTCATGTATGAGGCTTTGGGTTTAATTCCCAGAACTCCAAAAAAGAAATTAAGAACTTAAAATGTTTTAAAAAAGAAAATGCCATGTAGGGATAATGACACCATCACATGCACATGGCTTTGCTCACAAGAGTGTCTAACACTCTTAATAAGGACTGTGCAGTGAGAATTAAAGGACCTGTGACTGTTAGAATGAGGAGCCTGTGACTACTTGTTAAGACAAGGAGTCTGTGACTATTAGAGCAAGGAACCTGTGGCTAGTCCAGCAAATGACCCAAGGTACTTCTGATGGATAAAGTATGACCTGTAATTTGTCATGGATTTCACTCTGGCACAAATCTTACTTTTTACTATCTACACATTTATAATTTCTTATTCTGCATATGAAAATGGCCTAAGCAATGGTCTTAGTAGAAGAGTTAATTATTTCAAGACTAAGCAAAAATGTTTAAGTATTTTTATTTTGAAGTCTGGGAAAGAATTTCACACCTACCTTTTAATGATGTGGAATCTAACAACACAATACAAATAGGAAGGGCATAGGAAGTAACCAGTGGTCATCTCTGCTTAGGAGAGAAACTTTGTTATTAAAACTTGAAAATTTACATTTCCTTTTCAGCCTGTAATAAAAACACTATTTCTTCCCCAGAAAAATAATCATAAAATTTGATAAAAAAAACTTCAAAGTATTTTTGAGTTTTCTAGCTTTTCCACAGTTTTCCCGGGCACCCATAAAGTCCAAAGCAAAATATTACAAGACCAAGCGCATCACTTCAGTGACCCAGGAAGCACAAGAAGTACAAAAGCTTTTATAGATGTACACACCTTTACAAAAATGTGGAATTATTTTCACTCCTACATAGTCAAAAAATTAGTGATCTTTTCTACTAGAGTTATACAGGCTAAATTTCACTTTATTTGATGGATAATCATTCTATATGTGTTTAAAAGAGAAAGGTAGAAATTAGAAACATTTTTCAAGAGAAATTAGAAAGACTCCAAGGCTTTTCATAAGCTTCTAACAGTCAGAATAGTGATTTAGCCCAGAGAATTTCACATTTTAATGCTTTGTGATAAAATATTGATCTACACTATAGTTAAGGCCAGTCATTGTAAAATTCTGTATTTTCTAGTAACCCACTTAAATCTAATAAATTAAGACAACATTTTCTAAAATGTAGACTCGGTCCAATTTTTCCCAGAGTAACAAACATGTTTTTTAGGAAGTGAGTCCCAGCTAGAAGTGGTACAATTGCTAAATGGCTGAATTTGCAAAAGTGGGCGAAAATTAAATCGTTACGCTCAGCTCTTATTAAATATTAATGAATTCTCCATGACTTTGAATCAGAGGTTTTTTTTTTTTTTTAAACATGGGAGCTTTTGACCGGGTTGTCTGAGTGATGAATCATCTGCCCTGTGGTGGTCTCCCTAAACTCCACGGTACTCACAGGCACAATAACAGAATGGAACGGTAGATGACAGGCTTGTGCTTGATTTTTACCTAAAAAATTAAAAAAGCAGCTATCAATATTGAGAGCATAATGTTTCAGCCTAGAGGAGTAGAAGGTTTCTCTAAGGAAAAGAACTTGTCATAAGAAACTAAACAAAATAAAACAAAAAACAACAACAAAATCACCCTGCAGCCCAGACTCCAGTCATCTGAAGGCACTCATTTGGGTGGCTTTGGATCCGGTTGCACACATGCCAGGGCTCAAGCTCAGAAAAGCATCTGGTGAGCAGAAGCGGCTTAGTGTAGTGCCCTCCACCCCTCTTCTTGTTTGTTTTTGTAACAAACTTTAGACACCAGAGGCAAACGGGTAAAACGTCTTTCTCCTTTCCCATCTGGTTATCTAACCAGAGGAAAAAAGCCGGACCAAAAGCATCAGTTTGTAACATTCCGAATGCTGCTGCGGAGCCCACTCTCCTATCCTCCTGCCTTGACAATGCATCTGGGCCCACAGTTTTCACCAGTAGACAATGATGTAGTGATGTGGTGTAAGTAATAAAACACGCTGCTTTCTCAATACCCAATTGATTAACACTATACTTGTAAGACATTAGTTTTGTGCTTTATTTCATAAGGCTGTATTCTAACAAATAAAAGACAGAGTACACTTGGAAAAAAAAAAAAAACACAGTGTTTGATGCACAAAATTTCCACCTTCCTAATAAGGAAATGGAGTTGGGTTCAGAGATTAAAATACATTTCTTTTTTTCTAGAAATAACCAAAGAATAGGTGGATAGGACACTTCACCCCCACTCCAGGTTAGAGTAAAAAAAGACAGAGGATAGATGGACAGGTAGGAAGGACAGATGAAAGAAAGGAATCATAGAAATGGAGGGCAGGAAGATGACTTGAGAAGAGGAGGAACAGCTAGACCCTAGTACTTGTGTCAGTAACATACCTATAAAAATCAAATGGGTTTTCAGACCCACTGATGGTACCATTGTAATGCTATTCATTCCCAATTACAATACCATTGTAACTCCATTTATGAACAAGGACAGCACCATTGTAACACTATTCACACCCAAGGACAGCACCATTGTGAGTCCGTACACAACCAGTGACAGCACTACTGGAACTCCAAATAAAACACCTTTATTGTCTGATAGCCTCATGAAAAGGAAAGTGGGGCTGAAGGGAAGGAAGAAGGAGGAACCAAGGAAAGAAATGGAAGAATTGAGCAACATCCAAATTAGCACATGACATTAAAATTCACATTGTTTTGCAGACAAATACTTGTCCATTTCTGACAGAAACAGATACCCTAAGTTGACAGCAGCAGTAGGAGAGGCAGTGGGTCTTTTCCAGGCCTGCAAATAATGGACAATAGGGAGACGATGTGGATGACTATGGGATGGAGAGTGTATGCTGCTATTTTATCAATGAGACACATCTACAATTTCAGGAGGGTATGTGAACCCATAAGCTGAGAACAGTGTGGTTTCCCATATCTACAGAGCAACTGAGAACCTGTGATTTTAACCCTAAAGATTAGTAAAATAAAGCAATGTTTTATTATCTTCTAGCCCTCTCATTATCTACAAGATAAAGATTATGGTTGTTTGTCTCAAATAAGTATCCAAATAATCTACCCATTACATTTTGTTGTTGTGTCATGCTCAGTTCAGACTCCTAAGTCCACCACCCTGTTTTCTTCCCATGTGCCACTGACAAGTTGCCAGTTTGTAGCAGTGTTATTGATAGTGACTGCTTTCCCCATCAACTACAGTGAATGCCAGATACATTTAGAATCTAGACTTACATTATGTTATAGCATTGTCACTATTTTTATTTTAGAGACATAGGCACTGAATTGTAAAGAAATTTGAAGCTTTCTGTACCTCATCCCCCCTTTGGGTGTCATTTATTTATACAATACATAGAATGCTCAGGGATAACTAATTGTGTGGCTCTCTCTTTTGTTGTAAACAGGTCATCACAAGCCTCGGTCCCTTGGAACTGGTTCTTAACACCCCTAGCCATCACAGGGTTCATCATGGTAAGGCCTTTTCCCTCATCGTTTCTTTAAAAATTGCAGTGTCACTTCTGTGCTACTTTAGTAAAATTATACCTTGCACAATTAGCAAACAGTGTATAAATAAGAATTCTTTCCCCTTTCTTATTCAGAGAAGCCTTGGCTTCAAAGCATGGGCCAGTGGAAGTGACCTTTCTCAACTGCTTCCCATCTTAGCTAGTTAGAGCTGGGAAGTGAGCCAAACTGCTAGATAGGAATGTTCACATCTTGAAAGAGTCCTCTGTAGGATACTTTGACACAGTGCTGGGGATCTGCCCTGTCTACAATGAAATTATTAGTCTTGAAAGATACAGGGATTTGAAAGATGCTTTTGTTTTTTAAATATGTGTACCCCAGGAAATAAAACAGGAAAAGCCAACCATAAAACCAAGCAGCAGTAACAACAACAAAAACAAAACAAGCTTTTTCTAAAAACTTAAAAAAATACATATTGGATTTGAAGAAAACCAAATAACAAATGTTTTCTTCTGCCTAAGTTCATTACCTAATTCAGCACATGCTCAATGGCCCAAAGAGAAGATTCCAAGTGACGAGTGCATAAGGCAGAGAGGCGTCAATTGTAACGAAAAACAAAATGTGTTTTATCTGGGCAACACAGGAACTATTATGAATGTGCATAAATTGAGATATGAAAATAAAAATAAATTTGGAATGTGTATGAGTTGCAGAGTAAATGAATATATAATAGACTCTTGTTGTATGGAGGCCCACCTAGCAGTGAAGTTGTCCAAGCCACTTCCATATACACTGGCAAGAATACATGTAAGGGGCATAATGCCAAGGGCCCTGGACAAAGGGATGAGTGCTGTGCATCAGCTGCCCTAAGCCTCTGCCTTCACAGTCACTTTCAGAACACTACAACTACAGCTGAGCCTTCTCAAGGGGAACTTGCCCCTTTCTCACTGGCTAGGGCCACAGCAGCATGGGAGAGGATAGGTCAAGCTCTTCTAAACTCAGCATTCTCCTCTCCCCTGGGGACAGTTAGTAAGGAGTGTAAGATGCTTGTGTATTCCTTCACATGAACGACAACAACAACAACAAAAAAAAATCAGGAAAGAGGAGTCTACACTGAAAAACAGCTGGTCATTTCTTCTTCTTTACCTTCCTTCCCAATTCCTCAGACCCCGGTCAGACCTAGTCAGCCTCTGTAGTGGCCTGTAGGTGGGACCAAGACTTTGTGGTGAAAGCTCTCCTGGGTATTGAAGGGTGCTTAACAGAGTCCCTGATTGATGCCTGCTTTCTTTGTACTCTCCTCTGATGCTATGAACAATCACATCTTCAGACACTGCCAATAATCCCTTTAGGGGCCACATGCTTACAATTAAGTGGAGAGCTATGTTTAGATCATGTAAACCTTTATCTCTGTTCTCATGCTTGTGTTCACGGAAAGTATGTACTTGAATACAGGTACAGGTTCATAGTTTAGTAGATTAAAACTCTTTTTCCTCAGATTTGGTAATATTTGTATTATTATACCTATTTAAGTTTTAAAATACACACACACACACACACACACACACACACACACACACACACACACGCACACACACATGCCAGTTACTTACATTAAGTTTAAATTGTAATTTGGAAGCTTTGGAGCTAGAAAATTAACATATTACTGAAAGTTACAATTCCAAGAGTAATTTAATTTTTAATTATGCTTTTTTATTATTAAAATAGTGAAATATTGTTCTTATTTTTTCTGAAACCTTAGCAGAGAACAAGACTTAAAATAGCATCACAAACCAAAATAGAAGCCAATACATACATTTCCTTTCCAAAACTCTGTTCTTATTATTATAATTTTGTGGGCATGGGTGCTTTGCCTGCATATATACCTGTATATAGCATGTACACAGTTCCCTCAGAGGACAGAAGAGGGTGTCAAATGATTGGAACTGCACTTGCAGATGGCTTTGAGTCACCATGGGTGCTGTGGATTGAACCCCAGTCTTCTGTAAGAACAGCCATGCTCTTAACAGCTGCACCATTGCTCAAATGCCAAATACATATATTTCCATCTCACCTTCTTTTAACTTTCCTCCAAACAATGTGATTTTCAATTCTTCATTAGTTTTACAAATCCATTTATGTGATATATGTACTCATTTAACTAAAACATTTGAAAATGTACATAAATTAATAAAATCTTTAATAAAGTTAACTAGAAAAATAATTAAGATAAACTCTAAGATTTTTTAAAATTTTGGTATTTAATATAATTTCATTTCTCCCTTCCCTTTCCTCCTTTCAAACTCTCCCATAGACTTCTTCTCATTCCCCTTTAGATTAATGGTCTTTTTCTTCACTAATTATTATTCTTTATATATACATTTGATATATGATAATTGTATATTGAAGTGTCTATGCTTACCTTCTGGGCCAAGAATTACACCAGGCCAGTTGAAAGGGCCACATCACAACTGAGGCTATGACAATTTCATTGAGAGCAATCAGACTTTTTATGCCTTACCCAGAAACAGAATATAATTCCAATTGCCAGGATCAATATGGTTGTAGTTTCCTGGATATAGTGAAGTTTGCAAGTTGTACACTAGATTAATATAGAACATCGATTGTCCTATCAAACTTCCATGCTTCCCTGAGTACTAAGGGATCATACAGAAAAGTACAAAGCATCCTGAATGCTTCATTGCTGGAGGGCGTCAATCACTATCTCAGGAACTGAAAAGCACATTGTGCCTCAGGAGCCATGGACTCTAACCTGAAATGCCTATGACTCAAGCCTCTCAAGGCAGCCAGGCCTGGTCAACTCCACAGTTTTCTACAATATATGATGCATATGTATGAGTATTCTTAAATATGACCTGTCTATCTACATAATGTTCGTTGTATGTATGATTTCAAGGCTGACTGGCACTCAACAGCCAGATGCTGCAATCTTCTCTGGACAAAAACCCCTCTGTCACTACCAATATTCCTCAGTTGCTTCTGGTTATTTGTGTAAGGTTGGGGAGAAGATACATTTAGAGACACTTTATTACTTGAATTTTTTCTTGTATGTTTTAAAAAATAAGGAAAATAAATGTTTCAAAAGCTCCACTTCATGTATTTGAAAAATTACTTTTAATATTTTGTCTTATAGGCAGAAATCGTTACTGTATAGACAAAAACTATGCTGGCACTCTTATTATTTGGGATAGAATTTTTGGTAAGTAAAATGTACAACTATCCAAATAGTGAAATTAGCTGCTGTGGACATTGTAGAAAATCAGTAATCAGACTTTAATGTTTATATTCCAGGGACATTTGAAGCAGAGAAGGAACAGGTTATATATGGTCTAACACATCCCATTGATACGTTTGAGCCATTCAAAGTTCAGGTAATTCATTCAGCCTTGTTTCTTCTGAGTGCATATAATTTCAAAAATATTATGCTTAAGAAAAAAAATTGTGGTAAGTCGAAACACATTATATTTCTGTGAAAAAAAATGTTTCACATAAACAAAAATTTGAAATAACTATTAACTAGTTAAGTGACACTTGAGTCAGATGGGCATGATCCATTGAAACTCATTATAAGGATTTTCAAATGTGTCGAATATCTCAAATGCAGAAACTGGCTCTTTGAAAAACATGTTCTTTTTGAGAACAGACCTGAAATATATTCATGTATTCAGCAACAGTAGTGCAACATGTAATTAAGGCTGATCCCACAGTAAGAAAAATATTTGCTTCAAGCCTTCAAACTCTGGTTAGAAATTCAACATGAGGCTTTTGCCCTTCTTGTGTTAGAAGTGGGTGTCAAGGAGCATTACCCATCAGTGAGGTCCACATTATTACCTCTTCCACTAAAATTTGGTGGAACAGACCAATTTTCTGTTAGACATGTGGTATTGCTTGTTCACTGACCTTAGTGGCTGGCACTAGAGAAATGAAGGATGTCTGCAAAGTTTCCATGTATCAACATTAGAATACCACAAAGGCTCCGGGGGTTAAGGAATCACAAATGAAAAAAAGATAAGAAAGCTCTAAAATATGTGATGGTCAGCAGTGACAGTTTTGTGCACTGGTCTGGTTGCAACATCCTGGAAGTAACAAATACTGTTAGGCCTGCTTTGCAAACCTACTTAAGTTTACATTGATACAAGAAAATTATCTACATCTGTTGAGTCTGTTCTATGTGAAATACCTGCAAACACAAAACAGTTCACTCACCATCAGTAATATCTTATGAAGCAGTGGTATTCTTTTATTTCCTTTTTCCAGCATGGGAAACACACACTAAAGATTTAAATATTTCCAGATTCAATTGTCAGCTGCAAACTTACCCTAGAAAACCAAGATCCAGGCTCACTTAGCTCATTTAAACCTACTTAATTGACTGCGGCTTCACACACCAGTTATGGCTAAATGCCATCATTTATATATTGGTAGTCATTTCTATGTATCAACTGTTGAAAAAAATTGCTGGTGTGTGTGTGTGTGTGTGTGTGTGTGTGTGCGTGTGTGTAAATCTTATCTTTCTTTTCTACTACATGGCACTTTCCATCTCTACCCAAGCTGTACTCACAATAGGGTGTGTCTCTAAGGAGACACATAATATGTAGGGTCAGATTTTTACAGCCAGCTCTATTAAATTATTACCAATTTAGAAAATTAACTTCAGGTAAATTTTCTCCTTAATATTCATAAATACAGAGAAATGTAAAAGTACAACCCCCATTTCTCTAGGAGAGAGCTTTCCAAACCTGATGGCAATGTGATTAACGCAACCATCTTTATAAAGTACAGCTCCTGATCAGTAGCATTATTGACTATTTGTAATAGATCATGAATGATGTCAATATTATTTATAGATACTTGATGCTTTTGGAAGAAAGGGAGTTAATACGTGAGAAAAGATCAGGATACTCTAAGCACTACATACATAATTAGATGAATGTATAGGAATTGATTAAGTGCCAATGTGAGGTAATATGAGCTATTTTTGAGCCATTGGACATTAAACTTATGTATAAAGCCTTCAGATGTCTACATTTAAAATGCTTTCTTCAGCAAGGTAGTTTCTATGTGTGGGCCTCAGGCTTATTCCCCTATGTGTTCATTTTAGTCAGAAATGTCAAGTCAGCAAGTTATGGTAATGAAGATTTTATAACACTCAAATATCTTATTTTCAGTGACTTCCCTTTCAGAAGGGCTAAATTGCTTATCTTGGTTTTATTACCTGCAAATGAAGTTGGAATTTTCCCCACTAGACACAGGGATATGCTTGCCAATTTTAATGGTAGAACACTCTGCTCTCTTTTGGAAGAACCAAAGTTGCAGAGGATTGGAAACCTAGTAAATTTGTAAAATGTCATTAAGCTACCATGATATATTGCTCATGGGTAGTATCCAGGCTTGTAGATATAAAATTGAAGTCCATTTGCAAAATAACAAAATTGTGTGTTGGAAGGAAAATGCCACTAAGCTTCCATCTAACATTAACCTCATCCTCAAAAACTTTTCCATTATTCCTCATAGTATTTTAAGTTGATTCTTGAAATATTTCAAGTAATTATAAAATCCAGTTTTCTAAATCTAGCAATTTAAATTCATCCAGGGACTACTAAAATACCAGCATGACCACAAATTCTGAGAGCAAAAGCTTTTCTTTCTGTTAATGCATTTCTATACTTAAAAAAAAAAAAAAACCTCACAATTAGACTCAAAGCTGATGACCAAATGCTATGAATATGTTTAATCATTTGGTACATTATGGGCACTTGTTTGAAATTTCCTATAGTTAAAATTTATTGAGCACTTATATGTGGGCACATTTTTAACTTCTGTGTATATGAAATGAATGCTATTTAAAGAATACATATTCCTGCTATAACACTCATTGTAAAAGTCTCCTTCAGCCACCAACCTTACGGCAGGTTTCCCCGCCGGCTGCCGCTGCCGCCATTGTCCTGCAACCACGTGTGCCCCAAATAACACTCAGAGACTCTGTATTTGATACAATCCTGTTGGCCAATTACCATTATTGTTAATGGGCTAGCTCTGCCATAATTATTAACCCATTTCTACTTATCTAAGTATTTCCACGTGGTCGTCTTATCGGGGAGCCGAGCGGCAGGCGTCCTGCTCCTTCCCCGGGCTACATCTTGACTCCGCGTTCTACTTCCTATTTCCTTCTCCTAGTCTCCTAGCCCCGCCTATCTTGCTATCTCATTGGCCACAGAGCTTTATTAACCAGTATGAGAAACATATATACAGAATAACATCTCCCATCAGGACAGAATGTGAGTTATTTAATACTTGGAACCCTACATGAAATGTTTGTGCATATCTTTTGTTACTATCATATTAGTAACACAGTAAATTATTATTTTAAATATATTTGAATAGAGGAGCAATCTTTAGATATCTCCACATTCAACAGAAATATTCATCTAGTAATATGTTATAAAAGGAACCAATATACAAGGTTATATAACTTTCATAAAGCTGGGTAATTTTATTTGATTTAGCCTCAAAACTTATTTACTCTACTTTGAAGTTTTTTGTAACCAATTACAGCTTTTTTTTATAAATTATAATTTCATTTAACTTCAAAGATGTTCATAACACATTAAAGATATGTAGGATATATAGAAGTAATTAAAACACAGAATATGATCATATATCAATATATTATCTGTCTTTCATGCATGATGTACATTTAAAAATATGTAAATTACATTGAACAAAATAATAAAGTATATAACTATATTTAATACTATCCTTTTGCTTGTTTTACTTAGAATAAACTATATTTTTTTCCTAGTTTCACCATTTGCTCCATATATGGAATACATTCTGGGCCACACCTGGATTCTTCCATAAGTTTTCTGTCATATTTAAAGGACCAGGATGGGGTCCAGGTAAACCAAGACTTGGCTTGAGTGAAGAAATTCCAGAGGTAAGTGGAGTTTATAGCAGAAGAGGTAGTGAGGCTAGATATGCAGCCAGTCTGCATGTATGCTTTCTTCGCGTGAAACTATAAAGTGATGCTAACTTAGGTGGATGTACACAGAAGGGCATTGCCTACTAGGTGAGCACTGACTCATTGCAGGGAATGTAATTTGGGAAGTAGAACAATTGAAACTAATTTCAGAATCTTTAAAGTCCACAGCCAAGAGCCTTCTCTGGTTCTAATTTGCTCTAATTTATTTCTCTTGGCTACTGCAATAATTGATAACATATATTAAGCACCTATGATATTTCTACTTAAGGACGACTAAATTGTAATTGGAATGCATAATATTGTGCATGAAGAATCAAGTCTGCTGATATTCAGACAATTTTCCAGCCAAGGCAATGAATATTAGAATCCTCCTGGAGCAAAGATGAAGAATTCTTTTTGTTGTGACTCATCCTTTCTCATAATGTAAATTTTAGCACAAGACGTGAGACATGACACAGAGTAAGGAAAGTGTCCTTCTGATCTACCCAGGTCACAGGACAGGAAGTTCCTTTTTCATCAGCAGCATCCCAGCTATTAAAGCTGTACACTGTCCTGCAGTTTGCAGTGATGTTGGCATTTTATGAAGAGACCTTTGCCAGCACAGAGGTAGGTAGCATTAATTTTAATACAGTATGTGAAAAATAATCCAAGCTTTTTTTAAAATTAAAGTTCTTCTCTTGTGACTATGCTCTTTTTTTCATAATTGCTTTTATTTTGGGGTAATACAACACAATTTAGATAGGTAAAATTAGTTAACTCAAAACTATTAAATGCAAACAAATCAATTGTATCCAAGTGGTGCTATATGTAATATTTTGACATCAATCTTAATGTTAAACAAATTATTTGCCATGTATGTTTGTAATTGAAATGAGACTTCAAAATTCAGAATTAGACATGTTTAGGACAGAATATTGTCTATCAATTTTGAGATATATTTTGACAATTACTTGATAGACTGAGAATTTCATTGCAAGGTTTACAGCTTTTATATTTTTTTCTCTAAGATGTACATAATTCTCAATCTGAAGAAATGAACATAAGTTCACTAAAGTATAGTTAGCTTAGGAATGGACATATTTTAGCTAATCAGTATACTAGCTCTGTTCTAGAGAAAACAAAAGTAACAAAAACCATGTAAAAATGGACTGCAAACTGCAAAAATAATTAAATATTTTAAAGAATTTTCTTTGTTTTATTGACTCATTTATAAAATATTCTTATTAAAAGTGTAAGAGTCCAAAAAGGCTAGAAAAATGTCAGAAGGAAACTAAATTAAGAGTAGATATAATATGACAAATATACACAGAACAAAAACAATTAATAACAAAAGGTTTTATATATATATATGCATATATATATATGTGTGTGTGTGTGTGTGGTTGTGTGTATACACACACACACACACTCACACACACACACACACACACACATATATATATATATATATATATATATATATATATATATATATCTTCTTTTAAAATGAACAGAACATCCACAATTTGTGGGTTAAATGTACAAAAATATCTCCTGAAATGCACAAAATATATTTCAAAGTGTGCAGAATATCTAAGACACTAAACATGTTTATGAAATGCGAATGAAGACACAGCCAAGTGTGTGTAGCTTACTTGGGGCTATGGCAGTTGCAGTTGCTTGTGGACTGAGACAAGGCTGGGGTTCTGCCCCAGTCAGATAGCACAGCTGAATTGACTCCAAAATACAATTTAAAACTTTTTGTGGAAAACAAGGTGAGAACACTAATAAAGATTAAATATTCAAAGAAATATTTGGAGTCCTCCATTTAGCTTTGTGGAGGTAGAAAAAATGGTTTCCTGAGAAGGTTTTATTTTGATTTATTTTGGATATAGTAATTCAATTACAACATTTCATTTTGTATTCTCTTTCTTTCCTCCAAAACTATATTTAAATTCATGACTCCCTTTTTCATTAATTGTTATTGGATGTCTGTATGTGAGTGTTTATGCATGCATTTATATATACATATATACATATATATATATATATATATATATATATATATATATACTGAAGTATAGCCTGTTGAGTCCATTTAAATACACTTGTATGCATATTTTCAGGGCTAACATTTTTGAGAATTTTAACTATCTTTAACTATCACATGAAACCTAATAGAAGCTTATACTAACAATGGTCTGGATAAAGTTCAATTAAGAATAAATTTTAAGCTGGTCTTAGATCAGAATTCAGGTACCTAGCAATATGTAATTACCTACTGAATTTTGAATGTAGAATTCTATTTGAAAAGAGCTATTGAATGTAGTGAACATAATCCATTGGTTATATGACAGGGATTCTGTCCAAGTGGGTTTGCTGACTCAGAAAATTACCCCTTTGACCCATAGACAGATATTAGGGTCCAAGCTTCAATCTGAAGATAAGAAAAGCAAAGCATCCAACCACTAACTCTTACCACTACCAAAAGGGCCATCCTCAAACTGTTCCAGAATTCACTGCTCCTCACTAAGACTACTATGCTTTCCTCAGCATTGCTACAGACAAATTCTCAGACTGAATGCCTCTACCTTTTATATCTCTCAAATCCTGTGATTAAATGTGTTATCTGTTTTTCACTCTCTGGTATCCTAGGGTGGTCTTGGATTCAGAGATCTATCTGACTTTCTCCTGAGTCCTGGGATCAAGGGTGTATACCACCACTTCCTGATCTCTATATCTTGAGGCAGGCTTTGATTTCTGAATCCTCAGGCAAGCTTTAATAACTCACAAATAATATGTCACCACAGGTATCGTTGCCTACTCAGTGTTTCATCCATAAGGACCAACACTACCTTAGCTATTCTCTTAGTGCTCAGACTCTTCCATGAGCCACTTTAGCTTTAAATATTTGCATACAAAGAACATTAGGTATGGTATACAAGACTGAGTAGAGCATCCATTTGTACATCCCCAACTTAGCCAGTGAAATTATGGTAAAGAATTGCATTCAAAATATTGAATGAATGTGAACCCAACAGGATTAACTGTAGGATTTTTATCTTCTGAAAGAGGGAACAGGGAGACTTGGAAGAAAAATGATAGTAAAAATACATAGAAAAGTCATATTCTAAACCATCTAGCACTGCATCTGCTGCCATCTGAGCATTGGCCCCACCACCACTAGGAGAGGCAGGTGAGTCCTGATATCAACACCCCATTACCCTAACTCCTATAAAGGCCCTTAACCAGGACACATTTCTCAGTCCTCCCCACTGAAATTCCAGAGACCTGGGGGCAGTCCCAAACCATCCAGCTTCACATCTGTTTCCATTAGAACTTTGATTCTACCCCTACCCAGAGAGAAAGCCTAGGAAACTGGGGGACCCTCCCCACACCCAAAAGCATTGAGCATCACATCTGCCACTATTGGATCCTTGGTCTCACCCTCATGGGGAGAGGAAGAAAAACCACCTACGCCAAATGGAGGAAAAGAAAGCCCCTGAATCATAGGTCCCACCTGCACACCCACTGGAGGAGAGGGATGCCTAAATAACAATGTAAGAACACATTCAACACATAAAGAGTAATATGGCACTACCGGAGAGTAGGGCTTCTACACCAGCAAAACCTGACCATTCCAATGCAGATGAAAGAGAAGAAAACAATCATAAAATAACTTTATGAAGATGATAATGGCCATTAAATAGGGAATGAGAAACTCCTTTAAAGAAGTGTAAGAAAATGCAAACAAAAATTAGAAGAAATGGAGGAAAAGACAAACAAAAAATGCAAGAAATCAACAAATCTCATAAAGCAGAGAAAGGAAAAACAAAATCAAAAAACAAAAAACAAAAAAATCAATCAAACAGGTAAAAGAAACAATTCAAACAGTTCAAGACTTGAAAACTTAAATAGAGGCCATAAAGAGAACCCAAACTCAGGGAATGCTGGAAATAGAAAATCTGTTAATGATCAGGAACTACAGATGCAAGCATAACCAACAGAATATGAGAGATGGAGGAGAGAATCTCAGGTGCTAAAGATAAGCAACAGAAAATAGATTCATGGACCAAAGAAAATGTTAAATCCAACAATTCCTTAACACAAAATTCAGGAAATATGTGACACCATGAAGTCCAAAGCTAAGAATAATAGGTATAGAAGAAGGCGAAGAAGTACAGCTCAAAGGAAAAAAAATATACTCAACAAAATCATAGAAGGAAATTTTCCCAACCTAAAGAAGAACATGTCTATGAAAGTACAAGAACCTTGCAGAACACAAATAGACCAGACAGGAAAAAGGAGTCCCCTACCACATAATAATCAAAACACAAAACATACAAAATGAGCAAAGAATATTAAGAGCAGAAAAGAAAAAAAGGCCAAGTAACATGTAAAGGCAGACCTATCAGAATTACATCTGATTTTCAATGGAAACTCTGAAAGAAAGAAGCTCCTGGATAGAGGTTCTACAGACACTAAGAGACTATGGATGCCACCCAAGACTACTATATCCAGCAAAGCTATCAATCACTATAGACAGAAAACAAAATAAGATATTCCATGACAAAATCAGATTTAAGTAATACATATCCATAAATCCAGCCCTACAGAAAATACTGGAAGGAAAACTCGAACTAAAGGAAGCTAGCTACACTCACAATAACGTAGGCATTAGATAAACCCACAGTCCTTACCCACCGCTGAAATGGAAACATATACACAATGCCACCACCACCAAGAAATCTAAAAGTAACAGGAAACAACAATCAGTGGTTATTAATATGCCTTCATTTCTTTTCTTGTTTTTAAGGGATTATTTTCCCTTTTTTGAAATTTAAATTTGAAACAAGATTGTTTTACATGTCACTCCCAGTTCACCCACCCTCCCATCTTCCTCTATAACCCCCACCAAACCTCAGCCCATCCCCTTTCTGCTCCCCAGGGAGAGTGAGGCCTTCTATGAGGAGTCTTCAAAGTCTGTCATAGGCCCTTTCCCATGTTTCTAGGCTGAGCAGGTACCCCTCTATGTGGAATGGGCTCCCAAAATCCATTTGTGTACTAGGAATAAATACTGATACATTACTAGAGGCGCCATAGACTGCCCAGTTCTCCTAATTAACTCCCACATTCAGCTATAAGACTAGAGTACATGAGAACAACCTTGTTCAGGTCAGCTGATTCTGTGGGTTTCTCCGGCCTCGTCTTGATCCATTTGCTCATCAATTCTCCCTCTCTGTAACTGGATTCCAAGAGTTCACCTAGTATTTAGCTGCGGGTGCCAGCTTCTGTTTCCATCAGCTACTATATGAAGACTCTAGGATGGCAAATAAGGTAGTTGTCAATCTCGTTATTGTGGAAGGGCATAAAAAGTAGCCTCTTCTCTGTTGATTATATTGTTAGTTGGGTTCATCCTTGTAGATCTTTGGGCATTTCCCTAGTGCCAGATTTATTCTTAAATCAATAATGGCTCCCTCTATTATGGTATGTCTTTTCCTGCTCTTCTCTATTCTTTCCTTACTCAGTCTTCCTGCTTTATAATAGGATTATTTGGTGTTTAGTGGTCTAGCTTCTTGAGTTCTTTGTATAATTTGGAGATCAGCCCTCTGTCATATGTGGGGTTTGGAAGATCTTTTCCCATTCTGTAGGCTGCTGTTTGCCTTGTTGACTGTGTCTTTTGCCTTACAGAAGCAAATAGTCCTGTGTATTTGCCACTTTTGTATGAACAGTGATAAATGGGATACTGAAAAGGGCAGGCTGTTTCCATGGCAATGTTACCTGCTACACCCTCTGAAGGGTTCACTGACCTCTGTGTTTGTTTGACAGGCACTGTGTCAAGTCACTCTACTTCTGAGGGTCTTCTTCATTATCCTGACCTTGACATCCATTGGTTTCCTTCTGGATCAAAGGCAAGGCATAAATTCTTTTTTTTTTTTCTATTTCATTCAGAAGGGGAATTTTTCCATGCTACTATGAGCTAACAATATAAAATAGGCTTCCATAGTTTAATTTTAAAACCTTGGTGTTGAATACCATTGTTTTAAATGAGTTCACCATATCAGTTTTCTCATCCTAAGCCATCAAAAGACATTGGGCTACTTAGGAGAACCTCATATGCCTTATATTTTAGATGTCTTGCTGTTGAATATTTTATTGTTTCACCATAGTTTATCACTGCTTTAACTAAACAATAAGTTAACAAAAAACTCTTTCTTAGTTTTGTTTCTTAGTTTAAGGTGACATTCAAAGTACTTCAGATACAAACCACTCAACTATGTTAGAACACTTTACCTTTCATGAAAATCAAAAGTAAATGTTATTGCTATGTTAATTATGACATAAGCACGTGGATACTTATGTAAAGCTAATGGATCTTAATTCCTGTATTTCAGACCCAAGGCAGCTATTGTAGAAACGCTCCGTTGCCTGATGTTCCTAACCCTGTTCAGATATGGTCATTTAAAGCCTCTTGTTCCATCTTTATCATTTATGTTTGAGGTAAGACATTTAGTGTAGGTAGCTGAACTATTCAATTCACTCATTCAGTGATGTCAGTGATGTTTTCTCTCTACTGAGTTTGTGACTGGTATTTGTAGCTAAGTTTTTATCTATGCAACATATCATGAATTATTATTTGTATAACTTTCTGATAGTTAATGTTGCTCCATCATGATGTTCTTATCTCACAATTTTGGTTGGTGTCATTAAAACATAGAGATTTGGGCAAAATACATTGCAGAGAATTTTGAAGAAAACTAAAGTACATTGTAGATCCTTAAGAAATTAGTGATAAGTATGACTTACAAGAATACTGCCATTTATTTCTTCTAAAGAAAAATTTGAAAATGAAAGCATTTGAGATACTTGCAAATCACCTATCACAGAAATAATTACATGTAAATGAAAATTTTATGTCAATGAGACTGTTAAAATTAACAATATGTTCTGATATGGTATTTGATGATTAAGATTGTTCTTTCAAAGATTCCTCAGAAAATTTTGGGTGTCTATTGCTTTACTACCCAGGAAATGCCTAGATAGTTTTTTTCATGACTCGTGTTTATTAGATCTTTTAAAAAAGTTTTTAAGTTTTATTCATGAACACTATATTAATATTATAAGTGTATGCAACGTGCAGGCTTATTTAAGTGGAACATAAATGCTAACATGATTATTAGTTTGTTTTCTGTCCCTGTGACAAAACAGTGCCCCAAAATAAATTGTGCAGAGAAGAGTTTACTTCATTTTATGTTTCTGCATAATGGTTCACCATTATGGGAACTGAAGGCAGGAGTTGAGGCAGTATTGAGGCAGAAATCAGAAGCCACACAGTGATGCTTCTTCTGGCTTGCTTCCTGGAGCTTACTCAGCATCCTCTTTTATGTAGCTCAGGTCCTAGAACCCACATGAAGCTAAACCCTCCTATATCAGTTAGAAGACTGCCTCACAGACATGGTGGCATTTCTATAATCAGGCCGCCCTCTTTCCAAAGGTGTCAAGTTGACAAACAGTATTAGTTACCACATAAGCTAGTACATAAAGGCATATTTTGTAGTGATTCTAAGTTTGATGGTTTTCATTTAAAGCAGTTTGACATTCCAAAGACATAGCCACTCTTTACCAAACATTTCACGTATGTGAATTTATACTATAGGAAGAATATGCTGACATGCATGGATTAATGTATATATAATAGAATCATCATGGTATCATCACTTTTAATGGTGCAAAACTGAGAACCACCTAATGTCAGTCACAGGTGACTGCTCAACAATTGCATCATATGCATAAAATAAAATCAGTAGCTAGAAAACAAAACTAGGAAACCTTTTAGGATATATTTGGATTGCTCTCAAGATTATAAATCATGTGAAGTATACAAATGCTCCATAAACACATGCAGTAGAAAATTTCGAATACATGAGTTAATGCATTTTATTTAGTGTCTGTAATATATTTTAGAAAACAAAGGAGAACATATCATACAGTTTACTGTGGAAAAACAACCCTAATTATTGGTTAGAAGGCAGAAAAAAGATAATTATCAAATTAATTTTTTTAGTACCTTTACAGATGTGACCCATCAGGATATATTTTGTATTTTTAAATAATATGAATTTCAATAGTGAAGCATATAACTTGGGTATCAAGATTGTTTGTCATGATCTGCACAGTTCTGAACTTGGCTTAAATGTGGCAATATGGGAATAAAAAAAAAGAACAGACATATAGAAAAGATGTTGTATGGTATATTGCACTCTGATGGAGATAAACCACTAGCTTGGAAACTTGGCTCATTTCTTACCCATTGCTGACAGGGGAGAAGGGTGTAATATGTACAGATGAATAATGAGAATATAGAATAGCTACTATTGTTAGGGGGTCTTGATAGGAGACATACATGTTCAGGTTACAGTCATCCTGGATAAGGCAGCTGTGGTTGATAGTTTCTGAAAATTTTGGATTTAACCAAAATTCAGTTGTTTGTAAAATCAAATAGTTATAAAATCTAGGCTTTGCAATTTCTCTGATTCTGACCTAGGGAAGTCCTTGTCATCGCATGAGTCTGGGGTTCTTGACATGGCGTCTCTCATGCCACCAACACACATTCACTAAGAACTTCATCCACTTTCCACAACATTAGTTATCCATGTCACATTTAAGTGGCACTGAAGCTCATGTATTTTTATAGTATAACAGTGTTTTCTCCATATTAGAAGCGTAAATTAACCTTCTCTTTGAAATTCAAACATATATAGCAGGAAAAGCCTAAAACTAAATGAAATAGAATTTTCACATTCTAAATAAGGGATATATCCCAATTTCCAGCAAGGAATGTCAAAATCCTACTAGATGAACCTCTAAGCATGAGGGAACAGGAAGATTGAGGCAGAGAAAGAATATAGGAGAACAAGAAAATAAATACCATAATAGAGGGAGCCATTATAGACTTAAGAAGATAACTGGCACTAGAGAAATATCCAGAGATCTACATGGATGAACCCATCTGCCTTTAATACCCTTTCACAGTAATCAGATTAATAGCTACCTTATATACCATCCTAGAGTTATGAAAATTTTTATAGTGGGGCAGTGGTGGTGCATGCCTCTAATTCCAGCACTCTGAAGGCAGATCTTTGTGAGTTCAAGGCTAGCCTAGTACAGAGATAGTTCTAGGACAGCCAGGGCTACATAAAGAAACCCTGTCTTGAAAAAAGAAAGAAAGAATGAAAGAGAAAAAGAAAATGAAAAAAATTTTTTCATTAATTTAGAGCAATGCTCAAATCGTTCATGGGCTTCTGTTGAGATAAAATACAACAAATATGTATTTTAATTGCAAATCATTTCTTATAATTTAATTCTAAATTATATATGACTTATTAGAGGGAGAAGATCATGGCATAAGCATTCATGGTGCTTAGCTGTTCTTTCAAGAATATGTATCTGCCTGTCTTGGCCAGTATTTCAAGGGGATATGACTGCGATTGCTACTAAATGATGCAGTAATCCTATGAACAGCAGAAGTGTGCTTATTGTTTTTTATATGCATTGCTGGTTTGGTTCTCTGTGTAGTAAACCTGGAAAATGGTGATGCTTTAAGATATGGGGACTAATGAAGGTCACTATATGTTCCTACAGGAGACAATGTTTGCTCTTCTGATTGGTCAGGTAGTATTTTTAAGAGTGTAGTGATCAAAAAGCAATCCTAGCCACTTGCCAATCTCTTGGCCATTTTGTTGGGTATGATTTCTCAGTCTTACGCATGCTTCTACTACTATAATGTCATTGTCCATCAGGTCCTAGCAAAGGTTGAAGTGATGCTGGCAGTGTATGTTTAAGCATCTGACACTGTGAGTTAAGCAAATAACTCCATACAAAGTTTCCCACCCTCAGGTATTTTATTAGAGTAATTAACAACTAATACATGTAATGTATAAAAGAAAGACATTGAAAGAAAATAACTTAGAATCCATTTAAGTATTCTTTGGTTATCATTAATATTAATATTATTGGTAAATTATTATTAGTAAAATGAAGCCATTGAATCCCCAATGCTTAAAATTGTGCAAGTCTTCTCTGATCAGATGACACTTAGTGGGTGGCAGAACAAGCTTTCATGGGTGAAATGTTGTCTTAGTAACTGTTGAAGAGAAACCATGACAAAGCAACTCTTAACAAGTAAAGCATTTAATTGGGGGCTTGCTTGGACTTTCAGAAGCTTAGTCCATCAATGTCATGGTAGGAAGCATGGTAGAGACAGGCAAGATAGGCATGGTATTGGAAAAGAAGCTTTGAGTTCTACATGCTGATCTGCGTCAGAGGGGGGGGGAGGGAGAGGGAAGGGGAAGGAAATGAGGAAGGAGGGAGAGAGAGAGAGAGAGAGAGCAGAGACAGAGACAGAGACAGAGACAGAGACTGGGCATAGAATGGGCTATTGAAACATAGCCCAAGCCCAGTAACAGATTTTCTTGAGCTATGTCCCACATGTCTTAATATTTTCAAATAGTATCACTTCCTGGATCCATTGGAAGTAATTTTTATTTTAAAAACAGTAGCCTATACTTTTTCTATGTCATTCATTCATTTATCACAAGTTAGCAATTGATAGCCAACCAAGATTATTAATTGTCCATTTCAGAATTGTACTTCAAATTTTTATCTCTTAGAACTTAAGCTTTGAAACATGTTAAAATTTTAATGAAATTATTTTTGTACTCTAAAAGCAGCAAAGACATTTAATAAAAAGGCTTGGTAATTCTATCAAGTTTGAATTTAAGTTGAATGATTAAGAAATGAATATGCTACAAGTATACAGTGCCCTCTTCATTTTACTCCAAAGCTATCACTGGAATCAACCCAAGTGAAACCATTAAATTGTTTTCTCTTATAAGTCAGTGCTGCATATATTGGTTAACATCATCGTAGAGTCCTGTGACTCTTCTCTATTTAGAATAATCATCTGTTATCCTGTTTCACTGTGTTAATCAAATTCCAGACCCTAAATGTTTGCATAGTAATAGTTATTTTACACTAAAAACAATATGCTTCCAGCTACAATTACAACTCCCATTCCATCATCACTTAATTATTATTGTTTCAAATACATATGTACATATACATTTGCATATATAAAACAATTGTTTGGTATATTTAATGTTATTTATGTTTAACTATGTTAGGGTTGACCATTTGGGATTAGATAATCTACTATCAGGCTGATTTTCCCTTCCTGGGCAGCCATTAAATGCCTGCATCACACAATGTGTGGGTGGAACCTTGTGAAATTCCCCCTTTTCCATGCTGGAAAGTCAACTTGTGTTGACTTTATGTAATTCTTGTTTAAGTGAACACATTGCTATGATGTCATGAGTGCAACTTCCTGTCTACTTTAACTTCTATTGCTGTGGTAACACACAAAGTCAAAATCAAACTTGGAGAGGGAAGGTTTTATTTCAGTTTACAACTCTCAGGTCACACCCTGTTTCTGAGGAAAGTCACTGCAGGAACTCAAGGCAGGAACTGAAGTGGAGACTCTGGAGGTATGCTGCTTACTGGCGTATCCAAATGGCCTGCTAGACCTATTTTCTTGTATAAGTCAGGACCATCTGACCAGGGGTGGCTCTGGCTTCCTGTGGGATGGGCTGACTCACATCGGTCACTGATCAAGAAAATATCCTACAAACTTGCCTACTTAAAGCCTAATGGAGATACTTTCTCATTTGAGGTTCCTCTTCCCAAATTACTGTTGTATCAAGTTTACAAATAACTGTCTAGCACACTGTCTTCGTCAGAAGACACAATCTTGCAAGGACCTCCTTGTCAGAGAGGGAGGAGTGATAATAAAATGGTGACAAGACCAGGCTACAGAAACACACAAAAACTGCTGACCTCCTGGTCCTCTTGATCTTATAATTTTTTTATTCTTTTTTTTTTCAGTGCTTCCATAGACTTGGTGTAAATGTGCCTGTGGGCATAACTATTTTTTTCCTTGTCTCAGTTAGGGTTTGTACTGCTGTGAAGAGACACAATGAAATGGTAACTCTCATTAAGGAAAAACATTTCATCGGGGTGGCTCAATTGCAGTTACAGAGATTCAGTCCATTACCATCATGGCAGTGTGCAGGAAATAGTAGCAGAGAGTTCTACATCTTCCAAGCCACAGAAAGCCAACTGAAGCACTGGATGGTATCCTGATCATAAGAACCCTTAAAGCCTTCCCACATAATTGTGTACTTCCTCTAAGAAGGCTAGATGCACTCACTCCAACAAATCCACAGCTCCCAATAATGACATTCCTTATGAGATTATGAGGGGACAATTACAAGCAAACTACCACAATCATGTATATAAAATGGTCCTGTGTATGGTCAAGCTCAGAATAATTATGCTATGGAAAAGGTACACAATCAATGGAAAATAGTGATCTCAATATACCGTATAATTTTTTTAAAATGTTAGGCTGCAAGCCCCAGTTATATGATCAGGATGTTGACAGGAGCCACTCTGTTCTACACCCTATGTTCAGCATTGGTGGTCTGTGGCTAAAAAGATTTAGGTTGAAGTTTAACTTACATGATTTCAAAATTATGATGGATTTTTGAAGCTGTAGATGCTTCCCAAGATGGAGAGAACTTGCATAGGGAGATAAGATAGTGATTATTTGTATATATTTCAACAATAACTTGCACTTTGTTGTATGTAAATATATTTCATTAAAGAGAGCTACAGAAGTAGTTTGTGACATCAACTATCCTACAATGAAGTTCTCCTTGGCTTTGAAGTCAAGCAACGGAGAATACTATTAACCTAGCTCTGCCATTTAATCTGTTATGTAGCTTTAAGGAAGTTGTTCCCCAAAGCATATTTTGGTTCTTATATATGATTTTTGTCAGGAAAAGCAATAATTAAAAGTATTAAGTAATCCATTTATACATCTAAAAGGTTAATACACTGCCTGTAAAATGTGTTATAGGATCTGACATGTGATTTGTGAACTTTATTTTTAATACCTCCTGTTATATATTACACATCAAGCACATGATCATGCTTAAAACAATACTTTGAGAATTAGTGTATTTGTCTCTTTTATTTCTATTATTTTTATATTATTCTGCTTTGTTTTTATTTTATATCATTATTATTTAGATGCCTATTTATATTCTTGCTTTTTTGTTTTATGTTTTATTTTGTTTTTTATACTTTTCATTATTTAATACATTTTAACTTTTCATTGATTCTTTGTGTCTTTCAAATCATGCATCTTGATTCCATTCATTTCCTGTCCCTTTGTATAGATGCCTCCCACCCCCAAATAAAATAAAATTTAAGAGAAAAAAGAAAGGAAAGTTCTTATTATGGAAGTTATAGTGTGAACCAGTGAGTCATTCAGTAAACCCTTTATCAATTAATCTTTGCTAGTTAGTGTTCAATGCAAAGACTCATTGGTTTGCCTCAAGGACTTTGGTTTCTGCTATACTATTGATGCTGGGCCCTCACTGGGACTCCTCTTGGAAATTCTGCTGTTAACCTGTGTGTTAGAGATCCTGCAGCTTTTTTTCTGCAGGACATGGCCTCTTCATGTGCTCTAGCAGATCATCGATGGGGTGGATGTTGGGTTGCCTAACTCATAACCCTAGTTCTGGGCCTGCGAACTAGAATATCTCTTGCATTCTTACCACATGAATGAGCTCTCCAGCATTGCCCCAGATAGTTCACCTCTTACAGCAATGAACAAGGGGTTTGGCCAGTTTTCTTGCTTTAATTTCTTCAGGGTCTGCTCTCCACTTTCAGGGCCAGCTCTACTGTGTTGCCCAGGGTAAGTGCAGGGTCCATTCTCTTGAGTGATGCAGCTGCTGAGGGTCAGAGGGAGCTTTCTCACTCTTATGACCTCAGGGCCAGCTCTCCACTTGCCTCAGCCATAGAGTTGGGATATCTCCCTCCCACCCATACTGCAGATGAGAGGCCAGTTCTTATCTCCCAAGCTCACTTTCTTGGGTCCAGCTCACCCGTTCTCGCTTCTACAGGGTTAGCTCCTCTTTGCTGCCCACACTAGATGCCAGGCCTGTTTTCTTGAGTATTCCAACTCTGTAAAAGGGAAGGTCATCTCCCTTGCCACCTGTAAAAAGTAGGGGCAAGGAGGAGGATATCTTTCCATTGTCCCCTACCACTACACCATGAATGAGGTAGGTGGTACCATCTATGCCCCTCTCATGCCTTTAGGGTTGACTCACCCATACCTCTTTCTACAGGGTCAACACTAGGAGGCCTAGGTTCCATTCTCCCAAGTGTTGCAGCTGGAGAGGAGTTGGGTTAGTTACCTCACCTGCAAGGGGAGGAGTGCATCTTTCCTTTGTGCACATAATCACATGGCAGACAAGAGGAGTGTAACTGTCTTTCCATTCTCATACCCTCAGGGTTATCTTGGCTAAAAACTAGAGGTAACTAGATGTTTCTTCCTGTGTCCCCCCCACAATCTCTTCTCTCCTCCACCTCCCTACTTTTTCCCCCTTTTGAGGCTTTATTATTCCTTTCTTAATAATATCTATATGTTCCCTGTAGTCCATTATCTGTAACTACTCTCTATGGTTCTATGGATTATAGCTTAGTTGTCATTGACATCACAGATAATATCCACATACAAATGAATATATACCATATTTGTGTTTGTGGGTCTGAGTTACCTCACTCAGGATGATTTTTTCTAGTTCCATCATTTATTTTCCTGAAAATTTTATAGTGCCATTCTAATGAGAGAAGACGATATAGAGATTTTGATGGGTGTCAAAGTAGAGAGGATCTGAGAGGAGCTGGGGGAAAAGAATATATTGTATAAAATAAATCCACTTTCAATAAAGATAAATACATTTATTTTAAACAAGGTGTTTTTCTATTGTAGGAGATGTAGGGTTCTAAGGAATAGAAAGGTCTAAACTTAAATTTATTAGAATTTTATAAAATAAAAAAATCAAAAATTTTAAACATCTTTACCCTTAAATATTTTGTTGTTCATTACAGGTATTTTGATATAACAACAAAATAACACTTCAAGGTTTAATATTTTAACCCAAATTGTTCTTTTGAATTTAAAATCCTATTTAATGGATGTAATAGTAACAAACAAAATAAAGGCAAGTGAGCCGCTTCCAAATTCATAGGGATTATTTTACATCATCTTTCATACTAGTGTTGAGTGCCAAGGGTCACCATGAGGCATGTCCTACCGTCTTGTTTCTGTATGAGATGACACATGGCTTTGAGTTTCCTAGTGGTTGGGCAGGAGATACATCTTTGTTGGGGACTTCAGAAGTTTCTGCTGAACTGGAGAGAATAGCACATGAGTTTTTTAGTACCATGGGAAAGGACTTGGTGTGAAACATGAGAAGTCATTTCTATATTCACAGAGAGATCCCTTAGGGGGAAAATAGTCCCTTGATGAACTGTTCTGCTGGAAAGTCCATGTATACCACCATTATTGTGCATTTACATCACCCGTTATGAAACAAGCTACTTGTTTTCTGATTCAGATCTCAGCTTCATACTTTTTAGTGAATATTCTTTTGACATTACAGTTTTGATGGAAAATTTCATTTCTTTTGGTGAATATTAACCAAAATATGTACCTTGACCCTTTGTTACGATATGTGCAGAAATGGAAGACAACTCTCACAGCATCAGGGAAAGGACTGTTCACTATTCATTTATTCAGTAAATATTGAATTTTACTAACAGCACCTGCCATTAAATGCTACACAACAAAATTGACATGAGCATATTGATGTAATTTTTAAACTAAATAGAAGACTGAATTAATATGTATTGATTTCACATCGGAAGAAATGGATCCTCAAAAGTTCTTGTTACCCAAGTATTTGGGGGGGGGAAGTATACATTATCAGAAGGCTGAACAGTGAGCAGTCTCATGCATTCATAGACTTTTCTTTACATCTTTTTTTTTTAATCTCTGTACTTCTTAGTGTAGTAAAGTTGAACGTTCCTTGCTGTTACTAGTTTCTATGTAACCTATGTAACAAACTAACCCAAAGCTTAATAGCCTCAAACAAAATGAAGAATTATTTTCCTCGCAATCTTGTGTAGGTGGCTCTGCTGCTTCCCCTAAGCTTCCTCCTACACTGCATTAGCCATCATGGTCAGCTGAGTGGAAGAAGCAGAGGGGAAGCTCAGGGAAGTCCAGGACTCTATTATCTTCCCATGGCTCCTCACTGTCCAGTTCACTAGGCCAAGTCACATGAGTGCTGAACCTTCAACACTCCATGTAACTGGGCTGCTGCAGAATTCAGTCTTTTACCACACTTGGTAATCGAAGAAATCACCAAAGAGACATTTATTATTCAATGGGTAATGGAAACCTTGATTTGTTTTGTTTGGAAGGGCCATGAAATCGGTTGTAAAGGGATATACATGAAAGAATGAGCATGAAAAAAACTCTACTTGTGATGATGGAGGTTTCTGTCCTACCAGGTCCTTCTGCCCTTTAGCCACAAATAAGCACACAGAGACATATTAATTATTAATCTGTTGCCCAATGGCTAGGGCTTCTATTGGCTATCTCTGTTTTAATTACTAACCTGTAACTTCTAATCTATATATTTTCACATGGTCTTGGCTTACTGGTGAATGCCCAGAGCTGTTACTCCTTTGTAGCTACATGACATCTCTTTGAGACCTCTCTCTCTGCCTTCCTTCCCCAGAATTCTCCTTTTAGAATAGCCTCACCTATACTTCCTGTCTAGCTATTGGCCAATCAGTGTTTTATTCATCAACCAATAGAGAAACACATACAGGAGGCTATCCCTTATCATACTTTCACATACCACAATGATTATTAGGGCTACCTGTAGTTGCTGAAGTTAGACAAGTGTGTTTATATCCAGTCGTTTTAAATCATTTCAACTTTACATCTGTTCATTATATATTTAAAAATATTTAAAAATCAGGACACACATTATGGCCTTTTATACAAAAGTTTTATTTCAAGGTGAAACTAAAACATACATTGAACCAAATATATGACTATTATGATTATACATAGTGAGTGCAGTTACATCTTGCTCATGTTGATATTATCCAGACCTTAAATACTTTAAAAACTATAAATTTTACTTATAAAAGTAGCAATTACACTAAATTTAGGTGATACTTTTATTTATATATAATCACAATTTTAACCTTTTGCAGTATTTGATAAATATTAAATAAATTTTAGAAGAGAAAATAGTGTACCTGTCCAAAAAAGTCTATAATCTTATAAGGTAAGTGAATTATTAGTAGCATCATACTCCTGTAGTGAGTTCAGAGAACAACCTGTACCTAATGAGATTAAACCAGTTCACAACTTCTATTATTTAAAAATTTTAGTAACAATGAAATGTTACCATATTTTTATTGTTTCTTGCCTCTGTACTACAATGAATATATTTTATTAAAATGTATCATTCTGCAGTTTATTAATTTTTATTATTTAAAAAAGTCTTACCATGTGTCTACATCAAGACATATTTATATCCTAGTGCTTATTTCCTAGTTTTCCTGGCTCAGATGGCAATGGAAGTTGTATTGTAAAAGTCTCATTATGCATGTGTATAGTTATTGAGTTTCCCTGAACTACATGGCTAGGTATGGAATTTCTAGAGCTTAAAGAGTATGTGTGTGTAAATTTGAGGTAAAGTAAAATTGTTTTCCAAATTACTTGTATAATTCAACACTATTACAACATAAATTTTCTCACTCAAATTACAATTTGATTGTTTACTCATTGTCTACCTAGAATATTAAAAGTATATTACTTTGTTCATAATTACAAATAATGATTAATACTGAGGAGCTCAATTTACATGTTTATTGGTTTTTGTATTTCCTGTCTAGCATTATGTTTTGTTTTCTTTTCATGCCTTTTACACCCACTTCTGTTTGGATGCTTTTGTCTTTGGTTTTCAGAAATTCTGTGTGTGATGATAATATGAAACCTTTCTCATGTTTACTCAAAGTTATCTTCCTTGAGCAGGAAAGATGTCCTAGTGTTTGACAGTCTAGCAGTGTGAACATGAGGACCTGAGTTCAGATCCCACCACCCACATTAAGAGCTAGGCAAGATAGCACACATTAGCATTAGTAACCCATTGCTGGAGAAGCAGAAATAGGAGGATCCCTGAAGCTCTTTGTCAATAAATTCAGCCAAACCAGGGAGCCTTGATTCCATGAAGATACCCAGTCTCAGAAAATAAAGTGTAAAGCCATTGATGAAGACCCACATCCAACCACCATACACACAGACACACAGCAAATCGAGATACAGATGAGAATAATCCATCAGAAGTGATTCATATGAGCTATTTATATTAACATTATCTATTTCTTGTGTTAGTAATCACTATTTCTAACCACAAGGAAACACTTGGGAAATAAGATAAAAATGCACTGAATTATTGTATTTCTCTACTTACAAAAGAGAAATACACCAGCTTTGACAGAGTAAACTGTAAATGGCTCCATGATGCACTGTACTTCATGTGGTATTTCCCAGCATTGATGTCACAGCCAAGAAAATAGCCATTCAGGGTAACTTTCGGTGCATTAACTTATTAAGACACTTATACATTAAAAGGCACAATCAGATGCCTATGAGCCTAGCATTCAGAAAGTTGAGGCAGGAGGACTACAACTAGTTTGAAGCTGCCTTTTGATACGTACTGAGCAGCTGTATCTTGGCTTCTAGATGGACAATAGGGTATAATGTGTATTTTTATCTGCACTGCCCTTCCTTCACCATTATTTTTTGAAATGTTTCAGCACTAGAACCCATCAAATGATGTTGCTTTGGCACTTTATGTTCCAAGATATTTTACTACCTAAAAATTTTCCACATTGATATATATATATACAGATTTACTATTTCTGATAAAAAATGTACTGTTATGATCATATTACGATGTTAGAAAGAAACATTAAGGAACACACTGCTCTATGTTTTAAAATCACGTAGGTGTATTTATTTTTGGTTTGGTATTTGATTGTTTCATTTCATTTTGTCTTTTTTTTTTCAATCTGCTTTACTTTTGTTTGAAAACAGGAAATGATCCCCTGCCAATTGCAAGCATGTTGAATTTAGTTTAACATCACAAACCTTGGAATTTTGAGTAAGTTCTCAAATGGATGCAATCCCTATTAATTATATTGTTTGGATAAAAATAGAGAGGCATGCCTGAAGTCTTTCTTTGTGCTTTCCAGCCTTCGGACTTAACATCTCTGCATTTTTCCTGGCCCAGCAACTACCTGGCTTCTCTTGGGTGTAGTCTGTCAGGACAGCAAGGTGAATTCCTAACCACAGCTTAAAGTAAACATTGTTTTCTCCACGCAAATTATTTCCATATCACTCCTGGTTTTCCTCTTGGCATTGAAAAAGGAATGCTTTCCCACACACCTTTTCCCACATAATCACCTGTCCCTGACTTGAAATAACAAAGAGCCTCAGAGTGTGCCTCCTCTCCTGAGTGTGCCTGGCTCTGTGCTGTGATTTATGACCTGAGCATCCGACACTCTCCATGCATTCTCAAAAAGGCCTTAAATGAAAGCAAACGAAAACTTGTGATAGAAAACCTTGTCAACAGACATGAAATTAAACACATGCGTGTTCTAATGCGTGCTTTGCTTTTTATGTGTACTTTTAAAATGATGAAAATAGGTGTGGTCCATGATGGGCAGGATTTCTCGTCCCAGATCTGAGATCAGAAGGGAATTCTCCCAGAAGGAGAAGGCATAGGATATTTAGCAGAACATCCAATGGGTTCTACAAGGACATGGCAAAGGCTAGTTTGTGCTCTCCATGGTCTGTAAACTAGTTGCACCATCATTAACCACAAGGCCAGAATGCCTCATTCCAGATGCTCTGGCCAATGGACCGTAAAATTGCGACGCATTTCAAGCCAAACCCTAGATTTTAAAAGCCCCCACCCCTCTCTGCTCAACAATCTAACCCCAATTCCCTCTGAAAAGCTGCTCATTATTCTTCCTCTGCCCCCTGATCTAAGCAAAAGAAATCCTTCTGGAATCAATTAGAAATGTCTGCCCTTGATGAGGTTTGCACGTGAGTTCAGAGCTGTGAGGCCGTGGTAGCGGCGGCCAACAGCTGCATTTTCGGGTGGTAAAATCTGAGGAGGAATTTTCCAGGGTTTATTTACCATCATAAAATTTTTTTTAATAGGCAAGACATGTTGAGAGACAATCTTGTGTGCCTTTGAAAGTGAAGTTAAATTAGAATTGTATGTTTATTTCATTCACAATGAGGAGAGTGAAGATCTGTACTGGATCTGCGTTTTCCTCAAGAGGTTGCACCCCAAGGTTAGACAGCTGAATAGGGATATGCTTGCTGGAAGGGAAAGTGGGAGACACATTTATCTCTTCAACCATGTTATGTCTTGACAAGTGAAAACAGTTAAGATTAATAGAAACCAGAGTCCACTTTCTAAAATTATGCTGATTAACAAACACTTTATTTACTTATGGTTGTTAATTTACCTGTGATTTGGGCCTCTATCAATGCTCAATTAACATGCTGCTGCATAGTAGTGAAGACCTGTTGATATTCAGTGCACCTTTCCTTTTAATATCTTATAGGTATACATACAACTTTGGTAAGCATCCTGACCTTTGCTTTCCTCTGGTGTGTGAGATACATACTTGCTAAAAGTCTAATTTTATTTCTCACACTGTCTAAGAACACAGTTGTATCAAGTGAAGATTGTGTTCCATCAAGTAATGTTATCAACCCTCTTTGCCACCCAATCACACCACTCAGTGCAGCAATTTAATTCGTAGATATTCTTTATATAGTCAAAATGGAAATGAATTATATGTTTTATTTCTATTTTATGTGTATATGTATGGGCCTGCATGTACATATGTGTGACTGCTTCACATCTTCAGAAGCTGGAAGATAGCATTGGGTTCCCTTGACCTGGAGTTATAGGAGTTTGTGAACCATCTGATGTAGGTTCTGGGAAGTGAATTCTCAAGTTCTGCCAAGTGCTCTTAAATGCTGAGCTGTCTATCCAACTCCTGAAACTAAAATATCCATCACCTTCTATTACTCCTTAAATTACTGCATTGCTGTACACACAGTGATTGAGATGTGCTATATTTTGCCCCTTTTTGTACTGTCTACTTATTTCAAAACTAGAGGGATAAGTTTAAACTTAATTTCTTCTGAAGACTCTGTATGTGCAGAAATTGCCCATGATCAGTTTGATTTCCAAACAGAAGTTTGATAGGTAATGAAACTGTATGAAATACTGAAGTATGTCATACTGAGATAAAGAAGGATAAAGGGCACATTGTGCCTAGCAAATTCCAGAGTAAAGTAGAACATACTGATAACAATAAGAACAAAGCTGATTCTTCAAAAATAATGTTTCCTTTATGATTTTCAATATACACACATCTTCAGCATGTCATCAATAAGCCAAGCTTCCTATAGTTAAGAGAAAAAAGATACACACAATTTTAAAAGATATTCTAGAATTTATTTGTTCAGACAGTTACAAGAAGAAAATCTGGACCAACACATCCACTACTTGAGAAACATTCCATATATCACTCCTATGTAAGACGTTCAGATTTAGAACAAAATCTGAAACCCCAAAACTTAGAAACTTAGGCCTAAGGGTAGATGGAAAGAGAGCTTATAAAGTGTAAGGCAAGAAGAAATCTGCTCTTTCAAGCTATCTGTTTTTAGGACAGGTGAGGCAACAACAGTATCCAATAGCTTTTGGATGTGTAAATCAGAGACAGGCAGCTACTGATGTAGAGTAGCTGATTGAAACTCTCAACTCCACCTGTAAATTCTCTTTGCACTTAGTATGTCTTTTTTTATACACTTCTCAGAATCCCCATGCATTGGCAAATGTAGACTGTTAAAATGGATAGTTCTATACAATTTTCAGAGTCTTCTATGGTGGCCATATCTTGTGCAAGCTGAATTTCCTATTAAGATCCAATACTGGTGAATTACTGTTGGGGACCTGGTATATACACACAACCCAGTAAGTTAATATATCTTTCTACATTTGGCTTTGACAGTCTTGACCTAGCCTTAAATCAATATTTAAGTTACTCTGAGATCTAGAAAAACTGGATTCAGATTCTAGATACATTGATGTTAGGAATTAATACAGATAGAAAATCCCCTTAATTCTCTCTTTCATCACCTATGAAATCGAGAGAATGAAGAACCATCTAATACTAAATTTCTTTATTTAAAATTCCATGCTAGATATATATGATCAAAAAAGAATAAATGTCTTCTGTTTAAAAAAAGATGTTTCCCTGATAATGGGTAAATATTAACCTTATTTGTGGCTATAAGAACAAGGTTAGCTGGGCATGGTGTCCTACACCTTTAATCTCAGCACTCAGGGAACAGAAGCAGAAAGATCTCTGTGAGTTTGAAGTCAGCCTGGTCTACAAAGTGTGTTACAGGAAATCCAGGGCTACACAGAGAAACCCTATCTCAAAAAACAAAAACAAAAACTAAAGAACAATGCCTATAGATTGTTAGGGAATGTGCTGGCTTAGTACATTAGTGGTTTGAAGTTCTTCTCCAACAACTATGAATTCTCTAGCACTTAGTAGTTAACTGGTTTTCCAGTACAATGCATGGTTCTCTCTTGTCAATCAGGTCTGATCTTGCAACAGATGGAGACCACAAAAGAAAACACAACCAATAAAAATGCAGAGTTGTGGAGCCCAATCCCAAAAGTTACATCTGCAAAACTATCCTTCACCCAAGGTTCAAGGAACATTGGAAAAGAGGGAAGGGGGCAGAAAGCTTCTAGAGATGGAGTATTAGGGAGTTTGTGCTGAGATTGTGTCTCCCAGTAATATTAGCAATATTACACCCATAACGTCTCACTAACATGACTGTCCCAGTCTTAGCTTCATAAAGGGAAGCATGAGAGGACATGCCAAATTGGATAAGGAAAAGTTCATTAAGCTCAACACAACACAAGGAACTGTAAGCAATTGAGTAAAATTGAGAATGGGAGCAGTCTCCAAGGAACGACAGATAGATTGGTTGTCTAGTGCCAAACTCTGAGCTCTGGAAACATTATAAAAGTAACATTACATGGACTTAACAAGGTATATGTAGAAGCATCTATGCATACACATATATTTTATACACTAACAATTAATGGAAAAAGAGGTCATGAATTTGAAGGAGTTTGGAGAGGGGTAAATGAGACAGTTTGGAGGGAGGATAGAGTAGGGAGAAATGTGACCATATCATAATCTCAAAATAAAATAAATTAACAAACCTTTATAAAAGATAAAGGTTGTTTTGCTTCCCATTTATATAATTATGGAGGAGAATATAAATCCAGAGACTCATAAGGCAGTGTGTGTAGGGGAGCTGGCTATGCCATTTTCTGTTTTATTTTATATGAGAACATGGAAGATACAACTGAAGCTGTAGCTGACCCTGTAGATACTGACCCTGTAGCTTTGGAAAATGTGGCCTTTGTGTGTTTACCACCATGCCTTTTGCTCCCTTGAAAGTTAATCCAAATAACTGAAAAATCAAAGTAGACAAAGGAAAACATGTTTTCTGGCTTTAAATGCACTTTTTGGAAGCTTCCATAGTGGCAAGGACAGACCTCATGGGAGTCTCAGGTCAGAAGAAAGAATTAAGATTATAGAAAACAAACTTGGAACACAATTACAATGGGGAGAATATTAGAATATTAGATATTGGAACACTGAGGCAAGTTTCTTTGATTTAAATAACAAAATTTTGTAATAAAGCTTTGAGAGAATCTCATTGCCATGGACTAATGATAAGTATGCAGAAAGCACATGCAATAAGCTTAAATTATTGTTCATGTGCTTTCAGGAATGGAAAGTAAAGGCATATATCTGTAATTTTGCATATTATTTCTATTCACTTTTAACCTTTCTTCTATTTTAAATGTCACTTGTATCTCAGGTTTTTTCTACTACTTCCAGGAGAACATTTAAAGGTGATTTTTACCTTTCTTTATCTCTAACACAATACCAGTAAAAAGTAGCTCTAAACAAAAAAATAAACTATTGACTATATACAACATTGTATACAATACATCCATAGGGTACAGCTCACAGTGATCCATTTTACTTAACACGTACCTTTCTTTTCACATGGCATTCCTTCATAAGACATCCCACATTTTCAGGAGGTGAAGATGATTCTGGAAATCAAACTCAGGTCCTCATTTATGCATGCTCTCTGTCATAGACCTAGTGACAGGGCTAGTGTCTTAGCCCTGTCTCTCAATATCTTTTTTTGCCGGATGTATCTCCCTTTCTTCCCTTTGAACATTGGCTTTGCTCCTGCCAATCGATTCAATGCTACTTGTCTGTGTCTTCCCAGAAATATTCTAAGTCATCTGTCTTAGAGCTATGTTCCTTCTCAGTATGTTTGTAGGAGATTCTCCACAGAAGAGAAACAGCTGAGCAAGTACAGGTGTCTTTTGAAGGCAGAGTGAGCTCATTAGGATGCAATTGGAAGAAGAAAACACTGCTAAACTAAGCTAAGCTTCCCCATTTGAATTCAAGTAAAGGATGTCTAAATTCTCTTTACTTCAGATGAACTCTCTTACCTCTCACTTTCAAACCCGATACATTCGAAAGTGAGAAAAGACATGGACCACAGCAATTGACCTCAAGAAAATGGTTTTAGAGCTCAAAATCTATTAGGGAATGTTACTTTCTTTTTTATTTAAATTTTAATGTATATTTAGAATTTTATCCCACACCTTCTATCTGTGAAAGTCAGTTTCCAAGCATGAATAAAGTAACTACTTCTGAGGTAAAGACAGGCCATATCTGGTTGCAGAAGGGCTATGATGATAGTGGTAGACTGATTTAGTGGCTCATCCCTCTGAAATAAAGGCAGAAATGAACCTCTGAAAACATAAACTAAATCAAGTCCTTAAATATATTATATCTGCACAAAGTTACTTTTTTAAATTTAAAATGCTATTGAATGAACTAAAAATGTTAGATTGAAAGGTTGTTTTTTTTATTTTTTTATTTGGCTAAATGTTATTTTCTTGACAAAATTAAACAAATGCATTTGATATTTCTTTTCAAAGTCAAGACTTTTGCTAGTTTTTCTCTGAATTTTAAATTCTGGGAACTATTGTTTTTCATTTTTCTGTGGAATACAGAAGAAATACGCACACTGGGAAGAAGCTCATATGAACATAGAGTTTAAGTGAGATGACACTTTTAAGCACAATAGAGATACAAGAATTATTGGAAAATATTGTTTTATGAGGTTTCTTTGGTTATTGCCTTTTATATTTTAAATTAGATTATTTATACATTTATTGTGTTACTGAATGCTGTATTACATAAAAATATGCAATGAAGTCAGAGACCATTAGGCAAGATAAGAAAATATTGGATACAAAATGATTTAGAAAAATTCTCAGGTCTGACCACCCTGACAGCCTGAACTTTCTCCCATCAGCAATGAGTTAATGAGGAGGAGTTCTGACTGGAGAAATCTTGTGCTGGGCAAGGTTTTAATTCTTTCAGGACATATGACTTTAAGGTAAGATGGCAAATAGAGAAAAGAGAGATTATACAGCCCTGTGGTTTTAAGTCATGGAAATAAGAGTGAAGGTTTCCTGTTATAGTTTAAAGACTCCACCTGAGGTGTAAATTCAGGAAGGGCTACCTACTCCTGTGCTTTCTCATCAGTTGAGCTGTTTAACAATTGACATCTTCATTTCACACAAATGCTTACATCTACAAGTAATTTTCCTATGGATACACGAGAAATAAATTTCTTAAAACATATGCATTTAAAGATTAAACATTCAATATAAACCAGTGGATTGGATTTTTAAAAGATAAGAATGTGTGGTTCAAAACAGACAACTGGAAAATTCTCAAAAGCTTATTTACATGAAGTCAACTCCTTTTAGATTTGAATCACGTTTTGACATTGTTATCTTGTCTCCTATTAAATTGCTGGTTTGTTCCCCATACCTTTATTTATTTATTCTTTTTTGTGGTTCGTTTTACCCAATAGCCCTAAGGACAGAAAACTAACCCATGTCCTGTTTACATTTGAATCTTAAGCTCAGCATACATGAAACACTGTAATGTTTAAATTTTGGAAATAGGTGTTAAGGAAGAATGAGTATACAAAGACAAATTTATTTACTAAATAAAATACTTGGGACATAGACCAAATAGTATGGTTACCTCTTTCCCAGTGGGAATTGGAGTGGTTACATCTGGTTTAGCAAAAGTAGTTTGGTTTATCTTAATATAGAGTCCATGTAATGTTTCTATTATATTGTTTACATTGTTGATTGAAAACTAATATACAGCATATCCATCTTGAGGTGTCTCTTTTCAGAACAGAGTTTGTGTGGCAAAGAATCCTCCCATTGGATTCTAAAATTTACCTGAATGTAAGACCTTTTCATATACATGTATCATAAAACAATATTTTTCTTTCTATTAACAAAATAATTATTTAAGATCTTTAAATGCTTAAATTATCATCTCTTTGTGTAAAAAGAATTATTGTACTTGAACATTTAGGAAGAGTAAGTTATCTTACTATTACTGAAGCACCCATGTATGATGTGCATACCATTTACTTGGACTATATAGACACAATCATTCATGGGTTCCAAGAATACCTAATCAGTACTAATTTTGTGAGGTAATCATTCTCTTAGTGTCTGTGAACAGAAAGGTAGGACTCATACAAACCTAATTTGGTTTTAAACTTTGATATTAACCATATGTGTGAATATTGTTAAGGTTTAAATCTTCTAGAGAAAATGACAGGGACTCCTTAAAATTATTGAAAGTATAATATTGAATATTTTAGTAAATAACATAGCATACTAAGCATTTGTAGCTTAGTTATATAGCTATATAGTTATATAGTTTTATAGCAATGTTAAATATCAATGTTAAATAATAAATATTAATTGTTGCTACTTGTTACTGTTCCTGAAGATGAGAACAATAACATCAGTACCAGGAATCAAAACAGACAGTAAGGAGAAAAAAAGTTAGATGCCATACCTATTTTTAATCAGGTAGTCATTGCAAAAGGTTCTGAAAAATCCCATGTTAAAATGATGCTTAGCATTGTGTGAATGAGAACACAAAGGCAGCATAAACAACCCCATTGTAATGGGTAATGAAATTTCCAAGATGAAATTTGTGTGGTAACCATAAGTTTGCAATGATTTCTTCACATCTTAAAGACATGACAAAGGCATTCTAACCACATTGCTTCATTTAAATATTAAAAAAGGTAGAATATGTAACACAGTGAGGAATTAAGACAGGTGTTGTGTAGCTGTAGCATTAAGGGAGAATGAAAGAAAGCAAAGAATGAAATTAGAGAAGGTAACCAAAATTAACTCTAGAAAAAAAAATGTATATGGATGAGAAACATACTTAGGATGCCATTGGTGAGTTTTGAGCCTGAAACACATTTTATTTAATATACTTTTAATGCAATAATCAAAGTTGCTTTAAAAAGGAAGAACAATCAGAGAAAGTCAAGAGGAAAAGGACACACCAGATATTTTAAGTCTGATTCAAGCTACAGAATCAGCTTCACCGAGTAGTCACTCCAGCATGGAAGCACAGAAATAGAACAGGAGAAAGTTAAGAAAATTTGTCTCATTTGTCACACTTCATTCTCGCATCTCCAGAAAACACAATCTCATGAACATAAAACTATGTTTATCTATGAACACAAAACCTTACAGACTTAATTGTGAAGTTAAAATTTCAAACTAACATAATACCAGTAGCACAGACACTGAGATCATCAATTAATAAATGGGACCTCTGGAAACTGAGAAGCTTCTGAAAGGCAAATGACACAGTCAACAAGACAAAACAGCAGCCCACAGACTGGGAAAAGATGTTCACCAACCCCACATCTGACAGAGGGATGATCTCTAAAATATATAAACAACTCAAGAAACTAGACAACACCAAATAATGCATTTGTAAAAACGGGATACAGATCTAAATAGAGAATTCTTAATAGAGGAATCTCAAGCAGCTGGAAGGCACTTAAGGACTTTGCTAAACATCCTTAGCCATCAGGGAAATGCAAATCAAAACAGCTCTGAGACACTATCGTGCTCCTGTCAGAATGGCTAAAATCAAAAGCACCAAGAACAGTTTATGGAAAGGGGAACAATTCTCCATTGTGGATGAGAATAGAAACTTGTATAGCCACTGCAGAAATCAGTATGGTTCCTTAGGAAACCCAGTTTCCTTAGGAAACTGGGTTCCTTAGGAATCTATCTATATCAAGTCCCAGCAATTCCATTTTTGAGCATATACCAAAAGAACATACAGTCATACCACAAGGACATCTATTTAACTATGTTCATAGCAGTATTCTTTATAATAGCCAGAACCTGGAAGCAATCTAGATGCCCCTCAACTGAAGGGCAGATAAATAAAGTGTGGTCTACACAATGGAGTACTATTCAATAGTAAAAAAACAATGACAACTTGAAATTCATAGGCAAAGGAATGGAACTAGGAAAAAACCATTCTGAATGAGGTAGCCCAGATACATAAATACAAAATTTGTAGGTACTCACTCATATATGGATATTAGACATAGAGCAAAGGATAACCAGCTTATAATTCACACTTCCAGAGAAGCTAGAAAATAAGTAGGAACCTAGAAGAGACACACACATAGTCCCCTGCAGAAGGGGAAAGGGACAAGATCTCCTTAAATTGGGAGCATGGGTGGAGGGGGAGGGAGGGAGGAGAAAGAAGAGGGAAGAAGAGGAGGGGGAGGATAACATGAGTGATCAGGAAGGTCCAATTGGGGAAAGACAGAGAAGGAGAGCAAGGATAGAGGGAGCCATTATGAGGTTAAGGAGAAACCTGGCATCAAGAAAACTCACAGGAATTGACAAGGATGACCCCAACTAAGAATCTAAGCAATAGCAGAGAGGCTTCCTTAGTGTTCTTCCTCTATAATGAAATTGAAAACTACCTTAAACACCATTCGTAGAGTCTTCATCCAGTAGCTGATGGAAGCAGAAGCAGAGATTCACTACTAAGCACTGAGCTGAATTCCTGGAATCCAGTTGTAGAAAGGGAGGAGTGATAAGCAAAGGGGTCAAGATTATGTTTGGAAACCTACAAAAACAGCTGACTTGAAGCAAGTGGGAGCTCATAAACCCTGGACTTACAGCTGGGGAACCTGAACATAGGTGTTAATTGGGGAACTTGGGTACTGTACGGAGCCTCCGGCAGTGGAACCAGTTTTTATCACTTGTGCATGAACGTGCTTGGAGCCCATTCCCTTTGGAGGGATATTATCTCAGCCTAGATATGGGGAAGGGCCTTTTTCAGCTTAGCTATACACTGAAACCATACAGACTCATGAAAATTTCCAGGTAGACCTACCCTGTTTATTAAGCAGAAGTTTTCTCTTGAAAGCCATGAAAATTTGGGCCCATATATAAATTTAAGTTACATTTTTATCTTATGACAAAATGTAGATCTGAAATTATTCTTCCTGTTTTAAGACCAATGGTGCCATTGCTATATTATTATTATTGTATAAAACAACTTAAACACAAGAAATGTAGTAATTTAATTACTCCTTAAGTAAATGACAATGACTACTATAAATCTTCTACTTTGACATATCTCAACCTAGTAATCAAAATTGTGTATTGTTTTTAAAAGAAAAGCTAAACACTTTTATTACCCTCAAGTTTGTAAATTCTATCTTTGTAATTTGTGTCAACTCTAGTGATTGCAAAGTTTCTTTTCCCTTCCTCCTTTCCTCCCTCCTTTCCTCCCTCCCTTCCTTCCTCCTTTCCTCCCTCTCCCTCTTTTTTTCCCTCCCTTCCTGCCTGCCTGCCTTCCTACTTCTTTCTTTTCTTCCTCCCTCCCTCACTCCCTCCCTCCACCCTCTCCCTCTCTCTGTCCCCCCTCTTCCTCCCTCCCTCCCTCCCTCTCCCTCCCTCACTGCCTCCCTCCCTCCCTCCCTCTCTCCCCACCCCCTCTGTCTCTTTCTTTCCCTTTTACATAGCCTTGCAGTTGCTACTTTGGAAAGTTCTACATTCTGAGTCCTCAGCATTTCTGTTTTCAAGTACCCATGTCTATAAAAATAAAATACCTGTGTCTTCAATGCATTTTATGCACAGATAAAGGAAAACTCCTTTAAAACTAATTTTAAGATTGTGCACACCTTTAATCCCAGCACTCAGGAGGCAGAGGCAGGCAGATCTCTGTGAGTTCGAGCTACCCGGGTCTACAGAGCTAGTTCCAGGACAGATTCCAAAGCAATACAGAGAAACCCTGTCTGGAAAAACAAACAAACAAACAAAAAAAACAAAAGCAAGCAAGAAAGAAACAAGAAAGATTAAAAAAAAAACTTATTTTATCTGTGAATATGAATGAATGCAAACTTCAGCTTTTAAGGTATGTGCCTGTGAGACCTATCTGGAGGCAGCTTTCCCCCACTATTTCTGTAGTAATAAATGTGCCTCTCCTTTTCCTTTCCCTGTTTTAGAATCACTTTTTAAAACTGTAAGGCAAACACCTCTTTCGCAAAGGTGGTGTGCTTACTATCCAGTAAATGTTTCTTTTGGACTGTGAGCTTTTGAATCATTTTTCTTTGCTAGATGGTGATAAGTTCTGAATAACTAAGATACTATAACTGCAAAAAAAGTAACCTGTATCTACTACAAATTCTTTTAATGCTACCCAATACCTGGCATTTTCACCTAATATTTGGATTTGTCTAACATATTTCACATTACTTAGAAATATAGGGTATTTGGATAGTAAAATAGTCAATTTTGACATAAACTATGGTTATTGCAATGTGATATTGAAAAACTCAATTATAAAGGAGACTTAAAAAGCAAACTCTTGCTAAGACAATTGTCTGCAAAAGTTTTTATGGAAAAGACATCAATAAACTTTGTCATATAAGTCTGCAATAACTCATTCTAATTGTCCTTTTGCTTGGACAGAAAAGTATGTAAAAAATTATCAGCACATGCCTCTTATATGTCACTGAAGGTGATTCTAGGGTTAATTGAATAAGGACAAAGACCTTCCCTGAATGCTCTTGGCACCATTCAAAGTCCTTGGACCAACATAATAAATGAAACAGTTAGCCCAGTGCTGGACTTCACCACTCCATGTTTCTTACTTGGTTTGATGGGAACTGCTCTAACTGCCTCCTCTTTGACTGATTAATGGAGACCTCTGAAACCTATGGTTAAATAAACTGTTCTTCCCTTGTTTTGCTTTTGTCAATGACTAAAGAAAAGAATAAAGTAGCCTATTTTTATCTTTTGAAATGTAACTAATTCAAACCTATATTGCTGTATAGTATTAGTAAATATAATTCATTATTTTCCAACAGTGAGTTGCAAGATACACATTAACACACAATTGTATGTGGTGCCTGCTGTGCTAACTAGACATCAAAGCATTACTGGTTCCAAGGTTGAGTATATGCAAACATAAAAAAAGAAAAAAAAACCATGAAATTTTCTAAAGTGTAACATGCAGAACCCAAAAGAAAAGGACACAGTATTTATTCCATTCTGGTTTCACATACTTATAAGAGCTTGTGCTTGCTGTCAACTACACTTCTTAAAGGAGGAAACGGGGGCCTGGAGAGGTAACTATCTTACCAAAGGTCAGAGGGTTATAAGCATAGAATTCATGTCCCTTTTCAGTCCATGATTTTACAAGCATGCTTCATTTCTACAAAGAGATTAAAAGTCATGTCTATCTTGATTAGGGATTAAAACAAATGAGGATTTGTTTTTTAAATTTTGAAAAAAATAAGTTTAAATTTTTAAAAGCTAAAACATTAATATGTTGTTCATAGAACAAATAAAATTTGCCTGCTCTGTTAAATCAACCTCTGTTTGATGGCAAGGAAGAGGGATGCTACAGGGGCTGGGAACATGACCAGGAAGCCATCAGCACTGGAGCTGGATAGGTTTTGGATCTGGATCCTGTCCACACTTAGGCGGACAGGATTTGGAAGGCAGCAGAGAGCAACAGCATCGATCTTGCTCTCCTTTCTCCTTTGGTTATTCTCCAAAGCAATGAGCTTTAGCAGGTTCTATTATTTCCTGGCTATTGCGTCTCAGCCACTGCAGCCACTTTGCTTTCTAACCTTCAACCCTCAAAGTGCTTCGTAGCTTTGTTTTAATCCTGTGTTATCCCCTCTTAATTCATTGGAAACAATTTTCCCAGCCCTGTGACTTTAAATGTCTTCTAAATGCTGTTGACAGCAAGTTTTATAAACCTTGTTCTGTTATCTCCATTGAAATCCAGACACGTGCAGCCAATTGCTTTTTTTACTGTATAAGGCATGTAGGTCTGGAAATGATAGAGTGTAATTGGAGATATACATTTGTGAGACATCCATGAAAATTGATAACCCTGGACAGACAGGAGATATTTAGGGTTTTTTTTTTTTCTGTCCTAACTACAAGTGCATAAAGATAAAATAACTTCAGCAGTAAGCCTCATTCTTTTTACATTCATTTATTTATTTGTATATTGAATCCTAGGTCACGTTCAGAGGAAAATAGTAGTGAGTAAGTAAATGACTAATGATTAAATAAGTAAAAACTTATTTAAATTATTAAGATGTTACATAATTGCTAGCATGTATTGGTGAGATAATACACAATGAATAGTACTTATAAATAATATTGCAAATGCTGTATTAGTTTATCTAATTTTGGCTCTCCTTATCTCCTAGATACACATTTGTAAAATAGAAGTAGCTGAAATCTTGAATACATACAAAAAAATCTAAAGTCTTAACAGTCATTGGGCTTCCTTTTTTCAAACTTGTGTCCATTCATGTGCTTGTTAGATACAGTCTCTTTCTGGTGTCCTGTAACTTAAAGGCTACAAATTTAGGTATTTAATATGAGCTGAGTAATTTCTATATGTAGTAATTTCTTGGTATTTTCATTAGTAATGGTTTATAAAGGCTGCTTTTAAAACTTGTTGGAATTAAGGAGTATTGAAGCAAAGAACTTTTGAGGAAAGTTTTGCCTACGAAACTTTCCTTAAAAATAAAAAGTGATATGCAAGTGTGTGTAATTGGTCGGCTAGCTGTTTTTAATCTCTTTTGCAATCATGTAGTATAGTAGAGATATTAAAAAATACTATGTTGATTTCAGACGAGTATAGCTTTGTGGAATATAGATGCTTGTAATTAGATACACAGAAACAAATCTGTGGGGGATATCTTGAAGTATGAATATCAAACACTTTTATTTTCATAACATTCCCCAGCTGGTGCGGTTACCCTGGTCTGTGTGCCATACAGATTCATTATGTCGAATATTAAGTGGAGGTAGATGAGTGCTGCTGTTCATGTGGAAATAGACCAGTATTTGTGTAGAGTAACAGATAAAGTTAATGATTCAAAAAAACCAAGGATTAAAGAGCTTTATTAGAATTTTTAAAGCATTTTCATGTAGCAGTTAAAAATAATACATTCCATTTATTTATCTTTATCACCATTAATTTCTCCATGGGCATTCTAATTCTGACATTTGACAATGCAGGCAATGTGTATACCATTACAACAAAGTACTGTCTGTTGAAATGAGAGGTCTCCTCAGCTTTTCAGGGTGGCCACTACAATTGCATTAAATTGAATTTGAAATCTGGCAATGTTTCATGTGTTGAAGGTTTGTTCCATTAGTTGTGATATAATTGGAAAATGGTATCATGTTTAGGAGGGAGATCCAATAGCAGAAAGTCACATCCTGGGGGCATGCCCTTGAAGGGGATATTGGGACTGCTATTTCCTCCACTCTTTTGCTCACTTGGTTCCATATAGTAAATAACTGATCTGAGCCCCTAAGTCTGCATGCCATGCATTTAAAAGAATCAGAACCCATTAACTGTGGACGGAGCATGTTAAAAACATTGACTGAAAATAATCAAATGATTCTTCCTTAATTTGATTGTTTCTGATGTTTTGTCACAGAGATCCAAAACTAACTCACCAGTCATGATGTGTTCATTCCCACCCTCAGAGCCTACAGACAAAATCTCTCCAGGTGAATGCATGCTTTACATAGCTGAACAACATTTTACAGATCTGAAATGGCAGTTCACCCACCAGCCAGCCCTCTGCATCTCCTGTAGTTATGAGATACAAGTGACTATTTGGTGGCTGCACATAAGAAAGGTGCTATTTGGTTGTTGTTTGGATGAATGAAGCTTGTAAATTGAAGGGGGTGGCACAGGATTAGCATTTCCTTTCCTAGGGCTGGTAGTTGCAAGAGTTCAAAAGAATTAGAGAACTGGAATATCAAGTCTGGAAACAAATCCAAGTAATTTTATAGAACCTCCCACCTCTCCCCTACCTTCCTGCCTTCCCTATCTCTGATCCCACTTCCCACAAACACATCTAACCTCTTATCCCACCACTCCTTCCACAGACATACCTTTGGGAATTTTATCTGTGTTTTATTAACTTACTTTAAACTTTGTTCAAGATTATTTAGCATAAAAGACTCCCGATTTCAATGCTAAAGCTCTACCAAAGACAGAAGCTGGAAAGGTTGATGCCTATCTATAGTTCACATCAACTCACATAATTTGTCAGTATATTTGTCAATCACAGGGATGTGTAGAAAATCACCTTTTCACTTTAAAGTGACAAAAATGTCTGAGAAGTTGGTAAAGTTGGTAGAGTAGGTGCTTACAAAATATATGTATAGATATATGTCATAGTAACTTGTATACTGAAAATAATTACTTTTATTACAAACGTGTTCTACTTCAGTAATAAAGATCACTATGTAAAGATGAACTTGTCATCATAAACTGTCTCTAAATAGTAACAAAACATAACAAAATAAATCTTTCTCTATATACATGAAAGTATTTCTAAGGCACATAGAAAACAGCCTTTTTCATTTGACATTTTCTCCCAACATAGTATATTCAACAGAACCAGTTGCTGCTTAGTTATAAGCCCAGATTCTCTACTGTGTCTACCTTAGAGTCTTGAATTGCCTCCTCCAGTTAATTGCTGGGACTGAGAATCCACTGGAGAGAAGCTTCCTCTTGTAGTTCAAAGTTGGGAAGGTGTTGCCCAGGTGGCTTGATTTATCTGCCCATGGTCAAAGGGGTTGGCGCTCTAGTAGATGTGAGAAACAGCTGGCTTGACTCCTGCCTGTGACATGCTGCACACAGACAGGTGGGGAAGACTGTTAAAGAGATTTTGCCCCTTCAAGGCTGTTGTAGCTACAGCTCCTGCTGCTACAGCTGGTGGCTTTTTGCAAACTTATGGCTGTCAAGCATTAAACTTCTGAGCAGGCACGTTGTAATTGCCTCTCCCATCCCCCCTTGCAGAAGTATAAAAGCTCTTCTCCGGGGAAACACTGCACATGTGTTGCAGGTAGTCGTGGCTTTCATCAGTCTTTCCACTACTCTCTTTTTCCAAAATCTTTGGCTCAGCTGGAAAGATCCTGTATGAAGCTGAGAAGAGTAGCTGAGTAACGTGGATTTCATTGAGTATCTCCATGAGCTGCTCTAAGCCACCAGACACAGCCTGCTATATGAGCAATCCCCTCTTAATGCCTGCAACCCTGGTGATGTCTGTTTCCCTGTCTACCCTGATGGAGATTAAATTATATAGCTTATGAAATCTGCCCTATTGAAATATATTTTTTACTTGAGGTCTCCTCTCTTGCTTACTTCCAGCATTATTATTTTGGTCCTTATTGTTTTGGATGGGAAGCATTTAGGAAGAGTGAACATGCTTCATGCAAATTTCACAAAGCCCATGCTTAAACTTCTTCCTTGAGGAGCCCTAATTCCAAACCTCACATGGTCAGAGATGTGATAGTTTGCTGCACTAATAAAAGGACAGAGTAATTTTCTTCAAGGAAACTTGTTGGCATATGACACCATGATATACACAGCTACATATGTTTGAGTCCCCCTAGGGAGGGCACTGGAATGTTTGACAAACCCACACATGTTTTCAGATGTGGAAGTTCATGAACTTTAAAGAGCCAGGTGTCAAATGGTCTTGTTTATATGGTTTGTAAAAAATTATTCTACAGTCTAAAATGTAAATAAAATCTAGCCCATCTTAGTTTGTTGAAATATGTGTAGGATCAGATAAACAATTATTAAATAAAATATTTTAAAATAGTATGTTGCAGTCTAATATATAAAAATGCTGTGTAAATTGAAAGTAACACAGTTTACTCAATGACTTAATATGTGTAACAAAGAACACAAGGAAACAAAAATACGAATTCTTGATATATATAACAGCCCATGTCCTGTTATTCAAAGAATGTCATTGATCCAGTCAGTGTCATGTGTTTAAATGAACAGTGAATTATCCCCCAAGTAATTAGCTTGCAATACAATTCCATGAATATTTTAATGTTCCAGCCATCTTCCTACATGAATCATTAGGACTGGACTGGATGAGGATTCCAAGTTAAGAAATAACACATGGGTATGTTGAAAGTTAACGCTGTATGGTTTTTTTTTTTTTCCCCGTATTGAGTCAACCAATTTTATAGGAAAGAACAGTGTCCGCCAAATTTAAAGAAAACAAATAAACCTTAAAATAGCATGGCTGTCTTGATTCAGTTGGCACTGAGAATTTCTAAATAAAGAAAAGAACTGGACATACATCTACAGTGAGAAATGTAGCTTGCCAACTCTGCATGAATATGATAAATTCCATTTGCTATCATTAGTATCATGGAATTGGAAGTATGAATGCTCTCTAGAATTTGTTTATTGGTCAATTATTTACCTTCTAGATTAATACAACGAACATTTAAAATAAGTAGAAAGAATAGTAGTTGACTTAGCTTCCTATATTGCAGAAAAACTTTAATTGTACATTTTTAAAAGGTCCCTACTCTACCATGTATTTCATTTGTCATGCATTTTCTCATGTGGGTACATGTGTAAACATTACACTAATTTCTCTAAAGGTTTGTAAAATAATTTGAATTATTTCATGTTTTTGAAACATGATATTCTTAAAATAACTTAAAGATAACTATTAGGTTTTAGTAAGAAATCATAATATTGTGACTGTCTAGTAGGATCACAAATGAAGACAGGTGATGCTTCTAGTATGGATTGCTACTGTATTATTTAAGTTTTAGATACACAAGCAAAAATATGTATTTACACATGCAATAATAAATCTTAACATTAGCTGGTATGCAGAGAATATTTAGAGGTAGTGCTGGCCAGACACAAGTCATTTGGCAAAGACTTCTTCTAGTGTATATTTCCAGGGCTGTCTGTACAAAGATGCTGGCGCACTTACCATGATTTCTATTCCAGGTGATGGATTTCTGTCCAAGTAAGCTAGTGACTAAATATTTTCCGGTGGAATCTAGGCACCGTAAAATCACTGAAGCCAAATAAAAAATCCGCCGACCTTTCTAAAAAAGTAATTATAATAGCTCTGCATACCACTATGACAGAAAAATATTTCCACTTAGATCACCAAATAACAAAATGAGTAGATCCTAATTAGGAGAAATGGGGAGTAGAATGAACGTGCAGCCAATACATCCTTTAATTAACATGAATGAATGCCTTATTTTATTTTCATGTGTTTCCAAAACAATCTTTCTGTACTTGAACAACATTAGTTCATGGATTTCACATGCACTCTCTCAGAGAAAAGAAATCCAATCAAAACCCACTAGAAACCTAGACCATCATCACTTCAACATAAAACTGGTTTTAAAACAGGAACACTTAGTATTTGTTGATTTCTGCTAAACCAAGGAGTTAGAGAAGAAAATCAAGTGATAGGAAGGTGAGTGTCTATTTGTCATTGGTTGTTCAAAATTACAGCAGAAATCTAGCATCTTTTTCTACTTAAATCTAAACAGACATTTAATTCTGGTGCATGGCATCACTTACTTTTCAAAAATTTGAGTAAATAGAAGAATCTTTTCATTTATAGGCAGGTTTTGCAATCATATTGTTTCACATTTAGAACATGGAAAACATGGCACTGTGTGTGTTGTTAATTCAGTTTAATGATGGAACTCTTGGTTTTAGTCAATCGCTGAGAGCTGCAAGTGGCATTGTTTTTTAGCTTCAGACATTGCACGTAACTTAGCAATTATATTACGTCTTTCAATAATGGTTGTTGGCGGGATATCTGCGAGTGAAGTCATAGCAATTTTGAAAGAGAAAGCTAATAAAAATACACCTGCCTTGTAGTGGAAAGTGAGCCTTTAATATCTCTCCTTTGAAGTCGGGCAAAGCCTTTGGTATTAACTAACATATTATGATGGAGGAATAATCCGTTGCCCTGGGGGAAAAGAAAGACATTGAAGTTGCAACAGATTGTTAAGTTTCTAATGACCCATGGTTCAGTCACTTTGATAATCATAAAAGAATAGAATGAGGTGATGATTTTTTAATGCTATAAAGATATGATCACTTGAAAACACTTCATGCTGATTATAAATAAATAAGAGAACACGTGAATAGTCTTTAAAAATGAGTCAGTGTGTAAATGGTTTTTGACCATTTCCTGTAATTGCTAAAAACCAGAATGATTTAAAATTTTGCATTTCAGTGCCATTTCCAAATGGTTTTTTGCAGCGCCAAACTTTCTGTGCACATCCTTCTTTTGGATCCTTGCCTCCTTTGTTTTATTGTTTTGAATGTAATTTATTGATAATTCTTTACATAAGGAAGGTAGTAGGAAAATACAGTGTTTGTGGCCCTTACTTTTGTATCATTTTGGGAGACAATGCTTATTAAAATCCCTTTGCTTTTTGAAAATTGTACTCCTTTACCTGGTAATGTATTTCCTACACAGGTATTTTTGCTTACTTGTATTCAGTAACAGCCTGCTATTGGAAAACCAAAATTTAAACCCAATCTGAATATTAACATATTGACAATACTGGAAGAAACCTTTTAGGAATAAATACAATAGGATTCAAAAACTCTGCACAATCATTGACCAAGACAAATTATTTTCATTGTTCTCCAGATATTTTTTCAGTCTAATGGAGAAGTTCTGCTTGGGTATCTAAGTTCTTATAAAATACTCCAAGCTATTTTAGTACTATAGAATTCATACTTTACCAAGCACAATATAAATTGATGACTTTCTTTCATCATTTTTACTGTGTTTGAACTAGTAATGGAAATGTTCTTTTATAATTTTGTCGCTTTAGTGCATCTCTGTAAAAAGTATCACATAATTCAGAGACTATACATTAGCACTTGCCAGTGCTGTATTTAACACCAACAGGCAAAATACATTGAAATTTACTACCAAGTTCAAAGGGGCCATGAAGACCCTGAGTCCCTTGATAACATGATAAAGTGTCATCATGAGATGTTTGTTTTGGTTACAGGATGGCATGTTTTCTTTTATTTTTCATGTGGGAAGTGGGCTCTAATGGTTCTTAGGTCAGAAGGGATTTTTCCTAATTCATTTAGTACATCTGTCAAGTGCACTTTTCTTAGTGAAGAGTGAAGAAGAAGCCCCTTCAGTGGGTCAAGTGGAGCTGTCCTCTCTGTAGAATTCCACTGTGCGATTTGCATTTTACTTTGAAAGTAGATTATTGTTGAGTTTTGACACCTGCTGGAATGAGTATCAGTTTCAAGCTACAAAGTGGTGCTCTGAAATAAATATCACTGAGCTTGTTAAATTTTGTCAGCTGTACCAGCACATTAGTGCAGGATATTAGGGTAAAGTAGATTGAAGTTCAATGTTCTGGTTATAGGTTTGGACTATAATCTTTTCTTTACATCCATGAAGAACTTCTATTGCCAGAGTGGTCTCAAATTAAGAAAGAAAAATTCAAAAACACACCACAAAGTACGCTTCCCCATAACTGTTATAAGCCTGCAGAATGTCATAATGTAAGACATTGATGTTCTATTTGTAACATCTGGAAGAGAATGGGAATCTGGATATATAATGTTTTAATTTTCTTTCCCTGTTAATATAAAGTCAAGTGTATTTTCACTTTGATAATATATTCTGGTAAAACTTGTCCCACACACACACATATTTAGTAAGATTACTTATTATTTAAGGACCTAGTGGTAACTACACTTTTATTTATTTATTTTATTAATAATATAATTTAAAAATTTTACATGTTGATCCCAGTTTCCTTTCCCTCCCTCTTTCCCTGCCTTTCTCCTTCCCTCCCTCCCTCCCTTTTACCCTCTTTCCCTCCTCATATGCACCCTGACCACCCTCCCCTCCTGATAGCTGGGAATCGGGCATGGGACTGACTCAGACCCCCTGAATATGGTCTCAGCTAGAAAGGCTGAGCAGTCTAAGGGACCTTAGACAGTAGAACCAGGATGTATTCCTGGTGCACAAAAGGACCTTGCGGGTACATTCCCCATGGAGGAATACTCCCTTAACCTAGAGACAGGAGAGAAGTCCTAGTCCCTACTTCAAGTGACTTCACAGACTTTTGTGGCAACCACTCTTAAGGAGCCCTTGCTTGTTTACTCTCTTTTCATGCTAGTTACTGCACTTACAACTAAAATTAATGTCATCCTCTATTAATTACTCTGGACAATGATCTATAGTGAAGGCTGTATTTTCTCAGGAAAAAAAAATATCCTGCATCTTTTAAGCAAATGAAATAGAAGTCTTTCATAGATACCTGAATAGCTCGAAAGTCAGAATGAGAAAGAAAATGGTTAATATAAAATACTTAAAACATTCTAGTATCTCAGATGTAGAAATGATAGCGCACATATTGTTTTCTGTACACACACATTGTAGTAGGTAACCAGTTCTATTTTTTTTTTTTACAATAAAACAAGTAGTAAAATAGGAACAGCCAGGCTAAGTATAAGTTTGGAATTTTTACTGATATAAGTTAATTTTTGAAAACAGAAAAGTGGTCCAAGATTTTCCTCATTCTACAAAATTAAAGATATCTAGTATTTATAATGGCTCCATGTGAGAGGTACACAATTCATTATATATTCAAGATTCTACCTTCATAGTGTTAGAAGTCAATTGGCATTAGGTTACTTCTAAATTATTTTGAGATAATTCAGGTTTCATTGATCCCTCCAAAGTGAATAGTGCAATGTTCAAAAATAGTAAACTCAAAAATATTTCAAATTCAATCTATATGAATTTCAGATATAACCTATAGTATCATAAATTATATGCATATATGAGTGTCCCTCTCACAAAGGCTCCTGGTTAAGGGTTCTTTACTAGCTGCTCAATCAAACACAATTGGTCACTGCATCATGAAGATAATAACTTTACCACTGTGCTAACACACTTGCAACTTCATACTGCATAAAGTATTAGGAGGCAGAACTTAACTGGAGCTATGCCTTTGCTTCTCATGTGCTTGCACACATATGTCTTCTTGTTGCCTGTCTGCTGGAAGGCTAGTAACTTTTATCACATGCTGCCTATGACGCTCTGCCTCATCTCAGTCACAAAGCCAGTTAACTTTGACTGAAATCCTGATCCAAAGTGAATCCTTCCTCCCTTGTGTTGTTATTCCTCTTTTAGTATTATCTCAGATATTTTTCATAGCAACAGGTAACTCAGGCAGTACTCTAAAGCACATGAATATTTTTTTTTCCTTCTGCCTGACCAAAATTTTCTGAGCACAATGTCTATGCATTGTATATTTTGCAGTCCTTTTACCTGAAACACAGAGCTAGTATCTGTTAATTCAATTCAGCTGCAGGTCTGCCCTCTATATAACTGGACAAAGAAAGATGAGCACATGGTATCGACATTCTTTGGCCTCCCAGAATTCTTACAGAAAGGATTGAATTCTCAGCCTGTCACTCCTTAAACTATGATCTTAATCATACCTATATTCCATTTCAGACAGTGAGGCAATCATCCCTGGCATGTATAGTATTAAATAAGTATTAAATATAGTAACTAAGGCTCACATGCAATATGGAGATCATGTGTAGTATATCAGGAAATGACACCTAAAGTTTCAATAAAATTAACTATGTAAAACTATACCAAAAGCTTCTAATTCATTCATCTCTGTTCACTTAGAAATAATTGCATTTTCTTTCTCTTGTTTTAATTCTAGGAGCCAATGTTTTCCCATCAATCAGATGCTTATAACACAGGGCTCCTGAGACTTATTGTATACTTCAGAGACACTATTTATGAGAGAAAAAGAAAAAGCAAAACACTATCATCTTTCTTTCCAGCTTTTAAGTTTGAATCATTTGTTTTTACCAACAGTTTAAATCCTGAACATATATTTAACAAGTTAGCCATGATTGTGCATTATTGAACTTTATTGTTGGGGGAACAAATAGAAAATTCCCAAGAACTCTCTAAATAGCCAGCCTACACCATACAGCAAGCTTCCTGCTCAGTGGCATGTGCTCATGAAAAACGAGGAGATGGAGACCAATAGAAGACATTGTATACCCTGATCTGGCTTTCTCATATGTGTGCACACTACCTACCTACCTACCTGCCTGCCTACCTACCTAGCTACCTACCTACACACACACACACACACACAAACACACACACACACACAGGTATCACAGGCATGCACGCAAGCATGCACATGCACATGTGTGCAGGGTAAGACAAAGAAAAATTTTAAAAATGTACTTTTAAAGGGAAACTTAGTTGCTTATTATGAAATAAAGAGTAGATTCTCTCATGTACAATTTTCAAAGGCTATTTCTGTGTACTCTGCATAACACAATAAATACTTCTGGGGTACTCTTCAGAGCTGGGTTTGTATCTAATTCATCCCTGTATGCCACTTTCCTGCAGTGTCTTATTCTTGTTTATTCTGTATGGATGGGAGATCTTGTACTCAAACTTCAGTACAAATGACCTGGCTTCTTGTCATGTGCAAACCCTGAGGAAAATCTGTCATTCGTTTCCTATAGCATGAGCTATAGTAGTCCATTCTCTAATCACTTTCCTCATTATATGCCAGCCTATCTGAATGGACAATTGTTATAAATGTACAGTACAGTCTTAATTAGTGTGTAATGTATGGAGGTATTCCACAAATGGATCTGAGTCTTGGGTTAAACCCCACCATTCTCCCGCCCTTTCTCTAACTCATCCTTCTCCATTCAGATTGCAGTATTCCATGTGGCACATAAAAGATTCTAAGACCTTCCAATTTTCTAAATGTTAAAGAGAAAATATGGAAGTTTCACAAATGTAAAAATAATTTCCCTCTCACAAACAGCAAGATGAGAACACAGAACAAAGTTCTGATGCATATTCTCGGCAGATAATTCTTAAATGAAGAGGCTGGTCTATGTTCTCAGGGAACAATGTGGATTCCTCTCACTCTCTACATAGTTATAAATACCACCTGTTATCAACTCTCATCATTGATCAACACAATTAAAATACTTATATTAGGACTACAATAGCAAAAAATTACTATACTTGGAAAGTTGCAAACTCTCTCTTAGCTTATGAAAGCTCTGTCAACTTGATCTCATCTTCAGTTTTTCATCATTTCTAAGATAAATCTCAGAGGTGTGATCAGTTTAGTTACTGATACACAGGACAATAAATCCCTGTTTTCTTAGCCCTTGCTGTGTTTATTTTGTGCTGGAGGAGCCTCATTCTATGATTGCTTTACTTCTCAGAATTTTAATGTACAAAAAACAACACATGTTGTATTCTTGTTTCCAAGTCAGACTTTCATAAGCTGGAATGCCTATGCATTCTGTAGGGATATCAGAGGGTTTTGTCTGTGGAAAAGAAGGCCACACTTTTCTAGCAAAAACCTCATACCCACATGTAGTTACTTCATGTCATCATTACCATAATGAATGGGTTATATAGTGGGAGTGTTGACCAAATAGTAAGATCAATGAGTCTGTAATGACTAAAAAAGAATTACTGAATGGGATAGACATTTTAGAAGTAGAATGAAGAGGGAGGAAAAGCAACGAGCTCTGTGGCTTTTGTGTGAAAGAGAATCTGTGTTCAGGAAAGAGGGCCTTCTTGGGAACAGGTTATGCCTCATTTTAAGTAATTTACATTCTGTTCAGATACGGCAGTCTAGCAAATATCTATACAGCCCTCCCTTTAGTTTGCACTGATTTTAAGTTTCTGTCAGTGATCAAAGCCCATCCACATATGGTGAGTTTGCCATAGATGACTGGGTGCCATCTAGTGGTTGAAGAGTAACTGTAGCTCCTCATGTTTTCCCCCAAACTTTTATCATACAAATAGAATTTGTTCAGGAAAACATCATGCATTAAGCTCCATATTTTCCTAATGAGAGGATAACTTCCAAAGTAAAAACTGTGTCCACAATTTGACTTTATTTTTCACCATGAACAAGACATTTTATTTCATTTGAGCTGTAGAGTTTGACTTAATCACTACAATGAATATTTATCTATAAATATTTTTATTCTTGTGATTTTTTTTCTCTTTGTTTATCCACTGGGACATGAAGTTTGTGGGATGATCAAGCTAAGATGTTAAAAATTAACTTCTACTTCAATTGATCAAAAACAGTAATACCACCTCTGAAAAACATACTAGCATCTGAATAATATAAAGGCTGAATTAAAAACTAATTGTGTAAGAGATGGCGAGGTAGTTCAGTATGCTTCTGATGAACTACACTGAAGCTTATCCCAGCTGCGATGGTGCAAGGTGAGAACTAGCTCATGCAAACCACCCTCTTACCTCTTACCTTCACATTTATCTTTGCACACACTCCCCACAAGCAAAAAAAAAAAAAAAAACCAAACAAAAAAACCCCCAAAAAACAGGTAAATAGTTTAATAGTTTAAAAAGAGCAAAGATTAATTAACTGGGTAAAAATGTAGATGATGGTAAGTTGGCCCCACACTATGTTACACAGCTGCCTGGTTTCTTCTATAGTTTTGGCTTGTTGGTTGTTTCTTTATTTCAACAAGATTTTGTCACTGCTATTGTTTGTTTTTCTGATAGATTTAAGTATTTTCTAAAGTCCTGTTGAATATTTACCGCATCAAATACTGTGTGAAACATTTTAGTTTTTAGTAGACTGGTTTGCAGATTCACCTTTAAGAAAAGCTAGCTTAAAAAATAATTATCATAAGCTTTATGAGGTAAATTTTCATCTAAGATACTCAAAGACTGTTACTCATTCACTTACTACATATAAACTACACCTTTTACATGCAAAATATACAATGAGTTTCACACACAATGTGAATGTAACTGCTAATATATATAATATATATTTTATGTAATTAAACACATCTTCAAAAGTTTATTAGAAATAACTATTGCAGCTTTCTAGTGTCTTATACCTTCCCAATAATAGTAGCATTGAAACTTTAAAATGTATATATTTGAATATAAGTTTCAGCATCACCATGAAGACTTAGTTATATATTCAGCATATATTTTCAAGGGATTAAAGTAGAGTCAGATTTAATAGTTATCTTAATTCAAATTTTACTTGATAAAATAATCATGGTGATTGTAAATGTTAGGGGTATGATTTTTAAAATAAAGTTTCCTACTGTTTGGAATATGTTACAAGAAGCATTCCAAGTGTCATTAGAGGACAGCCCCTAGCATCAGGGAACAAGAAGAAGGACGAAGGTGAAACATCTTGTTCTTTGATCATACTGGATAAGCCAGCCAATAAATTAGAAATTAGAGCTGGGTGATGGTGGTGCATACCTGTAATGCCGGTATTCAGGAGACAGAGGCAGTAGACTTCAATGTGCCAGGAACAGAGAGAGAAAAAGATGCAGAGAAAACACTGTCTGCCTCAGCACCCCAAAGCCTATCTTCTTGGTCAGTTTTATGCTGACTCATCTTCACTGTATGCCCAGTTGGGTATCCTTTTATTGTGTGCATGGAGTGCTAGTAATTGCAGTGAACTGAAAACCACAATGAATCAGATGGATTCCTTGACTTTGCCAAGCCTTAATTTGCTATATTCATATTTGTGATGCTTGCTTTTCACTGACAAAGCAAACATGCTTTATTTTGAATAGAGAGTTTTAACACCCCATTAAAGAGTTAAAGGTAAGGACAGAGTTGTGAAATGCAACCACACTCTGGGGGCGGAGACAAGACTCCTTGAGCAAGGAATTTTAGGAAATAATAGAAAAAGTTTAAAAGGTTAAAAAGTAATTCCACGCTCAGTCTGATGAAATACAACTGTAATCCTAGCACTCGAGAGCCAGGGAGACTCTGTCGTCAAGATAAATAAATTAATCAATGAATAGATAAATCAGTAAGTGAATAAAATGTAATTTCAGACTCCCAATAATATAGTTTAATATTATAATTGTATATTAATGCCTGAATTGTAATCACTTAAGTTAGGGTGTAGTATAAATTCATCATAAAAATAATGCAGAGAAGTTAGTTTTAGATACAGAAATAATTATATAAGTTTAGTTTTAATTTAAAATTCAGTGTTGGGAAAAAAAATCTTTTGAAAATGAATATGTCTGTAACAACTTTAAGTTTTAATGTTCCTGAACTCTGAACAGACACATTCCTTCTAGAGATGCGTGTCTGCAATTACATTAATTTAATAAACATCCTTACAGATTCCTGTATTTGTTCTGATAATCTCTCAATTTAAAGCAGATTGAATAGTCTTGAATCACCTAGGACCATGGATCACTTTATCTCTGTCCTTGTTACCAACTATATAGCTGTTCAAGTCTGGAGGTCCTCATATCACTCAGTCATTACTCCGGCAAATTTTGAAACACCACCATTGTGGGGTACAGCATCACTAGATGTGTTATCTTCAAGTTCTCTGGATGAACACTAAAGGAGACCAAGAATGCTTTGCATGTCAAACAGTTTTGTGCACAGTGAAGTTGGAGGTTGTGTCAGTGCTCGAGGAAACAAACTATGCATGGTAAGATGTTTGGAGAGTATACATTTTGAAGATCCTCTTCATTTCTAATTTTGGAGGACCTGAATTTTACACATTCTTCTTGTCCTTTTTGTTCTTTTACCACCTGGAAAGAATGAAAATGATTTCCCCCATTCAGGTTATTTTCACAACTACATATGCTTTCCTCCAATTTTTTAATATCAAAGAATTGAAAATTAAAACAAAACAATAAATACAAAACAAAATATGAAACAAAATAATTATATAAACAAAATCAAATGGTCAAAATTAATTTCTTTCTTACTAGTGGAATATTTCCTAGAGCTGCTTATATATATTTGTGAAAGCTATTCATTAAACAAAACTATCTTTTTCTTTATATATCTATACTGCATGAAACAAAAACAAAACATTTTATACTTACATGTTCGCTTATTGCCTATTCTGGAAGTTTGGAAAATTCTCATTACAAACATTCCCATTATTAGAATTTGTTTCCTTAAATGCAGCTCATAACCATGGTTCCATAATCAGGAGATAATGTTGTCTTTCTGACATTTGCCCCAGATCCCTATTCTTGTTCACAGAAAACATCTCACTTTGAATATTTGGAGCCATGTACATTTGGAATTGGGTGTAGTTTGCAGTGCAAGCTGTAATCATCCCATGGGGAGTCTGGGTCAGCTCTTCTTTGAACAGACTTTATTTTTGCAGAAACTCACCTGAGTCATTTAGATGAAGAATAGAAGAGGCTCCATAAGTAACATTTGTATTTTAGGACCAACTCATTCAGGAAAAATAAAGGTGGATTTCAGAATTAAAAACTCAAAATTATAAAGCAATTAAGATGTAATTATAAAATAATTCATATGTTTGTCATTATCTATGTATTGTTAGACAGAGTGAGCTGGTAGCTTGTTATAGAGTCTTCTAGAACAGTTACCCTACAACCATTTTTAAAGTTAAAGAAAAACAGATATACAACCAAAATATAGAAATTAATGCCATTTGAGTCAAATGGAGATTCAACATGATCCCCAAGGTTAAAATGGTAAAAAAAAAAATGGCAAAGTTTAGATTTGCTGTTTGTGACTATGGCAAGCTTGGGTGTATCTACTTATTTAATTGCAGGCACTTATAATAATACAGTGTGGTCTGTATCTGCTCATTTAATAATACTTTTCAGCTACTTTCCTATATTTATGAAAAAGAAGACAGCTCACTTATATAATCAATCAAGCCATTCAATCTACAACACTTTCTGAGTGTATATGTAATTTTTTTATACTCTCTATCAATTATGAAGCTACAATATGAACACATGTGTATGACAACTAAGAAATTAAGATCACTGCCACTGTAGAACTTTATTGTATATAAAACATAATTTTAGGTGAACAAAATATGACATGATTTCTTTGACTTCTTTGTGTTTTTTACTTCCCCCTCTGTATTGATTGACCACCCTCCCCATCCCCTAGCAAAGCCCTTCTACCACATACAGGGCTTTCTTCTCTACCCTTCACTTCACAACACCTGTGAACTACTAGGTATCGCTCTCTGAAGCTCCATTTCTGGCTCCCCAAATGGTCTTCTGTTACTCTCCTACGTTTTGCAGTTGTTCCAGGTTCTAGACTCCACATCTAAAGAGTCAGTGCTATGGGCTGCAGATAAGAGAGATTATGAGGTATTCGCTTCTGTGGGTCTGGGTTACCACACTCAATGTATCATCTAGTTCCACCAACGAACCTCAAAATTTTGATTTTCTTTACATCAGACTAGAATTCCATGGTGTATGTTTTCATAGCCATTCAGCAGTTGAAGCACATATGCATTGCTTTCATTTCCTAGCTAGTTGCAATGAACATGTTTTATTTAGGATAGAAAATAATTATAGCACTAATATTTAAATACATTTTGATTAAATCATGCTGTGGTTAAAATTCAATCCAGTTTACTCAGAAGTATGACATATACATAATGTTAATAAGATACATTTTAAAGATATGAAGAATTAGTTTAAATTTGTAGTATATTCTGAATTTTATTTTTATGAAGTCAATATTCATCTGTGAGCATATGGGCATTTGCTTTTGAATTCATTGTCTCGTGATTGTTAACTGGTTTTCACCATAGAATTTATTACAAGTTCACTTAGGACATTGTCGTCTTGCTGGTCTGTTTTTAAATAATACCACTTTGAATAATAACACTATACCCAACATTCTCCTCTTCACTTGGAAAAGTGATCAGCTTTCTTTTTCAATGGAATTCATGTAAGTAATCTTTTCAGGACATGGCAATCTCTGTATTTCACAAAAGAGCAGAAAGCTTTCTAAATCACTTCCTGTGAAATGACTGATTCTGCTGTCCATTGAATACTGCTGTTGTCGACATTTGAAGGCAATTTCCCTTATACTGCTTGCTATCCTGGATTCTCGTATTCAATTACTCTGCTTTTGGAAAGAAATAGATGTATGGAATTCTTGAGGGATGTTTTATTTTATTATTAGTAGCTAAATAGTAATGTGTTCATGTTCACTCCAATTAAGCTTAGAAGGAGACTTAACAGGTGTTTAAAATGATACAAAAGCTTAAAGCAACCAATAGGTTAAGAACCTTCTCTTATTACAAAGTATTATTGTACACAGTAATGTGAGAGTAATATGAACTTCTTTTGCCTATCCCTACCCATGATTTAATAAAGAAAGTAGGATTAGTCTATTATGATTTATTCCAGTCTGCATTTATTTTTATGTTCCAACACTAAATATAAACATCTGGCTTCATGGAGACAAATGTCATTTGTAAGACTATGGTTAAATCAGCTTTTATGCTATATGGGGATTATAGAATTGACTTTTCTGGGTCATGAATTTATTCCTTACTTGTAGTATATCTCCGTATTTCCTACCCAAAACAATATTAAGCTAATGGGTGAATGTTCAAGTTACTATACCCTTATATATGCTAGAATAATTCCTAGAATTGTACAAAATAATGAGCAGATTCAACTTAAAAGTCTAAACTCTATGTAAGAGTTGGAATCACAAAGACGATTTACACAAAAACTGACATATAATAATACAAATATGTTATCTTCAATGGAAGTAACATTTCAATGGAAGTGTCATTGCTAACTAACTGCAGGTTGCCCTGGTACTTTTATTCCTAGTACTATCTCTCAAAAGTTGCTCTTAATGAAAAATCAATTAGAAAGCATGTTTCTAGATAAGTGAAATTACTGATAAAAGAAGGTAAGTGCTTGATTTTTATTGAAATGATCAATGATAATAAAATAGTATACATTAAGGAAATACTAAAACCTTGTGACAAACCATTTACTCTATAGATATGGTGGAATATAAACATCATTATAGTCTTCTTCATGGACTTTCTTCTCAATCTCAGTGACAGGTTACATTTGCTCTTATGCAACTGAATAACTCACTCACTTGTATAGGTTATATAACAAGATCATAGTTTTATATTTGTCATGGATTTTAAATAGCTCTGAGTTGACTATGCATAAATATCTACCCACATTTTCTTTTCCTCTTTATTTACATTATAATTCATTGTCTCTATACATTTGTATTACATAACAAACTATCACAAACTTACTAACCTTCTAGTCTCAGCTCTATGGTTTCTCTATACAAGGGTTCAAAATGGCAAATTTAAAGTTGACTGTAAGTTCATTGAGGTTGTTGACAGACCTTTTCCTGTAAATATAGGACTGAGGCTTCTTTGCTCTCTGTCAGCTATTATTGCTAAAGCCTTCCTTCAAATGATACTTTGCTTCCCGCTGCTAAGCAATAGAAGAGAAAAATCTTCCCACTCTTAAATTGTCCTCATTTTTTTATTTTATTCCATTTCTACTCTCTTCTTCTGACATAAGCCAAAAAGAGTTCCCCATTTTCTGAAACTCAATTTATTGGAATGGGTAAGCCTAGAAAATTCAGAATTATTTTCTTACATTATTGTTCACATATATAATTATATCTGTTCTGCATGTCTTCTGTCATGTGAGTTAATAACTTCATAAATCAGTATTGAAATGCATTTGTTGTTAAAGAGGTAGGACTTTGAAGAGGTAGAAATTATCCAACTAATGGAACTATCACTTTATGCATTTTGTGTGTATGTTTTATTATATAACACAATTTTAGAACTAAAGTAAGGAATGTTTCACAGGCTACATACCACTATACCACTAAATAAATAAATTTTGAGGGGTGGAATTTTATTTAAAGTGTAATAAGTCATTTCATGTTTAAAATGTTACTTGTATTATGAGTATGAAATGGACATTTACTAATGTTGAGTGTTTCTCTTAATGGTTTTCTGTGCCAACTGAACAATATACATTTGGTTTGTGGATATTGTTTAATTTACTATAACGTCACTCCATCTCTTTTCTGTTTCAGTTTATTAAGCATTTTCTTTACTGAAACAAATTTACTGTCTTATAGAACCTTAAGTCCTTTGGATGTTAACAATGCAGAAACAGCTGCTAATAAAACTTGCTCATTCTTTTCATGAAGCTGTGCTGTTAGGAGGAGACAAAAGTAAGGCTAAGGAGGAGCCTAGACATCTACCAGTTTAAGTATTCTGAACACTTATATTGAATTGACTGTCATTTCTTCATTTCTAAGTCATTTAAATTTGACTTCTTGGAATGATTATGCATAGTGGCTGTGAAATGCTTAACCCTAGGTTTGGGTTATTTATTTGCTTGTTCATGTATTTATTTTTGTTTATTTTGAGACAGGGTCTATTTATTTAGGCTGAGTTGTCCTGGAACTCACTTTGTAGACCAGGATGGCCTCAATCATTGGAGTGCTGCCATTAAAGGTTTCTAACACCATACTTGGTTCCCCTCTGTCTGTTGGACATTAAGCATTTTTTTAAATGTCATATATGGTAGTTTTAATATTTTGTGTTTAGGATTAATTTTATTTTTGTTTTGCTGCACAGATTTGATTATATCAATGCCAGAATATATGACTTCTTGATCTTTGAACACCAGCTGTACTCAAGCCTTTGCTCTGCTTATTTTAGAAACTTTCTCCTTTCTCCTCTCTCTCTCTCTCTCTCTCTCTCTCTCTCTCTCTCTCTCTCTCTCTCTCTGTGGTGTGTGTGTGTGTGTGTGTGTGTGTGTGTGTGTGTGTGTGTGTGTGTGCACCCTATTCTTTAGTCAGAGTGTTTAACTCTTTGCAAGTATTTGCTTTATTGTCTAGCCTGGTACTATAAATTCAACGGAATGTTCAAGGCATTTTTTTTTTAGTAAATTTTATTCCTCAAACTCTTTCAGTTCAACATATATAACTTTCTAGTATTTCATTCACTAAAATGTATGTTACAGCTCCCTAAATATGACTATTAGAATCATCTTTGAAAATGTCTGATAATTTCCTCAGTGCAGTTTCTGAGCTCCACTGTCCCTCAGCTGTTTCTGGTTTCCCGTAAACCTATGGCGTTTTTACTTTATGTTTGCCACTGACTTTTAAAAATCATAGTGATTCTTTAAAGTATAGGATAAGAGTGATTTTATCTAAAGGGTGTTTGTATACTGTATACTGTTGATAAGAATCTGGAAGATCCGGAGTGTTACATTGTATGCCACCACGAGTGTTACATTGTATGCTACCAGAGTGTTACATTGTTAGTTCCAGGAGTGCTACATTGTATACCTGTTACATTGTATACTACCAGGTATGTTACATTTTGTACTACTAGAGTATTACATTGTATACCACCAGGAAAAAAAAATGAATCTGGAAGATATAGCTCACTAGGCCAACTGGGATTCAGGCCCCCTGAGAAATGCCAACCTGGCTACAAATCTTATCAAGGTCTGGCTTATAAATATAATTTCTTGGTGACACTTTTCTTACACAGCTGTGTAGGGACTCAGCAACTATCTCTGCAGAAAATCATAAATAGATAAGATCATTATATGGTTCAGATTCACTGGGTGAGGACATTCTGTACCTTACTGCATCATGTTTCCTGGATTTTCCCCATCATCTCAGTTAGAGAATTGAAAACAAAGGTCAATGAATCCCAGAACAAAGATTCCATGTTCCCTGAAGTAGCTTTTAAAGTTTATGACTTTTCATTCTTTTGGGGGGGAGTTTTCTTTGTATTATTATCTTGGTAACTCTTTAATACACTTAATAATGCAGAAACCTAGTTTTTTTTTTTTTGCCCCTATTAGCAGTCATGTTGCCTGTTGTGGAAGACAGGATAATGGCCTCCAAGCACACCTATGCTCTAATAGTTAGAACTTGTGAATCTTTGAATTCCAAGAAGAATCTAAAGCTGTAGATGAGCTAAGGTGTTCATTAACTATGGGGATTTTCATGTAATCATAGCACTGGAAAAGGTTAAAGAAGGAGGCAAGAAAGTCACAGTGATGTGATTGCAGAAAAAGAAAGATAGCTAAGAGCCAGTGAATGTACGCAGCATCAAGAGGCTGGAAAGTGCAGTGAAACGGATTCTCCCTTAGAGCCACCAGAAGTGTAGCCCTGTCATTACTTTGAATTTAGAATAGTTAAACCCACTGTGGATATCAAACCAAAACTATAAAATAAACTCATAGTGTCCTGTTAAGTCATTAAACGTCTGATAACTCATAACAACATTGGTGGGATATTAGTATAGCTTGACTTACTAAAAAGTGGCCTCCACATAAATTCAGCCTCACTGAACCTCACAGAAAAGAAAGTGGGAAGTACCCTTGAATGAACTGGCACAGGAGACCACCTCCAGAACATAACACCAGAAGCACAGACACTAAGATTAACATTTCATAAATGGGACCTCATGAAACTGAGAAGCTTCTGTAAGGCAAAGGAATTGGTCAACAAAACAAAACAGCAGCCCACATAATGGGAAAAGTGCTTCACCAACCCCACATCTGACAAAGGGATGATCTCCAAAATATATAAAGAACTCAAGATGCTAGTCACCAAAACACCAAATAATCCTATTTTTAAAATAGGGTACAAATCTGAATAGAGAATACTTAATAGAGAAATCTCAAATGACTGAAAGGTGCTCAAGGACTTGTTCAACATCCTTAGCCATCAGAAAATGCAAATCAAAACAACTATGAGATACCGTCTTACACCTGTCAGAATGGGTAAAATAATAATAACAATAAAAATAACAACAACAATAAAATAATAATAATAAGCAATGACAGTTTATGCTGAAGAGGATGTGGAGAAAGGGTAACACTCCTCCATTGCTGGTGGAAATGCAAACATGTACAGTCACCTTGAAAATCATAATGGTGATTTCTCAGAAAAATGGGAATCAATCTTGTCAACATCCACCAGTTCTACTCTCAGGCACATACCCAAAGGACACACATTCATGCACATGGACATCTGCTCAACTATATTCATAGAAGCATTGTTTGTAATAGAAGCTGGAAGCAACCTACATGCCTTCAACTAAAGAATGGATAAAGAAAATGTGGTACATTTACACAATGGAAAATTGTGTGGAAAAATCAATGACATCTTGAAATTCTCAAGCAAATGGGATGGAACTAGAAGAAACCACCCTGACACATAAGTGGATATTAGACATAGAGCAAATGACATGGAAGGAGGGATAGAGGAGAACATGAGGGATCAGGAAGATCGAGTTGGAAGAACAGAGAAAGACAGCAAGAAAATAGATACCACAATAGAGGGAGGAAGACATTATGGACTTAATGAGAAATCTGGCAGTAGGGAAATCTCCAGGGATCCACAAGGATGATCCAAACTAAGATTCTAAGCAATAGTGGAGAGGCTACCTTAAATGATTTTCCCCTCTAATGAGATTGGTGACTATATTAAATGCCATCATGGAGCCTTCAACAAGTAGCTGACAGAAGGAGAAGCAGGTATTCATAGCTAAGCTCTGAGCTGAATTGCTGGAATCCAGTAGTAGAGTGATGAGCAAAGGGGAGAAACCCACAGGAACAGATGACCTGAGCAAGTGGGAGCTTACAGACCCCAGACTGATAGGTGGGGAACCAGCATAACACCAAACCAAGATTCCTGAATGTGGGTTTCAGTTGGTGGCCCTGGGAAGTCTATGGGTCATGTGGCAGTGGAACACGTATTTATTGCTAGCATAAAAATGGGCTTTTACCAGGATTTCTGTGTCTTTTTAGGATTCCCCATGTCAGCGCCCCCTACCAGCAGGAAGCAGTTTGGAAAGAACGATGCCCAAATTCCCAAATATTGTTTATAAATGTTTGTTTACATTTTTAAAAAAAGGCATGTATAATTATGTCCAGCATAAAATAAATAAATGTATTTAAAAAAATGGGCTTTTAGATCCCATTCCCAATGGAGGGATACTCTGTCAGTCTAGAAACAGGGCATGGGGGCCGGGCTAGGTACACCTCCTTCATGAGGAATGGGTAGGGGGTGGGTTGTGGGGTTGGTGGGGGGAATGAGAGGAATGGCAGAGAGGGAACAGATATTGGTATATAAAATAAGAATGTTTTTCATTTAAATAAAAACTAATTAAAAATTGAAACTATCTTCTTTTATAAAGAATGCAAATGCAAATAATATAAGGACAGTGCTATGTCCCCATTTTCAGTATACTAAACATGTACTGCATGTACTGTTAGCATTAAAAACCATATATATATATATATGTATATATATACATATATATGATATAATTTAATATGATAGCAAGGAAATAAAGGACAATTTTATTTGATTGAGTTTTTAACAGTATTTGAATACTGTTTGTTGTTATATACATGTTAATTTGAAGGCAAAGCACAACTTTTTCCAAGTGGTATACAAATATTCTTATTTCTGACAAAGTGAGAGAAACTTTCTTTCCTTTGCTTTCTTTCTTTCTTTCTTTCTTTCTTTCTTTCTTTCTTTCTTTCTTCCTTTCTTTCTTTTTGTTGGCACTGTTCCTCCATGGTTGTAGCTAAGAATGGAATGGAAATTTTTGCTAAAAATATTATCTTGGCATTTTTAGCAAATAGAAGCTAAATAGCTGTGGCTTTGATCATTTATGGCATATAAGTGCTTACGAGAACTGCTACATTTGTTTAAATAACACTGCTAAATGAAATTATTCTTTAAATTATAACCAAACTTGATCTATTCAAATTGGGTCAAGTTCCTCAGCTTTCAGGCTATATGTTTTCTCATAGCAGCTGCTAATCCTGAGGACTGGCACTGAGCACAGAAGAGCCTGGAACTGGAATCTGGAGACTCAGCAGGATGAGGGAAGCTTTTCTTCCAGATAGCACAGGGTGCTTTTTTATTGCAAAGCTTTTCTTGAAGCTCAAGTAATAGAGATGTATATGGTATTAATTTAACAACTTGTAAAGACAACATAAAGATAATTATACTTCTTACTTCTACCAATTATGAAGCCAGTTTTCTCTCTAGTGGCTAACAATTTTATTTATTTTCTTAAAATGTTATTATATTGAAATGGATTATTTTCTCATACAATATATCCTAATTACAGTTTTGCCTCCATCCCCTCCTCCTCGTTCCTTTCCCACTCCTTTCCTCTCCTGATCCACTCTCCTTCTGATGAGGAAAGTTTCCTGTTCTGCCTGCTCCCGTAGCTGACTAGCTCCAAATAAATACACAGAGACTTTTTTAATAATTTATAAATGCTTTGGCTTATGGCCAGGGCTTCTTACTGGCTAGCCCTCTTGATTATTAACCAATTTCTATTAATCTAAATATTCCCAGGTGCTCTTGGCTTACCCAATAATACCCTGGCATGTTACTTCTTCTCCCTCTACATGGCATCTGTCTCTGGCAGCCCCTCTCTTCCTCCTCAACCCAGCATTCTTCTTGACTGATCACCTTCATTATGCCACCTGCCTGGCTACTGGACAATCAGTGTTTTTTTTTCATGAACCAATAAGAGAAAATTATACACATAAGGACAGCCTCCATCATCCTTCTGTCTCACTTTAGTAAAGATCAGGCTTCTAAGAGTTAACTACCAAACATAATATAATAAAATAAAATATAATAAGAAGGAGCAAAAGCTACCTTATCAAATTTGGACAGGACAATCCATCTGAAGAACAAAGAGCCCCAAGATCAGACAACAGAGTAAAAAACCCACTTGTTCTCACAGTTATAAGTCTCATATAGTAATAAGCTACTAGCCATAATGTATACACAGAGGACCTGGTAGGACCTATATAGGCTCCTACTTGCTGCTTCAGGCACTATAACTTACATGTACCTTGCTCAGTTGACTCCTGGTGTCCTTCATTAGGTTGGGCTCTTACTCTTTCTACCTCCTATCCTTCAGGATTCCCTGAGCTTTGATGAGAGGGATTTGACGAAGGCTTCCAATTTACACAATTTTCCCCCATGTCTGGCTGTGGGTTTCTGTAACTCTATCCATCTTCTGACTGAGGCAGCTTCTCTGATGCTCTGATGATGACTGGGTGAAGTACTGATCTATGAGTATAGCAGAATATCATTAGGAATAATTTTATTTATTTATTGCAGTGCTTGGCTTTACCTTAGGTCTTTGTGCTATCTAATCTCTTGTATTTCATTACCCAAGCAGTGTTGGATATTGGTTTTTTTCCTCTGGTGTGGGCCTTAAGTCAAACCAGACATTGATTGGATAATCCCACAAGTTTTGTGCCACCATTGCTCTGGCATATTGTGTATTAGGTTTCCACTATACTATATTTCCACACCCTTCCCAATTTTTCCTTCAATTCCAGACATCTCTCCTCACACCTGTCTTTCAACACCCACAACTGATCTATTTGCTACCATTCCCATCTTCCACCAATCTACCTGGAAATTCTATTTTATTTTCCCCTTCCTGTGAGATCCTTGTTTATCCAATAGACTCATCCACTTTATGTATCTACTCTGGGTCTATGAACTATAGCTTGGTTATCATTTACTTAATAGCTAGCATCTCCTCATAAGCAAATACAATTCTATTTGCTTTCTGGATCTAGGTTACCTCACTTAGGGTGATTTTTGTCTAGTTCCATCACTTGGCCTGCAAATTTCATAATGTAATTTTTCTTTTAACAGACAGTTATATGGCATTGTGTCAATATTCCATTTTGTTTATACATTTTTTCTGTTGAGGAACATTAGATAGTTTTCAGTTTCTGGCTAATATTAATAAAACTACAATGAACATGGTTGAACCAGTGTCTGTGTGCTATGATAGAGTGTTCATTGGGTACCAAAAGTGTATAGCTTTGTCTTAAGATACATTGATTCTCAGTTTTCCGAGAACTCTCCATTTTGTTTTACATAGTGATTATACAAGTTTGCCATTCCTCCAGCAATGTGGGAATGTTCCCCTTACGCCATTTACTTTCCAGCATGATTTGTTACTTGCATTACTGATCAAAACCAACATAGAATCTCAAAGTAATTTTTATTTCTATTTTCCTTAGGCTAAGTATGTGTTGAACATTTCTTTAAGAGTTTCTCAGCCATTTGCTTTCTTCTTTTGAGTATTTTCTGTTTATATCTGTTTCCCATTTTTATTTGGAATTTTTGTTTTTATAGTATTGAGTTTCTTGATTTTCTCATATATTTTGCATATTAGTCCTCCAGTGGATGTGGAGTTGGCAAAAGAATTCCCATTCTGAACATTGTTGCTTTGTCCAGGTGACAATATACTTAGCCATACAGAAGCTTTTCAGTTTCATAAAGTTCTATTTAATAATTATTCTTAGTGCCTGCACTATGGATGTTCTGTTAAGAAAGTCATTGCTGGGGCTGGAGAGATGGCTCAGCTTTTAAAGGCTAGACTCACAACCAAAAATATAAGAAAGTCGTCTCTGTACTAACATAATGCATTTAGTAATCTCCATGATTTCTCTTTTATCAGGTTCAGTGATTTGTTTTTATGTTGAGGTCTGTGATCCACTTGGAGTTACGTTTTGTACAGGGTGATAAATATGGGTCTATTTGCATTCTGCCACATGCAGACATTCCATTTAGGCAGCAGAATTTGTTGAAGATTCTGTCTTTTTTCCACTGTGCATTTCTGTTTTTTTTTTTTTATTATTATCAAAAATCAAGTGTCCATGTGTGTATAGGTTTATGTCTGGGACTTCATTTTGATTCCATTGTTCATGTGTCTGTTGTTACGCCATTACCATGTGGTTTTTATTAGTATAGCTCTATATTACAGCTTGAAATCAAGAATAGTGGAAAATATAACAGTTGTTTTATTATTCAGGATTATTTTAGCTATTGTGTTTGTTGTTGTTGTGTTGTTGTTTTGGATTTTCATATAAAGTTGAGAATTATTCTTTGAAGGCCAGTAAAGAATTTTGTTGTAAATTCGACAGGAATTTTATCTAATTTCTAGGTTGACTTTAGTAGGGTGCCTGTTTTTACTATGGTAGTCCTCCTTATCCATGAGCATAGGTCTTTTCTTCTTCTGATGTCATCTTCAATTTCTTTCTTCAAAGATTTGAATTTGTTTTTTGTCTTACAAGCCTTTTACTTGCTTGGTCAGAGTTACTCTGAAATAATTTATAGGAGTTGAGGATTGTGAAATTGTGCTGATTTTTGCAATTTCTTTCTCAGTCTATTTTTCATTTGTATATAGAAAGGCTACTGATTTTTTATAGTTAGTCTTATTTTCACCTTACGACAAAAGACAAAGCAAGACAAAAAACAAAGGTAAAGAGGATGTCTGGAGGACAGAGAGAGACATACACAGACACAGGAAGATGGGAGGGACATCACGGTGGGGGAGTTTTGTTTGAGAAGCTGTATAAGAAATCTTTCTTTCTGGGATGATAATGGAGGAAGAAGGAGCTGGGTACTTGCTCTGCTTCTCTGAGCCAGCAGGTTTTCATCCCAGCATTTGCCTCCTGAGTTTTCTATGTTAAAATAGAACTATAGAGACTTAGTTTAAAAAAAAAAAAGCAATATCCAATTTCTCTAGGACTTTTATCATGAAGGAATATTAAATTTGGTAAAGGTTTTTTTCTTTGTTTTTTGTTTGCTTGTTTGTTGGTTTAAGGGGGACTTCTAATGAAATGATCATGTGGTAGAACTTTTATTTTGTTTTTGCTTGCTTTTTAAAAATGTATTTATATAATGGATTACATTGACTTATTTTCAAATGTTCAACCATCCCTGCATCTCTGGGATGAAGCAAATCATGGTGAATCATCTTTCTGATGTATTCTTGGATTTGGTTTGCAAGTATTTTATTGAATATTCCTGCATCTATGTTTATAAGGGAAATTGGTCTGTAATTCTCTTTTTTGTTGAATCTTTTTATTATTTTTTTCTTATTTTACATATCCATCCCAGTTCCTTCTCCCTCCTTCCCTTCCTTCCATTTTCCCTCCCTTCCTCCCTGTTTTTTTCCTTCCCTCCCTCCCTCCCATGCCCCCCCCACCATCCTCCCATCCCGTTCTCCCCCATCTTCACAGGGAGGCTGATGCCCTCCATTTTGTTGAATTTTTAAGTATTTTGAGTTTTGGGGTAACTGAAGCCTCAAAAATTATCTGGACAATATTCTTCTGTTTTTATTTTGTAGAATAATTTGAAGATTATTGGTGATAATTCTTCTTTGAAAGTCTGATAGAATTATGTGGAAAAAAAAAGCCTTCTGGGTCTGAGCTTTTTCTGGTCGGGAGATTTTTTTATGATCTATTTTACTAGAGGCTATAGATCCATTTCAATTATTTACCTTGGTTTAACTTCATAGTTAAGGAATACCTATTCAAAAAATTATTCATTTCTTTAAGATATTTTCTAATACGGTAGAGTACAGTTTTTGTTCTTTTTTTGTTTGTTTGTTTTAAATATGCTCTTATGATTCCCTGGATTTCTTTGATATCTGTTTTTAATGTCTCTTTTTAATTGTGATTTTTATTAAGTTTGATATTTTATCTCTGCCTTTTAGTTTGTTTAGAATAGGGTTTGTTTGTCTTGTTGATTTTTTTAAAGAACCAATTCTTTGCTTTAATGATATTTTTACTGTTCTCTTTGTATCTATTTTATCAATTTCTGTCCTCAATTTGATAATTTCTTGCTTTCTACCAAAGTATATTTTGAAACAAAAGCTTATTTTGAAACAAAAGAGTGACTTCAACATTTTTCTGCTTCCCTTTCCTCTTTAATACCATCTCATCCCTATCTTGATCGTTCTCAAGTCAGTTCATTAATTGTGTGTGTGTGTGTGTGTGTGTGTGTGTGTGTGTGTGTGTGTGACATTTTTCTTTCATTTTTTTTTCTTTTGGTTGAACAGTTTCAAATTTTAGAATTGTAACATATTTTGAAAAATAACAATACCTAGGGAGGAAAAAGAAGAGTAAAGTGATATAATTTGATTTTAATTGAAACATATATAAAATTAGAAATTGAGACCTTTCTTAAAGGACATTTTTTGTAGGCTTTGATTTTCTACCATATACAATATCTTCTAAAGAAAAAAATTGCCAAGGAACTATTCCATTTAACTTCTGGTGAAGAAATAAAATTGTTAGATGTATTCATTTCAGAGTGTGATGTTTTTGATGAAGTATTGCATTGAATTCAAGGATATGAATATCAAAGTTTCTTGATAGTAAGATGTACTGAGCTTTCAGGTGGTGACTGGATAGAAACCTCCTTCATTTGTCTTCGCATCTAGCCATGCTTTTTTTTTTAATGTCAAATTTAATTCAGGAGGAATCTTGATTTTACTATATATTGACTGAATATGTTTAAACAAATATCGAACATCTGTAAAAATTTATTTCCAAACCATGGAAAATCCTTTGTATGCTCTAATATGTATTCTCTTAGTTATTAGCTTTTATTGTACCATCTATAATAGCAAAGGGATGACAGGTGAAAATTCAGATCACTTTATTTACAAAAGATTTGGTGGGATCCAACTTGCTTAAAAATGAGATATTATTCAGAATGCCTTGATGGAAATGAATTTGAAGACATGGACTTTGTTCATAAGAAGTTTCTAGTAAAAAAGGTTAAAAAGTGAGTGGACAGTTGTTGTGGTTCCTAGAAGTTGCCATAATGCAGTAAGCTAATGCCATCATAGTAGAGGAGAAACTTTTGGCCTTGCATTTGTACAAATACTTTAAAAAGAGATACACCCAAAGGATTAAAAAAGAAGTATTGGAATGAAGTAACCAGAAGTAGTAGACAGGAACATGTTTTAAATGGGAGATACATATATATAGGCAAATTCATGGTTTTTTTCTAGATAGAGTTATGCATATCTTAAAGTTGTGGTACATGTATAATGAGTTCTGGGTCTCATTTTTAAGGAATGTTTTCATAGGATAAACAAAATTTGTTCCTGTTGAAGTTAGGAAGACAAAACAGATTCCTCAAATGTAAAATTCACATGAACATATTATCACTTTTAAGTAATATTATGTGAATTTAGCAGTGATGGCTAGAGGGCTGAAGAAGACAAGTGAGTAAAGAGAACTGAGACAGTGGAGATTGGAAGGAACTTATAGGTATTACAGCAGTAGGAATAAAGCTAGATTGTATTGAAAGATTAGACATTAGAAAAAAATTGAGATTGACAAGAGAGAGACACAGAGACAGAGAGATAAGAGCCAAAGCACATCAATAATTAGTCAGAGGTATCAGACAAAGCAGGGTGGAATTTTGCTTGGTCTATTAATTTTTTGGACTAGTCAGATCATATTTGATATCTTTTAAGGCATAGATACTGAGTTCATTGATGGATGTCTGTGTTTTAATGAGATATCTGAATCATAGACACAAGGCAAGAGATAAGGAAAATAAATGAACCTAGAAATGTTAGGATTTGAACATGCTTATATTTGCAGATGTGTTTATAGAAATTGCATAAAATCAATTATTTGTAGAAAATTTTCTGGGTATTTCACTTTCACAATTATGAATAGCAATTATGTTATGTTTTTTCTCCATAGGTGTCATTTTGAAAGTCTAGTTTACTTTAGTAATTTATTTCTGAGTGTCCCCATTAGTTTTTAAAACATTCAAATAAAGTCATACTATTTTAGATTTTAAATTGATCTGTCCATTTTAATAAAATCATGTTTTATCCATTATTACCACTACTGACATTTTTATATTAAGCATTTTGAATTGTACTTTGAAATAAAGGTGTAGGTCTTTTTAAACACTTACCCATCTAATAAAATACGTAATTCAAGGTTTCTTCCAAATAAATGGGCTTGGCTTAAAGACAAGTCATGTCAAGCAAGAATGTCCACATTTTAAAGCCCTGCAGGATTCTGTCTTGATGGAGTATAAATTATGTCTCTATTTTCCAGAAGGCTGTTAAAAGCTAACTTACTAGACTAGGCAGTAATACAGCATAAAATAGAAATCCCATCATTATTGGAATAATTGTCCTATAAACAACAGAAGAAATTCATAAGTATGGATTTTCAAAATATGTATTTTCTGTTTTGATCATCATTGTTTTATTAGGAACAAATTTCATCATACACAACTTTTAATCTTAAAACTGAACACACTCACTCTGAATGTGACTTTAGTATTTAAAAATGGTCAAATATTTTATATAAAGAGTTCATTTACTTTGTTGTGGTATCATAACATGTTTAATAGTACTTTAAATACTTGATATATAAATTAATCTATAGACTTTTATAATGTGGGTTACTTAGCATAGTAGATACCATGATTAGGGCCATACTCTTAACTCAGTAAGAATCAGTGCAGTTTAAAATAGTAGGTACAATTATGATAATCAAATCATTAAAATTGAACCATATGCAGAATTTAAAATCCTAAATAGTATTAGAAGTCACATTAACTTTTTTACCTAGGTAACAAAAGTTTTTGTACTTACTAATTAAAAAAAATATTGTAAGATAATTTTGTCTTCAGGCCAAAGAGAACTTGGGAAAAAATTTAAGTGTGAGTAACTGTGTCACAGCTGGAAGTGCCCAGGTGATCACATAAGAACGTGCTTCCTGTTACCCAGCTCTGTACCAAACTATTCGGGGTAGCTTGAAAATAATAAAAGATTTTGCAAGCCCCACAAGGTCCTTTTTTGATCAATGAATGAAGTTACCCTGGGTTCATATAACTGAAATCTGAGTTCCTTTTAGCCATTGAAATTTAAAACTCTCCCATTTATTGGTATGGGATAAGGAAAGACTCCTACAATTGTCAAAACTCGATATTTTATGAAGTCAATGTCAGTTTATGTCAAAAGTTTTGATTCTGTCTCACTTCAACATGATGTAAAAAGCAACACAGAAAAGTAGAAGTGGGTAATTAAAATAGAATCCTGAAATCATCTTTAAACTTTTTTTGAAGAAAAAAATATGCTTTTCTTGTTTTATCATAAAGGTTATTTTATCCATATTTAAATATTTATAATGCATATATTTCTAGAAAAACGAAAGTACTTCATTTTCCCATTATACTTATGTAGAATTTCAAAATGAAAACAATCTTTAAAACTTGTCCTCATCTTTTAGCTTATCCATTTACTTATAAACCGGTTTACCCATGATACCTAGGACATTTTTTTCTACAGAAAGGTATTAAAAGCCAAGATTAATTTATTGAACCCTCTGTGTGACTTCAATCATATCGAAACAGTAGAAAACTAAATTGCTGATGTACTTTTAATTAACAAGAAATTGATATCTTGTCTCAATGCATATATAGGTTTTCATTCATAATTTCAGATCATGTGTTCCAGATCAAGTACATGTGTGAATATGTGTATCATGTGTAATTTTGAAGTGGTTTCCTTGCTGAAAATTAGAAATATAATTGAGATTTATTTTAGGTAATCATATGAGTCAAAGCAAATAACTGAAAAATCACAAAGTTTACAAAGTGACCACCACTCATTTTTCAGGTGAAAAGAAATTGACCCAACATGGTTTTGCCATACATACTTAGTTTACGCACATACAGAGTATGTTACTTTAATGGTGACAGTGTTAATATTCATTTTTTGAATACCAAATAAAGATAAGATATAAGACAATGTTCAGATAATCTTCAAAGTGTGTTTTAAATAAATTTCCTTCCCTGTTTTAGTATATTTTAAAACTAAACTTCACAACAGGGTTACTTTTTTATACCCTTCTCTGCCTTCTTGAAGAGAGGAGCATTATAGCAAAAAAGAAAATTGAAAAGAAAGACATGGCAGACAAAGCATGGAGAGATGATAGATGGATTGTGATAAGGTGTGGCTTCAAGTCAGTGAATCATCAGTAAGACTTCTTTATTGTTGAATTTCAAGAGCATTCCACATTCTTATTATTAAATTGGAATTTAATTAAATTGGCTATTAAATTTTCCTTAATTTTAAGGCTGCTGTTGAATTGGGAATGGTGGTCCATGCCTTTAATTCCAATACTTGGAAGGCAGAAGTAGGTGGACCTCTGAGAATTTGAGGCAACCCTGTTCTACATAGCCAGCCCCACCTGGGCTGTTACCTGGGGCAAAGTAGTATGACCTTGCCTCAAAACCAGCCAGCCACCTAAACAAGCAAACAAACAAATCACCAATCAACCAACCAGGAAAAAAAAAAAACAAAAAAACAATGAAGGAGGAAATCTCAAAGAGAAGGGAAAGCAAGAAGAAACTGTGATCTACAGTGTTTTCCTGTGGAAGCTTAATTAAGTCACTGGCTAGGCTTGAGTTATTAAAATGTTTTGCACAATTTAAAAACAAAAAAGGGCTTCTTCATGTTTTATGAGTCAGAGGAGGTCAATCAATTTCTAGTTCTATTGAAGCAACTCCAATAACTGTAGCCTCTCCACCCATGAAGGCAGCTTCTTACAAACTAATTTTTTGACTTCATGGCACTATAAAAAGTCATGGTTGTGTAAATTTTCAATCATAGACATTTGAAATACATAATCAGAATATTTGACACGTTACTAAGAATTGAAAATATAAGCCTTTAATATGTAATAACATGAGAAACTCAAATACCTGGAAAAACTTTATTTGTAAATCTCCCCATAAGAAAATCGACACTATAAACCCTTTGATGCTACCACCAAACTAAATTAACTAAATTAAACACAAAAATGACTTAGTTTTTCTTAGCTAGTAGATTTGAGAATATAGTCATGATTTCTCTCTGTGACCATGAACTGTACACAGCAGGATTCTCTCCTTCCATAGCTGTTCTCTGAGCAGAGTCTTAACTCAAATAGTAAGTCTCTGTGATAACCCCAGGGAACCGAGAGACAGAAAGAGCTAAGAAAATAAAAAGAATGAATGAGACTTTAAAAGATTAGATTAATGGGAAGAGTTTCTGTAGTAGAAGGCATATAGAGCTTGCTGTCATTTATTCTGTACTATAGGAATTTTTTCAGTTAATTGGAGAGGAGAAACAACTTTGTTGTGTTCAGGGAGCCTGTCAAACTTTGAGCAAGGGCATCCACTTTATATTATCATCTGCCTATAAAAACACTAAAAGTCAAACTACCATAATTTGTAATCTAGTTTAAAGTCTAATTCTTTGTGCTGTTAGAAATACTTAAGTATAAATAGATTGGCAAAGTAGTAATGATCATCACAGATTATAGAAGTCTCTGTGTATGTGTACCCTGTGAAGTCAACTCACACCCTTGTATTCCTTTCCTACCTAATATTTTCAGGGCTTGGACAATTCAACATTCAATTTTCCACAGCTCCCAAGAATGCTCTACTTCTCCTCCCTTTCTCTGCTTTTCAGCACCTTCCTGTCCCTCACATTCTTTTATGGCAGAAAACAGTTCTCTCACTTTTTCTAACAAGAAACACACACTGCAGGTCAGCAACAGAGGTCACCTTCATGCTCGTGTCACAGGTCAAACAAGATCACTTACATTTTTCAGAAGGTCACTCCTTCTCACTGGGTGGGATATGACCTTTTTCCTGTTCATAGAAAAGCAACCACCCCAGATGTTCACCACCCCTTCTGCTACTCTCTGATTTTCTCTATTCTTTTCCTTGGTTGATGCCAAGCACGCAAACTTAGACATTAATCTATCTAGCTATGTTAAGCTTTTAGAAAATGGTGTTTATTTCAACCCAATGCTTTTAAAATGTGAAAAGCAAACACACAATGCTGAAAATACTGAAAATATGATATTTAGATAAACTTAATGGCATAGATCTTCATTAAGTTGAATGTGTAGTTCTCAGTATTTTGCTCTTCTTTTAAAAACATTTTGAGACATTACTTATGTGCTTTTCTCTTTGTGTTCCTGTTGCAATCTTCAGCCACATTTGTGAGCTGTAAGTGATTGGTGATTTTGCCTTTGAGCTGCACTTTCTGGGTGGCTAGTATCTGCTTGCTGCTTCTTCACTGACCATTCCTGAGGATCCTCATCATTTGAGATCTTTCATATTTGTTTATTTTTATTAAGTATTTAAATTTAAAACATTCTTATTTTACACACCAATCCCAGTTTCCTCTCTCTCCCATCCTCCCAGTCCCTTGACCATCTCCCCATACCACTCCCCATCCACTCCTCAGAGAGGGTGAGGCCTCCCATGGGGGAATCATCAAAGTCTGGGCAAGAACCTGCAAGTCAGCATGATGAGATTCTTTTTTCAAATACTTGCTTGTGAAATATATAGACGTCAAAATATAAGTGATGGGGAGTAGACAACATTGTTTTCTTTCCTTGAGCTTCTACTTTTCTTTGAGTCTTAGGCCAGGATTCACAAAAGATGATCTCAGGTTAAGAAAGTTCATGCAACTGACTTCATGGAGAAGGGGAAAGTTTACTAGTTAAAGAAACGTAGATAATTTAATTTGACCATTATAATATGAGAGTGACAACCATAACATTTATCTATCTAACCTTCTTTCTGAAGATCAACTCTAGCTGATTGGCCATTTGTCAGGTAGTCTAATAGCATACTTTTAAACACAAGACACCTGTATTCCGGGCCCGATGGTAGATGTACAGAGAAAACCACACAACAGAGGCTTCTCTTCTTGGTGGGAAATGGGATGGACCTTCTGATGGAAGCATATAGGGGACAGTCCTTGCTCGGCTGCACATACTAAAAACACAATATACTGCTCACTTTCATTTATACATTTTAGTGACATTTCCAGAGATTTTACATTTTAAATAACTTTTACATTTTCAATCTCTTTTACATTCCAAAGTTTCTTTTTATTGAGTCCTGGAGCTGGAACAAAATAATACATCATGAAAAAAGGAAATCTGGCAAAAATACACTACACCCTTTCTCTCCACACCTACTTTATTACAGAGCTTTCATATCCTATAAAATTCGAAAACTATCTTGACTTTCAAAAACAGTTACTGTCTGCTTTTTTTATTCAGATGTATAAGCTTATAAATTAAAATCACATTTCTTTTGAGATGAACTATTTCTTTTAAAGAAAGTTTTGTTTATTCCACAGACAATATATCAATAAATCATGAGTGAAATAGGATTATTTGATTTGATAAATCAATTTAGGTTATATTTTTAATGATTATTACAAGATGAAATAATACTTACAACAGAAAATGTAGAGCTATAATAAGAAATTTTAGCAAAGCCTATTTGGTGTCTTTAAGTTAACATACAACTATAGGAAAAGGTCATAGATCTTGTCTACAGGATCCAATCCAATATCACTTTCTCTTGTCACCTCAAGAACTAGTAGGGTCCCACCCTGATGTTCCTGGCACTATACAGTTCTGTATCCCTGAGCTAACTTCTCTATAAAAATGTTAAAATGTATTGTGTTAACTATGTTACTAAAAAGTTCATTGCAATCTAGGCTTTATATATTGAATATGATTATATTTATCTGTTTTACATGACATTGCATTACAAAACTTCTTGGAGTCCATAAAAGTTTCATGGGTCCTCAACACTTTGGCTAAATATTTCTGATTCAGGTCATTGCATTTTTGTACATTTGCTTATTTAGTCCTTTATACAAATGATTCATCGATAGCAATACATGTCATAAAGAGTATTTGACAACTGTTTGGCTTATAATTTTTCTCATGGTGTTCAGATATTAAAAAATGTTTTACTTTACTTTTGAACACAGTCAACATATACTTTCAGATTATTATTAGTGACACTTTCAGCCAAACACATGCAATTATTGAAACAGTATTAATATGGGAAAGATTTTAAACATACACCGTTTCTCAGAACATAAGAAATCATGCTATGTTTTCCAGTGGGATATCGTGTGTCTGTGTGTGTGTGTGTGTGTGTGTGTGTGTGTGTGTGTGTGTGTGTGTGAAATTCAACTGACTCCTAAGTTTAACTGGTAAAAGTGCTACATTATTACCTAAAGTAGAGATAGATCACTGGAAAATGATTCTGTAACTGAGGAAGAGTTTCTGCTGCTTTTTGGCTTCAGACTTTGGTTCCATAATTTCTGTATTTTTTTTTCTTTTGGCTAAGCCATGTTACAGAATGTCATCTGCACCTTTATGATTTTTCTAATTTCCTCCAAGTATTGCTATTTTTCATACCATTTCATGTTAGAAAATAGCCTCTCCCATTCATCAGATGAGGTAACACTCTGTATTATTCATATTTAAATGCTGTATGAGTGTAACAGGAAAGTGATACTAATCAGAAAATAAATCAGGATCTTTTTTCTTTTGTAAACTACTTCATTGATTTTTTTCTTCAAAATTCTAATATAGGTAGCTGTAGTAAATATATTTTCTTGAAATATTTCAAGTTTTTTCCCAGTTAATGACAATTAATATTCATGACAACCACTGGTATAAAAGATTGAAGATGGTGAACCAGTATGATAAACTGATGTTATGTAGTTGCTATGCTGGGGAGTCATCAATTTGGTTTGGATTTTGTTAGTGAAGACACCTAACCATGTTGCCTCAGTTGAACTTTGACTACTACGTTAATGTTAGCAACAATATGCTCAGCCTTTTCCTTGTTGCCATTAATATGCTGAATTTTTGTTTGTTTGTTTTTGCTTTTTGTTATTGTTTCTACCTCTTCTGACATTTCTGGATTTATAGGGTGTCTCTGTATTTAAATTTCCAATGTATTTCCAATGGCTCAGCCCAAATACCAAACATGCCTTTAAATCATCATCATCATGCTTTGCTACTACTGTCTCTGTTTTTTCAATTCTTCCCTATCAAGGTAAAATGTTGACTATCTAACTTGCCCCATTACCAGTAAAGACTAAGCAGTCAGATATTTGGGTGAAAACCTGTTAGATCAAAGAGCTGCAAACAGCTGACCTTCTTTTTTTTTTTTTTTTTTTATAAACACCCACCAAACCTAGCCTGTCTCTTTACCTGTCTCAGACCAAAAACAAACAAATAACAAAAACCAGTCCACAAATCTCAAATCTCTACATACCTATCTACTATTTTCTGCTTGTTACTCTATGCATCTCCATTGGTTCTCAATACCTCTATGGCTGATTCTTGTCAACTAGTCATTGGCTCCACCCCCTGATTCAAGGTCAGTTTTATTAATACAGCCTTGGAGATTCATAGTGCAATCAAATATCCATCATTAGAAAAATTGCCCTATTTCCTTCTAAGTTCTATTCTTTCACAGTCAATCGCTCAAAGATTTATCCAGTTTCCTTCTTTATGACATTATTTACCTATATCTTCTTTCTTTTTCATATCATTGTCAGTTACATAAGTGAAAAACTCAAGTTGAAGACATACCTTTTATTGAGAGCTGTTCCAAGACAAGGCTGTCTTGGAGACCATGATGAAAGGACAAAGGAGCTTAGCTCTATGTCCTTGCTCAGAAGTGGACTGGGCAAGGTCAGTCTGGGTCCGATTAAATTTTTTGGTTCTTGGGAACTTGGTGTTTCCCCTTGAAGAGACTAGAGTTGTCAGCCCCAAGGCTGCTATGTTCTTGATCTATAATGATTTTGAGATACCCTGTGTGTTCCCTTGTGTAACACTGTTTGGTTAGCCACTTGACGACTCCATCCTCTTGTGTGGTAAATTGTGCTCACTCTGTTATATTTCCTCCCTGAAAATAGTTTATAAGGCACTGCATTTCTCAAGATGCTTGGTTGACATAAGGCACGGCTTGTAGAAGAATTTCCAACCTCAGCTTTTGTCTTTTGTATCTTATTTATCATTCCCTGATATCTCCCCATCAGGATCCTGTTTGAAAGAATAAAAGACCTGTAGGTATATTTTACCTTTAATCTATAGAACTTTGAGAGCAGCATTAGTTCTCAGTAGATGTTCTTGTGAGATGAAAACACCAGCCTTTAGTCCTAGATTTTGTGTTGAGACAAAGCTAAGCAATATAACACAGTTAATTAAATAGTACATATTATCAGAATCTTCTTAGAAATAAGAACTGTAGGAAAATCATACCAATCGTATGCTTCTCAGTGTGTCCAGAGAGCTGTGATAACAGAGCACAGAATGAAGCAAACAGACTTGAATACTTCAGGCAGGCTTTTCACTTTCATTAAATAGGTACTGTAAATGCTGTCAATATGCTAATATAGCATTCTGTGTCAAATGAGTTGCTCAGCATGCACAATGCCCAAGTTTCAATTCCCACTAATTGAAAGGACTGTGTATCTTATGTTGTATTATATTATGTTACATTACAATATGCTATGCTGCTATGCTATGTCATGCTGTAATATGGTCTGCTGTTTATTATATAGATATGACATTTCACAAAGTATTAGGCTAATAATTTGGGTATGCAAGTAACAAGCAGCAAAGATTGGCTTTGTGTCTCCATAATTTAAAGTAAATTAAAAAGTATCATTTGAAAAATAATGACCTAACTGTTTTGGATTTTAATAAATGAAGTAGCAGAGATTGGTTGTGAAATGAGATAACCCTTGAAATAATACTTAGAAACTGAAGGCCTGTGTGAAACTGCAAGGGAAGTTATAAAGTCAAAGAAGGCATGTGGAATTTGGGAAAATAAAACTAATTCTGTGAGAATAAGAAAAAATGATGAATTAGAGACAGTAGAAATAAATCACCATTATATGATGAAGCACTTATATTTTAACCCAATGAGCATGCTATAGGTTATATCCAGAAATAAATACAGGCTTAATAATAGAATAAGTCAAAAAAGTTGGCACATCCATAATGCTAGTAGGAGCACGAGGATTGTCTTCCTAGTTGGAGGACAGCTGGGACTATAGGGCATGTTATCTCATAAAATGAATAGGACAATAAAGAAAAACAAAAAAATGATGTGAGAAAGGTCATGAAATAGATGAGACTTGGCGACTGGTGTAAAGACAGGTTATGAAGGGAGGAGAAAGCAGAGTTAGAGGATTAGATGACTGAGCAAAATGTAGCAGCCACTGAACTAATTAATGTTTATCTCATTAATAAAATTGTAAGAAAAGTAAATAGCATTTTGTTTGCCAGCAATAGTCTATACATTTTTGTAGTCTATGTTTACTAATAATAGTATATGAGCTAAAATCTAAATAACAATTTTCCAAAAAACAGAAATTCATATGCTTCACTTTATGAATTGACTCATATCTTCCATTAAAACACATCTCCATATTTTGTTGACTTACACTACTGAAGGCATTGTCTTTCTAGGGATGCTCTCTCACCAATGGACTAAAATGCTTTCTTTGAACATGACAATAAGCATCACCCTAGGAAAAATAGTGAACAAACCATAACACTTCCCTGGTAGTTTAATACACATATTTTTCTTTACACAAAGCTTATTCACTGATGTCAACTTTCTTACTACCCTGTCAACCTTTGAAAGTGAATATGATTATATTCCCATTTAAAACAATGACTTCGTGTAAATATACTTAAAGTAAGTACTTTCATAATTATTTCAAAACTATTGACTTATTCACACAATGATGGTGTCTGGGGATGGAGATAGGGTGGTTATGTTCTCTTCTCAGAATTTTCTTATTCTTGATTTCATGGCCAAATGTAACACAAACTTGTCTGTGATTTACCTTGCTTTAAATCAAGAATTAGGTAAACCTTTTCTTTGAAAGGCAGTGCTACAGTGCATTCCTAAATCATTTGAAGACAGAAATTTAACACACTGTATTTTTTATAGCCCTATTTCTATTAAGACATTTGACTTGAGAAAAAAGGCCATTTGAAAATATGTTCCTTAATGACAATAATTACATTAGTAAAATGTAGTACCACCAGTGGTTTATATATGCTTGTTCTTTACAAGCATTACAGATATTTTCTATTTTGATTGTTGTATATTCTTTATAGCCCTTTGTCAGTGTGGCTGGTCTTTATTGATATAATTCTAGGGGTTTCCCTGCCCATGCTATCTTTAAAAGAATGTAGAAATCCAAAAGAAGACTAGGTGTGATAGGTTAACCTGGATCCTCTATTGATTAGTGCAGTAAATATATATAATTAATATGTACTGATAATATATGTGTAGGTACGCATGTGTACAAAGACACTCTCTGAGTAGTGAGCCAAAGGAAGACACATATAATTCCTATTAGACATAAATTACATGAGATAACGTAGTCTGTAAAAAGTGTTACTTACTCCCATAAATCCAATGAATAACATATTCTGTAAAAGTTGTAACTTATTCAAGTTCCCCTTAAAGAAACAATAGAGGCAAAAATCAGTGGTAGTGTAGTTTTAGGAACTTTACAGCAATATAAAAATGGGATATAAACTATAAAACACTACTTTGCTCCTCTTTCGGGCCTGATGACAAATCTTAGCTTAACTGAATTTGTGGATGTGTTACTTGTTTGTGTTGTAAGATGTCTATTCTCCCTGTGTACTAATTTGCAAATTCTCAAAAGAATTGCTGAGTATTCCTACCCATTGGTGTGCAGTAGAGGGGACTCATACAGAAGTCATACTTAGAAGGTACCTGCCATGTACTTTGATGGTGTGTTCTATTCCTGTTATTATGTTTCTTAGTACAAATTTTATATGTACTTTTGGAGAACTTCAGGAATTATCTAAAAAATTTATAAGAATCAACAAAGAAATGGAAAGGGGAATACTATTTTATTTAATAGGGACACAAACTTATAGTAAGAACATACAGATGGGGCAGTGATAGGACCTGGCCCTCCACAAGAGTGCTGTGAAGGAGAAGTTACTATTTTTTTTCATTTTTAAACATTTATTTAATTTATCCTGGACATAATTATACATGCCTTTTTTTTTTAAATGAAAACAAACATTTATGAACAATATTTGGGAATTTGGGTGTCGTTCTTTCCAAACTGCTTCTTGCTGGTAGGGGTGCTGTCATGGGGGTATCCTAAGAAGATGCTGAAATCCTGGCTGTAGGGGTCTGCAAGGCTGCATTGTCCCATTGATGTTGCTTGAGGGGGTCTTGCTCGATCAAACCACAATAGTATGGAAGGAATCCACAGCTTTTCATTTCATTTTCAGAAATCCTTTTTCCCCAGTAACTCGTTCTTAGGCTTAAATTTTGAAGTCAAAGCAATATATATATATATATATATATATATATATATATATATATATATATAAATCCAGCAGCATTTTTTCTTTTTTTATTAATAACATAAATTAAAAATTTTAAACGTGGATCCCAGTTTCCTCTCCCTCCCTCCCTCCCTCCCTCTTACCCTCTTTCCTCTGTGACATGCACACTGGGGACCCTCCACTCCCATCCCTCTACCCCCATTCCACTTGTAGGGCTATGCTATTCAGGTTGGGTCATATAAATCTGTCAAGTCATTTGAAGTAGGGACTAGGGCTTCTCTCCTGTCTCTTGGTTAAGGGGGTATGCCTCCATAGGGGATGTGTCCACAAGGTCCTTTTGTGCACCAGGAATAGATCCTGTTTCTACTGTCTGAGGTCCTCCAGACTGCTCAGTCCTTCTAGCTGAGACCATATTCAGGGGGGTCTAAGTCAGTCTCATGCTGGGTTCCTAGCCAACAGTCTGGGGGGGGGCAAGCTCCTCCTTTTTCAGGTCAGCTGTCTTTGTGAGTCATCTGTCTTTGTGAGTTTCTGAAACCTTGTCTTGTCCCCTCTCTCTGCATCTGGATTCTAGTTCGACTCAGTGTTTGGTTATGGGTGTTTGCTTCTGTTTCCAATAGTTACGAGATGAGGACTCCATGATGGTGGATAATTTAGTTGATGATCTCACTATCAGGGAAGGGCATTTATGGTAGCCTTTCCATGGTTACTCGACTTATTAGTTGGAGTTGGTCTTGTAGTTCTCTAGACCTTTCTTTAGGTTCAGTTTTCTCTTCAAACCAATAATGGCTCCCTCTTTTATGTGCCCCCCTTCTCTCTCACCCTGACTCAATCTATCTAGTCACACGTGTTTTCTTCTCCTCTCCTCTTTCTCCTAGTTCTCTCTCCATTCACTGCTCCCCCCCTCATTTCCCATGTGCTCTGGGGGACTTGTCCCTTCCCCCATTTGTGAGGGACCATATTTGAATCTTAGAATACACCTTCTATCCAGTTCATCTGGTAGTGTGTGTTATAGGCTGGTGATCCTTTGCTATACATCTAGAATCCATATATGAGCGAGTACATGGCATGTTCCTCTTTTTGTGACTGGGTTACCTCATTGAGAATGGTTTCTTCAAGTTCCATCCACTTGCCTGCAAATTTCAAGATTCTGTTATTTTTTTCTGCAGAGTAGTATTCCATTGTGTAAATGTGCCATATCTTCTTTATCCATTCTTCAGTTGAGGGGCATCTAGGGTGCTTCCAGGTTCTTGCTATTACAAATAGTGCTGCTATGAACATAGTTGAGTACATGTCTTTGTTGCATGGAGATATTATTACATACCTACATGCTAGAAAATTTACTTGTTAGACAAGTGAGTTATGTCACCTTGTCTATCTTCCTCCCCATGTTCCCACTCTCCTTAAATTATTTCAGATAAATGAGAGGACTTATGTAATAAGGAAAATAGGATATAAAGTGGATCTTGGGGAAGAAATTCCATCTCTGATATTAGCTAATGGACTGTCATCCTTTTAGATGTAGTATGAAATGCTCTCTGTGTTTAAAGTTGGTGATTATACAGTCTTATTTACTAAAACTTTATAATTGTGAAAAAAGCAGCTTATTTGGTAAACTTTATTTTATTAAATGTTTTTCTTCATAATGTATAATAATAATTTGGAAGAAAATTTCATACATAAAAAGTAACATTTTTGTTTACTAGACTTGAAGGCACAATTATTTAATGAGCATTTATATATGATATATGTAAGACATATTTATTATATATATATGATATGTGTAAGACATATTATATATATATATATATATGTATATATATATATATATATATATGAGATATCAATGTATCACTTACCTATTAGTATTTAGAGTTTCAAATGTTTACTGTCAGAAATACAGTTTCTCTCTCCTAGCCCTGTTCATGGACTGCATCCCAGGCTGAAGGCCATTCACAAACCCCTAGTTGGGAAAGGAGAGAGGGTAACAAGGAACTAGATTTATTGAAAAGCTAGCATCATAGGAAAATAGAAGTATTGACAGTTTTGACCTCAAAAACCATCTCAGAGAATTAAGGACACAAAGGGCTCTAATGTAGGGTACAAGAGAAATAATAATAATATAGAAAGGAACATTCTTAGTTGGATTTTTCTCATTCTTATTTTCTCGTGTTTTTATTCCCTTGACTATCTACTATCTACTTCACCATCTACTTCAACCTCCTGAATCAGTTTTTATGTTATTTAAAAGTTAAAACTCAGTGATTTATATGTGTATTTGAGCTGCCAGAGTGAGCTAAAGGTCCTGAAGGAAAAGTTTGTAACAAGACATTAATCAGTTAGGTGGGACTTTTCTTTAGAACTAATAATGTTAGGTAGAAAAGAGGGGATTCTTAGAATAATATCACTAAGAAAAAGAACTTATCACTGCTAAAACCAATTCCCCAAAGGGTATAATATTAACTCTGTTTCTTTAATTGGAATTTCTGAATACAATGGTACAATACACTTAAGATGTCTGAGAAACATTTTTTCTTCTCTAAAACAATATATTTTACATGAGTAATGGATCTTCATTTTCTATATTTTTGGAGTATCTATATGAAAATTTAATTCAAATTGACCTATGGTAATTGTGAGATTTAAATTCTATGTCACATTTTCATCTCTAACTCTTTGTTGTCTTAAGTCAAGCATAGATAAGAATAATTAATTTCTGCATTATATTACATGTTTTAGGCTCTAAGCATTTCATCAAAAGAAAAGTTCATGTTTTTTTATTGACCATAGACAACATCAACTTAAACAGAGATAAATCAATTCCTTTAAAATAGGAATAAGACGTTTGTCCATTCCCTCATTACCCATTCAATGTACTTGAAGTCTTAGCTAGAACAATAAGAAAACAGTAGGAGATCATGGGAATATAAATTAGAAAGGAAAAAGCCAAATCATTTTTATTGTATATGACATGACTGTATATATAACTTACCCTAAAAAGTCTTCTGGAAACTTAGATAATTAATAAACACTTTCAAGAAGGTATCTGGATATAAAAGCAAATCACAAAAATTATATACAAATGACAAATAGCAAATAAACTGAGATAGTTATCAAGGAAAGAACACCCTTCACAGTAGCCTCAAGTACTATAAAATATGATGGGGTAACTTTAATCAAACAAGTGGGAGACTTATATGATAAAATCTTCAGGTTTTGAGGAAAGAAATTGAAGAAGATATCAGAAGATGGATCATGCATCAGTAGGATTAATATTGTAAAAATGGTCATCTTATCAAAATCAATCTACAGTTTCAATATGATCTTCATTAAAATTCCAACACATTTCTTCACAAATCTTTAAATTACAATTTTCATCTTTCTATGGAAACACAGGCATGCACACACACACACACACACACACACACACACACACACACACTCACCACCACCACCATTACCATAACAACAAACAAACGCAAAACAATACAGCTAAAAGAATGCTCAACAATGAAGAAACTGCTAGAGGTATTATCATCCCTGATATTAATTTGAACTATACAGTAATAGAAATAAAAATAGAAATAAAAACACCATAGTATTGGCACAATAACCACATGATGATCAAGTGGATTCAAATTGAAGACACAGACTTAAATCCACTCATCCATGGACAGCTAATTTTTTATAAAGAAACTAGAAATGCACAATGGAGGGAAAAGCAGCATCTTTAACTAATTTTGCTGGCCAAACAGGGGCAGTTGGGTATAGGAGAATCCAAAAAGTTTCAGACATTATCCCGCCCAAATCTCACCTCCAAATAGACAAAAGACCTCAATAAGAACTAGATATATTGAACCACCAGATAAATTTGCAAAAAAAAAAAAAAACCTTTTTTTTTTAAACCAAACCCAATTAACACAGTTACTAAGATCAACAATTAATAAATGAGACCTCATGGAAATTAAAATCTTTATGGAAAGGACACCATCATTTGTATCAGCCTATAGAATGGGAAAAGATTTTTACTACATACCTGATAGAGGATCAATAACTAAAATATGAAAAGAACTCAAAATCATAAATCAAAAAAAATAAATTCTGCAATTTATAATGGGGCACAGATCTAAACAGAAAATTCTCAAAAGAAAAAAAAATCAAATGGCTGGAAAACAGTTGAAAAAATTGTCAGCAAGTTCTCATTTCTGAAGACAACATCTATATAATCACAGAAAAGCCTAGTTGGTGTCTACATCGAGCACCCATGTGCTAGCAGTTTTGGTTTGGGAAACTATAGTCCATACCACCAAGAGAGAAATATAAACACAAACACAGCCACCGACCCTTTGATTTACAGTGGTGCCCTGCCTGCATGATATTCTTGCAGTGGTGAATGGTAAAACAAATTTTGTGGAAATAACCAAAAAAAATATAATATGGCCTAAGAACTACTACATTAGATAGGATCCATACCCAATACTGCATTGTTACAAAGAAGTTGATACTAAATAGCCTAGTGACACAGTAAAATCAAGTTCAAGTTTTCTACAACAAACAACAATCACTAAATGTAGTAATAAAATGTCCCCTAAAGTCATTCTGCTGCATTCATAGAACTGTGCCTTGCTCAGCCCTCATCAGATGAGATTCTTCCTACATCAGATGGGAACAAATAGAGAGCATCACAGTGTGACAGTATACAATGGGAGACCTTCGACCACTAGCAATAACATGGATATCTCTAAACCTCCCCTCAGCACTGAGGGAATCCTGTGGGAGATGAAGCAGGAAGAATATCAAAGCCAATTGAGAAAGACAGTTCCAAGAAATCAAAATCCTCTAGACGATTGAATCGCATATGAAGTCACAGAGACTCAGGTTGCATGCATAGACCTTTTAAATCTGAATCCGAATCACCACCATAAGACCAACTCTAATGCAAAAACAAAGAGTTTATTTGCAAGTTAACTTGGGTTCTTTGGTTGGTCCCAATCAGGGGCAGCAGTGACAGGAATGGAACACAAGAGACCTAGAGCAGCAAAGGAAGGGAGATTATGTAGTAGCCAAACAGGAGGGAAGGGAACAGGCTTGTGGTTGGCTCAAGCCTGGATTGAGTTGATTGGTTGCCACTGGATCTAGGACTTGGATTCTAAATCCTCTGGATGGTGATTGGCTACCTTCATTAAGTAGTGGTGATTCCCAGTCTAGTAAATCCCTAGCCTGCAGTGACTTCAAAAGGGGGGTGGGAGGGGAATTCCTAGTGTGCTAGCTTGTGATTGGTCAATTATTCTAGTTCGGGGATTGGCTAATTCTGAGACAGAAGCAAAGATAGCTCTGATCCCAGGGCCAAACTATTTATTTTTCTACTGTTCATTTTGGATTTTTGGTTCGAATTCTAAAGCCTAGACAAATTTCTTTTACGTGTCTCTAAAATAGAGGTTAAGTGTGGTTTTTTTTTTTTTTTTTTTTTTTTTTTTGCGCTAGTTTCAGAGTTAGGGTGTTTTTTCCCCTAGGGATAAAGTGTCTCTTTTGGTGGGGAGGGTTCCAAAATCAGGATGTGTTTCTCTTACTGGATGGGGCTTGGGGCAGAACCATTCAGACCAGGGCTCTAGACCAGGGATTTACTGGGGCCTGGTTCTCAGAACCTTCATGATTCTACACCAGATAGAGCCCTAGAGCTGAAGAGAGTAGATACAGCCCCCATTCCTAACCCCAAAGCAAACTGCAATTGAGCAATTGATATCCACTGGCAAATGAAAATTTACTGAGGAATAAAACTACTCTTAATAGTAAAATACATCCCTAGCAGTAGATGGTCAACAGAAAATAAACTCAATGACATCTTTGGATATTCCTTGTCTCATAATGTTATATTGGGATTTTCCTTTCTTAAGATATTTTCTGATTATTTTTATTTGTTTATATATGATATATATTTGTTTATATTGTTTTACACTATATGTTTGAACAAATGGTTCTGCTTCTTGCATGTTCTCTGTGTTCTCTTGGGCTCTTTACCTCTCCCTCCTCCTTTTTTCTTTTTCGTTTTTTTTTTTTTGCTACTGTTTGTTCTATTTCAATATTTATGTGTAAATCTTTGTTTCATCTTATTAGATCATATTTTATTTTAGTATTATCCTGATGGGAGATGTGATGCTGTATATATGTTTCTCATACTGGTTAATAAAGCACTGCCGCAACTTTATCCAATAGAAACCTATTTGTTTTCTAATGAGAGGTATAAATGGGGTGAACCTGAATGGGAGGGGAGGTAAAGAGAAACTGGGAGAAGTAGAGATAGGAAAATCTGTGATAAGTATTTATTATGTGAGGAAAAAAATATTTTTAATAAAAAGGGAACAAAGAAAGAATAAAAACTGCTGCAAACAGAGCCAAAGCTGTCAGGTACTAGAACAACAACACAGTAAGATGCTCTGTGACTACCAGAATTTTGGAACAGCTCCCAGCCTTAGAAGTTGGAGGAGACTTGCATGATACTTGCCAAAACTCTTGGAGGCCCTAAGAAAGTTCTTTTAAACTCTTCTGTTTATAAAGATGGAGTCATTCTTTCTTCTTTATGTGCAAGTTTAGCTTTTCTTCTTCAAGGCCTATATAATTCCTATAATCTTTTACTCCAGTACAGTTTATGATTTGGTTTAAAGAACTATAAAAGTGATCATAGAAATAACAAAAATTAAACTGAAGAACAAAATTTATGTCAAAGTATTTATGAAAGTAGAAGATGTGTAAATACTCTCCTTTTATATATAAATTATTTCAGAAATATGTACAAAGATTATCATAGATGCCAGATCTCTTTCTTAGTTAATTTGTAGGGCTGTGTTTTTTTAAGTTCTTACTTAATAAATGCAAAACAGAAAAGTCAATACAGTCCACAGTTTTTATGAGGACTCATTTTGTTTTGGTTATAGAAAGACAAGTTTTATGATAAATACCTCCAAAGAACAACCATAGATCAACACATAAAATTTATCAAGTTACATTTACTAGTTTTACACTATCATTGCTAAAGTGAAAAACAATGCAATTTAAAGTTTAAAGGTTATATTTAATGAGTCATTATATTATTGTATGTAAAATATGAATATAACCAAAAGTGATTTTTATTAAAAAAAAAACAAAAAAACAACTGGTTGTAACAGTCTGAGACTCAAGATTTCCATAGCAACTCAAAGTTATCTACCATAGGTACATAAGCACTAATTTGACTCAAAATGTTAATAATATAATTTAATGATGTAGGTGTTCTCAAGAAGGCATTGTTTTCCACTGAAATTGTAATTGGGGAGTTACTATAAAGAATCCAATCTAGTATATCTGAAATTATTTCAGTCGAGTTAATGTACTCACCAGATTCATACATATTGGTATAGAAAATTGATAAGCACAGGGAATTGTTTGCAAACATCCTGATATTTTCATGTAAATATTCTTAGATGTCTATTAATGGCAAGTTCTCACTAATGTCAAATTAACTACATAAAGCTCTTTTTTTTAAAAATGGAGCATTCACATTCTTAAACTTTGACTGATCTGTCTGTGAAATAAACTTAATAGCAGAGCCAAGTAGAAATGTGAGCTAATGATTAATTTATTTAGTTACTGGTACTGTTTTTGTTATTTTATATTTGCTTGTTTGTTTTTGTTTTTACAGCCTCTTGCATAATAGGATAGCTAAGTTGCTCACACTGGTGTTGTATGTGCTCTGTGGCCCAGGCAGGTCTTCAGTTCATAATTCTCATTTCTCAGCCACACACCTCCTCCACCCAAGTAGCTTGGGTTACAGGTTTGTGACAACAGTTCTAACTAAGGTTTATAGTTTTATTTATATTCAGAAAACAAAGCAAATATGCCAAGAAGTCATTTAAATATTTGTTGAAGAAGATATAATACTGGGAAAGAGAAGACAGATTGGAATGTCAAAAAGGAGACAGAGATAAAAACAGTAGAAGTGTTAGATTATCTTGATCTTAGTCATTTAGTTCGAAATATCCACATTCCTATGGTGTTGTGCTCTTTAGCCTTACTTTAAAGCATAGCATGTATTATATTTATTATTACTATAGTTATTATTTGAGAATCACTAAGTTAATATAATTTTAGGCACCCCCCAAAAAAAGTGCCTCACACTGTAATGACTATACAGAGTGCATATATAAAATTCCTCTATTTTTTGAAATATTAGCGATAATCTGTTGAGATCAGTCATTTCTTTAGTAAGAAAGGGTATTTCGATTTCATATTGCTGACTAAATGGATTGAGGTTGGAACAGAGATGGCATTAAATACTACAGGAAGTTTGGTTTTAAAAGAAATAATTTTGAGACAGAAGAAAAACAAAGACTCAAAGTTTTAAATCAGTTATTTAAGACATATATAAAGTATTCCCTATATACATTATATTGCACGTGTAAGGCAATTGATTCTTTACACACTTAGAATGATTTTTGTCATTTTGTCATATAGTACCAACAACAGGCCATTGAAAAGCCATATTGATTTTTCTCTTATTTTCAACTAAAATTCAGAAGTTAAAACACTACCAACTATATTTACATCTATGTTTATGTGAGGAAAAGACATGTTATTTCTTTATGAAAATGTAGCTTGCATGCACATTACTTGTTTAATCAATAAGTAAATTGGCATTGGCAGGGGTAATTGATATGGTATGAAAATTAAAATAAATTTTAATGGACTGAATTTAGCTTATTATATTTCACTATCTCTGGCCCTAATTATAATGCATAACAGGTACTTTGTTATATTTCTTAGATGTAGAAATACTTATAATATATAGTGCTTGGTATTCTGTGGAAGAAAGCAAGAAAATTCAAATTTGTATTCCATTATTCTTTGCCATTAATGAAATCATGGCTTTCAAATGTCAAAATCTTTGCATTAACATGTGTACAAATTTAATGTTCCAAGTTTTGCTACTATTTCAAGAAGCTACAAACTCTACAGCCTCTTCTTTGAGAATAGATTACCACAAGGAGTATTAACAAAGCCATCATTGTGATAAAAAAATTAACTATAACAGTTAGTTATCTCTGAATAACTCTCCTACACATAAAATTATTCTATTAAATATGAGATATTTTCGATGAAAACTTTATAGCAAGTCATATGGTCATTTTAATGTCTGGCATTTAATGCTATTTAATATTTAGAGACTCACTTTTCCTTAAATCCTCAAAAACATTTTGAGCAATGTATGGAATATATTTTAGTGGGGCAAACAGGCCTCATTTTCATTACCTATTGAGCCATTCTCCAAGAAAAAGATGAAAAGTAACCAGAAGCAACTAAAAAAATAATGACTAGGTCAAAGAAATAAAAGTTGCCAGTTTTTCACTACTTCAACTAGTGCTCAAATTATTTTTTGATGAGACTTAGCTTCCTACATCATAAAATTCACTGAATCAAAGCAAATCCTTCCAGTGGGATGATTTCACTTAGCAATCCAACAAAGTACCTTTAACATTTACCCTGCCTCTTACTGTGGCAGTTTTGCTGAAAGCCATGATGATTGTTGAGTTATATCAATATACTAAATAGAAAATTGATGTTTTGGAAGGGGGATTTTCATTACTGACTAAGTTATCTTCGGATTAGTGGGATTAGTAGATATTTTATTTCTCTACATGTTACCTGTTTTCATATGAATTTCTCTTTCATCTGTTTTCTGGTGTGTATGTGTTTTTATTATTTTTACAAGCGACTGATCCCTATAAACAGTTAAATTTTACATTTGTATCAAGAATGAGAATGCATTCATGAAAATGCATACAAAATTCCTATGTTAAAATTTGTGTCTGCTTTATAAACATCTCTAGAATGCCTTTCAGGAAAGAGATACTTGACAAGAGTCTGAAAATTACAAAGAGTGGAATGAGTAGAAATAGAAACTGTATCAATAACCCAGGTGGACAGAGAAATGGATCACCGTGAGAGGACAGGTTTCTACATTGTAAAGCTTTAATTTCCAAATGCCACAAAGTATGACTCTTTTGAGATGATAGTTCTTTAAGGTTAATTAAAGATGTAATAATTTAAGTATAAGCAGAAATGGCAAATATATTTTAATATTTATCTTTGTTAATTATTAGTCGTACTGCACCTGAAAAGGAAAAATAAATGTAATGAATCACTACAAGAACCATGATATTGTTTTCAAATACAGTTTTAACTTACTGTTTGACTGAGGTCATCTGCTATCCTGGTTGCTGCCCCGCATCTGTAATACAGGTGTATAATGTAAAATAACTCTCTATTGTCTCGCGAAACTCTCTGCATAACTTTTATGTTTATCCTGAATTCTGATATGTGAATAAATGAATAATAAATGATATTTTGAGCATTATCAGAATCATTATATTATCATTTGAAAAGCATAAACACCAATTATAAGGATTGTTTGCACTAATGGATCTTTTATATGCACTTTTGGGAAAATTTATATATTTCTATAATACCTTTTATTTATTTGTTTTGTTTTGTGTTTTTCTGTTTTGATTGTTTCTTTGGATTGCTCTGGTAGGCCTGAAACTCAACATAGACCAAAATAGGCTAGAACTGGTAAAGATCTACCTCTTTCTGGGATTAAGGACTCATGTCACTACACTCAGCTTCCTGATATTCTCTCTCTCTCTCTCTCTCTTTCTCTCTCTCTCTCTCTCTAGCTCTCTCTCAAGTACAATGAATAAGTACTCAAAGACACCTATTTCTAGAGTATCTAAAAATTGACAGAAAAAAGTAGGGAGGGGAATGGGGATATGAGAGGAGATGAAATGAGAGGCTAAGAGGGGGAACCTAAAAATCTAAACAGAAACAGCACCTTTAGTGTCATACACTGCACACAGTTCATAAGTTCATTTCTGGTTTTCCACTTTACAATTAGAAGAAATACTAAAGCAGAAACATTCTAGTTTATATCTAAAGATGATATTTCAAACTTTACCCATTTATAAACTAAAAATGCTTCTCAGTAGTCGTAACTTATATGGATAGTGTAGCCAGACTGTGGTAAGATGATCATCTGGTGGTAAATATTGCAAGCCTCTTGAAAAGCTAGGACTCATGTGTTTTTACTTTATTATTCTGAGTTTTCACATTATGCTAAGCAGATTATTTAAATACAGTTTTGGTTAACTACAAAGGAAGACTCCATAAAACAAATCTGTTTGGGGTATGTGACTGGGTGTGGTGCTAACCAGCAGCTTTATGTTTCAGCTTGAATTTTTAAGTGGGTGGTAATCCCCACTGCCCACAACAGTTGTACACAGGAGTATTCCAGTGTAATGGGAAAGCATATGATTTCATTTAGATAGAGAAGGCAATGAATACTTTCTTCTGTCCTCCCCTGCCCTCCACCTCTGCTTTAATTGCCTTTCACATTATTACATCCTGAACAAATAGAGTTTTATATAAATTACATTTATAAGTAAAATATAATACTCTTTAACTCCATTCTTCTTATTGTAAGGTATTGCTTATTAATTTATATGCCTGAAAGTAATTGCATTTATAATCTATAGGAAAAAAATTAAAAGCCTCTGTTGACTTAGACAACTATAAAATTATGTTATTTATATTTTTAATAGGGAAGTAAATACTATTTTAATTTAATCATTTATTACAAAACTATCATCGAGGGATTAGTATGTATGCATTAAGTTATCACCAAGTTTTATTTTGTACATTATCAGTAATTAATTATAGCATATACATGATAAATAACCACCCACATACTAATATGGGAATTATACAATAGTCCTCCAAAGAAAGACATCCTGTGCTGGAAGAAGTCATTCTTAACTTTCCAGCTCATATTTATCTTATCTGATATCATACGTATTATATTATATTTGATAGTATGTTTGTATTCTTGTTTGTTTTTAGTTCAAAAATTGATAACATTGTGGTTTGAAAAATTCTTTTAAAAGCAAAATTCCTATTAAAACCAAGTCAAACAAAAATATTATTAAAAGATAAATTGCTTAATCATTTTTTCATTTTTGAGATCACAATGTTTTTACATTAATTCTCTCTCTCCTTCTCTCTTGTTTAACCTTTACATATACACCCTTTCACTCTCTTTCAAATTTGTGGCCTCTTACGTTATTAATTGTGATTATATACAAACATGTATATATTCCTAAATACAATCTGATCCATTTATATAATGTCACACACACATATATATATATATATATATATATATATATATATATATATATATATGTTCAGGGGCATTAAAACCATGAAGTCTTGGAAGTACAAATAAGATATTCTTCTGGAAGGACCTGGGGAACTCTGTCATTTTGTCTATTATCTATTTATGTGAATCTCTATTGTTTCTGTGGGAAACTCTTGGATAACAGATAGTTTAACTGTGTTCACTTTTCCAATACTGTCTTTTATCAATGCACTTTTTCTGTGAATACAGTGATCCTTTAGTATTATATTGAGAAAATTCTTTATATTTTCTTTTGAATTTGATTGGCATGTAAATGGCTTTTCAGTCTTATTGTGGTTGTTTTTTGGGGGGGGGTTGTGGGAGTTCACATGGTGCTCAGACTGGCCTCAAACAGGCTGTGTAGCCCATCAGGACCTTGCATTTCTGATCTTCCTGTCTCCGTTGGGCTAGTGTTGTGATTGCATGACCCAGTAACCAAGCTTATTTATAGCAAGAATAAACTTAAGGCTTTATGAATGCTAGATAAATGTTCTGCCATTTGAGATAAATCATCAACCCTGATATTTCTCTTTTAAAGAAAATTACAAATAGGTGTTTCCTCAGAGACTTGTTAATTTAAATATTAAGTACATAGAATTCTTTCTTTGATTGCTGTTTTATATTATAGTTGCGAAAAACATGTTGGGCATAGTATTTACTAATTACTTGCTAAATTAAGATTAGTTATGTGGAGTGGTATGAACGGAGATATTCCAGATTTCAGTCAGGTTGATAGGTCGGTCAGTAGCCTGTTTTGGGTATTAGGAAAACTTGAATTGCTCTAACATATTAGCAAATTTTTAAAGCAAGGAACTAAAGAATGTTATTTTACATACCAATCCCAGTTCCCTCTCCCCCATGTACTCCAATTCCCACCACCAAAACCCTACCCTAATCCTATACACTACTCAGGGAGGGTGAGGCTTCCCATGGGGTATAATCAAAGTCTGCCTAGGCCCTCCTCATGTATCTAGGTGGAGAGAGTATCCCTCCACAGGGAATGGGCTCCCAAATCCCAGTCATGAACTAGCAAAAATACTGGTTTCACTGTCACAGGCCACATAGACTCCCCAGGTCAGATTTTCCTTTGAGTTTCTTAAACATGGTCTTGACCCATTTTGCTCATCACTCCTCCCTCTCTGTAACTGGATTCCAGGAGTTCAGCTCAGTGCTTGGCTGTGAATCTCTGCTTTTGCTTCCATCATCTGCTGGATCAAGGCTCTAGAATGGCATATAAGGTAGCCATTAATGCCATTATAGAGGAAAGATATTTAAGGTAAACTTTCCCCAATTGCTTAGACTCTTAGTTGGGGTCACCCTTGTGGACCATTAGACATTTCCCTAGTGCCAGATTTCTCATTAAACTCATAATGGCTCCCTCTATTATAGTGTCTCTTTTCTTGCTCTCTTTCACTATTCTTCTACCATCTTGAATTTCCTTATCCCTCATGTTTTCCTCCCACCTCCCATTCTCCCCTCCTCTCTTTTTCTCCTACCAACCTGTATGCTCCCCAGTTGCTCAGGAGGTCTTGTCCCTTTCCTTTCTTAGGAGTTCACACATGTCTCTCTTAGTGTCTTCCTTGTTACCTAGCTTCTCTGGAGTTGTAGATTGTAGGTTTGTTATCCTTTGCTCTATGTCTTATTTCCACTTATGAATTAGTATATACCATGTTTTTCTTTCTGTGTCTTGGTTACCACACTCAGAATAGTGTCTTCTAGTTTTATCCATTTGCCTTCAAATTTCAAGATGTCATTGTTTTTCCCGCTGAGTAGTACTCCACTGTGTAAATTTACCACATTTTTTTTATACATTCTCAAGCTGAGGGTCATCTAAGTTATTTCCTCATACTGGATATTAAAACTAATGCTTCTATGAACATAATTCAGCAAATGTCCTTGTGATGTGATTGTGTATCATTTGGTTATATGCCCAAGAGAGTTTTTTCTGAGTTTTGAGGTAGATAGATTTCCTATTTTCTAAGAAGTTGCCATCAATCTTGAATCTTGCAGGCAAATGGATAGAACTAGAATAAAACATCATCAGTGAGGTAACTCAGACCCAGAAATGCAAACAGGAACCTACATCTAGTAACTGATAGAAGCAGATGCAGTGACCCATAGCCAAGCACTGTCTCTTTGGCCTCATTTTTAAGGCAGTTACTACTTTCTTCTTATCCTCAATGTTGACGTAGTTGTAAGCTTATTTTATGCCCTCTTTTTGACTCAGTATTTTAGAAATTAATTCAGGTTCGCAGCTGTAGAAAATAGAAGTTTGTCTCCTGACCTACTGGCACTACAGTACTAATGAGACTCATTTGTGAAGTCTAGTGTGTGTGTGTGTGTGTGTGTGTGTGTGTGTGTGTGTGTGTGTGAAGTGTCTCACACCTTTAATAGTCAGTCTTCATTACACTCACTGAAAAATCAACACTACATTTTTCCTCACTCCTAATTATACCTACTCAAAATATTGTAGTCACTTTAAGGATTCTTTGTCTTGTACTCATATGCAGTTTGCCTAGAAGTCCGTCAGATGGTATCTGCAGAATAAAACCAAATTCCAACTACTTCTTACCTCACACTACTATTTAATCTGTTCCAAGCTACCATCTCCTCCAACTGGTATTATTGTGATAATCTCTAACAGGTCCTATTCTCATCGCCCTCAGTTTATCTTCATCATAGTCTCTAATATGGGGCTATTTTAAGGTTGTTATACCTTCTTTTCTCAAAACATCCTCTTTCTGGTTTTCTCAAACTCAAACTTGGAAGTCTTTATTGTGTCTAATAAATTGGAGTTAGCTCTGTCTTCTCCTTCAGTTTCTCTGTTCCTGCTCATTCTGTTTGCTGATACATATTTATTACTTCCTCTAGAATATTCTACTATACCACCTTGGGCTCTTTTCACTAGATCCACCACCATCTTAATCAAATGTGCTTGCTTCTGAAAACAAGCTGTCACTTAAGCACATTATTAACAGGAACCATTTAGATACATTAGCTGCACTTTGCCTTAGAGTATCATCACAAACCTGACAATGTACAATAATACACTATTTTTTTGACAATTTCAATGAGTCAAGAGTCCAAAAAATGGTTTGCTTGGTCTTAATAAAGGTTCTCAGTATCAATCATCTGAGGCTTGAATGAGCAGAAATCTGTTTCCTCTTTCAGAGTTGTCAGCAGCTTTCAGTTCCTCAGAAGATACTGGAAAAAGAGCTGTTTCTTGACTGAAGTCTTCCCATAATTCCTTTCCACTGAGTCTTTCTAACATGATGACTTATTCTATAAAGCCAGAAATAAAAGGATTTAGGGCTCTTTCTGTAGTGGGATAATGAATCCTTAACTTTAATAGAAAGTTGTACTTTCTATTAAAATCCTAGTAACATTTTTCTGAAAACAGAGTCATGAATATTGTAAGGAAGAATTACTGCATGTTCAAATAAGGCCTTTGATTGGAAAATTTCATCATAACATGAGAGTTAATGAGTAAAGTCTACCTTGAATGATATCACAATTTGAATTATCCTTAATATGATAATAGTATGCACTCATGTACCTTGCAGGAGATGCTGCATTTATGCATAGTGATTTGCAACAATGATGCATAAAGTTGTAGGCACTGTCCAACACTTCTTTCCCCTACCTCTGAGGACCCAATTCCCTGACATCTATGCAATTACTATCTTCTACTTGGCTATTCTTAGAAGTCCAGTGGGAAGAATATTTGATCCAGCTCTACCTGCATGCTGTGTTCCTATCCTGAATCCTGTGTAAATTGTATAAGTTGGGCGGGACATTAAACTCAAAGTTTGGTGGGGGGCTAAAATGTAGCTAAGGTAGACATGATAATTATTATCTGCCTGAATTTTATTAAATCTTACAAATGAAGCACTTTATTTGTTCCTGAGTAGTGTTAAACCCCTACCCAAAGGACAGTGAGTGTCATCTTTAGCAACAGAGCCCCATATCAGATTCTCAGCCTTTTCATCACACACATAAGATGCCCTGCATCAAATTCCTTTAGTTTTAGTAACTCTGCCTAATTTTTATTTTCCTGATTAAAACTTGGTGGGAGCAAACTTATAGCCTCAGGTTAAGTTCAAAATTTAATATCTCTGTGAGAAAATTTAGTCGGTTTATGTCTGCCAGTCATCTACTTCTGAATGTCATCTTTGGGAAAACAAGAATGAACTTTAGTAAGGACATGACAAATGAAAACAGCAAAAGGATGTATTTAAGAAAAGGACAATAGTAACCACTGGAGAACTTAATATTCTAATTAAATTGGCAAATACCATATTAATATATGAACACAATATAGATATAGCTAAAAATATATAGGTATATGTGTTAACAAATACACAGAAACAATTCCATGATAGAATATTCAGATTTAATTATTTCATTTAACCAAACTCCCTGTGCTGCATCTGTTTGACCCTACTATTTAACTCATATTGTAATCTCCGTTATTTATAAATGATTATCTTTGTATTTCCCATATAAAAGTATGTGTATGGGCAGAAGGAATGTGTGTGTGTGTGAGTGTGCGCATGTGTGTGTGTGTGTGTGTGTGTGTGTGTGTGTGTGTGTGTTATGTGTCTGTGAAAGGAAGAGGGAGGAATACACTTGCATGAGCACACACACGAGAGAGAAAGAGAGAGAGAGAGAGAGAGAGAGAGAGAGAAAGAGAGAGAGAGAGATAAAAGAGAGAGAGAGAGAATTTTGTTTACTCTAATTTCCTCCTGAGCCTTCTTACTGGAATATATTACCAAAGCATCAGACAGGTTGAACAATGTTTGAATGCTACTGGACTTTATTTCCCCTGGTATAAAATAGACCATTAATTTTCATAATAGATGTATACTTTAATACTTTGCTGATTAATCATGCATGTGTATGAGTTTGCTTTCTCTTAGAAAGAAAACCTAGGCACTTTTTGAATGATTTAAGGCTCATTCTACAGTAGGATAATGAGTACATGACTTTGTATAACTAAGTTTATCATTTAAATAAATTATTAAATTGCGATGTTTTTTAGTAAGACTTCATGAATGTTATTCCCCAGCGACCACATAGGTTAGTTCAGGTCAGCCAACAAATATGGTTATTGAGCTTTGTTAATAATTTTACAAATTGTGGTAACAGCACAATTATGTTAAATTGTTGAAGACTTCAACGACAATTACTAAAAGATTGAGGACAAACCCATGAGTGGGTTATAATCTTGTGTCCACTAGCCTTGAATAAATACTGACAGATGCAACCTTGTAAAAGCCGATTTATCAAAAGCTGTTTTCTAAGATGAGATTTAAAATCTGCCTTTGGCCATTTTCCTGAGAGAAATTTTTGAAAGCATAAAGTTCTCAGGCTGCATTTTAGGATCATTAAGCCTATGATATTAGGTCATAATTCCCTTCCTGATTTCACATCTGGGAAAAATGTTTGGAGAGAAAGGAGGATCCTATCTTCTCTTAGACATGAGTATGGGTTTAGGAAATGTTGGAAAATAGATATATTTTTATCTCGTACATCCTGCTACCTTCTCATACCTTCTTCTCATCTATGTAAGTCTTTGTATCAATATGCATCCATTACAATAACCTAAGCATTTCTATTTCATATTCTGTGTAGCTAAAAATGACTTTCTACATAAGGCTTCAAAATTATCTTTTAAACTATTCTTGTATCTTGACTAAAATCTTCAATGTTTTGCATACAAACTATAAGGCCCAGTAGAAAAACAGTGACAAAATATTAAATATTTCTTAGAAAATTGTACATTTCTACAGATATTCTATTAATAAACAGGACTGTTTGAACTAAGAACATGCCCTCATTTTCTATTTTTTATTTGTTACTATTCTACTTCTATCAGTCCTACATTCTAGGATAGGCTATTTCAAGTTCATCCACCTTGCTCCTAATCTCATTGCTTTATTCAATTTATAACTGTTTTTTTGTTGGCCTTGTTATTGAATTCAGCAGTAACTTTCCAATTAATAAATTTTGTGATCATTAGATATAGCTTTACAAAATGATTCTGAATATGTTTAACATAGCTAAATTTTAACTCTTCCTTGCAGAACATTTTCTACTCTTGGTTTGCCTAGGGACTGTTGTTCAAATTATAATTTTGGTAATCCTTCATAGACTAATGTCTTTATAAATATTGAATATTTACTTGGCACCATTAAATATTTCTTTTTAATATTAAAAATATTAGTTTTCAACAGTTACTCTTCCAAGTCAAACAGCACTTACCTGTTAGAGTGAACCCTCTAAGAATCAAAAAGATGTGTCCCTGTTCTATTCTTTAAAAAAAAAAAAAAAGGAAGTTCTAAAATGAAAGGGAGAGCAAGAGAACATTTTGAACATATTACAACTTTCCAGCCACTAAAAGGAAAGGGAGAGAAAGAGAACATTTTAAAACTTTCCAGCTACTGTCTTTATAGAGACAGGATTTTTAAGTTGTCCCTTAAAAACCTTCAACAGTTCTAATCTTTATTCATTTCAAGACTCATGAGCACTACAGAACAGAATTATGACAATGCCTACATGTTCATTCATTATTACCTACGAACTTCTACAAATTATATCCTCCATTTTGGTACACAAATAACTATAAGGAAATATGATGATGATGGAAGTTTCTGTTCTTCCTGGTCCTGCAACTATTTAGTCCCAAATAAAAACACAGAGGCTTATATTAATTATAAACTGTTCGGCCGATGGCTCAGGCTTTTTACTTGCTAACTCTCTCTTAATTATTAACCTGTTTCAATTAAATTATGTGTTTCCATGAGGCTGTGGCTTACCTGTAATGCTTCAGAAATTTACTTCTTCAGTGTATATATGGCATCACTCTGTGTTGGCTTCTCTCTGCATCCTCTCCCCATCATTCTCCTCATCTGGTAGCTCTGCCTATACTTCCTTCCTGGCAGAGGAATTAATGGAACTAAGAGAAATTGCCACTCAAATCGAAATCCTTGCCAACCCTCATATCCCTAATCTACATACTCATTTTGCTGTACTTTGAACCAAACTTTTGCAAACATCTGTCAAATAAGGTACAGAAAAAGCATTCTAGTTAATATGGTCAAAAGGCAAATTGAACAACCAAAATAAACAAAATACTTTAATAAACAGTGTTTATTCAAATAGTAAGATTCAAAATTTTTTTTGTTATTCTCAACTATTTAAGATTTAAAAAAAATCATTGAAGATTATTTTTTCTACTATTTGTAAAAACGATAGCAAATAATTTACCTGTAGTTCCTTTAGCAGCTGCAAAGTCAACACTGGGATCTTTGGTCTTCTAATAATTTATGTTTGTATACAGGGTCTTAAAATAAATGGCAATAGTGTACTTAAAACATCATTTCACAATTGATCATTTCAACTTGAAAATATTTTATCACTATAGAAATTCAGTTACATATGTATATATCTACATATATACATATTGTGTTAGTTGATTAGTGTTTATATTTATTAAAAACATAATGTGCCTTTGTCTGCATTATTGTACGCCTAAACTCTTCATGAATTTATTCAGTAAAGTTAGTACAGTGAGAGATGTATGTTCTGATTACCAACACCATATATTAAATATTTTTTTAGTCCACATGTTTAACACAGACTGGTGTTGAGTCAGATTTTCATTTGTTGATGATATATGACTTTTTATATTATAATTTTTGCTTTTTTAATTTTTTATTATTTTACATATTGATTATATTATAATTTTTGCAGGCCTAGGGGAGAGGTGGCTCAAGGGTAAAGTTTACAGCACAATCATGATGAATTTTGCATGTTAATTATATATTATATATATACTTGAAATCTTTTAGTGGCTCTTCTGCTGAAAATATGATAAATTATGGAGCACAACTAAATTTCTATGAGTTGTTGATTAACTGTATTGGCATTTTAAAAAAATCTACTTTACTAAAATGTGTATGATAAAAGATTTAAACAGATTTGTATTCCCAAAATGTCAGTATCGAAGACATCATTCAGGGAATCATTTAATTAACAAACTATCACAGAGCAAATACACCCATTAACTGAATAAATGTCTATATAGTACCTAATACAGAATATTCAGTTTGCAAATATTTATCCATTTTTATCACTGGAAGCTATTTTGTAAAACTAGAATCCTTGCAGAGCTATTGCTGAAATATGTAATCATTTTGGCATAAAACTTAATCCATAAAAATGCAGTTTGAATTATTGCATGATTTCTTTATCTTTAGTAAGTGAAGGCTTGTGATGAAACAGACAAGGCATTTAACAAATTTTTTTATAGAAATGCAGCAGTGATACATTCTAGGAAAATGCTTTTCTTTTCTGGAGAAAACATCACTTAATCATTGTGGACAGTTTCATTGTATGTGCAATGAAGGAAATGAACAATGGAAACATTTATGTAGTGTCTGATTGTCTAGGGATGATGATATACATGATGCAGGGCTATTATTTAGTGTTTTGGGGATTCCCCATTTCTTTCTTCATCATTCTTTTAAGCTCTGGATTTTGTACTAATCCTAGGAAGGAAGAAATGGCATTTATGTTATTACTATACAGAGGAATTAGCCCTGACCTTCAGAGTTAAAAAATAATCTTAGTTATCTAAAAAATGAAGATGGTTAAATTGTTACAGGTGATTATAGTGGTATTTTCTACTTTTTCAATATAGAAAATTATCTGAATTCTAGGCACTCAAGACATACTTATGGAATCATCCTGATTAATGGGTTCATGATTCTAGGTTTTGAATTTTTATGGTGCACATCATACCTCTATGGTAGTGATTTGTTTTTACTGAATGTAAAAACAAACAGCATCAGACTGAGAGATATTCTCAATCTGGTAAAAGAGGAAACTAGTTACATGGGAAGGCCCCTTATCATGGGAATCAAAGCAAAATAAAGCAAAATGTTCTTGACTCTATTATGTCTTTAGTTACTTATTAACAAAGAAGGTTTGACCTCAATTATTGATGCATTTGCAATGTAATCAATTTCTTCAAATAATGGAAGTGCTTTTGAGTTGTTTAAAACATTATAAAAATATACTTAATATATTTTAATATATATGCATATATATAATCTTATACATAAATATGTGTAAGGAATTTCTTATATAACCATACATAATTTCTTTTTTTCTTATTTTACATATCAATACCAGTTCCCTCTCTGTTCCTCCCTCTCTCCTTCTCTTCCACACTCTCATGCCACCTGACCACCCATCATCTCATTCCCCCCCCCACACACACTCCACATGTAGGGTGAGTCTTTCCTGGAGGGGTCATCTAAATCTGTCAAGTCATTTGGAGTAGGCACTAGGCCGTCCTCCCTTAAGGGAGTATCTTATATAATTTCTTAAAAAACAAGTCTTTAGTTGGTACAGATAGTTAAATAGACTTTAGGACAGAAAATCACTTTAATGTTAATGATGAGTGAATGTTAGATCTCAAATGATTTCATATGTATATATTATATATAGTATGAGATAATAAAATATATATAATGTACCATCTTATTTTTTAGCAGCTTACAAAATCTTACATGAGAATTTTTAGAAGAAAACAACAGAAATGCATGAACTTATTTTGGGGGGAAGAAGAAAGAATTTATTTGTCTTACACATGTCTACATTGCTGTTCATTACCAAAGGAAGTCAGGACAAAAATTCAACAAGACAGTTACCTAGAGACTGATGTAGAGGTTATGGAGGGGAGCTGCTTACTGACTTATCTCCTCTGGCTTACTCAGCCTGCTTTCTTATAAAACCAGGACCAACAGCTCAGGGATAGCACCATCCACAATAGACTTGGCCCTCCCACAACAATCACTAATAAAGAAAATGTGTTATACTGGTGAAGCATTTTCTAAATTAAGGCACCTTCCCTGCATAGAAATTCTTTAAAAAAATTTAAATATATTATGGAACAGATATATTCCTGATTCTAAAATTCAACTTAATAGAAAATGGACAATTGAAGATCTTAATCCCCTTTTACTTTATGTATTATATACCACTCCACTTGTGTATTTGTGAATATTTGAATAAATATGTATCTTATTTTTCCTTATTACAGAACTTTTTTATCTCTTCTAATATAGGATTTATTGGCATGTCTAAGCAAAAGGCTTTAGGAAAAAAGAGGAAGGGCATTGCTTTCAGTTCAGAGCAGTTGCAAAACTTTCAAAAGAGTTGGTTTTGTTTCTGACTAAATGGGTAAAGATTTGGAAGCTAAGTTTTCCATACAAAGAGAATATTAAAACTATGAAAACACCTTAATGTGGGTGTCAGTTAGGAGTCCTGGGCAGATTGTGGGACCTCTGGAAGTGGAACCAGTATCTATCCCTAATGCACAAATGTGGTGTAGGAGCATAATCCCTATGGAGGGATACTCTCTGAGCCTAGATACATGTGACAGACTTTGATGATCCCCCATGGGAGGCCTCATCCTCCCTGGGGAGCAGAAAGGAGATGGGATGGGAGTTGCTAGAGAGAACAGGGGAGGAAGGAAGGGTGTGGGCACTGGGACTGACATGTAAAACAAGCTTCTTTCAAATTTAAATAAAAATATTGATCAATAGTTTTCTACTCAATATCTGTTCCATATTTTAAGTTTGCATAGTTGGTTAATATGTAGCAGCATCAACCATTATGTTTAGTTAATGGCATTTACTGCCTTAAGATCAATCATTTATTTCATTTCACTGTACTAATGTAGATAAAACAATTATCAAAGAAATATTTTATGAATGCTACTCACATTTACTTTATATTTGTCATACTTTCCCTGAAGGGCTTGCCTAAAATTGAGAAGGCAGTAATTGTGTAAATTTTTATATCCTTAGAAAAATGTCCTATTAACTATAAAATTTCTTAACTTGTTATTTATGATTCAGTTGCTCAATGACCAATGTAACTCTTTGCTGCAGTCTCTAGAATCAATGTGATGGCTCATTTAGGAGTTATATTACTTATTTTCTTATTGCTAAGACTGAGCTAATTGGCTGAAACAACTGAATGGAATAATGGTTGATAAAGGTTTTTGATTAGGGAAGGTACATTTCATCAAATTAGGGTAGGAACTGTGTAGCATGTATGTTTCCCCCAGCCTGCCAGCCCGCCAGTCTTGGCCCACAGCCGCACCAGCCCCAAATAACACTCTGAGACTCTGTATTTGATACAATCCTGTTGGCCAATGACTATCATTGTCAATGGGCTAGCTCTGCCTTAATTATTAACCCATTTCTACTTATCTAAGTATTTCCACGTGGTCATCTTATCGGGGAGCCGTGGCGGGCGTCTTCCTTCCTCCCGGGCTGCATCTCGACTCCTCCCTACTACTTCCTCTTTCCTCCTTCTCTCCTAGCCCCACCTATCTAGTTTTCTATTGGCCAACAGGTCTTTATTAACCAGTATGAGAAACATATATACAGAATAACATCTCCCATCATCTCCTCTTTTCTGTCTAAAGTAAAAGAAGGGGTTTAACCTTAACATAGCAAAATATAACATACAATAGTTATCAAATAAGAATGACATTAAACAATATTTAGTCCATTAACATTTTGTAAGACTTTAAGAAAATATCATCTATCCTATCTTTGTGAGTCTAAAGTCCTATATGTAACTTATCTTTAATCCTAAGGAAAACTATAACTATAACTATCTGTCTTCAACTACTTCAAAGACCATAGAAGGATAATATATAAATTCTAGAAATGACAGAGACAACTCATTGCCTGGTCAGTCACCTGAAGTTCTTCTGTAATGTTCTATCTTCAGCCCATAGGCCATAGTGTGTCTCCAGACTCCTCAACCAAGCAGGAAACTTTAATCTGTCCACCTGTAATGGCAGTTTGTCAGTCACTTTTCTCTGTGTCCTGTAGACTGTCTGGCTGTCTGGCAGCCTCTTCCATGAAGCAGGAACCCTGTAGCAATGTCCATCTTGCAGCAGCAGTCATCTTTTTGTGGGTCCTGCATGTCCAGTTTCTACAACATAAAGGCAAACAGTCCAGAAGAGCAGTACCTTGCCCAGATGGCTAGTCTTGCCATATTAGAAGCAAACTCCATAATGTGTTTCTTCGATGTCCATCTTCCTTTCTTCTGTAGGTGGTGTTACCAGGAGCAGTTGTGCCTCATTGTCAAGAAAAACTCTAAACCATTTTAAATGCCATATTCTGTAGGTCTTTGAAAGGTTTGAAGAATGCCTATCCATCTCAAATACATATCTGCATATCTAGAAATACTAACTTAACTCTAAGTTTTGACTATCATAGGTAATTCTCTAATTTGTAATAAATTATACATTACATTTTCCAATGAGCTATATAAACACAATACCTAAACAAGAGTAGAAATATACATATCACAAAATTGACCTTAAATTGTATCAATAAAAGAAAATCCATTCCAAAGCAAAGTATTCATATCTATACCATAATTCCCTTTTTACCTTTAAAAATATTGCTTGTGTCATTAACCATTTATAATCAAGCCAATTTAAATGAAAACAAACATTTATAAACAATATTTGGGAATTTGGGCGTCGTTCTTTCCAAACTACTTCCTGCTAATAGGGGGCGCTGCCATGGGGATCCAAAGAAGATGCGGAAATCTTGGCTGCAGTGGTCTGTAAGGTTGCAATGTCCCATTGACGTTGCTTCAGGGGGTCTTGCTTGATCAAACCATGTTAATCTGGAAGAAATCCACAGCTTTTCATTTTCTGTGGAAACAAAAATAGAAATCCTTTTCCCCAGTAACTTGTCCTTAGACTTAAATTTTGGAGTCAAAGCATTTTTAAAATATATAAATTGAATTAATCCAGCAGCATTTCTTTTATCATTAGTTATTTTTTCAGCAATCAAATAATTTAAAGACAACAGAAGCGCGTATAATATCCAAAATATCTGTGTTTTCCATCTTTTCGTGGCTTTTTTATTACTCTATTTATTCTACTTCTATTTTTATATATTTTGAGACAGGGTTTCTCTGTGTAACTTTTATCTGTCCTGGAATTCACTGCATACCAGGTTTGCTTTGAAATCACAGAGATCTGCTTGCCTCTGTCTGCCGAGTGCTGGGATTAATGGTGTGTGCCACCATACCCATTCATTCTACTTCCTTTTTTCTTTTTTAAACCATTGTATCCTGTTTCTTTTTCTCTCCCAAGCCAGATTATTTTTTTAAAACACAGTGTAAACCTTCATTGCAGCTCTCGTACACAGCAATGAATTGTTAGCAGAGCTCTTTAAAAGCAAGGCGGCTTTTTTGCTGCTTATGCTAATTTTGGAAACCTCCCTTAAAGGAGCTGAGCAAATCTCTGTCTACAGCAATCAAATCTAACCGAGAAAATGCTGCTACCAAGAAATATTGCTAGTCTCTGTTCCTTTGTTTCTAAAACATTTCTTAGGCTTTTATTAGTTTTAAGTGAAAGTTCTTATAGCCACGTTGGGCGCCATCTGTAGCGTGTTGTTTTCCGGCCAGCCTGCCCGCCCGCCACTGGTCTGGCGTGCAGGCCCCCAATAACACGCAGGAGACTCTATTTGATACAATCCTGTTGGCCAGTTATCATTATTGTTCATGGGCTAGCTCTGTCTTAATTATTAACCCATTTCTACTTATCTAAGTATTTCCACGTGGTCGTCTTATCGGGGAGCCGCGACAGGCATCTTCCTTCTTTCAGGGCTACATCTCGACTCCTCCCTACTATTCCTCTTTCCTCCTCCTGGTCTCCTAGCCCCGCCTATCTTGTTTCCTATTGGCCACAGGGCTTTATTAACCAGTATGAGAAACATATATACAGAATAACATCTCCCATCAGAACTGTGTTGGCCCGTTGCTAATGGGAGCATGTGACAGGACCACAAAGCACAAAAACAGATAAGAAGCAGGCCCAATTTAGAACCTTAAAGGTTCACTTCCCATAGCCCATTTGTGTTACTTAGGCTCTAATTCCTGAAAGTGGTATACCACCCCCAAACCATCTGCAGATCAAGTACTCAAGCATATAACCAAATGGGAGTTATTCCACATTCAACCTCTAAGAGATCTTTAGAACTATCAATTGGATTAACTATTTTAAGAAGACAAAATCCATCATGGTAGGAAGGCATGGTTTTAGGACTAGGAGTCCAACTGATCACAATGCATTTACAGTAAAAGAATACATTATACCAAAGTATCAAAGATATGGTGACAAGAGAGTTCTAACTCCTACGTGTTCTACACTGACCTCTACACACATTCACAATGCATACATACACAAAATAATATAATTAATGTGGTTCTAAAACCTTATTTTTCTGGGAGGACTATGCAGTTTATGGGGCCTCTGGTAGTGGATCAATATTTATCCCTAGTATATGAATGGACTTTGAGAGCTCATTCTACATAGAGGGATACTCCCTCAGCCTAGACACATGGGGGAGGGCCTAGGCACTGCTCCAAATAATATGACAGACTTTGGAGACTCCCCATGGAAGGCCTCATATCCCCTGGGGAGCAGAAAGTGGATGGGATAGGGGTTGGTGGGAGGAACAGGAGAGGACGGCAAGGTGTGGGAACTGGGATTGACTTGTAAAACAAATTTGTTTCAAATTTAAATAAAAAATTATAAAATAAATTTAAAAAGTAAAAAAATACCTTTTTTTAAACAAGGTTAAGAAAAATTTTATTGTCTCATCTTTGGTCTTAAATAAAGTTCACTAACTGGAAACTATTATACCACATGAAAATTATCCAATGCCAAATAGCTCTCTGCCAATACAGATTCATTTCAAAATTGGGTAGTCTAGGCTAAAAAAACATATAAACAACCTTCCCTCCTTCCTCTTGTCACAATAAGAAAGTCAGTTCAAAGAGAGCAAACATTTCTGAAAATATATCTTTCCTGATGAGGACTGGTTGATTTGTGGGAGCGAGTCCACCTTCTTATTGCACTATGTAATCCACATAGTAATCAGTCTAGATCCAACTAACATAATGAATTAAAATATGTTCCTATGTGGAAACATGGAAATACATATTTTAAATTCTCCTTTCCATAATTTCTGATCAGATAGCTCAAAGAAATTACTCAATTTTCTTTCCTTGGGAAAAATGACAAGGATGGTATAATAATTGAACAGTAGTTAACTGTCTAAAATCCTTTGCCATGTACCCATGCCTATTGGAAATGCCATCAGTCTGTCTTTGTGTAGTTTTTTAATAGCTCTAATTTCACAAATCCCTTGCACATTATCATACGAGAAATAATTGTGTAATGCCAGTACATCTATTAGGAACTTATATTATTTGGCTGGAGACATGGCTTATTCGTTAAGAACATTAGTTGTTCTCCCAGTGGTCCTGATATAATTCCACATGGTGACTAACCACATGGTGACTCACAGCCATCTAAATGAGATCTGATGCCCTCTTCAGGTGTGCAGTCAACTTGTAGATAGAACACTGTATACTTAATAAGTCAATAAATCTTTAAAAAGCATCTTAGACTATGAATATGGTATAAGTATTAAAGATGGTACTTATATTGCATGTGGCAATGCTTTCATTTGAGTATTGAACCTTTCAAAGGTTAAGTTAGATAAATCTTCAGTATAAAAAGATGTTTTGCTGTTTTCTGTTGAATACTTAAGTAAAAGCAGCAGGGTAAGTGGAAAAATGTGTCATTATAGTCAATCCACAGTTTTTGTACATAGTACAGTTGTTCCAATACTTACCTAGCATGCACAGTGCCTGGGCTAGAGCCTCTGAAAAGTATAAACTAGAATTATACTCCTGAAATTTCACCTTGGAGGTAAAAACAAGAGGCTCAGGTGTTCCTGGTAATTCTTAGATACACAGCACAATTAAGCTACACGGGACCACGCACTAAAAACAGCCACGTATTATAAAGCAGTTGGGGCTGAAAAATATGTCCTAACTAGTCTAATTAGCCTTTATACCTCTTAATACTTTCCAGGTGGAAACTGCCTAGTAAAGACAGTATGCAGATAAAATACAGATGCTTAATTGCAATTTTTAAATTTTTTTGTTTAAGTATGTTGTAATAATGGATAGAAGGTATTTGTATTAACAGAATATCATTATTTATAATACTCTTTTAAACACATGTACATATGAACAACATTAAACGGAGTCAGTAGGCTGTGCGTGTGTGTGTGTGTGTATGTGCATGAGGATAAACAATAATTAAGAAATATGATGATGAAATTGAGAGGGAGTAGGAGGTACATTGGAAGAGTTAGAAAGGGAGGAGGAGGGTTATAAATAATGCAAATATAGTGTTTATGTGTGAAACTTTCAAAAATTAAACATTGAAACAGTGAAAAAATGAAAAACACTGGGACTAGGCAGATGTCAATAAATAGATGTTTGTTTAATTAAATCAGTCTTTACTGTCACTTTGTTCTCGTAAGAGAAATTTTGTTTCTTTATTTTCAAATTTCTGTATCAACATTTATTATTTCACTATAAAATAGAACAACAAATGATAAACCAAGAACATAGTTTTTGTTTTAGAAAAAATTGCATTAAATAAATGACTAAATATACAACCAAAAATTATCCAATTCTTACATATCTTAGCCAAGTCTAGAGCCCAACACATATAACCCCATATACAACTAGATAATGGATGATGTCTAACCTTGCCTCTGTGAAGAGCACTGTGTGTAGGAATGTGGTGTCCTTAGTCTGTTGTCCATTTTAACATGATTTATATCTCTGGAGACTCTGGACCACAAAAATTGCTCCACATTCCATTATAGAAGCATTTAGATTTTCTGTTTTAGATGGAATTTGTAAACAGACATTTGACAATTTTATCTTGGCCACTAATTTAAATTATCCTAATAAAGATTTCACTTTGAGGACCCAACTTAAACAAAACCTCTAATTTTTAACAAATTCTGAATTTTCATTCTCTCCTCAGGAACATTGTCACACATAATGTTGTTGATATGTCCCTTTGATCAGTGTCTACAGCTTCTGACACATGTTGGAGACACATGTTCAGCATGTAGAGATTCAAACTTCCTAGACTGAAGTCTCAGATATGCAGTTACCCATTTGCTTCTGAGGTTCTGGAGTACCTGAGTCCTCATCTGAAAATGGGGAGTAATGACAGTCACATCAAAAAGAGGTTGGGAGTCAGGCATGATGCCACATTCCCACAACCCCAGTACTCAGGATTCTAATCAGGAGGAATGTCACAAACCCTAGGCTATACCATATGGTCTACATGGGAAGTTCAAATAGAAGTATTATGTAGCTTAATAAATGTGAATATTTATACAACTTCAAATAGAGCCTGTCACTGATAAAGGGACATGTTATTAAAGAAGAGGCTTCTATGATATGTTTGCACTGTATTTTTGTATTTCTAGTCTAATTACCATACAAATGTCTAAATAATTTTACATATTCCAAGTAATAGAATGAATATTGCTTTTTTCAAGTTAAATAACTTTTACATTATATTTTTTAAAAAACAGAACATTGAATAGCCTTATTTTTCTAAAGATATCAAGTTTAAGTAGTATTTTTGTCTTTGTATTTTATATTGTATCTGTAACATTAACATAGTTTACAAATAAACTGAAAGATTAAAAATGGCTACTGTGAAAGACTACTATTTGAACATCTGTATGAACATTGAAGTAAAATGCTCAGGATATTTGTTTTAAAATTAAGAAGAAATTTTCTAATTATTAATATATGTCAAGAATATGAGTAGCAAATAACAAATAGAACTCAGCTTGACCAAAGCAATGACAGAAAGATTTCAGCGTGAGATGAGGTAATCTCTAAGCAGGCATCTTCTCCAAGGGACTGCACTGTTGTTTGATAATTGTCCCTAGTGGTCACCAGGACCACTATGATATGAACACCCTACTTTTGTAAGGTCCACATTTCTAAACACGTTTCCCTAGTCCCTGAGAAAGAAAAAAAAGAAGTAATTACTTTACATAGTTTTAATTGGATACCACAAGAAAGGAAAATTAGAAAGAATGCTAGAATTTATGTTCAGGAAAAGAGACTTTCTATGGTTTGGTGAACCAAGTTGACCAATGATATTGTTTCCTTTGATATATGTCTCTAAAAATACATGTAGGAGTATATAATATATTTAAAAGGAAATAATAGATATTTTATACCTGCTATGGAAATCCTCACCCTAAATTTTGTCTGTGTGTCTCACATTCTAATTTCACAAAGAAACTTTAAATTATGATTTGTCTTGTGGAAATAAACTACATGTTTTGTGATATACAAGGCAAGAACAATCTTTGTCTAGTTAACCAGTATAGTCTGTGTTTCCATGAATACAATAATATGTCAAAGGCTATAACTTTATAAAGATAAGAGTGTTGTTTGCTAGCAATTTCTATCGGTTTGATAGTGTAGCATAGATATAAACTGGGCTCTTGTGAAAAAGATCATGTCTATTACATCACAGTGATAAAACCACACATAGTAGAAACCCAGTTGCAAAATAGGAAGCTAGAGTGATTTAGACATCGAGCTCAGGACTTTTTAATTTTCTCTCTCAAAACCTGACTTAATTACCTTACTTCTTTCCAAATGCAGTCGATTTACTGCCCAGAAGACGTCCTGCTTTAAGGTTCTGTATCCTCATGCCATCACACTGGGGCCAATCCTCTATCATTAGACCCTTTGAGAGATGTACTTAACCCTATAGAATATAATATATATACATACATATACATATATGTATATATATTAGATTGGTATTGGCACAGAACTGTACTTAAAATCTAATACTATGTAGACTTTTGTTTCTTAACAATGAGAAGAACACAGGGAAATGTAAATACAATAAGTTTCCCTAGGCTTCCCTTTCCTTCAGCCTGCTTACACATGTTCTGGTGGGAAGGTCTTTGAAGACAATGAGACATGCCTGACCCTCTACAGAAGAAAGAATACCCAGCATAGACATAATTTACCACCCACAGATTCTGGGTTTCAGCTGTTGCTTCTGGAAGCTACTTCTTATTGTCTCACCACTGTCTGGTATGAATATGTGCAGACAGAATTGGTAGCAAATTAAACATTGGGGAAATTCTAAGTTACAAGTAAGGTTTAAGGTTGATGACACTGTGCTGATAAGAAAAAGAAATAACCAAAGAGTCCTCTGTTTTAATCATGATCCAATCATTTTTATTATTTTTATTTTTGAGATTCTAGTGTAATTATAACCCTCCTTATACTCCTCCTTGTTCTTTTTCAAATTCATGACCAATTTTTTCATTAATTACTATTTCATGGTTACATATACATATGTTCCTAAGTATAACCTGTTCAGTCAATGTTATATTACTTGTATGCGTCCTTTCTGAGGATAATTACTTAACTGTGCAGTTTCCTGGGAAAGACTATTTTTTCCAGCTCTCAGCATTTCTTAGGTGCCTGAAATCTTTTATGTAACATTGAGAGCTCCTGGTCTTGCTTTACTCTGTCCACTCTGGCATGCCTATTGCTTTCTTCAACTCTGGTTTAGCTTGTCATGTTGAGGAGATCTTATGGATGTAGTTTTCAACAACAAGAAGTAGCTTCAGAAACAGTAGTTAAAATCTAGTACCCGTGGATGGAAAAACTATGTTACCCATGTTGGATACTAGAAGACTTAGTTTCACAGCAAACTCTCTAGACCTCTAGCTCTTGCAATCCCTCTACTACAATGTACCTAAGCCTTAGAAGCAGTTGTTGTTCTGTGGATATTTCTATTGGGCCTGGGCTCCCCGGTTCCATATTTTGGTTATAATTGATGTCTATTGCAAAGGACTCCTTGATGAGAGGTGAGAACTACATTTCCTGTGAGTATAAGTACAAATACTTAGAATAAAGTTAGGAAATTTGCTTGTTTAAGAAGGTAGGTTCTCCTCCAAGCCCCATGGCTTCAATATCATTGAGTAGCTGGCTGATTTTCCAGTACCAGGCATGACCTCCCTTTTGTTGAGTAAATCTTAAGTCCCAATAGAAAGCTGTTTTTTTTTTTTTTTTTTTTTTTTTTTTACTGCCAAGTTACACTTGCTACTACTACATCCCTACATCCTTAGGGTTAGGGTTATAATGTCATGCTGGTCATTGCTGTGGTATATAAATATCATACTGGGTTAGTACTGTTGTCTGTTCCCTCATTTGGAAGCTTCTTTTATCCTTATATAGGAAGTTTACAGTTTAGTTCAATCTCAGAGGCCTCTAGCGCCTGTCTCAAGTGCATTGGGGTCTTAAGTAGTAGGTACTTACCTTCGAGAGCCTCATCTTGGAAAAACTTCACCCACAGCTTTAAGGAGGGATTCTCATGCCTGGTATTGGATATTTTTTCAGATGGCGTTTTGCTCTTTGAGAGAGCATTGTCAGCCCAGGTGAGAAATTTAACCTTCATATGTATATTTATATGCATGTATTATGTGTATCTTTTAGGTAGAGTCTTAGTGTGATTCCATGACTTTTCAGATATCTTCACTATTATTTCATTTTCTTCCTCCTTCTAGTATATTTATTTCCCCTCCTTAACTAATTAGATCCACTTCCCTTTTTCCCATTTCCCAGTCAGATAGTTATTCACTTGTACACTGATATTTTCATAGTTTCTATTTCCTAGTTGACCATTTCTTTTTTAATTGAATTTTAGGTGAAGAGTGTACTTATTCTCTTTAGTTTGGTTTTTTTGTAATTAATCAGTAATTGGAGGGTTTTCTGTTTTGTCTTTTGTTGTTTTTGTGTGTGTGTTTTTAAGTAAAATTTTATTGATTAAACAGAAAGTAGTGTGTAAATTCAAGCACATAAAATGTTCCAGCCCAAAATTTCACTGTGAACTCTAAAACACATTCCAGTTTTTGTGTGACATAACTTCTAGTAGATAGTAGCACGGCAACAACTCAGCTCTTCTGCTTCAAATTACACATCCTTAGCCCATATTTTCCTTGTCTTTCACTTCATCAAACTTTCCAATTACTTAATCTATGGCTATTTTCTTTAAGATATTGACATGCATACTTCAGTCCTGGAATCAATTAACCTAGCATGTCAAAGCTCGTTTCTGAGAATACGTTTTCACTGCTGATGTCTGTGCTGCACATCAAGACAGAGGTCTCCATCTTCCTTTGTAGTTACCTGTATCTCCTTTGGTTCTTTCTACTCAATAATTGGTCAATATGCATTTAAACCTTATAGGTTCTTCTTCAAATTTCAGAATACATAATAAAGTTATATCTGTAAACAGTACAAAAATGTACTTTTTAATATGGTCTTACTGCATAGAATTCTGTTAAAAGTTCATGGATTGGGCATTATTCACTCCCAGCCCTGGCAGAGGATCATTTTTTCTAAAAATCCTTCATTATTATTATTTCCATTTAAGGAATCATTGCAATGACTTTAAAACTTTATATGCAGACAATATCTTCACACATACCTTGATTCCCTTAGGAATGACAAGTTGCTCAGAACAAAGCTGTTGTATTATTTTCCTTCCCTTTCAATGCAGTTAAAGGCTGTCACTAAGTTGTTCCTGTAGTCTTTCCCAGTAATAACCACATCACCACCGTTTTTCTCTAGAGCTTACCAATGCAAGTTGGAGAACATAAGTTTGGCAAAGACTTTCCTTACAGTTCTCTGACTTATGTTTAAAAAGAAGTTAATGCAAGTTTTGATTTCTGACACACACTATTGCCTTGTTGACTAACTTGTTCCGTAGAATTGCTGTTTTAAACTACATTGCAAAGGGAATTACTTCCTCCTGTGAAAAGGCACATAAATTGACAAAAAGCCACTAGGTGCGGTTTCCGGATATTCCAATTGCATGTCCCAAGAGGTCTATGGTATTGGTGGTTATTGTAATCCCAATCACTATTTCCCTTTAGGGCCTATGTTCCAAGAAAAAGATTAAACTCATCTCCAGGAAAACAAAACAAAATAACTCCACTTTTGTTCAAGGTCCCACTAAGGAAACCACCTATCTCCAATACTTGTTCTAGTTATCGTGAACTCCAAAGTGGATTTTTAATTGTAACATTTCAAATGAAACATACTCACTAGTGTGTATTTAGATAGAGGAGTCTTGCTAAATTCAATGGTGATTGATTTATGGTGGTTAATTACTGGCTAGGACAAAGAAGATCAATTTCATTTTAGTTATTTATCCCCCTGTTTATGTGAGAAACAAACACTCTTTCCACATTTGCAGAGTCCAGAATTTTTTTCAAATTATGAGGAAGAGTAGCTTCAACAGAGCCCAGTACATCATCTGGTCCTCTCCAGAGAATGTTTACAGACTGTTTCTGTAGACCAAATTTTTAGAAGTTTATAGAAAATGAAGAGAAAACAAAACAACAAAACCCATGATTCCCTTTATAAGTGACACTGTGTCATTAAATACTGTTATTTATGTAAACTCTTCTTTGTTTCCAATTTTGAAAATAGTTTATATATGGGCATAGATGAGTCACCATGTAAGGAAGTTGAGGAAGATATGAGAAAAATGTATCTATGGGAGGAATGGTTGTTCACACAGAATAAAGTCAAAGGAGTGATAATTAATCATCTGTGTCTCCTTTGAGGAATACAAAAGTTAGCTTCAAACTGGATGATTCCAGGTCTGCTGTACTTGCTGAACACAAGTTTTTCAGGAATAGAAAGACACATGGATGCCATGATTTCTTTTAGTCCTGTTTCCAGAGCCTTGCAGATGAGGTGAGGTTTCAGAAGGCCTATTTTGATCTCTCCTTCTTGCCCATGGTTTATGATCCTCATAGTATGATTTATCAGAGTCCTCTGAAATGTCCTTGACTACAAGGGCAGCAGCTTGCTCTGTGTGTGTTAATTGTTAATTAACAGTTGTTCATTGTTATAACCATTCTGTTCTTGCTTTAATTTCACCGTGGGGTTAAACTCAGAAAATTATACTTCCTAGCTTCTGTAAGTGTGTCTTCTACCTCTATGGACCACTGACAATCAATAGTGGATTATTGCCTGCAGTCTAGGCAGCCAAGGCTTCCTGCTTAGTCTCTTGCTATTGTTAATAACTAAATTTCCCTTTATTTTCAAATGGCTGCCATTCTTTACCATAACATTTTTTTTTATATTAAACCTTTCTTTGTGACTGTAGTTTCACCTTTCTTAGGAGAATAGGCTCTTATATGAAGATTAGGTTGGCCTTAAATTCAGAGATCTTACTGAATTAGCCTCTCAGGTGCTGAGATTACATTATGTGAGCCACCATGCCTGGCTTCTGTTTCATTTGTGGTTGTGGCAAAGTGAACATATATTATTTTCCATGAACAGTTGAAATGCCATTGAGTACATTCTAAATGCTTTGTTGTGGTCACAACCTGAATATCCAAAATTCAGCCTGTAACCTTTGAAAAATAGCCCACTGTTCCTCCTATTCATTTATTCTGTTTGAGCCAGGAATGGCAGAATATGACATCAAAATGGCTTTCTTTAATTATTTCCCACTTTTATTTTTGAATGAGGGTCACTCATGAGACCTGAAGCCTATAGGTGAGGTCTGGCTTGTTCAAAAATAGTAAAAGAAATAAATTTTTTAAGAGAAAAATCAAAGCTATAAGAAAGGAAGTTATTGTCAGATGTCTCTATGGCCATTCATTATTTGTTCCAACATTATTAAATATGACAATCTTATTAAAATGCAGAGGGTGAGCCAGGTACAGTTGTGTACACTTGTAATTCCAAGACTGGTGAGTTTCAGTTGCCAATTTGAACTACAAAGTGAAACCTTAACTCAAGAGGCCAAGTGATGAGGAAAATAAAATAAAATGTATGTGGTAAATGAATACATCTACAGTGCCAGCCATAGCCTGGTTGTTACAGCAGGTTTTTCCCCCACAGGCTGCCGCTGGTCCTGCCACCACGGACCTGCCACCAGAGTCCCGCCACCGCGCAAGCCCCAAATAACATGCAGAGACTCTGTATTTGATACAATCCTGTTGGCCAGTTACCATTATTGTTTATGGGCTAGCTCTGTCTTAATTATTAACCCATTTCTACTTATCTAATTATTTCCACGTGGCTCATCTTATCTGGGAGCTGCGGCTGGCGTCTTCCTTCCTCCCTGGTCTACATCTTGACTCCTAACTACTTTCTCTTTCCTCCTCCTAGTCTCCTAGCCCCGCCTATCTAGTTTTCTATTGGCCACAGTGCTTTATTAACCAGTATGAGAAACATATATACAGAATAACATCTCCCATCATCTCTTCTTTTCTGTCTAAAATAAAAGAAGGGGTTTAACCTTAACATAGCAAAATATAACCTACAACAGTTATCAAGTAAGAATCACAGTTAACAATATTTAGTTCATTAACATTTTGTAAGACTTAAAGAAAATATCATCTATCCTATTTTTGTGAGCCTAAAGTCCTATATGTTAATCCTAACTAAGGAAAACTATAACCAAAACTATCTGTCTTCAACTCCTTCAAAGACCATAGAAGGATAATATATAAACTCTAGAAATGACAGAGACAACTCACTGTCTGGTCAGTCACCCAAAGTTCTTTTGAAATGTTCCATCTTCAGCCCATAGGCCATAGTGTGTCTCCAGACTCCTCAGCAACACGGGAAACTTTAAACTGTCCACCTGTATTGGCAGTTTGTCAGTCACTTTTCTCTGTATCCTGTAGACTGTCTGGCTGTCTGGCAGCCTCTTCCATGAAGCAGGAATCCTGTAGCAATGTCCATCTTGAATCAGCAGTTTTTCTGTGGGTCCTGCATGTCCAGTTTCCACAGCATAAAGTCAAACAGTCTAGAAGAGCAGTACCTTGTCCAAATGGCTAGTCTTGCCATATTAGAAGCAAACTCAATAACATGTTTCTTCGATATCCATCTTCCTTTCTGTTGCAGGCAGTGTTACCAGGAGCAATTGTGCCTCACTGTCAAGAAAAACCCTAAACCATTTTAAATGCCATATTCTGTAGGTCTTTGAAAGGTTTGAAGAATGCCTATCCATCTCAAATACATCTCTATATATCTAGAAATCCTAACTAACTTAACACCAAGTTTTAATTATCATAGGTAACTCTCTATAATCTGTACTAAATTATACATTACATTTTCTAATGAGCTATATAAACACAATACCTAAACAAGAGGAGAAATATACATATCACAAAATTGACCTTAAATTGTATCAATAAAAGAGAATCCATTCCCAAGCAATGTATTCATATCTATAACAAAATTCCCTTTTTACCTTTAAAAAGATTGCCTGTGGTTATAACCATTTATAACCAAGCCCATTTAAATGAAAACAAACATTTATAAACAATATTTGGGAATTCAGGCGTTGTTCTTTCCAAACTACCTCCTGCTGGTAGAGGGTGCTGTCATGGGGGTCCAAAGAAGATGCAGAAATCTTGGCTGTAGGCATTGCTTCAGGGGGTCTTGATTGATCAAACCACATAAGTCTGGAAAGAATCCACAGCTTTTCATTTTCTGTAGAAACAAAAACAGAAATCCTTTTCCCCAGTAACTTGTCATTAGGCTTAAATTTTGGAGTCAAAGCATTTTTAAAATATATAAATTGGATTAACCCAGCAGCATTTCTTTTATCAGTAGTTGTTATCTCAGCAATCAAATAATTTAAAGACAACAGAAGTGCATAAGTATCCAAAATTTCTCTGTGTTTTTCATCTTTACATGGCTTTTTTATTACTCTATTTATTCTACTTCCATTTTTACATATTTTGAGACAGGGTTTCTCTGTGTAACTTTTATCTGTCCTGGAATTCACAGCATACCAGGTTTACTTTGAAATCACAGACCACACCCAGCCATTTTATTTTTTTTTAAACCATTGTATCCTGTTTCTTTTTCTCTCCCAAGCCAGCGTATTTTTTAAAACACAGTGTAAACCTTCATTGCAGCTCTCCTACATACCAATGAATTGTTAGCAAAGCTCTTTAAAAGCAAGGCAGTTTTTTGCCGCTTATGCTAATTTTGGAAACCTCCCTTAAAGGAGCCCTGCAAATCTCTGTCTACAGCAAAACAAATCCAACCGAGAAAATGCTGCTATCAAGAAGTCTCTGTTCCCTTGTTTCTAAAAACTATTTTTTAAGCTTTTGTTAAGTTTTAAGTGAAAGTTCTCAATCCCATTCCTGACACCATTATGTTATGGCAGGTTTTTTCCCCCTGCATCTGGTATGTGTTTGCTTGACTGTATATTAAAAAACTGTATCTTCAGGGCTTGGGGCAATGGTTTAGTTGGTTAAATGACAGATATAGAGGCATTAAAAGCTGAGTTAGTACCTGTGGAACCTTGATAATGAGCCAGGTATAGCCAGAATACTCCCCAGAGTTCATTATCTGGCAAGGGAGAGTTTGCATTGAATTGACCTGTTGGATAGTTGAGGAAAAGAGAAGTAAACATTATGCAGGCTGACGGATAGATTTTTTTAAAAATTGCTTAAATTTTTAAAATTAAAAAAAAAATACAAAGCTTCTAACATTTATACTCTCTCAGCTTAGCTGAACTTGTTGCTGTATGAATTTAATTTTAGCATCTATTAGGTAGAGACAGGCACGGCTCTAGTCTATGCAGCAAATTCTAGGATAGCTGGGGATACACTAGACTCTATCTCAAAGTAACAAAACAACAAAGGAACACTTTGGTTGGTAATACCATTGTATCACAAATATGACACTGGGAAAACCGATGGTAAAAGGAGTATTTTAAGATAATATGTTTTCTGCAATATCATTGGAATGTTCTTGAGTCAGCAATAAAAGCAAAAAATCCATACTGCATTGTTTTTGGTTGTGAGATTGATGGTGCTTTGGGCACTTCATCACTTTGTACTTGAGCAAAGAAGTTACATTGCTTCTAACCAATTTCACATGGCAAGAAGTTTGGTGCAAAGAGGAAAAATAGGTGTGGGGGAAAAAATCACCTTTCATTTTACCCTCACCAAAACTTGCAAGGCAGGCAACATCATTGCTTCGGATTATTTAGGCATGCCTAGGAGATGTAGGTTCCAGTCTGACCACTTCTAGTAGAAACTGCTTGATTTAATGGAAGATGCCTGTCAAGTGATTGATGTGGTTTACTATGGACAACTGTTGACCAAAGACTGATGCAAACTTGTGCATATGTTATGTTACTTAAGAGGATGATTTTCTATGAACAAAGGGCTACCTCAAAATATAATGCAAGATATGGGCTTTGTTTAAAGGAAGCCTGTGATCTGGGAGATGTCAGTATGATTTATGCCTCAGATTCATAAGGCATTTTGAGGACAAACTGAGTATAAACTGGCTTATCACTGGGATCACTGATGTAGGGATAGAGATGCAAAAACTACCCAACTATCCTATTTAGAGGTTTGAATTGTTAAACAAATGAGAGATGGAGCTTAGAAGTCTTCTTTTCTCTTTTGATGTTGTTGTTTTATTAATGTTGGGTTTTTTTGGAGACAGGGTCTATTACGGCAGGTGTTCCCGCCAGCTGCAGCGGGTCCTGCCGCCATGGTCCCGCAGCCAGGTGTGCCCCAAATAACACTCAGAGACTCTGTATTTGATACAATCCTATTGGCCAGTTACCATTATTGTTTATGGGCTAGCTCTGTCTTAATTATTAACCCATTTCTACTTATCTAAGTATTTCCACGTGGCTCATCTTATCCGGGAGCTGGTGTCCTGCTTCCTCCATGCTCACATCTTGACTCCTCCTTCCCACTTCCTCTTTCCTTCTCCTAGTCTCCTAGCCCTGCCTATCTAATTTTCTATAGGCCAACAGGTCTTTATTAACCAGTATTAGAAACATATATACAGAATAACATCTCCCATCATCGGGTCTCTTTAATAACTGACCATCCAAAAACTCACTGTGTAAATTACAAAGGCTTCCTATTGATGAAGATTCACCTGCCTCTGCCTCATGCATGGGATTATTTTGGGATTAGGGAGCTACTCTTTCCCTCCTGACTCCAACATCCCTTTGGTCAAGGCTAAAGTATGTCATCATAGACACAAGGTTAGTGGGATGCAAAAGAAGAACTAGGAATAAGCAGCATTGGTGTGGAGTCAGAGCTGGAGTATTTCCAATCATCACTTTGTTGCCACTGTGAAAACGTTTTCGCCTAATCCCTCAGATAATGAGATTCAGGAACCAAGCTGCACAGGAATTTAAATATGTCAATGAACCCTGCCCACCTTGGGGGCAAGGCAGCTGTGTATTTCATGCCAGATGTTGGCTGCATCCAAGATCTGCTGTAAATAAGGTAACTTGCCTATGAGATGCACAGGTAAAGCCTTTGTGATTGCCGAAACTCAGACCAGAAAATTTACATATAGATGTTCACCAGAGCGTTTTCATTGAACTTCATGAATTTCAGTATGAGTTTGATATACCACCCCTCAACAGAAAGGGCAAAGGCTTTGTTTTCTGTTTTATAGAGGGGAAAATGAACACTTTTGTTTTTCCCACCCATTCTGACACATAATTCAGTTCTATATTTGCTTTGGTTGTCAAATGTCTTTCTCCTTTTTATTTTTCTTCATCATTGGCATTTTCTAATTGTTATAAAGTCCATGTATACCTAAGTAGAATCTGCATCTCCAAATGATGGACTTTTCCAACATTAAGTGGGGTTTATTGAAGTACAAGGAACACAGTTTGCATTTAATTACTACTGGTTATTGTAAAAGCAACAATGGGAATTCCAGTCTCCAAGTATCAAGTGTGAACATAAAATTTCTCCATAACATCTAGCACAGTTTAGATTCTTATGTAGTAAATGCCTCATTACAAGATAAGAACTTTTTTCCTTATTTTACATATCAATCCTTCCTCCTCTCACTCACCCTCTTCCTGTCCTCTCTCTCTTTCTCCCTTCCATGCCCCTGGACCACCCTCCCATCCCATCTCCCCTTAGTCCACAGGGAGGTGATGCCTTCCAGGAGGGATCAACAAAATCTGTCAAGTCATTTGGAGTAGAGATGAGGCCTTCCCTCCTGCCTCTAGATTTAGAGAGTATACCTCCATGGGGAATGTGCTCCTGAAAACCTTTTGTGCACCAGGCATAAATCCTGGTTCCATTGTCAGAGGTCCCTTAGACTGCCCAGGCCTTCTGACTGAGACCCATGTTCAGGGGTATGAGTGGGTCCAATACTGGTTTCCTAGCTATCAGTCTGGGGGTACATTAACTTCTCCATTGATTCACTGAGTAGCAAGATATCTTAAACTTAAAATAATAATAATCTTTTATTGTATATTCAATTCCTCATAAGCATTACTATTTCTGAATTTTAAATATTAAAATGGTAAAGGTTGTTTTGTTTTGTGTGTGACGTTAAGTCATATCTGTCCTCTAGCAAAAGTTCCCACTTTTCAGAAGACTGTCACTTAAGGAAGGATAAGATGGTTGTGTAAATTAAGAGATATTGCTGAACAGGGTATTAGGAAAGAAGCAAGACCAAAAATAAAAAGTGCATCCAGTTAAGAAAATACATACATATATACATATTACTTCCATACATCTACATCTACCTTATATATGTGTGTAAATATATATATATGTATATATATATATATATATATATATAATACATATAATCTTTCAACCATTAGATTAATCTTAATTGTACTCTCTGCATTGTTTGTGTGGGTATCAACAGTATGTGAAGAAAATTTATGGACTGAACTAGTGCCATGCTAACATATAGTATCTCTGGTGTAAACATAATGAAATTATCAATGAGATTTCCTAATTTGATCCTGAAGAGAAAGATGCTGTTCAATGAATCACTTGTACTCATAGGAGGCATTGTTGCAGCTAATAGGGCAGGAATGGGACCCAGATGTTCTCTGGAAAGTTGGTTGTACTGGAGGCAGGGAGCATTACCTAATGTGTAGGCGGCCATATGGAAGTGAAGGCTGGAAACATCCCATAACAAGTCATATATCACTGAGCTGACAGCAAGAGTTCAGCTTGCTTTTATTTAAATCATAAAAGCAGCTGCTTAGCTGTCTAGCAGTATTAAATTTAACCCCTTTCTCCTGGCAATTGAATTCCGTAATTTATGCAATTTTGATTGGACCACTGCGTAAATATCACTGGGAGGGCTTTCACATATTCATGTTTCTTAAATGTACATCCAGATCCATGACTGTCTTATTTTTTTTCCTAAAAGTGAATACTCACAGATAATGCACCTGGCTAAACCTATTATGGTGAATCACAAAGGAATACTATAATTTCAGCTTTGGTAGGTAATTACTATGCCAAAATATGAATAAATGCCAGATATTTGTAAGTGATCACTTATATCACTTGGTGCCCTTATTTTCCTTTGTCATCTTGACTTTGTCCTCCTCTTCTATTCATTTGTTCATACCCTTATACTTCCTACAAGAATTCCCAGTATATGATGGACACCATGCTTAGTAATTCAGCTTTCTGCTTTCACTCCCTGAATATTTTATTTGACCCTGTCAAGGCTATTGTTCCAGACTCCTTTCTTCAATCTCCCCTTGCCTCTCTTTTTTATCATGTCTGTTTCTATTGTTCTGTTTTCAAGTCCTTTGTCAAGTTCTTTTGAGTTATTTTTAATCAGCTTTCCTCTATGAACACATAAACTGTTTAAAATCATCAGGAGGTCTATCCTCAACATTTGGGAAGTCTTCAGCTACGGTTTTGACCATATGTGCTCCATTCAAGCAGCTACACCTAGATTTAAAATGCATTTCTTGATTGCCAGGGACTATACATTGTTGTCTATTGGAAAAGTGTGGATTTTAATTTCCTGTGGAAAGAAATACGATTTATTTCCCATATTAGAACAACCTGGTGGGACAGAGGTAACATGGGCCTAGAAAATAAAGAGAGGATTTATATCTGTCCAGGTTCTTCATGTGATTACTGCAGTGTTAATGCTTTCCCCTATTATTATGCATTCACACTTCTGCTCTACTACATGACATTTTGTCAGAGATATGTAGAATGAAGGCTGTTTTATTTTCTTGTAACTGTTGAAGATATGGTAAAGTTACGATAGGCTATTTTTCATGGATATTTATTCTTCATAGGATGAATTTCAGAGTGAATTATATTTGTGGTGATCAATACCTAGACGTGTCTCCCCTAAAACCTCACAAAGACTAATATCCTACCATTATTTAGTGTGCCATCAACTGCCATCATGATTTGTTGTGGGTCAGTGAAAAATCTGATATTTTCTAACACTAATATAATAAAATGAAGGTCATATTCCAGAAGAGTATTATTTTCTCAAATGTTAACTCTGCCTAGACAGAAGTTCTGACTTCAAGGTCTGATTCTTTTAAAATATAACATGGCTCATAAGCTAAGTCATGGGGTTGAAACATCAAATATTGCTTGCAATATAAGATATGTAAAGAACTGTGGTTGTATTCAGTGTAAACTTAGCAATGGACCCATTCTAATAATAATTGGAGTAAAAGGCATGTTACCTCAGGAATGATACCTGAGGAGGTATCATGGACCTGCATGTTCTGCTTTTCAGATATTTTCCAGACCAGGTGTGATAAGACATTTCTGAATCCTAATACATAATACACAATTGCTGTTTGGAGGTCCGAGGATAACCATAACTTGGTTAAATGAAGCAAGATGTTAGCTATATTCACACATGCGCAATATGCAGTGAAAAAGCACACATCATAATCAAAGTAGATATGCCTTATTCATTCATTCTTTCATTCACAAATTATTTATTGAGAGTAGGCTTTGAGTCAGGTAGTGGGTGAGGTGACTTCAGATTGTTGAGAGAGCTAAAGGAGGTAAACAGAGACAAAATCCTGCTTCTGGGCACTAACTTTATTTTGAGGATCACAATCTCATACCGCCTTTGGCTTTTTAATTTCATAAGGATGGGATAAGACATGGCACACACAGCCATTCACTCTGTTCCTTAAGTCTCTTATTAAAATCCAAGGATTTACTAGCTCAGTTGGTTTTGCAAATGGTCTACTTTCTTACCTAGCTCATAGAACTCCCTCGGAAATCTGAGAATAACAACGTTCATGGGATTTTCTTAAGAAAATCTGGCATCTCTGTTTCACTTAGGTATCTGTCTGTTATTATTACTTAGAAACAACTATGTGACACATGGATGTAATGAGTGCTATCCATGTAGTAACTAATGTTTAGGGCCTTCTCTCCAGTCCCACTGGCTAGTCTGTCCAGTCTGCACTTGGAAGGAGAAATATAGATTGAGGAAATGAATAGTCAAGAGACAGGAGATAATGTTGGGAACCACTCATGTTTATTGTTCAAATTCTTTTTATACCCCCTTCAAAAGAGGGGGGGGAGACAAATAACTTCCGTACCAAGATACAAAGAACAAACAGTTATTACCTCTTTAACAAACTGAAACATCAAGTGACTATATCCTAAGTATGCTGTTGTTTAGGTAGGACATGAAGTGAGCACATCCTAGGTCAAAAGCACATACTGTGCTTTCACATTTTAGGACAGACATCCTGTTGTGAAGGTAAGACTTAAAGGAGCAGTCTATTTTATTTCATCCTCCATTCATGTTTGTTTAGATAGTGACACATTTTATCATCTCCCAGTGATGCTGATGACACAGTTAGATATTTTCATATCCACCATTTATCTTGCCCTATGATGGGAATAAATTAATCTTATAGATTAAATTTGTTCAAATATCATAGATATGCTATTATTCTAATAAAACATAATCTTCAGTGGAAACCATTTTAAATGTGTACAAGAATGTCTTAGTCAAACTATAAGAAAAATATATGTCTATGAATATAACAGTGGAACTAACTACTAGACTATCTAATTGCATTTGCGTTTAATCTATAGACTAATCTGCAACTCCAGAAATAACAGGTCTCTGAAACCATATAACATTATTCTTTTTATTTATTTATTTGTTTGCTTGTTTATTTTGATATTTTTTTTATTCCAACCACAGTTCTCCCTCCCACCTCCTCTTTTGCCCCCCTCCTCCCCTCCAGCCTACATTCAATCACTCATCCCAAAGTTAAGGCCTACCATGGGGAGTAAACAAAGCCTAGAACATTAAGTTGAGGCACCACTACAGCTCTGCCCACTGCATTAAGGCTGAGTGTGACATCCTAGTATAGGCAATGGGCTCCCACAAGCTAGGTCATGCACCAGGAATATAGATCCTGGTCCTACTGACAGGGACTCCTCAGATCAGCCAAGCTACACATCTGTCTCCTACATGCAGAGGGACTAGCTTGGTCCTATGGAGGCTCCACCATTGTCGGTCTAGAGTCTATGAGTTTATACAAGCTAGGTTCAGCTCTCTCTGTAGATTTCCCTTCATGATCTTGACCTCCCATGCTCATTTATTCTATCTTTGATTGGGAGAGCAATGAAAGAGGTATCATGATAGAGATAGCCATTATTGTGTTAGGGAGAAACCTGGTGCAAGGGAAAAGTCCCAGGAATCCACAAGTTTGGCCCTAGCTAAGATTCCTAGCAATGTGGAGAAAGTGCAAGAATTGGCCTTCTCCTATAATCAGATTGGTGACCTCATCTGTCACTATAGGACCTTCATCTAGTCATTGAAGGAATCAGATGCAGAGATCCACAACAAGCATCAAGCCATGGTCCAGGAATCTAGTAACATTATTCTTATCCATAGATGTTGAATATCAATTGTATCTAGCCATACCCATGCCCCTATGACCAAGACAAAGTGTTTGCTCTCTTTGGATATTTCTTTAAATAATCTATAAGTGTGTAGTTTTTCATATTCTCTTTTGAATAAACTCTAACTTCATCTGGTTTCCTCATTAAAAAAAATCTTTAACAAACAAATTGTCACTCTTGTACCTAAATGAAAATATTCCTTTACAAAAGTTATATTTTTGCAAAGGTAAAGTATTTCAGAATAATATGATGGTATCATTGAACTCACAACTGAATTATATTTGTATGTGACAGCTTCTGCTAGATATTGCACATTACATAGTAATAATGATCAAATTAGAAATGGCAGTACAATGATATTGAATTTCCTTACATGTTATACATCCTTTTGAAAACTGAATTTCAACATTTGCCTTTAACTACTGTTTGGTCACTCATTTAAAGTTTATGTAAATTCAAATTTATGCAGTTACTGGACTCTAGTTCTATTTTATCAATGTTCAAAGGATCATGAAGTGGTATTTTCATTAAATATAATATTAAATATATGTAGGTCTTCCTGCATATTCTCGAACTCCTTACACATGCACACTAATGCATCTGCATGTACATAGAGGTTGTATTTTGAGAGATCCTAGGCAGTGTTGGCATACTATATTTAATGAAGTTGTTTGATCAGAATTAAAATACTCAATATGATGATGTTTCTGTGAGCATGTATTAGAAAGGTGGTTATGAGTCTGTAAACATGTAAGAGAAAGTTCTTTTTATTTATAAACACAATATTGAAGAGGGAATTTTTAATCATTCATTAATTCCTATGTTTAGAAATATTTTAGGTAGACACATACATCCTAAAATATAAAGGAAGATGGCTACTTGGATCTGTGAATTCTGAGAATTCAACAAACCTAGGATCAAAACATTCAGAAAATCATTACATCTACATTTGAAAACAATTATTTTGTGTCTTTTCAGGACTGTTCATTGTAGAGCTATTGAGAAGACACAATTAATTTGTCATATGAAAGATGGTAACAGTATTCATCACACCATGTTTATTCTTACTTGTGACATCAAAAATTAAGGATACATTTCAGGTGTTTGTAATGTAAGTTAATTAAGATGATGCCAATTTATGAATAATCACATATTCTATTTTTCTATATACTCATAATCTTATTATACAGTTCCTAAAAGGTATTGCCTCAGAACATGTTCTAACAAAAGAACACTCTTCTTTCTAACAGTATTTCAGATCAAAATATTACAAAGGCAAATTAAGAAAATAAATTAGAAATTTTACACTCCTAACCAAGTAACTAATTACAAGATAGTTCTATAAGTTTCTGTTTTCCTTTAATATAAAATTTAATATAATTTGAAAGTGAAAAGTTCATTAAATACAACATTGAGAATGTGATAAGAATGCTATGAAATTAGTTTAACACATACTGATGTAATCTGGCATCACCTGCTAGACAATGCACCCCAGAAAAGAGGTAACCAGTTTAATCTATTGGGTTTCCCTTTAGAGGAGGGAATGCTTAAATTTACTTTAATGGGTGCATAGTTTTGCAACAAATTTCTTCATCTGCTCCCTCTCTTTTCATAAGAAATTTTCCAACTCACCTTCATTGTGGTGGCAAGCAAAGGTCAGAGAGCAGATTGAACATTACAGCAAGAATGAAAACATCTAAGCTGACCTCTATTAAATCAAGACCATACTAGATTTGGGGGAGGGAATTATATTTGAACTATTGTATTCTGTCTTGGAAAAAAAAGTAAAGAATTTTGAATACAAAATGACAAGGGATTTTTATTTAAATCATGTCACTTTCCAGTTCTGTGATTAGGAATAGGTAAAGTTGTTATTTCATAAAAGGTACCTCTACAGCAGTCAGTATCATCAGCCAGATTCTTGTTTTGATAGATGACTTACAAGAATTCAGTTCTGGCTCAAGCAATTGAAAACTGGACATTACTGCCTGGGATCCTGGAATAGATTCATGGAAATCACCCTGTAACTCTGATCTGATACACATGTACTCCATATCCAGAAGCCAAATAGGACACAAATGATTCTTCTGCATTTTTCTTTGGCATGATACCAAGGAAGCATACATATTCTGATGAAAGATGTTATACACTTTGCCTCCCTTTTCTAATTTAGGAGCAACACTCTATTTATCATTCCAGTACTGTTTCTGTTTGTTTTGCATGAGATAAGGTCTTGTTGTGTAGCCCAGGGTGACCTCTAAATTATGACCCTCTCAGTCAATCTTTCTTATTGAGCAATTTAGCAGTCATCTCAAATTTTTCTTTTCTAGTTTCTCATGCACATTGAAAGTTTTGTGGATTTCACTCTGTTATGATGCCATTACAAACTATTCCATTATTACTGTCCATATATCTTGATATCCAAGTAAAGTTTATTGTGGGTATAAATACTGAAACTATATGTAACAATATTAATAGCATATATTGATGCCAGCTCATAGACATTTGTAGCCTTGTGTTTTTTTAAACTCAGTCCTAATTTAATTTTTTTCAAAAAATTTAGCCAATTTTTTATTCAAATAATTTGAAAATATAATCAAAATGACTTATCTCTAAGATGAAATGTCAGTATTTTTCCTTCAATATAAGTAACACAGTATGGTAAATATTTTAATTAAAGATAGCATGAATATGATGTATCCCTTTCAATAATCTATAAGCAACACATGGGCATTATAGGAGAAAATGTTAAATAAATACAATACACAGAAATAAGACTCTAAAATTCTGGAAATGTAGAATGAGAAGAGATCAAATATGTAAAGCAATTGAGAGGGTAAGATGTTTCCCAAAGGGGGCAACACTGAAGACCACATAGTTAGTCAGTATTTCTAACAATAGTGAGTTTGAGGGGAACAGAACATTGTGTACCAGGTAAGATCTGTTTTGTGGTGAAGAAATAGCCAAAGTTCTATTTTGTTTCTTTCTAAAGATATTAGTGGATTACCAAGACATCTTGGAAACAGCTTCTTATGGACATACTCCATAGAGATCCAATATTCTGTCACCACAGGCCATGCTACTCCAATTCTGACTACTGTCATAATCACTTTACCAGTGTTCTAAAAGGAACTTCTAGCAATTGCTTGTCTCTGTATTACACTGTATACAATCTATTGCTATCAAGCCATGATGAAAATTCACCAGTGGTCCATCCTGACCATTGTGAATCTTGAAATAGAGCTCTTAACCTCTTAGCTCCTTTTCCCAATCCTCTCCCTCCCTCTCTTTCTCCTTCTATGACTCCCCCTTAGGTATTGCCACTACACTCAAAAACTTCCTCTCTCTCCTTTTTTAAGTTGCCAAACCTCTTCTTCATCTCTTTTGCATTCATTGTTCTACATAACAGCACATGTGAAGTGTAGAACAATGGAATTTGATGCGAATTGTTCCACATATCAGCATATGCAATCATGCATTCATTCATTCATTCATAAATTATTGAGCAGATTGTGTTCCAAGCATGTAATTCTTCCCATGCCCTTCTCAGTCTTTTAGACTTCATGATCTTCCCTGCTATAAATATCACACTGCACTGCAATTGTTCCACAGTGGAAATGGCTTCTGTAATAGGTCTGGTTTTATAAACAATTAATGAGTATATGTTTAAGTTATCACCTCTGTGCTGACTAACATATATAGATAACCTATGTGTGAAAGTGCTTTATATAAATTTGATCTATAAACTAAATGAAGCTATGATATCTTATTGTTGGATGTTTTACTTCTGCAATTCATCTCACTTCCTGTCTACCTTCAATGACAATCTTCCTCATAATCATAAAAGGAGTTCCATTTTGATAAAATAGCTCCATGTTACGGCTTCATTTGTTTTGCTTCAATTCTCAAATATGCTGAAAGATGTGCCTACTCCACTGAGACATCGCTGGTTGTGGACTCCATGTACAGCTTGCTTGAGTTCATTCCTTTATTCACTGCAAGTTCAATTGTACTCAATTGTACTCAAGTCCAATTGTGTTCAATTGGACTACAGCAGTACCATCAGCTGAAGGTCTTTAAGCTCTCTTCTCATACTTATTTCTTTCTTTCCTAAAAATGAAAATTAATATTCATCTATAAGTCTTTAATCATAAATGTAAACTGAAAACTAAAATACCCAGTATTTAACACAGTCACATGTTGGCAGTATCAACTATTTAGTTAAGATTTCTTTGTTATTTCTGTGTGTGTGTGTGTTTGTCCATATGTGTGAATGCCACATGTTAGCATATGCCCTATTAAGAGATGTCTAATTTTCTTGAGCTGCTGTAACATGTGATTGTGAACCAATCAACTTGGCTTCTAGTAACAAAACTAAAGTCATTTGCAAAAGCAATGTTAGAGCTTAGCAGTACTCCCTTTTTATTCTGTTTTCTAGCTATGTATTACACAGTGAATTTGATATGGTATGTTCATGTGTATGAGTAGGTGTACATGCATGTTTCTTACTTATTTTTGTTTTCCTATTTAAGAAATTATGATTTCTGTTTTTTGAATTTTATTCTTACAATTTTAATGTTTGTGCATTTATTAATGATTTTAGTCTAACTCCTAATTTTATTCTTGTATGTAATTCTGCCCATATGTGTGTGTGTGTGTGTGTATGCACATATATTTGTGTTTATGAGTCTAATGAATGCATGTGTGTATATGCAGGTGCATATGTCTATGTACATACAGAGAAGTAAGAAGAGGTATCAGATGACCTCCTTTAACACTCTCCTCTTCCTTAGAAGAAAGGTCTCACCCTGTACTCAAGACTCATACTTACTCAGCTAGGTGGCAAAGCTGCCAGCCTGAGGAATCCTCCTGTCTCCACTCCCAGCCAATTTGCTGTTCCAGGCATATGTGGGTGTTTAGGCTTGTCATCTGGGTGCTTAGAGATGAACTCAAGATTTTCACAGTTGTACCTCAAGTATTGCTAATCTCTGAGCCATCTCTTCAGGCACTATTCTGTCTGGTTTTTTAAAAATATTTTATAGATCATTATCAGTTTGTTTGACTGATTGTACTTATCACTAACTTGATGGAGTTCTTTATTCCTATCATTGTAGATTTTGTATCTTTTTTGCTTGATTTTCACCTACTGAAATTACTTCCAGTTTAATTTCATTCTTTCTGAAATATAATCCCTCTTTTTGCCTTTTCACAATGTGAATATTGAACTTACTGTGACTGTCTGGTAATCCTCTCAGATTATCCTCAGTTTTTACTTGGCTGGTTAGATGATTTTGTGGCTTCTGCTGACATTTGAAGTTTAAAGAGATTTGTTAATATTTGAAGATGGTTCATCATAATTTGATCATTAATCAGATATAAGGTTTTATCTTTATCTAACACAGTATGTGTCTTGTTTCTGGATTCCATTATAATTTTGCTCCTTGCCTTAAATCTTCTGCAGTTTAATTGAGACATATAACTTGTATTCTTTTAGTTGTTCTTGGATTCCTTGGAGCTGATTAGTTTGTCTGTACTGTCTCTTAAGGTGTGAGATGCTGGCGCTACCAGCCACTTCTCATGTCTTCTCCCTGCTTTTCCATTCATTCTTTCTTTCTTGAGCTTTGTTGTAGACATTGTATTTCTCACTTTGTCTTCCATTTTGCTATCTCTGCTCCATATTTTTTTGTCTTTTACTCTTTGTCGATTTTAAATCTTCCATCGCAAGCATTTGTTTTGACACCAGATTTTAATTCCAATAAACATATTTTGCTTTGAGATGTTTCATTTGATTTTCTCTTAGACTGATCTACCATTTTCACAGTTATGTATGTTTCTACTTATTTTTATTAATGCTTAATTATCTTTAGACCATTTATAATTAGGGACTAGAGAAATAATATTTCAGTTAAGAGTTTGTACTGCTCTTTAAAAGGACTACAATTTTGTTCCTAGCACACATTAAGGATGACTGTAGTGGTTCTAACATACACACATACCTTCATGCAGACATCCACTCATACACATAATTCATAATAAATATAAAACTTATGTAGAGCTTTTAAAAAATCTTACTTTACATTTTCAGATTCCTCATCACTTTTTAATATTTGTGATGAGGATTCTCCTCATTAAATATATTGCCATCTCCTTTGTGATGTCCTCTGTCTCTGTGTTTCTGTCTTTGTATCCATCTCTGTCTCTCTCACATGTGTCTCCATATGTGTGTGTGTGTGTGTGTGTGTGTGTGTGTGTGTGTGTGTGTGTGTGTGTGTGTACACCCACAGGCATGACCATGCTGGTACACATGATCCAGGCATTTGATATTTTATTGGAGCCCAGACTTGTTTGAGATTTTTACCTACCTGGACTTCTCACTGGCCTGTGAAAGCATCTCTCTGTCACATTTCCTCCTCTTGGGTCTCCATCAGCCTCGTGAGAAAACTCAATTCATGTTAATTTCGTAGTGTTGAATATGCTTGTTGAACCATTTTTCCTTTTCTGTTTTTTCTTGGAGCCAACTAAACCATTCTTTAATACTTCTTTGGGCCAGTGGAGCTTTTCCCTAGGACTTTTTTCATTTTGATTGTTGGCCCACTTATGGTCTGAATTCCAGATATCCTGCTCTCACAGATGCAAAGCCACATATAACTAAGTAGCAACAACAAAACTCCTGCTCTAGCTATACATTCCTCCAATCTTCTTTGGTTTTCACATAGGATCTTTCTTTGGAGGTTAGCTACATATTAGACTTACTAGAGGTGTTCTTGTTATATACAGTATAGGTGAGCTCTTTACATGCATCTTTTAAAAGAGGAACTATGTATTTCACATTGGTAAAACAGTGTAAAGGAATTAAAACTTCATAAGGATGCATACATGATGATTTCTCTGTTTTTTTCACTGCAAGGTCTGTGTTTCTCTTTTCCTCTGGCCATAGTCAAATTTATAATCTGACCTACGTTTTTTAAGTGCAACTCATTGTGAGGCTTGTCACTTTATTGTGTATATATCTAGGAATAGGAAGCATAGTCAATTGAAATGTTTCCATCTACTCCATCTCTTCAGTTCTGACATGCAATCAGAACCTTCTTTTGCCTTCATTTTGTATTAGACAAAATGGTAAGTTTGATAAATAGCAGAAAAGATTTGACTGAACCACCAAAATGTACTTGGCATTTTGAAAAACTAATATTTATATATCATCACAAAAATGCACATGCTATAAGATTATATCAAAAAGTAAAAATTCTAATCAGTTGAATTTAGGTAAAGGTCTGCAGGTTTTTGTTGACATTAGGAAATGTCATCATGAGATAACAATCACAGTCTATGTTCCACAACTATGGAGTCAAATTACCAAAGGCAAAATAAATATTTTTAAAACTCGCACACAAATATCCTCATAATACTTTATGCTTTTCTTGAGCTTAATTTACATATCTTCTTGGCTGCATATAACCTGTGGTTTGAACATAACTGGTCAGGCATTTTACAAGATTGTTTAATTGTCTGTAAAGTGTTTTTCCCTCTGCATCCAGGTAACTACTATCCATTCCTCAAATTCTTCAATTTTACCAGTCCTAAAACTTATTAGATACATGTGAGATTCCATTAAAAAGATTTGGCCATTCTTGACCATAAACATATAAGTCAATTGTTATAGAGTGAACACCCAGGCTTTTTAACATTTATCATTACTCGCTACTATACTATGATATGTCTACTTTACCAAAAGGGAAAGAAAAGGAAATTGTGTGCATTCCTGGTGGTGAGAAAGTATTGTTTCCTAACCCCCTTTGGAAATTACCCAGGACGCCAGGCAACCCTTTTCTGGGCCTTAACCAAGAGGGATTTAAACATAAGCCGTGAATTCTTTCTGATTGCTGTTTGGCCTGAAGGTTTGCTGGAAGCAACAATGTCCTAGTTAGACTGTTTTCCAGCTTTTAAATGCACCAGAGGACGATTGTATTATGTGATGTACCTGATTTATGTTGAAAACCCTGGGATATTTTTCCAGAAGTACTTTGAGTGTGAGAGAGCCTTTGAGGCCTGGCTTCATTGGAGAACTGACTGGCTCACCTCAGCATGCTGCTCATTTATTTAGACAGCTTGCCGTAAAGGAGAAATCTACAAATATCCAATGCCATTTGGTGAAATAAATACCACTAAACAGATAGGGCTTGTTTAGGATATAACACCATGATGTAATATGTCAATGCTCAATTACAAATTTGTATGCACCTTAAAAAATTGTCTCCACAGAAAAACTGATTGTCAAAAGACAGTGTTTCAATTCCTCAGCATTCTAAATTCCAAATTCCTAAAACCCTCAAGTTAATCTTTTCCATGTTGTGGGGTTAATTTACATAAAGATCTGTTTTACTGCTTCGATTTTGGTAGCTTTGATATTCTCCATAGTATTATACACAAATATTATAAATTTCTTTCCACTAAAACAAGCTATGATTATCAGCAGGCATTAGTCTTACAGAGTCACCACTAACCGTATTGTATTCCAACATTGCCCAGGTCTTCTTATTCCTGAGCTCCATCTTGTAATCCCTATAAAACACATCTATTCTAACTGTATGAGTTTTGGAAATTAAATGTACTAATATAATGCCGACTGACATGACCACCAGAGCCATGTGGGAAAATTCTGGTCGGCAACCCAAGCTGTGCTGGGACTTCAGGTCGTTTTAGAACTTGTAACTCGCTTGTCTAGAGCAAAGGGAAAAAAATGGAACAAACAAGGAAAAAAATGAGAAAGACAAAGAACATTTCTGAATGTGGGTTCTTTCCTCAGTTTGGAGCATAGATTATTCCTTGAATCCATCATGTTAAAATTTCATCAATATTCATCCAGTCTTTTCATTCCAGAATTCTGTGAAGTTCTCTAGGGCTATTGATTCCTAACAAGAAGAACTGGTCAAGTTAGCATTCTGTGGTGGATTGATTTACCACTGAGGATCATAACTTGGTAAAGAATAAGTGTTTAAATGTAATTGCCCAACTATATTGGTAGCACAGAGTCTTACTATATCACATTTGTTGGGATATAATTTTTATTGAATGCACTCATTTGAATGTTTGAAATGCATATTTGGCTTCCATTCCGTATTATAGTATGACTTCTGCCAAAGATGCAGCTTAAAATAGCAACAAAAACAAAAGCCAAGGGCAGTTAAAATGCCACTCTCAAATAAGATTTTTGTGTCAAAGTAGCTAAATATTTTTCTGTATATGCATATTAGGGGAATTTGGAAATTATCTTTAAGGTAGATCCTACGTAGCTGACTTTTACAAAACAATTAACTATATACTATCCCAGTACATGCGAAGAAGTTCATGACTTAGAAGCCTGTTAGATGTTAATCATGAATATACCTTTCTTCTGATGTTCTGGAACTCCAGGCAGGATTTGTTTGAATTTCCAGACTTACACAGCAATTTTCCTTCATCAATTCCTTCAGTGCCTCACAGTGATTCTCAACTCCGATGTATAAGAAAATTAGTGTAGGGGTCGTGTGTTCACAAAACCAGTGGAATTATGTAAGGACTGTCTAAAAGACTTTCTAGGTAGTTTTACCTTTGTACCCCTTCTGTTCTGCATGCTATCATAATAAGCTGAACTAGGAGATCCCAACAATTTCTACTTGGTCCACTCAAACCAGAATCAAGGGTGTGGTCTCAATATCTGTAAGATTCACCCTCACTACCATTTCACAACCCTTTTAGATATATCCACACACACATGTATAAATATATATATACACATATGTATGTATATATATACATATATATATATATATATTATGAAAGCTCATATTGGCCTAAAACATAATTTAGCTTGCAGCAAAAGTACATTTTCCACCAATATTCAAAACACCATAATTATTTTAGGAATACTAAGAACCCTACCTCTCCCTCTCATCTCTGGTTCTATATATTCCCACCCCCAAATTTAATCCCTCTACAGAAAGAAAAAGAAGCAACAATAATGAACTTTGGGCTACATTAAAGCTAAGCTAAGTGATGATTTGTAAGTTTTCATTTTGTAACAAGTCCAAGAATGTGCATTGTACCTTTTGAATTATATGCATAAAATTGTTTACATTTGAAATTGTCATCTTTAAAGCCTTAAAGTCTTTACCACTGCAGTTTCCTTTGTGTTCCCATTACTGTATCTCTGCAGAGTCCTCACAAATATCAGTCATTACATTATTGGCCATCATTTTGGAATACACACTATATTATTCTTTGAAGATGATCTGATTGTGCCCTGGCTTTGCTAAGTTTCAGACAACTGAATGCCAGAGACAACTATATCCACGGAACTTACAAACCATGTCATCTGGGACATGGGAACTTAAAAATACTTTTCTCTTCTCTCTGCACTCTCCAAAATGTGTGCAGAATGCTTCTTACAAGGCACTTGTTTTGACTTCTCCTCTGTTCATTCAGCAAGATTGTTGTGCCAATAATTGGGGCAAAACTATTTCTCTGCCCTCTTTTGCTTGCAAATGCAATTATCTCCGGGATGATCCTGGGAACTTTCTAACATTATTGTACTGGGTTGGCAAACTCGTTTTCTATTCTTGAGAAAGTAGAATAATTTAGACATTCTGTGACAAAAAAGAATGACTCAGATATCATGACTCACAGACAGTAGTTTCCTGGACCCCAAAATTTGGAGCTTTTAATCTTTTTTATACTTCCAACTTGGAATTTCAAAGACAATGAGTGAGGGCAGCCTTTTAGAAGAAAGAAGTGGCTATTATAATTTGCATTTGTACTTTCTTTACTCTACTCAACAAAATAGTTCTCCATAGGTGTATTACACAATAATAATCAAAATACAATAGAAAGTGAACTGTAACTATTTTCAGAACACAGTTTAGGAAACTGTTAAGTCTAAGTTAATAACAGGAATGGCAATGATAATTTTGTAGAATCTCCTAAAACCAATAACACTTGTTTGTAATAGATAACAATTGAAATTGCAATAAATTTTCATTATTTCAATTACTATTTCCAAGAAATTTCTGTGATTATTTTTTTGTCTTAAGATGTAGAAACTAAAGTATAGAAGCATTATATATCTTACTCAAATGAAAAATGTGATTCAATTATATTTCTGTACCCAAAATTGTAATACTGGTACTGAATTGTGATTTGCATAGGCAACTCTCTGCCTATGAAAATGTGAAAGATTTTTTTCTTTACTTATATAAACTCCTATAAAATAATTATGGAAGATAGCATTTATTTTTCAAAAAGTTATACAAATAGATATAACTCCATGATTTAGCAAATTTAACCAAACATTTTCTTTTATATTTAATGACAATATTGTGGATATACTTTTAACTAAAGACTTCAAAGAACACAAATAAAAATATACCAGGCTATAGGAGATAAGTTCACAAAATTCTATGGATTCAAGGACTATATTGCTCATATTTCAGACTCAAGTCAGGAGGGACAGTCCAAAAACAACATAATGGAATTTGGAGGAGGGATTACTAATGAACAAATATTATGTAATGAGGATTGAGTCCACATAATATTTTGCACATTCATTCATAATTGACCTAGATGCCAAGCTGAGTTTTTTTTTGTATTACATATCACTAAATAACAAATGAATTGATGGGGTAATATGAGTATTTATTTGAAATAAGCTTGACGTCTATGATTAGTTATGACTTAAAATATTGGGTTACTTTACTTTGACTCTGTATTGAAGCTTTTAATAGTTTTTCACAGATACATTTGTCTTGCCATCTCTTGTTGACAATGTGGTAGAGATGAGATAAGTGCATCTTTCATGCTAGTTTTCCTCATTTTCTTCATCCATCTTTTCCTATAGGTCAAGCCCCTTTCTTTCATAATTTTATTATCAGGTTTCTACTCTAATAATTTATCATTCTAATATGCTTGCTTTTCTCAGAATTACTTCCATTTTGCTTACTGGTCTTTTGTTATAGTCATCAATGAATATTTCAAGAAACACTTCTACTGTTGAGTTGTCTAATTACTGTAGGATGTTTGATGCAGATATTTCATTATGCTTTTAATATCCTCTCAGATAAATCTGAAATCTGTATTTTGATCCTGTAATTAGTATACACACACACACACACACACACACACACACACACACACATCTAATAAATTTGTGAAGATTCTACATCTTTCCTTCAGCTAATGATATATTTTTTAATAATATATTTGCTATCATAATTAAATTGTTCTTACTGTTATTCACTAGGAACAAAACTGTGCCTTGGTTTAGCCTCGTACTTTGTTTAGAACTTCAAAGCTAGAATATGCATTTTAGAGGTCTGAAGCGCCTATGCCATCAGGACCTATTTTGCCAAACTAATTAGAAACAGCTGGGTGCCTGCTGCCTACTCTCTCTTTATTGGAACTGTTGCAAGAACAGGTAGTCCAAAGAGAAAGTGAGGGCAAATTCAAGCATCTGGAGTGTCTCTCAGGAAATCATCTGTGCCTTCCTTAGGAAGTTGTCATTATTAGCCTTCAGTCACAGTTCTGTACACCCTTGCACCTAGTTCTGGCATGACTGGTTTAGTAGGATGCAGTTTGTCTGAGGATATTTGCAGAAAACTGTTTGGACAGTCCCATCTCTGGTAGAACTCTAAGAAATCTCTCAAGCTGTGAGCCATATGTGAGCTGTTGCTATTAGTCTATGTTGGAGGCTTACATTTCCTGATATTATAATCACCCCAATGACGCAAGCAAAAACAATATGCAAAATTCTTTTAAAAAACTCTTTCAAGATAGACTGTCCTATTTTTAACACAATATACCATTAGTGTGTTTTTAAACATAGCATTTTCTCCTAAAAATATTGGACATATCTTATGAGACTTTTTGTTTTTATTTCCCAACTAGTATAAAAAGACAGAGAAATTTTTTATTACACACTAAATGTCCTGATAAGCACTGTTGAATGTCATTCTATATTTATAAATGCATGTTCTTGCAGATTGAGTATTGGACAAAAGTTGAAACTTTTGGCCCCATCAAATGCTTTTGTCTCTTGCTCTCGGTTGCACTGAAGTTCAACTTGATCCATGATAAGTTTCTGAGCAAAGGGTTTGCTTGCTAGTCCTTAATTACAGAAATTGAATTTTGGTAGAAGATTGTGACTGATTGATTTTTCATTATAAATTATAATAGAACACAGCTCTGTTTAACAGTAGAAATGTTATAATTTCACTAAATGGAAATAAGTTAGAAATGTAAGATACTTTAAATCTTAGATTAGTTGTCACACATCTATTCATTAGAGTTAATTCTTTAAGGGCACAGAGGGACTAAGGTCCAGCAACATTTCACTCAACATACTGGATATGAGAGAAGGATTTTTGTGCCAAATGGGAATCAAACAGACTTTATTTTTAACTATCAATAAAGCATTTATGTAGAAAGATATAAGTGCAAAAGAAGTTTGAGTAGCTATAGGGTAAAATGAATGGTGGGGGATTTCCTTTGCATTTTATGAAGGTTTTGGTTTGATACCAATCATTATAAAAATCCTAAAATAAAAAAATTGAAATTTTAACATTGAACTTTTAAATTCACTGAATTGTTAAACAGCGTTCAGTTATAGGTCATAATTACAAGGTATTTAAGATAGTTTACCCATCAGTAACTTTAATGCCCATAAATGTTTCAGCACAAACTAAAACCCAGAAATATTTATCAAGAGCTTTACATTTTTTATGCTTCATTTCCCCCAACATTTTAAAAGCTACAAGTTGATCATTCTTATGAATTTGCCATGTCTTTATTTTGTTATGTTTCATTCTCACATGGATACAAGGAGGAGTGTGGTGCTCTGTGATAAGTGCACAAAGATGGCTAGTATAAAGAATCTCATTAAAAGATCCTATTTTCTACAATATTCCACAACCAAGTGAATGCATTCTCTTTAATTTCTCTTTCAACTTCAAAATAAAAGAATAGACAACTCACAGAAAAAAACAAAAACAAAAATAAAAACAAAAAATAAAGGAAGCCTGGATAGTAAAAATGTACCAAAATATTTAGTCTATAGAGAAAAACAATCAATATGGGAGTATCACTATTACCTATAAAGAAGGAAAAGGTTGGGCAATTAATCAAAAATAATTCTACCAACTGTATGAGCTGATTACTGTATTCTGAAAACAATATTGAAATACTAATATTAGTAATATTAGTATTTCTAAAAATGGTGGCTATCAATAAAGCCAATTAATACAAACATTTAATTCAAATACAAACATTTAATTCAACGAAGAAAACTCCACAGATGTTTTTCAGAAATGTAGCATGTATTTTCATTTTATGCTAATTATGGCTTATACAATTCCAACCAGATGATTTTGTATGCACAGTAGCTAATTCAGGCCAACTGTCTTGAAACATACTCTCTGAAATATGGGTTGGCTTCATAGAGCTCTAAGTGATCCACTCTTAATCTTATCAAGAAAATTTGTCACTAGCAAGTGTTTGTGTGGTAATTCAAATCTTGACTAGATAGATTGCAGACTGGTTCACAAATAGTGTAGAAAGATATGCACATATTCTCAGATGGTCTAGACTTTGAGAAGTGAATAAATTATTGTACATGATAAGCAATTATGAGGTGGGCCTGAATATGTTTGACATGGGTGATATGACACTTGTGTCAGTCAAGTTAATACCTTTTCAACATCGTATTTCCTTTGCCCCAATTTATTATGAAATAGTAAAATATCTGAGTTTTCACTCCACAGAAGTCACCTAAAAACAAAAAAAAAGCTGACTTCTGATTCTGTAAAACACCATCCATAGTTGTTTGTTATTTTTTTGAACATAAGTGTTTACTATATTTACTTACTTAAAACTTATATCAGTAGATATTTAAGGACAAAAATATATTCTTTCTAAACAAGTCTCATTTACACAATTGTATAAACCTGTTGCTCTTTCAAAGCTAAGAACTTTAATTGATTTTAAGTGTAGTACAAAGTTCATTTTACATGTAAATAATAGTAAATCGTCCTAAGACCTCATATTAAACATAGTTATTTTATTTTAAATATTATTTAAGGATAAATGCACATACATGCACACACACACACACACACACACACACACACACACACAATCCTCAGAGACTCTCAGTAATACTACAGTACTGGAAACAGGTACCATCTTTTACATGAGTTAATATTTTGGCCATCTAAAGAGTTCACTATAGGTAAAAATAAAATATCTTAACTTCCTTTGAGCAGACACGTATGAAACAGGTTCTTGATAAAGTCTAAGAAAATAAAATCTATCACTCCCAAATAATTTCTGATGTCCTCCCTGTTCTGTGTTCCTCTTTGTCCATCGCATTGATAGGAAATGGTGGTGCTTTACAGCAACCCAAGCTCAAAGTTTTCTTGAGTTCTTATCTCTAAGTCTCTCAAAAGCCATTTCCAAAAACCTGAAAGAATGGTGCTAAAAGTGTTAGCTTATTTTTCTCCAGATAATTTCAAATAGTTTGGATATTTTTCATGCTTCCACTAAAGCAATTCTTGTTTATAATTGTTGGCATTCCTTACAATAACCAGGTACCTGCTTTTTTTCAACTTTCATTGACATCAGAGAAATAGTATTTTTTAACTTCGTAGATGCTTTTTATTTTATGTGATCCAGTGTTTTGCCTGCTTTACTTATTTGCACCACTTGTGTGCCTGGTGCCAATGAATGTCAGAAGAGGGCATTGGTTCCTCTAGAGTCAGAGATACAAATGGCTGTGAGTTGCAATATGGATGCTGGAAACTAATCACTAGGTCATTTTTATGACAACCAGTGTTCTTAAATGCTGAACCATCTCTCTAATCTAGAGAGTAATATTTAATTTTCTTTGTAATGCTTTAAATTTATAGCTATTAATACTTGGATGAGAATGAAAGAAATTTTCCCTGAAAATACCATCTTCTGTCTAGGTCTTGTGTATGATGTATCAGAACTAAGAATGAATATATGTGCTTATAATAATCCTAGGAAATTATTGTAGGAATCTACATTTTTCTGTAGTGTTACATAATTCCATAAATTTTGTTGTAATTAAATAAAATAAAAATACAATACAATTCACAAATTGGCACTTTATATTTCAATAATTTAGATTCTTTCCTTGGTCAGGTAGGATAAATAGTCCTCACTATGAGAAATAGCAACATATTTGGCATGCCTGTCATGGCACTTACTAGTGCTACAGGACTACATAAAACATTGTATGATTTTATCATTAGGGCAGAAAATGAAATCAGATATGGCACAGTGAATATTTTTATTTAAATATCATTGAAAATAAATGTTTGAGACTCAAGCCAACCAACCCAAACAGTCTAGTTCTCCTATAGACATTCTTTTTCTTGTGAATTCAAGTAATTTCAAAGCACCTGTTTCACGTGCTTATTTATGCAAAATTATATTCTATGAAAATTCTGTAACATCTCTATATAGGATATAGTCTGTTCTCTATCTGTAATTGCAATGGCCCACTATTCAATGAATATTTTCTTCTCTGGTCTTGTACACAAGCCAGAAGAGATTAATATGCACAGTGGCATACAAGAAGTCAACCCACTTGGCTTGTGATTTGGGGATTTGCAGCTGTAGGGCATATCATTTACATGAAATTACCCTTGCTTATATGATTCTCACTGCAGTAAGTTAGCATTCTGGCTTGCTCATATTTGAGCCTTTTTCAACAAGGCCTCTGAAACAGATTTAACTGGGTGGGGACAATAGTTCCCACTGGTGTATAATAGGGATTAGGTGTTCAGATTAGCCACCTGCCAAATGATGAGCTTTCTAGAATGAGGTGGAAGAAACATAGAGAGCATCTGTAGAGGCCAGAGTTCAGGCATTGGAGTTGAAGTACCTGAAAAGTCAAGGAAATAGCCTGAAGACAAGGATTTGTAATGATGTGTTAGCACAGGGAGGGCTTGACACTAAAATTGAACTTCCTCTGTTTCATATTTTGCATCCAGCTGTTAAAATCATGGGATCTGGCCAGACCTACAATAAAATGAGGGTGTATTGACTTTGTACATATCTGGGAACATATTTAAATATTAGAGAAATATGTAAGAATAAATGCAAAAAAGCTACAATATGCATTTACTCTGTCACTATGCCTAAAGAAGAATGAAGCTTCATTGCATTTGCCTGAGGAATATGTTAATGATCTATTAACAAATGAAACATATTTAATCTCTATAGCTATGGAAAACCAAAATGAATAGCTTAATGCAAAATGAAACAAAATTGAAGAAGAGAAAAGTTTTGATGGAATTGATATCAATAATCAAGTGGTTATATGAATTGTATTCCAAATAATTTTCATATTAAATTATGCATGTAACACAATTGCATTTATTGTATGTTAAATATGGTAATGTAATATATCTATACATATATGTTCAGACTATAAAAACTAATTTATTTTTCTTTACTTTAATATTTCTAACAAAAAAGTGTCAACCATAGTTTTAGAGAGATGTTGTCATTTTACATCATTTCTATGACCCTTCATCTATATATGTTTCTTTATGTTTAAAAACTCTAATTTTCATTCTTAAAATACTGATTGTGAAAACATCTTAAAAGCCTAGAAGTTACTAGATTTAAAAATTGCATATCCAGATTGTTAATCTTAAAATACAAACAAAACAAGAACAAAAAAAATCCACCTATTTCTGGATGTGATGCTCATCTCACCTAGCTGTCTCCAGAGTTGGACACACGATGGCACTTTCTGGTGACCATTGCAAATGTGAAGCCTAATCCCAGCTATTGGCACTCTTGAGATTGTTTAGTGATCATACATTAACACATTTTGAGCTCCTACTGCTTTATCCACAAGTAGATACCAATCTCCATCACATGCACCAATCAGACAACATGGTCTGGTAAGGATACCAAGAGCTTCCCTGGCCCAAGCATCACTCTGGGATGCCAGCTGGATGTCTCTTTGGAGGATTGGTTCATAGACACCCAAACAGATAAAATGAACAAAGTGAACCCCACTCCTCTTTAGGGTGCTGACTGAATTTGAAGTGGGTAGGAAACAGAGGGAACAGGAAATACTTGGGCTTTGGTAGGTAGGAGGTCCACATGAAGCAAAAGGGTCAGGTTTCAAAGTAACAAGGCTTCCCATTACGGTGAATTAATAACCAAGTCATAGATAGTAATTTGAGTACTATAATGAATAGATATGGAAAGTGGAAAGCCTTGTCTTGCCCTTGATTTAAGTAAAATCAGTTGGAGTTTCTCTCTATTTAATTTCATGTGGATATTGGCTTGCTGAATATTTCCTTTATTGTATTTATCTAAGTTTCTTGTACCCCTGATCTCTCGAAGAATGGGTGAAGGATCTTGTCAAAGCCTTTTTAAGCATCTCATAAAATGATCGTGTGTGGTTTTTTTCTTTCTTTCTTTCAGTTTGTATATATGGTGGATCACATTGACACATTTTCCTATGTTGGGCCATTCTTTTGTCTCTGGGATGAAGCCTATTTGATCATGGTGGATTGGGGGGGGGCTGTGTTCTTGGATTTGGTTTGCCATTATTTTATTGAGTATACTTGGATCAATATTCATGAAGGAGATTGGTCTATAATTCTGTTTGTGTGTTTTTGGCATCAGGATAACTGTAGCCTCATTAAAAAAAGTTTCACAATGTTCATTCTGTTTCTACTGTGTGGAACAATTTGAGGAGTATTGGTGTTAGTTCTACTTTGAAATTCTGGTGTAGTTCTGAGCTGAAACAATTTTGCCCTGGGTGTTTTTGAATGTGAGACTTTTAATGATTGCTTCTATTTTTGTGGGAGCTATAGATCTATTTAAATTGTTTATCTAGATTTGATTTAATTTTTGTATGTGGTACCTATAAAATAATCCAATATAATACAGAGTAGAGATCTATACAGAATTCACAACAGAAAATCTCAAATGGCTGAAAGACATTTAAGAATGTGCTCAACATCCTGAGTCATCAGGGATATGAAAACAAAACAACTCTGATACACTATCTACACCCGTCAGAATGGCTCAGATCAAAAACACAGATGATAGCTATGTTAAAGAGGATTTAGAGAAAGGAGAACACTCCTCAATTGCTGGTGAGTATACAAACTTGTACAGTCACTGGTGTTCAATATGTTGGTTTCTCAGAAAATTGGGAATCAATCTACTGCAAGACCCAGTGATTCCTGTGCATATAACCAAAGCATGCTTAATCATACCACAAGGACACTTTCTCAACTATGTTCATAGCAAAATTATTTATAATAGCCAGAACCTGGGAATAACCTATATTCTCCTCAACAAAAGAACTGATAAAGAAAGTGTAGTATGTCTACACAATGGAATATTTATTACTCATCTGAAAAAAAAAGCATCATGAAATTTGCAGATTTGTGGATGGAACCAGGAAAACGTCATCCTGACTGATGTAACACACACACACAGAAAGACAAACACTAACTTCATCCAGTAACTGATGGAACCAAATGCAGAAATCCATAGCCAAGCACTAGAATGACTTCTAAGAGTCCAGTTGAGTGGAAAGAGGGAGTATATGAACAAAGTGCATCAAGTTCATGATGAAAAAAACCAACAGAGACAGCTGGTTTGAGAATGTGGGAGTTCATGGACTCTAGACAAAACTAGGCTCCCTACATGTGGGTGACATTGTCTGACTCAGTCTCATTGTGGGTCCTTGGCAGTGGGACCAGGTTCTAACTGGTGCATTAGCTGGCTTCATGGAACCCATTTCCTATGAATGGATATTTGGCTCAGATTTGATACAGGGAGGAGGGGCTTTGTCTTGTCTCAACTTGATGTGCCAGGTTTTGTTGACCTCCCATGGGAGGGCTTATTCTTTCTGGGGTGTGGATGGAGGGTGGAATGGGGAAAGATGAGGAAGCAGGAAGAGGGAGGGGAAACTGTGGTTGGTATGTACAGTGTATAAATATTTGAGAGATAAAAGAACAAAGTCATATCCTGTAATATTTAACTTTTTCACTCTTGTTTTACTGAACAGTGTTCAGTATTACTGAGAAGCCAGATAGAAGTATGACAAGTCTAAAGGTGACTATTAATATATGGGGACTAGGAAAAAGAGATGAAATGTTCCATCATTTTTTGAATTTTCGTGGAAATCACTCACCACAGTCCACCTCCATGTAGAAAATCCTTATGATCTTAGACAACAGTTTCAAACTTAAGAAAGTCCTTTATTGACACACATAGTTCAGATTCTATCATCATGTACTAGTTGTTTGATAAAGATACTGAATTCCAGTAAAATATTTACCAATATTAAAGATATCATGTCTGACACTCTTGGGAAACTGTATTCTCAGCCGTTCTGCCCACATCAACTAATCTTCAGAAGCAGAAGGAACTTGCTACTGAAGTATAGTAGTGTTCACAATCCTCTTCCAGCCCTGGTGTTGTTTTCCCTGGCACCACCGTGAAGAACCTCATGAAGTCATTTCTCTTGAGTTACAGTCAAAAGAAACAAAATTAAAACCAGCCATTACATACATTGTGCTTGACTTCTCAGGCAACTCCAATATGTTAATATTATTCTTTCCTTTGGCTTAAATATAAATGCTCATTTTTATTGTCAATTTTTAAATTTGTGGATGTGATAGGTGGAAAGGAATGAATAGAGTAAGGGGAACAAATCTATATGACTAGCAATTATTCAGACTAATGATCATATGGAAACAACCAGGAAGTTTACATGAAATTGAGCAATGTATCACAGGTAAGCACCAATGTTTAGCAAAAACTGTTTTGTTTATTTTTTATTGTTGCTTTCATTGTTTCATTTTACTCATTCTGATAGCAGAAGTATTTTTGGGTAATTTAATGGCTAATGTCAGTTGATGTTATATTCTAATTTAACTGCTTAATTCTTTTTCCATTGTTTATTTTTATGAATCTTCCAGAAATAGTAAATGTCTTCCTGGGGAAATGTAGGGTAGCATTATTGTAGTTTGCAGAGAAAGTAGACATATAGAGAGACATGCTGTAGGGAGGAGACCCACATAGTTATCACAATCAATTTGGCTCATTACAAACTTATTAGAGTAAGTTAGGCTACTTCATCATCATCTAATGTTTATTATCATGAAGGCTGCCCCACAGCTTAACAAAAAGAATAAGGGGAAGCGTTCACTTAGGAAAATCCTGCAAGCACATAACCCTCAACCTGTGCACAGGCAGATGCATTAGGGGATATAATATTTATATTATGCAAAGCAGAAAATGCTACAACCATTTTTCCTGCTGGGAATTGCTGTGTGTGTGTGTGTGTTTATGTATATTCAACTTTAAGGAGAATTTTGTAGCTGCATTTAGATTTTTACATAGTGAGATCAAGAGAGGGAGAAGACAATTAGCCACAGTTTTGTGAATTTCATTTTTTGTTGGATGAAATGCGTAGTTGGATAAATAGTATCACCTTAGAGAAAAATGATTCTTGAACAGTGTTTTCACTTCTCATATTCCTAAGCCTCTTAAATTAAAGAAAGAATGACATCATTTAACATAGAAAATTTAGTATTTGGAACTCACAAATGTAGAAGAAACTTGTTCTATTTTGTTCAGTATCTAGTTTATATAGTCTCCATATATTTAAATAGCATATATATGTAAATATAAGAACAAAAAAGAGGAAAAAATAAACTTCTTACTCTCCTTTTTATATTCACATAGCATGCCTCATGTTAAGTTGACTAAACCCAATCTTTAAGCCACTTGCTAAAATTTGTTTAAGAAATTTGACTATGTAAAATTATTTGTTTGTTTTATTCCAGGAAAATAATTTAACACAGTGGAACAAAAGTTTGGACTCACATTTGTTTTTTGTGTGTTTATTTTCTTTTAGATTTTCTTTTCTGTTTGCATTGCTTTTTGGGGAGTCAGAAGCATGAAACAACTCACTGCTGGCTCTTGGAAATAATCCTACTTACAACAAAGAATTCTCTCAGTCCTGTCTGCTGTCCATGGCATGTCACTATTACATAAGGATTGTTATCTTACACACTATCTACAGGAGATACTTAGATAATGAAAATTCAAAGTAATTATTTACCTATGCTTTTCACATTCATTTTTCTTCCAAAATTAAAGTGAATTATACTATTTACTTTTACTAAAAGCCAAGTTATTTAATATACTTTGAGGCTGTATTTGCTTTTCTTCTCTGTGACAATGACTATGAAAAAGAAAGGGTGGGGTTAAAATATTTAACAGAATGAAAATTGCATCTGCCTTGCTTGGTTTGACAACTTTTTCTTTAACATTTGCTAAAATTATACTTAAATCCATCTCTGTAGTTTTTAAAATGTTTTGGGGTATATGTGAGTTGGCATTTGACTTTGTAAACAAATGATCTACCTGTATTGTCACATTGCATAAAAATAAATCAATGTGACAAAAATGATTAAAACTGGAAAAAATTAGTTTGTTCAACATGTTAGTTTATAATACATACTTGTAAAATGTTGGACCAACTTGTTTCAACAGCTTGAGGATTACCTTATAATTCATGCTATTTCAAATTGTCATAATACTGTTAATAAAAATGTCTGAACAGAAGTGAAAAAAGTGGTGTGTGTATACTGCTTATTGAAATATTAAAAGTCTGTTACATGTTCCATTTGGAAAGAACTGACAAAGATAAGGACTACGTTAAAAAAAAATAGAATAAAAAGTTTTTAAAAAAATAAGAACTTTTCCCTTCCATCAATATTTTTTCAGACAATTTTCATAGTCCAAGTCAGAAGTGCTAATCCTCATTATGACTTTCATTACTCTTTAGTAATATACATCACTTAATTAAGAAGACTGACTATAGATGTTTAGCCTCACTTTTCAGGTGCTGTCAGAGAATTAGGCTGCAGGAGTCTGTGTATATTCATGAGGCCAAGCTGAAGCAGACTTGCTTTTCAAGCTTTGACAGCAGAAGAAAATTAACTTTGCATGATGGAAATATTAACAAGTATACCTCAAGTGTCAGAAGTGGGTTTGGCTTTGCTTCATTCAGTTTTTTATATTTCTTAATTACACATGCGATTTGAGCAAATTCTGAGGTCAATAACAATATAAAATCCTACTTTGGTGCCTCATTAATAGGCATTGCTGCACTTCACAGGTATAGACCTACCTTGCAGGAGGGAGCCCTCTGCTGGCTTGAAACTTTTATGTATCACTAAAATTCTTGAGGTGCATATTATATATTCCCCCAAATTTCTATTCTACAAATTACAACATTCACTAATGCAAAGTAAAGAGAATATTTATTGGTTCCCAAATATTTATTTACCATATCAGAATAGTTTTATGATAGGGGTATATTTGGCTATGTGTGAATATATAGGGGTCATTCATAGGTGAATTCTTGGCAGTTAGTGAATATATAGGGGTTGTTTAAAATGTGTTTAATCATGAAAATAATTCATGTGTAATTCAGGTTCCCTTAAGTAAAGCCACAAGTATTTGTTTTCTCTTATCCTACCTTGATGTTTTTCACTATGATTTGGATAATTTTCTTTTGGAAATACAGGTATTTTCAAGTCACAAATTTCCAAGTCTTTGAATATGGATGTCTTTTCCCAGATAGGGGATGTGCCTAGGGCTCCTGTGCAAGAGATAGGACACTTTTCTCACCTTCAACCTCGCTAATTTTCTAATTTTCCAGACCTATTTTCTGTGGTGGGCACTAATGCATGATGACAGATCATGCAACTCTTAGTAATATATTAAATTGATCTTGAATGACTCCATGTAATTTATGCTGGCTCTTCACTGGAAGGACTTTAACTGTCCCCACTTTTCTCCCTCAGGAGAATAGCACTAAAAATAGGGTTTGTCAATTACCCATTTTTAATGGAGAAGTTCACAGCGCCCTCAAAATAATTACAGGGACACTCAGTCCTGCTCATCTACTAAAAGGGCCAAAAAGGACATTTGTACATAGGGCAGAACTCTGTTAGAAATATTTAATCGATCCTCTAAATTATTGTGGAAACAGACTTTGCAAAACTATTTTTCAGAACTCTGGAGGAGTCAAATCACTTACCCAAGGCCATCATGGAATGCAGTTGGTAGTCATCTTTTTTAATTCTCTAGATAGACATCAAGGACTATAATGCTCCTCCATTTCCTGCCATAACGTGTTCAGAGCCAAACTCAGGGATTATAGCTCAAAACTTCATGTGCAGAGTATTCCATTACTCTTCAATTAGATGCTTCTATTTAAAAAAAAAATGTTTGGAGGAGAGTTTTTCTGTAATACTTTAGAATATTTATAAGTCCTGGGCTTTTAAACCTTGTAAGATTGGTATCTAATTAGGTTTTTATTTCTGTCATAAACAGCATAACCAAAAGTAACTTGGGGAAAGGGGTTTATTTCAGGGTACACTTCCAGGAAACAGCCTATTAGCAAGGAGAAGCAAGGTTGAAGGCATAGCAGAACATGGAACAAAGCTGCTTACTGGGTTGCTCCCTGCGGCTTATTTAGCCTACTTTCTTAAACGACACAACATACGCTGTCAAGTGGTAACGCTACTTACAGTGGGCTGAGCCTTACTATATCAATTATCAATCAAGAAAATGCCGCAGAACAGTCTGCACAGATAATCTGATAAAGACACTTTCTTAATTGTTTCACTGCTATACAGAATACCCTGTCTTATGTCATGTGAACACAAAAATAAACCTGAACAACTAGTAATGTACTAGTTTTATTGATAAGCTTGTCATAGGCCAAAAAAAGTGTCTATTCTATTCTTGGTATGTTTTTTTTGCTAGAATATTTTATTCATTTTCTTTGCATTAGTTTACGAATAATCATATTTATTAAATATCACCCAATTTTCAGAAGGTCATGCAATTTGGGTTATGTGACTTTGATTGCATTCAGAGGTTCAGCTAGCCACTAATCTGACTGATCCCTCCTTATCTTTGGCATTACTAGGTTACATTACTGTGTGTTACTTTCCAAAATCTTGCTCTACTGTAACATGTAATTTAACTATTTAGTGATGTATCTACAATAAAAACTCTGAGAGGCATTCTGTAACATCAGTATACATTTTGGTCTAAGGTTGTACAATCTAATAAGGAGAATGGCAATAGCAAGAATCTAAGCTCCTTTTCTCTTTCCTACTCCCTATATTCTCAAAACTTTCATGAAAAGTGGAAAGCATACAAAACACCTATGATTCCGGAATCTTAAAATAATTTTCATGTCATGATTCTCAGCAATTTTAAGGAAGCAAAAGACTTCACTAAGCTTGCCTCCAAGGAAAGAAAAGGAAAGAAACTAACAACATTGTATCTATGATCAGAATATACTACTCTGAGGAAAAAAAAAAAACAAAACAATGAATGGAATCTTGAAATTCCCAGGCAAATGGATGGAACTTGAAGACAACATCCTGAATGAGTTAACACAGTCACAAAAAGAGAAACATGGCATGTACTCACTCATATATGAATTTTAGAGATAAAGCAAAGGATCACCAGCCTATAATTCACACAGCCAGAGAAACTAGAACACAGGGAGGAATCTAAGATACTCATACAAGGTCCCTCACAGATCTTGAGAGGGGGGGCAGTGAGTGGAGAGGGAGCTAGGAGAAAGAGAAAGTGAGGAGAAGAAAGCATGTGGGACTAGAACGATTGAGTCTGGGGATGAATAGATATGAGAGAGAAAGTGAGGGAGAGTGAGAGAGAGAGAGAGAGAGAGAGAGAGAGAGAGAGAGAGAGAGAGAGAGAGAGAGAGAGAGAGAGCACATAAAAGAGGGAGCCATTATTCATTTCAAAAGAAACCTGACTCTAGAGAAATGTCCAGAGTCCTACAAGACTGACCCCAACTAACAATTTGAGCAACAGTGGAAAGGCTACATTAAATGCCCTTCCCTGATTATGAGATTGATAACTAACTTATCTGCCATCATAGATCCCTCATCTACTAGCTGATGGAAACAGAAGCAGATACCCACAGCTAAACACTGAGCTAAACTGGAATCCAGATGCAGAAAGGAAAAACAAGACCAGGCTATAGAAGTCTACAGATACAGCTGACATGAACAATGATGAGCTAATGGGCCCCCAGACTGATAGCTGAGAAACCAGTATTGGACTGACTAAGGCCTTCTAAACACAGGTCTCAGTTAGGCCTAGGAAGTCTAAGGGACCTTTCACAGTGGAACCAGGATGTATCCCTGGTGCACAGAAGAACTTTTGGAGAGCATTCCCCATGGAGGGATGCTCCCTTAATCTAGAGGCAGGAGGGAGAGCCTAGTCCCTACTCCAAAGGACTTCCAGATGCTTCCTGGAAGGCATCATCCTCCCTGTGGAGTGGGGGGGTGGGTAATGGGATGGGAGGGTGGTAGGGAGCCATGGGAGGGTGGGAATGATGGAAAAAGGGAGAGAGGGAGAAAGGGAGAGGGAACTGGGGTTGATATGTAAAATAAGAAAAATAAATTTAAAAATATATATTATATATATTCAAATCTCATTCTGTCCTTCCCTGTTTACAACAGCATACCTACTTACCATCTCTTCTTACAAAACACATAATTAGAAAGGATTGATCTCAAAACAAAATGGTCTTTCATTTTTGTAATAAGCAACCATTCTCTATCAGGATTTAAGTCACACTCCATGACCTGAAACCCATGCCTGACACTTCCCAGAAGGCCAAAAACCTCACACTAGATAGGATATGGGTCTAGGAGAAAACCAGGTACCACACATCTGCTAAAGGAACATAAAAATAAAATGACTTCTATCAACATTCTCTTATCATCATAGAGCAATGCCTCATTCAGCCATCATTAGACAGGCTTCCTCCTGTTGCACACGGGAACTAACATAGAGACATACACCTGGCAATATCCAGAAAGAGAGATTTGGTGACTCAGTCCAGAATGGGATGTCTTCATCAAACCCCTCCTGTTATGACCCAGAAAGAGAAAGGAGAAAGATTGTAAGAGTCAGAGGTGATAGGCAATTCCAAGGAAACAGTGTCTTCCAAATACAATAAAATTGATACACGTATAACCTGACAGAGTCTGTGGCAGCATTCATGTGGCCTATACAGGCAGAACCAGTACTGACAATGAGACTCAGACATGTTCTGCCATTCCCTACTGAAGAAGTTATGTCTAATTTGCACCTGTTTGCAATGAAAACGAAAATAAGTATTCTGCAGCCGAGTCTCCCTGAATATTTTAACCGTGTTCAGCAGTAAATGGCCAACACAAAATCAACTCAATGATATTTTTGTATATTTTTTGTCTCCTATTGCTTTATTTGGGCATTTATTTCTTGTCTTACTTCTTGTTTGATTCCATATAAGGTTTCTGATTCTGTGTTTTAATGTTTGTGTATGTACCATTTTGAAATTAGTCTGATTTGTTTACATGTTTTGTTTCCTAAAAAGAGAGGAAACAAAGGCATAATGTGGGTAGTGGGGAGGTGAGTAGGATCTCAAGGAGTTATGAGAGGTAGAAACCAAAATAAGAATATATTACATGAAAAGTAATTTCAATGAAAATGCAAACAAAATAAAACTATAAAAATAAAATTGCTTAAAATAAATAAATAAATAAAAACAAATAGCATGGTTCTTTCTTGTGTGTTAGGTATCTTGAAATTCCATTGTTATCATGCCATTTAGCCAATCCTTTCCAACTACTGCTGGCATCTGGTATAGATGATTGTAAGCACATCCCTTGGCATATTTTGGCATTTTATTATCGATAAGCATAAAGTTAGACACAGCATATATTTATATTATTTATACCTGTACTATTTATATTTTTACACAATAATTATCTTGCTGCCTTTTTTAGCTACACCAGCACTATGTATCAAATCCTGGGACTCTTATCAGGCTGGGCCAGTGCTCTATCACTAAGTTTCATCTATATCCCTTATGCAGCTCTTTCTAGAGATGTAAGTAGATGATGAGAACATTCATTTAAATTAAAATAGCTCTACATTAGCCTTCAGAACAATGTGTTGCTAAGTTGTCTCCACAATCAAGAATTGAGCTTTCATGTAAGCAGTCTAGAATGTAGTGAGAAAAAGATCATGTCTTCTTAGAATGTGCAAGGTACTAGGTTCTATTTCCAGTACGGCAGGAAGGCAGAAAAAGTTCTCTAAGCCATAGTTCTATGATATAAAGCAGGATTGCTGTTATAGTAAAGAGCTTAACTAAGATAAATAAGTGATGGTGATTAAGCAATCATGGAGGTTTAAGAATGCCACACATAAGGTCATCATTTAATACCTTTATTAATATGCAGATGTCACACACATTTTAACACAGAATTATTTTACATGAACTTTTACAGAAATTAATCAGAAAGTTTAATAGCAAGGGAAGTTTCAGAAAGATGAAGAATGACAAGCTATAGAGTAGAGAAGGGCACATGATCAAGACATATGACCATAGCACTTGCTCTCTCTATTGTCTTCATTTCAATTAAGTGCCATTGATAGAAACATTAGAGCATACTGCTGTAGATTTTGTAAATGCTATTTATTATTTTCAGTTTATGGCATATTCTCTAGTATTAATGTGAAAGATTCAATGAAGAATGTTCTATATATCACACATATATAACTACCTTTAACACATATATAACACACATAACTATAAAAGATTTTCAGTATAATAGTTTCTTCTCATTTTGCATTCAGTCCAGACAAACACATCTTACACTTACCAGTTAGAATTAGAACCCAGAGCTGCAGAGATGGCTCAGCTGTTAAAGCACTTCATCAATGACACTTGGCAGCTGAGTAGTACTTTCAAAAGCTTTGCTGGCATTCGAAACAGTCTATAAGATGAAAAAAATCAATTTGCTTTAGTATGTTTCTCAAAATTGAAAGTGCATTATATAGTAAAATAAAATAATGTTAAGCTAAATATATAACGTGAGTGAATATATATCAATCAATGTGATTCATAGTATGAGGAGGGGTTAGCAATATCTGTGGTTACAGGAAATAGAAAAAAAAATTGGATGAGCCAAGAAACATCATGTGTATTTCAAGTCTGTGGCTTCTTTAAGATGATCGTGTGTACAGGAGATTATTTAGCACAAGCAATTGCAGGAGGCAATTCAACTGGACTTACACCTTCCTTTGTGGTGAATATATATATATATGACCTGAGAAAGAAATCAGAGAATCAACACTCTTTATAATATCCTCAAATAATATAAAATATCTTGGTGTAACTCTAACCAAGCAAGTGAAAGACCTGTATGACGAGAACTTCAAGTCTCTGAAGAAAGAAATTGTAGATGTAAGAAAATGATGGAAGGATCTCCAATGCTCATAAATCAGTAGTATTAACATAGTGAACCTGGCCATCTTAGCAAATTCTATCTACTGATTCAATGCAATCCCCCATTAAAATATCAACCCAATTCTTTATATACTATGTTAAATGCATAACTCTACATTAGAAACTAAAAATAAACTAGCATCTTTAAGGCCAAAATATTTGTAGCAGTTGGGGTTATTGAAGCTCTAATAAGATGTTAAAGGCAAATTACTTAATAAATTTGTTAAATATGTTTGAATTGACCCCAAATGGAAGGAAGCATAAAATCTCTGATTATTTGAACTGGACTAACCTTTCCATTTTTCAACGATTAAAAGTAGGTCTAGAGACCTACAAGACTGAATCCAACTAACAATTTGAGCAGCCATGGAAACGCTGCCATAAATGCCCTTCCCTGATAGTGAGATAATCAACTAAATTATCTACAATCAAGGAGCCCTCATCTAGCACCTGTTGAAAACAAAAGCAAACACCCATAACTCAACACTGAGTCGAACTAGAATCCAGATGCAGAGAGAGAGGACAAGACCAGGTTGCAGAAACACACAAAGACAACTGACCTGAACAAGAAGGAGCTAATGCCCCCCCCCCCAGACTGATAGCTGGGAATCCAGCATGGGACTGAGTCAGACCCCCTGAATATGGGTTTCAGCTAGAAGGACTGAGCAGTCTGGGGGACCTCAGACAGTAGAATCAGGATGTATTCCTGGTGCACAAAAGGACCTTTCAGACACATCACCCATGGAGGTATAATCCCTTAACCTAGAGATAGGAGAGAAGTCCTAGTCCCTACCTCAAATGACTTGACAGATTTACATGTCCCCACCTGGATAGCATAGCCCTACATATGGAATGGAGGTGGGGAGCATGGGAGGGGTGAGTGGTCAGGGTGCATGTGAGGGGTAAAAGAGGATAAGTAGGAGGGAAGGAGGAAGGGCGGGAGAGGAAACTGGGATCGACATGTAAAATTTTTAAATTATATTATTAATAAAAAATGACAAAAAAGTACAACAGAGACTTCTATTCATTAGCTACATTTTTCAAGACAAGGTAAGTATGACTATAATTCAGTCCAATCAGCATGAAAGTTTTCTTAATCTTGTTTTGAAAATATGGTTATATATCTTTATGCTTTGAAAAAAAAGTTGGGAAACAATTTTGTGCCAACTGTTGTATAAATCCAGCAATCAATAGACTTTTAGTTAAATAAATCCATTTTTCTGTTTGATCAGCAATCTGGATGATCACTCTATAGCAGTCTTCCATTTGCTCCAACACTGATCATTCCATCTGTTTTGAGTGTCCTGAAGTGGATCTAGATTAGATTTTCTTATATTCTGAAAATACCAAATTGATAAATTTAAGAAACCTTTTACATAGTTGGGCAGTGGTGACACATCCCTGTAATCCCAGCACTCTGGAGCAGGAGGCAGGAGGATCTCTGTGAGTTAGAGAATAGCCTCCAAGACAGCCTCCAAAGCCACAGGGGGAAAAAAGAAACATTTTAACATTTTGTCAGCTTTAGTAACTGACAAAAATTGATCTAGACCTGGTGAGTTACCTCAGTAAATGAAAGCTTTACTCTGCAAGCCCAACCTGGAGACCTGATTTAAACAAACATTCCACATTGGAAAATGGAAACTTAGTCCTCTGGTCTTCACACACAAACACATACACACACACACACACACCACAATATGTTATTGAATATTGATCAACTTTATGGAATTCACTCTAATTGCTTTAAGCTTCATTTTGTAGATCTTAATGATAAGACAAGTGACTGAAAACTCTTGTTAGTAATTCAATGCTGAGATTACACAGTGGTATCTGAATAGGTTAGTGTTTCTCTGTTTGGAGGAACATCAAAACACAGGTTGCTTCTGAGACTACATCTCTGCCTTAAGAGAACAACAGTTTCTCATATCTGTCTAAATCAATAGCTCCCTGTAGGATCACTTACACACACACACACACACACACACACACACACCACACACACACCAAAAAAAAAATACCCAATGAATCTCAGCCTTTGAGGGAAATGTGCTCATTTAGCCCCAGATACCCAGATATTTAACAAAAATCCATGTCCCATGGAGCCTGGTCTAAAATTCCCTGATTTTCAACAATATTCCTACAAAGCACCAATTTTGTTTAATAGTTTCAACAAAATACCTGACGTCATTTTCAATTTATTTCAAATAATGTTTTCCTCAAATAAATCATTGAAATTGCAACACATGTAGCAAATAACTGACTTTCTCTAACAAGATGTGTTTCACTTGGTTGAGAAAAATAAATGCGGGGATATATTTAGACTCTTGATTATTTAAGAACATCCTTTCAATTCAAAGCATAGAAATTAACATAAATAATGGACACATGCTCTAATATACAAGTCTGATAGTCCACTGGACAAAAAGGAAGGAAGGAAGGAAGGAAGGAAGGAAGGAAGGAAGGAAGGAAGGAAGGAAGGAAAGAAAGAAAGAAAGAAAGAAAGAAAGAAAGAAAGGAGAAAATAGTGTCCCTGGCCAATCATGTCTGTGACTCTTTGCAATTCAGGCTTTGCCATGAGCAGTACATCCAAATTGCTTTCATGTTGTAAAAAAATGAATTTAGTCATATGTCTCAGTTGCTGAAGTGTTTGTCATACAAGCATGCATACCTGAGTTTGATTCTTCCTCACACCCATGTCACCACAGACTACAAGCAATATCTGTGACCATAGCATTGAAAACTCATTGACCACAGAGGATTCTTGGAGCTTATAGCCAATCTTGTCTGGCTGACTTTGAATGCTCTAGGTTTTGTGAGAGCTCTGTCTCAAAAGTTTACATGAAACAAGATTGAGGAAGGAACTAAGCATTGACTTCTAGTTTTCTTGTGCCTGCACAGCCACATACAGGAGCACAATCATAAACATAAGCATGAGGGCACATACACACACACACACACACACACACACACACACACACACACACCACAGCACTTTCTATAATTTGCTATGTCAGTAATGAATTAGTAAAGTCTATAATTGCTCATTATAATCAGTTAATGGGTCAAGCTTTGATAAAGAACTAGAATATTATAAAGCAAACATTTTTAATTTCCTTTCCCTAGTTCATTATCTAAGTATCACTTACCAACTGCATGTCTTTTTAGACAATTCTAATAATTGTCATCTACTGCCACACCTGAACTCTCTCAATCTAATTTAATGTCTGACATCCTTCCTGTTCTCTGTGTATCTTATTGTGTTGTTTCCACCTCTTTTACTCTGTTCTGTATACTATGGTTAGGTTAAGAAAGTTTTATTGAATGTTCGTTGCATTTCTTTTCATGTGCTCAGTTTAGCCATCATGTTTTATACTTACTAGTACTATATTGCATTTTTATTCTTTTGTAGAGAAAAAAATGCTTAGAAAATTTCTCAATGATCATTTCCTTTGCTATTAAAAATGAATAAACATCAACCCAGCTCATATGTAGTCTTTGCAAAGCTTGGGAACACAGACTTCACAAACAACTCAGGAAATTCAGGTCATCTGCTCCATATGGTTGTAAGTAGCACCATGTAGAAGCAGGGAAGGTCTTGGGACACAAAGGGAAATTGCTTACTATATCAGGAAACATTCAAATTTTATTTTACCATTAAAGATGAGTTATAAACAATATTTTGCTAAAAGTATGTGTGCATATTTTCAGAAACATAACATATTGGCATAAAAATTCAACAAGAAAATGTTGCTATGGATAGTCTCTCTGTTAGGACATGTGAGAGGCCAAGATAGTCTATAAAAGGGGGGCTTAGTTTGGCTATCTTTATAATTGAGATTTACAACTCCATTTTTGCATCCCCCAGAGGCTTTTGGGGAATGGGAAGAGGAAGTGCAGGACTACTGCTGACAGTGGTGGGGTTGGGGGGATGTTGTCCCTACACATTTGTTGGCTGCCTTTCATTTGGCCAGCAGTGGTGTCCATATACTTGCTTTGTCCAGTTTTCTAATAAAAAGGAGACTTTGAAATTTTCATAAAATAAAATCTATTTTCCTAAGTCACTTTAAGGTTTGAAAATTGTTTTTTCATTTGGTTCTTTGAACAAATTTTAACCAAATGAAGTCACAATGAAGACACTTTTTTCCTCACTGAAACTACACACACACTCTCCAAAGAGAGTTATCTCTCTGTTTTTGTTTCTTATTTTGCTGTTGCAAAACTAACATGATTTGGGTTTACTTGTGTTTTGTATGTTCTTCTGTTCTGTGTTATTCACAAAGAATTCCTGAGATCAAAATCTGATTGTTTTCTTGAAATATTTTCCCAGCATCTCATATAATGCTGTCACATGAGAGGTGATTAATAAACATGAATGCTCTCTTTGCTCAAACCTGTATTCATGACCCAAGGGAAACTGAAATTCTCTCAGTGGTGCCTCACTTTCAAGATAATAATTGCCAGCTAATTCTAAATTGTGGAAGCCATGAGTGACAGAAATTATCTGCAATGAGCACTAAGAATACTCCCACAGAAGTCTATGTAGATGTGAGATTATCTTTATTTCTTTCTTTCTTTTTACATTTCAATAACTTTATTGAAAGGTGTATCCCTTAAGCAAGAGATTTCTACAGACAGCAGTGGCAATGTGAAGGTCACAGGCAGAGCAGAAGGCCCTTTCCTTTTCAAGCCACAGATAGTCCTGATCTGTTGTCCTTTGAAGTTTGTTTGTCTCAGCAGACTTCTGATTGTCTTATCTGTCACCCATATGGGCACTAGTTTCATCCAGGGAGTAACTTCACTCAGGAGGCCTGAGAATATCCTTGGCAGGAATCAGAAGTCTGAGAGCCCACACTAGGCATCAGTGGAAGACGATGGCAATGAAGGTGCTTCAGATGAGGTCATAGAGAATGTTGGGCAGACCTAATAAGCTCTTAGCTTTAACCACTGCCAGACCAAGACAAGGCAGTGGTAGTGTGATATCAGAGGTACACAATAAACCTGTCCCTACCTCCTCCTTCCTGCTTCATAAGAGGTAAAACTCATAGAGCAAAGAGAAACCAAAGCCAAATCCCTAGCTCAAAACGATATGTCTCTCTTGTCCTCCCCCCAACATCCTTCCCACCAGGGAAACTGGGAAAACAGAAGTTCCTACAAATGGAGAAAATTTAGCTTTCAAAAACTTGACTTTAAACATAAACATTGAGACATTAATTTCCAAAAACAGAATACTTTTATTACTATTGTGACAAAAGAAATTTTATTTAAAAAGTAAAATGTTACCTAAAATCCAAATGTCAAGAAAAAAAGTGGTCAAGGGCTCTACAGAGAAGAGGTAGACAGTAGGGAAAGCTGTTGTACATTCTTTGTTTTTAGAATAAAATGTGCAAACAGGAAAATTAAGTTCTTAAAGACACATTTGACAATTTAAGATCGAATGCTTAAGTTTTACATAAAATAAATGATATACACTCTGATTTCCCAAGTAATTGAAGCAACCATAATTTATTCAAAAGTAAAAAAAGGATAAAGTAAAAAAAGGATATGAAAACTTATTTAATGTGTTACTACTACCTTGAACTTCTGAAAGATTGAATTAGCTCACATATTTACTTATTTACTCTTCCCTCACTTAAAAAGAAAATCATTTTACAAATGACTTACGTAGCTAGCAGTGTGGGAAAGGTGAATAGGTCTAAATTAATTTTCTTCTCTATTTCAACACTTTTAGAGGGCTCAAAAGGAAACTGGGCTAATCAAGATAATCATTTTTTGTCTCCAACTTTTCCTTTTCCCATATGAGCAAAACCGGGAAGTGCCCAGATTCATTAGGGAATGTTTCCACTGTGTGGGAGAAACATCTGCAGAGAGCTTGGTGGACCACCAGAAGAGGACTGGAGGAAGCATGAGGGGGCGGAGGCGGCAGACAATGAAAAGAAAAACTGGGAGCTGTTTGGAACCAAACATCCCACTGAATTGCCTAACCTTCAGTTTACCTTTTGCATTATATAAGCCTGAGAATCTTAGTACACATATTAAAGACAATCTTACAACGGCAATGAACTAGAATTGAGGCCATGTTTTAGGATCTGTTCCTTCTGTGAGTTTGGGAAATGTGCTTTGCAAGTCACACTTTAAAAAGCCTAAGCGGGTGGCTTACATGAGCGTTTCCCTGGTTATCCTGTGTAGCCACTTTTTACGATGGCCATGTGAAAGACCAGGAGCTACTATTTTCCTGTCAGTCCAGAGTAAAAACAATGAAGATGGGGGTGAACTCGTTATAAAACATCAGGGACCAAAGGAGCCCTGGAAATGCAAATGATTATCATTTGAACGTAATATGCTACTACTGAAGAAACATTTGAAGAAATAATGTGGTTTGCAAAACAATCCTGCAATCTGCATTCAATCAAAACTGACCAAAACTGCTTGCAAAGATCCTTTGTGTTGTCTGGAGCCAAATGGTTTCTGGAACTCATGAAGAAAGCTTTGCACGGTGGCATCTTACCAGCAGAATATTAGTGAAACAATAACCAGCCTTAGCATTGACTTTTGTAATAAAGGGAGCCAGTTCCAAGAGTTAGAGAGTAGAGACTTGTATCCATGTATCTGTCAAATGCATGTGGGCTATAGAACCATGGGTCTGGCCATTCTTCCCAGAGCACAGCTTGTGTATGAGGCAATTTAAAATGAAGTGAACAGGGTTCCCCAAACCAAAAGGGCTTGAACTACACTTAGAAGTATGGACATAAAGAAAAAGGCTACCATGATCTTTTGGAACTTGCATAACTAATTTTGATTCTGGGTCAATTTAATAAGTCTCTTATATACTGTGGTAACGAAATTCTGATAACTCCACTCTCATATATATAGATTGCAGTTTTCACTGTTCACCTTTGGTTCAGACCCTTAGTAAACCAGACTTTGTCTCCAATCTTAAAAAAAGGAAGAATAAGAATGAGAATGAGAAGAAGAAGAAGAAGAAGAAGAAGAAGAAGAAGAAGAAGAAGAAGAAGAAGAAGAAGAAGGACAAATAATATTTATAGTTACTTTAGGATGCTGGTGATCAAGTCTAACCTGCACCTCACTGCTATCATCCACTAAAGAACTGCATATATTGTTCCTACAGAGACTAGATGATGAAAGTAAACACTGTAGAAGATGTTGAGTGTACTCAGGAGTCTGTGGTTACATTCATTTACCAACACGAGAAATAATTGTAGGTATCTTCTCAGCAAAACACAATAAAGTTATATTAAAATCATGATGTAATGTGTTTAATGACTATATCATGGACACAAATAGAAATATACATAAAAATGACTACCTTAGAGTTTCCAATTTAAATGTATCATATGTTTAGCTTATATTTTTCTAAGATACTAGTAAGATCAGTAAAAACTAATATATAAATAAAAGGATGCATTGAATAATATCAGCCTTGGTTGAACACAGCATATGAAAATATTTTAATATTTATACAAAGGAAATATACTTTATGAAATTTAACCTAATAGTAACATTTTCCATTTTACCCTAGAGCAAGTTTTTAACAATAGACCTCCAATTTACTTTCAGTTCTAACCTTGAATTAGCAGAAAAATGTACTCATAAATAAAGCAATTCTGTATTGCTTTATTGCCTCTCAAATCATTTTCTTAAATACCATGCCTACCTTCTCTCCCTCCCTTCCTCGTTCTACCCTTTTCTTCTCACTGCTGCTTCCTTTCCTCCTTAGTGTCTTACTTTTCTCATCCTCTCTTTACCTTTCTTCTCCTTGTCTTTCTTTCCTTCACCCCTTCCTTTCTTTGATTCTATTATTCTTTCCTCCAATAAGCACATAGTACTTGAAAAAAATTAAACTCTTTGATACTCAGTATAGGACACTTAAAATCTACTCAGATTAGGGGACCAGGAGGATTAAATGAAATGTTGCTTCCACAGGAAATATTTCTAACAATACTTTTAAGGCATTCATTAAAATGTGCTGCAGTTTTCTGCCTGATTAAAATGTGCTTAGCAGTATCAAACATAATATGGAAATCTCCTTTCGTGGGAGCAGACATCTCATGAACTGAGTTTAATAAGCAGGGACTATGAAATCCCAGTTGTTTGCTGATTAACTAAAAATAATTTATTTTGATTTTTTTCATTTGGATATAATTTCTGAATGGTGGAAGAAATGATTTGTTTTTCTTAATTTTTATAAGGTCAGAAAATGGTTAATAGAGGTTGTGTGTCAATTTTTCCAATAGTACAAGAACTCCCCAAATCACCCATTGCATTTTTCAAGGAGCAATTATCTTTATTTCACAATTCAGGAAATTGAGCCTCAGAGAAAATAAAAGAGTTATCTAAAAGTCTTATGCTTGTTAAATGAAGGACTCTAAAGGAAACCTATAGAGTATGAATGAATTTACAGTATATGATTCTCCAAGCACTGAATAACGCCCACATAAGCCAGCAGCAAATTAGGGTGTTTACGGCAGAGTGCTGTGGTAAAAATGTCCCATAGAGCACTACATGAAATCAATGGTGTTTGTGTTGGAAAGAGAAACTCCTGAATATTCTGACAGCGGATCCAAAGTAAATAGGTGTTGTAAGGTTCAAACACTCATTTTGTTTGCCTTTGTGTTACTGATCATTTTCTCGATGGTGATGGCTTTCCCATTGTTTGGGTTCTGAAAATGAGCAATAATTATTTTCTCTAAGCTTGAAAATAAGCAAAACTGAAACCAAAAATATGAGTATGATAAAATACATATATAAAGGAAGTATTCCTTTAAATTGCTAGTTGACACTCAAACGACTTAAAGGGTATTTGAACAAAAGAGATGCCTTCTCACTTATTTGCCAAAGTTTTCCATGATGAAAATGTGTTTAATATATAACTTGCCATTTTAAACATTGGTGAGAGCATACCACTATACTATTAAACATAAATTCACCATTATTGGTCCATCCATCTTCAAGGACTTTTAATCAAAACTGAAACTTCTCATCCATCTAAAAGCAAGTCTCCATTTTCCCAGGCCACAAACTTGGAAATACCATTTTATTTTCTGTATTAGGATGGCTGCTATTCTTCATGCCTTCTGCAAGTAAAACCCTACAACAGCCTCAACTTTTAAATTAGTTTGTATTGCATTTTCAAGAATCTTCCATGCAATATATGTCACAATCCCCTTTCTTTTTGATGCTGAATGATAAAACTTGCCACACGGTTGTAGTTATTTTGTTTATCCTTTCATTCAGGGATGAATGTTTGGGTTGTTTCCACATCTTGGCCAGTATGACTATTGCTGCTACAAATATGTATAATTTATTTAGATAGAATATGATTATACATTTCATTAGAAAGTATAAATTATAAGTCTAACAACAACATATCAAAACAAAAACATTAAAACTGAAATCAGAAGTAAAAGGATCATTGCTTCTAGAAGGATAGAACTTTGGATGTGTAGGAATACACACACACACACACACACACACACACACACACATATATATGTATATATGTATATATATATATATATGTATATATATATCAAAGAGAGAGAGAAAAAGAGAACATATTTAAGGAAAGTAAGGTCCAGTCCAAGGCAAAGGGGTTCATAGGGGTTCATGAAAGTAAATGATTAGGGTCTAGCTTTTCTTTTGTTCGTTCTAATGATCAGATTTTTTTTCTGGCATTGTGTCAGTGGCATAAACTGCCCCTAATTAAAAATGATGTCTGTAAAATTTTTGGATAGAACAGATGGTTTCTTTCATCTGAAAAAGTAATCTGTTTCCAACAGAACTGATTTAAAATCCTGGTTTTTCTACTGTGTTTTTCAGAATATTTTATAGACAGTATCTCCTAATGCTGGTGAAGTGCTTATAAATACTGTCAGGAGTCCACCTGCTGGAGCTCTGTGGTGCCCACATCCAGGAGATCAGAAGAGGAACTACTGTGGTGATTGGGCAGCGCCAAGCAGTTAGGACCAAAGTCTTTCTGGAACTTGATAGGGAAGACTATTCCTCCACTTATGTACAGGCAGGCAGTGTCCTGCAGAATTGGTTCAAGGCTTCTCATTTTAGTAGCATTAAGTGCTCTTAGGGGCTGGTGAGATAGCTATGAGAGTAAATGTGTTTGCGGTCAAGACTGAAAAATTGACTTAAATTCCAGGGACCTGCATAGTGGGAGAGAAGTAGCTCTAACTCCAAGCCATGTTGCCCTTTGACTTCCACAGGCATGGAGTGACATGTGCACAGGTAAAAAATATAGAAGGTCACAAAAGAAAGAGATAGTTGTAGTTTTTGAAAGTTCCTTTTGGAGGTGATAAACTTTATAGCTAAAAAACAAGTACATTTTGAAAATTTAGTATACAGTAGTTTGGTCATAGTTATTAGCACTATATTATTCAGTGGAATTTTCTTAGGCTAGTTTTCATGTGTTCATTTGGCAATACATGTGTGTACTCACACATGACTGTAGAGAATGAAGCTTTCCCACACATGATCATATGTAGCTTTGTGGCATAAAGATGTGTGGATTAGTGTGAAGGTGACAACCAACACCCCACATACTCTGATCATTAAGCAGCATATTGTAAAGGGATCCAATTGACTCTTATTAAATAAATAGAACCAAACATAGGAAACAAAATAGTGATTATCCAGAAAATGTTCAGGCGATTCCTTGCTTCTTTATTTACTTTAGTCATTGTGATAAATGTATAGGATATGAACAGTTTCCACAACAAATACTAAATGCTTTGTGTCTTATAAACTGTTATCCTTACATTTAAAAGGAAAGAAAATTTCATTCTCCGTTTACTGCGAGATAGATTAAAAGGTTGCTTTTCTGTTTTCCTTTTTGATACTGACATCTATTGGAAAGCAGAAGAACATGTTGGTGCATTTGCTTTTATTTTAAAGGAAAATTAAAAACTAAAGTTGAAACAAACCATTTTAAAAATCATTAATATAAAACATAACAAACTAATTATTTTAATGTTGGTCTCTAATTTCATAAAAATACATTTGTAACCTTAAACAATGTCTGGCAAAGGCAGTATTTCTCCCTGCCCCTGAGATAAGTAGATGCCTTTAAAATTTAACTCATGAATCTCAGATTAGGTGTCAAGTAAAGTCATCATTATGCAAACTAATAAGACATTAAAGAGCACTTATTGTCTCCTATGAAAATTTGTTGATGTACGAATGTCAAGTGGATGCTAAGAATAGTACTGTCCTTACATTTTATTTTATTTGATTAACAATTATACTTAACATATGTAAGCAAACAGGGCAAGGTGATTATTCTCTGTACCAGGTCTCAGGGTACAGCATGAAGGGAATTGCTGTGAATTCTAAACCAGATTGAACTACATACACAGCAGGTTTCAGACCAGTCATCCCCTGTGCAAACAAAAATTGAGAAAGCAACATATGAACATGTTATAAATATAAATAATATATAAAGTATGATAATTTTTTCATACCTTTGTCAATATTATATATTCCTCATGTCTTAAAGAGTTGCTCTAATCTTCATTTGTTTACATATCAACAATGATGACATATGTTATATATTGTTATTTAGTGTGAGAGAAGTTATACATTTTAGAAATACAATTATTTTTTCTTTATTTTAAGTTTTCATTGAAAATATTTTTAACACTGTATTCAAATTATCACCTCCCCACATACCCACATCCACACCATTTCTCTCTCTTTCTCTCTCTCTCTCTCTCTCTTTCTCTCTCTCTCTCTCTCTCTCTCTCTCTCTCTCTCTCTCTCTCTCTCTCTCTCTCTCAAACAAGTCTCTACAAAAAAAGAAAGAAAAGAAAAAAAAGAAACAGTAAGATAATGTCACACCTACCTTGGCCAGCAAGGAAACACCACCACGACTCTTCTTCAGGCAGTTTATTCAGGAACCTTGTACATCAGCTTCCACTTCCCCCAGCCCCAGCAAGCCCTTAAATGTGTTCTCACTGTCCAATCAGCTCAAGCCACCTGGCGATCCCAGATAGGCCCCAGAAGGAGGAAGTGCACCAGATCCATCAAGCACTTCCAAATAAGGCTTGTTTACAGCTAAGCTTGAACTACCTGGCATCCAGCCAGGTGCCATCTGGGGGTTGTGGCTTCCCACAGTTCCCCCTTTTATGTTTTAAATGCAACAGGCAAGGGTAGAGGTCTGATCTCTGATGAACAAGAGACATTGTAATGGCCCCGCACCCAGTTATCAGCCAAGCTGGTGCCACACCCATCCAGTATCTTTTCTCAGAGATGGGATTAGGATACCAACCCATATGCAATCAGACTTGCCCTCCATGAAGCTGCTAAAAGCTAGCCTCAAGTGCAGTACTTTGTCTCGCATCCTGAGCATGATGACTGCTTAGCCCTTCCAAGCCTGAGGTGATTGCCCTGCTTCCAGTGCTGTGAAGGCTTGTGCAATCATGGCATTACTTCTCCTCTGTGAAACCCTCATCCTGCAGATACACCATAAGGCAATGAGACTGACTAGGATAAGCACTCCTCCCACGGCACCCATCCCTGCCCATTCTTTCAGATGATTCATGGCTTGGGTGATCCATGCAGACAGTCCCTCAGCAATGGAGACATAGACCCAGGTGGAATTCACATTCACAATAGAGAGCCTCAGATTGTGCATCAACTTATCGAAGTCACCAGACCAATTACCTAAAAGATACTGTGAGATCTGTTTAGACATATTGGCTGCTAAAGAACAATTCTGGTAGGATACTGTGGTCCTGCACAATGCGGTCATCTTCCATTCACAGCCCAGCTGTGCCAACTGCCATAGAGCATTGACCTGTTCCTGAACAAGGTTAATGCATTGATTCAGTACCATTATACCGCCTTTCAGCTGGGCATTAAGGGAAGACTGCACATCCAAGGCGGTAGCCACATTAGCTGACAAGTTATTCAAGGTGGCTGCAGTTTGGACCATGTAATGCATGGCAATGGCTGCTGTGGTGCAATTGCCACCACAATAGCAGCAGTAATCATGGCACTTGGACGCTCTACTGGAACAAACACAAAAGTAGGCCAAACACACACAGGGGTGGGAGCAAAAGACGAATTCCTTCTCGGTGCTAGCAGATACTATAAAGAAACACAAATTCACTTCCAACCCAAAACTAATATTACCCTCTACAGAACTTATATCTTTATCTAAAGGTAAATAAGGTAAATTCAAGCTTAAATTGTTACTAAAAAACTTAGGAAAATCATGAGCCAAGTGTCTAATTGGCATGGGCTTTGGGAACACTGACAGGATTCCCCTCTGCTGGTCTGCTTTCATCTCATCGATCAGCATCACCATCATCAGCAGCAGCATCAGGTAAAATGTAAAAGGGCTGTAAACGCCTCCAAATTAACTCTTGTAGCTGTATTATATATGGCTGAATAGGGCTTTTTACTTTTATCTTCCCTGCCACCTCCAGTTCTCTAACCAAATTAACAACATAATTGGTATCTAAAATCAAATTACAGGCCTCAGGGACTTTCCTAAACAAGTGCTGCCCTGCGTTATTCTGAAAAACAGGATAACATAATTCATGTCTCCCTTCCATACTTCTGGGCAAAAGTACAGCCCCTCCCCCCGAACCTCCTGGGAAGGAAACTACATTATATGGAGGAGAGGATGGTCCAGGAGCAGTAGGCTCCACCTTACAAGATTCAGAGTGCTTCCACAAAGATTACTTCTCCATTTTCTTTACCAGCATTTCTAGTTCCTCTTCTTATTCTGAGCTACTTTCCTCTGAACTTTCCTTCTCTGATTTCATGGAGCTCTCTTCTACTTTGTCCGAACATGGAACTTTATTGCTCCTTTCTGGAGACCTTATCGCCTCTTTACCAAGGGCCTTAGCTTGGTCTTAAATTACCTGGGACTTACCAGTCGACTGCTGTGACTTGTTCGAACTCAGAACCTTATTGCTCCTTACCGGAGACATTATAGCCTCTTTACCGAGGGTCTTAACTTGGTCCCAACATACCTGGGACTTACCAGTCGACTGCCCAGATTGCAGGAACTTCTGAGCCGTTCACCCACAGAGAGGTTCCCTGTATGGGCCACCACTTGTTTGTGCCTACCTTGGCCAGCAAGGAAACACGACCACGACTCTTCTTCAAGCAGTTTATTCAGGAACCTTGTATACCAGCTTCTACTTCCCCCAGCCCCAGCAAGCCCTTAAATGTGCTCTCACTGCCCAATCAGCTCATGCCACCTGGCTATCCTGGATAGGCCACAGAAGAAGGAAGAGCACCAGATCCATCAAGCACTTCCAAATAAGGCTTGTTTACAGCTAAGCTTGAACTACCTGGCATCCAGCCAGGTGCCATCTTGGGGCTGTGGTTTCCTACAAGATAAAATAAAAAAAACAACAAACCTGAATAAAGAAAAGGAACCTAAACAAAGATCTAAAGGAAAAGCACAAGAAACATATATAGACCCAGAGACAAACACTGAAATCTCATAGAAATATAAAGTTAGAAACCATAATATATAAGCAAAGGCTTGTAGGATAAGGAAAAAAAAATAAAGACAAAGCATTATGAGGAATAAAATCCAAAAAAAGCAACCACTGTTTTTTGTTGGTCATCGGTTAGGACTTAAGAGTTGTTCATACCCCAAGTGAGACTCTGTTTCAGAAAGCCAAATTTTCATTTACACATGGCTATCAATTGGAGATAGTTTCTGGATTGGGATGTGGACTCATATCAGCCTCCACCCATAGCTCTGGTACCCCATCTGGCCCATACATGAACAGGCTCTGTGCATGTTGCCATAGTCTGTGTGTATTAATATGTGCATAGCATGTAAAATAAAGACACAAAGACAGATACTGGATTCAAGTTGTAGATCAGAGAAGCAAAGCAGCCATCCACTAGCTCTTGCATCTACCTTTTACCAAAATGGCTGATTGTGTCTCCAGGAATCCTCAGAGACAAAAATGTCTCCTCCCACCAAATATTCCTTTCTCTGCCTGGCCTTATCACTCCTACCTCCACCTCCCTAGTGCTGGGATTAAAGGCATGTGGTCCTAAATGTTTAGAATACCTTTGTGTGAGATGTTTCTGTTTTAGACTGGATCAGTTTTAAATAGCTCAGTGTGACCTGGAATAAACAGAGATCCTTGTGCCTCTGTCTCCCTAGTCTTGGGATTAAAGGTGTGCACCACCACTGCCCAGATATATGGCTAACTAGTATGGCTGCTGGGGTTAAAAGTGTGTGTAACCATTGCCTGACATCTATAGCTTGTGTCTGAACTTTCATCTTGAATTCTCGATCAAACTTTATTAAATTACAAATAATATATCATCACAATTTCCCGTTTTCATCTAATAAAAAAGGCTACAACTAACATAAGAAAATCTATATATATATATATATAATGCAATAAGTGTATGAAGTATATACAGCCAATCAGTACATCAAAAATGTCTAATCTTTTTGCATTTGATAAATTCAGAGAAAATATTCTATTATCTATCCTAGCTTAGTGAGTACAAAGTCTTGTACCAAATTTAATTTCTTTTCTAGTTTGCATTATCAAATTATCTTTTAATGTCTTTCAACCATTTACACTTTGCATATCTCTATTGAGTTTCTTTTCAGAATCTGGTAAACAAGGAAAAGTCTTCAATTCCTTGAGAAATTTAGGAGAAAATAATATTAAGCAGGAAGTGTGTGCAAGCAATTTCCCAAAAACTTTAGAAATGACAAAAACAGCTAGCTACCTGGACAGTCACCCAAGGTTCCTCTGTAATGCTGTGGTATCCATCTTTGTCCTAAAGGCCTAACATCTTTAACAGATATTTCTGTGAAGTGGAATTCTGAATGGCTGTCCCTCCTTGTCTTGGCAGAGTTTTTCAGTCACAATCTTTGATGTCTTATTTGTCCATTTTGGACAGCATACTGTCAGAAGTTCAGGCAAGGGCACTTTCTTGCCCAGTGGCTTACTTTTGCCACAAAGAAAGTAAACTCCATGTGAGTTTCTTTGATGCTCACGTCTTCTCTTGAGTAGATTGGAGCTGCCAGGAGCAGAAATGACTCATTTTCATAAAAAACATACTATGCTATTAAAACATTTTAAATGTCATATTCTTTAGATCACTGAAGTGTTTGAATGTGACTTATTTATTAAAATATATCTGTGTTTGACCTTGAAAATATAACTAATGTGGCTGCAAGTTTGATTGTAATAGGTGACTAATTACTAACCTACATTTCCTTGTTGCCTTATATAGTTGGTAGTTATAAGTTTCAAGGGCTAGAAAGTTGAAGCACATTGTAAAATGAGCTGGATAGGTATAACGCCCTGAACAAGATTAGAAATAGGTACAGTAAGTATTGACACATTTAGTCTCAATTTTGTATCAAGATACAGAATTTGTATACAACATAAAGAAGTTCAATCCAATATAAAATATTCAAACTAGTAGTTGCTTTTTAAAAGTAGATTCAATAATTTTCCTTTTCAACTTAACATATATATATATATATATATATATATATATATATTCCTTGCAATTTTCTTTTCAGTGTAGATTTAATAATCTACCATTTATCCTATCATATCTGTATTCTTTTTTCAAAACTAAACCTTGAATCTAATTCCCTTTGTTCAACTTTCTTAGTGATTGTAACCAACATTTTGTAACCAATCTTGTTCTTAAAGTTACTTCTTGCTGTCTGGGCATCTTGTTCTTAAAGTTACTTCTTGCTGTCTGGGAGCAACAGCATCTTTAGAGAATCCTGAAAAGAAAAAAGTTGGGTTAATTGTCAAGCTGTGTTATTTTTGTCCAATCTGCATAATGTGAAAGTATAGGGCTTGTCTCATGTTCTGGCTAGAGTAGTCTGTAAGGCTGAAACATCACAGATAGCCACATCAAAATTGTTTTGAGCAGTGTCTGTGAGGCTGGATCGTCTCAGCTGACCACCTGGAAGTTGTTCTGAGCAGTTTATAGTCCCAAGTCGATCTTTAGCTACTTTCTCTATGTTAACAGTCCTGTCTGTCCGGAAACTCACTTTGTAGACTAGGCTTGCCCGAAGTCACCAAGACCTGCCTGTGGCTGCTTCCCAAGTAATAGTATTAAAGGTGTGCATGACTTCTGCCCAGTTTGGCTTCAGTCTTCTTTTTGGAGACTTCAGAAATCACATTAGGTAAGATATTTTCTCTTCTTGGTAATTTTATTACTGTGTAATTCTCCCTTTTCCATTGGATGATTATTTGTTCAAATGTCCTTACATCCTTCAAGATGGTTGGTTTTACTTTCCTGAAAAGAAAAAAACAAAATCCTTCCTCAACCCTAACTTGAGGAAAGTTCTTAATCTAATCTTTATCTGTTTTGATTTCTGTTCTTTTTTCCTGATTTCTTTTTATCTTCTAAAGCTCTTCTATTATCCAGAACAGTATACTTTGTTACAATTGGCATTAGGTTTGTTACTTGCTCTGAGAAGGACTTTTGGTGGTGACAGGAAAGAACTGAACAGAATTTGGCATGAGGGCTTTTGAGAGTACCCTCTAGGCATTTCCAGAAGGTAAAGGATTACCTTGGATATCTTTTGTTGACCTACATTTCTTAGTCTAATTCCTGCCTTTGGCATACCTTTTGTATAATCTGGAAGGTAGGGACCTTCGGTTTAGATTATGTTTTAAAAAATATTATTTCTAGAAATTCCCTGTTTATAATCACTTCCAGGTAAACTTGTCTGCCACAATTAAAACCTTTGACATTTCAAATTTTCTTTAAACATTTTGAAATTATGCCTCCTGTCCATTTATCGTCATCATGGTCATGAATTTCAATCTTAATTATATCATAGATCCAATTTGCCAAAGTTGCTAACCTTGCTTTTAAAGACATTATTATCCAGTTTCCTTGAGAACTAGCATTATCAAGACCCAGGGTTTCAATTATTATTTTCTAGCTTCTGTATCTGATATAATTCTATTTACTGCTGATGACAGGCTTCGTAAAAAATCTGAGGCCTCCTTTGGGCCCTGTCTTTGTAAATGACTCAATTTTTCTTTTTTACTTCTCCAATTCTGTCCCAAGCATTCAAAGCTGCTGCATGACATAAACCCAAAAGGTGGTCATCATATAGACATTGATTTTATAAAGTGGCATAATCTTCTTCTCCAAGAATATGATCTTGGAAGATATTTATACTTCTAGCTTTATCATGTTGTTCAAAATTCTTAGCCTCTTCCCTGAACCAGGAATCTCATGGTAATTGTGGTCCGGGATTTAAAACAGCTTTCATGATACATATATATATATATATATATATATATATATATATATATATATGTATATATACATATATATGTATATATGTATATATACATACATATATACATACATATATGTAGAGAGCTGCGAAGTGCCACACCTTAAAGATGGTTCTGGCTTCCACCTTCCACCTTCCACCTTCCCAATGGTGAGCGCTCTCAGAGATAAACAAGTCCTTATTTGGCTAAGGCTGAGATCTAGGCTTGCTTCGGCTTATGTGGATCTATCAGCATTCGCGACGTGGCGTGCCGGGATTGGCTACCCCAAGGCCTTATAAGCTGTGGGCTGGCTTTCCCCTGAGTCAGAAGATTGTTTTCAAGGTTCCTGAGTAAAGCTGCACAAAGAAGAGTTCGTGAGTTGCATATTCCTTGCTGGTCGAGGCGGTAGTGACACACACACACACACACACACACACACACACTATATGTATATATATATATATACATATATATATATATATATTGATAGCTCTATTACAAACTGACCACATGTTTATCATCTGATTCACAAATGGTGAATGTATGCCATATGAGACTAACGTTATCTTGAATTTCTTTAAACCTAACATTGTCACAGACTTCCAAGTAGCTCTATAATTTGGCACTTCCTGTAAGGTTATTGGATATTATAAGGTTGGTGCTCTTAAGTCCTTAGATTCCATTTTAACCTTAAAATGCAATGCTGAATGTGATTTCCCATTAATTCCTCTTACAAGATCTAAATATCTTTATGATGTTCTTTAATAAATTTTTCTAAGGCCTGCATTTGGCACTCATTTCAACAAACATTTTTAGAGAAAAACAAGAATTATCAAACTGACAGCAATGATTATCAAAATGGTAATTAAGAGTATGTGAATCCTCTTTAAGTTGATTATGCCTTCATTTACTTGTTCTATTTTTTGAATGATTCATTACATAATCATTAAGACTAAACTCTCTCCATCATAATTGTGTTCCTCATTTTTAATGTAGGAGGAAAAAACCTATTTTTTACCTAATTACTTCCTTTAAGAACTCCCAATGGACTTTCCAAACCTGTTGACAATGTCGGTGAACTGTAGGCATAGCATGTCATAATCAGAGTTTGTGGCTGTGAGCTGAGAGTTTCAGCCCTAGGAAAGAGGTTGTAAGGAAAGGGGAAAGCCTGCAGCTCCAGCCTTAGCTGGTAGCTAAAAACCCACAGGCAAATGACTCTTTTGTGAACTCATACCTTAACATTGGGTGCAACATGTAACCCGATTAATAAAACCCCAGAGGCTGTTATTAGTGTTCAAGTTTCAAGCTGAAGGTCAGAAAAGAAAAGCAGCCAATCACTAGCTCTTACTTCTACTTCAGGCTGAAAGGGCTGTACTCTCCTCAGCATGGCAGGAGAATAAATTTTTCTACAAAACTCAGATTGTTTTCCTGTCTCCACCAAGCCTGATATATCAACCCAGATTGCTGAATCTTTCTTTTATACTTTATCTTGGGATTAAAGGTATATGTCACCATGGCCTGACCTTTATAGCTTGTGATTGACTTTGGTTCCTGAACCTTTGGATAAGATTTATTTATTTGTAAGTAATATATTACCACATGTGTGCATCACTCCTGCTGTATCTGGACACTTTTTTCCTTGTGTCATCTGATTACTCTGTCCCTTAGAATTTTTGCATCTGGATTCTAGTTTCACTCAGTGTTTAGTTATGGGTGTTTGCTTCTGTTTCCAACAGCTACTAGATGAGGGCTCCATGATGGCAGATAATTTAGTTGTTGATCTCATTATCAGGGAAGGACATTTATGGTAGCCATTCCATGGTTGCTCGAATTGTTAGTTGGAGTCAGTCTTGTAAGTCTCTAGACCTTTCTTTAGGTTCAGTTTTCTCTTCAAACCAATAATGGCTTCCTTTTTTATGCTCTCTCTCTCTCTCTCTCTCTCTCTCTCTCTCTCTCTCTCTCTCTCTCTCTCTCTCTCTCTCTCTCTCCCTCCCTCTTTTGTCTTCTATTCCTACCATTACTCAATCTACCTAGTCGCACGTGTTTTCATCTCCTCCCATTCTCTTTCTCTAATTCTCTCTCCATTCACTGCCCCCCCACTTCCCATGTGCTCTGGGGGACTTGCCCCTTCCCCCTTTTGTGAGGAACCTTATTTGAATCTCTTAAAATACACCTTGTATCCTAGTTCTTCTGGTGGTGGAAATTATAGGCTGGTGACACTTTGCTCTAAGTCTAAAATCCATATATGAGCGAGTACATACCCTGTTCCTCTTTTTGTTACTGGGATACCTCATTCAGGATGGTTCTTCAAATTCCATCCACTTTCTTGTGAATTTCAAGATTCCATTATTCTTTTATGCAGAATAGTACTCTATTGTGTAGATGTACCCCATCTTCTTTATCATCTTCTTTATCATTCTTCAATTGAGGGGCATCTAGGTTGCTTCCAGGTTCTTGCTATTACAAATAATGCTGCTCTGAACATAGATGAGCACATGTCTTTGTTGCATGGATGTGGGTCATTTGGATATTTACCTAAGAGCGGAATTGCTGGGTCATGTGGTAAACTAATTCCCATTTTCCTGAGGAACCGCCATACTGATCTCCAAAATGGATGTACGAGTTTGCACTCCCACCTGTTACAGCATGTTCTTCCTGCCGGCTGCAGCAGGTCCTGCCGCCATGGTCCCGCCACCACGTGAGCCCCAAATAACATTCTGAGACTCTGTATTTGATACAATCCTGTTGGCCAGATACCATTATTGTTTATGGGCTAGTTCTGTCTTAATTATTAACCCATTTCTACTTATCTAAGTATTTCCGCCAACATCTTCTTTCTCCATGCTCCACATCCTGACCCTAACCACTTCCTCTCTCCTCCTCCTGGTCTCCTATCCCTGCCTATCTTGTTTCCTATTGGCCAACAGGGCTTTATTAATTAGTACGAGAAACATATATACAGAATAACATCTCCCATCACCCACCAGCAGTGGAGGAAAGTTCCCCATTCTCCAAATCCCCTCTAGTATAAGTTGTCATTGGTGTTTCTGATTTTAGCTATTCTGGCAGGAGTAAGATGTCTCAAAGTTGTTTTGATTTGCATTTCCCTGATAGCTAAGGATGTTGAGCACTTTCTTAAGTGTTTTTCAGCCTCTTTGATTTCCTCTATTGACAATTATTTCTTCAATTCTGTACCCCATTTTTTAATAGGGTTATTTGCTGGTTTGTTGACTAGTTTCTTGTGTTCTTTGTATATTTTGGAGACCAGCCCTTTGTCAGATGTGGGATTGGTCAAATGTTTTTCCCAGACTGTGGGCTGCCATTTTGTCTTGTCCATTGCATCCTTTGCATTTCAGAAGCTTCTAAGTTTGAGGAAGTCCCACTTATTAATTGTTGATCTCAATATCTGTGCTACTGGAGGAGTTATGTTCAGGATGCAGTCTCCTACACAAATTTATTCAAAGGTACCTCCTACTTTCTCTTCTAAGAAGTTCAGTGTGGTTGCATTTATGTTGAGGTCTTTGGTCCATTTGGGCTTGAGTTTTGTTCATGGCGATAGACATGGGTCTATCTGCAGTCTTCTACACACCATCATCCAATTGTGCCAGCACCACTTGTTGAAGATGCTTTCTCCCCCCATTGTATTCTTTTAGCTGTTTTGTTGAAAATCAGGTGTCCATAGGTGTGTGGGATATCAGGATTTTCAATTCAATTCCATTGATCTAACTGTCTATTTTTGTAGCAATACCAGGCTGTTTTCAGAGCTATAGCTCTAGAGTAGAGCTTAAAGTCAGGGATGGTGATGCCTCCTGAATTTCTTTTATTGTACAGGGTTGTTTTGGCTATCCTGGGTCTTTTGTTTTTCCATACAAAGTCAATTATTATCCTTTCAAGGTCAGTGAAGAATTGTGCTAGGATTTTAATGGGGATTGCATTAAATCTGTAGATTGCTTTTGGCAAGATTGCCATTTTCACTATATTTATCCTTCCAATCCAAGAGCATGGGAGATCTTTCCATTTTCTGGTATCTTCTTTAATTTCTTTCTTTAAAGACACAAAGTTCTTATTGTACAGGTCTTTACATGTTTGGTAAGTGTTACCCCAAGATACTTTATGTTGTTTGTGGCTATTGTAAAGGGTGATGTTTCTCTGATTTCTTTCTCAGCCTCTTTGTCGTCTAAATAAAGTAGGGCTATTTCTTTGTTTCTTTCTTTCTTCCTTTCTTTCTTTCTTTCTTTCTTTATTTTGAGTTTATCTTGTATCCTGCTAGTTTGCTGAAGGTGTTTATCAGCTGTAGGATTTCCCTGGTAGAGTTTATTGAGTCACTTATGTAAACTATCATAGCATCTGAAAATAGAGACTGTTTGACTTCTTCCTTTCCAATTTGGAGTCCCTTGATCTCCTTTTGTTGTCTTATAGCTTTAGCTAGAACTTCAAGTACAATATTGAAGAGATATGAAGAGAGAGGACAGCTTTTTCTTGTTTCTGAATTTAGAGGAATCACCTTGAACTTCTCTCCATTCAGTTTGATGTTGGCTGTTGGTTTATTGCATATTGCTCTTATTATGTTTAGGTATGTTCCTGTTATCCTTTATCTCTTTTGTCAAAGGCTTTTTCAGCATCTAGGGAGATGATCATATGGTTTTTCTTTTTCAGATTATTCATATAGTGGATCACATTGATAGATTTTTGTATGTTAATCCATTCTTTCAACCCAGGGATGAAGCATACTTGGTCATGGTGGATGATTTCTCTGATGTTCTTGGATTCGGTTTGCCAGTATTTTTTTGAGTATTTTTCATCAATGTTCATCAGGGATATTGGTCTGTAGTATTCTTTCTTGGTTGTAACTTTGTGAGGCTTGGGTACCAAGGTAATTGTGGCCTCGTAGAAAGAGTTTGGTAATGTGCCTTCTGTCTATATTGTGTGGAACAATTTCAGGAGTAATGGAATTAGCTCTACCTTGAATCTGGTAGAATTCTGCACTGAAGCCATCTGGCCCTGTGCTTTTTTTTTGGTTGGAAGGCTTTTGATGACTGCTTCCATTTCATTGGGGGTTATAGGTCTATTTACGTTGTTTGCCTGTCCTTGGTTTAATTTTGGTAAGTGATAGTTATCCAAAAATTTGTCCATTTCCTTTGAATTTTCAAATCTTGAAGAGTACAGGTTTTCAAAGTATGACCTGAAAGTTGTCTGGATTTTCTCTCTGTCTGTTGTTATGTCCCGCTTTTCATTTCTGATTTTGTTAATTTGCATGATCTCTCTCTGCTTTTTCATTAGTTTGGATAAAGTCTTGTCTATCTTGTTGTTTTCTCAAAAAACCAACTCTTTGTCGCATTGATTTTTTTGTATTGTTTTCCTGGTTTCTATTTTATTTATTTCAGCCCTCAAATTTATTATTTCCTGGAGTCTACTCCTCCAGGGTGAGTTTGCTTCTTTTTGTTCTAAGGCTTTCAGTTGCGCTGTTAATTCTCTAATGTGACTATCCTCTGTTTTCTTCACATGGGCACTCAGTGCAATGAACTTCCCTTGTAACACTGCTTTCAAGGTGCCCCATAAGTTTGGATATGTCTTGTCCTCATTCTTGTTGAATTTTAGGAAGTCCTTAATTTCTTTCTTTATTTCTTCTTTGACCCAGGTGTGGTGCAATTGCCCATTATTCAGTTTCCATGAGTTTGTAGGGTTTCTGCGATTAGTGTTGATGTTGAATTCTAATTTTAAAGCATGGTGGTCTGATAAGATACAGGGGACTATTTCAATTCTTTTGTATGTGTTGAGGTTTGTTATTATACCTAGTATGTGGTCGATTTTAGAGAAGGTTCCCTGTGGAGCAGAGAAGAAGATATATTCTTTTGTGTTTGGATGGAATGTTCTATAGATGTCTGTTAAATACACTTGAGACATAACTTCTGTTAGTTCTTTGGTTTCTTTGTTGAGTTTCTAATTGGTGGTCCTGTCTAGTGGTGAGAGTGGTGTGTTGAAGTTTCCCACTATAAGTATGTAAGGTTTTATGTGAGCTTTGAGATTTAGTAGTGTTTCTTTTATGAATGTGGGTGCCTTTGTATTTGGGGCATAGATGTTCAGAATCAAGACTTTTTGTTTTTTTGTTGATGGATTTCTCCTGTGATGAATATGAAATGACCATCTTCATCTCTTTTGATTAATTTTGGTTTAAAGTCTAACTTGCTAGATATTAGGATAATCACACCCACTTGCTTCTTGGGTCCATTTGATTGGAAGATCTTTTCCCAGCCCTTTACCCTGAGATAATGTCTATCTTTGAAGCTTAGGTGTGTTTCTTGTATTCAGCAGAAGGATGAATTATGTCTTCATATCCAGTCTGTTAGCCTGTGTCATTTTATAGGTGAGTTTAGACCATTAATGTTGAAGAAGAATAAGGACAATTGATTGCTAGTATTTGTTTGTTTTAGATTTGCTTTGGTATTGTGAATATATTTGTCCTTCTATACCTTTGATTTCTGATAAAGTGGGATGGATTATCTGTTGCCTACATCTATGCGAGTGTAGTTAACTTGCTTGGATTGGAGTTTTCCTCCAAAGCTTTCTGTAGGGCTGGATTTGTAGATACATACTGTGAAAATCTGGCTGTGTCATTAAATATATTGTTTTCTCCATCTATAGTGATTGAGAGTTTTGCTGGGTATAGTAGCCTGGGATGGCATCCATGGGCTCTTAGTATTTGTAGAACATCTACCTAGGACCTTGTGGCCTTGAGGGTTTCCATGGAGAAGTCAGGCGTAATTTTTATATGTCTGCCTTTATATGTTACTTGTCCTTTTTCCTTCGCTGCTCTTAATATTCTTTCTTTATTCTGTATGTTAGGTGTTTTTATTATTATATGTCGAGGGGTCTTTTTTCTTTGGTCCAGTCTATTTGGTGTTCAGGATGCTTCTTGTACTTTCCTGGGCATGTCCTTCTTCAGATTGGGAAAGTTTTCCTTGATGATTTTGTTGAATGAGGATGATGAGCAATTTCTTAAGTGTCTTTTAGCCATTTTAGATTCCTCTATTGAGAATTCTCAATTTAGTTCTGTACCCCACTTTTTAATTGGATTATTTGGTGTTTCAGTAACTAGCTTCTTGAATTCTTTATATATTTTGGAAATCAGCCCTTTGTCAGATGTAGAGTTCATGAAGATCTTTTGCCTTTCTTGAGCTATTGTTTTGTTTTGTTGACTGTGTCCTTTGCCTTACAGAAGATTTTAAATTTCAGGAGATACCATTTATTAATTGTTGATCTCAGTGCCTATGCTACTGGTGTTATGTTCAGAAAGCAGTCTCCTTTACCAATTTGATCAAGGGTACCTCCCACTTTCCCTTTTAAGATGGTCACTATTGCTGGATTTAGGTTGAGATCTTTGATCAATTTGAACTTAAGTTTTGTGCATGGTGATAGATATGAATCTATCTGTAGTCTTCTACAGGTAAGCATCCATTTATGACATCTTTGTTGAAGATGCTTTCTTTTTTCCATTGTATAAATTTAGCTCTTTGTCAAAAATCAGGTATTTGTAGGTGTGTGGGTTAACATTGGGGCTTTCAATTCAATTTCATTGGTCTTTCTGTCTATTTTTGTGCAAGTACCAAGGTATTTTCAGGACTATAGGTCTATATTAGAGCTTGAAGTCAGGGATGTTGATGCCTTCTAAAGCTCCAATAACAGGGTTATTTTGTCTATCCTGTGCCTTTGCTTTTCTATTTGAAGTTGAGTATCGACTAAGGTATTGGAGAGGTCATGGATAACATGAATATACCTAAACATAATGAACACAATATACCGTAAACCAACAGCCAACATCAAACTAAATGGAGAGAAACTGAATGAGATTCTTCTAAAATCAGGAACAATACAAGGCTGTCCACTTGCTCCATATATCTTCAATATTGCACTTGAAGTTCTAGGTAGAGCAATAAGAAAAGCAAAGGAGATCAAGGTGATACAAATTGGAAAGGAAAAAGTCAAACTTTCACTATTTGCAGATAATATGACAGTTTACAAAAGTGCCCAGAAAAACTCTACCAGGGAATTCCTACAGCTGTTAACCACCTTCAGCAAAGTGACAGGATACAAGATTAACTCAGGAAAAGCAGTAGCCCTACTATTTACAGACTATGAAGGGGTTGAGAAAGAAATCATAGAAACATCACCCTTTACAATAGACACAAACAACATAAAATATCTTGGGTAGTGCTAACTAAAACAAGTGAAGGACCTATAAATAGCAAGACCTTTGTGTCTTTAAAGAAAGAAATTAAAGAAGATACCAGCAAATGTAAAGATCTCCCGTGCTTTTGGATAGGTAGGATAAACATAGTAAAACTAGCAATCTTAACAAAAGCAATCTGCAGATTCAATGCAATCCCCTTCAAAATCCCAGCACAATTCTTCACAGTCTTGAAAGGACAATACTCAACTTTATATAGAAAAACAAAGACTCAGATAGCTTAAACAACCCTGCCCAATAAAGGAACTTCCAGAGGCATCGCCATCCCTGACTTCAAGCTCTATACTAGATATATGGTCCTGAAAACATCTTGGTATTGGCATAAAAATAGACAGGCAGACAAATGGAATCAAATCAAAAATCCTGTTATTAACCCACACACCTATGAACAACTGATTTTTTGATAAAAGAGCTAAAATTATACAATGGAAAGAGAAAAGCATCTTCAACAAATAGTGCTGGCATAACTGGATGCTGGTGTGTAGAAGACTGCAGATAGAGCCATGTCTATCACTATGCCCAAAAATTAACAACAAATGGATCAAAGAATTCAACATCAATTCAGCCTCACTGAACCTCTTAGAAAAGAAAGTGGGAGGTACCCTTGAACAACTTGTAGAGCCATTTTGGAGATCAGTATGGCTGTTCCTCAGGAAAATGGGAATCAGTCTACCACAGGATCTGGCAATTTCTTTCAGGCATATACACAAAAGATGCACATCCATGCAACAATTATGTTCATTGCTACATTATTTGTTATAGCTAGAACCTGGAAACGAGCTAGATGCCCCACAACTGATGAATGGATAAAGAAGATGTGGCACATTTACACAATGGAATTTTGTTACATTTACACAATGGACTACAACTCGCTTAAAAAAAATGGAGACTTGGCATTTGCAGACAAATGGATAGAACTAGAAGAAACCAATCTGAGCTAAGTAACCTAGTCACAAAAAGAGGAACATGGTATGCATTCACTCATATATGGATTTGAGACAGAGAGCTAAGGATCACCATCCTAATTCATACCTACAAAGCAGCTAGTATACAAGGGGACCCTAAGAGAGAAAGACATGGTCCCTCACAGAAGGGGAGAGGGACAAAAATCTTCTGAGCATATTTAGAGCAGTTGAAGGATGCAGTGAGTAGAGAGAGAGTTAGAAAAAGAGAAGGGGATAAGAGGAGGGGAGAGGAAAACACAAGGCAGCAGGAAGATTGAGTTGGAGGAGTAATAGAGGGAGAAGAAAAGAGATACTATATAGAGGGAGCCATTATCAGTTGAAGAGAAAAGTGGCACTAGGGAGATTTCCAGAGACCTACAAGATGACTCCAGCTATCAATCTGAGCAACAGCAGAGAGGCTACATTAAATCCCCTTCCATGATAATGAGATTGATAACTAACTTATATGGCTTCCTAGTGCCTTCATACCATAGCTGATAGAAACAGAAGCAGATACCCACAGCTAAACACCAAGCCTAACTCCTGGAATCCTGTTGCAGAGAGGGAGAAGTAATGAGCAAAGAGGTCAAGACCAGGCTGCAGAAACCCACAGAGACATCTGACCTGAACAAGGGGGAGCTCTTAGACCCCAGTCTGATAGCTGGGAAACCAACCCCCTGAATGTGAGTCTCAGTTAGAAGGCCTGTGCAGTCTGTGGGACCTATGACAGTGGAACCAGTATGTATTCCTGATATGTGAAAGGATTTTGGGTGCACGTTTCCAGTGGAGGGATACTCCCTTAACTTAGACACGCAAGGGAGGTCCCATGCTCTACCCCAAATGACTTAGCAGATTTTGATGATCTCTCCTGGAAGGCCTCACTCTCCCTAGGAGTGGATGTAGAATTGGGGTGGTGGTAGAGGGAGTGGGAACTGGGATGGATATGTAAATAAGAAAAAAAATAAATTTAAAAAAAATTAAAAAATGATTGAAACACTGAAAAGTAACTTAGTAGGAATTCTACAATCAAAAAGTCAATAAAACCTATCAGAGGGCACCAACAATACATAACATAAATTCATGGGCAGAAGACAGAGTAGAGATAACAATACATGGGGACATTTGTAAATTTTGATTAATTTCATTTGTAAAGCTCAAATCAAAGAGCGTGATCAATAAATGCTTTAGAAACATATGAATTTTATTCAAGAGACTCCATGTAATAGAAGAATGAACAGAGATAAGAAAAAAAATAAGAACAGACATTATTTAATGGAGATCTAGCATAGATTTTAATAACGCATCTTGAAATGAACATTGGTTCACTGGAGAAATCAGAAAAAAGATTGATAAACAGCCTGGAACCAATGTGAATGGTATCACCACCCACCAGTCATACTACAGCACCGCTAAGGGTGTCTTATGAAGAAAATTTATAGCTGGAAGAACTCACAGTATCGAAGATTTAAAATAAGAAAATTATTGTTGTACTTTAAGTATTTTTAAAAGAAAGCAATAGATTATAAGAAATAATAAAGTTGTGGGAGAGATTAATAAAATGGAAACTAAAGAAAAATTCTCAGAATCTATCAAAGAGTGGCTTCATCAAAATAAGTGACAAACCTTTAGCCAATGTGACCAAGAGAAAGGAAAGACTCAATTACAACTAGAAATGAAGTGAGACTATTACAACACACCCCGTGAAATCTAGAAGATCACGAGGATATTCTGTAAAACTCTTCTAAACAGCTTGATAATCTTAGTGTAATGAAGAGATCTTCCAGAATCCTGGACTGAGAGAATTTACATTGAAAATATTTGACTATATTATCAAGTCATCAATATGTTTAGTATAATCCCCATGAAAATCCCAATTTCATTCCTTTTCAAATAAGTTGTAACAGCTTCTGTGGGTAATTGTTCTGCTCCATCTACCAGTTCCCAAATAACCACATGGAGACATTATTAATTATAAATGATCTGCTCATAGCATAGCCTTGTCTCTGTCAAGCTCTTACAACTTAAATTAGCCTACTACTATTCATCTCTGTGCCGCCCTGGGGCTCAAACAGCCCATTTATGAACTTTTCATGCTGCTTCTTCCATGTCTGACTCTCTGGACCAATCTCCTCCTGCCTGACTATAAGCTAGTCAGCTCTTTATTAACCAAGGAGAGTAATACATATTTACAATGCACAAAGACTGTTTATGATGCTTGTCTGGCCAAGAACCTAAGACTAGATAGGCCAGGGACATAGGAATAAAGAAGATCCAGTTGTTCTATTAAAGTAATGTAGTAAGGAAATGAGTCCTAGTGGCATTCTTCTATACTCATAGATGCATGCCTTGGTCAGGAAATATGAGAGACTCTTCCTTCTTCAGCAAAATGGAACAAATATAGAGAATCACAGCTTGACAATGTGCAGAGAGCAAATGACCTGGGGATACTCATCTCTCAATGGGATATTTCATTCAAAATCCTCTGGGCTCAGGATGCTCTTCCAAATAGGAGGTGAAAGAATGTAAAAGTCAGGGAGGGGGGAATAGAGACCACCAAAGAAACAGTGACTACTGGAAACCACAGGAGTCACTCACCAGATAAGAACTCATGGGGACTGTGGTAGCATGCACAGAGCCTACAATGGAGTCCTAGAGGTGGAAGGAGAAGTGAACTTGCCTTCTTCCTTAGCCTAGAAGAGATTTTCAATTGATAGTCACTTGCAAATGAAAAATTAATTCTTCTTCAAGGGAGTCTCATCAGGGAAACAAACAGTTCTTAAGGGCTGTATGTTCATTTGTAGATGGCCAAGACAAAATGAGCTCAACATCTTTGGAGGGTTATTTTTGTTTCATAATGACTCTTTTTACTGTGTGTTTTGTACTATTCCAATTTGTTTGACTTTGCTTAATCCTGTTTTATTTTTTATTGATTCTTTGTGTGTTTCACTTCATGCATCCTGACCTCACTCATCTCCTCTCATGTCTACCTTTGTCCTTTCAACCACCCCCTAAAGCAAAACAAATTTAAAAGTAAAAGAAAAAATGTCTCAGTGCAGAAGCTGTAGTATGGCCCAGTGAGTCACACAGTGTATCTGTTAGTCCCATACATCTTCACTTGTAATGAGTCATTGGTCAGTTCAAGACCTTAGACTTCTGCTACTCTACTGGTACTGAACCCTCATTGGGACTCTTCTTGAATATCCAGTTGTTGTCCTATGTCATGGAGAATCTTTTGATTTGTATCTGCAGGTCTGGCCCCTTTATAGACTCTAGTAACTTGTAGATGAGTTTGATGTTTCCCTCATCTATGCTACCACAAGAGAGATGGGTTTTCAGAATCAGCTTTTTTGCCCTCCCATCCTCCAGACCAGCTCATCTGTGCCCCTGGCAAGGTGCAGAGCCTGCTCCTCTTATTTCTGCTTCCAGTGAGAGACAGTGCCATATCTCCCACTTTCATAATCTCATGACCAACTCTCTCACTTGCTACAGTCACTGGGGAGTGGGGAAGGGAGATCTTCTTTCTCTAGTCTGGAGTCCATATGTCACCATGGCTGGCCCCAGTTAGCAGCACAGGTCATGCAGACCATCATGGAACCAGTGGCAGTATGGCCCTTGAATACCCACCTCACCCCAGGTAACAGCCCAGATACTTGCCATCTGTGCAGTCTTTGATGGCAACAGGATCCTCTTATAGCAATGCAGACCATGACTGTATCAGTACTTTGGACTCAGACATGGCCCAGGCCACTGCCAAGGACTATATGAAGCCATTGTCTTAAGTCAAAGCACATGTCACTTAGGTCTGTATAGGTCTGAAAAAGGTACAGCCCATAAACACCAAAATGGACACAAGTGGTAGCCTAAATTTTGGGTCTCCATGTAGCCTTTGGTGGCAACATGAAGCACAGACTTCAAAATAAACTCAGACTGTGGTAGGACCATGGACTCAGACATGATCTTTGGCAGCAGCCCAGAGAACTATGTCATCATTGCCCTAGTTGGCAATGGGTCTCTTTCTTTCTTGAGGATAACTGGCTATTGGTCTGTGAGGAAAGAGGGAGAAGAGGGGAATAAGGTCCAGAAGGCTTGTGGGTACACAGAAGAAGCTTGCTGGGAGACAGTGATACAGCTCAGCTTTATTCCAGAGTGAGGGGAAATATATAGGATGGGAACAGCAATTGGGGCATCACCCAATTTGCATTTGGCAGCAAGGTCCTACCATTTATCTGGGAGCACAAAACCAATTCATGGTAGGCAGAAGGGGATGGGGCTCTGCAGGAATGTCTGTCAAAGGTCACACTTAAGATAGGTCAGGATCCAGGCTTAGGGACAGCTTTGAGGTAATGTCAAACCTCCATTCCTAGAGATGCTATCCAGATAGGGAGGAATCCCTGCTGGAAAGGATGCCCTGCATTTTGCACTGAGCCCTGGAAGCTGTCCAGACATGCTGTACTGCAACCTTAAATCCAAGGTACTCCAACCTCTTATAATGGAGAGGTATCATGATAAGCCTAAAGGAGCCTTCCAGCTGTATGGGAGGAGTCCAGGGCCTGTTAGTGAACCATGACCTGATTGGTAGTTATTTTATTGATGGTGATTACCTGCTACTAGAGGAATTGAATAAGGCAGTTGGCAAGCATCAAAATCAAACATAGCATGATTAGGGGAGTAATAAGGGGTAGGAGCCAAGACAAAAGGGGGCTGTCAAACAGGAAAAAGATACCTTAGGATGATAGCAAGGCAGGAGAGCTATGCATAGGGCTTTAAGTGTTATTACATTTTGTTCCCCTAAATTGGACTCATTAACAAAGAAATAAGACTCTTCTCCCAAGACCACCCCCTCACACACACAACTGCACTGTGCCTCTGCAGTCAAGGGCTCTTTGGTACTGGGGATTCACTCTTGCAAGAGAGTTCATTTGTCTCTGGGGTGACTCCGGGAGGCTCTCAGTCATCAGTTTCTCTCAAAACTCGCCTGACAGATAACAGGTCTGTCCAATGGAAGTAGTTGTAGTTTTCCTTGCATGCAAAGAAAGAAAGAGTGAGCCCCAGTATTACTAGCAGAAGGATGAAAATGTCTCTGTTGGCTGTTATGAAGGAGAAAAGCAGCTTCTTCCTCCTTAAACAGGTGTAGGTGGTGGAGTGGGTGATTAATCATCACAGGTACACAAAAGGAGTATAAGGAAGAGTGATGTTAGTGAGATACTGGTAATGAGTAGGCTTGTCCCAAATGGAAATACAAACTGTAGAGTTGGACAGCTGACTGAATAGGGGAATATCTGACAGATACTCAGAACCAGTGAACTTTTTGTGTTTCCAGGGTGAAAGAGAGTGAGTGGTATTGACTGGTATAGCCGTTAGGAGAGGTCTTTTGCCAGATGGGCAGAAGCAGTTAGAGGCATTAGGGTGGGCAGTAAAGGGAAGAATGTCAGAAACATATTGACTATATTGGTTCCATGTGATGGCAGCTTTGATCTGTTGATGAACCTGTTTTTCATGAAAGAGAATGTTGTGAAGTGCTAGAATGATCAGGAGGTCAGGGTAAGTTGTCAAGATACATGAAGATCATGCACAGGTGTAGGAGATGCCAGTGTGATAGGGTGTTTGCTAAGTCTTGCAAAAGTTTTCAGTAGGTGGCTCTTAAAGGCTGGTCCAGTATCAGTTTTGATCTGGAAGGGAACCCATGTGCTTGTGAAAGTGGAGAGTATATAATTAATTAGTTTTTTTTTTTTTTTTTTTTTTACTTTTCACAAGTCTGTGCTATGACCCAGGTGAAATGTATGAATAGGTGTTAATAATGATGATTAAAAATGTCTGTCTACCAAATAATTCAGTTTGGTAACATCAGTCTTTCAGATGGCATTGTCCTTAAGGCCTCTGGGATTGGTGCCCAATGGTTGCATAGAGGGAGTGTGAATGGGAGGTACAAGAGGATCAAGTTTTGAGAATAAATTTAAGATTTTTAAAATATTTAAATATTCTCAGAAGCTAAACTTTTATTCTATCCCATTCATAAAAAAAGAACTACAGAAATCTGCACTGACTAAATTGTGAAAGGGTACACATAAACATACTTTATGGACTTTAGTTAAAAATGGATATTAAAATATGTCCTAGTACATTTAAGTGTGTTATCAGGGTGTTTTGTTGTTACCATACATATTTAAGTTTATCAGTCAGCTTAATAAAATTGATCTCTATTTTGCTCTTTCAACCTATAAATTATCTGTGGCAAGGTAAATATTGAAGCATTGATATTTAAGTAATGGCTCCTTCTGCCTTTCCCTCCTTAATTGAAACCTGATTATATGCAAACTCATGCCCCAGGAAATCAAGTTACTATAAATGCTTTCTGGTTGATTTATGACTCCTTGGCATTGCATAAAATATATTTCTCATGTGGATAATTGGAATTTACTTTATAGCATTACATTTCATAACTACTGATTCAAAAGCTCAGAATGCAGACTATATTTGGAATGCAATGATTAAGGCTTAGCTTGCACAAATGGTACAGTAAAATCCAATTACATGCTGTGCCTTTCACTCTGCTTAAATCATCTGGAAGGTCGCAAAGACAGTGGCTTACACAACATCTACTTTGTCATTACTGCCTACCATCTTTTCACAAAACCTGATGGGTACCTGATGCCTATCTCTGTGACTCTATAGAAAATAGGTTCAGAATAAATAACAATAAATCCAGATGGGGGTATTAATAATAGATATACTGAAAATAGGGTTTTCGTTCAATAGGGAAAGATAATTATGGTTTGTCTGGGACTGTAAGGCAAAATGAAGGAACTTGGGTGTGGAGCAAGAATTAAAATGGGTGTATTATTTGCAGGGCAAAAGGGATAAGGACCTTAGAGGCCAAACTCTAAATAAGCAGAATGTCAAAACTGTTAAGAATCAAGAAGTACTGAAGAGACTAGGGTTGTCAGGAAACAGTATCAAAAGCACAAAGCCTTCTGGATGTTCTTTTCCTTCTTGCATCATTGCTTTTCTCTCTTGGCTCATAGACAGGCATCTGCTCTCCTTCAAGAACTTTCATATTATATGCAGATATGTTCCCCAAACACTTTCTAACATGGCACTTCCCTGTGTCAATATATGTACTAACCCCTCGTTCACATGCTGCCATATAACAGTAAAAATACAGTTCTGTCTTGAACTCCATCTGAATATAACCTAATAGTTTTTCTGAAGCATTACCTATAGTAATCATCTACAAAACAACCTTTTATATAAAAAATGTTTTTACACTCTTCAAGTTTCTTTAATATGTTATCTGCCTTGGTCTTTACATATTACCTGAAACATCACTACACATTATCTTTACCCACTTTTTTCAAGATATATACTGTCAATAACTGTCCAAGATCTCTGAGAAATATTTTTCACAGACATCCTATAAAGCACTGTGAGTACAAATAAAAATAGTTCAAGATTTTTAAAAATAAGATTCATTATTTGTATTTTATGTGTATGTGTGTTTTTGTCTACATGTATTTGTAGACACCACATGCATGCAATTCTTATAATGACCAAAAGAGGGCATCAGACATTGCCCATGGACCTGTGTGAGCAGTAATGTAGGTTGTAGGAATCTAACCTGGGACCTCTGGAATCGCAGCCAGTATATTTAACTGCTAAACCATTGCTCTAGCCCTATCTTAAAGTTTAAAAGAAAATTAAGAGCAGAGAACAGGTAAAAATTAAAGAGAAATCTTCAAAGGTGAAGAAAGTAAGTCATAAATGAAAAATGTCAGTGGGCTTTCCAATAAAGTCTATAAAACAAATTCTTCCAGCTAATGGTCTTTGTGGGCAGCTGTATACAAGAGGCTTATGAGTATTTAGAATGTATTGATTCCAGAGTTCGAGTCTAAATGGAAAGATCTATTAGACCTGCTTTCAAAGCACACTCAAGGAGGTCTTGGTGTGTGGAGTTCCATGGTACAATGGTAGACTTGCCTAACCAGGAGGCCATAGGTTAAATCCTGGGGAAAACATCTCCAATAAACACAATTTTGAAATTTCTGAGTAGCATAAATTGAAAGAAAATTAACTTTTTCTAGAAATAAAGCACATTTCTGGAGACAATAGGCACCAAAAATCAGAAACTCTGCATAGATAGAAGTTGTATAATAGGCACATTTGAATTCAAAATTATTTTCAGCCCATTACTTCATAACCAGTTGACATAGTTGATAAGTAAATGTGGAATGTGAATAAACAAATTATTCACCAGACTTGAAAAATCAAAGGAAGCTTAAATTCTTTGGACTCTGTGTAGTTGGTGTTTTATCGAGATGTGATTTAAAAATCCAAGGAGTTAAACCAGGGGACAAGAATGCATGACACCCTCAAGATGGATCCCTTAGAGAATTTCTGTCCATGGACATCACTGGATGACATTTGTGAGGCTCATCAGTGTTTGTATGTGTGCATGGGGTGGGGAGTGGGGTTCTGGAGGATAAAAGCTTGGCAAAAGTCAGCAGTAAACAACAAGAGAAAATAATGACAGAACTTTGAATCAACAAAAACAAGCACTATACTATTAGAATCAAAGTTTATAAATAAAATACAGTGCAATTATAAGCAAGCTGTGGCTGGCCAATGTAGTTCTTGACAGAAGCAAGCTACTTGAGGAAGTATCTATTGGAGAGACTTGCAACCATCACGCAGGAATGGTGCATAACGTCGTACCAGTTTCAGATCATTGCAGGTATAGGGGAGTTGCTCACACAGTAGTTACAAACAGGTCTGGCTGGAAGTGGCACAAGGATTTAACTCTCAGAGGCCTTCCCCAGTGACTCACCTATGCTATCCATACCTTCCTCTCCACATATTCCATAATTCACAAAACAGGGCCACCAGTTGGGTATTCATCAAGTGTTCACAACCACAAGCCTTTAAATTGTAACCATAAGATAGCAGATTAGTTATCTTATTGGAGAGAAATTTCATATTCAAGTAGTAAAAATATGGTAAGAAAAAGTCGAGGAGCAGACAGGGAGTCCTGTGTCATCAAAGCCTCAGAACAGTCCTCACAGGCCACATGAAAAGTTAATGCATCTTTCTCAAGCGTTCATTTTTCAAAAATAGAATCTTAAGTATATTACATGGAACTATACGGATAACCAGTGAAGAGATGAAACATGAACATTTAAGGCAGAGTTCTCTGAGAAGCAGGACAGTGATATGAACCACAATTTTATCTTTTAACGTTATTGTTTTACCTGCTATTCTCATTTGTGTTCTGTTGCTGTGATAAAGGCTATGACCAAAAGTCCTGAGGGAGGCAAGGCAGAACCTAAAGACAGGAATTGAAGCAGAGGCCCTGGAGGGGTTCACTTACTACCCTGCATCACATGACTTGCTCATACAACCCTGCTCTCTCATACAACCCAAGACCACCTGTTCAGGGATGGCAGCACCAACAGTGGGAGGCCTCCACTCAATCACTGATCAAGAAAATGCCCCACAGTTTTGCCTACTGAGTAATTCCTCAATTGAGGCACCCTTTTCCCAGGTGACTCTAGTCTGTGAAATTGGCAAAATAAACAAGTAGACAGACACACAGACACACAGACACACAGACACACAGACAGACAGACAGACAGACAGACAGACAGACAGATAGATAAAAAATAACCAGAATGCTACCCTTACCAATAAACATTGACAAAAATACAGAATTTTGCTTTGTTTTGTGACACATACCTATAATTCTGGGACTTTGGGAAGCAGAGGCAGATAGAACCCAAGTTCATGTAGAGACCACACTTTTAAAAAGTGCTTATTATTTTATATGTTGCTTAAATGTATCTCTTTTTAAAAAAAAAAAAACCTATGTGATTCTGATTTTGAGAATGTAAGGAAACTCTACAAAGTCAAGATGTGGAGATATTTAATTTACTACAGCAATTGTTTTACTTGTGAAGAAAAATGATGTTGACACTAGAAATCTTCTACAAAAATTATGGGATTGCAGCCCTGGAACACCTGGACAGGTCAGAGAGCCTGCTCTGTTTGGATTTCTCTCTGCATTCTATTTGCACAGTAAGTCTTCAAAGTCTTGGTAAAAGTCTCTGAACTGCTTGCTAGTCTGATTTTTTAAAAAGGCAAACATATGGTCATTCACACAAAGATAAACAAGCTTTGATTACTGATATAAATTAGTCAGCTTTCTGTTAGTATAAGGAATCTCTGAAATAAATCAGCATAGGAAAAAATAGTTTATTTAGAAATCATGGCTTCTCAGAGATTGCACTCAAGGCTCAGCTGGCCTAGCTGGGAAGGCAGTATATCACAATGGAAATATGTGGCACAGCAGACAATTTCATGTGGCCACATCAATATGGGAGAAACTAGATCCCAACTATCTGCTTTGAGGGTTCACCATTACATGACTTGAAGCCCTTCCACTAAACCTCACTTTTTAAAGCTGACCATTGACTATAGCCCAAGACTTGAGCACTTGCCTGCAATATGCCTTGTTCAGATGTTACTGCTTGCTATTTACTCAGTTAATTAAAAATCCATTTACACAAAGATAGTTTATTTCTTAGCTTTGTAACACAGTAAACATGAAATATTCACTGAGAATACCTGAACTTCATTCACATATAAACTAAAGTTTCCCAGTATTGATTTAGTTATGTTGAATTTCCTAATCATGTTTTTTGTTAGCTCTCAAGTATCTATATCTGCAGGGTTTCACAGAAAATGTTTTAATTAGTATCTGTAGTAGTTTTGTGAGAATGGCCCAAATAGGCACATGTATTTGAATGCTGGTGGGAATGTTTGGGGATGGATTAGGAGTTGTGTGGGCTTGAGGTTTTAAAATTTTAGACCAGGTCCAGCACCACCTGCCTAACTGTCATTATACTCCCATCATGGTGATCACGGACTAACCCCCGAAACTGTAGGCAAACATTCCGATCAGATGTTTTCTTCTATAAGTTGCCTTGGTCATAGTGTCTCTTCACAGTAATAGCAGAGCAACTAAAACAGTTTATTTCTCTCCATTTTCATGGAAATCTGCCCCTTATACTAAAACTCCTTTGGAATTTATCAATTTACTTTCCTTACTAATGTCATTGACTGCTCCTCTAATCTTTCTTCTATGCTCACTCACTAGCCCATCAATAAATTGCATTTGTTCTTGAACTCCTTTGTCATTGTCTATGACTAAACTACCCAGGTTATTGTCTACTGATGTTCATATCTTGGAATATCTCTCCTTGCAATCATGAACTGTCATTTGGAGATAAACACTGTAACAAGAATGAGGGGATGTCACCCTCATGACTATGTTATATATGATTACAATTTAGTTTGTTTGTAGGAGACATTGTATTTCTCTGTGGCTTTGACAGAGTTAAGTGTCTATGTTTAGAAGCATTTGATGTTAGGAATAGAGGACACTATGGTAGTTTAGGGAAGCCAATAACCTAATCATTTTATAAGAAGTTCTTCCCATAAATGGATCTTTAAGATGAGAGCCAGTCCACAGCATGTCAATTGTCAATTGTAACCTCATACACAAAGCTGGATCTTGACCCACAGTAACTGAAAGATGATTAAATATGCATTGTTTTAATCCACTAACTGTGTGGATCTGTTATTTAACCTTAGTACAAAACTAATAAAGCGAGTATAATGTTCTTGGAAATCCATCTACTTATCTGCTTTAGCTACGTACATTTGGAAAACTGTTAAATATGTGCATCCATCTCCAATAGTATTTGAAATTGCATATTCAAATGTGGTGGTTGAATAAGAATGGTCGCCATAGGGTCATGAATGTTAATGCTTAGTTATCAGAGATTTACAATGATTGAAAAGGATTAGGAGGTGTGGCCTTATTGCAGTAAGCATATCCTTGTTGGAGGAAGTGTTTCTCTGGGGGTTGGCTTTGAGGTTTCAAAAACCAAAGCTAGGCTGTCCTTGCTGCTTTAGGATCATGATGTAGGACTCTCAGATACTCTCCTCCAGGATCATGTCTGCCTATATTCCTCCATGATCCCTACCATGATGATACTGGACTAAACCTCTAAAACTGTAAGGAAGCCCCAAGGAAATATTTTCTTTTATAAGAGTTGCTTTGAATTCTTCACAACAATAGAATACTAAGAATATTAACAATATTAGCAATATTAGCTATAAGAATATTATAATATAAGAATATTAGCAATAGAATATTAACTTGGTACCAGGGAGTATGATATTGCTAAGACCAACCTGAACATCTTTTTTGGGGGAGGATTGTGGAAGGGTGTTGAAACTGTGGGCTAGAAAGGTTATTGACTATTATGAGCTGAGTTGTATATTGTGTAGGAACTTGAAAGATAAGAATGCAGAGAGCAGTGCAGACAGTGGAGGCCTGCCTGGCATCACAGGGAAGCAAATAATAAACTGGACCATTCCTGTGAAGAACCTATGGCAACCAATCAGGTAAAGCTGGTGTCAGCTGTGGTTAAACAACCTGAGATCTGGGGTGTTACTTTATTCCCAACATTTGGAAGGCCAACACAGGTGGATCTCTGTGAGTGCAAGGCCAGCCTAGTCTACACTGTGAGGTCTAATAAAGCCTAGGCTGCACAGAGAAATCCTGGAGTGGTGCTGGTGGTGCATGTTTTTAGTCCTAGTTATCGAAGGCTGAGGCAGGTGGAAATTTGTGAGTTTAAGGTCAGCTTGGTTTCAAAAGAGAGTGCTGGGGCAGCTGGAGATGTTACAGAGAAAAACCCTATCTTGAAAAACAAGGAGGGAGGGAAGGAAGGAAGGAAGGAAGGAAGGAAGGAAGGAAGGAAGGAAGGAAGGAAGGAAGGAAGGAAGGAAGGAAGGAAAGAAGGAAGAAAGGAGAAAACCTAAGCACTAAAGTAAAAGTTTTGCTTTTCTGGGACCGTGGATGCTGACCAACTGGGGCTGAGGAATCAGCTGTGATTAAGAAAACAAGCATCATTGATGTGAAATATGGGAAGGGTTTCCTCGGGGTGACTGCAAAGAAGCCGTGCTCTAGAAGTGGCCAAAGTTGTACCTCTTGTTGGCAGCAAACTTGGAAGAGCCAACCAGATGGGGCCAGTTTTCAAGGCAGGAAAAGCAGCTGGGACTTGACACCGGGAGAGGCCAGGAGAGGCCACTGGAGAAGGTGCAGTCTTAGCAGTCAATGAAAGCCCAGGACTGAAGGGGTCCTGGAGATAATGAGAAGTTATTGGCGAAAGTGCAGCCCAGCTGCAGCACAAGACCCCAGAACTTCGAAGATGCCATTCACATGGAATGGCCACCAAGAGCAACAGAAGCTATAGGATGGGGCCCAAACAAGGTTGGAAAACAAGCTGTGTATGTTGTAGAGAGCAGAGCCCCATGGAGGAATCCAGAAGATCTTGAGTGAATCCCAGGTATTTGACTCTGAATTATTTACAATGTTGGAGTCTAGTTATGCTTTGTTCACATTGTGATTATGCTGTTTCTTCCAGGTTCTTCCTGGTCCTTCCTGGTTCTTACTTTCTTGAAGCAAGAAAGTATTTAGCTTATTTTTGATTTTATAGGAGCTCACGGTTCAAGGATTTTAATTTTTTAAAAGATATTTTGGATTTTAAAAGAAACTTAGGATTTTAGAGTAGACTTTTATAGAGATAAAACTTTTCAAGTGTTTGAATTAGCAAAGACTGTGAGGAATTTGCTTGTAAAATGTTTTATCTTGGTGGTATTTATTAATCGGAGATCTTATATACAAACAATAAAAAGGGAAAAGTTATGTTTAATAAGCATTGTATACAAAGTTAACAAGAGGCCAGTTATGATGGCAGGCAGAAGCTGATGCAGAGGACATAGGGGACATGCTTACTGGCTTGCTCAACCTACATTTTTATAGAACCTAGGACCACCAGTCCAGGGATGGCAACACTGACAATAGCTGGGATGTCCCACATCAATCACTAATTAAGCAAATGCTATACAGGCCTGCCTACAACCTGATCTTATGAAGGAATTTTTAAAATCATGGATGGTCTATTGTGTGGGAGTTACCATGTACTGCTGGTTCTGAGTTGTTAAGACCCACTCCTCTATAATATTGTCTACCCTCCCTACTTCTTCCTAAGTCATTAAGGTAACCACACCAGTAAGAACAGCTGCTGCTGTACTCTCTTTTACTTTATTGTGTTCCCAGTTACTTCTCATGCCAATTATCTGTACTCACTCTGCTTTCACCTGAGTAGCTGAGCATTGTTGCAGAAGCTCCCATAATAGGAAAAGCTAGCGCTGTTCTAAATTTATAACTAGAGTTCCTAAATAGGCTGCTGTACTGCTTGTCAGTCACATCCTAGAGTTCTCACTCTCTCTCTCTACTACAGGATAATTTCACACTTACTGCTAACTCTTCAATCTGCTCAAAATTCTAAATACCTAATTTGTCACAAAGAATAGGGCCAAAAGATACACTGCACAGAAATTCAAAACTTCTGACAAGTTTTAATCACCATATTGACTGTTTAAATGGAGAGATGATAGTAGTTCTATCAATGTATCAATGTTAAACTACATTGCAGAGCTCTTCCAGGACTAGCTCTCCTCTTCCCAAAGATTGAGCTATGGATTCTTTCTCACCAATGATCAATAAGTCTTTGAATATGGTTACCCTTGCTAATGGATAACTCTAATAATGCTTGCTGCAAAGGAAAAATTAGTGAGACAAACAACAACAAAACAAGCCTTCCTTGTCTGCAGTCAGCTGTTGCTTCTTTATTTAATTGCTTTTTCTCTTTAAAAGTTGCTCTCTCTACTGCCTAGCTTCCCATTCTATTTTTGACTCACTTCAATTGATCCCTGGTCACAATCACTTCCCTAAGATGGCTTTTATTAATGTTGTCGGTTACCTCATATTGTCAAGTTCACTTCCCAGGTCTTGGATTGCATGCCTTGGAGACAATTTATTTTGCCTGTGATAAGTGACAACTGGCCTTTAAAGCTTTCTTCTTTTAGATTCTATTACATCACACTCCAGTTTGTCCTTTTATCTCCCAGACAATCTCATTTACTGATGGTTCCTTTCTATATCAAGTTATACTTAGAATACATACTATTATTGTCCCCTGTACCAGAGTTGGGGTTTTATTGAGACTGAGAAGTACACTGAGTATTCATTCTGTCATGTGTTTTCCGAACTAAAACAGGAGTACCATATAGTAATCAACATTATTTGTTAAATGAATAGATGTTTGTCTACTTGTCGATTTTTGCCATGGGCTGTGGTTTTAACACTGCATCTGCTGACCAGTCCTAATATGATAAACACTAAGATCAGTGAGAACAGTAAATGAAATATATACAAAGGTGTCAGAGTTAATTCTGGCATTTCATGTTTTAGACCCAACCCCATGAACACCCTCTCTGAGACACTTCCATTGATGATTGTATCTAAGAAGACCTCTAAGCCAAGTCACATCTGATGATTTTGTTCCATTGTATTCATACCATTAGTAGATATTACATAACTAGTGTTCCTTTACCCACTCTGTCTCTTGTGAACTAAATTCAGACTCTTTGGAGACACTTGAACTTACTCTCAGTGTAGTTTCATCCCCCCTCTCTCTCTTTCTCTCTCTGTGTGTATCTCTTTCCTCTCTCCGTATCTCAACTTGTACTTTAAAGTACATTATTTTTTATCTGCATAAACTTCTACTTTTCTTTTAAAAACAAACTTAAAAAGAACTGGATCCCAACATTTATAACAGTGTTTAAAAGAGAAAAGTATTGCGTTTAAACATTAACCCTGGGTTGTTGAATAAATCCATGAATACTGAACATTAATGGTCTTTTAGACTCCTGGGAAAAAACCCACTAGACTGTCAAACTTCGCTTACAAATCTCTTGTTGCACTGTCGTACATTTCTCTTGAGATCTAGTCCTCTTTTCTTCTGTCAGTCTTAGAGGCTGGTCTAGATGTATGTATGATAACATTTGCCTACTTGGAAATCCAATGGGATATTGCAAGAAGAAAGGTGAGTACATGGGTTTTATTTCTACAAATCATTCACTGTTAAATATTTCTAGGCTCAATGTATTTCCCCAACTCAGAGTTCATCTCTCAAAATCCCCACATAACCTTTCTTTGTTATTGCAGTTTTTATAATATGTAACTCAGTGTGGCTTTTACAAATATTCTCCAAATATCTAATTTTGAATGTATCTTCTACATTTTCCTAAAATTTCAGGGTAAATACAAATTTTCCTTTACATGATCCCTTTCCATTTTCCTTATCTACAATTTGTGCTTTAGTCTAGCTTTAGTGATGTTCTGTTGTCTTCACACATCCATGTTCCTGTTTCCATATCACTAATAGGAAATAGCTTGTTGACTTACACATTGGTAGTATGGAACATACACCCATTTGGGAGAGCATGCAGACTTGGCAGCTATAGGTGGGGTACCTGTGAGTTCCTAGAATTGTCCCAGTTCTAGAAGGCAGGATGACTGATACTGTCTTGTCACTTTAGATGCCAGGCTCTGACCCCTTTACAAATTGTTCAACCAGGATTTGCCCTTATCAAACACCGATTTTATCACTAGTGACAAAGATTATTTTATAAATAAAGCAGTCTCAGTTTTTGTATTAAAACATTATCTAAGCCAAACCTCCAATAATTCTGAGGGAAGAAACTCCTGACTTTTTTGACCTCAGTTATTTTAAAGGAAACTTTTCGTCCATTGACAAAAAATAATAGGGAAACGAAGACTAATTATGGAATTATAGAAATATTGGCCCAAGGAGGTGAAGATCTTTAAAGAACAATCAGTTTTATGATTTGAAATTGACTTGTATAAATCAAGGTTGCGTGTTCAAAGAAGAAAATAATTCCAAAGAGTAACATAGCTTATGCAACACGATAATGGAGAACATTTTTCTCTTGTGCTTCTATTCTGAGATAGATGTGTTTTACAGCATATCTTTTCTGGGATAGGGCAGATAGACAATGGAAAAGGGAGTAGAGAAAAGTGTTGAAATGTGGTAATAGCAGTAGTGAACTTGTTTGATTGTTTCAGGAAACAAAACATCAAGCAAGCTGTATAAAGGACATCACTACAACCAGGGAAGATTATAGAAGGTATTTGTAAATTTTAATACAAATCTTAATTTTAAATGTGGTAGAGATGAGATAAAATAACTTGAGATTCCCTAAAAAGTAATTATCATAATAATTTTAGTACCATTTCTCTCAACAAGTCCATGTGGTCAAACCTAATTTTAAATACATTTTGTACTATTATAAAAACTATATATAGTTTGATTTTATTTTCAATAAGTTAACATTAAAATTGAAAACAGGGAAATCATTGTATGTAGCATTTTACAATTTCCTATTTCTAGAACATATGTCATAGACCCCCTATTCTTTTCCAAGGCAGCTTTTGTGACTCTTATTTTAAATGGAACCCTCGGGACTACTCATGCATGACTGATACACATAGATAATATCAAACATTCAATATACCCTATTTTACTGAGCAAGTGACAACAAGGCTATATTGAGTTAAATGCAGACACTATCACTAAATGAACATTTGCAGGACTTGACTGTGGTTATTGTCATATAAGAACAGAACTCTGACTCAATATCCTGTCTAGAAAGCAATCTTTACCAGATGCTTATGAAGAAGTGAAACACCACCCATAATGCATTTGGACAGTTATGTAATTTTATACCTTTGAGGGGAAGCACTTAATCCTGTTCCTACATTGTGGGACACTCATACTCTATTTTGTATTTCTATGAGAACTAATGCCTTAAAAATCTGTTTTGTGGGACTTTCAGTATGACAAAATTTAACTTTAAATAAATTGTTAAATTGTTCCAAATGAATTATTATCTCTATTCCATAAAATATGTAATATCATCTTCCTATATTTATTTGTTTCTTAATATTATGCATATGCAAAAAATAACCTAATAAAATATGTAGTAGAAATAAAATCAGTGTTTAAGACAATATATTGTATGTATAATTTAACAATGGGCAAGCAATGTCTTAACAAAACAGAACAGTGATCCACATAGCTTCAACTAGCTTAAGAAGTCAAACTTCAAGTTTGGCAGCAGCTAATCTGGAATTAAAATGATTCCCACAAACAGTAAGACCTAAAGTATTGAACTGGTGGCAGACTTCCAGTTTATCAATCTTGGACCCTCCCTGCCAATCTCAAACTTAGGATCAACTATGAAAATATGTCTTAGTTAGGGTTTTATTGCTGTGAGGAGACACCATGACAACAGAAACTCTTTTAAAGAAAAACATTTAACTAGGCTGACTTACAGTTTCAGAGGTTTGGCCCAATATTGTCATGGCAAAAAGCATGGTGGCATGCAGGTAGATATGGTGCTGGAGAAGAAGCTGAGAATTCTACATCATTGATACATAGACAGCAGAAGGAGACTGCTATCCTAGGCCTAGATTGAGTACAAAAGACCTCAAAGACTGCCTCCACAGTAACCTATTTCCTCCAACAAGGCCACATCTACTCTAACAAGCCACACCTACTAACAGTGCCACTCCCTATGATTAAGCATTCAAATGAGTCTATGGGGGAGGGGGTGGCCATTCCTATTCAAACTACCACAAAAGCCAAATATACTTCTGAAATCAGTCACATAAAAGGCACAGTTTCTGCTTAGTCTGCCTCTATCTTCCACTACAAATGACAGCATTACTCAGGTCTCGGACCTTCTCTTTTCTTACTCTGAGGTTTAGATACTTGGAACTGTGTGGAAGACTCTGTCACTTATGAAAATAATTGACATTATAGTTATAGTAAGTATAACTAAATAAACAACTTCAATTTTATAAACATCTTACATATATTTATCATTATGATATGGTACATTATTATTGGTTCTATATAAGATATACATAGTTTAAGTTAGTATAGTCTAAATCAGCCCCCAAATCTCATTTTAATACACTCATAACTAATGCTGTGGTGGCTACAACTCATCAAAATGAGGTTTGTGTGTGCTATGGTTAAAATTATGTGCTCTATAATTTTATCACTAGTTAATATACTGTAAGTGTCTATGGATTCCTTTACTGTATTTGGGGACAGACCCAGTCTGTGGATTACTTATAATAATTTGTAAAAGGGAATTGACCTTGACTACACTTTTAAATAAGGAAAAATAAGACTCATAGAGAATAACTAATTTCTCTTAAGTCACTGTACTGGCTGGTTTTATATCAACTTGATACAGCTAGTGACATTTTGGAAGAAGAACCTCGATAGAGACATTGTCTTTAAAAGATAGGCGAGTCAATCCTGTGGTGAATTTTCTTGATTGATGATGGATGATGAAGTTGCCAATTTACTGTTGGTGGTGCTACCCCTTGAGCTAGTAGTGGTCCTTCATTCTATAAGAAAGCAGGTTGAGCTATGCATAGATAGCAAGCCAGTTATAGCACTCCTCTACAGTCTTGCATCAGCTCTTATCTCCAGGATTTGCCTTGTTTGAGTTTCTACCCTGATTTCCATCAAGTGATGGACTCCGTTGGAGAACAGAGGATGAGCCAAAATAAATCCATTCTTCCTTAAGGTTTTGATCATGGTACTTTAATCACAGCCATCAAAACCCCAACTGAGAGAATTAACCTGAAAATATTTATGTCAGTTGTATTTTATATTTCTTTCAAGGTTTATTCCCTATCATGCATCTATAAAAAAGTCTTCGTTCTCAAACAATGATTGCTGATTTATTTATTATACTTGCTGTGTTCTCTAAGCTAACAAAAATATATTTCCATTATCTAGAGGAAAACCCATAGCCATCACTTCCATAGTACTCCTAATAGAAATAATGCCAAAAGAAGAAGTGGATAAAGGCTAAGCAAACTAAGATGTGGCTGAGGGCAAAACGAAACATGTGGGAGAGATCTAATAAAGGCCACTTAAACTTGTGACTTTATGATAAAGTCTGTCCTGTAATAATAATCTAAACATGTACTTAACTAGCTTGCCAGAATTTGCTTAAGGCTCCTTCTCAGCTATTCTGTGAGCAAAACACAGAAGCAAGGAAAGAGAAGACAGAGATGTAGCCCCTATGCTCTGAGCATAAGCTCAGGCATTTGGTTATCTATATACCCATATTCCCAACTCAACAAGAAATTACTAAATGTGCAAAGGCATACATATTGTTGAATGCTATTTTTATGACATTTTATGTAGTGAAGAAAAACCTTACAGATGAAAGGACTTCATTTTGAATGTGATGAAGAATAGTCCCAGTAGTTTATTTCCAGACTGAGTTTTCTGAAGCTATCATTTTCCCTAAAAATAGATCTAACCTTTCTTATTTATTTCAGTATTGTTTTGCAATTTAACAAGCAATTGTGAGGTTGTGTTATCGTGACTGAATTTGGTGCCCCATCTGTTTTTCAGTGGCCATTTATTAATTTATTTTCTTCTGAGTAATGGTTCCTCTGTTACTGGCTCATCTATGGATTTATATAAGATACTGTTCTTAAGAGTGGCCATTGAACATCCAAACATAGTGGCAGACAATCATATCATTTGGATAACATTCTCAGAATTGGTTTATAGTCTCTAAGTCTGATGTAAAATCGGACAAAATCTCAAAGTTGTTTAATTTGTTTATCTTTAGTTGGATAAAGATCACATTTGAAATATAATAAATTTGACAGGAAGGCAGACCTATTTTAGGTTTCTTTCCAAAATTAGATCAGGAGTCTTAGTCAGTGTACTAAATGTTTTTAAAATATAAGAAGGCTTCATTGATTCAGTTAAGGAACTGAGCAAAGAAACAGTGCAAATTGTTTCAGTTTCTGCTAAGGATTGAACTTTTCTTTTATTATGAATCATGTTTGACTTAATACAGTATAATAATGCTGGTGGGAGTTGGGAGTTTCTATAACCATGATTGACAATTAAGGTGTCCAAAAAAAAAAAAAAAAAAAAAAAAAAGTAGAAGAAAAGAAAAAGAAAAAAAAAAAGAAAAGAAAAGAAAGGAAATCTGGCTGCTGGGTGCATATAGCATAGAAAATACTGTAACCATGGAAACAATATGGCTACCACAGAGATAAATGACTCAGGTGAAAAGAAAGCATAGGGAGAAGCTGGAGGGCCACCAAAGAGCAAAGAGCAAAGCAGTCAGCTGTTGTCTTGGTGGGAGATAAGATTGTTTGTGTTTTTATTTTATTCTGTCTGTCTTTTACACCCTTAACCACATGTCAATCACAAAATATCTTCATTCATGTTGCCTTTACCAAATGTCCTTCAAAAATATAGTGAAAACCATGACCTTCTAAAAGCATTCAGAATGTACTATGAGTTACTGACTTGAGAAATCTCACAATAATGCTTGTTTTTGTCATTGATACAGGTTCATTGGAAAAGGTATAAAAATGGCCCAAATTAAGAATGTCCTAATCATCATCACATATTCACCACTGCAATCAGATATGTAATTTTACAGCTACTTATATTACAACTTTTGTGTGTTGTCAGTAAATCTTCAATGCCCCATTGAAATCAAACTTTACTGAGTACAGCAAGAACTAAGATTATTACCTTGTTTAGTTTTAAGCATAAGGCCCAAACTCAACTGTATCCCATTATTGATAATTTATTTCTATATTTATAGTTAGAAATTAAAAAAATTCAGACAGGCTGTCTACCTTCTTGGAGACTCATTAAATTATGAGAATATCAATTGTCTCATAGATCTGTTATGAGAGTCAAGTTGGGTAATATGTTACAAATACTGTACATTTAGGATCTCTATGTAGATAATACTATTCAACCACTCATTGATATTGATGTATAAATACCCCAAAAGAAATTGTGTCTGATAGGTATAGTTCTAGGAATTTAGGATAAAACATACCCTTAATGAATAAGTTCTCAGGCTTTACCTACTTCTTGTCTAACTTAGGAAAGAAAGGTTAAAGAAGATTTAAAAAATCAAATTGTGTTTTAGGTTACAACTCAAGCATTTTCACAGATAAATTAAAAGGACTGGTGTAGGTAAAAGCCACCCAAAGACCAAGATTTCAGCACAAAGGATATTTATTTGACCCAGAGGGACAAAGAGCAGGGAGTAAGCAGAAAAAGTCGGGACATAGAGAACAAGGGACAAGGGGAAATGAACCCCAGAGAAAAGGAAGGAATACTTGTCCAGGAGGAACAAAGGACTGCTACTGCATAGTGAAGAGAGAGAGAGGTAGCCCATAAGCAAATAACAGATTATAAAGAGAAAGTTTTAGAATGACTTGGTTTGTTTGGATTGGGTATGCTAATTAGGTAGGGTAGCTAAAAGGAGCTTTTGATTGATGGGTTTCAATACTTTGATTGCTGGAACTTTGTGGTCAGTCTCAGAGGATAGGAAGTTGACAAAAAAAGGAAACAGACTTTAGTACGTAGCTTTAGGAGAGCCATCTAACAGTTTAGATAGGCAGAGGGAATGAGAAGGGCAAGGTCTGTCAGAACCATTTTTGCAATGTTGGTACTGGCTGGAGCCCTTCTCAAATAAAGAACAGGCCAGGTAAGAACAGAGGCCCTGAGAGCAAGAGTCAAGTCAAGAATAACATCAGTGGGTGGGTAACTTGCTAAGACTTTTGGATTTGGAAAAAAGCTGGCTCTAAGGATACTTAGGGAAACAGCAAATACTGTCAACTTCCCTAAAGCAAGAGTGTAAATAGCATGTTCTAGGAACAGCAAGGAGGGCAGCCTGGCTGGAGACCTGAGGATGTTAGAGATGTTAGTAAGACATGGTTGGAGTCAGAAGGTCACAAGTGATCCATACCACATAGTTCCCTGGGGTGACCGTAAGAATTCTGTTTGTGGTCAGTGAAATACTTGGGAAATAATGATCTTATCAGAGTTGAGATTAAGAAGCATTGTGCTTCCTTTCTCTGAAAAGCAGCCAAAGCCCAGTTCTGCATTTTTGGTTGTAGAGGCACTGATCTTGGCTCCTCCCCCAAAGCTGCCAGCTCCCAAAGTCCACACCCAAAGCTTCTTAATAGGGTACAAACCCAGCTTGTGGAAGAGGAACCATTGCCTCCTTTCACACAGGGTATTTAAGCCACCCTTCTTTAGATCTGCCAGTGTAACTTTTCTCTTGCTCCCTTCCCTGGCCTTGATCTCTGGAGGCTGGAGGGACACCTGGGAATGCTATGCCCAAATAAACCTGGTCTTTTCCTTTTTATTTCAGCTTGATCTGGCTTACTGTATCAGTACAGAAACTTATTAAAAGATATCATAGTGTAGGACAGAAGTAAGAAAGACAAAGACCCTTGTGACAGACGCAATGAAGGCTATCTTTAGAAACACAACATTTCTTGAAGGATGGTTATTGTTGTGAGAGAAAAGAAGCACTGTGAGGTTTTCGGAATGAGTGATAGAAAGACTGGAAATATAGCTTCATGAAACAAGTCAACATTTTGTTATTGCAGACGGAGGGGAGATGAGAAGATAAGGGGCTTATACTGAAAATGAGGATTTTGAGCCAAACATTTGCAGGGGACATGCTGGTAAGCAGTTAGATAACTGAGTTTGTCCTTTGGGAGATGAATCTGGGCAGGAAATGCTAATTGGCAGCTGTGTGTACACAGATAAGATTTCAAGCTATGCCATCTCATAAGATCATGGAGATGGGAGATGATAAGTATAGATAGAGGAGTAGATGGGAACAAGGCCCCACGGCCTGAAGGAATCTGGGTGGAATGGAATTGAGTCACTGACAAAGCATACTGAGAGAACCATTACAAAGGAAGAATTTGTAGGAATATGGTAGAAAATGATAACCTGGCAGCCAAAAAGTGATAAGAGAGAAGGACACACACACACACACACACACACACACACACACACACACACACACACACACAGAGGAGAGGGGAGAGCAGGGAATGAGGGAGAAGAGAACAAACTAACAACTATCTTTGTCACCTCAGATTTTTCTAACAAGATGCCATTGAATGGGTAGTTAAAGCTACATGAACTTACTACTCACAGATCTGAATGCAGGGAAATTCAATACTGAGTAGCCAGTTGACTTAGTGATCAGTGAAGTCTAACTCCCTGGCTTGCAGGTGGCCTTCTATGGCTAAGGTTTTGCAGACTTGAAGGGAAGTTTTGCTCCCTTCTGATTCATATCGGAACATTGATTTTACCATGGAATAACACCCCTAAAACTAATCCTCACCCCACAAAATCCCACTAGCCTTTATACATACTAGGAATTGTAAATTTAATATAAATTATGAGAAGACTTAAACATCCTATCCAGAACATATTCATATAAATTTAAGAAGAAAGAATAATAATACAGGGACAAATATTGCTATACATGACAAGTTCAAAGAACTGAGTATTGGATTCATCATAATGTAGAATTACTGGTGACTTCCTAACTTACTTTCAATAGAATAGCATGATTACTGACAAGGTCAGAAAGGTAACTGAAGACAGTGACTATGTATGCCCTTACAATGAGTTCCAGAAAGAAATACAGAAGTTAAACACAGTAGACAGGAATACAAAATTTGAAGAGAATGGTATATGGTTAGAGACTGAATAAGCAGTAGGATAGTAAAATCTGTGCTGGGACTCTATTAAATAATTTCTGTTCTTATGTTTTTCTTATCTCTGTTCATTCTTTTACTCCATGGAGTCTCTTGAATAAATTTCAAATGTGTCTCAGACCATTTATCACTTAGCTGGTTTGCAGTTTATAAATCATTATAATCATCCTCTCCTCTCTCTCTCTCTCTCTCTCCCTCTCTCTCCCTCTTTCTCTCTTTCTCTCTCTCATATATTTGTGTGTACATATGTGTGTGTGCATATAAATGTCATACCATTTTCCAATAGAAAAATTTGAGCAATACTAATAAATAAATAAATTTATTCCATTACTTCTGTTGTTGGTGACTATCATGTACTTTGTCACTGAGATGTTAGTCCCTGGTAGAACTGAAGCAAGGTGTCCCAGGGTGTTGTATTCACTCTACAAAAGCATCAAGTGCTTGTCACTGATCTCCCACTGCCAGTGGTCATTTGTCTGCAGAGGCAGCAGTGAGCATGAGATGCTCTTAATGATGCACTCCTAGTGATTCCTTCAAAATGATTTGCTTTCTATTTTGTGAATTGGCAGATTTCTGATCTGGGAGTCTATGTCCAAAGAACAAAAAAAGTTAAATTCCAAATCAAAACAGCAAAATAAAGTAAACAATTTTTAAGTGAACAAATATCATTATGTTAAAAACAGAAGAACAGGTTGATTTTGAAAGATAAATAATATTAATTAAGCCATACTAATCAAGGAATAAACTCACACATATAATGTCAATAACAACAATGAAAGATAAAATATAATCGAGCAACACTAAAAGATAAAGAAGGAAGTTCTATATATAATTTATTGTAATAAACTAGTAACAGATTAAAAGGAAAAAATTCCAACGCACTTTAATTAAAACAAATTCAAAAGGAAATAAATGATCTGGAAAATCAAATCACAAACCTACCAAATACATTGAATTCATGTTTACAGTCTTCAAAATTCCATTGTTTGCTGTACTGCTGGCAACTTCCACCAAAATGTTGCAGATGAAATACCAGTTTAGAATGGGGAAGAAACTTTCTGAATCTTTTAGTAAAATAAATATTAAACTGAAAGCTAAACTTGACAAAGATATTTAAAAGGAGAAAGGAAGAAATTAAATAAGAAAGAAAAATAAAAGAGAAGGAACAAAGACAGGCAGGTTAAAATAAAAGCTACAGATACAGAATAATATCCCTCATGTAAAGAGGTACATAAATGTTTATGTTATGAGTAGTAAATTACATTGCAAATAGAAATATATCACAAAGATAGTATTTAACAAGCTGTTCTGCCTATTATAGAAATGTGAAGAGAATTTAACCTCAATGTTCAACTTATCTTACTGAGAAATTTGATTTTCTAAAGGAGAAAAATCACACATCATTTTATTAAGTTAAAAATATATAATATTTAAAGATTCATATTACATATATATATAGATATATATATAATCCCTCAATTTAGACAATATTAGAAACTCTCTGAACTTAAATTGCACCTGTGAAAATCTGACAACTAATATATTGTATGTAATATTCAGAGACTGACCTTTTCTTCCAGATGGTGGGAAAAGGACAAGAACATCTTCTCTTTCTACTGCTAATAAGGATTATGTTGAATATCACAACCAATTTAACTATGAAAAATAAAAATTGTAATTTGAAAATTAAGATATAAAATTGATACAAAATGGTTTTGGTTATATATGACATATTTATTTATGCAAACTAAGATGATGGTCATAAAAGCAATACTGGAATTAAAAGGAAACTCAGTAAATTGTCAGAATAATAAGGTCAAGGAAAGCAGTTAATTTTATTTTTACATACTATCAATAAAATATATAAATATACAAGGAATATGTACAATGATATAAAAGTATTATCTAAAGATTTAGTATAATCCATGAACTTTAAATCTTTGATGACTGAAGTTACAAAGCTTCTAATTGAAGGAAAAAATTCCAACTATATAAATACAGTATAAGGTCATTGCTAAGATGCCAATTACCTTTATGTAAAATACCTTCATGTAGTATATTCTGTAAAATGTTTATTAAAACATTAACAGACATTTTCAGTTAAATGTCAATATGATGAGGATATATGCTGAGATCTATAACACATTCCAAGCTGAACTATTAAGTATGAAGTGGGTTTACCGGCTTTCCTCATGAAAATTTTTAAAATTCAAATTATGAACAAAAGAAAAAATGTTACTAAATTAATTTGAGAAAATATAAAAGAGGACTCAGGCTTTCTTATTTAAATACTGTGTATCTGATAATAGGGAAAGATAACACACTAAGAACACTGGGGGAAAGTCATACAGAGGTGCAATACTAAAGAATCCTCCTAAAATATAATTTACACATATAAATTGAGTTTAAATGGGCTTATCTAATAATGAAGGAACAATAATCTTCCTACATACCATGAATTATCACATTATGAAGCCCAGTGCTAAGAATGGTTGACTTTTCCTTTAGTTGTTGTTCAGTAGAGCCCAAAAGGTACCCAAACATTACAGGTTATTGCCATAGTTCTTGCTTGCCATCCAACACTTGATGGTGAGACCTATTTCTGAAAAGAACACACAATACCATGCTCGTAACACATTTGAGTCATACAGTATGGGTATTTCAAGCTGATAGTCACATGGAAGGCTTATACATATTGACTAGCTTTCATAGTGCTAGAAGATGCTGTGTACACTACTGGATGAGGAAAGTGACTAAATGGAACACTTGTACCTCACCCACTTTCCCAAAGGCTCAGATTATCATATAAACAGGGTATTAACATTCAACAACATTTGATAACTACAGAGGAGTAGATAACTAAAACAAAACTGTTTTTGGCACACCCAGGAAAATTGCACTTTAGAATCACAGCATTTGTGACAGAGTGCACAAGATCTGCTGAACATTAAACTAGACAAAATTCTAGTGTGGAGATAATGAAGAAGCACCTCCTCTAGCTGAGGACTTGTTGGTAATTGTTGGTGACTAGAAGAGGGAATGACATTTCTCCTCAATATATGCTGTCATGTGGAGTATCAGTTTTCCTTCCTCACCACAACAAGATGTCATAATGCTTTTGCCTTTTGAAAAGATTTTCTCTGTCATCTATAATACTGTTGTCTTTTGTGTCTGCTACAACAGGCACTCTCTGAATTATGGAACCAGGGAAACAATGACTATAATTTGCTTTTGCCAACCTCTGATTATCTCTGTTGAAGGAAGCACTGCCTGGTGTAACAAGATAAATAAGTGTTTTCCCTAAGCTTTTGGTTTTCAGTCTTGGCTTCCTATGCAGATCACCTGAAGAGCTTTAAAATGTGTGGAAGCCCAGCGCCATTATTTCACTTAGCAGTCTGAGACAAAGTCAAATCCCAGTATTTTTTAAGAGTTAACAAAATAATTCTGCTACCATTTGAAAGAGACCAAAGCTATTATTATTATTTTTAGCCTTTTGACCTTCGTGTGAATTTGAAAATCAATGTGAATGTCAGAAATACTGATTTCTCCCTCCTGATAAAGGGTGTGGGCTTTTAAGACATGGAAAAGGAAAAATAATCATGCAGAACTATCTTTGTTATCACCATTATGCACAGCTGTTTTGCAAATTGAATATACCCCCTTTGGATAAACTATTTGGAACCCTGACTTCTAAGTAGGATATTACAGATCTTTACTTGCACAAAAATAATGGGCAGTACACATTTTCAGCACTACTGAAAAAAAATAAGTTTATATGCTTCATATATACATATGTATATATAATCAGTATTAAAACTGACACGATTTAAACCTCAGAAACATTAGCAAAGGAAATTAATAAGTGAAAAATACAATTGACACAAGACAAAACATAATTTGCTCATTGTACTTGATTAGATATTGTATCAGATGTAAACTAGGAATTTGCTTTTTATATATTTGAGTATTCATTTTATAAATATTAATCACTGATTTGAAATATATGGTTGAGCCAGCTGGTTTTGCGTCAATTTGACACAGGCTGGTGTTATCTGAAAGGAAGGAAACTCAACTGAGAAAATGCTTCCATAAGATCCATTTGAAAGGCATTTCCTAATTAGTGAGTAATGGGGGAGAGCCCAGCCAAATTGTGGGTGGTGCTATCCTTGGGCTTGTGAGCCTGAGTTCTAAAACAAAGCAAGCTGAACAAGCCAGGATGAGCAAGCCAGTAAGCAGCAGCATTCCTGTACTGTCTCTGCATCAACTCCTGCCTCCAGGTCCCTGTCCTGCTTGAGTTCCTGATCTGACTTCCTTCAGTGATGACTACTGGAACTGTAAGCCTAATAAACTCTTTACTCCCCACCTTGCTTAGTCATGGTGTTTCATCACCGCAATAGTAATCCTAACTAAGATAGTGCCATTGAGATCTGGTCATCAGTACTGAACTGCTATATACTGCCTATCTTCTTAAGATTTTAATATCTTTCCTGCTAACATTTTCAGCACCTGTCAGATTAATATATCTTTTGATTGTACTGTGTGAGAATGTTTGATTTTTAAAATTTACCTTTTGAATTTATATTTTGAGTCTGATAAGCAAATTATATAAGTTTTGACTTGGAGATATGAATTTCCAACAACTGTGAAATGGCCATAAGCATACTGCTGACATTTGCTACTACACAAGTATGCAAAGAAATGTGCTCAGTATTGATGGGTATGAAATAAAAACTTGTTACACTTGGGTCCAAGAATCTAGGTGTTGTTCAGTGTACCAGGTTGGAAGTCTCAGCTGGTCTTCAATATGCACCGAATAAGTAGGGTCTAATGAGAGTAAAATAATGGACTTGCTGGAAAGACAAAAGCAAGCTAGGAAAGAGTAAGTGCTTCTCTTTTCCATGTACTTTATATGGGCTGCCAAGGGAGCATGACTCAGATTATCAGTCGTTATTCTCACCTCCAAAGTTCTGGATTATAGTTGTGTCTTACTACCTAAAAGATACAGATCATAAGTGGATCTTACCACTTCAAATGATCCACCTAAGGAAAATTTCCTCACACGTGTGCACATCCATTTATTAGGTGTTAATTAATTCCAGATAGAGTCAAGTTGGCAACCATGACTAGCCATCACAGAGGTATAGAGTAATACTAGTGAACTTCCTGAATATAGAATAGTGACAGTCCTGTACTGACAGAAAAATAATTTTTAACAAAAATTTATGCTTGAAATTCAAAATTGGTGGTTTTAACAAAGCTCTTGGCCTGGGGAAGAAAATGATGTCAAGAGCAAGTGTTAATTCCATTCAGAAAATCAAGGCTCTTCTTGTCATCTAGCTTAATCATCCTGCCACAAGGTAGTTGGCTGACCACTTCTTCCTCCTCAGGAAACAATTTCACATTAAAACACATTTAAATGTGGTGTAGACACTTATAGAACAGTAATTAAAACTTGGTAAGAAGAAATATATGTTGTAGTTTCCATGCAGAACTTCTGGTCCTCCCACCACTTTCTGATCTACTTACTTCACAGGCCAACTTTATGACCAGTCACTGATATTTCTTTCCTATTAGGGCATGTTTCCATGGATATCCACATATGCTACAAATATCTACAGATGGTTGTCCATTCAGAAATGTTTATCTAACATTTAATATAATACTTGAAAACAATTTTCCAAATGATTCTTATTTTATTATCTGAAAATTAAATGAAATTATAAGCCAAAGTTCATGAATTCATTATAAGATATATTCTGCCAATTCATTTTCCACCAGAACAAGCACATTGTTCAACTACTGCTGCTTAAATAGTGTGATGTTTAACCTTATTAATTTGAAATGATTTATACTTATGTAAAAACCATACTGCTGGCAGCATATGGGGGTCTTCTGGAGAGATTTAATCAAAAGAAGAAAACATATTTTCAATTTAAATACCACTGTAGTATTGTACCATGAACTTGTATCATAGTATAAATAAAAAGGAAGAAGAAGGTGGAGTATCAGTTTTTTTCTATCTAGTTCTTCCTGTGGAAACAATGTGATCATTCATTCATATTTCTACTGCAGAGAATTTCCCCCATGATTTGCTGTATCTCCTCTAATTGTAAGTCAAAATAAGACCCCCCTTCTTTAAGTTGTTTTTGTCAAGACTTTGTGATACCTCATAGAATGGAAATTAATGTATGTTTACTTATCAATCCTTGTCAGAGAAACTCCAAAGACTACTACACTCAACTTGTCACATTTGCATGGTAACTTGCAATCTGTGTACACAATCTATGTACTTTAATTCCAAGTTTTTTTCATGAAAATTATAATAGATATTTGCAAGGAGAAGTATAGGTCCACAGTGAGAATTAAAAGGTAACTTTTCAGGCATAAGAACCATCAGCTATCCAGGTGGGGTCATGTAAATCTGTCAAGTCATTTGAAATAGGGACTAGAACTTCTCTCCTGTCTCTAGGTTAAAGGAGTGTCCCTCCATGGGGAATGTGTCCGCAAGGCCCTTTTGTGCACCAGGAATACATCCTGGTTCTACTTTCTGAGATCCCTTAGACTCCTCAGTCCTTCTAGCTGAGACCCATATTCAGGGGGTCTGAGTCAGTCCCATGCTGGATTCCCAGCTATCAGTCTTAATATAGAACAAAGATTATCCTGCTTGTAACTTTCATCATTATTTCTTATTCTTTGCCATTATCTAAAATGATAATAGACTGGATATTTCTCCCAAAGGATTTCTTTTCCATGAAGGACATGCTACTATCAGGCAAAAAGACAGTGTTTGGACATGTAACTAGAAGTCTGAAAACTTTATCACCAAAAAAAAAAAAAACCATCAGCATTCACACCATTTGCTCATCTGAATAATTTGCACCATGGCCTTGGAGTGTCTGCTACAAAACACATGACCAAAATTGTTTTTTGATAGGAAGAAGTCTATTCAACATACAATCGTCCATCACTGAGGAAATTCAGAGCAAGAACTCAAACCGAGCAGGAACCTGGGGTCAGGAACTGAAGAACAGGCTATGAAGAAGTCCTGCTTACTGGCTTGCATCTCCTGAATTGCTTGACCTACCTTCTTATAGAACCCAGGAACACCAGGCCAAGGGTAGTACCACCGACAGTTAGCAAGGCACTTCAACATCAGTCTTAATAAAGAAAATGTAACATAGGTTTGTCTACAATCCAATCTTATGGAGATATTTTCTCTATAGAAGTTCCCTCTTTCAAAATGACTCTAGCTTGTTACAAGTTATCATAAAGCTAGTCAGCATAACTAGTAATTCATATATGTCAATTTCATTTGATTATTATGTCTTTATCCATGGGTTGGCTATTGAGGGGAAGTCCTTCTGTATGTTGTGAATATATGTTTCTTTTATTAGTTGATGAATAAAGCTGTTTTGGCCAATGGAGACGTAGGATGTAGCCAGACAGGAATTATAGGTGCGACTACCAGACTAGGAGAATTCTGGGAAGAGAAAGGTAGAGAGTGACTCTCAAGAGAACATATCATGTAGCTACTGAGGGAACAAGAAAGCCAGGCATCACCAGTAAGCCAAGATACACAGATTAATAGAAATTGGATAATAACTCAGAGAGAGCAAACTAATAAGCCTTAGTCAGTAGCCAAACAGTTCATAAGTAATATGATTCTGTGTGTTTATTTGGAGATAAACAGTTGCATATTGGGACAAGACAGAAACTTCAGCTAGAGGATATTGTATTACTTTTTTATTGTTGTGTAGTAAAACCATGACCAAGGTAATTTATAGAAGAAAAAGTTTATTGGGGTTTCCTTAGAGTTTCAGAAGGTTATTTCCTGGCCATAATGACGAGGAGCACTGCAACAGGTAGACATGGATCTCGAGCAGCAGTGAGAATGCACATGTTGAAACAACAACCGTGAGGTATGTATGGGAAAAGGATAACAGGGAATTTCGCAAGCTTTTTTAACTTTAAAGCCCAACCCTTAGTGACACAGTTTCTTCAACAAATCAATGCCTCTCAATTCTTCCTAAGCAATTCTGCCAACTTCAAAATAAGCACTCAAGTATATGAGCATTTGGGGGTCATTTTCATTTAAACCATCACACAGGCTTATAGTTTACTAGGTCATGCAATCAATACTAAGTTTATGATTGGTGATCTATTTATAGGATACAGTTGGGGACATGGCCAAATGCTGCATTCCTTCTAAAGCCTATTGCTCATCTAAAGTATATATCTCAAAAAGAAAATTATACTCATTAAAAATTGTAATTCAGGTTGATTAGAAACAATATATATAATTGCTATAAATATATAAATATGCGAATTTAAATTTAGTTACTTTATATGGGAATATAATATGGGCAATCCAAAAATACCAATGCCACATGTAAGATATAATCCTTGTGTTATTGTTCAGTTAAGTTCCATAAACTTGGAAAACAAAATGAACTTTTACCATTGCTTTTTGTTGTTCAGAAGAATTAGATGGTAAGATCTTACTGCCAAAGACACTGCACATGTGACTCATAAGACTTGGAGAATTTGAGCTGGAAACCATCTTTTTAGAATCAAAAGATATTATGCAGGCTGCTGAGGGAGAACACTAATTATAAACAATATTACCAAGTATGAATCCTGGTAGCTATAATAATAACTGGCTTGGTGCAATAATGGCATGACTACTGTTGTGATAACCACCCACTGATTTGATATATAGCCAAGTGACAAGATATAAGGCTAAGTGAAAAAACTCATGTCTGGTACTATCTTGGAGAGAACCATGAAGAGGTGGTAGATAATAAGGGGGAGCCTATTTCTATAATTCTGAAAAAGAAATGGACACAGTATTAAACTGCTTTCTAAATACGTGTATGTCTATCCCCATAGATTAGTGAATGAACCCTCATCAGAGAAGCTTCTTATCAATTTATTTTTGTTTTATACATGACAGTGTTTGATGCATATAAGTATGTACACCATATAATTGTTTAGGTCCTATGGGGATTTTAGATTCCCTAGAACTTGGGTCACAGGTGGTTGTAAGGTACCAGATGGGAGAAAAAAGCCTAAGCCCGCTGTAAGAGAAACACATTCTCTCTTGCTTTATTTTTAATTTTTTTGAGGGGGTGGGTCAGGTTTTCTCTGTGTATCTTTTGAGCCTGTCCAGGAACTCACTCTATATACCATCCTGGCCTCAAAGTCACAGAGATCCACCTGCCTCTGCTACCCAATTGCTGTGAATAAAAGTGTGCACCACCACCATCCAGCTTGGAGAAAAATCTCTTAACCACTGAAAAATCTTTAAAGCCCAAGATGTTTTGAATAAGTCCATGGTTATTAATGCAGAGATTAATAACAGCTATTCAGAGTCCAGAGAATATGTAAGTATGCACTGTTCAGCCCTAAATTGTTCATCAATTGCATGCATCCTCCACCTCTTCACATGACTCACAGACTACTGTAGAAAAAGAAGCAGAAGAATTCATAAGTTAGGAAAGACTGCTGAAAACCAGTGTCTTCTAGGCAGCAATGGCTGATGTACACATGAATTCACAGGTTGCCTTAGAATACCTGCCCAAGATCAAACAAGCCAAAATCCAAGCAAATATGATAGTAGGGTCACTTGCCACCAGCTATAACTGAGGAACTTTTTTTGCAGGTATGTGGGAAAAGAAAAAAAATTAGTTTTCCTGGGGCAAATAGCCCATGGTAGGTTGTCTATACTCCAGTGGATAACCCTACACTGTGTGCAAATGAACAGCACTTACCATACTCAATGAGTTATGAAAAAAAGGTATGACTTTGATAATAATAGAATTTAGTGAGTATATCTATGAAGAATTAGAGAGAAATCTGAGCTTCAGCAGACAGCTAATGAAATACTCATCGTGTGGCTCTTGAAACATGTTTCTGAAACAAGGGCTACAGAAATTTGTTTAAAGTTTGCTGTTCATTGATCTGTTTGTAGAGATCACTTAGAGTCATACCTCTTTCATTGCAAAATTACAGATTGAAAACACATTGAGCTCATAAGTAAATATTCCCTCAAGAAGTATCAGTATTAACAGTGCCATCAATAATATCTGAGTATCTTCTGATTGATTAAAAGTAATTAAATATCTAATTAAATAGTCATTTCTTCTCCAATGTTTATGCTACATCCAATGTTGATTGTCAGTAATTTTCTCTGAACAAACAAAGCCACATGTTTTACTGTTGACATCACTGAACATCTCATTCACAAGTAATTTATCTGTGTCTAAACAAAGAAAACAAATGAGGAAGTAGGTAATTAAGGAGGGAATTTGTTTGTAACTCGTCAGATCTGATCAAGATATTTTCTCAATAATGCCACTGCCTCTCTAATTCCAGATTCTGTAAGTATAACATAAAGTTAATGCTGCTTTGTTTTTATGTAGTATATGATCCTGTTTGGTTATCAACAAGAGCATGACTGTCCCTTATCCTGAAACCACTAACTGGCAATAGCTGCTCAGCTAAGAGCAGAACACCATGAGCTCACCCTCAACCCATGCAGGATTCTGACAGTCATGATTGTATATGAATCTGAGCAGATAGCAATAGCTGAATTGAGTTTGTGAATGTAACAAGCACAACAGGTCTAGAAATAGCACGCAAAAAAAAAAAAATTTTAATAAGGAATAGAAGTATAGACAATGTTATGGAGACTTCTTGGATAAAACTAGTCCCATGCATACACACATGGTATTTAAGAGCACTATATAATGCAAATATTTCTGGGTCTAGAAGTAACACCCACTGGCTCCCAAGGAATGGAGTAGAAATATATATTTACTTAAATTAGAAACTATCTTATTTTACAAACCTATACCAGTTTCATCTCCCTCCTATCCTCCCATTCCCTCCATCCCCCCCACCAACCCTCCAACCCACCCACCATCCACACCTCTTGAAGAGTGAGGTTTCCCATGGGGGATCATCAAAATCTGTCACATCATTTGGTGCAGGACCTAACACCCCACCTCCCTGTACCTAGGTTGAGAGAGTATCCCTCAAAGTGCTATAGAAATTTGTTTAAGGCTTAAAGTTCATTGATCTGGGGAATGGGCTCCCAAAGACCATTTGTGCACTGGGATAAATACTGGTTCCATGTCCAGAGGCCTCATAAGGTGGCCTGGCCTCCTAACTGCCATCCACATTTGGTGGGCCTGGTTGCCTCCTATGTTGGCTCCCCAGCTGTCAGACTGGGGTCAAAGAGCTCCCAATGGCTCAGGTCAGCTGTTTCTGTGGGTTTCCCCAGCATGGCTGTGACCCTGGCTTATCTTTCCCCCTCTATATAATTGGATACAAGGAGTTCATCTCAGTGTTTAGTTGTGTATCTCTGCCTCTGATCCATCAGCTACTAGATGAAGGCTTTAGGATGGCTTATAAGGTAGTGATCAATCTCGTTATTGGTAAAGGACATTTAAGGTAGCCTCTCCACTATTGCATGGATTGTTAGTTGAGGTCATCCTTGTAGGTCTCTGGACATTTTTCTCCAGTCAGTTTTCTCTTCAAACATATAATGTCTTCCTCTATTATGATATCTCTCCCCCACCTCCCTCCCTCTCTCCCTCTTTCCTCTCTCCCTCCCTCCCTCTCTTTCCCTCCCCTCTGGTTTTCAGCTATTTGCCCCCAGACTCAATCTTCCTAGTCCCACATGTTCTCCTCTTCTCTCCTTCTCTTTCTTCTAATCCACTCATCACTCACTGCCCCCCCCACTCCCCAATATGCTCAGGAGATCTTTCTTTTCCCTTTTGTGAGGGACCTCGTATGAATATTTTCGATTCCTCCTTGTGTGCTAGTTTCTCTGGAGGTGTGAATTATATGCTGGTGATCCTTTGCTCTATGTCTAAAATCCATATAACAGTGAGTACATACTATGTTCCTCTTTTTGTGACTGGGTTACCTTACTAAAGACAGTTTCTTATAGTTCCATCCATTTGCCTGAGAATTTCAAGATTTGTGTTGTTGTTTTGTTTTGTTTTGTTTTTTTCTGCTAAGTAGTACTCCATTGTGTAAGTGTACCACATTTTCTTTATCTATTCTTTGGTTAATGGGCACCTACATTGCTTCCAGGTTCTGGCTATTACAAATAATGCTGCTATGAACATAGTTAAACAAATATTTTATGGTATGTTCATCTTTTAGGTATATGTTTAAGAGTGGAATTGCTAGACCTTGAGGTCGACTGATTCCTATTTTCCAGAGAAACGATCATTGTATGCTTTGTCACACATGATCAGGTTTAATTTTCTTTTTAATACTTTCTCTGCTGTGAGAATTTCAATCATTAATATTGTGCCATACATGGAATTCAGTTAAGAGCACTGGGATCACTCAGAAAATTGTGCCATCAAATTTAAAAACAATTTTATTATCAATGTAATGTAGCAATACACTAATTTTTGCAATGAACTAAGTTTAGCTGCCTTCAATACATGTCAAAAAGCTCAAATTAAAACCACTTATGTTTCTCACTTTTGACACTTTGGGACATTTTGAGAAATTGAGAGTTCCACTCCAGCAGTTCTTACTATATATCTAAATAGCAGTTGCAGTCTGGCTGATTGTTTGGCAAACAATAGGCAAGCAGCTATTTTTATAAATAAATTATACTGCCAAGCAATCATGTCCATCTGTTTTAAGAGGTGTTCATGGCTATTGTGGACTATAGCAGTGAGGTCAAATAGCTACAACAAAGATTCTGAAGCTTAAAAGCCTGAATTAGTTGCTGTAGTTCTTCTTTTAGTTTTCTCCAGTCAGTTAGGGAGGCATTGTGGCAACACAGAATGATCTTGACAAGGCAGATTTTGTCATGCTTCTTGAAATTTCCTGCCGCCTTAAATTTTATCACCACTTGTAAAATCATAATTTCTATTTATCATGATTTATTTCTAGTGTAGCACACCCAGGGTCAAAATCTTCTATTGTAAACAGAGTCTGGAAATAGTGAATCATGTTTTTAACCTGAAAATCATAGTCTTTGTTCTACAATAAATTGGAATGTGCACCCTAAATGTGTGTGACATCATCTGTTGTTTGCCCGGATATAAGAAGGTTAAAAAGGGAAAGCATTTTATATCTACCAGCTTGCTTTTTCATCTCACTAGCAAATCCATTTACTCTGCTGCTGCTATGGTTGCTGCATTTGTCATTCTCTAATGACATGAGAAACAAGCCTGTCTGGCCTTCCATTGAAAACTGACCAGTGGTTCTTCAACATTCCTCTAGGCCTTTATATCTAAACTGGGACTGTGTAGCCACCAGGCTTGAATGACTAACCAGCTACTCTATCAGTCTCTTCAGTGAGTACATCTTTCATTGTAGGACTATACAGACTAAAAAATTTATATTTTTATGTCCCTCTAGAAAATGCTAGTGCACATTTGACACATGAAGAAATATGTTAGTCTGACTTCTTTTCTGAAGGCCTCACCCTCTCTCTTATTTTTAATGTATGTTGTTCTGAAGAAAAGAGAAACACTTCCTGAATTTAAAAACTATGGTATTTTATGCCAAATATGCTTAATAATGACAATTTTTCCATAATAACTCAATGATTTTTTCCAGTGGCACAATATTGCATTTCAATTTTACTAGTTAATTTTTCCTTCACTGACAAGTATGTTGTTTATGTATCTCTTTTAGTATTTTCTTATTTGTGAATTTGATGTTCTATCTAATAATCACAAATTATTCATATTTTGATCATATTTATTCTCCTTTTCTAATGTATCATTTTATATATTCTTTTGTATGTATCATATCCATTTGTACATGTTCATGTGTGTGTGTGTGTGTGTGTGTGTGTGTGTTATAAGCATGAGGATGTATGTTTATGTGTAGGCACAAAGTTGATATCACCTGTCTTTATTTTTCTGCCTCGTATTTTGAGATAAGATTTGAATCTGCAGCACACTGAATAGGAAAGACTAACTAGCCAGAGAGCTAGAGTAAGTCTTCTGTTAATATCTCCTCAACTCTAGCATTACAGACACTCACATTTGGATTTTTATGTTGTTACCGGATTTTCAAACTCAGATTCTCATGTGTGCGTGGTAAAAACTTCACTGAATTCTTAACCATTGTGGTTGTTTTAATAATCTATTTTTGTATTTTTTCTGTTCACAATAATTATTTAACACTTTTTCTATAGTAATAGTTCTTTCCTCTTATTTTCTTTGTTTTACTATTTTATAATAATTTCAATATCCACAATTATAGGTTTTTATCCAGTAACTTAGAAAAAGAAAAAGAAAGGAAAAGAATGGAACTTGGTGCTAACATTACTTGTCATAATTTCCATTCTTGTGTATTTCATAGGAAACTTCTATGATCATGTTTTATGTGTTCCAGGTTGTAAATCTTCACTATAATTTTTCTTAGAATGAATTGTCCTAGGTATACAGAATTATTTTGCTTTTCCATATATTCTTTTCCATTTTTCAGAAAAGAAAAATGCCAGTTTATATCAGTGTTTTTTTTTTTTTCATGGTAAGGAACTATGATGTTTTTCCTATTGATTGCTGAGGTAGTTACTTCTTCACTTTATATTAAAAGGCATTGAAACAGTATACCAAACATTGATGTGGAGACTGAAATGACAACCTTGCCAATGTTATAATAGTGTAAATTACTACCAATATGGTAAATATGTAAATAAATATATATATATATACACCAAAGGGACATTTCTCTTTAACACTTTATTTATAGCACATATATTCTTCCTTTGTCATAGATGACATTAACTTACTCATTATTTTCAGACTTCACCTATAGTCTCTGATGAATGTAATATTCATACATTAAATACACTGAGGAATACCGCATGCCTACTTTCTAAATGGTCTTTAAACATTTTCACTCTTCATCTTTTCTCCTACATTTTATAGTTGCAAATTTTAATTTGCTGTGTAGTGGAAGGATTATTGTTATGTTCTCAAAGCCATTGCTCATTGACTTTAGACTTTAATATAAGGGATGACATGTAACCTATAGCCTGCAGTGCTGAAAAAATACATTTTCAATATTTATTTTAACTAAATAAACCAGCAATTTCATATCAGAAATTCAAGTCAATATGTTGATCTGTGTTTTCAGGTGCAATAATTACTATCCTTTGACGGCCCAGTAAACACTTACTTTCCCTCTTTCTTTCTTCCTTCCTTCCTTTCTTTCTTTCTTTCTTTCTTTCTTTCTTTCTTTCTTTCTTTCTTTCTTTCTTTCTTTCTTTCTTTCTTTCTTTCTTTCTTCCTCCACAGGACAATCATGGAATGGCATGTGCAAAAATTAGCATCCCCTCTAAAATGGCACATGGCATTTAACAATATAAATCTACACCTTCTGTGATTGAGTAAGTCTGGCTATTTCCTCCTCTTGAACAGAGATCATAATGCATTCCTGGTGTGTCTGTAGAAAACCGGATCAACATCACACATGGAATATATTTGTGAAGAGACAGACAGAATTATGTCATACCAGAGGGGAAAAGCCTACATTTGCTATGTTAATCATATTTTTGTGACTAAGTGAAATACAGAGTTGACTATTAAACTCAGGGTGACTCTGTTTGCAGTTTCCAGTTTCAGGTTGCAAATCTGGTGAGATGTCTGCTCATGGGTTATTGCATAAGGTTAATTATGTCCAATACCAGTTTACTAGATCAAGGTGACAGAAAGTAATTTTATGTGGTTGTTATTTTTGTGTGTGTGTGATCTGAAGAATTTTATGATATTCAGGTACTACTGATTTTTGGTGAGAAAGAAAATTAGAATGTATACATTTTGAACAATAATGATTACATTATTGTAGAAAAATTATTTTCAATTTCTATACCATAGACTTTGAGTTATTGGCATTAAAAATGAAAATGTTGACATTATGTTTATGAGGATTATAAGGATTAATAATGTAAAGGGTTGAAGAGACTTATTTGTTTAGAAAGCATTATTCCTGTATATAACTTACCATCTTATTAGAAATTAGTAAGATTTAAATTTTTAAGTTTACTGAAGACTTTTGGATAAATTACTACATTTGATATGCTTAAATTTACAAATAGTATAATGGCATGCATATACCATAAGGATTATATTGATATTAAAATAAGAGCTATATATAATTATTTAGAAAAATTGAAATATAAAATTGGAAACAAGTGAAAAGAAAATTTTTATTTCTGAGGGTAAAACATTGCACAATAAGCTATGTAATTGACTTTATTTTCTATGTATTATTCATTAATATTGTGCATGAAACTCAGTCTTAAATACTCTATCTAGAAGGGTACAGTTATTGATGACAATGGTTTAGTGGGATCAATGTCTTAAGTACTACACTAAAATAATTACTTTCTACTTATCATTTTAGAATTATGTAAATGTGCCCATAATCTATTGCTAATCCTCCAAATGTTAGACAAGCCATGAATAAATGGAAATAGGAGACTTCCTATTATGACAAAGCTAATTTCCTAAATGATATCTCATTGAAAAGTAGTCACACATGTCTGTCAGTATCAATGTGAGGAGAGAGGACCTTTCAGAATTGAGTGGAGCCTGTATTTTCCTTTAAGACTTGAGAGACATTTTTAATTTTTATGCCTGTGAATTACATATCCTAAAGAAGTCATAATGTGTTTTAGAGTTTATATGTCACAATTTCAATCAGCAAAAGAAAGGATGGCAATTCAATTTTTGCACTAAATTGCTGCCAGGTATATTAAAAGCGTTATAGAACTATATTCCAACACACATAAATAAAACTTTTATGGAAAGTTTTGGAAAGGAGTATTACTCTCACCAGTAACAAGTAAAAGTAAAGTGTTTTTTATTATACATTTTGGCAGTTGTTTGAGAACTTGAGTAGAGGAAGCATAAGAGTATAATTCAACACTGACAAAGGAAAATCACAGCAACAAAATGAGTATTTATGGCATAGCTTATTACATCAGCCAGCCACTCTGCCTCCCTTTAGATATGAAATATTAAATTTCTATGTTATTCATCTTTGACTCTTCCTTTGCTTGAATGATAGTTGCACTGTTATCCAATACACAGAGGTGACCGTTTATAGGGGACACTAAATTGCATTTGAGCTGAATCTGGGACCACAAAAAAATCTGTCACTGGTGAAGGTCCTGTTTAGATCAGTGTATAGTAAACATATTTAAAATTAGGGCACGAAAATACCTTTGATGAATTTATTCGACTCCCTTTCCAATCATCAATTTCCTGTGAATGCACTGAGTTCCTGAAATACTAAATTAGCTGATTAAAGTACCCACATTCTTTATATTTAGTGTAATTTTAATACATTTATTTTCATTTCTATTCTAATTTTCCTTCCATTATATTACACATATAATAGAGTCCTGGAAATCAAGTCAAATAGCTGTCTTGAATTAGCGCCTTAGGAACCTTGTTATGCAGCTGAACTTCTTTCTAAAACCTGTGATATTTATGAATCTTCCAGATTAATCCACAGGCAGGGCTGCACAGTTGGTGGGAGTGAGTCACTGTCCATGGTCCTGTGATAGTGGAAGGAGAAAAATAACTTTCAAATTATCATTTAACCATTACATGTGATAGTGGAAATTATGTTCACATGCTATCACTTAAATGTAAAATTATATGCCCATTGTCTGTGAAATTATTAACCAATCCTCATTGGTCTAGCTTAGTGTTTGTTAGAATGTCAGATTACCAATTTTATTTTTCTCACTGGCAAAGAGACATAGTTTTTCCAACTTAAATACATTTTTCTCTTAACATCTTTTCCTCCATTTTTATCCTTTTGGACAAAGTTCAAAAGCATCTTCTCTACTTATTATTGATTTCTTTCCTACCTCTCTCTTTGTAAAGTACTCTAATTGGGCCTCACACTCAATCCATGCATTATAGATGTTTACATTGTGAAATGTAAAAACCAATTCTCAATACATTTAATTTTTAGCCTGTTACATGAGATTCTTGACCCAGCAGAACCCATGGCCCTTGAGCCCCAAACAAGCACACAGACACTATATTACTTATAAAGCTGTTGGCCAGTGACTAAGATTTTTTATTTGGCTAGCTTTGTCTTAAATTCCTAACCCATTTATATTAATTAATATATTTCCACATGATCTTCGCTTACCTGGAATGTTGGACCTGAAACTCCTTTGCTTGCTACATAATGACTGCTCAGTTTCTCCACAGAGAAAAAAGTGATTTCCTGTTTGTCCCTGCTTATATCCTCATTCTGCCCAGCTGCATCATTTCCAGTCTGGCCAATCAGCTAATCAGTGTTTTATTCATTAATGAATAAGAGAAACATACACACAGAAGGACCACCCTACCATTCACCTTTAATAGCATTTCATTAAATATTAGAATTGTTAAGTACTAAATATTTAAACTTTGATTAAAAACAAAACATTTTTATCATCTCAATTATTCAGTCATGCATGATCATCAAATGCCATCTTTTTCTATTTGTTTTTTGTATGACAATCTTTTATTCTCATAGATCACCCTCCACACTTCTTAGCATGTTTTGTGGATGCTTTGTCTTGTCTGAATGATGACCACTATAACAAAACTATAGAGTTAAGCTTTTGGATTCTGTCTTTTTCTGTTTGCAGTCACTAACTTGGTGATCTCATTTCTTCCTGTTAATAAGTGAAACATTTTTTTCTTAAATTTTAAATATGCATGACAAGACTGTGCCTCTCTTCTGAATTCCAATTTTCTACATAGAATTGTCATTTAGCTTGGATAATGAGTGACCATAAGTAATGCATGTCTTTACATTTAAAAGTCATTTTAGCATGATTTCTTTCACCTACACTTTTTTACTTCAGTTGATGGAAATGATCAACTTCTTCAGTGTCACAATCCTTTTATCTAACTTAATGTTATAAACTTTTAGTGTTCCCTGATGTTATTTTTGATTTGTAAAACCTGCTTTCAACAGAGTAGCCAATGTGGCGCATATAAAATGTAAATATAACCATTTTTTCTCCACTCCTCAAAACCCCTCTAAGAGCTTACTTACCATGCCCTCTCAGAGTCAATAGTCACAACTTTGGTGGGGACTATGAGGCATTCCATGGTTTTGTCCTCCTCATTGAAGTCACCCAAGTTCTATTTGAATGCTACTGCAGTCAATGCTTCCTCAGGTTTTTGTAATAAGGGCAGCATGCTCTTACTTGCAGGTTTAGTTCTAACCTCTTCTTCCTTAATTGCTCCTTCTCAAAGTTATTGATGGAATTCCTACATATATATATATATATATATATATATATATATATATATACATATGTGTGTGTGTGTGTGTGTGTGTGTGTGTGTAGGACTAAAATTGCCCTTTTTCTAAAGGATAAAATAATTATAAATAAAATCAGTTTAAAGATTGGCAATAAGAAAAAAGTTGACCATGTAATAAAACACCCATTGAGTGAGCCATAATCAAAACCTCCCCAAAATATTGTCAGGTTATTGAAAACATTTACCATAGTCTTTTTCTGACACTGAAAGTAAAGAACAACCGTCTTTGGGATTGTGTTTGTCTCAAGCATCATGTTATAATTTTAGTATTTTTTTATTTGAACAAGCCAATGGGAGAGCTAATCTATTACACTAAATACAGAATAAAAGACTAAGCAAGACTAAAGACTAATGACTTAGCAATTGAGAGTTCTCACCGCTCTTGCAGAGGAGCACAGTTTGTTCCATCACTCATAATGCAACCATCAGTAACTTCAGCTCAGGGGAATCCAATGCCCTCTTCAGACCACAGCAAACAACGGAACTTCTTCACATGTGCACCCTTCCACTTACATAACTGAACAGAAAAATAAAATACTTTAAAAGAATGCTTATAGAGCCTGGCATGGTGGTTAATGTCTAGAGTCATTGAGTTTGAGGTAACACAGGGTTACAGGGTGATTTTCAGACTAGTCTGGGCTCCAGAGTAAGAAGCTGGCTCAACCTGTGGTGAAAAGAAACATGGGGGTCAGGTATATAATTGAACATCCATTTCTTCAATAATCTTTAGAATTTTATTAGCTTTTTAAAACTTTACAAAACCAGGATAAATTATTTCACCTACAGGCTTAATATTTCTTCGTAATATTTTTTGATATGGAAAATACAATAAATTCTACATTTCCTTGTGTAAATACAATTTTAAGTCATCTAGAACTACACAATCTAGAACTACACAAATTGATTATTTTGCCAAGGAATCCTGAATCCCACAGACTCCCAATTTTCTCTTTGATTTTTTATTTTCAGTAAATTTCAGCTGTAGCTTTTTTCCTTCAAAACTTGAACAAAAAAATTATAAAATTGCATTATCCAGAAAACTTTATACATTTAAAAAATTCAGCAAATCAAAAGCATCCTGTCTTGGTGTGACCCTAGTATATCTAATGACTATTTGTGGCACCAGGAACCCTTTTGAGTATCTAGATATACCATGAAGATATAGGTACCAGTTTGGTCATCTAAGATACTTCAAGCACTTCAACCAAAGACCTTTACTAAAACATGGTAAATTTAACTGCAATAACCCAGCTTATCTCTTTCAATAACCACATTAACCTGTGGCCACTACTCCTTTTATACTCGTATACAGTTATTCGAAACATGATCACTTAATTTCTAAAATGAACAATTTAATTCTTGTTATTTTAATATTTTAATTTATATAATGAATGTTTCAGCTGAATGTATGCACATACATTGAGGGTCATGTGTATGTCTGGTCCTGGTTGAGCACAAGAGAGGGTATCAAGTTTTGTGGAAGTTGCCATGAAGGTGGTGGGAATCAAACCAGGATCCTCTACAATAGCAGCTAGTGATCTTAAGCACTGACCAATCTATCTAGCCTTCTAAAATAAACATTTTAAAATGATATAATAATAATAAAGAAAGAAATTTAAATCATAAAATAGGTTTTCACACAATAGAAACTTGAAATTCTCAGAAAAATGGATAGAACTTTAAGAAACCATTCTGAGTGAGGTAACCCAGTCACAAAAAGACAAACATGGTATATGCTCACTGATATATGGCTTTTAGACATAGAGGAGAGGATTATCAGGCTACAACCCACATCACAATTAAAGTTAAGGAACATGGAGGAACAAGAGAGGCATAATGGTCCCCTGGTGAAGGAAGAAGAGACAAAATCTCCCAAGCAAATTGGGAGCATGGCAGGAGGGTAGAGGGAGTTAGAGGAGAAAGAGGAGGGGAAAGATGGGCATAAGGGAGCAAGAAGATTGAGTCAGGAAAAGAATAGAGGAGAGCAAAAAGAGATACCTTAATAGAGGGGGCCATTATAGGTTTAAAGAGAAATTTGGCACTAGGGAAATGTTCAGAGACCTACAAGGATGACCCCAACTAACAATCTAAGTAGTGGAGAGGCTACCTTAAATGTCCTTCCCCAATAATAAGATTAATGACTACCTTATATGTCACCCTAGAGCCTTCATCTAGTAACTGATTGAAGCAGAAGCAGACACCCATAGCTAAACACTGAGCACAACTCATGGAATTCAGTTGCAAACAAGAAGGAATGATGAGCAATGAGGTCAAGACCAGGATGGAGAAACCCACAGAAACTACTGACCTGAACAAGGGGGAGCTCATGGACTCCAGCCTGACAGCTGGGAAACCAGCCTAGGACTGACCCAGACCCCCTGAATGTGGGTGTTAGTTAGGAAGACTGGGCAGTCTATGTGACCTCTGGTAGTGGGTCAGCATTTATCCCTAGTATATGAATGGACTTTGGGAGCCCATTCCACATAGAGTGATACTCTGGGGAAGGACCTAGGCCCTGCTGCAAATAATATGACAGACTTTTAAGACTTCCCATAGGAGTTTCCTCCCCTGGGAGCAGAAATGGGATGGGATGAGGGTGGTTGGGTGAACAGTTGAGGACGGGAATGTATGGGAGCTGGGATTGACATGTAAAAATAAGCTTGTTTCAAATTTAAATAAAAAATAGATTTTTACTGTACATGAAATGGACATGAAGTTAATCATGTGTTCATAGGGATTTTTATAGGGGAAAAAAAAACTACCAAGAAACATTTATACACAAAAACATCTCAAATTCTGGAAGAATTTTCTCTAGGTGTAGTTAATGGTAGTTTTCATCATGCTGTTTTGATCCATCATCTTTGGAAAAAGCAATTATGTGCCAAATAAATGGTCTTCTGACCATGGACCCAATGGCTCCAGTTTAATTATCCTGCCACAATTTATTTTGACACTTCATTCTACACTTGCCTTTTCTGTTTCCTCTTAACCTTCCTACTTCAATTTGTCTAAGTGGCTGAAGGCGAAATGTTTTGACCTGAAGAGACAGTGCTGAAATGAAATGAGGCACTAGATACATGATGCCTTCAAGCAAACCCAACTACTAACAGTTAAGTTGCCTCAGTCTAAATGTGATGAAGACAAAAGCTTACTACAAAAGAACAAACCAGATAAGGAAGTTTTAAAAATAAGTTGCCATTAACCTTGTCACGGAAAGAAAATGGCTTCATTATTGGGACAATAATTACTGGGACAATAATTATTGGGACAATTACTGCACTGAAAATATCTACCCAAGCTTGGTTTCCTTGTCGATTCTTACCAGTGGCAAAAATAATCTTGATTTTATCCAAAGGCAATGTGTGTTCAATTCATGGCAATTTATTTATTGAGGTCACTATTATAGGTGGTATTTTCAGAGTCCTTTAGCATTACTGCAACATTTCTGTGCACAAGGATTAGTGACTGAATAGAAAGCCACAGTTCATGAATACTTCAATACCTATCACACATGGATGTTAAATGTATTTTTCCCTTTTTTTTCTCATCCTCCCGTTTTTCTTCCATTGATTGCTCTTATGTGCAAGAGTGTTCACATACACAATTGTGGAGAAAACCCATACAAAAAAATGACACAGGAAGGATTTGAAATTCAAACAAAGCAGCCTTCATGTGGTTTCTGGGTTATAGAAATGTACTCATTCCAAGTAGCTGGAATTGAATTTTCTTTCTCAGAAGAAAAAAAAAAACAACAACAACAAAAGGAAGAATCACAATGTGGTCAATTTGCTGATTTATAAGTTTACAATACATTATGCTTCTGAAGAAAGACACTACTATCATGGAATATTCCATTTAATGATTTTACACTAAACCTTTGTGCATGGTTTCATGATTGCACCAAATCACCTTTCACTTTCTTCTCCAGTTTTCTACATCATGGCACCTTGTGGCTAACAAACAAACAGAATCGTTAAATCACAAGAATGATAGTCTATAATGTTTCCTTTAAAACTTTCTTCTTGATCCCTTGTTCTGATTGGTTTAGTTTTTAAAGACATGGTTTCTCTGTGTAGCCCCAGCTGTCCTTCAGCTCACTCTGTAGATTAGACAAAAGGCTGGATTGGAGCTCCCAGAGATCTATTTGTCTCTGTCTCCCCAGGCTTGCACCACCACCTGGCTGATCCCTGTTTTTCCTTTGTTCACAGACCCTGCTCTTCTCAGTCAAGCTAGGTTTCTATGTTTTGTTTTGGTTTGTTTATTTGTTTGTTTGTTTTTTATTTTTACAAAACTTTAAATACACAGGAGCCTGCTAGTAAGATCCTTAAACATTCTTATGTGTGTAGGATTGACTACTGAAAGTTCTAGTGATTGCTAGATTAGAATTGAGATATAGCCAGCAGTGGTGGCACACGCCTTTAATCCTGGCACTTGAGAGATAAAGGCAGGTAGATCTCTGTGAGTTTGAGGCCAGCCTGGCTTACAGAATGAGTTCTAGGACAGTTAGGGCTGTTACACAGAGAAACCCCATCTCAAACAACAACAACAAAAATAAACAAAAACAAAAAACTGGGAGATAAAGGCAGTCACTATGTGTGGGTTATTTCTGTTCTTCCCTGTTCATTGTTTTTCTCCCCAGAATAATAAGTAGAGTACATCTCTATATACATAATATATCTTATCTATATATATGTGATAATATGACATTTATTTAAAGACTGTGGAAAACAAATAAATGTACTGAGTTTTATGACAGAATAAGTATTTAAAATTCATATTAATTCCTTAGGATCACTTAGTGTGCTATAATAGTGAACATATATTGGTTATGCTGAAGAGAGACAATATTTCTTACTTATACTTTTATATGTAATACATATTTTTTCTATGTGTACATTTACTTATGATACTAATTTCCCTAATGGCATATGAACATATTGTTACTCATACATGATAATTAATATATATGTAAATTAAAATAATATTAAGCATAAATAATTGAATAAATCCTTCAAATTTGTGCATTACTTATTCCACAAACATTGCTTAGTGCATATTTTCAGATGCAAATTTAATTATCTTCAGTGAATGTAACTGTGACTGTGGCACTTATGAAGGAAACATATTGGATTAAATATTTATACCTTATGTGTTACACACAAATCATACTTGCCTGAATCAGTAGTTACTAACTTGACAAAAATTGCTCATTCCCCAATATGTTTATTCATTTATTTGAGTATGTTTTACAAAACTTTCATCTTCAGTTTTTGAATTTTATCTAAACAGTGATAATCATAATCAAGTATAAATAATTTATTGTGTGAAATTTTGTGTCAGAATTCTTTTGACATTCCTGTCTTTGTAGCAACACACCTGCAGTCTCGGTAGCTTATGGTCATCAGGAGGCAAGCAGTGTAGTTAATTGGACTGGGTTTAATTATATTCACTGGAAACTGGACATCTGGTAACATGGGCTATTGAAGGATTTTCTTATCTTTGCTTGGCTCTGTGATTGTCAAGCCTGACTCTGAACTCATACTATACAATAAAAATATGCAAATGTTTTCTTAAGCCTCTGATTCTGAAACAATTGCTATTCCAATTCCCTAACAAGTAATGAGTTCATTAATACTTGAAGAGAATGGCCAGAGGGATAGGGGAAAATAAATGTACAGTAATGCAATCTTCTCACATAGGCCAGAAATATATTGGATCCCATCGAGAATGAAACTCCTCCATCGCAGGCTGCACTATGTCTTCCCCTAAAACTCCCACAAAAGGAGTCAGTATATTCAAATCTCCACATAGACTATGGAAATTTACAATCTGATTGAGAAAAACTTGGATAGCAAAAAAATTCATAGCACAGCATATGACAGGACTATGTGATGGCCCTTAATATTGTATCATGTTTTTGATACTGTGGAAACATTTTATAAAGTTTAAGCTTTACACCAAACTTGAGGAGAAAGAAAGAAAGAGAAAGGTAAAAGAAAGGAAATATACATGACACTGACATAACTGCCTTTCATGGTTCTTATGACTTAACCCTTTATGGTTGCCTTGCAGAATAGAAAAGTCAAACACCATAATAAACTGTGGTTCAATAAGGTGTTCTTATATTCCATATTTTATGTTTTCACTCTGTCTACTGCATACTTCATTTATAGTCTAGTTTTCCCCTTTGTCCAGATTTCCCTTGGGATCAACTTTCATTTTGTGACTCATTCTAAATCAGTGGCATAGTCTAATAACTTTGCAATGAGCTCTGACTATAGTCTGCATGACAAAGTCATTTCAGTCTTCAGTATTTCAGTGTTGTCCCAAACAATAATAAAAAAAGCACTGCCATCCATTTTTCTCATAAAACATAATGTTTTACTATAAAGACAATGGTATTTCAGAAAATGCATTAAAGTATGGAAAAAATCCTGGAGAAGGGGGAAAAGGAACACGATCTCTCAAGCAAATTGGGAGCATTGTGGAAGAGGAGAGGGAGTTAGAGGAGGAAGACTAGGGAAGAGGCGGGCATGAGGAAGCAAGAAGATTGAGTCAGGAAGGAATGGAGGAGAGCAAGAAGAGATACTTAATAGAGGTTTAAAGATCCTTAATTATAGGTTTAAAGAGAAATCTGGCACTAGGGAGATGTTCAGAGATCTACTAGGATGACCCCAACTAACAATCCACAATAGTGGAGAGGATACCTTAAATGCCCTTCCCCAATAATGAGATTGATGGCTACCTTATATGCCATCCTATAGCCTTCATCTAGTAACTGATGAAAGCAGAAGCAGTCACCCACAGCCAAACACTGTGATAAACTCTTGGAATCCAGTTGCAGAAAGGGTGGAGTGATGAGCAGAGGGGTCAAGACCAGGCTGGAGAAACCCACAGAAACTGCTAATTGAACAAGGGGGAGCTCATGCACTCTAGTCTGATAGCTGGGAAACCAGCATAGGACCAACCCAGATTCTCTGAATATGGGTGTTAGTTAGGAGGACTGGGCAGTTTATGGGGCCTCTGGTAGTGGATCAGTATTTATATCTCAGCCTAGACACATGGAGGAGGGCCTAAGTTCCAAATGATATCATAGATTTGAATACTTCCCATTGAGGGCATCACCCTCCCTGGGGACCAGAAATGGGATGGGATGGGGCTTACTGGGGGGGGGAGGAAAGGAGGGTATGGGAACTGAGACTGATGTGTAAATCAAGCATTTTTCAAATTTAAATAAAAAATAAAAACAAAATCAAAACATTAACTAACAACTACAATGCACACATGTACTATATTCCATTATGTTTTAACCTCTAAAACAAAAACAGATAACTACATCTTTTTCCCTATATTCTAGTGTCCTTCAGTGATTCATTGTCATTCTAATTCCTCATTGAGAAACTTCAATATTCATGAAAAATTAAGGTTATTTGGAGTATCTGTAAACATTATTTCATATTAAATTACACCAAAATGCTTTAATAGGGGAAGCAACTTAAATGCACAGTCCGCCTACTCATGGTCTGAGGCTGGTTTCAGAAATTTGGGCCAAATAAATTCCTTTGAGGTGCCTGAACCATGCTTCCTGGCTGTGCCTTACATCACCTTTTCTGACTCTATAGCCAAGAGCTTGAAGAGTTGGATGTTGATTGGCAATACGATATTAATAAAAAGTTAAGCCTCAGATTTCTAAACCAGACATATTTGCAAAATGACATTGAACTTACTTCTCTTCCTGTATCAGCTATTCATCCTATACTCCTCGGGAGTGATGCATGACTTCATTCAGTGTGCTTCGATCTGAAAAAAAATTCAGGAATATTCATCAAGATTTGCCATTAATCAGTTAAAGATGTTCACAAACAAAGGCAATGAATAATACATGTAAATTCAAGTAAGTGTGCCTCTAATGATGAATAATCATGAACTGATCTGGAATTTGTTAATGACTTATGAATATGTATCTCTAGGTGGTACTCCTGTACAATTCACAATTCCATGAAAACCGTTTCCTTTTCCATTGCATCCTGTCCATTCTCTGATGATGCCTTTGGGACTTTTAAGTATCTTTGCTAGAGGTTTGAATGCAGTAAAAATTGTGGAAATGATGTCATCTGCAGACCTTGCTAAACCACTAAAGATACCTATTTATTTCCATAATCTCATTCTAATGGGTTTTTCTCAGGTAATATTGTCTTTCAGCATTTGATCTCCTTACCTATGACAGGAAGATTGCTATGCAAAACCCACTGAGGGAATGTGAAAAAAAATAAACCAAATTGGAAACTGAATGCCGGAAATAACATTTTCCTTATGCAGCCACTAATCCTATACCAGGTGCAGGATGGGCTGTTTCTCCATGAATTTCTCTGTGTGCCTCTTGGCCACTTGCAAATTTGAAATTCCACAGTGACTATGGCCTGAGTATTTGTCTGAGATGAGACACTTCAGCCCATTGCTGTCATCAGCTGGGCCTTTTCAGAGTGAGGAGAATTAGCAAACAACCTTTCCAGAAAGCATTATGTCTTCTGAGTGCTTGGCAATCATTTAACAACTATTCCTGTGAGGGAGGCTTGGATTTTCACATGAAGAATTTCACACAGATGTGAAACAATTTCTAAGAAGGTCATAGTGCAGCAAATCTGGGGTAATAAAAATAACTAGAGACAGACCTGTGAAAAATTAGGGAACAAGAAATGTGTGTTATTTGTTGCTGGCCTGGATAATCTTTCTGAGTACTAGTCTTAAGGAAACAGGTACTGTTGTTCATTATATGATAGGAATTACTCTAAACCTTTCTACATTGTAGCACACTGTATCTTCAGTATAGTCCTAATAAATTAGTGCTATCATTCCCCCTGTCCCACAGATGAGGAAACCAAAGAAAACATAGTTAAATTAGTTTTCCAGTTTACAACCAACAGGTGACTAAATTGGGGCACAACACATTCATCTGGGTTCTACACTGGATCTCTGAGCCCTGAATGTCCCTGCTGCTTTATGTTTTCCTGATACTGACCATCGCACCTTAATGTCCAACAACATACATTTCTGATGACTCTCCCAACAAAAGTTGTTCTGTATCCAATTACCATTATCTTTTCCCTTGCTGGTAATAACTAAATTATACTTATTTAAAGGACCTATATTATTAGCACAAAACATGTCAAAAACAAGTTCTAAACACAAACAAGATTTATTTGCCACAGATATAAAAATGGTAGGGTATAAGGCAGAAATTCAGGAGCTAAAAGATGACGTAGAAAGGGAAGGGAACAAGAGAAAGGGGGAAGTAATATTTATAGGAGGTTAGGGGATCAGTAAGGATTGCCTGTGGATAAAGGGCAGACCGACATGGCCCATAGCAGAATGGAAGCTTATAAAGGTAAAGGGGGAAATCCAATGTTAGGACGAGGTGATTAATTTTACTTGGACATGTTAATTATGGTGGCCAAATGGGAGCCTTTGATTGTTGAACTTCAATACTTTTATAGTTGGACCTTCATAGTCAACTTCAGGAAGAGGAAGTAACCAAATAAGGAAATAGACCTTGTAATGTAATGGCTTTAGCAAGGCAAAGGAAATGGGGAGAAGGAAAAGGCATGCTTGAGCCATGTTTGCCATGCTCTGCTCTGCTAGATTTCCTTCACTTATAATGATCCTAAATTTGATCACTAGAATTATTTTTAAGAGTATCTGTCAAAATTATTTTTAAATATCATTTAAATCAACATATATTACTTTCCTCAAAAGACCAACTTTATGGGGAATATAACATTTTCTGTCACTGTTTTCTGGAGATGTTGAAAGTTATCAGGTCCCTCACAGAAGTAGCAAGCTGTGCTACTTTTGCATGAAGGGGATCACAATTATACTGCACAGATGGTTAGGATTAGGGTGAAACTCAGCCAGCACCGATCACATCTTTGTCTAGACATTTACCCACTGTACCATGATACCTTCCCAAGTGCAAAACGACCTTTTATGTGTGTTAATCCAAATTCCTGTGAGCTAGTATATTCCACTGATGTCACACACTGGATGGTTAAAATCCTCAATTTATTAAGAAAATTAAAGCTTTCTATATATATAGTCAGTTCCAACTCATAATAACCACCGAATTTGCAGAACTAAAGAGGAGATCTGTGCATTACTTTGTTCTCTTTTGATCCTCTGATCAAACTGGTTACACTGTTCCTTTCTAAAATTTTAAATACAAGTTGTGCAATTTAAAACTAAAATAAAAATCTTCTTCACACAGCCCATCTCACTCATTACATTAAAAAAGGGGGTAGTACTCGAACAATCAAGAACAGTACAAAGACATTAAATGCAATAAAAATTAAATCTGGAGTTTTTCTTCAAAGAGATACAATTAGACAGTGATAAAAAATAATATAGCAATGAAACAAATTGAAGTTTCTGTAAGTGTATAAAAAAAAGTTAACCTTCCAGACAATTTTGAAATCACCCAAAATTTACATGGTCCCAGGAACTTTAATTTCTCTATGTAGGTTTAAGTTTTCTCGCTAGTTGCTATTATAAATACCTATAAAGTTATATGAAATGTGTTTGTATTTTTTATTTTTATTTAAAATAGGTTAGTTTCTCACATAAAATATTCTGATTACAGTGTTCCCTTCTTCCATTCTTCCAGCTTCCTCCCACATCCTCTTCCTTCCAGATCTGCTCCTTTTCTCTCTGTCATTAGAAAAGAAGTTTCTAAGATGTAAAAACCAAACATGACAAAATAAAATATAATAAGATAAAATAAAAACCATCATATCACTATGGGACAAAACAAACAATAGGAAAAGAGACAAGGAGAAATCATGAAAATCAGAAACTTACTCATCTGTACACTTAAGAATCCCATAATATATATGCAAGGAACCTGAGGCAGACCCAGGGAGGCCTTTGCCTAATGATCCATTCTCTGTGAGTTCATAAGAGATTTTATCATGTTGTTTTAGAGGACCTTGTTTCCTTGGTGTCCTCCATCTCCTTTGTCTCTAAAACTCTTTCTCCCTCTTCTTCAAGGTTCCCTGAGCCCTGAGGGGAATAGCTTGATGAAGACATTCCATTAAGGACTGAGTGTTCTAAGGTTTTTTAGTCTCTACATAATGTCTGGCTGTAGGGTTTTGAATCTGTTCCCATCTCCTGCAGGAAGAAGCTTCTCTGATGATGACCAAGCAAGGCATTGGTTTAAGTGTTTAGCAGAAAATCACTGGGATTCATTTTAGTATTTTGTTTTACACTAGGCTGCTGGGCTAGCTAATCTCTGGTTCTTAGCCACCCAAGCCTTGTATTGTATGTATTCTATCTTGTAGAATGGGTCTTAATTCAAATCAGACATCAACTGGTTAGCCTCACAAGTTTTGTGCCCCGATTGCCATAGCATATTTTTCTATAGGACAGCATTGTAGTTCAAAGATTAGCCTCTCTAAAAGGAGCAAAGCTCAAGTGCTTCCATAAGATGGAGAATGCAGATGTAGGGCATTTTCTAGATTAGGGATTGATTGTGGAGGGTCCAGACCATTGTTAGTGGTGCCATCTCGGGGCCAGTGGTACTAGGTTCTATAAGAAAGCAATGTGAGCAAGCCATGAGGAGCAACCCAGTAAACAGCACTCCACCCCTAGCATTTTGGAGATGCCAGTAAAATGGAATGACCTCAAAGTGGAGCCAACCATGAGCCTAGAAGACAATAACTATGCTGTCAAGGAGAAATCCAAGGTAGTGACAAAAACTCTTTAAAGAGGCCAATAAATTCACAAGTGAATCCTGGAAAATTGGACATTAAGTTTTTGAGTTTGCTTGTGCTTTCTTGAGGTTATGACTGTGTTGTCTGCTATTTGTTCTTGGATTAAGAAAGCATTTAACTTACTTTTTATTTTACAGGAGCAAATAATTGATATACTGAGTTTTTAAAACAAATTTTAAGTTTTAAAAGAGATTGTATTTTAAAGAGACTGAATTTTAAAGTGTTTGAATTCATAAAGTGTGAGAGAGATACTTGTAAAATGTTTTATATCATGATACCAATATTAATGTTTGATGTTTGATATGAATAAGAAAGAAAAAGTTATAGTTAAACAGTGATGTGTTTGTATGTCAAGTTGACATGGGGTCATTCGTCCTGGCTAGTTTTATGTCAACTTGGCATGAGCTGGAGTCATCCAAAAGGAGGGAAGGTCAATTGAGAAAATGCCTCTAGACCTTCAGTCTGGCTGCTACTTTGTCAATTGACCTTGTCCTTTGCCCAAAAGTTTCTCAGTTTCATAAGATCCTAGTTATTTACTGTTGCTGAGTGTCTATGCTAATAGTGTTCTATTAGAAGCACTATTAGTAATAGAAATAATTTACTCTGCTGATGAATTCAAGGCTATTCCACACTTTCTCTTCTTTCAAGTTCAGCATATCTGGCTCAATGTTGAAGTCTTTGATTCATTTGGAGGTGAGTTTGTGCAGGCCAGTAAGTATGGACCTATTTGGATTCTACCAACATAATCACACAGTTTGAACAGCACCATTTATTGAATAGACTGTCTTCTTTTCATTATGTACTTCTTTTTTTTATCAAAAATTAAGCATCAAATAGGTATATGGATATATATCCATGGCTTCAAAGTGTCTGGTTTTGTGCCAATAACATGGTATTTTTATCACTTCCACTCTGCAATACAATTTACAATTTGAGGTCAGGAATGGTTGTTTACACAGCGGTTCTTTATTGTTTTAGCTATCTTGAGTTTGTTTGTTTGTGTGTGTGTGTGTGTGTGTGTGTGTGTGTGTGTGTGTGTGTGTGTTGTGTCCTTTATAGCTCTGTGAAGAATTTGTTGGAATTTTAATGGGGTTTGCATTGAATCTGTGGAATGCTTTTGTTAGGATAGCCATTTTTTACTGTATTAATCCTACTGACCCATCAGCATGTGAGCGCCCATTAGTCACTTAACTGCTATGAAGTTACTAATATGAGATCTCTCCTGTGTTTCACTTAGGCATTCAGTGCTGTGAACCTTCAAATTAACATAATTTTCATTGCATCTTCCAGGTTTGGGTATGCTGTGTACCAGTTCATTAAATTCTAGAGAGTCTAATTTCTTCATTTATTTCTGTTTTGATCCATTTTTCATTCAGTGGAGAGTCGTTCAGTTTCCATGAACGTGTAGGCTTTCTGTTTTTATGCTGTTGTTGATATCCAGCTTTAATATGTTATGGTCAAGTAGGATGCATGGGGTTATTTCAATTTTCTTGTATCTCTTGAGATTTGCTTTGTGTCAATAAATTTTGGAGAATGATCCATGTGATGCTAAGAAGAATGTATATTCTTTTGTTTGGGTGAAGTGTTCTATAAATAACTGTTGTGTCCATTTGTTTTATGAATCTGTTAGCTCCAGTATTTCTCGGTTTAGTTTTTATCTGGATGACCTGACCACTCATGAGAGTTAGCTATTAAAGTCTCCCACTATATGTGTGTATGGGATGGTGGAGGGGTCAATATGTGAATTAATTTGTAGTAGTGTTTCTTTGACAAATACTGAATTTTCAGTATAGATGTTAAGAATTGAAGTGTCATTTTTGTAATTATTTGCTTTTGTAATCATGTAGAAACCTTCCTCATATCTTTTTATTTGTTTTGGCTTGAAAAGTATTTTGGTAGATACTAAAATAGCTACACCAGCTTGATTCTTAAGAATATTTAATTAGCACACATTTTTCTTATCATTTAACCTGAGTTGATGTTAAGGTGTGTTTCTTGGATGCAGGAGAAGGGTGGATCTTATTTCCACATCAATTCTGTTAGTCTGTGTCTTTTTATTGGCTAATTGTTGATTTCTGTTATTTTATTGTTGGTGTTGGTAGTTGTGTGTGGGTGCACTCAGGTGTGTGAGTGTATGTGTGTGCGTGCATGTGTATTTCCTTTCCTATGGATTTGCTTGTGTGAGATTATTTTCTGAGTTTCATAAATATAGTTGAAGTTTTCCTTCAAGTGTATCTTTAGATCTGGATTTATTGATATATACTTTTTAAGGTTGACTTTATTATTTAGTATCTTATTTTCTCCATCTGTGGAGATTAAAAGATTTTCTGTGTATTATACCTGGTTTGTCATTTGTGGTCTCCTTGAGTCTGTAACACATCTGTCCAGGCCCTTCTGGTTTTTAGAGTATCCATTGAGAAACCAAGTGCAATTCTAAGATGGGGGAGCTTCAGTGGGAGAAAGGTAAAGATTTGCAGCTCATCTGCCTGCTTGTCCAGAGTGTCCTGTGGTTTCCTAGAGAATGCCTTTTGGATTTGGGTTCTCAGCCAAAGCAAAAGATGAGGGAAGATAAGCTATTGGGGAGGAAGAGATAGGTGAGATGCATTTGAGATGAGGGGTAGGGAAAAGAGACTACAGAGGGTATTCTATTTCAAAGTTGAGGATGAAACAAGTTTTGACTCTGCAGCAGCAGAGGGAAAAGAATATCTGCAATGGTCTCCCTGTTCTCTGGAAATAGTCAATATTAAATATTTGGTGTCTTTCATGGATTATCTTCAAATAATCCAGAGTCAGTGTTTATTTCATTATCAGAATTAACAGAAATTTTGAATGTATAACCACACTCACTAATTTTGAAGACTGGTACCTCTTTCAATTTGTTTATACTTGGAACAAACCTTATACAATATTAGTATATATTATTCCTTTGGAAATTTGTCATTGCATGAAGCAAACCTCATGCTTATTTTGTATCTTTTTTTGTTTTAATTATAAATGTTTGGTCCATAGTTCAAGCTTGTTACTACCAATTACAGTGACATACATTCAAACAGTGTAAGGGAATATTCTACATTTTCCTCTTTTTGTTTAACTAAAAAGGAAGATTTTAACTTTAACATAGTAAAATTATATAAAACATAACAGTTATTAAGTAAGAATTACAGTTACAATATCTAGTTTATTTGTATTTGTAAAATTGAAAGAAAGTATTTTATAACGAATTTTTTTCTTTGTGACTCTAAAATTTTATTCCAAATTTATCTATTATTGTAACTAAGGAACTCTTTAACCATGACTATCTTACACCACTTCTAAAAACTTTAATGTATGTTTTTAAGTTAGATCCCTTAAATATACTGATTTCCTTAGTTGATAATTTTCTCCAAAGTATTTATTAAAAAATAAAACAAAAGGGAGATTATCCAAATATTCAGTTATATAGTTAGGAGGTTGACAATTTGAAGTTTAGTTTTTTAAAATACAGAGTGTAAATTCATAAGTAATATACTTTCCTTGATTTTAAGTGTCCAGGGATGGTTTGGAGAGGTTGTCCGGTGGCTCTGACTACTCTTCCAAAGGACCCTGGTTCTGTTCCTAGCACTTAAATGGCAGCTCACAACAATCAATATGTCCAGCTCCAGGGGAACTTAGTTCCTCTTCTAACCTCTGCAAACCTCAGGTTCACATTTGGTACACACCCATATATACAAGTAAGCACTTACTAAAGAATATATATGTAATACAGAACTCTAAAAACAATTTACATTTCCAATAATATTTGAAAGAGTGTAATTATAATGCCTGTCTTAGTTTTCTGTGAAAGACACTTTGACCATGGAACTTCTTACAAAGGAAAACATTTATTTGAGTTGGCGTTATAGTTTTGGTGGTTTAATCCACTGTACTTATGTCTTGGAGGCAGGCATGGTGCCTGAGAAGAAATCAAGGGTTCCACATATGGACCAGCAGGCAGATTTTAGCTCCTGAGAGCTCACACTTAAGTACACACTTCCTCCAACAAAAGCCACACCTACTTCAATAAGGTCATGCTACATTCCTATTCAAAACACCACAGTGGACTTTCTTTGGCATCATGAATGGCTGTTTTTGTTATAAAGCCCATATTCCTCAATTCAAAAAAAGATTGTCTCTACATACTAAACTGCATAGTTTATAGTCATTACTTAGCTTTGTAATAGTAGTTATTCAGCATCAATGACTTTATACATATAGATGATGATTGAACTCACAGAATTTTCTTCATTTGAGAAATCTGTATTTTCTATGGTGAGCCTTGGAAAAATGAACATCACACTTTCTAATTAAATGAAAATTGAGTGTTCAAGAGTTTATGGACTTGCAAATATTAGCCTGTTGAGCCACTGATAGAACTATCAAACTTAAGTTTTAAACTGATGGCTCAGGGAGATAAAATGCCTTAGCAAATAAAAATGTTTGCTACCAAGACTAATAATATGAGTTCAATTCTGGGAACCCATATGGTGAAAGGAAAAGAACAAATCTCACACATTGTTCTGAACTCCACACATTTCCTAGTATGGACACACGCTACCCCACACACCCATCCCACACCACTAACATACAAATTCTGTGTCATAACTATAAAATTATTATCAATATGGCTAAATAGCTCATGAATACTGTAAGGTCTACTTCTCCCCAGAGACATCTCATCTGAACCTCTCATCTCATCCTTGTACCATATGAACAATTTGTTCACAAGACCTACTGTCATTTCCCTCCAAAAAGTCAACTTCTGATCATCTTGTGACTTTCCTTTCCCTTTTCTCTCTGCTTGATCTGCTTGTTTTGATCTTGTATTTTTCTCAGGGGTACTTTCTCTTCAAATTGTATGCCATGTATTCTCCAAGAACACGAGTTTAGTGGTTAGCAACCTTATGTAACAGAGAGTTGGCTTACTTCCTTATTCCTTGACATTAGACACAATAAGCAAAATAATTCGGATATATTATTTGCATAAAAATAAGATTTAGATACTTCTTTTACATGGTACAACATTGTTTATTTTTGCTACCCATTTTTTTTCTAGAAACTCTGAATGCAGACCAAAGTAATGGCATTTTTAGTACCTCCTAGTATTAATAATAATGCATCTAGTCGCATATTAGCTTTCAGCTTAGAAAAATTTCTTTTATTTTCCAAATAATTTTAATTATTTTAAGAACAGTTTACTTGGATTCCCTGAATACATCTGTTAAGATAAATGTGAATGTTTCCTTCTCTAGGGTTTTTGGGTTCTAATGTAGTGACTTTATAATGAAATTTTCATCACTATAATAAATTCGTGTTAGATTACTTATGAAGAAAAAGATATATACTAAGCTCACTATTTTGGACTTGAAAGTCTAAAAAGGATGGAACTTTTTCTGGCAGCCAAAGTAAGGGGCCCATGAAGATGATAAATAGTGAGGCAAAGCAGGAGGAAAACACACACACACACACACACACACACACACACACACACACACGTCAAGACAGGAGTAGAGGGAGTAGATTATCTAAACTAAAAAACAGTCCTCTTGACAAAAATGACCACAGAACCTCAGGATAACCTCAGCTTCAGTGATCCAAGACCATTCCCAAATATCCCATCATCTAGACCCTGTTTTTGAAAATAAAATAAGTTGGTGATAAATATAGGAAAGCTTTTAATATTAAGGTCTGGCCTCCACAGGCATGTGTAACCCTCACATGCTTGTACAAACATGCATACCCTACACAATACACAAACAGCTACTAGATTTGATATCATTGGCTATGTGTCCTTGATGAGACATGACAATTGACCCAAAAAGTTTCATTTTGTGTTGAGTAATATTCCAGTTCTTCTTTGGCAAGGTTTAATAGCTCATCTATTTGAAGTTTGTAATCTTTTGATCTAACCATATATATATCTTCCCATAGCCAGAACTAAGTCTTGACTATTATTGCTTTTAAAAAGCAAAACATGAGAAGAATATACAATGTGAATTACTTATTTTTTTTACAAGTATGAAAGTATTTACTCACCAATACTTACTGTATTTTCTTAAGGCTTATTTACATGGTGTTACATGCTCAATTTTTTTTCTTTTGCTACCCAGATTGAATCTGTATTATGATATATAGGAAATTCATTAATTTCTCCTTGTTACTTTTCCTGATGCTATAATAAAATATACCATAGGGGAGTATGAGTTTAAGTTAGTTCACAACCCCAGGCTGTAGTCCACCATTGGAAGACAGTAAAACATGGCAAAAACTTGAAACAGCTAGTTCTAACACAGACAAAAAAAAAAAAAAAAAAAAAAAAAAACGTGGGGGGATTGGTGATTGTCTGTCCATGCTCTGACTGTGCTGGGCCCAGCTCACAAATAGTGCCCTCTATATACCCAGGTGGCTCCTACCATCTCAATTAACCCAATCAAGACAATCCATCACAGGTATGTCCACAGACAAACACAATGCAGACTCTCTGCCTTGATCCTCTCCTCTGAGGAGAATCTAGATTGTGTCACGTTAACAATTGAAGTTAACAATCACAAACTAATTATGAATCAAAACCAATATGTGGTCATAGCTTCTGCTTCTAATTTTCCAAATTTTCTTAACATATATTGGAAATATTTAACCATGTAAATTAATCAAAGTTAAAATTTATAGACTATGAAAATGGAGAAAGGCAGTAGTTTGGATTTTCTTTAGTTACCTGGAAATTTAGCAACTTTCAGTGGTTCATCTTTGCTTTATTTAAGTGGAAAGCAGTTCATTACATCGTCTTAGCAGAAATAAATGTTGCTTTTGGCACAAACCTACGGTTGCTTTTTCCTATTTAGCACAATGTAATTATATCAAATATACATCATTAGAAGAGAATTTGAATTTTCATCAGATGACCATGAAAATAAATGTTAAATTGTCCAAGTAGAAACAAGTTCATAAATACTGTTATTTTGAAAACCCTGAGTTATCTACAGAAAAAATTACTTATTGAAATTATATTTTAGCATCAAATATCTTGTTTTAAGGGAAATCAGGATCCCCTCTTCAAGTCTCAACAAAATTATTTAAGAGCAGACTCAAGAAGCTTGTGGACATGTTGATTTGTGAAGAAAAACCTAATGACAAGCAACTTGCAAATTTTGGCATCCACCAGGAGAAAGCAGATTGATAAGAGAAAGAAAAAAAGCCATTTCATTTGAGTTAGACATGGAAACCAATCATGTGGTGAACAGGCTGACACAGGGCAAAAAGGAGCTGTGGCTTCAGAGAAAAAAAATAAGGGAGATCAAAGGAAGGAAGGAAGGAAGGAAGGAAGGAAGGAAGGAAGGAAGGAAGGAAGGAAGGAAGAAAGGAAAAAAAGAAGGAAGGAAGGAAAGTCAAACTTAGGCTTCTGCCAGTGTCTGAAAGAAAATAGCAGGAAAAAAATAGTAAAAAGAAAAGTGGCAGTTTTCTGATTCAGGACTCTAGAGTTCTGGGAGACCCAAGGGAACTTCATGATGGCTCAGCAGTGAATACACACTAGATGGTGGGAAATTGGGGAAAGAAAATACATTATATTATTACTGAGATAATTGTTCCTTCCATCTCTTTAATGTGCCTTAATGTAAATCTGCCTTCCTGAAGTGATTAGCCTTTTGAACTGCTATGTTAGGTCTTCATCCCAGGATGAATATTACTTTTACCTATGCAGAATAGTTTTCCTTTAATGGGCTTTCACTGCTGTTCTTTCAGTTTGAGAATTATTTTTGGAAATAGTTCATATTTAGACTAAATAAGTGGCTAAGTACAGGATTTGACTCTTAAACTTTTGGATTTTTCAAGTGATCATCACTAAGGTAAATGCTGGGTGTATATAGCAGCCAATCTTCAGTCCCAACCTTAGAAGACAGAACCAGGAGAGTAGAGCAGCCAAGCAGTGAGCTGCACATTCAGTCAGTAGCAACCCTGATTCAGTATGTAAGGTGAAGAGTGGAAGAAGAAGCTATCCCACGTGAACCTCTGGCCTCCACACATATGTATGTGAACAACACACATGCACACCACACACATTGCAACAGGACACAACAATGCAGAGGTTTATCCATCTTGCATTCTTGCTGAGACTATTTGAGGTTTAACTAGAATTTGTTCTAAAATCCCACGGGATATTATCCAGCTCTATTCTAAGAAACAGACATCAAGATGCTCAGGTCTTTTTTCTTAGCTTCTGTTAAACTGCCTGCTTCTATAAAGTTCCCCTCCAGTTAGTGGCTTATCTTATTTCCTCTTAAAATACTTGATTGCATTAAGCTGTCTCCACATCCTATCACTCTACTGCTGAGTGAGATATGTGTATGTGGTTTCTGTTTTTGAGAACTCCTTATGTGAAACATCAGGTGCTACTTTTGGGCCACAACTAACTATGTATAGTCCCAGTTGGCTGTGATAAAGATTTTTTTAATTGGCTATAAACTGTGAGGGCTCATCTCTGGTGGGTTCTTTATAACATTTTAGAGGCCTCAGGAAAATTCACTGAGAATAAACACAGACATCAGGAATCTCAAGACTTTCAGGAGAAGGGAGGAGTGCACTAGCTTGAGAGAACTCTTAAAGGGTATGCAACATGGGACACCATAAGCATCACCTCAGAGATAAAGTTACCCTGGCAGTCATACTACCCAAAAAAATCTCACACAAGAGACCAATTGGGAGGGAAAAACCAAGAAGGAAACTCCCTCTGTTCATGTGAGAATTGAGCAAAAGATGGTCTATATATCGTTTCTTGGGATGAAGCCTACTTGGTCAAGGTGGATGATTTCTCTGATGTGCTGTTGGATTCAGTTTGCCAGCATTTTATTGAGTACTTTTGCATCAATGTTCATGAGGGATATTGGCTCCTAGTTCCCTTTCTTAGTTGTGTCTTTGTGTGGCTTGGGTACTAAAGTAATTATAGCCTTGCAAAAAGAGTTTAGCAATGACCCTTCTGCTTCTATTGTGTGGAACATTTTGATGAGTATTGGTATTAGCTGTTCTTTGAATTTCGGTAGAATTTTGTACTGAAACCTTCTGCCCCTGGGCTTGTTTTGATTGGGAGACTTTTGATGACTACTTCAAATTCATTAGGGGTAATAGGTCTATTTAAATGGCTTATGTTCTTGATTTAATTTTGGTAAGTGATACCTATCCAGAAAATTGTCCATTTCCATTGAATTTTTGAATTTTGTGAAGTACACATTTTCAAAGTATGACCTGAATATTCGCTGGATTTCTGCAGTGTCCCTTGTTTTGTCCCCCTTTTCATTTTTGATCTTGTTAATTTCCATGTTCTCTCTCTTCCTCTTGGTTAGTTTGGATAAAGGATTTTCTGTCTTGTTAATTTTCTTGAAGAACCAACTTTTTGTAACATTGATTCTTTGTATTGTTTTCCTAGTTTCTACTTTATTAATTTCAGCCCTCAATTTGATTATTTCCTAGCATCTACTCCTCAGTGGTGAGTTTCATTCTTTTTGTTCTAGAGCTTCAGTTGTACTTTTAAATCTCTAGTGTGTCTATTCTCCAGTTTCTTCATGTGGGAAGTTACTGCTATGAACTTTCCTCTTAGCACTGCTTACCAAGTGTCCCGTAAGTTTGGATATGTTGTGTCTTCATTCCCATTGAGTTCTAGGAAATCTTTAATTTCTTTATTTTTTTCCTTGACCCAGGGATGGTGCAATTGTGCATTGTAAAATTTCCATGAGTTTGTCGGCTTACTGTTACTTGTGTTGTTGTTGAATTCTAACTTTAGAACATTGTGCTCAGATAAGATACAGGGGGTTATTCCAATTTTTTGTACCTAGTGAGGTTTACTGTATTGCCAAATATGTGGTTAATTTTAGAGAAAATTCCATGTGGTACTGAGACGAATATATATTCTTTTGTGTTTGAATATAATGTTCTGTAAATGTCTGTTAAACCTAATTGGGTCATAAGTTCTGTTAGTTCCTTTGTTTTTTTTGTTAAGTTTCTGATAGGTTGATCTGTCTAGTGTTGAGAGAAGGCTGTTGAAATCTCCCAGTATAAGTGTTTGAGGTTTTATGTGTGATTTGATCATTAGTAGTTTTAGTAGTGTTTTGTTTTGTTTTGTTTTGTTTTCAAATGTGGGTGCCTTTGAATTTGGGGCATAGAGGTTCAGAACTGAGACATTATCTTGATGGATATCTCCTGTGATGAATAAGAAATGCACTTCTTCATCTCTTTTGATTGATTTTAGTTTAAAGTCTCTAATGTGTTAGATATTAAAATTGCTACACTTGTTTGCTCCTTGGGTCCATTTGATTGGAAAATCTTTTCTCAACCCTTAACTCGGAGGTAATGTCTGCCTTTAAATTTGAAGTGTGTTTCTTGTATGCAGCAGAAGGATGGATTCTGTCTTCATATCCATTCTGTTAGCATGTGTCTTTTCATAGGCGAGTTGACCATTAATAGTGAGGAATAACAATCTTTGATTGTTAATTCTTGTTTGGTTTGGATTTGGTCGTGGTGGTGGTATTATGTGTTGATTTCCCTCCATTTTTCTTTTGGCTTTGGTAAAGTGGGATTATCTATTGCCTTTGTTTTTGTATGTGTAGTTGACTTCCTTCAGTTGTAGTTTTCCTTCCAGAACTTTCTGTAGTGTTGGATTAGTTGATAAGTGTTGTTTAAGTCTGTTTTTTTCAAGAAAGACATTGTTTTCTCCATCTATAGTGATTGAAATCTTTGCTGGGTATAGTAGAATGGGCTGGCATCTATGGTCTCTTATTGTTGGTAGAATATCCATCCAGGACCTTCTGGTCTTCAGAGTTTCCAAGCAGAAATTAGACACATTTTTAAACCTCAGAACTTAAATTTTCACTTCCTCAGATATTTTATAGCACTTTCTTGATCCCTCATCACTTACTCTAGCTTTTAAATCCTCAAATCTTCATAATATTCTTAATTCCTCAGAACTCATTTAATTTTTTACATTCTCTGTTTAACCATTTGCCAGAGATATGAGTAGTTATTACTGAAATCAATCATTTCAAAGTAAGTTCCTTTGGACTACTTTGATTTTGCTTTGCTCTTTTTTCTCTTTTACAGTCAGGTAAATTGCAAGAAATGAGACAAAGATTTCAGAGGAAAGCTTCAAACAAACATGTTTGGGTCTGGAGGAAGGAGTGTTATAACCAAATTCTAGAGTCAGTTTTACCATAAATCAGAACAACTTTAGTTTGTCTACACTCAAAATACATTTTAATCCCTGCTAACTTGACCCAGTGACCAGAAAGCCTAGAGATAAATTCTGAGCTCTGACCTTCAAAGCAGCCATGGCAAGGGGCATTACTGGTAGTGGCAAGTGGCTGGAAGTGGCAGAGGCAGAGAAAAAAAAAACAAAGCCAATAACCCCAGAATACAAAAAGCTTACACACTCAAAGAACACTACTCAGAAACAAAATATTCAGTAGACACCCTCATTCCTACAGACAACTGAGCCTGACTCATTTCAGTCGCAGCTTTCATGTTTACCACAAGACTTACAGACACACCAGACAACACAGACCCATTTTCACACAAAAACAGACAGGTAAAACTTTCCAAACAAACAGGACCAGGTGGGTTGGCAATATCTGCTTTTTCCCTGGATAGTAGTGAAATAATTTTGTAGTTGAATGATGAATAGAGGCTTATGTTTGGTTATATAGGAGTTTGTGATGTCCCGTATTTGGAGATGAATATGGAAGGCTGGTGTAGTATTTGAAGAAAAAAAAAAAAAAAACCGGCTCCCAAAAGGAATGACTCTTTTAGGATATGTGACCGTGTCTGTGCATGTTGGCTTTCAAGTCTCATATGTGCTCAATATATCACCCAGTGTATCATTCCACTTGCTTTTGCTTGCAAAACATAGGATTCCCAACTTCTCCAGTGCCATGTGTTGTCTACATACCTCCTTGTCCTTCTATGATGATAATGGACTAAACATCTGAAAAAGTAAGCAACCCAATTAAATGTTTTCCTTTATAAGAGTTGCCAAGGTCATGGTGTGTCTTTGCAATAGAAGTCCCTAACTAAGACTGAAGTTGGTAGTAGGGACTGGGGTACTTCTGTGATAAACCAGAACATGTCTTTATGTGAAGAAGTATGGGCCTTGGGAATGTGTATTAGAAAAGCAATTGGATGCTTTAAGTGTGGCTTAATGGACCATACTAGTAGGAGAATGGAAGACAGTAGGGTTGATAGTGATTTGAACTATGGTGGGCTGGCTCAAGATGTTTCAGAGCAGAATAATATTAATATATGGCCCAGAGATTGTTCTTGTGTTTTGATGAAAAGCATGACTGCTTTTTACCCTTGTCTGATAAGACTGTCTGAGCTAACATGAATTTTGGATTAATTCCATTGGCAGTGGCAATTTAAAATAGCATAATATAAAATTTTTCATGTGCTTACTAGTGTTCATGCTTATAATAACAGTGAAAAGTGATAGATTAAAAACAAACAGGGCTCCAATCAGAGAAAAAGAAAGCTTAAATTTAGGGAATGGGGAATCTATTTATATGTCCCCAATCATTCTTAATTTACATTTGTAAATGTTCCAAATAATAATGGGGTCTAGGGTGCCAATAGACAGCCCTTTAGATTTATTATCCAAGTGATACTGAGGTCAAATTTGATTGTAAAAAGTAATACATTTTAAAACCTTAAGGTTTGGTGCCAGTTATAGAGGCTGGATATTTTCTAAGAAACATCCAAGGGACTGTGTAAGATATAATTCCCACAAATGAAAGAAGGTAAGGAAAAATTCACTGCAGCTTGTAGTCACAGATGTCCTCAGGATTAATGGAAGATGAATGAGAATCTGGCAATTCAGTGGATCATCACCACATTCAACAAGATTTAACAACTTAGCCTGGCTAGCCAGAGGAAATACTCAGTATGGGGTACCAGGGTTTTGTAGAGGCAAAAGATGAGAAAGAAAACTAAACTCTAGAATAGGTAGCACATCTACATGAAAATGTTGGAGAATGGAGTTACAAAAGCTACGAAGCCTAGAGGAGCTGTGGGATTACAGGTAAATCTGAAGGAAAGATGGGAGGGAGGAGAGGACAGGAAGGATGACAGTAGCCTGTTTGGTCCTAAGGAAACTACAGGATTGCATCTCTTTGTAAAGGTGGAGGTGAAGTCAGGTGAAAAGAGCCAGCCATGACTGTGGCTGTCGGTACCTCTACATCCCAGAGTACCAGAGGGGTGCTAGATGCTCAATAGCATCTAGCAATAGCAATAGCACTGCCTTGGGATTCCAGGTAGTTTTTATACAAACCAAAGGGGGATCTTACCAATTTACCAAGTTATGACTGAACTGAAAAATGAGTCTGCTGCAGTTGGATTGGAGAGGAGGGACAAAGGTCCAAGGCAGCTCAGACCCTGAGGGCAAGTACAGGTATTAGGATAGGCTATCCTAGTTACAGAATTACTATATGTGTTACAGATCAGGTGGAAAGTTACTCTGGCAGTCAGGAACCAAGGAATACCACAAAATCACATCACACAATAAACCTCACAAACAGATTTATTGGGAGGGAAAAATCGAGGCGAAGGGTGGCTGCCTCTGCTCAGGTGAGAAACAGCAGGGAGCTGAGATGGGTTATATAGTGTTTCTTGTGGATGGAGATTTCCAGAGTAGCCTGCTATTGGACAAAATATGTGGATTGGTCTTTAGGTAAGCTTGGGGATTGGCAAAGTTTCTTTTTTCTATAGAATAGATGCCTGGCCACTCTCCTGCTTTGGGAGCTGGAGACTGCCATTAGTTAAATCTGACATGTGGGGCCTGACCTGGAGAGCTCCTTCAACAGGCATCTGACCACTCATGCTCTTCATGGCATCAGGACTGACAGTCAGAATATGGAGTCTAGGAGCCTGGTGGCCAGACATGTCCAGGGTCAGAGTTCACCAGGAGTCTGTGAGAACAACAGGGAAAGCTTTTCCACTCATGTTGGCATGAATAGCCAGCAAATATTCCATGACTGATCACTGCTGAGCACTCCAGAGGCATCATGACGCACCCTGATGCCAACAACTGCTAAAAACAAAAAGACAAACGAACACCTCAGGATATAAAAGTTTGGTATGTGGGAGGCATCATCTGGTTAGGATACAAGAGGGGATGTTGAACTAAACCAAAGATCCTGTGTCTAGGTGAGACACATGAGAGCCCTTTGAGATATCACTGGACTTCCCTGGTCTGTTCAGATGTATGAATGTGTGGTAGTCACCATGGTTAACTTTACTATGTGTTTCTTCATATAATTGTATCTCCATGTGTGTCTATCTCTGTGTTTCTGTCACCTCTGGTGATTGGAGAGACAGATCTAATATCACAGAGGGAGTCAGCAATTCCAAGACCACAGCTGTCCCATCTGCAGTACTTCCAGCAGTGTCTGTAGCCCCACCAGTGTGGGCTTCTGCTTTTTGTTGCTATGGTGATGCTCACAGCTCCTGGGCTACTAACAAAGACAGCCCCAGACACCAGTCTCCTTGCAATAACCAATTGTATATATGGTGTTAGAACTGTCCTCAGCTTAGGACCTATGCTCTCTTGTTAGGGAACCAAATCCTTTTTGCCAGGCCAAAATGCCCAGACAAAAACAAAACCTCTGTAGCCCCCAACACACACTCTAGAAATGCTTCTGGCTTGTTTAGTTGCTTGACTCCAGCTCTTGGTCTAAAGGTACTAGTCCTGATATATGTGGTGACCTGGGGAGGAACCTGGCCTTTCATAAAATTGTGTGTGTGTGTATGTGTGTGCAGGTGCTGTTTGAGCAGAGTGCTTTGTACACTCCATTTGTTCTAATCAGCTGTTGGTTTTCTGGAATGTTCCATGAGACATATCAAGTATTTATTAAGGCCTAGGTACAAATTTCTCATTTGATGGGTTCCTGAGTTCAGATCTCTTGAAATCTAGATAAAAATATCTCCAAGGCATTCTTCTCAAGTGGGGATATGGCCTCATCATGGCTTCAAGCACAAGGAGGAATGCAGATAGGTAACAAAGGGTCTTTTAGAAACTCTTTAAACTCTAGGGCATGATGTGGGAGTCCCAGCTAAGAAGGCTCAACTGTGCCTCCTTTGGGTCACATACCTAAGCTACAACCTACAGGAAGATAAGTGACTAATTCCCCATGCTGTATCCTAGCCATCATGCTATTCCCTGATCTCATGCTATAAAGACAAATGCAAGAACTCCTGGGGTGGTTTGATAGTGCTAGATATGGATAATGGTATTTGCTAATAAGCAAGCCCCTATATGCCAGCACTGGGGGCATTCAGCTTTCAGCCCTGAAAAAGATAATGGCCATTATTAAACCATTCCGTATGTTCATGGAAAGGGCCAGAGGTACTGCATATGGTGACCACACACAAATCATGGGACTCTGGAAAATCTTGGCATATACGTCCAAGACACTTTACCTCAGTCAAATATATATGGGCCAAAGCTGCCATCAATCAGCTGATAATAAAAATTTTTGACAAATTATCTTTATGGTATAAAAATGTCTTTATATATATATATATATATGTGTGTGTGTGTGTGTGTGTGTGTGTTTTCCTATTTTACATATTGATCCCAGTTCCCTCTCCTTCTCTCCCTCCCATGCCCCTCAATTCCCCTCCCCTCCCATCCCCACCCACCACTCCATAGGGAGGGTGAAGCCTTACAGGAGGGATCATCAAAATATGCCAAGTTGTTTGGAGTAGGGACTAAGCCCTCTCTCCTGCCTCTAGGCAAAGGGAATATCTTTCCATGAGGAATGTGCTCCCAAAGTCCTTTAGTGCACCAGGGATACATCCTGTTTTCACTGTCAGAGGACCCTTAGACTGCCCAGACCTTATAACTGAGACCCACATTCAGGGGTTCTGAGTAAGTCCAATATGGTTTCCCAACTTTCAGTCCATGAGCTCCTCCTTGTATAGGTCAGCTATCTCTGTGGGTTTCTGTACCCTGGTCTTGATCCCATTTTCTTATCACTCCTCCCTCTATGCAACTAGAATCGAGGAGTTCAGCTCAGTGTTTAGCTGTGAGTGTCTCCTGTTTCCATCAGCTACTAGATGAGAGCTCTATGATGGCATATAAGATAGTTATCAATCTCATTATTAGGGAAAGGCATTTAAGGTAGTATTTCCACTGTTGCTCAGATTTTTAGTTGTTAGTTGGTGTCATCATGGACATTTCTTAGAGTCAGTTTTCTCCTCAAACCTATATTGGTTCCTTCTATTATGGTATCTTTTTTTTCCGCTCTAATCTATTCATCCCCTGACTCATTCTTCCTAGTTCTACATGTTCTCCTCTCCTTCCCTTCACTTTCTCCTAACTTCTCTCTACTCACTGCTCCCCCAATTCCCAATATACTCAAGAGATCTTGTTCCTACCCCCTTCTGAGAGGGATCTTGTATGAATCTCTTAGGTTGCTCCTTGTATCCTAGTTTCTCTGGCAGTGTGAATTATAGGCTGGCAATCCTTTGCCCTATATCTAAAATCAATATATGAGTGAGTACATATGTTCCTCTTTTTGTGAATGGATTACCTCACTCAGGATGGTCTCTTAAAGTTCCATCTATTTGCCTGTGAATTTCAAGAACCCCTTGTTTTATTCCACTGAGTAGTATTCCATTGTGTAAATATTCCACATCTTCTTTATCCTTTCTTCAGTTGAGGGGCATCTTGGTTCTTTCTATTACGCATAACACTGCTATGAACATAGTTGAACAGATGTCTTTGTTGCATGGATGTGCATAATTTGGGAATATGCCTAAGACTGGGATTGCTGGGTCCTGAGAAAACACCATACTGATCTCCAAAATAGCTGTACAAGTTTGTACTCCCACCAGCAGTGGAAGAGTATTCCCCTTTCTCCACATCCTCTCCAGCATAAGCTGTCATAGGTGTTTCTAATTTTAGCCATTCTGGCAGGAGTAAGATGGTATCTCAAAGTTGTTTTGATTTGCATTTCCGTAATGGCTAAGGATGTTGAGTACTTTCTTATGTGTCTTTCAGCTTTTTTATTTCCTCTACTGAGAATTCTCTCTTCAGTTCTGTACCCCATTTTTTTTTAATATGGTTATTTAGTCTTTTGGTGACTAGTTTCTTGATTTCTTTGTATATTTTGGAGATAAGCCCTTTGTCAGATGTGGGGTTGGTGAAGATCTTTTCCCAGTCTGTGGAATGCCTTTTAGTCTTGCAGACTGTGTCCTTTGCCTTACAGAAGCTTGTTAGTTTGAGGAGATCCATTTATTATTTGTCAATCTCAGTGTCTGTGATGCTGGTGTTATGTTCAGGAACCAGCCTCCTGTACAATTTGTTCAAGGGTAGCTCCCACTTCCTCTTCTAAGTGGTTCAGTGTGGTTAGATTTATTTTGAGGTATTTGATTCATTTGAACTTATGTTTTGTGCATGTTGATAGGCATGGGCCTTTCGGCAGTCTTCTACACACCATCATCCACTTTTGACAGCACCATTTATTGAAAATTCATTCCATTGTATACTTTTAGCTATTTTGTCAAAATTCACGTATTCATAGATGTGGGGGTTAATATCAGGATTTTCAATTTGATTCCATTGTTCTACCTGTCTGTTTTTGTGCCAATACACAGCTGTCTTCAGGACTATAACTCTATAATAGAGCTTGAAGTCAGGGATGGTTATGCCTCCTGAAGTTCCTTTATATTACGGGGTTGTTTTGGCTATCCTGGGTCTTTTGATTTTCTTATAAAGTAGTATCTGTCTTTGAAGCTTAGATCTGTTTCTTGTATGCAGCCAAAGGATGGATTCTGTCTTCATATTCAGTCTGTTAGCCTGTATCATTTTATAGACAAGTTAAGATCATTAATACTGAGGGGGAAGTAAGAACCATTGACTGTTAATTTTCATTTGTTTTAGATTTTGTTGGCGATGGTATCGTGAGTATATTTGCCCCACTTTTTATTTTAGGTTCTGGTAAAGTGGGATTATCTATTTCCAATGTCTTTGTGAATGTAGTTAACTTCCTTGAGTTGGAGTTTTCCTTCCAGAGCTTTCTGCAGGGCTGGATTTGAAGATATATATTGTGAAAATCTGGCTTCCTCATTGAATATCTTGTTTTCTCTGTCTATAATGATTGAGAGTTTTGCTGGGTATACTTGCCTGGGCTGGCATCTCTGGACTCTTAGTATTTGTAGAATGTATATCCAGGACCTTCTGGTCTTCAGAGTTTCCATGGAGAAGTCAAGTCTAATTTTCATAGGTCTGCCTTTATATGTTATCTGGCCTTTTCTTTCACTGCTCTTAATATTCTTTCTCTATTCTGTGTGTTACCTGTTTTGTTTATTATGTGGTGAAAGGACATTTTTTTGATCCACTCTATTTGTTGTTTGGCATGCTTCTTGTACTTTCAAAGGAATGCCCTTCTTCAGACTGGAAAAGTTTTCTTCAAAGATTTTGTTGAATATGTTTAACGCACCTTTGAGCTGTGCTTCTTCACCTGCTATGCCTATTATTCTTAAGTTTGGTCTTTTCACTGTGTCCCACATTTCCTGGATGTTTTGTATTAAGGACTTTGTTGGATTTAAAATTTTCTTTGGTTGAATCTATTTCCTCTAGTTTATTTTCAGTGCCTGAGATTCTGTCTTTGAACTCTTGTATCTATTGATTTTGTATCTGTATTTTGTTGGTTTTGCTTGTAATTCCTGATCATTTACCAAGATTGTCTATTTCTGGCATCCCTTCAGTTTGTGTTTGCTTTATTGACTCTATTTTGGTTTTCAAGTCTTGAATTGTTTGAAGTGTTTCTTTAGTTTGATTGGTTTTTTTTCTTGCCTTTCTTTACTTTCTTTAAGGGATGTGTTGATTTTTTTTTTTTTTGCAATTTTTGCTTGGTCTTTTCCTCTATTTTCTCCAATTTTTGTTTGTTTTATCTTCCATTTCTTTAAGGGATTTTCTCATATCATTTTGGAGGGCCTCTACCATTTTTATGAAGTTATTTTTAAGTCATTCTTTCCTTCTTCAACTTCTTTGGTGTGTTCAGGTCTCATTGGCATAGAGTCCCTAGATTCTGGTTGTGTCATACTGGTCTTTCTATTGTTGGTTGTATTCTTGTATTACTTTCTTCCCCTTGCTTCTACCAGTGGGTGCAAGTGGAGTCTCTCTTTACTGTGTTCTCCTAGTGAGTCGATATCTGTAACTCTGGATTTTCTTTGCTCCCTTGGAGGTCTCTCAATCAGAGACTACAGCAGAGCCAATGATGTGGAGAGGCAAGCTCAAGATGATCTGAAGCACTCAGGCAGAGGGCAAGTGAAGGGGTTCAAAGGTTAGGTAAGGACAGGCTCAAGTTGGTCCCATGTGGATAGGCAGGTCCAATATGAACAGAGACAAATAAGGAAGTTCCAATGAGATGGTTGGATCCTCACTCTGGTCAAATGCTCACCCTGAGCAGTGGGCCCAGCTGGGCCAATGATGAGGGGAAACTAGGCTCTTGGTGGTGTATTGTCCAGAGTACCATGACTGAACCACTCAGGCGAAGGTTTTAGGGGGGAGAAAGATGGAAAGCTAACCCAGGGAGTTTCCAGGAAAGGATATGAGGGGATTCAGTCTGGGATGGACCCAGACTCACCTCAGCAAGTGATGGGGCCCAAAGATCAGGTAAGTGCAGGTTCAGGATGATTCTTCCCGGATAGACAGTTCTAGTATGCACAGAGCCTCCCCAGTTAGTTCCAGGGAGATGGAAGGATGGTTGGACCCTCACTCTTGCCAAATGCTCACCCTGAGCAGTGGTCCCAGCAGGGCCCAGGATCATAAAACTTCTTAAATGAAAAATAATTGTTGAACAAATAATTTGCTCAGAACTGGGAGAATAAAACATAGCAGAGAAATGCTTTTGCTATTATGATACCATGACTTCACGACTTTATTTTTTCTGTTGATTGCACTGAAATAACTATACAACTTCTTTTATTTTTCTTTGACTATTTTATGACTACTAATTGAAAAACAAATTCAAATCCTTCATTTATTTAATTTTCCAATAAAATAAGTAACTTATGAGCTATCTTATTTGGTTTTCTTTTGCATAATTGAAAGTTTAATTTCTGTTAAAATATGCTTCGTGATGTACTAGAAGACTTTCCTAATATGTTTTTTTTTGGTATTAGCTTCTAAGAAAACAATTTCATAAAAATTGTTGTCAAAAATATTAGAGTGTATTGTCTAATAGACTAACTTAACATTTCTTATAAAATAACATTGCATTGACGTTATCACAAGTTTTCATCTTGAAAAACATACCCTTAGAGATGAAACTATGCACACACAGACACACACATGATTGCATTCTCACATATATACACTTAACTCCAAATTAGTTATGCCATCTGTGTCTCATCTAGTTTTCTTTAAATTTTACACACAATGTATATGAGAGACCTGGGAAGAGATTGAAATAGGCACAGTGTATTTACCTATCTAAATTAATAAAGTCAATTGCTTAAATTGAGCCAACATCAAACAACAAAGTAATGTAAAAGAAATATCAAAAGTTCATTTTTCATCCAGTAGAGAAATGTGAGGTGAGAGATGGATGATTTCTCTAAAGTTGATCAATGACACCTGTTTTCATTTGTCTTTTAAAGAAGTCACTTTGTTTCATCAGTTTGTTTGTGTTTGACCCTCGTGGAAATAGGAAAATAATTAATCTCTATAAGATTACTGTGATAAGTAATATAAGATGTCTGTGATAGTGTCCTGCCAGGGAGAAAGTTTTAAATGCCCAAGTGATTATTCTAAAATTGATATCTATCATAAATAAAACATTTTGGATAGTTCCTTCTGATATTTCTGATAGTGCTATCTTAGTTTCTATCCTTATTGCTGTCATAAAGTATTTTGGCATAAGCAACTTAAGATAGGTGCAATTTGTTTTGGCATACTTTTCTAGGTGCAATAGTATAACAGGGAAGTTGAGGCAGCGGGACTTTGAAACATCTGGTCATAATATATCCATAAACAGGAGGGCAGAGAAGATATAATATATGAATACAGGTACTGATTTCCTTTTCTCCACTATATTCTTCAGGATATCCTGCTCCAAAATGGTTCCACTCAGAATTAATATGTCTTTTCACATCAATTAACATAACCAAGATAATCTCCCATAGGTAAGTACAGGAAAGCCCATTCTGATTGTAGAACTGGTCAATTAGATAATTTTACACTATAGTAGCTTTATTCTGTAAATCTCTAAATAAGAAAATTCTAAGTCTAAAGATTACTTCAGACAATGTTAAGTATTAAGAAATAGGTTATTTATTTTGCTCACACAAGTGTTTTTGACATACTGCAACAAACTTTCATTTGTATTCTGCAGAGCCAATCAATAAAAATTGTCAATCAGGTGTGACCAATAATGTCTCATCTGATCCTTGCAAGAATATTTAAGAATGCCCTTAAGTATATATGAGAAACCATGTGCTACCACAATTCCATGACTCCACATCAGAAAAATTTTAGATGCATTGGACACACTTGCCCCTTGTTATTCTCTGGATACTGATTTAAACACAACAGCAAAATAAACATTGGACATTTTTATTACTTATTATATCCTGAAACAATATAATGTATGCCCCAAAACATGCTTTGTTCATTGTATACAAAAAGATCTTAGTAATTTTGTATGTCAAGTATTTAACATTCTTTTTTTTAACTTGAAGGCAATGCAAAATCAATATAAATATCTTAATACTGAAATTATGATGTCAAATTCTGCTTGTCAAGATAAATACATTTTCAAACACTAAACAACTTGATTCTCATATATAAGCATATATGTACATACATATATTTATTTATGTATACAAGAGGAAATTATGTCAAAATTTCTCTAATACATTGATAAAAGTATTAGTATGATTATGGTATAGATATGAATACTTTGTTTTGGAATGGATTTTCATTTATTGATACAATTTAAGGTCAACTTTGTGATTTGTATATTTCTCCTCTTGTTTAGGTATTGTGTTTATATAGCTCATTTAGAAATGCAATGTATAATTTAGTACAGATTATAGAGAGTTACTTATGATAGTCAAAACTTGGAGTTAAGTTAGTTAGGATTTCTAGATATGCAGAGATGTATTTGTGATGAATAAGCATTCTTCAAACCTTTCAAAGACCTACAGAATATGGCATTTAAAATGGTTTAGGGATTTTCTTGACAGTGAGACATAACTGTTCCTGGCAACACCGCCTGCATTAGAAAGGAAGATGGACATAGAAGAAACACTTGATGGAGTTTGCTTTCAATATGGCAAGACTAGCCATATGGGCAAGACACTGCTCTTTTCTGGACTGTTTGACTTCATGCTGTATAAACTGGACATGCAAGACCCACAGAAAAGTGACTGCTGAACAAGATGGACGGTTCTACAGGGTTCCTGCTTCATGAATGAGTTTGCCAGACACACTATGTCCTATGGGATGAAGATGGAACATTACAGAAGAACTTTGGGTGACTGACCAGGTAGCAAGTTGTCTCTGTCATTTCTAGAGTTTATATATTATCCTTCTATGGTCTTTGAAGGAGTTGAAGACAGATAGTTATCTATATAGTTTTCCTTAGTTAGGATTAAAGATAAGTTACATATAAGACTTTAGACTCACAAAGACAGGTTGGATGATAGAATATTTTATTTAAATCTTACTAAATGTTAATGGACTAAATTATTGTTAACTGTGATTCTTATTTGATAACTGTTTTGTGAGATATTTTGCTATGTTAAGGTTAAAACCCTTCTTTTATTTTAGACAGAAAAAAGGAGATGATGGGAGATGTTATTCTGTAAATATGTTTCTTATATTGGTTAATGAATAAAGCACTGTTGACCAATGGGAAAACAAGATAGGTGGGGCTAGGAGACAAGGAGGAAAGAGGAAGTAGTAAGAAGGAGTCAACCTGGAGAGCCCGGAGAGGTAGAACGCCAGCCTGCCGCTCTGGAAAGTAAGATGAGCCACATGGAAATACTTAGAATAGTAGAAATGGGTTAATCATTAAGACAGAGCTAGCTGATAAACAATGATAGTAACTGGCCAACAGGAGTATATCAAATAGTCTCTGTATGTTATTGGGGGCTGGCATGGCAGTGGGTCCAGGCAGAAGGAGGGGAAAAACCTGCTCGTAACAGTAAGATGTAAAAATAGATGACAGTATGATTATTTGTAAGCCTTTCATAAAATGTTAGTGTATTTCCCTTCTATACATTAAAATTAATACCATCTCATAGGGTAATAAAATGGAAGTGACCCTCCAGGCCTTTTTCTTCCTAGCAAATAGAAATTTTGAAGGCAACATGCTACTTCCCAGTTCGAGCTCTAATTACACAATAAATAGAATTGACAGCCTCTTAAAAGAGTTTGAGCATAGTTGTAAAATAACATTACACAGTTTGGCTTTCTTATAAATTTGGAATCATTTTTGTGTTTTCCCCATTTTTTATATTCTGTGAAGATTTTTGAAGACAAATGTAAACTACCCTTTTTAAGCTAACGGAGATATTAACTTACTTGGAAACTCTTATTTTTATTTTAAAGGTAGTGCCTCCCCACTGAGTTCATATGTGGAAATAGACCCACAATGTGATATTAGAAAGCAGGCCTTTCAAAGGGTGAATTGGTGGTGGTCACAAAACTTTGCTGAATATGATTAGTGTCCTGATGAAAAATTCCATTGAAAGATATTCACTGTCTTTAAATTATGAAGTAGAAAGCAGGTAGCTGAGTGTGAAGAGTGGACTCTCAGTCAGGCCCCTCCCCCAATCTATTAACCTATTCACACTTTGATCTTGTGCTACTCAGTCTCAGTGCTATGAGAAGTAATATTAATTTTTTTATAAACCACATCTCTACTATTTTAGTTATAGTGTCCTAAAACATAGTAAATCATAAAGCATGCAATTATGAGCCATCACTCAATCTCTACCAGGGAAATAAGTTTGTGTAGAAATTTTTAGAATATCCACTCTTGATATTTATAATTTATTTATGTATTTGATTATGCATTTATTTATTTATTTATTCTGCAGCTCCATCGAACCCAGGGCTCTGACTATGCTTAACAGACTCAAGTCCACTAGGCTACACCCACAGATATCTTATATTATTTTATCTAAATTTTAATTTTTTTTAAAAAAAATAAAAACTGTCAGAACTCCAAAGAAAGAAAGTCTTTCTTATAAACTGAGGGACCTTTGCTTTCACTGAAATGTGTCCAGTTTGCTCCAGTCTATACTGTCTGAACAAGCCATGCTGAAGTCTGTCTCATCGAGGCACAACATTTGTAATAAGTGAATGGTGGTTTACCTGAAAGGCCTAGATAAACATTGGTGCTATGTGTAGGAGTGTCTTCTAGTGTGGGTTTGCCATATGATGAATAAGAAACATTCTCAATTTGATACTCAGGGTACCATCTTATGAGTCAAGTCTATATCCCTAACCATTTCTCAGTAAAAGAAATACAGTGTTTGAAAATAATTATATAAATATTTAATTGGATTGTTTGCCTCTGACATATGAAGAAACAAGACTGATAATTTGAGAGTTAGACATAGATAAATGGGAGACCAAACAAAAGAAAACAGAACTCAAAATTTAAATCACCATTATTGAAAATAGATACAATTTGATTTCCATTATTAGTTTAGTGAGTCCAGTGAGTTTATTATTTTCTTTTACTGTTTCACACAGGTAAGCTGTCTGTTTTCAATGAAGATTTATGCTTCTTAATTTTACAAAGGACTTTAGTGTTCAGTCTTAGTCTGCTGGTACATTGTAACAATTGTTTAGATGACACTCACTTTGGATTTAAAGTAGACTAAATGAGCCTTCATTTACACAGTTGAGATCTTAGATATATTGCTGTTCACAAGACCATGAGCAAAACTTTGAATAAAACAAAAAATTCCCAGTAAGAGAGACTCCAATAAAATAGAATATACAGCAGAGAACATTTACAGATAATATTAAAAGACTGTGGTAGATGTGGAAAACACCAATGTCAAGAGAATGGGAGCTATTTACTGTGTAGAACGAATGACCATCTGTTTTCCTTTTTTGTTCCTTTTGGTTACATGACCTTTATATGTAGCCTGGGTGTCTTGAACTCATTATGTACACCAGCCTATCCTCAAACTCACAGAAGGTCCCTGCCTATGTATCCACAGTGCTGGAATTAAATTCATGTATCATCATACATGGCACAATTGATTCTTGATTCTTTTCCAAGAGTTGTGCCAGCATCACCTCTAAGAAAACAGTAAGGAGAGGGGATTTTAAAAAAAAATCCTCTGAGCTTTCAAATATATCCAGGAAACTGAAGAATTTCTACAGTATTCACACTATTTATAAGTTACTTGAATAAAATAATTAATAAAATAAAATAATATAAAAGTATTATGACATCTTTTAGTATTATGATATCTTTTGCACTACTGTGAAGCTAGTTAAGAAATGGAAAGCTTATCGTATGAATCTCACATTCTTCAAGGTTTTCTTATGATAAAATAAATGAAAAAGGCTGTTTGATTCTCCAGAAATACTTGTTAAACATAAACTTTAGCTATCAAGACATTCAATAATCTTCTAGTGAATTCAGTGTCTACCTAAGTAGAGGACAACACAAAAGACTGGTAAAGAACATTTAGTTGCTTAGTGTAAATAGATATAAGTGGACCTATGTAGAATTAGTCAGTGTGGTAAAATGATGTCTAAATATACACAACATATGGAATGGAATTGCTTGAAAACTTTACTTTTTCTATTATGAAAGAAATGTTTCTTCATTTTTTCAAAGTTATGGACATGCTAAATGAAAAAGAAAGCAATGGATTATTAGATTGTTCTAATAGTGCTGGCAAACTCAGCTACCTGGACAAAGTCTTTTAATAGTTCTTGTTAATAAAGACCAGAAATATCAGGGCTGGGGCAATGACATGATGACTAAAAGCATTTGGGACTTTTCTAGAGGACACAGGTTCAATCACCAGCTCCCACATGGTAGCCCCATAACCTGTTACTTCAAGTCTAGGGTACCCAATGCATCCACAGAAACATGAAGTAACACCCAGACATACAAGAAAATGAACCAAGAAACAATAAAGTATAATTATTTTGATATCTGCCAAAATAAAGTTTAAATAAAAGCTAATCAGATGAAAAAGAAAAGATCAGTACTTTCTCATTAAAGAACAAAAAAACATCAGCAAAATGATATTACAATTCTAAACAGAGAAACACTAGAGTTAAATAATGCCATAATTCAAATGGCCCTAACAAATATCTGGAGACAATTCTACCAAAAGGCCAACGAATATACTTTCTTCTTTGTAGTTCATGGCACGTCATTCAAAATTTGCCACAATATATATATATATATATATATATATATATATATATATATATATTGATATATATATATAATGAAATAACATCTTGTAGCCTATCTGTCCATTGAGTAAATCGATGTCAAATGAAATTTTGGTCAAGATATAAATTAATAAGTAAATTTAAAACTTTGTATAACTGAATGAAAATAAAAGCATAACATATCCAAACCCAGGGGACATAATGAAGGCACTTTTAAAAACTTAGGAGGCTGTTTAAAGTCTGCAAAAAAAATTCCTAGAGAAATGCAAATAACTAAATGACACACACAAAAGCTCTAGAAAAAGAAGAAATAGTACCCAAAAGGAGTAGAGGGCAAGAAATGCTTAAAGTCTGGGCTGAAATAAATGAAACAGAAACAAATCAGCAGAAATTACAGATTTTCAATAGAATGAAGAGTTGGTTCTTGGAGAAAATCAGAAGGGTTGAAAAAGTTTTATCCAAATGAACCAAAAGATGTACAGAGAGGATCAAAATTCACAACATTAGAGATAAAATGTAGATATTGCAACAGTCACCAAGGAAATATAAAGAAACATAATATATTTTTAAAAATCTATACTTCATCAAACCTAAAAGAAATGAATAAATTTGTTGATATATACAGGTTACAAAGTTAAGTCAGTAAGAAATGAGCATTTTACATAGACCAATAACACCTAATACCAACAGTATAAGTAATTTTCAATCCCTAACCCCCCCCAAAAAATAGCCTATTGCCAGCTAGATTCAGTGCAGAATTCTACCCAACCTTCAAATAAAATTTAGCCCCAATATTCATCAAGTTATTCCACAAAAAAGAAAACTCATGTAGTGTTGCTAATTCTTTTTACAAAGCCACTATTATCCTAATACCGAAAGCACATAGAGACCCAACAAAAAAATAATTACACACATATTTTGGCTATGAACACAATGTAAAAAAAAATCTCAATAAATTATTTGCAAACTGATTTCAAGAGCACATTCAAAAGATTATCTACCATGATCAAGTTTGTTTCATATTGAGAGATACAGGTTCAACATATAAGGAGATTGAAGACAGAAACCCCATGCTATGGTTTGTGTTTGTCTCATTATATTTCTAATGCAATACTGTTATATATGATTATAGGAAGAGGTAGGACTGCAACAGAGCTCTTCTCAGGGGTGAAATATTTCACTCTTGGACTGATGGAATACTGGAATAACAGATTACTGTGCTATTGCAGGAGTTGCTTTATTATGAACTCATATTCTGTCTGGCTCAACTTCTGCCTATGTAATGTCTACCACTAAACAGAAATCAGAGACAATTTTTGTGATTTGGATATTTCCTCTTATGGTGTGGATTCTAGGTTTCTCAGGTTGGCTCAGTTGTTCTTGAGTGGCTTTACCCACAGCACACCTTCTCTGGTCTTACTTAGAATTTCAAAGTTTAAGACACTTTTTTTCATGTGTTATTGAAATCTCTATAATTTTATTTGCTGTTTTCTAAAATAAACAAAATCAAAACACTTCTTTTAAAAGATTATAATGTAATTTACTGACATGATCTAAGAACTATATTGCAAACTTACTAAAGGAATTATAGGTATTTTACTGTTACAAATACAAATATACCAGCATTTCTAGACTTTTTTCTACTGAGTCACAAATTAAGGAAAAATACAGAATGGTCTGGCCATGTACCTCAGTGGTTGAGCACATACTGACCATGTACAAGGCCTGATTTTAATTTACAACACAGAAAATAATTTCACTTACAGCAATAAATTGGCTGGCACAGATGTAAAGCTAGTTCTCTCCTTTGTAGACGGAACAGAATGTACCGCACATTGCATTACATTCACTGGTAGCAAAGAACACAACACAATAGACACCAAATAACCAACAAATGAATGTCCTTCAAGTAACAAAACACAGAGGCACATCATCTCCATGGAGACTCTCATACGTTCAGATGATAACATTAAATCTTAACAGAAACCTAAATGCAACTAAAATAAGAATGTGGGCAGCAATTGAAACTATTTCTAAGAATCTGAAAGATTTGTAACCAATTAATAAGAAAATCAATACCATAGTCACACTGATTCCAAAACCCTCGTATGCTGTGTGCTTCTACCGAGAGAAGAATTCTAGCTAGAGAAAGGAGAAGGAAGAATTAGGAGAAATAGGTGAGAAAATGATTAATTGAATTATAATTCCATTTGATGGCCTGCATGAAAAACAAAAAAATTAAAAGAAAACCCAAAAACATATAACCTTGAGGCTATTCTTTGCATCTGGTAGAAATCTACAAGTAATATGTGAGATCATGGTATCTGAGCTAAAGTTAAATACTAAACATGAAGTAAATGTCATGCACATAGTTCCAGGGGCTGGATATTAAGTGATACTGAAAAACCAGTGTTGACTCAGAAGTGGAGTCTGCTGCACTTTTTCTATGCATGCTTCTGTTCTGTTCATTAGGTTTATGTCATTTTTATTCTCAGAGACAGATACATGCTGAACTGTTTTCTTTGCACACCTACACTTCAGAATATCACAGGGGTTCTCACAGCGTACTGCTTACTGACTTCACATTGTTGTAGATATGGAGTAGTCTCTAAGATTTACTAGTTCACCAGAATGCCCAAGTGGTTTTATATATCTTTCATCATATTCTAATACATTCTTTAATACTTAAAACTAAGATATTTTATTTAATACACATGAGCATTTTTAATTACAAATATTTTCAATCATAAAGGGATCAACCAGGAACATGAATAATTTAATTTTTATTAGTAGTGGGGATAAGTAAAGGCATATCTTCACATTTACTGTGTGCTACTTTTAACTTAGTCATCTTCCTCAGTAGTGAATACGGGGGGACATTTCTTAATAAAGGATAAGCTTTGGGCCATGTTGGTGATTTCAAAGTAATGAAAATAGCACCTATTTTTGTATTCTTAGTAGTTATGTGCTCCTCCTCAAATCTTAAACCCACTTTCTCATTTCAGTAAGAGAAGCTATGACTAAGTCATGAAGCACTAGATTCTAGACTTTTATCAATTGCTCTCAGGAAACTGAGAAAAGTCTAGGCAACTGGGGATAGATAGAGTTTCTTGACATGAAAGAGGAAGTTTTGAATGTTAGAAAAATAGGTGAGTTAGAGAGTGGCAGACATCTGATAGAAATTATTAATTATGAAACTTAAATATGAAATCATATGAACTAACATATCCCCATAGATCCATTTTCTCTAGCTAAATAAATGTTTGATGTATGCAGTTCTTTAAATTTATGATTTCTATAATTTCAATGTTTTTGAAATTCCTTATGTGAACAAGATTGTTTCTTGTTCATCCCTATTATTCTACAAAAGAAAATATTGCTTAACATAATATCATACATTATCAGGTATTATCCAGAGAGTTAAATTAGCAGTTATTTTAAATGTTTTTAAATAAAAGTTTGTCCCATAGTGTTTCCAAACATGTGGAGCTTCTAAATCACCATGACTTTTAAAGATATTTTTCTCTAAATTATACACATATTTCTTTCATGTAGAGTATATAATGCAGTAAGTCTTCAGTTGAAATGTATAGCAATCTTGCCAAGTCATCAGGCTGTCCTCTAAGTTCTTGGGTAAGGATATTGCCAATTCTTAAAGCCACTGACACTCTCTTTAATGTCACTGCTGATGTGACATTAGACTTCTCATGCTAGGAATTTTCCATTACAGGCAAATCTATCATACTCCTAACAGTATTCCTAAAAGCCAGTTTCCATTTGTTCTTCCAATTTTATCAAATGTATACCAATGTAAATTCTGAGTTTGAATAAAAATAATTTTCCTAAAGGACTCTTCATAGGTCTTTAAGTAATACAAGCCACAAATCCATGCATCTGAGATCATCTGTCAGCATCTTTCTTGTCATCTGTCATCCACAACAAGCACTTTACTGGATGCTTAATATAGTCATAAAATAATTCAACTTTTCACAGATTTTAATATCATGAACTTTGCATGATATAGCCATGGATATTATTTATTTGTGTTTTATAAGTAAAGGAAGAAAAATGTGGAACTTTCCATATGTTTTATTGGGCCAAAAATAAATTTATAATGTCCTACATAATGTAATAACCTTTGACTTGACATACTTAAATAAAAATCGGCAACCTAGAGCTGACTGCTACATAGTCGTTGAATACCAATGTGCTCCCTCAGAAGCAAATTAACTAAGCAAATGACCACTTATAAATGTGCCAACATTTATTTATTTACATAATATATTTTAAAAGTAATCTCTATTACTTCTAATCTTTATGAACATTGTCTTTCATGTTCTTTGTTATAACCGTAACATCTTTGTTACTTACTATTAATGTGTTTCTATGTAGTTATAGTAAGGAGAAAAAGAAACAGATTGAGGATTTTAAAATGACTGTTTTGCTCCTTAAAACATAGAATGAGTGTTACCTGTGAATATGCTTTGTGTATCCTGACTAAAAGTTGTAAACTTGGGCCAGCAAGATTGTTCAGTGGGTAAAGGTCCCTGCTATCAAGCCTGCTATCAAGCCAGGACCCACTTGGTGAAAAGAGATAACCAAATCCTCCAACTTTTCCCCTGACATCTAAATATATCACACATGCTATTTACATATACTAATGAAAGCAAATAAGGAAAATTTGTGATTTTTAAGTTTTGTTCTTTTCTCTTGGTAACTTTAGTTATTTTCCACAGTGTTCATGCTGAAAATGAAACTGTTGTCTGGATGTCTGGGACCACCATCTCTTCAAGTATATAATACGTTGTCTTTGTTTGTGTTGCACAGTGTTTAAATAAACGAGAACAGAAATTTTAGACTTTCTCAAACACTCATTTGTATAAAATCGAGAATTATTATTTTTTGCACAAATCCACTCTAGATTACTCTGCAGATATGCAACAATTGTTCTACACAGCCAAACTTTCAGCAAAGCTAATTGCATTTATTTGTAAGGTCATCTAAGTACAGGCCATAGCAACTAACTCTTTTCATGCTTCATTGTGTAGAAATGTAGCCTGTTATTTATATGAAGTTTAATTTTCAGTTAGAAGACCTACACAGAGAGAAAACAATTGGAATAATTACAGCATTCATTGTCAGTTGTATATTTTTAATACTATTGTAATTAGTTTAAAATTTATTCTTTCTTTGCAAATATTACTAACAACCTTGGTTTACACATCATCCCCCATTCTCCTTCTGTATTGACCTCCTTCCATACACTCTAGTTATTCCATTTCCCAATTTTTATTTCCTGTGTCTTGCTATTCGACAACAAAGCCTCCTTTCCCACTGTTCCTCAATATCAGTGGTTCTCAACCTGTTGGTTGTGATCCCTTTTGCTGTTGAAAGACACTTTAACAGCAGTAGCCTGAGACTATCCACATATCATATACTTTCATTAAGATTCATAACAGTTGCAAAATTACAGTTATAAAGTATCAACAAAAATAATTTTATCTTTTGTTGTCTCCACAACAGGAGGAACGGTATTATATAGCCAGAGTGTTGGAAGGTTGAGAACCACTGTGCTGTACTTTCCTGGTTTTTGTGATCACTCCATGCTGTTTATTCACATCTGACACACAGTGTTCAGCCTTGAAACAAGGTACAAACCAACTACAAAAAGAGACTCAGCAGGTTGAAATTACATACATTTGCATATTACACTATGTACTCACACATGCATACATGCACATATAAAAATAAGCATCAAAAGAAAAATGCTTATCTATTTCAGAGTGAGAGACATGAGAGTGGCTCAAAGGATGGTAACTGGAAGGGCCTTATAATGAGAAAAGGTAGAAGGAAAAGTAGTGCATTTCCATTTCAATTAAAATATATTTTTAAAAAAGATAAAATATCACTAAGTAATATCATTTCTCACATGTAATACGCAAAAATATTTTAACATTTTGTTATAAATTTGAAAATACAAATCCTCTATTGTATATGGAAATTATATTTTTAACCTCTAGGATTGTTAGCCCTTTGAATAAAGTGTGTTCTTTTCAAAATACTCCAAGCTTGACACACTATTATTTAATGACAAATTGAGTTAAATCCTCCAATAAATCATTCTTGGAAGGATAGACCATTTTAGAGAAAACTTCTGAAGCTTAGAAAAATGTGCTTCATACAAAAGCTCATAAGTGTCTATCATAATTTTGTCTACCTATACATAGTTATAGAACCAAATCATGTACCGATTAAGGTATTTTTGGTATATATTTTTAAAACTTTAAAATATCACTTATTAACAATTTTCTATATGAAATATTTTTCTTAGAAAACAAAATATATAGGTAAGGATGCTTATAAAAAAACTGTAACATCATTGTTTCCAATCATATCTGTGAGAGGAGTTAGTTTCCATTGCTCATGACAACATACTAACCAGTCAAGTTTCTACTTACAAAAGGGTTATAGATACTGACAAAGAAATACAGAAGGTGGCTGACACTGAAGATGCAGGTGTGAGATGCAGGTGTGGTACTAAAATGTAGAAAACATACATTTATTTTCACAACAGGTACTTTTCTTTGGAGACATGTCTGTCTTGGATTTTCTAAAGAAGATTAAGATTCTTTTTAGAGATTTAGTAATGTTTAGAGTTAAAGACAGAACTACTTGAAGCATTACTAAAGACAGACCTATGGAAATTGTGATAAAATTCTCTAGAAATATGAAGATGAAAACATTGAAATAATTTTCAAATTTCACTGCATAATAAAAACAAGAATATTGTTATTGCTTGAAAGTTCAGAAGCTATAGAATGAGGAGGAAGGAGAGCATACTTTCCACTACATGTTTGTACTTCTCCTTTTCAGTATTTGGTTTTCATTGGTTTGTTTGTTTCTCTCTCTCCCTCTCTCTCTCTCTCTCTCTCTCTCTCTCTCTCTCTCTCTCTCTCTCTCTCTCTCTCTCTCTCTCTCCCTCCCCCTCCCTCCCTCCCTCCCTCCCTCTCTCTCTCTCTCTCTCTCTCTCTCTCTCTCTCTCTCTCTCTCTCTCTCTCTCTCTCTCTCTCTCTCTCTCTCTGTATCTCTCTCTGTGTGTGTGTGTGTGTGTGTGTGTGTGTTTGGGGTGATGGGGTCTGAAACAAGATTGAACCCTGGGTCTTAACATCTGCTAAGCACTAACTCTATGATACACCTCAACACTTGCTAATTGCTCTTACCAAAACAGTGGATTTTGTGTTGACTCCTCTAACATAGAACAAATCAGTCTCATTTCTTTTCAATTTAAGGACAAATAAATATTCGTCATAGACAACTTAAAGCTTTCAAGTACATTGTTTCACATACAGAACAGCACCATACTCTTTCTACTTCAACCTTTGCAACTATATGTGTACTCAGTAGAGCAAAATTTGAACCCAGTCTCATTGCTATTCTGTGCTGGCTGCCAGATATTCATTAAGCTTGTAGTAGGAAGGCACCAGAGTCTATTCATAAGAATCTGACAAGAAACAGAGAATTATTTGCACATGCATCCACAGAGTGCCAACTGATGACCATATAAATGTCCTCCATTACTCCAATGGATGGTATATGAAAATGTGATGGTTTACTGCAGTTGTAGATATCAATCTGTTTCTTTTGAAATTCTTCCTTTTAAAATTTTTGATTTATTGATTCTTCTCTCATGATATATATCCTAGCCACATTTCCCCTCCCTCTACTCCTCTGAGATTATCCGTTTTCTCTCTCTAAGATCCATTGCTTCCTTGTTTTCCTTCAGAAAAGAGCAGGACTCCCAGGGATATCGACCAAACACAGCATAACAAGGTATAGTAAGACCAGGTACAAACCAACCAGGCAACCAAGTAGGAGGAAAGGGTCCCAAAACAGGCAAAAGAGTCAGAGAAACCCCCATTCCTACTGTTAGAAGTCCACAAAAACACCAAGGTAACAACCATAACATATATGCAAAGGGCCTAGCATAGGGCTATGCAGGATCTGACTGTGGCTTCATTCTGTGATCCCCTATGAGTCCTGCTTAGTTGATTCTGTAGCATTTGTTCTCTTGGTGTCTTAAACCCTTCTGGCTCCTATAATTCATTCTCCCTCTTGCACAAGGTTCTCCTAGCTCTAAGGGAAGGGACCTAATGGATTTCTCTAATTTGGGTTCTCTCTCCAACTAATGTTTGGCTGTGGGTCTCTGCTTTTGCTTTCATCAGCAGCATCAAGACTCTAGGAGGACAATTAGACAAGACACCTACCTATGAGTATATCAGAAAATCATTAAGAATTGTTTTATTGAATTTTTCCTATCCTAGGTCTCTGTGCTACCCAGACCCTGGTTTCTGGTCATTCAGTCAGTGTTTGACATAGACTCTGTTTCATGGCCTGGAACAAGGTTGAATCATTCTTTGGTTGGCCATTCCCACAATTTTCTGCTTTTATTGCCCCATCATATCTTGCAGGCAGGATACATTGTAGATCTCATGTTTTCTTGTTTTCTTGGTATCCCAGTAATACCACTGGAAGTTGCCTGGTTACAAAAGGTGCTAGTTCAGGTACCATATCCTCCATTTCAAGGATAATCCATAGGGTCACCCTCATAGAATTCTGGAAGTTTATACTACACCAGGGTACTTAATCCCCACCCATGTCCGCCAATTCCTAGTCATGCTGAGGTCTTTGATCCATTTGTACTTGAATTTTGTGTAATGTGTTACACATAAATCTATATGCATTCTTCTAAATGCAAGCATTTATTTAGACCAACACTCTTTGTTTAAGATGCTTTCTTTTTTCCAATGTGTGTTCTTGGATTCTTTATCAAAAATCAGGTGTCTAAAGTGTTTGGATTCACATCTAGGTCTTTGATTTGGTTCCATGGATAGACCTGTCAGTTTTATGCCAATGGCATGTGGTTTTATTTCTATAACTCTGTAGTACAGCTTAAGATCAGGGATGGTGATACCTCTGGACGTTCTTCTATTGTTCAAGATTGTTTATCAGTCTTTTTTGTTTGTTTTAGTTTGTTTTTTCATATTAAGTTGAGTATTATTTCTAGGTTTGTAAAAAATTGTGTTGGAGTTTTTATGGGGATTGCATTGACTCTGTAGATTGTTTTGGTTTGATGGCAAATTCTTTGTAGTATGGATGAAATGCTCTGTATATACTTGTTAGGTACATTCAGTTTATAATGTCTCTTAGTGCCAGTATTTTTTTATTTAGTTTTTGTCTAGATGACCTGTCCCATTGTGAAAGTCTTCCACTACTAATGTGTGTAGATCAATGTGTGATTTAAGTTTAGAAATATTTCTTTTATAAATGTGGGTGCCCTTGCATGTTCGAGTCTCAATTGAAGAGTCAGGTGTAATTATAACAGGTCTACCTTTATATGTTAATTGATATATTTCCTTGTATCTTTTAATAATTTTTCTTTGATATGTATGTTTACTGTTTTAATTATCATGTGGCTAGGGCCTTTCTTTTCTGGTCCAGTCTATTTGGTGTTTTGTAACCATCTTGTACATTTATGGACATCTCCTCCTTCTGGTTAGTAAAATTTTCTCCCATAATTTTGTTGAAAATATTTTCTGGGTCTTTGAGCTGGGATTCTTCTACTTTGGACTCTTCATAAGATCTCATATTTCCTGGATGTTTTGTGTCAGGAATTTTTTAGATTTAACATTTTCTTTGATTGATGTATCTATTTCTTCTATCACATCTTCCTTCAGTGCTTGAAATTTTTTCTTCCATCTTTTGTATTCTCTTGGTGATGATTACATCTGTAGTTGCTATTTGTTTACTTAGGTTTTTCATTTCCAGATTTTTCTCAGTTTGCATTTTCTTTATTGCTCCTATGTCCATTTTATGTTCTCAAAAAGTTTTATTTGTTTCCCTTAAGTCTTTGTTTGTTTTTTCAAAAGTGCTCTCTTTAAGTGTCCCTAGGCTTTTTAAATTTTATTTAAGGCTTTCTGTAATAAATGTTCATTTGCAACAATTTTAGGCTTCTAGTTTTCTGAATTTAAGGAATTTATTTCCTCTTTAGATACTTCTGCCATCTTCATAAAATCTGGTTGTAATTCTTTTTCATGTGTTTCAGCTGTATTGAAATATTCAGAGCTTGCATAAGTAGGACAGATGAGCTCTGGTGGTACCATCTTTCCTTAGCTTTTTATGATTATGTGATAGGGGATGTCATTCTATATGCAGTGAATATATGTTTATCTTGTTGATTGATGAATAAAGCTATTTGGCCAATGGACAGGCAGCATGTATATGTGGAGCTACTGGTCTAGCAGAATTCTGAAAAGAAGAATACAAAGAGTGAGTCATGAGAGAAATATCATGTAGCTGCCATGAAAGCAAGAGATCCAGGCATCACCAGTAAGCCAAGACCATGTGGAAATACAAAGGTTAATGGAAATGGGTTAATAATTAAGGGAAAGCTAGCCAATAAGAAGCCTGAGACATTAGCTAAGCAGTTATAGTTAATATAAGCCTCTGTGTGTTTATTTGTGACTGAATGGCTGTGGGAACAGGCGGGACAGAAACTTGCATCTAGAGTTATGTTTTTATGCTGGTGCATAGACATCTGTGTTTAGAATGAATCAAGGCCTATACAAATTTCTCATTTTGTCTTTGTTGGGTGAATGTTCTGTCCCTTGATTTCTGTTTTCACTCCAATCATCTGGCCAATTTTGCCTTTGGTTAAGCAGGGGAAAGTCTCCACCTAAGTTTGGTTTTGAGGCATGGTGACAAGGAGAGATGGGAGAATTGGGGATAGGGTTGGGGCACATTAAAAGATTAAGGAGAGTCCTTGGGTGGATGATCTACCTGGAGTTCTGGTGTACAGCATGGTTTCTGGTCAAGAAAGTAGTCTTTATCCAGGTTGGGGGCTTAGACATAGCAATGCAGGGGAACTTGAGCTTCTCTTAGCAGTCTCAATATGACTAATTTGTTTTTAATGTGACAAACAGACATGGCTTTAATGGAAAAGGAGCCAAGTGTCATACATACTTACTGTGTTGTAAAGAGCAATGCAAATTTAATGTGTAGATTAGATATGAATTCTTAAAAGCTTTCACAGGTCTGGAGTTGAGTGAAGGTCTGGAATCTTATATTAGGGACTGTGTTTGGCAGTTCTTGATAATGCTTCAGGAAACATATATTCTCATGGACACAAAAGTAGTATCAGCTCTACAAAACTCCATTGATTGCAGTGGTAATATCTATTCTTGTTTAAAAAAAAAAAGAAGCATCAAAATCACTTTGAGACCATGTGGCTGCGAATGAAATAGAATGACACCATTCCAGATGCTATACATCAATGTCAAAAGAAATTGTTTATGGTAGTGATAAAAGTGTTGTGCTCTGCAAAAGACATAGAAAAAATCAGAGCTAAAGGAACAGAAAGAAATCCAAAACATATCAGCACATTAGGAAGCAAGGTACCAGACTCATCATGAAGAACACCATCAGAATCTCTGATGTGCTAAAACTGTTCAGTTTGCCTTCTCTCTTAGTGAAAACTGTTTGGACAGTACATCAGCATTAGACACAGTGGTACACAAAAGGGAAAACAAGATTCTTGGTCATACAATAACTAGAAGTTTCTTGCTGCTGTGAAATGATCCACTTGAAAGAGTAAAACATACAACATTTGAATAGACCCAAACAATAGCTAGCTCTGGACAATCATGAAATGCAGGTCTGCAGTGTAAGTCCAATGCTTCTACTTGAAGCTGTAGCCACTTCCAGAAGTAAGGTAAACTGTGAAACACAGCTTTCCAAAAAAGAAATGCAATTCATTTACGGCTTAGAAAAAGAGGAGAAACATCTGAATGCAAATGAGAACATCAACTTGATTCATAGAAGCTGAAGGTTGAAACAAAGTTTGCTTCAATCAAAAAAGGGATCATCTCAAACAAAAACAAAACAAAACAGACAAACAAACACAGCTCAAGAAAGTTTTTCAGCTGTGTTTTGACATAAATACAGACAGTTCAGTGAACTGAGGCAAAGAGAAAGTCACAATAGACAAAATTTGGTTAAATTAAGAGTTTGAAATACAGTTTTTCAGAGAGGCCTCTGTGCTGTAGCCTAAGATATAAGAGAGGGTCAGGGAAGTTCCTGTCCAGGGTCTTGGAGCTGAGGACATGTTTAAACTACAGAAGCTGAGTTGTCAAAATCTGCAAGCTCAAGAGGACATTTTCTATCTCAGCCAACTCTGATTGATGCTTTTCAGCTTTACCATGTTTCTTAATTGACATGGTGTTCATTTCATTTAAAGTTCTATGCAAATTTTATATAATTATCAACTCTAATATATTGTTTTGAGAATATAGAAGAATTTAATTTGGTTCTTCAGAATATATTTTATTCCATTAATTCTTGTAGAATTTTTGTTATGCAACAATGTGTTATAACTTACTGAATTTGTCCACCATCAGGTAAACTATAGGTAGGTGACATTGGATTTGACAAAGAAAACACCTGAAGAAGTAGTTATGAACTGTGGAAACAAAATCAAATTTATTTTAAGTACTATATTTTTTTAAAAATGAGCATACTTACTCCTTAAAGAAATCTATTCATACTTTTGCTAGTTTTATTCCAATTTTAAAGGTTAATTTTGAGACATTAACATTAAACAATATTTTGTTTATCTTTTGATCCTGTTTAGTATATAGTAGTTTAAACATTTTAAAGTGTGCCTTGTCAAAAAATAATTATAATTGTATCATTTCTAGGTTTTATGTCTGACCATCTCAATCAATTTTTCAAAATTTGTCTCTCCCTGAAATGTATATGATAATGGGGCTGCAGAAATGACTCGGAGATTAAGAGCACTGGCTGCTCTTCCATAGGTCCTGAGTTCAATTCCCAGAAACCACATGGTGACTCACAAACATCTATAATGAGATCTAATGCCGTCTTCTGGCACACAGTTGAATATGCAGGCAGAACATTATATATGTAATAAATTTTAAAAAGGAATTTATGTGATTTCATATTTTATAGTAACTATTCTGTCCTTGACATTTTACATAAATAGGACATCAGTAATCTGTCATTATCTTCCAGCAAATTCTAATATTATTCTGCAACATTTTTTATGAGAGTTTATAAGATTTGGTGCTTCCTAAAATTTACTTTTACAGTTGTCATTATGTCACTAACAGAACTCACACTCCTCCTCCTCCTCCTCCTCCTCTTCTTCTTCATACCCACCCCTCTCTCTGACTGTTTTTCTGTATAAATCCTGTTTTGCTGGAACTCAACTCACCCATTCTCCTACATCTATCTACCAAATGCTGAGATTAAAGTTAGGCATCAACATTGCCCGGCTAAAAATTTCGCTTTTTAAGTTTCTCTATTTAATTTAAACTTTATGACTATAATAAAACTTGGTTAAGACCCTCTTCACTCCCAAGTATAAAAAACTAACACATTGATTTGGGAGGGCTGATGTAATGTCTTCTTGCCTAAATATAATGCACTTGGTATTTACCTGTGCTTACGTTGTATGCTAACATTCTCTTTATTTATTTGCTTCACTGTTCCTATTACGTTTATGGCTAGGCCACATTTAAAGTTATTAATTGAAAGTAATATTCTAATACATTGATTATTTCCTCATTTCCCCTTTCCTTCCTTTCATTGCATACTAGATGTGATGCTTTTGAAAAGAACGAGATGTTATGTAAGATAAACTATAATTGAACAACATGTTATTCATTCCTGTTTGAAATAATCTTGACTGTAAAGAATACAGGTAATCATCAAACAGAGTTCTGGTAGGCATCAATTTCCAACTGTCTCCAACACAGATACACATGGTCACACATTAGACTTATCAGAAACTGAGAACCAGGAAGGGATTTTAGACTGCAATTCCTAGTGCTCAAACATCTTGAAACCTTATTTAAGACACAAGAAGCATTTTTTTCTGCAGCATTTTGAGTGGCTGGAAATCTTGACTGATGAGAACAATATCTATTGCATGGGATAAACAGAGGAGCAGAAATTGTTACTTTAAACACACATGTACACAATAATCCATGGTTGCCTAGCCCTTCCAGTAAGCCCTGCCAGCTCACAGCCATACCATTAAATACTCCAGCATACATATTTAACCCAAGACTTGGATATGAACATTATGTTTGTATTTGTTTTGTAAGTATAGCATTGCTCTTCCCATTTGTCCATGTCTAGATACATACTTATCTCTTCTCAATGTCCACTGTCATTTCATATTATATATAGAAACATAAGTAGAACTCCACATTTTTAAATTATTTGTGTATTATACTTCCTCTGCTTTTCATATAATTATCATAATTACCTTAACAATAATTTATTTATTGTCAAACAAATTCCTGTTAAGAATTCATCTAGCATGTTATTGAATGTCACAATAATGTAAAGAATCAGTCTATTAGAGATAGACTAGGTAATAATCAATTGTACATAGTGATCTATTTTTCTTGGATTGTGGGAAAATTCATGCACAACACAGAAATTAAACCTGCTACTTAAAGCATGTTCATAAAATCAGATAATATTAAGCATTGTAAAGAAAGAAAACTCCATCATTTTTCACAGCATAAACAAGTTTGGAGGTCTTTATTTGTCATCTTCAACAAAGACAGCCACTCTATATGTATACATGCTAAGTCCATGGCTACTTTGCCCAGTCACGAAGCTCTAACCCTCCATGGGCATACAAATAATTACAGAATGAAAATACTGCATGGTTCCAGCTATAAAAAGTATTTAAAACAGTTATGTTTGGAAAGAATAAAGGCATAATAGTGGTTGCTAAGAGCTGATAGAGGGAAAATGTGTAACCAGTGTGATGTTTCAGTTACAAAATATGAATAAGTCCAACAGATCTGCATTACAATACTCTGCTTATTTGAAATAGTATGCTATTTGTACATACAAATATAAGAGAATAGATATCACTTGAAATATTCTTATTAAAAATGAAATAAATAAAGAAACCCAAAAGTATTTGGATAAGATTGGTACGTCAATCACATTTTATCTAGTGATGTTTTGATGTCATTTCATGTGTACATACTCATGAGATTCTAAGCGTTCATTAATGGAAGGTTTCTGGATGGATGTAGATGCAGAACAGGAGGGTTGTTATCTAAAGACAATCCATAGGAACAGAGAGGGGAATCATTTACAGTTTGGACATTGAAAGCATACCTATTTATAATCTATCTTGTATTTAATATCTTTACTGGAATTATAGATGTCTCAATACCTAAGTTTGTAGGTTCTACAGTAATAATTGAAGCCTCGAATGTTTGCCAGTTAGTTCATTGTGGAAGAAGCTCAATCTAATGAGGAATTTGTACTACTGAAGTACAGATGTTAATCATATCCTTTTACCCTTTCTATTTAAAAATATCTTATAGTAAATTTTAGATTCCTAGGTGGGTCAACTTGTAAATTTATATTTAGTTCTTTTTTTTCATTAAATGCTTTTTTGTTTCCTATAATGTTTCTGGATGTTTTGAATAGAGAGAGCTTTATAAAGTGGTTGCTAAGGGAAGCAATATATTTGATTTTTTTAAAGCAGTTATACCTGCAGATCAGTTAGATTAGTAATATGTTTCTGGGTACAGTGTTACATGCAGGTAAAAATCTCATGTTTCCAAATACCTTATTAGAAGAGGATGCATAGACTCAAGCAGTTAGAGTTCCAGATTGCTAAAATAATTCCTTTTGCATGTGTTAGTTTTGTTCAGGTATTCTTTATTTTGTTACAGTATAAGTTAGGTAGCAAAGAACAGTGGGTTAAAGCACACAAGACAAGCTGCACTAAATTATTATTGGATCACATTTTTATCATGCCAGATGTTATCTTTCTTTATATTTACTCAACTAGTGAAGAAGAGATGATGCCTGATAGTGTACCGATATTATCATTGGCAATTTACAAGCCATGTGTACCCAGAGGCTTTGAGAGGAGTACACTGCATGCCTAAGGATGGAACACAGGCTTTCCCTTTGAGAACAGGAAGTATTAGCAGGAGTGTGGGAGTAAGAAAACAGAAACCTGCTATTCAGAAAGAAATAGAAACCCTGCCTGTGTCTTTGGCTGAGAGACTCTACAAAACAGAGAATGGGTAGACAGCTTGTCAATAGACCACTCAGGGTGTGCTTTCACTATATGTCAAATTAGAGTGGAAGAGTGGGCTTAATTTTATACCCCACACCATAGGTGAATTCTAATCTTTTTACTAAATTTTAAAGCTCCATTGTAAGTCATGTTAACTTTTAAGTATATTGCCTCTTTTCAAAAAACAAGTGACTGTATATTAACTGAAAATCATATATCTCATCACATGGAGATAAATTTACAAATTAATAAAGAGTTTGAGCATTATTTCAAAATAAGCACAAGAAAATATTGTTTCATAATCACAAAAACGATATCTTAAATGAAAGGTACATTACATTCATCAGGTAAATGCAAATAAAAAACACACAGATATTAATTCACAAAACTATAAAGATTAGAAGAGTAAATAGGAACATTTACAGCTTAGCGCTTAGTTTATTAAATGCTAGAGCCAGCCTCCAAATCAGAGCCATTATATGACAGCTAAAAGAAGCATCATTGAAAGCCACATAATGCTGTGAACATCTGCATATCTAACAGTTTATGTGTAGATAATACTGCACTATATAGCCATGCAATGAAATAATATTTTGAAGTAAGAAGAATGAAGTACTAACTCATGTTACAAAAAAGATGAAGATTGGAAATGCCATGCTTAATGTTACAGAGTCACAAACCTCATTTATGAGGAATATCTTGAAAAAGGAAGGCTTATGGAAGTTAGTGATGGCTGAGGTCTTGAGGGACTAGAAGTAAACAGAAAGCGGCCATCACTGGATCTGGAATTTCCTTGGGGGAGTAATTTTTTAAATTCAACGTAATTATGATTTTCCAATTGTGTATACAATAAAAATAAATTAATTTCATGGTTAAAATGAGTATATTGTTTGGTTGTTGTAAATTAGTAAAACTGTTACATTTATTGTTGCAACAATAAACATTTTTCTAAGGCTGGAGAAATGGTTCATCAGTTAAAAATCTTTACTGTCCTTGTAGAGGACCTGAGCTTGTTTCCCAGGACCCATGTCAGGTAGCTCACTGCCATCTATACATGTGCTCAAGCGGACCTGAGATTATCTTCTGGACTCTATGGGCACTTGCATGCTACACATAAATATACACACACAAAAATAATTTAAAACAAAATAAATCCCCAAAATACAAAAGTAAATGTCTTCCTAGAAAAAAATGTGGAGAATAGAAATCATTGTTTACCCAAGGAATATGTCCCACAATTCTTTTGTAAAATATTTCAGAATGTAGGAAAAAAGTAATATTTATTGGTTTATTTCATAAAGTCAATGTAACATTGGTATCTCCAAAATGTAGAAAAGATAGTATAAATCAAAACAAAATTTCAGGAGAAAACACATAGATTTATCAGTCAAAAGTTTGTTCATGCATTTTTGAGAAAAATAAGATAACTTTACCTAATTTTATTAATGGCCACAGAGAAAGCATTTGATAAATTTAGTAGCAAAACACGACTTAAGCAAAAACAAAGAAGACAATTTATTTTTCAATATAACAAAGCATAGCTACAAGTTTTAAAACTCATGCATGTGAGGGTTGAGAGAGGGAGGGAGGGATGAAGGGATGGAGGTTGGGAGGGAGGGACAAAGGGATGGAAGTAGAAAGGGAGGAAGAAGGAACTGGGATCAACATGTAAAAATAATAATTAAAAAAAGTAAAAAATAAAAAAATAAAAACTCTCTCAGATCAAGGAGAGCATCAAGACAGAGCAAAACAGAGTCTCCTCAGCCATATTTCTAAGGGTATGAATTAGTTCAATAATACAAAAATATAACATGTTCCATCAGAATATTAAAGTTAAAAATTTCCAATTATAAGTGGAAAAGCTTTATGAATGAAAAAAATCTAAAAATTTCAATTCATAAGATCATTAACCTGTCAATTCCTTAATATTATTAGGCAACAGGTGCAGCATTTCTACATAATACAACAAATAGAAAATCATTTCAAGTGAAAGTAGTGAAATTTCTAGCAAAACAGTAACTATTTGAGAAAAAAACTATAAAAATAAATGTACAAAAAAATTTTCCTATAGCTTGTTTACAAATTATTGTTGAGAGAATTAAAAGCCTTACTACAATGCAAGATATTAATATTAGGTTAGAAGACTAGTATCAATAGTGTGCCATAAGCATTGCATTTCTCCTCAAATTTCTCCATATTTTGTAAAATCCACACTAAAATGCTGTGTAGTGAGATATTCACTTTGTCCACACCTGTGGCATAGACCACGCCTATTGGGGTGGAGACAGGGCTGGATGTGACCTGGAGGAACTAAGTCTGAGGAGGGGGCTCTGAGAGCTCTCTTGCTTGCAGCACAGGGACAGGAGTACATCCAGAGGCACCCTTGGGACCAGGAATCTGCTGGTATTCATCTGTCTATGTTGCAAGTTATTTCTCCCTGAATAAACATTATTTAAACTATTTGTTTCTCCTGATCCTTACTACACATCAATAATACTGGTTCCATACTTTCATGGGAATTAAAAAGATCAGTTTAGAAATTATCTAGAACTTTAAAGATAGAAGGATGACAGACCTATTTAGGTATATCCTACTGCCTTGCAGTCTAGTCCCTTTTCTCGTAGGTAGCACTACAAGCCCAATGTTTGTTTCTGTAATTTTCAACATAGAGCATCTACATTTCACTGAAGATGCTGCTGCCCTATCAAAAATTGAAAACAACTATCAGCCCTCGGGGAAAGAAATTAAGACCTTATTGGACTACCCATTGAGAGACCCAAGGGAAGTTCTATTCCTTTCCTACATGCTGTTGATTCCTTGAATACGCCATGAAAACTATGAAGCCACTCCTACTTTTACATTCCATGGAGCTACCAGCTGTTCATTTATCTTGATTTTCCCTATGACACTGATGTACTGAGTTCATATTTCCCATTAGCTCTTCCATTCTTTGGGTGCTATGTCTCTGAAATAATTTTAAATAACAAGTACAGATATATTTGATTAATGCTTCCTTTTTGGTATTTCATTAGGTTTTTCAATAGAGATAAAAAATAAAAAATTTCTCATTTCTAGTCATTTCTCATTTCTAGTCTAGACCTAGATCTGCCATAATTTTGCTTATGTTCTCATGATTTTTAGACTCTTAGGAAGACTTACCACGATCAACTGATGACTAAGTCATAAGAATAAAAGAAAAAGAAAAGTATCTAAAAAATTTTAAAAACATCTGTGACTTTTCCTAGTTATTTGAGAGTATTTATAAACATGATAATGTTTTTGTTTTGTTTTGTTTTGTTGTTGTTCACATCTAGTGAAATTTAAATTTAGTAATTCCTATCTTCGAAAATAATATAGAACAAAGCCTTTGTTAAGGGATCAGCAATCCATATACACATTGATTTAATAATATCTGGATTGTATTATTAATATAAGTAGATAGATGTGACCAGGTTTTGAACACGGAGAAGTAAATTTATGCATTTTATGAATAGGCTTCTTATTTAGCTAGTAGCAGAGCTTCCATAAAATTAAACGTCTGAAAGAAATTAAATGCCTGAAGGATTTTAATAGCAAATAATCCACTTTCAATGCATTTATTACCACTATTACTCACTTCTATTATCTTGGCACTAAATAGCCTAGCCTAAGAAGTATATTGAGTTGAGTAGCTTTGATGCAAAAGGAAAATTGACATATTGTTTGTGAAAGGGAGCAGAGCAGTTATAGTAATACTATTGGGCTGCCTTTCTTCTTAAATATAAACTCATACATGTCTTTTTCAAAAATCCATATTCTTGGCTCTCCATATCCACTGTCATTGCCCTAATACATCTATAGTTTTTTTTTTCCTGGACTGTTGGAAGACCTCCTCTGCTCTGCTTATATCCACCTTGCCCTCATCCAGATACTTTTCAGACAAGAGTCAGACGGTCTAGTACTTTGCAAAATGAATGTGCCATCCCACTGGCCTTAAGATAATATCCTCCAATGTTCTGAGCTTTTTTTACTGTCACTGTTCCACCCATTTTGGTTCCAATTTTGTATTTTATTTTACTTTTCCAGTCCTATCAGGATTTATTGGTAGCTATGAGTTAGAAAAGATCATATATCCTGTCACTTCTCGTCAGTAGAATGAATAACTTTGTACAAGTGCTCTTCAATAACTGAACAGGACCCAGAGTTTTTCACCTGTATTCATAGACCTACTCATGGGCACTGGCCTTATAGTCAATCTGTTTTTCTAGTTTGAACCATATACCCATCTCTAAGTCAGTAGTGCTGGCTTGAGTGTTCTCCAAAGGCACAAAGGAAGTTGATGCTCATAGGATACAACATTTTTTCTGCCTGAAGCATTCAATAATCTTACTCACCAGGCCACTGTGAATGGCATCATGCTTGACAGTGTTGAGGATTCACTCAATGATAACCATACAAGAGAAAGCTATTGGATCAGTAGTGCTTGTCTTTTAAGTCCTCCACTGAGAGATGATTCTGACACATTTAAATTCTTTCAGATAGTGTCTTCTTTGCTTAAAACTAAACTACTTTTCTAGACATTATAAGTAAATTAGTTTGGTGCTTATAGTCCTCTTTAGAAAGTGAACTGGTTTCCCAAGTTACCATGATAACACTGGTCAGTAACAGCAGTTATAGTCCTTGCCCTTATGCAGGTACAGTTCAGGAATAAAAGGAAATATGCAGCAGGTACTTGTGCAAGTCTTCCCATGAACTACATGTGTTAAAAGAACATGTGATGAGCACATTAAACAGAGATGTTATCCAGTAAACAAGCCAGAAAAATTATCAGGTCATGAGACAAAGTGAAGAGTCGGTAGCAAAAAGACTGTAAGTAAACATATGGATTACAATTCCAGAAAAAAAGTTTCCTTTAAATCAAAAACCATGCTGAGATGTCCCTGTAAATCATTAACATCATTCTTTGCCCTCTTCCTGGCCTCTTCTGTTTTTAAGTTAAGCTTCTATGTCAAGGTTGATCCCTCTGCTTGCTTCTTGTTTTCATGAAGACAGTTTTAGAATTTAAAGTGCAGAGAAGGAAATGATTGGACCTGACAGGTGATGTGCTTGGGCATCATTGTTGGTGAGATTTGAGTTCTTTGCTCACAGCAGTAACCCAGGGTTAAAGTGTGTTATCAAACTAAAGGACATGGGGAACAACTGTGCCACACACTCACCCACCATCATCAAGAGAGTTCTCTGCCTTGCTCAAGCTCTCACACACTCCACTGATTTCAGACTCATGCTCAGTTCTTCGGGAGTACTTCTCAGTTTGAAAGGCTTATTCAAATATTTAAGGAAAAGATATATTAAAAATAAAACACTAAAATACATTCAAAAGTTGACTAATGTAAACATTTTAAACTTAATTTCAAGTATGGTTTTCTACAGGAATGTTTTTTTTAAAGGAATACTTGAAATCATATCACCCTTGAGAAGCATTTTGCAAGCAATTTTAGGCTAGACTTTCCAGCTTGATTTGTTTTCTGCACTCACTCAAAACAAGAACTGGTTACACTAATGTTTAAGTTTATATTTCAAATTGCAGTTTCACTATGAAATATTTTAGCATATGGTAAATTCTTCCACAGGGAACATAGTGCACTGATGATGGATATAGTCCATTGAAGGCAAGGATGTAATTATTTCACTGGACCACAAATAAATAAAAAAATGCATGTTTATTGGGGAAGAGCTACACAGAAAACTACAAAGACCCATGTGAGAATTTCTTTGCTCTTCCCACCGGAACAGCTGACCCACCAGAAAGGACCATGCAAAGGAAAGTCATGCCCCAAGCTCCCCTCTTTCTGATTGTCTGCCTGAGGCTATGCCCAAGAGGGTGTGACTACCATTACAAGTTCACTGCAAGACCTCTAGAGTCCACTATTCTCAATGCAATATAATATTGAAGAAAGAAAATTAATGGTCCATGATTTAAAGATAGGTTTAGACACAGTAGGCATTAACTCTGTTAGGTGCCAATCTATGTTATTTGTCATATAAATTTCAGAGAATTGATAACATTTGCCTTATTCTTTCAAAAATCCCTAGGCTGCATTTAAAGGCACAAAAGATAAACAACAAACCCAATTTATCTGTAGAAATAAATTTTACTACAATTGCATAGCAATAATTTTATTTTTAATTTTTGAGATTACAATATAATTACATTTCTCTCAAATAGTTCCTTCCTCCAAACCCTCCCTTATATTCTCCCTTGCTTTCTTTCAGATTCATGGCCTCTTATTCTTTTAATAGTTGTTGAGTGCATATATGTATAGATATTTACATATATATTCATAAGGTTAACCTCTGACTATATAATGTTACACCTTCTCAGTCTGTTTACATGTAACATTGTACAGACTTAGGAGGTAAAGTTTAGGAATACATATGTATATGTGAATCTATAGTTATCTATCATGTATATGTGTATCTCTATGTATATCTGTCACATATATATATATGTATATATATATATATGTATACATATATATGTATACATACACGTGTGTATGCGTGCATGTGTGTATGTGTGTGTGTGTGTGTTTTCAGGACTGATTATTTGGTATTGGGAAAACAAGTCGTGTGCTCTTCCCTAAGAACACTATTTCTCTTGCTCTCAGGATTCCTTAGTTGCCTGTAGTTATCTGTGTAGGGTTAAAAAGCCTGTGGGATTTTCCCATACATTTTAGCATTTCCATTAGTGACATACTTGTTTAGCTTATGGGTGGGTGGATATTTATGGGTATAAATTGTGATGTTACTAGAAGAAACAATCTCACAGCAAGCTTCCTGGTATTTTAGGGCTTATACTCTTTCTGCTTCCTCTTTTATGATGTTCTTTATGACCCTTAGGTACTGGAGTCTTTTATAGTCATAGCTACTGGAATGGAGCTCAATCACTCTGGATTTTGGTAGGTTGCATTTTCTGTAGTGGTCTCCATCTGTTGAAAAGAAGAGTGTCTTTGAGGAGAGATGAGCAATACATTTATATGTGGGTATAAAGACAAATACTTATATTGTTCTTAGGGATTATGTAGGTTTAATGCAGTTGTGATTACAGCTTTTCCTCTAATATCGATGATTTCATTAGCACTGACTAGTTAGCTAGGTTTCTAGTACCAGGCATGGTATATCCCTTGTTGATTGGATCTTAAGTCCAACTAGAAAGTTGTTGATAACTGCCATGGTATGGCTGCCAGTACAGTACCCTCAGGGTTATTGTTTCATGTTGGCCATTTGATAGATTCAACCGATTTATAGGACTGTTGTTTGCCTTCTTCCTTTGGCTTTGTGCCTTCTGATATCATAAAACTAGTCATCAAACAAAGGGCATTCACTTTGGCAACATGTTTTCTAGCTCAGGGATCTCTGGGCAATAGTGATCTACCTTCCACCTCTGAAGGTCAGGGGCAAGCATGGGTGACAGCCATAGACTGTATGTTTTGGGTGTCTTTTGCAGATGATTAGACACATCTATAAAAAAAAATTTCTCGTGAATAATGTTGGGGGATTTTTGTTAGGTAGTCAATGACTCTTGTGGAAAGCTTTTTAATAGGTGAGAAAAGTTCATGAAAACTATGTTATGTATATTTATACTCAGAACGACATTATTTTAGAGTTTTGGGGGGTAAATAGTATAATTCCTTTTGATGATTCAAACATTTTTTTTTGCTCTTTCCCCATCTATATATGCTTTCTTTCCTCTCCCTCAGAGGCCCTCTTTTTCCATATCGCCTAATACATCACTTGTACCTTGTTACTCCCCTTTGTACCCCTTTCTTCAGTTTTTAACTCTTTCAAAGTCCCTAAGGAGTCCAATCTTTTTCACATTTCTTTGAACACTTGAACACTTGTTTCCCCTTTAGTTTCTTTCTATATTTCTCCCAAGGACCTTATCCAGGCAATGACCCCATTTTACTTTCCTCATTTATGTAGTTATTTTATTCTAATTTCTCATGTCAAAAAGTTTGAAGCTAGTAGCCTCCAATGATAGAGAAGTACAATATTTATTATTCTGTGTCTGGGTTTATTTCACTCAATATGATCTTTTCTAGTTCTATCTATTTACCTGCAAATTTCATGATTTCATATTTTTCTTCAAGCTAAATAATATTTCATTTAATGAAAGTTTTCTAACATACTTAATCTATGTTCTAAACTGTTCTGGACACTTCACATGTCAGTAAAATTATGTGAACTTTTCTGAACTCTTAAAAGATTAGTTCTAGACTATTTCAGAAAGCATTTACATAGAGATTTCAAAACTATTTTCTAGTATTAATAGCACCTAGCATGCCGTAGCTATCTATTAATCCCCTCCACATTTCTATTACCTTGGAATACAATATAGATTAAGAACTCCAAAATCAAATATGTCACATGGTGTACCATCTTTCACAGAATTCAATTATCAAAATTTGTAGACACAAGCAAATGCAACAAAAATACTTATTTCCTGAGCTAATTGGAAATAACTGAGACTACTGTAGAGAACTGAACAATTAACTGTCTCTGTGGATAAAATTAGAATGCAGCAAAACTATAGTTGTCAGATTGCTTGTAATGCATGACATTATAAAGTTGGAGTTACAGGCAAGTTGATAATATTTGCAACATGAGGTTTGAAAAAATACCTCTCCCTAAATTTTTGTGTGAATCATTTTGTCTCCTCTGATGTAACTCTACAGTATATACTGAGAGTACAGAATGCACACATCCCTTCTTGTGATAGCTGGTGAAAGGCGTGTACTGATTGTATAATTAAGGAAATAAAGCATCCCATCATCCTCTAAGTTCTACCAACCTGGGAAGTAAAAGGGAAGAAAGTGCAGAAAATACTGGATTGCAGGTCCTTTAATTTTTATTAGACGGCCTCTTAGAAAATATAACAGTCTTAAACCAAAACTACATTCCTCTAAAAAACCAGTTAAAAATTTCTAATTGATACATGAAGAGTTTCTTTAAAGTTCATAACAGTTTTGGAATGTATAAACCTACATACATGCACACACACACACACACACACTGTATATGCACACACATACACACACACACGGACATACATGTATATGCACACACACACACACTTTAAATTTGTTTGAAATCAATATTTTGAAAAGTAGTCAGAATAATTTCACTGATTTGCTTCCTCCAGATAAAAGTACATTTTAAGTCCCTCTATTTTTCATATGTTTAATAATGTACTTTTTTTAGTTATTGTTATTGCTTTTTTCTTAACATTTTGGATTTTGTCTAGTGTCATTATTTAATTTTAGGACTTAGTAAATGAACTTAATATACAGTTATACAAGAAAAGAAAAATGAATGAGCATTTTGGAGTGGGTAGCAAAGAATAGGACAGTCATGTTTTAATGCTTCTCAAATATTAAAATTTGAGAAAATTGAATTTCACAGCCTTAACTAATAAAGTTTCACACACTGGTAATAAGTTATGAGAGATGGAGAAAATGATAATATATGTGGATTTGAAAGGGATAATGTGAGACTGGAGATAAGACTTTGTGGATGAGAGTACTTGGTATGGAATTATGAAGAAGACCTGAGTTCCAATTCCCAGCACTCACATAAAAAACTGAACTTAGATGAATGTAAGCTTGTAACACCAGCACTGTATGAGGTAGAGATAGGAAGATTATTGGGCTTGTTTGCAGTCAGACTAATGCTGAATTCAGTGGGAGACTTGTCTCAAGATTATACAGTAGAGAGAAGAGAACAAGGCAGCTGTCACCCTCCTTTAGCCTTCACACATGTGTACAGCTACACACAATAACTTGCACATATGCCACAATACACACTCATGTTTAAACAAATGTATTTTCTTAAATGCAATAAAGGAGAGAAGAAAAACATAGCTTATTAGTAAGCATCAAACTCCGTCTGCATTTTCATTATTTTATTTAGTCTCATCTTTTTCATCTTATATGTTGTCTTTTGAGATATTTCCCACTGATGTCTGCATTTAGTCCAGTTCCCATCACCTTCTCTCTGAGGCTTAAAATTTAGTTTGTTCAGCTGCTCATACAAAGCATTCCACCACATTAGTAAAGAGTGAATGATAAGCACAGAGTTGTAAATCTTAATGTGCAACTATGAACATCCTATGTTTCTTGGCATGGTCCATGAACCCCACACAATGTTCTATAAGAACTCACATCTTCTGCTGTTATTCTGTAACTTAGCCCTGTGTTGCCTTCATGGTGTCATAGGAAAAAACATCTGTGGTCTTACTGAGCCTCAGCTCCCTTCTGTAATGGAAAATAAACCAACAATCTAGGACATTTGATATTGAAAGTGCTTTTTGTTTTATGGAACCTGTATAGTATACTATAGCTTTCTCAATGTTATTACATTTTAGGTGCATACAATAACTGATATTTGAATGGGCAGCATATGTGTCATTTCCAGACACTGTTGAATAATTCATTTCAAAGTTCATTTCTTTAGAAATTTGGCATTCATTACAAAACCCTGGGTACTGAAATATTTCTTTGAAAAGCAAAGTACCTTGGAATTCAATCTCTTTTGCTAGAGTTGTTTGACACTGGAAAAATTCATCTAGATTTCAAATATTTGTATTAAATTCTAAGTTAAATACAGAAAAAATAATTATTTCCTACTGTATGATGAACACAGACATAATTTAACTGTTGATTACTAGAAAATTACTTCTACACAGACATGATTTATGATGTTTTTTTATTTTAAATAGATGATTATATGATCATTTTATCATATTTTACATAAAAACCAAAATGAAAATCTGTTCAAAGAAACATAAACTTCTTGAATGTATCATTTTGAGTGTTTAAGAGAATTGTTAAAATGCTTTTGTGTAGTTCAATTTGGTGTAGAATACTGATGTATGTGATTATCATTTTGTTCTTCCAAATATGTTAGGAATAAATCAAATCAAATAATATGTAGAGTATGCCTCATGATCATTCCTGCCATCCATTATGTTTCATTTCGCTCTTGTAAATAATTTCAATTGTCGTTCTCATCCATGTTCTTCCATCTAGGTTGCTTTCCAGGTTCAAAGAGGAGCTAATGGGCCCCCAGACTGATATCCAGGAAACCAGCATGGGACTGACTCAGACCCCCTAATATGAGTCTCAGCTAGAAGGCCTGAGCAGTCTAAGGGACTTCAGACAGTGAAACCAGGATGTATTCCTGGTGCACAAAATAACTTTGGGGGCACATCCCCCCATGGAGGGATACTGCCTTAACCTAGTCCCTGTTCCAAATGACTTAACAGATTTAGGTGTCCCCCTCCTGGAAGGCATCACCCTACTTGTGGAGTAGGGGGTTGATGAGAGGAGAGGGTAGTTCGGGGGGCATGGGAGGGTAGGAAACAGAAGAAGAGGGAGGGAGGGAAGGAGGGAGGAAGGGAAGACTGGGATCAATATGTAAAATAAAAATTAAAACAGATTGAACTGCATATGAAATTATAACTTAAATCATAATATTTTTAAAAGCATTTTTGCAGTTAGAAAACATTAAACCAGTTCAGACAAAAAGATAAAACTTAGAGTGATTAATTTTTAATCAAGAAAAATCTGTTCCAGTTGTGTAGTTGACGGCATTAGCTAGTGTGGGAAAGCCACAGTAACTCTAACTAAAGGAACAAACATTATCATAGTGGTGTTTTTAATCATTGTGAGAAAAAACAAAACCTTGCCCCTCAAAATATCCTAAAAGGCTACTCATTTTTAATAGCTGTCATGATGGTTGTTTTGCTTTGAGACTTAAGCTTAATGGCTGATCTTTCTCACCTAGTATGCTTCTATGGTTATCATAAGAGCATCCTTGCAGCTGGGCATTGGTGGTGCACACCTTTAATCTTGGCAGTGTGGCAGCACAGGCAGGCGGATCTCTGTGAGTTCAAGAATAGCCTGGTCTGCAGAGCTAGTTCCAGGACAGGCTTCAAAGCAAAACAGAGAAACCCTGTCTTGAAAAACCAAACAACAGCAGCAACAACAAAGAACATCCTTCCTAGACTTATGTGCTTCATGCAGTGATGGATACTAAAATGTGATCAGGATATACTACTCTGTTTTAACTTCTCTCCATAGCCATTACAGTAAACATTTGTTTGGATTGTCTGGCTATCCAGATACTGGCAGTTCATTCATGATGAACTGTGCATCTTCATATTAGAACAAGTCAAATTCTTTATGTCTGTATTATACCAAAAATGGGCAGTGACTGGGCCTTCATATCTTTATATAGTAAGCATGCTTTGCATTATCACTTTAATTTGCTCATAACACAAACGATTTCAAAGCAAGGAAAGGTATACAAACCCCTTTTAAGGCAAGAAGAAATTTAAAGAGTAGCTGTTTAATGATGTATAAGATGTCTTAGAATGGAGTATAGCTCAAGCAGCACCAAGCACCAGGTGCAATGCTATCTAAAGCAGAGTATTAGCCATTTCCTCGAGACACACCTTGATCAACATTAATTGTGAGAAGTAGTAGAAGTTTTTGAGAAAAGTACACAGGAATATTGCCCACTAAAATTTAACACAGGTGAGCTATTATTAATACTATTATGAATGTATTCCAAGTCTCATAGACTATGCTTAATTTGATTCAGAAAAGAAACTTTACTCAGTTTCTTTTAATTCACTGCAGTCATTTCCTTTGAGAAAGCTCATTAACTGAACCAAAAATGGAAGAATAAGTTGTTCCGTGAAATTTGGAATATCTGCAACTAAGTACAATTTATGCATGCATGACTCTTTGACTTTTAAAGGAAACAAACCCAAGCCTGCTAGAAAAAAATGTGTTGGAAAATTGAGTATATTAAATTTGACTCACAATTTTCCTCATAAGCTAAGATGTTAATTTTAAACTTTAATTAGGTCAATACCTGAACACTTTCAGTACCTATAACTTAACAGATGGCAAACCTTTAGTATCTTCTCCCCATGGTTATTCATCTCTGTCACTCCTTGATATAAAAATGGTCTAAAAAAATCTTAATATAGGCCAATAATTTTACTAGGAACAACCTCCTTTCCTTGGTTTCTGTGTTCAGCTTTCAATTTATTTTGGTGTCTTTACAGTCTGGTTGCCATTCAAAATCCATTTAACCTAAACTACTATCTCTAATATTGATTAGCTCCACTCAATGTGATTTCAATGATAAACCAATGCATATGGTTAGAATGCTCTAAGGCTGTCCAAATTTTTGTACCTCTGTCCCTGTTTTGAAACACCTCTGACAGCTGAAACCCTCACTTGACTTTCCAAGTCTCTGCACTATGATTTAGTTTCAGGTTTATAATTTCTACAGAGAGAGCTTTTGCTACAGTTATTTGTTATCTTGGGCAGGCTTTTCTTTTCTGTTTGTTTGTTATGTCCTATTCAGGTTTATTTTAATTTTAATCTTCTTTTGTTTTATTTTATTATTTTCAGATACCTGTTTGTTTTGTAATGAGAGCAAGAGAGGATGTGGATTTGTGTGGATGGGGAAGTAGAAAATATCTGGGAAGAGTTGAGGGAGGGAAGACTGTAATAAGAATATATTGTATGAAAAATCCATTTTTAATTTAAAAAGAGTGATATTTCCTGTCAACTAATATAAACTTGAGCACTATAACCATAGATAGTTGGAACTGAATCTTTAGTGAGTTGACTGTGGAAGGTATTTGTATCTTATACCATTACTGGAGAATAAGAAACTTGGTATGAATTTAGTTCATGGAAATAAAATATACCTGATAAAATACTGAACAGCAAATCTAGAGTTCTGAAGTGTTATGAATACTAGAAACTGAAAGAGTGGAAAAGATACTAATAACAGAAAAAGTTTGAGAGTCAAAGTAGAGTAAAATATCTTGTGTTGTTTTGAGAAAATCTCAATTTTTTTCCAGTAAAGACTGGTGTGGTAGGTTGAATGTAATTGGCCACCACAATCTCAAAGGGAATGGCTTTTTGGGGGTGGGTATGGCCCTGGTAGAGGATGTGTGTCACCATGGGAGTGGGCTTTGAGGTTTCCTTATGTTCAGTATATTGGCCAGTGTCTCAGTTGATTTCCTGTTACCTGCAAGATGTAGGAATCTCAGCTACTGCTCTAGCACCCTCTTTGCTTGCATGTTGCCATGCTCCACACTATGCTGATATTGGACTGAACCTCTGAAACTGTAAGCTAGCCACCCCAATTAAATGTTTTATTTTATAAGAGTTGTTGTGGAATAAGGACTAGGACCTCCCTCCTGCCTCTAGGTTAAGGAAGTATCCCTCCATGGGGAATGTGCTCCTGAACTCTTTTTATGCACCAGGGATACATCCTGTTTCCAAATGACTTGACAAATTTTGTTGATCCCTCCTGGAAGCCATCACCCTCCCTGTGGAGTTTGAATGGGATGGGAGGAGGTTCTGGGGTTATAAGAGGGGGGTCTGGGGGCATGGAAGTGAGAGATGGAAGGGGGTTTAGGGAATTGGGATCAATATGTAAAATAAGAAAAAAACAATAGGAAAAAAAAGAGTTGTTGTGGTTTGTATACCCAAAGTATGCTAAATCATACCACAAGGACAATTATGTTGTTCAATTATGTTTGTAACAGCTTTATTTGTAATAACCAGAATCTGGAAATAAACTATGAATCTGGAAACAAAATAGATGTCCCTCAACCAAGCAACAAATAAAGAAAATGTGATACATTTATATAATGAAGCTGTTAAAAACTAGGATACCAGAAAATTTGAAGCCAAGTGGATGGAACTAGAAAAAAATCATTCTGAGTGAGATAACCCAGACCTAGATAGACAAACATGGTATAGACTCACTCATAAGTGAATATTACTTGTGAATAAAGGATAACCATGCTATAATCCACAGCCCCAGTGAGGCTAGGTAACAAGGATTGTTTGTGAGGTAACAGCCACATCTCCTTGTGAAGGGAAAATAGAAGAGATTTCTTGAGTGGACTGAAGGCAGGTGGGGAAGAGAACATGAGTGATCAGGTTGTGGGGGCAACAGAGAGGAAGAGTACTTACAGAGACTACAGGAAAGGCAGGACATTTTGGGGCAAGATAAAAACATGATGCAAAGAAATCTCCCAGGAATCTATCTACAAGGAAGACCACAAGAGCCTAGCTTAGACTCCTAGTAATAGCAGATATATAGCCTGAACCAATAATCTCTTGTGGCCAGACTGGTACCTAGCCCTATTGGCATCTGGGAAGCTTCTTCTAGCAACCGGTGGAAACAGATGCAGACCCACAGGCAAACATTAGGTGGAGTTCAGGAATCCTGTAGAAGAGGACAAGAAAAAAGTATAGGAGCAGAAAGATCTTGAACTAAAGGTGTATGCTAGAGCCAAGCCACACCACAAGCAGATTTTTTTTTCATTAAATAATGTAATCACAGGATTCAGAGTTTGATCAAATATCCTTCAGTAATCATAGTTCCCACTGAGGGTTTTATGCCTGTACATATGTGGGTGCGTGTGTGTGTGTGTGTGTGTGTGTGTGTGTGTGTGTGTGTGTGGCAAGCATGCACGCATAAGCATGTGTGCATGTGGTTCAAATAAGGAAAAGGTAGGTTAAAAAAAAACCTCCAAGGAGGAAGGAAAGTATTTTTAAGACATTGTAATTTTTTAGGTATAGGATGAAAAATAATAATAGCACAATAACAATTCAGAGGGTATCATAAGCAGTACTCCTATTTAGCACAGGGAGATCTAAAATTGTTTAGTCAGATGAAAGTATTCATCAAATAGCCATAACCCCTGTGTCCTTAGAACACAGGATGACAGTCTTTTCAAACAAAATATTCTTAGAGAACATAACAACACTAAATCTTTCCTCCTCCCATCACCTGACCCCCAGTTGCATGGTACTTCATGCCAAGAACAGATCAAGTTTCCTTCTGGTGCTCTGAAGAAATGATACCTACATTTTCCATCATGCATGAAATGCTTTAAAAGCAAATAAAACAACAAAATAAATCATCCATGCTAACTTGTGATTTCTGCCATTCCTTGAAACAGTTTTATGGAAGTGAAACCAGATGGAACATTGTTTTCAAGGAGAAATGGGAACGCTTCATGGGTATTCTTCAGAAACATATACAGAGACACAGGCATGATTGTCTCTTGGTGATTGTCTCCCTGGAAACGAGAGAAAGTCATGATTGAAAGTCTGGGTTATAGCAGGCCTTGCTGTGGCTCTACTTGGCATTCAAGGCCTAATGAGAAACTGTTCAAAAGTAGTTCTCATTCAATAATGACAACTGGCTCCATTAAATATCAGCAGTTATTATTCGCCATGGGAAAAGAAGGCTAGGGAACTGACTTTGCATGTCTCTGTTGTTCAACTCTCAGAACCTTAATAAATATTCAAGAAGTTTTAAAATCATCCAGTGCTACAGTTAAGTCAATACACAAGGGAAAATATTTTGTATGCTCTTGGAAAATGTAGTAGTTACATAGATATATGTGATGGTACATGTATTTTTATGCATTCAACCATCATCATCACTCCCATTTGCATATTTAAATGGTTTAAATAATATTTCTGGTGCCTTTGGAATCCTTTTTTTAAATCCAAGAATAAACTGTCATTTTCTTGCCTTCTGGTTGTTGTGGAAATGATTCACCTGTGGCGGTTTTGCAGTTGATCACGGGATCATTTCTAAAAAATCCTGGGCTCAATATAGAGCCAGACTTGAGGCAGATAGAAAGAGCTGGTATTGGGTGTCCTGCAGTTCATATGGACAGAGCCCTGGTATGGAAAATGCTCAGATGAGAAAATGATTTTTTTTTCTGGAAGGCAGCTGGCATGAAATTATATCAAGTGTTGTTCCTGGCACAGCTACATGGTAGCCTTAGCTCTTCCATTGTCTTATGATTCTCAATCATGTCCTTTATAATGTGGGTGTGATAATATTTTAATGCCTTCTAAAATGTAAGGTGTTATGCAAATAGTTGTTAGATAACCATATTATTATTATAATATATTGAGGATGTACAAGACAACAAGTATGCCATGTTTCATATAACATATTATTTTCCTTCCTTGAAAGTCTTTTTGGATCATGTTCTGCAATTTCTATATGTAAAAATAGAGTTGGTCCTAAACATACAAAATTGGTAGTAACATCCCTACCTTATTCTACTGGCCTGTGTAGTCAAAGACCATACAGGTTCAGAAGATAAGGAAAATTTCTGATGTTTAATAAGAAGAATGACCCCATCAGGGAACTTATGAATTTGAACTGACCTATTGCCTTTAAATTCTTCAATTTCTTCTTTATGATATACATTTCAGATAATGAACATTTACTGCCTCTTACATGATAAGCAAACACATGTGAACATTCAGCATACTCTGCCAAAGGCAACTGGTGACTGCTATTTAATCACCTAGAAATCTCACTTGACATTAGTGCTCTTTTTTGTTCCAAACAATTTAAAATAGAATAATGACCCTCAGGTGCTGAAAGTGTATGAGATGTCAAGGAGGAATACTTACAGTTTGTTTTAGAGAGGCTATTCTAGGTCAAAGGAATAATTGAAGTTTAATGCCTCAGGCAGTCTGCTGATGAAAATATTTTAAGACATGAGTACTGTGGAAACAGCTAAGTTCTCTGAATAGGACCAGGGATGATTTTCCAAAAGTAGAAGTGTGGAGACACATTTGTGGTGTATATACTATGTCACACGTTGGGTGCTATAGCCACTCTTGTCCTCAGAAGAGTTCATTACATAGACTGCCAGTTTTCTCATCATGTCAGAAGCAGGGGAGTTCATTTGGCTCTCATCTTTCACCAGCTTTCCTACTAGTATTTCCTGTGACAATAGAATAACCTTTGCATTGAGTTTGATAATCATGGCAAAAGACTTCCTGCACCCAGGACTCCATATTCTGACATAGACTTTGGGAAACCATTTGTTGCTTGTATATGCATTTGCATTTTAACCTTACTCATCTTCCATTTGTCTGAGGAAATTCCAGTATCAGCCTCTTCTCCTTTTCCTGTACTGTCTCCTTGGTATCAGTTTCTCTGATGTTTGCTTCTTGTGTGCTATTCCCTTTCTGAAAAAGTTGGGTGACTCACTATAGTGAACTACATCCTAAGAAGATTCTGCTACCTATGTGTCAAGAGCATAAACCCTAGTGGTAGCACTTCTCTCTTCCATCTTAGCTGTCATTCACTGCTTTGATCTGAAATGTTATGTAAGTGGAGATTCATGATCACAGTGTCAACAAATGCTTTACAGGAAGAAATAAGGATTAATGAAAGATTGATGCAAATTAACAGTTCACTTGTATTTTATTTATCTCCCTCTCCAATTGATTATGCATTTCAAACCTGTTTAAAAAGTATATTTTTACTGGTCAGAACCTCAGTAATATGGAAAATTTTGCATGTTGTGAATTCAAACACAAATTACTCAAATTTTCTGTTCTATCTTTAAGTTCTGTCATAGGTATTTATTGCTGTCTTCTGCATGTGGCCTAACATCTTTATGACCATTGGGTAAACCTTTTGGGATATTTTTTAAAAAGACTTCCAGTCCCCACCAACAAAAAGGCTAGGAATGCACTTAGATAGACAAAGCTATGTGGCTTTGTCTCCCATGTGGCTGAAACCCACCTATCTGATGGTCCCACCAATGAATTTGAAATGTTGATTTATGATTTTTTTTCTGTTTCTATAGAAATGCCTTAAAATTGTTACCTCATTGTAATTCAGAATTTCTGGTAGCCTGAATCTGTTTGTGGGTGACTGGTACACAAATGACTTCTAGAATAAACTATTTCTTATCCCCTTTAAGGTGAGAATTGTATTTTTTATATTGGGAATGTTGCTATCTCTACTGATTAGAGGCATAGGAAAATTCATCACTTTTACTAAACAAATTCTACTTGAATGTAACTTCTTCCAACTTGTAAATGCTTATGACTATTTGAAAAATTTTTAAAAGGAAATACTATTACACTGAACATATCTATGAGCTTGATTTTGCCAGTGGACTAGTGGTTTCTACATCTCTTCTAACTCATGACACTTACCTTCCTTTCGAGTCCTGAATTTGTAAACAACTAATCCTATGATACCTTTCTCAAATACCTAATCCCCACCACGTTTAATGTACTTCAAGCAGAGCTTCTAGTCCTTTCATAGTTTCCTGTCTTGAAAAATGCACTATTCTGAGTTTAGTTGTCATTGCTGCATCACGGCTCCATGTTCATTGCCACATCCAATGAATCAACAACTTTTAACTTTTCAAAAGTAGGAAGAAAATATCTTTGTATCCTATCTTTGACTCAGTTTTACTCTCCTCTTTGTATCAGCCCAGATCAGAATAATTTCTGCTTCTGTATTTTCTCCCTCTTAAAGGATACCCTATCAGCACAGAAGAAATACTTGATGACATAAGAAAATCAACAGAGAAGGGCAATGGCGGTGCATGCCTTTAATCCCAGCACTGGGGAGGTAGAAGCAGGGGCATCTTTGTGAGTTTTCAACCAGCATGGTCTAAAAGAGGTAGATCCAGGACAGCCTCCAAAGCCACAGAGAAACTCTGTCTTGAAAAACCAATAAATAAATAAATAAATAAATAAATAAATAAATAAATAAACAAACAAACAAACAGAATGAAAATCAATTTATCCAGAAAATCTTTCTGGGACTTTCACTGCAATTGCCATTAGTAATGTATTTTTTTCCAGGCCTTAACTTTGGCTAGCATTATTCCCTTATTCACTACTCTTGAGTCACATTAGAATCCACTTGATCACTGGAGAATGCAAGCTCTTGTCTGCCAAAATATGATTGAATTTACTTGAACAGTTAGACATTTTTTTCTTCCATGTTTCAGCCCAAATGCCGCCTCATGGAAGCATTCTCTGACGGTTCCCTCATATTATTTATTTATTGATTTTTTTTTGTTCAACCACAGTCTTATTATGACATCGAGGTGTTGCATTTACTTTTCCTGTGGAGACACGACTACATTAAAAACAGGTCAAAAACAAACGAGTGTGTTGGGCTTGTTTAAACAACACAGCTAATGGATAGTTACAGGAGCACAACTGATGACCCCAACAGGTTCATCACTTAAAAAAAAAAAAAAATTACTCCTGAATGATTGATAGCCTTGTAGAAGCTGCCCCACGTAGTCTCTTTAAAAACCAACCTTCTGTTTGCTGTAATCGGGATATCTCCCAAGATCCCTTGCATCTAAGTAATGTAATACTATCTAGAAGTTTAGAAGAAACTCTCTTGGTTGTCCTTAAAGGGTTTAATTTGCCTCATTATCATAAACACAGCTATCACTCTGTTGGTCTGCTCTAGTTTCTATGGTTATAGGGGTGGGGTCTTTGGGAGAAAAACCGTCATGACATCATCAACAAAAACAACAACAACAAAAATGCCATATGTCCATAAGCTGTCCTGAAATTTGCTATAAATTACTGACTGAATTTAAACTTCTGATTTTCCTGCCTTCATTAATATATTGTTGTTATAACACGTCTTTAATCCTTTCTTACTATGTCTTGCACATACTACTTTAAAAATATGCATATTTGAGGCAAGTGGTTTGAGTATCTCTAAAAAACCAAATTTGATGCAAGGACATCAGTATTTTATGAAAAACCCAAAGGCTCTGGATGTCTGAGTCACCCTGACCTGGCTACACTGGTCAGTCCCAATATTCCTCTGCCTTTTGAACCAGCCAAACAACTTCATCTTTTAGCATCTCCACAGTTAGAGTCTGCCCTTGTCTTCCTGTTACCAAGGAAATCAAGGTTCTCTCTAATAGCTTCTCCATCTCATTAATAAGACAGTTTCTAAGCTCAATGAGAATTCAATTAGCATCTGACACAAAAGTAACAGAAAAGACGAGCTATGAATTCCTGCAGCTGTATAGAGTGTGGGGTTGTGGGAGTAGGAAAGGCATATGATGGAGGATAGGGAACAACAGCACTGCAGAAGGTGTGGGTGTGGAGTAGAACTTCACAGAATGAGTAAGGGCATCCAGACTGTCAGGGACGGCATCCCAGGCTTTGGCCACATTCCACAAGAAAGAAAAATTGGGCTCTCTTGAGTCGGGACTCATACAAATACAACAGCCAGTGAGCTGAGGCTCCAAGGCACCTCCCGGAAGCTCCACAAGAGGCTACACCAAGAAAGGGCTTCGGGGAAATAAAAGGCACATCATCTCATTGAGGAGATAGCAAGACCCTAACATGTCTGCAGGTAATTTAGATTTCTAAGGAGGGGGAGGCTGCAAGCCAGGTAAAACTATTCTAAAAGACACTTATACCTCACAGTCTAGCTTTCTTCTTTAAAAATAGACCCCAAAGAAATGGGAATTTTCTTTGCTCTAAAATCCATATATGACTGATTACATACCATGTTCCTATTTTTGTGACTGGGTTACCTCATTCAGGATGGTTTCTTCAAGTTCCATCCATTTACCTGCAAATTTCAAGATTCCACTGGTATTTTTTTTGTTGTTTTGTTTTGTTTTTTGTTTCTTTCCCTCGCAGAGTAGTATTCCATTGTACAAATGTGTCGCATCTTCTTTATCCATTCTTCAGTTGACGGACATCTAGGTTGCTTCCAGGTTCTTGGTATTACAAGTAATGTTTCTATGAACATAGTTGAATAGCTGTCTTTGTTGCATGGATGTCGATAATTTGGGTATATGCCTAAGAGGGGATTGCTGGGTCCTGTGGTGGACTGATTCCCATTTTCCTGAGGGATCCCCATACTGATCTCCAAAATGGCTGTACAAGTTTGCACTCCACCAGCAGTAGAGGAGTGTTCCCCTTTCTCCACATCCTCTCCAGCGTAAGTTGTCATTGGTGTTCCTAATTTTATCCATTTTGGCAGGAGTAAAATGGTATCTCAGACTTGTTTTGATTTGCATTTCCCTGATAGCTAAAAATGTTGAGCACTTTCTGAAGTGTCTTTCAGCCTTTTTGATTTCCTCTATTGAGAATTCTTTCTTCAGTTCTGTACCCCAATTTTTAATAGGGTTATTTGGTATTTTTGATGACAGGTTTCTTGAGTTCTTTGTATATTTTGAATATCAGCCCTCTGTCAGATGTAGAATTGATGATCTTTTCCCAGTCTGTGGGCTGCCATTTGGTTTTGTCCACTGTGTCCTTTGCCTTACAGAAGCTTATCAGTTTGAGGAGGTCCCATTTATTAATTGTAGATCTTAGTGTCTGTGCTATAATTCGCACTGCCAAAGAAACTAGGATACAAAGAGGATTCAAGGAGATTCATACAAGGTCCCTCACAGAAGAAGAAAATAACAAGATTCTTGAGCATATTGGGGAAGTGGGGGTACAGTGAGTGGAGAGGGAGCTTGGAGAAAGAGAAGAGGAGGGGGGAAAGCACTTGGAACTAGGAAGATTGAGTCAGGGAAGGAATCCATGAGAGAGAAAAAAGAGAGCGAGAGAGGTACTATATAAAAGAGGGAGCAATTATAGATTTCAAGAGAAAACTAACTCTAGAGAAATGTCCAGAGACCTACAAGACTGACCCCAACTAACAATTTGAGCAACCGTGGAAAGGCTTTCATAAATGCCCTTCCCTGATAATGAGATTGATGACTAACTTATCCACCATCATAGAACCCTCATCTAGTAGCTGATGGAAACAGAAGCAGACACCCACAGCTAAACACTGAGCCAAACTGGAATCCAGATACAGAGAGGGTGGAAAAGACCAAGCTACAGAAATCCACAGAGACAGCTGACCTGAACAAGGAGGAGCTAATGTGCCCTCAGACTGATAACTAGGAATCCAGCTTTGGACTGACTCAAAACCCCTGAAAATGGGTCTCAGTTAGAAGGCCTGGGCAGTCTAAGAGACCTCTGACAGTGGAACCAGAACGTATTTCTGGTGCACAAAAGTACTTTGGGAGCATGTTCCTCATGGAGGGATACTCCCTTAACCTAGAGGCAGGAGGGAGGGCCTAGTCCCTACTCCAAATGACTTGACAGATTTAGGTGACCCCTCCTGGAAGGCATCACCCTACATGTGGAGTGGGGGGGAGTGGGATGGGAAGGTGGTCGGAGGGCATGGTAGGGTGAAAGAGAGGGAGAGAGGGACAAAGAAGGAACTGGGATAGATGTGTAAAATAAGAAAAACTTAATAAAAATAAAGAAATGGGAATTTCCCAAATTCTCACAGTTAACAGATAATGCCTTATTCTAAGTTACTCTGCTTTGTATAAAACTCTCTCTCTTTTTTTGGCTGTGTCTTGTCCCCAAGATACTCAGTTTTCCAAGTAGCTGTTTATTTCATCCTGAGAAAGGTTGACTATTTCCTGAGTGAATTCAGAAACTGCACTCTCTGTTTGTTACTGCCCATACAAGTTAATAAGACACATTCCAAGGAATAGCAAAGTCTATAAATTTATTGGGGGAGAATTGAAACTATGGGGGTACATTACAGGTTCAAATTATATTAGAGAAAGCAATCTCAAGAAGTTATTGGCACACAAGACAGAGAAAAAGGTGTAACTCCCTTGCTTGCCACCATAACATTCTAGACACTTAACACTGAGATGGCACCGTCCCATACCAAAATATCACTTGTTGCCTGGTGTATGGGGCAAAGATCAGATTTGGCTCTGTTTCCAGTGTACTCAACTACTCAACTGCCAGCCTGTCTGCTTGTCCAACAGTCTGAATCTGAACCTGACCTATTTCCTGCTCTGGACTTGGCTCAGCCTTGATATCTTGAATTCTGCAGCTCTACTCTAACCTGATACCAAGTTTCCAGCAGCATCCTTCTCCTGACACCAAAAGTCTACAGAGTTATTTCTTGGGTCACTTCTCAAACCATCTGAACCCTGTCATAGCCTCCTTAACTTATGTTCCTGTGTGCATGTGCATATGCACTCATGCATGCACACATGTGTGTGTGTGTGTGTGTGTGTGTGTGTGTGTGTCTTGTGTACGTGAGATTGTGTGATGTGAGTGCTGGTATTGGTAAATCAGAGAGAAATGAATCTGCATTCACCTCAACCAAGCTACTATGATAGGTGGACTTTATGACAAATTTCCATCATTAAACCTGCTGAATCTTGTGATTTTGTTACTAAATTCTGACAATGTAGAAAGAAAATGAGACGCCGGAAACTTGTCTCAGAGAAGAGAAGTCACATGGCTTTGTCAATTTGTCAGACCACCTTATATGGTGAGACACTGAGGCACAGACAAAGAAAGGCTAGTAGTGGGTAGGGCCATACACTTTTTAGACATTCATACCCTTCACCTTTTATTTAAACTTCAGTCTCCTTTCAGGAACCCCAAAAAGTCAAACATGAGAGGTTATTGGATCTCTTTAACCCCTTCCCACCATCATATTGAATAGATAAATCTGCCTTTTCTACTTTCTACTACTAAGTTGGCTATATTGCTGACTTATTAAGGATAGCTGGCTAAACCTGGCAAAAGAAATCATTGTTGACAAGGCAATGCCTGTACACTTGTGAATGAGATGTTCACCAATGCAGAATTTACTTCTCTGCCATACCTGTTCCCCAATAGTTCAGAATAGCATTAACAGCAATCAGCATGGCAGAAGTTCTCACCTTCAGTTATTAATTCGGGGCTTCAATTCTATGCAGTGAACTCTAGTATTCTGGAGAAGAACCCTTGGGGAAATTAGCAAGCATACTTGCGAAATATTCCTGTTCACCATTCGTTGGCTCATATTCTCCATTCATTGTCTAACCCCTAGTTGTAAGCAACAGACCTCTGAGAAGGGAGCTTGCAGCTGTCCCAATCTCTAAGTGAGGGAGACTTCACCTGCCATTCTTGGTCGTTTGCTCACCCCTGACAACACATCTGACAGCTGTTTGGGGAAAGTTGAATATTTTGTACGTGGGGGACCCACTCTACTGAACCATATGTTAAAAAACAAGAAGCTTGCATGTTTTCTTGGATTAAACATTATAATAATCTTACACTAACAGACAAATTTATTTTCCTAGAATCTACTGTCTCTTTATTTCATATGTTCCTGGCCACCTCCCTAAGGATCTAGGCCTGAATGAATGAGGCTTTTAGTGTGGCATAAATTCAATGACTGTTTCCTACTTTCTTAAGACCTGTCTTTGCCTCTGATAACTAGACATTTGATGTGCTTCAATACATCTATCTTAGGAGAATCTTTTCCTACCCCATGTACACATAGGAATCTGAGAAACATGTGTCACCCATTTCTTGAAAATGACTACTACTGAGAATCCCACAATCATTTACATTTTGTTTTAGTGAGAAAACAAATAAAAAAAATCAGCCTAAAGCATAGAAAATTCTAGAATTTGAGCATAATGAGCTGCCCTCAGTTGCCATGCACTGCAGTTCCACACAAGCAAAATATTCACTATGGTTTCATCTTCAGGCAGGGAGGTAAGGTGCAGAGTACAGATTAGGGAATGGACTAGGGAATTTGAAGCAATGCCCCCCCAGACACCTAACACTTCAGTTGATGCCAATAAATTTCCTACACAGATGAAGGAGGGAAATAGTAAGGTAAGGCCAAGAAGTAGCAATGGTGAGTCTCTTTAAAGGGAATATTTTCAAACTTTGTATGTGGATGCCAGGTGTGGTGTCACATGCCTTTAATCCCAGCACTCAGGAGGCAGAGGCAGGTGAATCTCTGAGTTAATGTCACACTGGTCTATAGAGGCAGTTCCAGAACAACCAGGCATCACAGAGAAACCTTATTTCAAACAAAACAAGACAAAACAAAAAACAAAATCAATAACAACAACAGAAACAAAATAAAAATTATATCTGTTCATGGAACAAACATCACAGAAAGAGAAAAATCCCCACTTAGGTAAATCATCCATAGATAATGACCAAATACAAGAAAGGATAGGAGATTTTGTGCAGTCTAGTGACAGCATACCAGCATGCCCTGCCTTTTATACGCCTTCCAGGAGCCAATTCAGCCTCTGAGCAGTGCAGTGAGCCAGTGACTGAGAAGCACAGCGGTACCAGGAGAGTCTACAGAATACTTGCAGTGATAGCTAGAAGAGATGCAACTAATAGAAATCCCCCTCATAGGGAAATTAGTAGAGAAGGAATGACCTGTTCCAACAAAATTTCGACCAAGGACAATAAAAATCATAAAGTGATACTTCAGACAGACCGTGTTGCCTGTCATCTCACGGTACCAGCTTATGAAGATGGGTCAGTAGGGATGACAAATGGAGACAAAGCAAAGACCTTGCTGAGAAAAAAACAGCTCTAAAAAAACACGAACTCGTGCAAATTAGTTTTGCAGTATCTAAATTTACTTCACGATTTAAGGACAAAGGACTGCATGGATAAAATTTTCCTCGTGTACTTTCAACTATATGGAATAGCACTGAAGGGGTACATTTCATGACAGTGATTCCGGAATATGAGAAAACGTTTTTGCATGGTGAAAATGGATGTATTTAAAGGACGCAGTAATGGGAAAGCTTGTTGTAATTAAACAAAACAGCCACCAGGGGGAGGAAGGGAATAAATATCAAAGTCCAGGCACCTCTCCAACTCAAGGAACATCGGATTCCAGAGGAATTGGCTCAGTTTTTTATTTTATATTTTAAATGTTCTTTTTCGGTTGGTGGATCATTGTCACTTTGCATTTCACCGTGGGATTTTTTTTTCAAATTTATTTTATTGGGTTTCTCGGCAGTTTTCCTGTGTTGTAAATCCATTCTGCCTTAGAACTGCAAAATCACGTTCAAGCAATATCCAGCAGTATGCATTTTCATACATGCTTTCTCAAATATTACACACTCATTTACAGGAGAGCCTCGCCCATTACCATGCTGACAGTAGCTCCCCGAACACTAGAAAAGCACTAGAAAAGGGGATAAAATTAGAAGAGGAGGGGACTGGCTTCTTAGGGAAGCTTTAGCGACTATTTAATGACTCAGAAAGAAACTGGAAAAGCAGGCGGGTCAGCACAATAGAATGTAATTAGCAAATGCAATTAGCTTCAGCATATAAATCCCTCCCCCTTGACATTCTCCTTTGTATTGCCAAGGCAACCCAGGCAGCCTCCTCCTTCCCCAATCTCTCCCCTTTTCAGCCACTGACTTCATTCTCCTTGGAATTGATATTAACCAGGTTGCACCTGTATGAACTTGGGTAGGCGTGGAGAACGGGTAAACCAGAGCAATGAAGTAAATGTGCGGAGAATGCACCCTGGACATTGCAGCTGTTATTTTTATAAATTGATGGTTCACACACTTTGGGGGATAATAACATTCATGCAAGTGTGGGGAAACCTCGTTTCTTCTTGTGATTTTCTTGAAGTACAGCAGTTTGCAGATGGATAGATGTATACCCAATCTAAGCTCTCTGCTACACGTCTAAATCTTCAGTAGAGGTAGCATGTTATATAGCAAAGGATATGCCAACTCATTTCAGTGTTTCCAGTATCCAGAAAAAAGTAAGGGATGGAGTGCACCCTGGTTCACACAATTTTCACCTCTCTTCCCTTGCCTTAATTCTTCCTGTGTCCCCCACCCCTAAACACCTTTTCTAATTCATGACCACTTCATCTGTAATTATTGTACACACACACATAGTAGTAACATCCAAATAAGAAGTGATGATGAGAGATGACTCTTTTTTAACTTCCGTTTATTTTTTAGTTATACATGTAGGTGTGTTCACATGAGTTGAGTGCCCATAGTGGCCAGAGGACTCAAATTCTGTGGAACTGGAGTTATAGCAGAGGTGAGCTACCTAGTAGATGCTAGGAACTGATCTCAGGTCTTCTGCAGGAGCATCATGGACTTTTAAATGCTGACCTTTTAAAATTTTGTAATAGTTTTTATATTATTAGTCCAAAGTCCAATACTGTCTCACGATGCCTTTCTAAGATGCTAGTGGATTGCTTTTTCTTTATTTTAGATACAACCAAGGGCTGGGGTGGTGGATTATTTGGTATGGTTTGAGACAGAAAAATGAGGACCTGAGTCCATTAATACCAAGCCAGATGAAAGGAAAAAATGTGTTAATTCCAAAGATTTGGGGGAAAATACCACTGACCCTAATCATCTTTACCAAATTAATTACAGCAAGAAATTAACTAAAGAAAGTTTTTTAGTCATGTACAGGAACTGCCTACCCCTAACGTGGGGTTCAAGGAGTCAGCATTGAACATGAAGAAGACAAGGCTTTTATAGCTTAGGGGTAAAGCTTTCCCAATGGGGATTGGGAGGGTTATAGAAGCAGAACATAGCATGACAAGTTAGTCATAAAGGCCTCCTGAAACAAAGACAAGGTAGAAAGGTGGGCTTAACAAGGTAGTCAGTCATAACAAGGCATTTACAGACCCAACTAACAATCTAAGCAATAATGGAGAGGCTACCTTAAATGCATTTCCTTCATAATGAGATTAATGACTACTTTATATGCCATCCTAGAGCCTTCATCTAGTAGCTGATAGAAGTAGAAGCAGACACCCACAGCTAAACACTGAGCCAAATTCCTGGAATCCAGTTGCAGACAGGGAGGAGTGATTAGCAAAGGGGTCAAGAACAGGCTGGAGAAACAGAGAAACAATCGACCTGAACAAGGGGGAGCTCATGGACTGCAGTCTGATAGCTGGGAAACCAGCAAGGACCAACCCAGATTCCCTGAATGTGAGTGTTAGGAGGATTAGGCAATCGATGGGGCCTCTGGTAGTGGATCAATATTTATCCCTAGCATATGAAAGGACTTGGGGGCCCATTCCACATAGAGAGAGACTCTCTCAATCTAGACACATGGGGGGAGGGCCTAAGGCCTGTTCCAAATAATATGACAGACTTCGAAGACTCCCCATGGAAAACTTCACCTTTGCTGGGGAGCAGAAAGGAGATGGAATGGGATGGGGGTTGGTGCGGGGAACAGGGGAGGACAAGAGGGTACAGGAACTGGGATTGACACATAAAACAAACTTGCTTCAAATTTAAATTTAAAAAGTTATCACACACACACACACACACACACAAATAAAAAATAAAAAACAAGGCACTTACAGGTGGTCATAATAACTTTCTGAAACAAATGCATGGCTGCCATACCTTAGAACAGGCTGTACAGAATGATTCATAGTTAAGGTCACAGGTGTGGCATGACCCAATCCTTGGGAAACACAAGTTTCATCATAAAAAGGAATGAACTTAGTTTCTCTTTATTATAGATTGTTTTCAAGCCCAAGAGCAAGGAAGGCTGGTTCATCAAAATAAAAACAAAACAAAAGAAGGCAGGGCACAGAGTTCCATACAAGGGAACAGGAGGACCTCTGCAGCTTGCTGACCACTCAGTCTAGGTGAGTCAGAATGCTCTAAGGTCAGTGAGAGCCACTGCCTCAAATATAAAAGAATGTGATAGAGAACCACACTTAACACCCATCTCTGCTTGTATACACACAGAAGCACACACACACACACACACACACACACACACACACACACACACACACACGCATAAGCAGAAATAAAAATGCCTAGACAAGGCATGATTTACTTATGAAATTTGGGGGAGACATATCATTACAGACAATCATTACTGTAAGAGCATCCTGTTTGCACTCTTGTAGTTATTTACATTTGAGTGTTTATAGTTGCCATCTGTAGTAGGACCACATTGAGGAGTCGATCTGTAGGAGCCTATGATTTTTTTGCACCTCACACTGAGGGGCCAATTGTGGGAACCCATCTTTGGAGGGGCTTCATAGTCAGATTCTGCTGACTTGCTCAGTTCATACCTGTGAAGGGGAGTGTAGAATGAGAAAGGGAAGGAAAAGATATTAATGAAAAGATAAAGACATAGAATATAGTCAGGAGGGCAATCCAGTGAATACTGATTGCCCCAAGTTTATTCTTCAACAATCTAATAAACCCAAACCAAAAAGGAGAAAAAGGCAACAGGCTTCTTTATCAAGATTCAAGGAATAAACAGATCTACTTCCTTAATTCTCCAAATACTCAGTAGACTAAATTTCTCCTTGTCTGTCCTTGAGGGTTAAGAGTAGCCACACCTTAGAACAAGTCTCTTGTTTAGATAAGACATCCATGCCTAAGACCAAACATCCTACAGGAGCCATGCTTTAGGCCTTTAGGTCTTAATGACTTTAACATTAGAAGAATAAGATAGTTTTAAACTCTCTGACCTTAAACCCAGATGAAGCAAACCCATTTTTATGGAACCTGACATGTTTTAACCATGTTTCCTACAGAAAGTCCTAGATGTATCAATATTGTGATTTAGAACATGTTGCAGCATTCTTCACAAGAACCCTAGTCTCATATAGCATGGATTATAAGCCCATATATCAGGCTTTCCAATTTTTTTCAGGTGTTTTTCATTAAAAGGACTCTTTTTTGGCAAAGAAATCAATATCAAACACTGCCTACTTCATTTTAAAATGACTTTTAAAGGTGATGTTTAGACCTCATCCCCACTATAGACTCTATGAAGTAATGAGCTAGGTCTACGGAGATCTACCAGACTTACTAGCTACAAACTCTTCTACCAAACTCCAGGAAGAGGAATCTTGCCTTAAACTATATTAAGACTGTAAACAGTTAAGCACCAAAATAAAAAGAAAATGTAAGTTTGTACATCTTATATAGGTAAAAAACAAACTTGGTATTACATCTTAGTTTATCAGTTTGGAATCTAACCAGGAGCAGGCAGATTCCAAAAGAAAGAAATATGACCTGAAAAGAAGGCAACTTCTCCACCCCAACTCCATTAGATAGCATCTTGCCGCTGTGATAGAGGACAGCAGAAACAGTTTAAGGAAAGGAAAATTTATTTTGACTAGTGGTTATAAAGAATTTAGTTTCCTGTCTCTGGAATCTGGTACTTGCCCATGCTAACAAATAAATTTGATTCTCAAAAGAACTCTTTGAAATATTTGCATTCTTTTTTGGGCAGGGAATCAGAAAAATAGATAAATCACTATGATATTATTTATCAAAATAAATCTTCATGTTATATTTCTGCCTCTCACTCTTGAAGGTGCTAATCTCTCACCTCAGAGCAAACAGGAGTCAGGGAGAGGAGAAGCAGAGGACAGGATTGATCTTTCCTGGTAAGAGCTTCTAGTGACTAACTTCTAACTAGGCCCCACCTCCTTACTTTTATTTACCCATACCAGAATCATACCACGAATCCAGCAAGCAGTAAACCCACCAGTTAGGTGATAGCTCTCAGGCTTCTGTTATTTCCCAAAATTCATTCATATTCTCTCTCTCATATGCACGCACACATGCACACTCACACTCACACTCACACAGAAAGCCATTTTTTTTTTTGACTGAACTGTCAAGAAGTATTAACTTGCCTAAGAGGAGAATATTGCTACCAAATGGAGTAAAGTTTGTATGGAATTATGGGTTCTTTTTAATTAGTGAAAACAATTTGTTTATACCTAAAAGAAAACACTCACTCAAAAGTCTCAAACATTAAGAAAATGCTATGTCATATCATAAAGTCCTAGGAGATAAATCATTCTGGAACAGAAGATATAAGTAGTGCGACCAGAGAGGCAACATAGAATGCCCAGTATAAAGTTTACTAACAAAGAAAAAGGTAATTTATTTATCTGATGTTTCTATGATTCAAGAGTATTCAGAATGAAAACCCATGGACCCAGGCTGAACAGAGACCATGTACTTAGTGATAAAGTGTGAACAGCCACATGGAAATGCTATTCTACAAGGAAGGAGACAAGGTTGAACATTACTGACTGAAAGGGAAAACTAAGAAATTCCTGTCTGCCTTGACTCCTCTCTGGCTTTTTATTTGATTGAGCTTATTCTCTTCTGTCAAATGAGAAAGGTCTGAAAATTTTTTATGGGCAGATTTTACTCAGAAATGTGGAAAAAGTTAGGGTAATATGGGATAATATTTCTAGGCTTTATGCTGGGATTTCTATGCTTGCTGTGTGGCAAAGAGAATTCTAATTTCTGTGACCATTTTAGAGAAGGGAGCGAGGGGACAGGAAGAGGTTGTTTCCGAGGCCATTCCAATGTCCTTTATAGAATTCAGCATGCCAGAATGTCTGTCTTTGGACTTATCACTTTCTGAGCCCAGGATAATTAAAATCAGAATTCCTCATTGTTACACTTCTGTGCCAACTTCACAATGTTGGCATAGCTCCTTGGTTTTGTCCCCTATGAGCACAGCATGATCTTGTGTCTCCAAGAATCACATCCTCAAGTTACAATACCCAGTGTCCCAGAGTAAGGGCAGATGGCAGTGTAGAAAGAGTATATCAGCCTTCTCTAGAAATGAAAGCCAAGGATTTTCCTGGATGTCATGGCAGTTGACTTGTTTTTAACCTTCCAAAATCAGTGACTTAGAGAATGTCACCTCAAATGGAATTGGATAACCAAGACCACCTCCTCCCATCCCCCAACATTTATCATGAGGTAGTAAACATATCTAAAGGACAGAAAAGTTTCTGTCAGCAAGGAAGAAGTAGTAAATTTCAGGTATTATTATTTGGACAGGTATAGTAACCCTGCTCAAGAGACAGCCTAGGAAATAAATTGTAATTTATCTTCTCTGTTCTTACCTTCTTCTTTTACCTATGGACCATGAGTGGTGCCTTGATAGACTTATTTCATTTTCCTATGGGCCTTATAAGAGAGAATGTGGTAATTAATAAACCAGAGTGCTAAGGGGAATGGAGGACAACTGGACATTAAAATGTTCTGGCAGTTATAATTGAAGCCACAAGGGAGGAAGACCCTGGAATCAAGGGACAGATCCGCAGTATTCCCCATGTGTTGTGATCTTCTAACGATGAAGTATTTCTCTGCAAAATAGGCAGAAAGGATTGCCTTCCAGCCCTGGGTGTAGAACCAAAGTTTCTTACCATTGGCAGGTTAAATCATCTTCCTAGATAACACCTTCTTTCAATTGTAAAGGAAAATGGAATCCTCCCAATTATCTGAGCTTGAATTTACATTCACTATACTATAACTCTCTGTGAGCAAAGAAGAAAGAAGTAAAAAACTCACTCTAGTGCACCCAAATTAATGTATAAAATTAATACACACAACACACACACACACACACACACACACACACACAAAATGCCAAACTTACTCTCAAAAAAAGCATAAGAGGCATAAGATCCAGCAAGTTGGCAAAATAGCTGGTGACCTGGTTTTGACCCTTACAACCAACATGGAAAAAGAAAGAACAGACTGTAGCAAGCTGGCCTCTGACTACCTCACATGTGTTATAGTATACCTGTTTTCATAAACACACACAATAACACATAAAATGCAAAAACAATTTCATTTAGAAATGATAGAAGAATTATTTTTAAGCATTACAATGCACAAATTGTATGGATTTATAGTTGTCCTGATATTGACTAAAGGTATTTGTTTACAAATATATAATAGTAGTAATAATGTATTTTTGGAAGTTTGAAAAAAATATGATATTTGCTTCTCCCAAGAGGTGATTTTCCTGTTGTTCTTTGTAAACAAATTTTATAACATCCTTTTGAGAAGAAATACATTAACTGAAACCAAATTCATAAACCTGCATGCCAGTGGGAGGAAACGTGATAAGCTCCAAGTCCATATCATCAGTGCAGAGTGGTATTCATTTTACAAATTGCTTACAGAGGGGAATTTGCTGTGGCCAATGCCAGTCTTCACTGAGTCATTTTGAATAGCAGACATTTTTACTCTTCCGTTGAAAATAACCAATTATAAATTTGCTGAGATGACCTGAGCTGTTACCTTAATCATTCTCTAGCCTGGGATTGTCGTTTCTTTCAGCTACAGAGAGAGAGAGAGAGAGAGAGAGAGAGAGAGAGAGAGAGAGAGAGAGAGAGAGAGAGAGAAACTTCATTCTAGGCACACATTTGTGCATTAGAGATAGAGCTATAAACAAGGCCTTAGGTTCCTGAAAATTATCTACTCCTATTTATTTTATGTATTAAATGGAATAATTTAGAAGAAAGGAAGTGTAATGCTTAGTGTGTTAAAGATATGATCACGAAGCAAGTGTTCTGCTTCCAGTGTTCAGCTCCAGTTGTAATTCTTTTGCCTTTTCTCCTTCTTTCACTGTACATTGACTCTCCTAGTTCTGACTGACAGTGATGAAATTCAGGCATCCTTTCATAAAGGAAAGAGTTTTCCATGTACATCAAGGAATTTTCCTTTTGATCTCAATAATCATAGGGATCACAGTTCAAGCTCAGTAAGCAATGACTCAGGCACAATCTTAGGAATAGTTCCACTGGAGACTTCCAAGTAAATGGACACAAAAAATGGTGCCTCTCTCAGGGTACTCTTAAGTCCCTATAAAACATGCCACCCCAATATTGTAAGTACGTCCTATTATGCTAAAGTCTAAGGCACTAGGTTTATTTTAGAAAATCACAGCTAAACTTCCTGTGAAATTATAGCAAAGCATGCCTACTTCAATGCACTATTTTTAACTAATTTGAAAATTACTGTTATAGGAATCCTTGCCTTATGTAGTTTGACCAGGCAATGTATTGGATGTCCTAAAATGCATGAATTCTTTTAGCTTTTATAAACTTGGTTATTATCAAATTAGCACACTTAAAACAGAGCAGTGATAACAATGATAAAATAAATTTACCTATATTTTTCTAAAAGACTATTATCAAGATTTTTCCATCTGAAGCTGAAAGATCTCTCATATGACCTAGGAGAATGCTTTTCTTTTCAGTAGCAAGTCACTCTTTGTAAATTCAGCTACAGAGACAACAGCATTCCATGGGTAGCCCTGATTAATTCCCCAGGCACTGTGAAGGACAATGACATCATAAAATCGTACATCTACAGACATTGTAGACTGTCAGCAGAAAATGGAAATTGAACAGGAATAAGTGAATTTCTGCTTCTATAGATAAGTCAAAATGTGATTCTACCTTTCCACAATCTATTTAAAGACTCTAGGTGACAGAGGATAAATAATAGCTATGGGCTGTGAGAAAAAAAAATAGGCTATATAACAAGTGTTTATCTCTAGTCTCAAGAAGAATAAGCTATGCTTCTCAGCCTGATGTTTGCCTCACGGGGTCTTCTGTAATTTTCCAGTTCACGCCTTGCTAAGAAATGTGTTTTACTTTAAAATTAATTTTAAGTATTGACAAAGTGTCATTTCACCCTTACCTTTTTAGCCTTTTCCATTAGTGATAAAACTCAGAGACAGTACAACAGAAATTGATGCCCAAAACGTGTGTATGCATTAAAATAAAAGTTATTAAAGCATGTTAACTGAAATTTCTCATTAAAAAACCCAATTTCTTAATTAGTCATTTGGTTCAGCATGATAACATAATTCCTTAGGTTCTCTTGTCTTCCTGAAATAGCAGGCATTTGTGTGGACCTGTGAACCACACTAAAACAGGAACTAGGATACTTAAGATCAGCATGTGTGTGATATTTAGAGACTAAATGAAGCAATAAACAAAATATGAAACTATCATAAATCACTGCTTCACATTTTATTATCTAAATAAATCAAGTGGCAACCATTTCATGTGCAAACCAAATGTGCTGGCAGCTTCTGAATTGATGCTGGACTCCCATCCACAGGAAGCACATTAAAATTGTCCCCTCCTCTGATGCAGGAGCAATTGCATATTTGACAGGAATCATTTAATAGTCGATGCTTTTTGTACACCATTTGTTTCATGTAGCTCTCCACCAATTTTGAGAAGGAAAAAGAACAAATTTAGAACTGAGCTGTTTTGCCACTGACAAAATAATAAGTAGGAACCCAATAAAATATAGTGAAGTCAGGGAGAAATGAGCTATCTCTTATAGGATTCAGTTTGCTGCATCACAGAGAAACCTAGTGCAATATTTCAAAGATTAAAAATGGACGAGAAAAGTAAAAGGGACACATTTCATTTTTTTCTTTCTAAATAATTATTTGACATTGTTTATTTGCTCAATAGTCAAAAAACAAAAAGAAAGGGAGCAAATATATGATGGTACACTGAAGTGGGTAATTACGAATCCATTAGAGCAGATACTAAAGTAGGTTGCTTCAGGACTAATGTGATAGCATTTCAATTTGCTGGGGTTTGTCTGGTTCATAGCAGAGCCCACCCAAGAGTGAGCTCTCCACTGGTTCATGCTTCAGTTAGGGGATATTCTACGTTGTCACGACAACACATCCCAATACATCAGATACGTGCACCCACCTGCTATTTCTATTTATCCTGTTCTTCAACACAGTGTCTCTGTCTATCTGCCTCTGTTTCTCTCTCTCATTTTGCTCCCTCGTTCCTCCATCTCCTAACTACTCTCTGAAGAGCTTTACCCAATACATCAACTTTCTAAAAATGTCTATCTCTTAGACTCAGACTCCTGGAGTGCCTGACCTTGACATTGGCGTCCACCTTAATATTTCAAGATTGTAAACACTATAACAGAAATTTGGAAATGCTATGAATTTTTCATTACTTTGTAATCGTTTTATTAAAACTTTGCCCATTTGTCTCAAATTTCTTCCAAAGCTTTCCCTTTATTTCCAACTATATTGGTGACCAAACTCTGATCACATCAGGAGTACAGGAAACTGAGTATTTGTTCCTAGATGATAAAAATCATAATTTAATAAGTACAATGAAATTTGAAAGGTCACTGAATGCAATTCTAGTTCTAGTTCCAAAAGCCAATAGACTATGAAAATTCTATCCAGTCCTCCAAATTAGCAATAGTCATCCCAATCATGACATCTCTGCCTGACAGCACACTCAGACTTATGTTCCCAGAGCTTGAGCCACTAGAATATTAAGTTTAGAAGACATAAATCAAGATTTATATCAGAATAGTGCCTAAATTTAATTATATGCACATAATATGTATTTTCTGGGGTATATAATCATGAATAAGGCAAATAGTTTTACTAGGTATTGTGAGATGGAGGCTGAGTTGAACTGAAGGGTTCAACCTTATATGACTCACATGCTAAGTGCCAAAGTGGACAAGGCTACACAGCTGGGCTCTGAGGGGGTTCTTCTTCTTTTCCTAGAGTTCAGGCTAGCATCATATAATCTTCTTAAGGTAGAAGCTCAGGCTTGCCCATACTTCTTTAATGAAATATAAAATTAGAAAAGTTTTACTTTTGCCGATGTCATCAATAAAAGTTGTCACCGGTCACCAAAATTTAAAGGAGATCTAAGAGACTCTGCCTCTTCAACAGAATGTCGAATCTTTTGGGGGCCCTACTTAATTTCAACAGGAGCATGGTATATTTAGGAGAATATTTCAAGTTTTATTTTGGCAACTCATATAAACCTTGGTTTTGAAGATAAACTAGATTTTGGAATACGATTGTTTTAAAACAAAATAGTTATATTTTCTGTCTAATATTACTTATGCACAGACATTTTAAGCTTAGAATCACATTATAGATTAATGTACACATTAAAACAAAGTAATATACCTAAATCAGTAATTAAACTATTATGTTCTTTAAAAAAAATCTCTAAGTTGTTAATGAAAACATCAATTTTATCTTCAACATTTTTTTAAAACCATAAATTAAGAGTTACTGATTTATAACAATGTCATTTAGTTAAATAATCTTTTGTATAAAGTATGTAATTAACACTAAATCACAACTGAAAATTTTCAAGTTAAAAGTCACTATTTCTTCAGGTAACTTTTGTTAAGATTTCATGGGTACAGCTTCTGTATCATATACCCAAGATAATACCTTACATCAGACATCCTCGATCTCCAATTCTTTCAACATCTTTCCCTTCTTTTCTGATGTTCTCTGAATGTTCAAGTTGTCATGGCAACATGGATGAGGATATCTCACAGAACCCCATGCCTAGAAGTAAAACATTAGGAAATTAATGGTTGCTGTGAAAGGGAGAATCCATCTTCCTTAAGAACAAACTCCGTGATAGATAATCTAATCCCCATCAGTCAGTCTTAACCATATAATTGGGCTGGGGACATAGAATGCAAAAAGGGGAAAGAGAAATGAACACCAGTGTTCATTGTTGTCTTTGTTTCCTGAAGAAGATTGCAAGGGGAATATTTTCTTTAAAGAGTTCAGTGCTAATAATCTTGGCTAGGCTCATCCTTGTAGATTCCTGGGAGTTTCCTTTGCATCAGGTTTCTACCTAACCCCCATATACCCCTGCCATTCCAGACATTGCTTTCAATGCCTCCCTCCATCTATCCCCCAACTCAATCCCTCAGTTTCCCATTCCCATCCATCACCCCCAGTCCAACCAAGAGATCTATTCTAGTTCTCCTTCATAGGAAGATCCATGTGTCCCTGTTAGGTCCTAAGAATGCTGAACTTGCCATCTGTTGTGATCAGAGTGGGGATTACCACAACTGTTATCAGAGAGCCTTCATCCAGTAACTGATGGAAACTTTTGCAGAGACCTACAGCCTGGCTTTAGACCAAGCTCAGGGAATCCTGCTGAAAAGAGGGAGGAAGGATTGAAAGAGCCAGAGGGGCAAAAATATCACAAGAAAACCACAGAAACAACTAACATGGCTTATAGGCATTCACAGAGTCTGAGCCACAACTGGGGAGCCTGCATGGGACTGATCTAGGCCCTTTACATGTATGTGATAGTGTGTAGCTTGGTCTACTTGTGGAACACCTACTAGTAGGAACAAGGGCTGTCCCTCATGCTTTGGCTGGCTTTTGGGAGCCTATTCCTTATACAGGATTGCCTTGACCAGCCTTAATATAAGGGGAAGTGTTTAGTCCTATTGGAACTTGATATGCCATGCTTTGTTGATAACCATAGGAAACCTGCCCCTTTATGTACAGAAACAAAGGAGGAGTGGATGGGGGATAGGGGAATGGAAAGAGAGGAGGTGGGTGAAACTCTGGTCAGGATATTAAAAAAGTAAATTAAATAAAATTTTCATTATGTTTATTTATTTGTTTATTTCTTTTCTTAGGCTATGGTACAGACATGAGGGTCAGAGGAAACTTGCAGTGTGTGTGTGTGTGTGTGTGTGTGTGTGTGTGTGTGTGTGTGTATGTATGTATGTATGTATGTGTGTGTGTAGCAGTGCAACAGTAATAATTATTGAAGAGGTCACAAACTAGAAAGAGAACTTGGGGTGGGTGTAATAAGCTGTTTTGTTTTCATACCTTAGAGGGGGAGTGTGGATTGAGAAGCGGCAGGTAAAGATGCTAAGGAAAAGATAGAGACACAGGATAGAATCAGAAGGGCAATCCAGTTAATACTTAAGGCTCCAAGTTTATTCTTTAACAATTCTTATATACCCCAACCAAAAAGGGGAAAATGGAAAAAAGATTCTTTGTCATGATACAAGACAAAGATGGACTTTCTTCCTTATTTCTCCAAATATTTAGTAACCATGCCTTAGACTAAATCTCTCATTATTTAGATAAGACATCCAGGGACAAAGACCAAGCATCCTACAGTAGCCATGCCTTAGACTTTCAGGCCTTATGACTTTAACCTTGGAAGATAAAGATAATTTTGAACTCTCTGACCTTAAACCAAGAAAAAGTGAAGCCATTTTTTATGGGTACCTACATATGGGGGGAGGAGGACACAGTAAGAGTTAGGGTGAAGAATTATGTAAGACACATGTGTTTGAAAATACTTAAGCCACAGGATGTGTTTACCAGGTCAAGAGTATCCTGATTTGACCAGCTATAATAATGGAAATATTTGTTGACAACATTCCCATAAGAACCCTTAAAGATTCATGCACATGTCCTAAATATTCCTCTGTGAATGCTGCCATGTACTAGGTCTAAAATAGGCAGGACTATCAAAATAATTGTAAAGTCTTTGCCAACATTCTTACAAACTAATCTTTCTTCAGTACAGAAGAAGGCAGGAGAAAGTACAGTGTTGATGCATTAGAGAAATGCAAATGTTCTTTTCCAAGAAGCCTCTGGGCCTTTTGTCTGCCTTGGTTTTGGAAAGGAGATGGTACAAATAGAGTTAGAGACTAGGGCTCTAATTTTCACAAGAATGTGCATCCAAGAAACTTAGTGAGTTGTGATCAAATGAAGTTGAAGTTCCTTGCAAGCTATAAGGTTCGCATGATGTGCAACCAGGGCATGGGAAGGTTGAATAGTTGATGCGAAGTATAAAGGTACCTTTTGAACACATTTCCCTCAGATGTAGCCCACTCAACCAGCTAACCTCTAAGATGTGGGATGGAAACACTGGAGTCTGAGATTAGACCACTCATGCTGTTATCAAGTTTTATATATATTAAGACTCAGTTTCTGTTTTTTGGTAGAAGTCAACTTAATGTTGGAACTGTCATGTATTTTACTGCCAGTGACTGTGTCTTTTAAATGTAGGTGTAAAAGAACTGCCTGTAGCAGCTACCCATGAATTCTGTTCCTGACTTGCAGGACCAAAGTAATGTAGGACCCCCTCAGTAGGCTCATACAGAGAACTTTTAATTGGGATAGCTTGCTTACAGTTTCAGAAGTTCAGTCAACTATTATTGTGATGGAGCACGGCAGCATGCAGGCAGACATAGTGCAGGTTTCATATGCCAGAAGCAGGAAGTTGACTAACCCACTGGGCAGTATCCTAAGAATAGGGCCCTTCAAAGGCTACCCCATAGTGACATACTTTCTCCAACAAAGTAACACTTCTAATAATGCCACTCCATTTGGGGGCCATTTTCTGTCAAACCAAAACTTATGAGAAGCTAAATTTCTTTAACAATATTCACAAAATATAAGAAGCTGGGGGAGAAAACACACATCTCTTTACAGGCAAGTCTAAGGTAGTGCATTCTTAACTCTGACCCTTGTGGGTATAACTTGGAAGCTTCTCAGACTGAGAATTCTGTAGTTTTATCTGCCCTGGAGCAAACCTTTCCTATGATTCAGATATGTGTTAGATGTGAAGTATGTGAAGCCATTTTCCAGTTTGGGGATATGCGTGTGCATAGAAGTTGATTCTACCCTATTCAGTGACTCACAAACTCATGCAGTCAGTATCTGCAGTCCTCAACATGCCCGTATTAAAGGGTAAGAACAGATTGCATGAGGTATGCCACAGAGAGCTACTATGTTTCTCATATGACTTTGGAGAGGAAGCCTACATTATAATGACAGCTAACTGCTGACAGCTAACTGCAGTGGGTCTGAAAATGACTGAAAATGAACAATAATGTCCATGTCCATAACTAAAGGCAGAGAAAAGCTGTTGAAGGAATTTTGTCTGTGTTGTGGTCTAATGTCCAACGGACCGGAGCATTTGGTTCGCCGTCAACTGGCCAGAATGGACCATGGTGTTCCCTGGCAGACTGCCAATGCAGGAAACAAAGGACTTTGGCAGAGAAAGAGGTGGAGCCAAGGAGCTGAATGGTCCTGTCCTTTCCATCCAGGAAGTGAAAGATGGCAATGTAGGTCACAGTCACTTGTGACTATCTCCGGTTTTTATCTTTAATATTTGCCTCCGAGTTTTACTTTATAATAAACAATAAAAGAAATCTCTATAGGACCCCAGTAGTGTTAGTGCACACTTGTAATCCTAGCACGTGGGAGGCTGAGTCGGGGGTGGGGGGGGAATCATTGAGTCCAGCTTGACGACCTAGTACAGCAGCATATCGAAACTACTCCATCCCCTCCATCCCTCGCCCCCTCAAAAGAAAGAGGTAAGGAAAGCTGGCTCTGGGTTTAAGAGAATGCATTGTTAATACACAATTCTCCAAAAGATCAGAGTTCCCTTCTCACCCTACATGTTGAGGGGCTCACAGATCTTTATAGCACCAGCTCTGGGGATCTGCTACCCTCTGCTGGCCTCTGAGGATACTGCACTCACATGGACACTCCCACAGATACAGATAATTAAAATTAAACCTAAAAATAAGGAAACAAAGAAAGGTAGAAAGAGAAGGAGAGAGGAGCAGAAAGAAAGAAAGAAAGAAAGAAAGAAAGAAAGAAAGAAAGAGAGAGAGAGAGAGAGAGAGAGAGAGAGAGAGAGAGAGAGAGAGAAAGAAAGTAAGAAAGAAGAAGAAAGAAAGGAAGGAAGGAAGGAAGGAAGGAAGAGAGGATACTTAATATAAGACCAAGAAAGAAAATCAAGGAAAAAGGGATTTTGTAGCTAGTTGAGAATGTTTGCCATGATTATGTAATTATATTTGAACAACTGGTATACAGAAACGTGTTTTATTCAATTCTTCCTACATTTTCATTGCTATTGTATTAATTTAGTTATCTTTTATTTGTCTCTGACAATGTCCAAGAGAAAAAATATCTTTAAAAAATGAAGATTAATAAAGCAAGGAGAGTTGATGGTACCAGAAGCCGCTGAGAACTCAATAAATGTGCCCTAGATTTGTTATGCTAGAGCAACTGTAGAAAGGATTCTGCCATGTTACAGAATTTATGCTGATATAATGTGTTAGGAAATATATAGGATGTCAGAAAAAGAACAGAGAAGTGGAAAGGGGAGAGGGCTAGTGTGGAAAGAGTTGGAACAGAGGCCCAAGAATAATTACACCTTGTAAACTATGACTGAATAGGTGCAGGTTAATATATAGGGAAGGCAAGTTGAGGTTTAATGGACTCCAAACATATACAGGAAGAGAAAGACAATGTAACAAAACTTCTGGAGGCACTTGGGGCTAGAGAGAATACAAGCAATCCTTAAGAAAATTGAGTCAGACTGTATACTGAGTAACTGAGGAGTTACCTAGCTATGGTAGCTCTATGTTAAACCATTTGATTAAACTTACATAAACTCAAGGGAGCCACATGTTCATATTACTGTAGTTATTTGGATGCTAAAAAGCCCTAAACTATGAATACTGGAGTTTCTCTCACTTCTTTCTCCTTGTTGTTAAAATAAATTTTCATTTCTGCAGTAAGCAAAGCTAAAGTATGCTATTTTGCCAAAACATTCCTGATGAATCTATATAAGGTATTCTGTAGTCAGTACTGTTACAACAAATACAGACCTTTAAGATTTCAGTGACCTCCCCATCTTCAAATGTTCTCATTGAAGGTCTCAAGAGTTGACATCATTTATTGGAATTTCAGAAAATTCTAAAAGGAAATCCATCAAGTGAACCAGTGTTCCATTTTTTAAAAAGGTAATTAAGAATACTAATTATTTACTTTTAACATTCAGGTTTAGTTATAAGGATTGGAAACAAAATATGTATTTCTCAATAATTAAGCATCTAATTTTAAAGAAAGAAATTCCAAAGTGTTTACATACTATGGTGTGATCTGGATACGCACCCAGCATCATGTTAAACCTCTACACAGTATGGATATTTTGGCTATCAGAGAAAATATGCCTTTTTGGTGTATGGATACATAGAGTGTATATACCCATGTGTAATGGGAGATGTTACTTTGTAAATAAGTTTCTCATACTGGTTAATGAATAAAGCACTGTTGGGCCAATGGGAAAGCAAGATAGGCAGGGCTAGGCAACAAGGAGGAAAGAGGAAGTAGTAAGGAGAAGTCAGCATGTGGAGCGTTGAGAAAGCAAGATGCCAGCCCGCCACTCTCTGATAAGATGACCACGTAGAAATACTTAGATAAGTAGAAATGGGTTAATCATTAAGACAGAGCTAGCTGATAATAATAACTGGCCAACATCATTGTATCAAATACAGAGTCTCTGCATGTTATTTAGGGCTGGTGCAGTGATGGGATCAGGCGGGCTGGCAGAAAACATACACGCTACACATGCTCACATATGGAGACAGGAGTCAACACTGATGCTTCAATTATCCTCTATCATCTTTATTATCATCTAGCTTTTGGGGGGACAAAATTTTTCACTGAACCTGGAGCTTCCTAGCTTCCTAGGTAGCAGCCAGCCTCTGAAATCTGCCACATCCCATCTTCTGTATTCTTCTTTTTCCTTTTCTTTCTTCCTTTCTTTCTTTCTTTCTTTCTTTTTTTTAGACAGGGTTTCTCTGTGTAACAGCTATGGCTGCCTGTCTCCCAAGATCTAGAATTAAAGGCATGGGCCACCACTGCTGGGCTCATTCCAGTTCTTTAAGGTGGAGGCTGAGGTAAGAATCTAGGACTTCATGGTGGTTACCTATTCATATAGTTATCCCATATGATCTATCTATCTACCTATCTACCTACTATGTATCTATTATCTCTCTAATATTCATCCATACTCCTATCTATCAGAGAGAAAGTTGGTTAGGAGAACTAGCATGCATTATTACAGTACCTGAGAAGTTATGTTATGGCATCAGAGACAGAAATACTGAAATATGGGAACATTGCTTAGTTCAAGTCAAAGTCAATCACAGAAAATCCAACAATATGATTCTCACTTTAAAACCAAAATCTTGAGATCCTAGCGCTCTGATATCACAGGCAGCAGGAAAAGGTACTGTAACATATGTCTCAGTCTGTTCTTTCATTCTCAAAACAAAACAAAACAAAACCAAAACCTGCCTGAAACTGTAAAATGCTAAGAGTTGATGTTTATGTGGGAGCTCCTGGTGTCAGAAATCAGGAAGAAAAGAGCCTAGTATTGGTATTTGACCAACATCTTGTGAGGTGCTACTGGGTGCATGATATAACTTGGCAGGAAGTGTCACATGATGAAACAGACTAACAATGCTAATGAAGACTTTCTTCCTTTGATTGTGAAGGCAGAAATGGCCTTATGAGAGCCACAATATTCATTACTTTATCTAATATTAGTTATCCTCACAAGGTACTTCTGAAAGTGCAATTAACCTAAGAATTTGGTAGACCCCAAAAAAGATTATTATTTTTTTATTAATAATATAATTTAAAATTTTACATCGATCCCAATTTCTTCCCCCTCCTTCCCTCCCTCTCTCCCTCCTTCCCACTTACCCTCTTCCCCCCCTGCATATGCACCCTGACCACACTCCCTTCCCATCTCCCCACCCCCATTCCAATATAGAGCTATGCTATACAGGTGGGGTCATGTAAATCTGTCAAGTCATTTGAAGTAGGGACTAGGACTTCTCTGCTGTCTCTACGTTAAGGGAGTATCCTTCCATGGGGGATGTGTCCCCAAGGTCATTTTGTGCACCAGGATACATCCTGATTCTACTGTCTGAGGTCCCTTAGACTTCTCAGACCTTCTAGCTGAGACACATATTCAGGGGATCTGAGTCAGTCCCATGCTGGATTGCCAGCTATCAGTCTGGGAGGCCCATTAATGCCTCCTTGTTCATGTCAGCTGTCTTTGTATATTTCTGCAACCTGGTCTTGTCCTCTCTGCATCTGAATTCTAGTTTGACTCAGTGTTTAGTTATGGGTATTTGCTTCTGTTTCCAACAGGTACTAGATGATGGTGGATAATTTATTTGATGATCTCACTATCAGGGAAGGGCATTTATGGTAGCTTTTCTACGGTTGCTCAAATTGTTAGTTGGAGTCAGTCTTGTAGGTCTTTAGACCTTTGTTTAGGTTCAGTTTTCTCTTCAAACCAATAATGGCTCCCTCTTTTATGTTCTCGCCCTCTCTCTCTCTCTCTCTCTCTCCCTCCCTCTCTCTCTCTCTCTCTCTCTCTCTCTCTCTCTCTCTCTCTCTCTCTCTCTCTCTCTCTCTCTCTGTCTCTCTCTCTCTCTGTCTACTGTCTTCTATTCCTGCCCTGACTCAATCTTCCTAGTATCACGTGCTTTCCTCTCCTCCCATCACTTTCTCCTAGTTCTCTCTCCATTTATTGCCCCCCACTTCCCATGTGCTCCAGGGGACTTGTCCTTTTCCCCTTCTGTGAGGAATCATATATGAATCTCTTAGAATACACCTTGTATTCTAGTTCCTCTGGCGGTGTGAATTATAGACTGCTGATCCTTTGCTCTAGGTCTAAAATCCATATATGAGCAAGTACATACCATGTTCTTCTATTTTTGACTGTGTTACCTCATTCAGGATGGTTTCTTCAAGTTCCATCCACTTGCTTGCGAATTTCAAGATTCAATTATTTTTTTTTTCTGCAGAGTAGTATCCCATTGTATAGATGTGCCATATCTACTTTAGCCATTCTTCAGTTGAGGGGCAGCGAGGTTGCTTCCAGGTTTTTGCTATTACAAATAATGCTGCTATGAACATAGTTGGGCACATGTCTTTGTTGCATGGATGTGGATCATTTGCGTATATACCTAAGAGAGGAATTGCTGTGTCCTGTGGTAAACTATTCCCATTTTCCTGAGGAGCCCCCATACTGATCTCCAAAATGGCTGTACAAGTTTGCACTCCCACCAACAGCGGAGGAGTGTTCCCCTTTCTCCACATCTCTCCAGCATAAGTTATCATTGGTGTTTCTAATTTTAGCCATTCTGGTAGGAGTAAGATGGTATCTCAAAGTTGTTTTGATTTGCATTTCCCTGATAGCTAAGGATGTTGAGCACATTCTTAGGTGTCTTTAAGCCTTTTTTGATTTCCTCTATTGAGAATTCTTTCTTCAATTCTATACCTCATTTTTAAATAGGATTATTTGGTGTTTGGTTGACTAGTTTCTAGAGTTCTTTGTATATTTTGGAGATCAGCCCTTTGTCAGATGTAGGATTGGTAAATATTTTTTCCCAGTCTGTGGGCTGCCGTTTGGTCTTGTCACTGTGGTTTTTTTGTTTTGTTTTGTTTTTTTTTCTTTTTTTGCCTTACAGAAACTTTTAAGTTTGAGGAGGTCCCATTTATTAATTGTTGACCTCCGTGTCTGTGCTACTGGAGTTATGTTCTGGAAGCAGTCTCCTATACCAATTTGTTCAAGGGTACCTCCCACTTTCTCTTCTAAGAGGTTCAGTGTGGCTGGATTTATGTTGAGGTCTTTGATCCATTTGGACTTCAGTTTTGTGCATGGCGATAGACATGGGTCTATCTGCAGTCTTCTACACACCATCATCCACTTTTGACAGCACCATTAGTTAAAGATGCTTTCCTCCCCCCATTGTATTCTTTTAGCTGTTTTGTCGAAAATCAGTTCGTAGGTGTGTGGGTTAATATCAGGATTTTCGATTTGATTCCATTGACCTACCTGTCTATTTTTGTGCCAATACCAGACTCTTTTCAGAACTGTAGCTCTGTAGTAGAGCTTAAAGTCATGGATGGTGATCCCTCCTGAAGTTCTTCTATTATACATGGTTGTTTTGGCTATCCTGGGTCTTTTGTTTTTCCATATAATAGAGATTATCATCCTTTCAAGGTCAGTGAAGAATTGTGTTGGGATTTTAATGGGGATTGCATTGAATCTGTAGATTGCTTTTGGCAAAATTGCCATTTTTACTATATTTATCCTTCCTATCCAAGAGCATGGGAGATCTTTCCATTTTCTGGTATCTTCTTTATTTTCTTTCTTTAAAACCACAAAATTCTTATTGTATAGGTCATTCACATGTTTGGTAAGCATTACCCCAAGATATTTTATGTTGTTTGCAGCTATTGTAAAGCATGATCTTTCTCTGATTTCTTTCTCAGCCTCTTTGTTATTTGAATAAAGTATGGCAACTGATTTTATTGAGTTTATCTTGTATCCTGTTAATTTGCTGAAGGTGTTTATCAGCTGTAGGAGTTCCCTGGTAGAGTTTATTGGGTCTATTATGTAAACTATCATATCATCTGCAAATAGAGAAAGTTTGAATTCTTCCATTATAATTTGGATCTCATTGATCTCCTTTTGTTGTCATATAGCATTAGCTAGAACTTCAAGTACAATATTGAAGAGATAAGAGAGGACAGTCTTGTTCCTGATTTGAGAGGACTCACCTTAAGCTTCTCTCCATTCAATTTGATGTTGGCTGTTGGTTTACTGTATATTGCTCTTATTATTTTTAGGTATGTTCCTGTTATCCCTGCTCTCTCCAAGACTTTTATCATGAAAGGTTGTTGAATTTTGTCAAAGGCTTTTCAGCATCTAGGGAGATGATAATATGGTTTTTCTTTTTCAGTTTGTTTATATGGTGGATCACATTGATAGATTTTTGTATGTTAAACCATCCTTGCAACCCAGGGATGAAGCCTACTTGGTCATGGTGGATGATTTCTCTGATGTATTCTTGGATTTGGTTTGCCAGTATTTTATTAATTATTTTTGCATCGATGTTCATCAGTGATATTGGTCTGTAGTTTTTTTTTCTTAGTGGTATCTTTGTGAGGCTTGGGTACCAATGTGATTATGGCCTCATAGAAAGAGTTTGGTAATGAGCCTTCTGTTTCTATTTTGTGGAACAATTTGAGGAGTATTGAAATTAGCTCTTCTTTGAATTTCTGGTAGAATTTTGCACTGAAGCCACCTGGCCCTGGGCTTTTTTTGGTTGAAAGGCTTTTAATGATTGCTTCTATTTCATTGGGGGTTTAGGTCTATTTAAGTTGTTTGTCTGTTCTTGATTTAATTTTGGTAAATTTGACAAATTAGAAATTTGTCCATTTCCTTTGAATTTTCAAATTTTGTAGAGTACAGGTTTTCAAAGTATGACCTATAAGTTGTCTGGATTTCCTCTCTGTCCATTGTTATATTCCCCTTTTCATTTCTCATTTCTTAATTTGCTTGTTCTCTCTCTGCTTTTTCATTAGTTTGGATAAGGCTTTGTCTATCTTCTTGGTTTACTCAAAAAAAAAAAACAACTTTTTGTTGCATTGATTTTTTTGTATTGTTTTCCTGGTTTCTATTTTATTGATTTCAGCCCTCAAATTGATTATTTCCCGGTGTCTACTCTTCCAGGGTGAGTTTGCTTCTTTTTGTTCTAAGGCTTTCAGTTGTGCTGTTAATTCTCTAATGTGACTATCCTCTGTTTTCTTCATATGGGCACTTAGTGCGATGAACTTCCCTTGTAACACTGCTTTCAAGGTATCCCATAAGTTTGGGTATGTCGTGTCCTCATTCTCATTAAATTTTAGGAAGTCCTTAATTTCTTTCTTTATTTCTTCTTTGACCCAGGTGTGGTGCAATTGCCCATTGTTCAGTTTCCATGAGTTTGTAGGGTTTCTGCAATTTGTGTTGTTGTTGAATTCCAATTTTAAATCATGGTGGTCTGATAAGATACAGGGGACTATTCCAATTCTTTTGTATCTGTTGAGGTTTGTTATGCCACCTAGTATGTGGTAGATTTTAGAGAATGTTCCACATGGAGCAGAGAAGAAGGTATATTCTTTTGTGTTTGGATGGAATGTTCTATAGATGTCTGTTAGACCCAGTTGAGACATAACTTCTGTTAGTTATTTTGTTTCTTTGTTGAGTTTGTAATTGGTGGTCCTGTCTAGTGGTGAGAGTGGTGTGTTGAAGTCTCCCATTATGAGTATGTGAGGTTTTATGTGAGGTTTGAGTTTTAGTAGTGTTCCTTTTATGAATGTGGGTGCCTTTGTATTTGTGGATATATGTTCAGAATCCAGACTTTATGTTGATGAATTTCTCCTGTGGCGAAAGTGAAACAACTGTCTTCATCTCTTTTGATTAATTTTGGTTTGATGTCTAACTTGTTATATATTAGGATAGCCACACCTGCTTGTTTTTTGGGTCCATTTGATTGGAAGATCTTTTCCCAGCCCTTTACCTGGAGGTAATGTCCGTCTTTGAAGTTTATATGTGTTTCTTGTATGCAGCAGAAGAATGGATTCTGTCTTCATATTCATTCTGTTAGCCTGTGTCCTTTTATAGGCGAGTTAAGAACATTAATGTTGAGGGAGAGTAAGGGCCATTGATTTTTAATGCTTGCTTTTTTAGATTTGTTGTTGTTAGTGGTATTGTGAATATATTTGTCCTGCTTTACCCTTGGTTTCTGGTGAAGTGGGATTATCTGTTGCTTATGTCTTTATGAGCATAGTTAAGTTCCAAAACTTTGGAGTTTTCCTTCCAAAACTTTCTGTAGGGCTGGATTTGTAGGTACGTATTGTGTAAATCTGGCTTTGTCATTAAATATCTTGTTTTCTCCATTGATGGTGATTGAGAGATTTGCTGGTTATAGTATCCTGGGCTGGCAACTGTGGACTCTTAATACTTGTAGAACATCTATCTAGGACCTTCTGGCCTTGAGGGTTTCCATGGAGAAGTCAGGTGTAATTTTGATAGGTCTGCCTTTATATGTTACCGGTCCTTTTTCCTTCGCTGCTCTTAATATTCTTTCTTTATTCAGTAAGTTAGGTGTTTTGATTATTATATGTCAAGGGATCTTTTTTCTTTGGTCCAGTCTATTTGGTGTTCGGTATGCTTCTTGTACTTTCATGGGCATGTCCTTCTTCAGATTGGGAAAATTTTCCTCAATAATTTTGTTGAATATGTTTTCGGCCCCTTTGAGCTGGGCTTTTTCACCTTCTTCCATGCCTATTATTCTTAGGGTTAGCCTTTTCACAGTGTCACACATTGCCTGGATGTTTTGTGTTAAGGATTTGTTGGATTTACAATTTTCTTTGGTCGATGTATCTATATCCTCTAGTTTATCTTCAGCACCTGAGATTCTCTCTTCCATCTCTTGAATTCTGTTGGTTATGCTTGCATCTGTAGTTCCTGATCATTTGCCCAGTTTTTCTATTTCCAGCATTCCTTCGGTTTGTGTTTTCTTTATTGTCTCTATTTCAGTTTTCAAGTCTTGAACTATTTCCTTCACCTGTTTAATTGTTTTTTCTTGGCTTTCTCTCCTTTCTCTAAGAAATTTGTTCATTTCTCCCAATTTTTTCATTCCTTTCAATTTTTTGTTTGTTTTTTCTTCCATATCTTTAAGGGATTTTCTGACATCTTCTTTGAGGGCCTCTATCATTCTTATGACAATAACTTTTAAGTCGTTCTCTTCTGCTTCATCTGCTTTGTTGTGTTCCAGTCTAGTCGGTGTAGATTCCCTAGATTCTGGTGGTGTTATGCTTGTCTTTCTGTTATTAGGTGTTTTGTTTTTTTTTTTTTTTTTTTGTTTTTTGTTTTTTTTTTTTTTTTTTGTATTGCTGTCTTCCCATAGCTTCTTCCAGTAGGTGTTGGTGGGGTCTCTCCCTCTCTCTATGTGCTTAGGTGGGTCAGAGGTTCGATGTCTGTAGCTCTGGGTGATCCAAGCTCTCTAGGATATCTCTCTGCAGGCAGGTGCCTGGTGATGTGGTCAAAGATCAGGCTCCAGCAGAGGACAGCTGAGGCCTCTTTGGCAGAGGCCAGCCTGCAGGATGTTTCCTCACAGATAGACAGGTTTAGCTGGGACCTGGTGCTCTCCATTTGAGGCTTCTTTAGCAGAGGCCCTGCGATGTGGGTCAAGGATCCAGCCCACAGGAACTCAGAGTGGTCCCACAGAGATAGGCAAATCCCTGAGAGGGTCACAGAACTCCAGTAGAAGACTGGTGATGGGGGTCAGAGACCAGACACGTGGAAATTATGGGTGGTCGCATGGATAGGCAGGTCTATTGTGCTCAGGTCAGCTCCAGGCATTTCCCCCCATAAAGATTATTTTTGATAGGGTCTACATTCAAACTACAGCAGCAGTTGACTCTGTAGTTCAGACACAAAAGATTTGAGATAACATTCAAGGAAAATCAGAATGGCAATGAGGAAAATACAGTGAGAGAAGGAGTGCTAAGAATGCTCAACTATGCTCATAGCAGCATTGTACATGAAAGCAACCTTGATGCCTGTAAACCAAGGAACGGATAAAAAAAATGTGGTACATTTGCACAATAGAGTATTACTCAGCTGTAAACAATGACATCATGAAATTTGCAAGCAAATGTATGGAACTAGAAAACATCCTGAGTGAGGTAACCCAGACTCAGAAAGACATACATGGTATATACTCACTCATAAGTGGATACTAGAGGTAATAACCAGATTAGAATCCACAGATCCAGAGAACCTAGGTAACAAGAAGTACCTTAGGAGGGACACATGGATTGTCCTGGTAAGGGGAAATAGATGAGATCTCCTGGATAAACTAGGAATGTGGGGGTAGAATGGAGGAGATGGGGAACTAGAACATGAAGGAATCAATGGTTGAATTTGTAGAGGGACAGTGTGGGAGAACAATAAAAGAGATATCTTGATAGAGGGAGCCATTCATGGGGTTAGGGAGAAACCAATACTAGAGAAATTCTCAGGAATCCACAAGAATGACCCTAGTTAAGACTCCTAGCAGTAGTGGAGAGGGTGTCTGAACTGGCCTTGCCCTCTAATCAGATTAGTGACTAGCCTAATTGTCATAATAGAATCTGTTTCCAGTAACTGATGGAACCAGATGCAGAGATCTACAGTCATGCACCAGACTGAGCTCCACTATGGAAGTCCAGTTGAAGAGAGGGAGGAGGGATTATATGAGCAAAGAGGGTTGAGCTCATGATGGGAAAACCCACAGACAGTTGAGTTTAACTTTCAGGAAGGAGCTCATGGACTCTAGACTGACAGCTGGGGAGACAGCATGGGATCAACCAGGCCCTTTGCATATGGGCAACAGGTTTATAGCTTGGTCTGTTTATGGAGCACCAGGACCTGTTCATATTGTATGAGCTGACTTTTTAAGCCCATTCCATATGTTGAGATTCCTTGCTCAGCCTTGATGCTGGGTGGGTTATAGGGAAAGGGTGTGGTCCTGCCTCACCCAACTGAATGCGCCAGGCTTTATTTACTCCACATGGGAAAACTTACCTTTTCTGAGGAGTGGATGGGGGGTAAGGGATGGGCTGATGGGGAGGTAGGAGAGAATAGGAGAAGGGGAGGGAGGGGGAACTGTGGGAGGCATGTAAAATGAAAAAACAAAAAAAAAAAAAAAAAGAATTTGTTGAGATCCTTAGGGACAACAAATGAAGCAATTCATGTGGGCTAGAGGTCACAGTAAGGACTTGCCATGAATCTGGTCAAGAAGATTACTAACTATAAGGGTTGGGCAGAGAAAACATGCTTTAATTTTTTTTTTTCCTTTTAAAGGAAATGGGTTTTTTTCTCACGTAAATAATCCTAATTACGGTTTCCCCTCCCGCAACTACTCTCAGTTCTTCAGCAACTCCCCTCCCAACCCAATCCACTCCCTTTGTGCCTCTCACTACAAAAAAAAAAAAGAAAAGAAAAGAATAGAAAAGAAAAGAAGAAAAAGAAACAAAGAAAGAATAAAATAAAGGAGAATAGAATAAATAAAAAACAAACACATTGGGATTAAATAAGACCAAACATAAAAGAAGGAATGAACCCAAGAAAAGACACAAGAAACAGAGAGACACTTAGGGCACCCATAAAAATTTTAAACTGTAAGTCATAATAAAATGCAAAGAATGGGGTGAGGAACTCTACAGGCCCTGTGCATGCTGCCTCAGTCTCTGTGAGTTCATGTGTTCTTTGATTATGTTGATTTAGAGGGTTTTGTTTTGTTGGTAACCTCAGTCTCCTCTGGCTCTTACACTCTGTCTGCCTCTTCTTCACAGGGGGCATCCATTTAGGTCTGAGTGTTCCAAGGCCTTTCATTTCCTGCAATGTCAGAAGTGGGTCTCTATACTGGAAACACACTGTTTCAATTATTAAATGATAATTTTAGTTGTGATGTACAATGTATCCCCTTGAAGATGAATTAAAATAGGGAACTAGTTACAAGAATATTATATTTTGCTTTATGGTTTTATTTTATTTTTAAGGACAAGTGGAGGGGTATGGTGAAACTCTGGAAATTAATATGTAGAATATCCCCCCAAACACATACCTAAAATCTTGCACATGGCCCATTTATATTTCTCCTCAGCATCTTCTTAAAGAACCAGACATTCTGATCCATAGATGTGTACATAGCCAAGTTCATTTTGCCCTATTCACCAAAGCTAGGAAATAGAAACCACCTGAATGTCTTTCAACAGATGGGTGTATAATAAAAATGTGGTACATATTCACGAAAAGTATACATAATGGAATACTTCAGCTCTAAAAAAAAAAAATAAATAAAATCAGGAAATCTGCAGGCATATGGCTAGACCTAGAAAAGATTACATTTAGTGAGTTAACTAACTCAGGAAGACAAATGTAGAATATTCCATCCCTAAATCCTCACATGTGAATATCCAGCATAGAGTAACCACTGAAATCAAAAGGGTATAGATCAGTGGTTCTCAAACTGTAGGTCGTGAGCCCTTTGAGGGCCAAAGGTCAGAAGTCACTTAAGACCACCAGAAAGCAGTTATTTATATTATGATACATACCTGTAGCAAAATTATAATTATGAAGTGATACAACTGATAGGAAGTAAGAAACAGAATAACTGAGGAGTTCCAAGTAGGGTGGGAAGGGAGGTCAATACAGAAAAAAGAACAAAGGCCAAGGAACAAATAATACCAGGAGTGTTTGATAAAGTCTCACTAAATCATATTATTTTATATGCACATAAAATTGTGACATGTGTATGAAATTAACCAACTTGGGCTGTCAATTTGACTCCCAAAATCCATAGGCTAACATAACAAAACCTCTAGCACCAGGTGTGAGAAATCTTTCAAATGGGTTGGTCAGTGTGGTTCAAGTGACTCATACAACCATATATATTGCCAGTGTATATGTAGTCCTTGGTTTCCTCTCAGAAGAGGGTGACCTCCTACTGAAAAATAGATGACACACTTAGGATGCAGAACTCATATGATTTCTGCATGTTAAATTTTATCTGCAAGCCTCTTGACTTGGATCTTGCTTTCATGGTTCCAGAAAATGCCATGCAATCTGGCAGAAGAGGGAAATAATTACATAATACTACCCAGTTACTATACCTTTGAATCACAACAATTACCAACACAGAAAATATGCATAATGTTTCAATAAATGGATGAACATGGCAAGGGAAATTAACACCTGTCTAATTGTACTTAAGGCCTACTCAATAGGAGGAAAATTAAGCATGGTAGTAGATGTTTAGCCATCTTTCCAGGTAAAGGCCTGGCACTTAGAAAGGACTTTACTAACACCACTGTGCTAGAACAGCATAATTTCTTACTACATTTTAAATTGTATGCTTATTCCCAAAGGATGGAGATATATATGAAAGCTATCACCTTCATCGAAGAGGCCTTTCTTTACAGCAAATGGAGATCATCATAGAAAACCAAAGCCAGAGAAAAATGTTGGGATTAGCAGGTCTTGTGGAGCACAGGCCCAGTGAATACATCTGCCACACATGTCCTTTATGTTTCTCTGGTAACACCCAGGACAAGGGACAGAAAATAAAAGAATCAGAATAGTAGAAAGTCTGTTGTAAGGCAGTCTCTTCTAAAACTGGCTGCATAAACAAGACTAGAACAATGACAATATCCATGGACATGCTAATGATAAAAGGGGAAAGTTTCACAAGGTCCAACCCCTACATAAATAACTACAGGAAACTAAAGACTGCTAGAAGGAGAATTAGTCTCTCTGGGAGATGAACATATTATTAGTTTTCCTATGCAGAATGATCAGACTTTGTCTTAGTTAGGGTTACCAATGCTGTGATAAAACACAATGACCAAATCAAGTTGGATATGAAAGGGTTTACTCGGCTTAAACTTGCACACTGAAGTCCCTCACTGAAGTAGGAACAGGAACTAATACATGACTGCAACCTGGATGCAAGAGCTGATGCAGAGGCCACAGTGTGGGGGATACTGCTCACGGGCTTGCTTATCATGGTTTACTTTGTTATAAAACTCAGGACCACCAGGTCAAGGATGGTGCACATTAATCAATAATTAAGAAATTGCTTACAATAGGATCCTATGGAGTTATTTTCTCAATTGAGGTCCCCAAATTTCAGATAACTCTAGTGTTTGTCAAATTGTCATGAAACTATCCAGCACAGCCTTGAAACCATATATACACAACTGACAAAAAGGACTTAGTAGGTGGTATCTGTTGTTCTTTTGTTAGAGTTATAGGATAAATCTGGAGGGGATGGGTGTTGTGTCCCTTGTGGGGGTCCCAAGGCAAGGGACTTCATGGAAGAGCATAGCAGGTTCCCCAGCAGGTGTGACCAAGGGTGGAGGGAATAACATGCCAGGAAGACTGAGCTCAAGTGAGAAGCTTATTTAAAAGAAGGAAAGAGTGGGAAGGTAAAGAGACATAGAGACACTGGGGACAGAAAAGAAGAGGAGAAGAGAGGGCGAGAGAGGCGAGGAGAGAAGTGGAGAGGAAAGTGAGGGGTCATGAGAGAGAGAGAGAGAGAGAGAGAGAGAGAGAGAGGGGGGGGGCTTGTTTGAAAAGGGAACTTGCACATGCATATTGAGTGGGTAATGAGTGACTTACTGATGACATGGCCATGCAACATGATTGTCCCACCCATTGTTAGGAGGCGGGGTCAGCAGAATGCCAGTTTATGACAGTATCAATATATGTTTTGCAATACATACATACATAAATTCATATATGCATGTGTAACAATAACAATAAAAAAGGCTATTAACTTGAAAGGGACAAAGAAAGGGAAGAGGAAGTTATGTAATTTTATTTCTATTGTAAATATATTTTTTAAAAGTAAAGTTTTAAAAATCTATGTAAAAGATATTTTGGCAGATAGAAGAGAGTGCCTGGATAATTATAAATATTCTAGACATATTTTGAAGTTTTCTCAGAGGTTTTTAAAATGTGAATCTGAAAATAATAGTGCATTCATGATGACTAGTCCTGCCTCCTCACCCTGGAAAATTATTTGCATAAGCTCTTCAGTGCAAAATATAAAAGTAGCTGAATCAGAGTGGTTTGCTAGGATCCATATAGTTTGATATCATCATTTGAAATTACACATGTAAAACAGATCATTTAATGTATGAATCTGGGTATTATTTGAGAATACTAAGGCAACAATACAAACTCAATAGTTGTCCATATATAGGGCTTTGGGGGGGCTATTTAAGGAGAATAAGACAATGAATGAAGATTTTTATATCCTTCACAAAAATAAAGAACTATGTGTGCTTGATATATAAACTGCAATGAGTTTTTATATTTAAGTACATCATGGTATTTTATTTTCATCCATATCACTTAACAGGATTTTGATTAAATTATGATTTGTATCATTATATACATTTTCATAGGTCATGAACTCACATGGTTCCAAACTCATTTATTGAGTTTAAAATACCTTGCTTCCTCCAGAAGCCATGTAATAGATTTCTCCCTCCTTTATTACAAATTTCCTTCACCATCATGATTATTAATGACAACTCTGATATATCCAGACTTACCCCACTTACATAATGAAGCTTATTTATTCCACCATTTACACACATTACAGTTTTTAAATACAATGTTTTATTACAACCTAGTTTTACTTATTCAATGTACAATAGCTATGGTTGAATATCAGCTGTGTTTTTGGTTCAGTTGTAGCATTTATGACATAGAAAAATCTCTATAAGCCTTTGACTTTAAAATTCAAATTCTAAACTAATAAAAGTTCATGTTTGTATTTTTTAAGGTTTTTAGTTTAATGGTGTTGTTTCTTAATAAATAATAATTGAAAAAGGAATTGCCCATAATTTAAATAATTCCACATTGCTACTTTTAGTAGTTAAACTTGCACATTTATAAATATAATTGTAAGCTGTAAATACATACTTCAAAGTGATATTACTAGGATAGTGAAATTTGTCCTTATCTGGTATATTTTATTAAATTGTTACCCATGGCTTACATAAATATGTTTTCAGTTATTTTGGGTTGGTCTGTTAACAGGTATTGGCCATAGTTGGCTGATGGTGGTTCCAACAGGAACCCTACCTGTTTTACCCTCTGCCAGTCATGGAAAAATTAGTCTAGCTTCAAGAAAGCATCTCAAAAAGTAAACAAAATAAAAAACCCTGCTTTTGAAGAGACACACATCTGCTTGTACAGGGATTTGTCTGGAACAGTGAGAACAGTGCACAACGTTAGCTAACTGTACCTAATTATCTTGGATGGCTTCTTATGTTAGAGTTTATTCAGGCTTCTAGAACGTGTCCAGAAATCCTGAAATTCTGCATGTCATGAGATTGAAAATAATTTTCACTTAGATGGGCAAGATCTTGGCTGTGCCTGGGTGACCCCAACTCACACACATTTCTAAGCTTAGAGAAGACCACTTTAATAACTGTGATTCATGAGGTAACACCTACAGGAACTGTTCTCTGAATCAAATCACTGGTTCACATTGTTGCGAAAGCCTTTCATTTAAGCAATTAAATTTTCTTATCAAAAAATTCACTAAAAAATTACATGAAATCATAAAACCAGTAAAAGGTGTAATGTATGCAAAGAAGAGGACTATAAAATGATGTTTAAAAGCAACAGGATCTGAAACTGCATTAGTGCTGGAACCATGGCATTTACTTCATCCATAGATTGAACTGAATAGTAATATCACAAGGGCAATATATGTAGAAATAAGCTCCTTCATGGCAAAATAAAGAAAGAGCTTCAAAATAACTAGGAGAAAATAAAATGAAATATGCCTGGAGATATGCTAGTGAAAGTTACATCAATAACACATCTTAACTCATGTTTCAAAATTGGACATATGCCCATATCCATATAATACTATAGCATAACCTTCATGGAGGTGTATAATTTTAAGACCCATACTTCCTTTATGTGGCAAAACACCCATTCACATGTACACATGGCAGCTGTAGAGAAAATTTTCTATGAAATGGTCTCAAACCTGTGCATCATACATAATCTTGACAGGAGGAAAGAAAGTCAAAGAAAAACCACATACTTCTACATGGTGTTTGACTTATCAAGTAAATGGGCCTATCCCTTCTCAAAGAAAGCAAGAATAAGGACTATCCTGGTCATTTTTAGACCATTTTTAGGTCATTGATCTGTACTGTTGGCAACTGTAGCATATATCCCTAGCTAAATGCCAGGTTTCTCTTATTGGTTGATGAATAAAGTTTTTTTTTAACCAATTGGCAGTCAGGATGTAGACAGTCAGGAAGTATAGATGGGCCTACCAAATAGGAGGATCCTGGTAAGACAAACACAGAGACTGAGTACTGAGGGAGATATCATGAGACCTGGATTTTACCGGTAAGCGAAGACCGTGCAGAGATACATAGAATAGTAAAAATGGGTTAATAATTAATGGAGAGCTAGCCAATAAGAAGCCTTAGTCACTGACAAAACAGATTATAATTAATATAAACCTCTGTGTGTTTATTTGGGAATAAACAAGTTTATGGGGTCATCCCTCCACAATTCCTACCTCAGAGGAGAGGACCCCAGAAAGGTGAGGGAGCTGTCCACCAGTTTCCCAACCCTTGCTGGTTTTATTGCATCAAGCAGGGACTTATATAGGTTTGGAGTAGGGGGTGGGAACCATAGGATGAGGTAAGGTGATAGGAAGAGAAGGGGTCAATAATATTCCACCAGGCTAGCAGTTAGCTAGGGAGGGGGCAGTCTTACATCAGGCCTTGCTGGTCACTCCCACATGGAGGTTACAGGCCAAAGACAGGTTGCCACACTTTAACCAGGCTCAGGAAGTTCCACTAGGCTTCACACCCAGGCCTCTTTACGCCCAGCACTAATTCGGAACCATGTGGGACAGAATCTTCTGTCTATAGATTGCCATGGATGTCACATGGGCTGCTGACAGAATCATAGCTGCAAGGCTCTTTATTGTACTTTATATCATTACAGCAAATGGTGCTAAACATGTGTAGTGGGATATTCACTTTGTCTCCTTCTGTGGCACTGACCACACCCATTCGGGGGTGGAGCCAGGGGAGGAAGTGACCATTGGAACTAGGTCAGAGGAGGGGCTGGGGAATGCTCTCTTGCTGGTTTTTCATTAATAGATACAGGGAAAGCTCTCCTAACCCGAAATGGTATAGGAAATTTTAAGTCTTTGTCATGCCCATAGAACAGATTCTATCTGCTAGTATTTATATCTAATGTTCTAGTTTTAGCTTCATACGATCAGGAACGAGCTGTTTCTGCTAGCATGTTAATGCATTGGATTGTTTCTGTTTTGGTTATTGAGGCATCAGACATGGAAAAAAATTCTTTTTTCTAATTGGTTATTTTTATTAATAGACATTTATTCAGGGAGAAATAACTTACAACCTAGACAAATGAACACCAGCAGGTCCCATCGGATGCTCTCCTCTCCGCGTCCTGCCAGCAAGAGAGCGTTCCCCAGCCCCTCCCCAAACTTAGTTCCAATGGTCACTCCTGCCCTTGGCTCCACTCCCAATGGGTGTGGTCAGTGCTAAAGAAGGAGACAAAGTGAATATCCCACAACAAACATGTACTAGGCCCTCCTAGCTAGCAGTAGTGAGTGTCATAATCTTGTGTCATCCATGCCAAATTTCCTACTCTTCCTAGGTTCATAAGCCTTACTCCCACAAATCAGCAAGGCTACTCATCACTTCTTGATACAGGACAGAGATAAAAATCTACCTGGAGAAAGATGTAGATGACTCTATCCTAAGACTTTCTATTACAGCCATGTGTACCCTTTGGGTATCTGAGTATGCTGTATCAACTAAATAAGCATGAGAGTCATAGATTGTCCAGATGGTTCTTCTTCCCATAGGTTTTGTAACTCAGTGAAATACTGCTACTTCCCACCCTTTTATCATGTCCATGATAAAGGACAGGGTTTGAATGCAATAGTTTTGTTGGCCAAACTTCCAGCTACCATCTTGGCCCTGTGTGGTCTGTTCAGTGTATTGCCCATCTGTTTATTTTTATAAATTTTGATGTCTTTATCTTAGAGGAATTCCTTGAGTAATAAACCTTGTGAAATTCCCACTTCATAAACATTCAGAATACATAATAAAACAATGTCACCTGTGTCTCTTCATGCTAAGGCCACAGTCCCTGGATGTAATAGGATAACCTTTATCTGCAATTTTTGAGTTCCAGACATTAGCTCTCAAAATATGTGCTTCAATGCTCAGAAATCCTACAATAGACTCTTTAAAAAGCCAAGTGTAATGGAAGCTTAATTTTCCTAGTGGGGCTCAGATAACTGGTTTAACTGAGAGGTCTAATAAACTCTGAAAAGAACTCTTATTAAAGTTACAAAACAACACTTATGTTCCTTCATGGTTCTCTATCTTGTCCAAGAATTTAAATCTCTTAACTTAAGCATCTTTGGCTGATGCTTGTCAAAATACCCTTATTCCATTTCCTAATTTAACGTATGTGCATTGGGATGGGGGATTACATTTTATTTTATGATAATAAAAATTCATTATATATTTGCTCTGTTAATAATATATCCTCCTGGAGATTTGAATTCTATCTCTATTCTCTAAGTTATTAAACCAGAATTAAGGCAACAACTCCTTTGGAAACATGGGTTTCTTCATGGTCCAAGAGCTTTATCATCTGATTTATAAGCTGTCAATATTTAGATTATAAGGTGTGTGGGTATCTTATTCAGAGTTGTCTTCTTGGTCATTTCCAGTCAACTAAAGTTAATTTTAAAGGCTATTGCCATAAACATCACTGGCTATCAAGAAATGAGATGGAAACCTCCACGTAATAAACAAAAGTAACATTCTGAAATAAAAATGAAATTAACACTGTGTTCCATAATGAGGGCAAGAGATAACCTTTGCTTAGTAATCACAGTGTAGGATGCTCAACAGCAAACAGTAGGGTCTTTTCAAATGGACCCATACAACAAGCTGCTGGCTACTGGCTTTGTTATCACTTATCTGGATGCTCCCAATGCTTTGTAGTCCAGAAGCTCAAACTTTCCAAGTCAGCCATTGTTTCCACATTGCAAATGTAAATCTTCACATTCTAGGAAATTTGGCTAGAACTTGCAACTAAAGGACCTATCTTGGCCACTAATAACTGTAACAAAGCCATTCAGCTAAATTCATGGGCCCGTCTATAGACTAACACTGGCTCCAGCCATGGATGTTTTTATTGATAAATACTGTGGCATGTCACTAAGGGGAAGCACCTACCTCTGATCAGATTGCTTAAATCTCATTGCAGCACATGCTTTCTTACCACCCATCTGGACAAAACCTTATATTTTCATGAGATTTCAGGTCCAGCCACACATAAGTTAACCTTTGATTGTGTCACTGGTGCTCTGGGAATGTGCCACTTTGGACCTGGTCATTGATCAAATAAAAACATTAACAGAAATGTCAATGTCTTTTTTTTATTAATTGTACACCAAGTAAATCTTGACTTAAAGAAAAACAATGAAAATTACTTAAATTCAAGCTTCTAGAATCAGTTTTACAAAAGCATCTTTAAGAGGTTACATGTCAATATAATACCCATAACCAGGAGGCACATGAACTCTAATGTATTCATACTTTAGAAGGTTTTCCAAGGAGCTCAGTACATGGCTCATCTGTTAAATTCCTTCATTGGCATGCGTAAAGCCTGTAAAGAAGTTAGGGTTGTGCACACCTGAACCTCAGCACTGAGTTCAGTCAGATCAGAAAGACAAAGTCATCCTCAGCTACATATTGAATTTGAGGCCTGATGGGAGATGTGATTCTGTATATATGCTTCTCATACTGTTAATAAAGCCCTGTGGCCAATAGAAAACTAGATAGGTGGGGCTAGGAGACTAGGAGGAGGAAATAGGAAGTGGGAAGGTGGAGTCAAGATGTAGCCCAGGGAAGGAGCAGGACGCCAGCCGCGGCTCCCCGATAAGACGACCACGTGGAAATACTTAGATAAGTAGAAATGGGTTAATGATTAAGGCAGAGCTAGCCCATAAACAGTAATGGTAACTGGCCAACAGGATTGTATCAAATATAGAGTCTCCTGCGTGTTATTGGGGGCCAGGACGCCAGACCAGCGGCGGGCGGGCTGGCGGAAACTTACATGCTACAGAGGCCAGCGTAAACTACACGAGAGCCTATGCTCTCCATCCACAACATGTAAAAGAATACCACAGCTGTTATGAATACATTGATCTGCATAAGGGTGTTGTTGCCTTGGAGAAAACCTCACCTCAGGTAATATCATACCACAGAAGGGCCTCACAAGGAAAGACAACTTCATCTTCTGTTCTGGAGACAATGTCACCATCAACACTGTGACCACTACACAGTCAGCACCCTGAGTGTCTCTTCTCTGAGACTTAAAAGCGAGACAGAGATGTTGGTACCATTTTGCCTTTGACAGCAGGAATTCTATTATATTTCCTACTTAGCCTATTACCCTATATACCTTGATGACTAAAAGAAAATAGAAAAGTACTTTCTGTGCTATTCTGAAAATTGAAGATCCTTAAAACACCAAATACTGGACCTTTGACTTCTATCCTGTCTCCTATTATTCCTCTCATCTTGCCAGAACTGACTTCTCTCCCTGTCTGTGACTGTGACAAGAACATATAATTCTCCATGTTGAATACACAAAATGTCAGCAATCTTTAAGTAAGTCTAACTCAACTGTCAGCTCATACCCTTCAACAATGAAAGTTACATTAGCGCAAGGTATACAACAACATGAGATCATTTTCCGCTGAATCACATTGAGCATTCTTGACAACTTACCCAGAATGAAGCCTTTCTGGCTGTTTGTCAATGTGTAAGGCATGTGGCTACAGTCTGGGTCACAAAGACACCTCACCCTTTTATGTGTCTTCTATGTTGTGTTTGCCTCTTCTTTTCTCTGCACTTTTCTGGGAATGTGTAATTTAATCTCTAAAACTTTCTGCAATGGTTGACTCTTGAATTTCCAATATAATTGAAATTAAAGCCAATGTCAAAATAAAGGGAAGTCAATAAACATGCTTTTTTTTTTCTGTTGTTGTGATCTGATTCAAACTCCATCTTAATGCCAGTCAGCTCTTCACTCTGAGTTTATTAGCACTACATCCCAACTTACTACACATCTGTACCATAGACTTTATGCCCATGCTGTTTTCTCCAAGGACAAGTAGGGCAACCTTTATATCCATAGCCTAAAAAACACAAATAACATATTCTCTTGGGGGTGTGGAAGCCAGACAACTTCATTCCCTTTCCCCTCCACATGCCTTTTGTCCCAGGTTGTAAATTATTCTGTGGCTACAAGTGACTGGCATCTGTTTTTAACTGTTTCACATCAGTCTCTCTGTCAATATACCATGTCCTACCATAGAATAATTTCTCTTCTCTTTGCACCCTCACAATGTTGGGCTCAAATCTACTGCAAAGCAATTAGAGAAATGTCCTATCCCCACATGAAATTATCTAAAGTGTCAAACTTGTCACAAGTCTAAAGAGTCACATTGTTAATAAAATAGCAATGACATTTCTACTTCAATACATTCAAGTAGCCTAAATGTCAAAGGGAGATTACATTTCTTAGACATTGATTTATCAAAAGTTCTTTGTCTTAGCATTTAGAGTTGATTCTTGTTTAAATAAGTCTTATCTGCTTCATTGAACCTCAGTATTATTTTTCTGATTTTTCTTACTCATGTGGGAGTGAGTAGGTGTGATTGATGTGTGTGTAGGGTGGGTACTGCATGAAAGTCAGAGCACCATTTTTAATTTTTCTTCTATCTTAAGGTCTAGGGCTTGACCTGAGGCCTTTTTGTTTGCACAGCAAACACTTTTACTGATGAGAGCTGAGCCATATCGCCAGTCCTGCTTGTTAGTTTTGTAAACTGAATTATTTAAAATAGTTGTTGGTAAATAATTTAAATAAAATAATTCAAAATTTCAATTTAAAATTGAGTTTTGAAAATCATTTTCTATGCAAAGGATGGTGGTGCTCCTCTAATCCCAGTCCCAGGAGGCAGGAGCAGGAAGATCTCAGTGAATTCAAAATTATCATGGTTGATATATGATATATATATCATAGTTGATCTGAATTCTAGATCAGAAAGAGTTGCTTACTGAGATCCTTTCTCAAAGAAATTAAATACCTAATGAGCCATGGAAAATAAGAACCAACATATAGCTAAAAGTTAGTGCTGAGGCTAAAGAGTAGAACATTTTTCTAGGTTTTGTGGAGCTGAGGGTTCAATGTCCAGCACTGGAGACAGTTGACGGGAAAGTTCTGAGAGTAGGATTCATCATTTCCTAGGATAAAGAAAGTGGTTACATATAAAAAAAGATTTAGGGACACTGGTGTTTCTGACCCTCTGTGATTGGAAAGGCACTTGTGTGTATAGCATATCGGCAGATTTTCATGAACATATGTGCACATGAGTGGAGGCTGACCGTCAATGTCAGATAAAATTTTCAGTCACTCTGCACCTCATCTTTTGAGATGGGAGCCTCTCATTGAACCTGCAGCTCACCGATTCAGTCAGCGTAGATAACCATCAAGCTTCAGGGACCCACATGTTTCCAGCTCTCTGGGATTACAGATGTTTACACTAAACCTGGCATTTCCATGTATGCTGGAGATCCAAATACGGGACACTGTGCTTGTGGAGAAAGCACTTTAATAACAAAGACCTTTCCTTGCCCTCTGAATTTTTTTTTTAAATTTTGACTTAGCTTTCCTATTTATTTCTTTTTTGTCAGCATAGGTGTATCACCATGGATTTTATTTTCATGTTTCTAGATGGTAATTTTTTTTGCTTAGTAAATGTTTCCTCAAAAATGCAAGCAAAGTAAGCATCTGTTCCTCACAACACAGAAAAGCCTCCTTGAGAATTTCTGAAAATGCACTTATAAGACAGCACTGAAGAGGGAGCATGTCCTTTGAGAAGTCCAACCTTGGTGACAGAACTTTGTGATGTGGTTTGTTAAACTGAAGCATGGTAAAATTCACTAGTGTACAGATATGGCCACACGTATCATCCTTCAGTTTAACGTAGTAGAAGCTCATTTATAACATATAAAGAAAGTTTTCAAAGTGTGACAGTGCATGCTTTTATCTCAGCACTCCAGAGGCAGAAGAACTTGGTTGTCTATGAGCTCAAGGCCAGTGTGGTCTTCCAGGACAGCCAGAGATACATAAAAGATTATATCTCAGAAGAAAAAGGAAAAGGAAGAGGGGGAAAGAAAGACAAACACAGACAGGAATAAAAGGAAGAAAGGAGGAAGGAAGGAAGGAAGGAAAGAAAGAAAGAAAACAAGAGAAAGAAAGAAAGAAAGAAAAAAAAGTCCAACAATGCTGTTGAAGTAATTGAGAATGTTCAGTACTGAGACAGCCTAATAGCCTAGGCGTCAGTCCTGATGTTTTAGCTGAGAGAGTCAGTAGATTAGGTCTTTGTACTGTGGCATTTGTGAATTAATCATTCTTACACAATCATTATTATATGGTATAAGTTATCTGGCATGTGCATTACAGCAATGAACTGTGGCCATGTTTATCAGTAAGTAATATAGTTCCCTCTCTCTTCTTCCTCTTGTGCTTCCTCTCTCTAACTCCTTCGATCATGTGTATCTGTATCTAATTGTCTTTCTATCATGGCACTGTTGATGTTTAATGAATTTGAAGCAGTTGTAACTTGTGCTGCAAGGACACATTCTAAGCCCTATTCTCTAGAAATCAGTAACAGTCCTCCATACTCTCACCCATATTCTCAGAACAAAAAGAAAATGACTTTAGATATTGCCAGTGTCTTCTTGAACATCACAGTCTAGCATTGTGGAGCAGCGGTTTACAGTAACAACCTTAAAGGGAGGCTGTGAAAGGTTTCATAATGGAAAACCATGAATGTTACAGCAGATAAAATGCACACTTTATTAAAGAACATGAAAACATTCATGCATGTGTTTGAGAAGGCATAAGGTATAAATGACATGTGCAAGCACCACCCTTAGCTGCTGTTGTCAGTCTGTCCCAACCACATGGTTAAGTAAAATAGATTGTGTGATCTTAACTTTTTATTCTGACTCAGTCTTCAGCTGTGTCATATACATTCAATATTATAATTTATTAAAAGTCTTGGAGCAGAAGAAATGGCTCAAAATTTAAGATCACTTGCTGTTCTTGCATAGGACTGGAGTATTTCCAAGCATCCATGTGAGGCAGCTCACAACCACCTGTTACTCTGGTTTAAGGGATTCTGATGCCTCTTTCTGCCCTCTGTAAGTATCGATGTATATGTGCACCTAATCACACAAAGACACTCACATGCACATACATTAAAAAATAAAAGAAAACCATTTAAAAGAAGTCTTGCCTAAATCACATAATCATCTCTACTCCTTATTCTACTACACATAACTTAGACTCAGGAAACAAAGTAATTTATTGTGTTCTTGTTAATGCTTTTCTAAGCTTGTGCTTCAGTCCTTGGCTGTGCTCACTAAGAGGTATGCCATGTAAATTTGGATTTGTGTGGGAGGAATGCAGGCTTTGGGTTGAAAATCTCTGTTAAGGTCTATCATTGTGCAGAATTCTATACTCCTTCAGTACCTCCTAAACTGCATTTGTAGGTGCCTCTCTAAAATGAAACTACTCAAAGCTCTACTGTGTAGAGCAGACAACTGTATTGTGTAAGGCAGACTCTCTAGGGGATTTCAGAACCTCACTCATTTACTTTGTTGGAGTGACAATCTCATGTTGTTTTAGGACTGGATTGATCAACCTTCTCTCATGTTCTGGATGATATATGTAAGACATAATCCGGACTTTGGTTGCCTAAGTATAGCATTAAACTAGTGTTATATATCCTGGGATTATGTGGAGTTGAAGTTAATATATGCAAAAGGCTCTGACCAGTTCTACTTCAAAACTGCCAATTCCATCCATTTTAGTAGTAAATGGCAACTAAGGATATTCCTGCTTATTTTCTATACTCTAAGTCTCATATACATACAAGGTGGCCATCCTATCTTGTTGAATTTGACTTCCAGCTCAAAATTCCAAGCTGAAACATTCTCTCTCTCTCTCTCTCTCTCTCTCTCTCTCTCTCTCTCTCTCTCTCTCTCTCTCTCTCTCATCTCTCTCTCTCTCTCTCTCTCTCTCTCTGTGTGTGTGTGTCTGTCTGTCTGTCTCTCTCTCTCTGAAGTTAAAATCTATGGAGTTATTATTGCTGCCTTTGTGTGCATGTGTGTAAAGCAGGGGCTATGATTCTCCTCCCCCCAGAAGTTATTAATTTCCAATAGTTCCTCAGCTACGGATAGGAATCATGACTTCCTCCCAGCCAGACTGACCATTTATCTGACTTGATCTTGTACAATTACATGCTGTCACAGTTGCTGGGAGTTTGTGTGTGCAACAGCCCTGTCATGTAACCATGGATACTCACTAAACTGACTCTTAGAATATAGATGATATAGATATAGAGATTCCATGTACAGCTGAACATTCCATATTCTCATTCTCTGCACGTTTTCTGGTTATGGATCTCTAAATTAATAGCCATCATTAATCACTTATGTGGTGAGCATTGAGAGACTCACTAATCTATTCAGTACAGCTATTATGCATAGTTGTGTTCTTGTCACTAATAGAAACAGAAAGGAAGGGCAGTTCTATTTTCAGTACTAACTCCCATTATAGACTCTAAATCCAGTAACTGATGGAAAAAGATGAAGTGACCAACTTTCAAGCACTGGGTTCAGTATGCATGTTTATATCATACCCCTTAAATCCAAGGCTTAGTCATCACTCTGGAAGAGAGGGCAAGTTAATTCTAAGAGCCAGAGGTAGTGAGTATCCATGGTTACATGACAGGGCTGTTGCACACACAAACTCCCAGCTACTGTGACAGCATGTGATTGTACAAGATCAAGTCAGATGAAGAGAAGGTGCAGAGATCATATGAACATGGGGGTGATCAAGATCATGATGGAGAAAACCACAGAGACAACTGTCCCAAGGTACAGGTAGCTCACAGACTCTGGACTGACACCTGGGGAACTTGAGTGGAACTGAACTATGGCCTTTGAATGTGGGTGACATTTATGTGGCTTGATCTGTTTAGGAGGTTGCCAGTGGGACCAGGACTTATCCAAATGCATGAACTGGCTTTTTATAGCCCATTATCTATGGTGGGATACTTTGCCCAGACTGGTTCAGGGAGTAGGGGCTTAGTCCTACCTCCACTTGGTATCCCAGACTTTGGTGGTTCCCTAAGAGAGGCCTTATGCCCACTGAGGAATGGATGGGAATGGCATGGAGGCAGGTGGGGAGGCAGGGGAAAGGGAGGGAGGGAGAACTGGGGTTGGAATATAAAATAAAAAAAATAACTTAAAGTTTAAAAAAGAAATAGTTGTCACTTTTAAAGTAAGGAATGATCAATGAAGTGAATAGTTAATTGAAAGTAATTCAACTGAAGTTTACATATGTTATCTTCTATAAGTTGATATTTTGGAAGTAAATTAGAAAATCTTTAAGAAACTGTTACTAATCTGGAATTCAGAAATAATAATTCCTGTTCTGCACTTCATTTTCATTAGAATTAATTATGCTTAGCAGATAGGGACTTGTTCTCTGGTTAAGTTCACATGTCCACAAAGACCAGCACAGCGTTTTTCCACATGAGGCATAGTCAGCACAGACATTGGCTTCCAGGATGAAAAGACAGGTAATCATTTTCCTAAATTTCAGCATGAGACCATGTAATAGTCAACACTCATGATTCGTTTTCAAATACTTTTAGTTATTTAAATAATTGTATTTGATTTCTTTCATGAACACAATGTGTTTTAAATTATAGCTTTCCTTTACAACCTCTTCTAATATTCTTCTCACATCCCCATGGAATTTCACTTCTTCCTTTTTTTCTTTCTTCTTCCTTTCTCTTTCTTTCTTTCCTCCTTCTCTACCTACCCACTTCTTCCTTCTTCTCCTCATCTTCCTCTTTTTTATTCATTAAATAACCCAGATCTAAATAGTAATGTCCATAATCTCCTATGTGGAGGGTCTCATTCACTGGAGCATGATCAGTCTACATTGGGCCACACTGCTGTTTTTCTGGAAATTCAGTTATATCATAGTTTGATATTAAAATAACTTAGTTTTTAAATTAATCATTTAAAGTAAAAAAAAACCTATGAACACATTCTTCTTTCATTCTTGAAGTGATGGAGACATAAAAAAAGTGAGATGCCTGCTGGATAGATTCTGCCAATGTTTTTTCATTTATTTTTCTCCCCATGATGTAGCATGTAAAGCCTGGAGTAAGTGGTAACTGAACCACTGAATGAGGAATGTTTGGCACTTCAGTAATAGCTGTTTGGCATTAAGAGTCATGATGGGAAGTGTTTTGCCAAAGTTGTGTAGGATGGAATCTAGCATGTGGAACTATCACCACACTATCATCTTAGGAGTCAAAAAAATATTTCAAAGGATTGAAAAATAATTAAAATGAACTCGTGCTGACAGAAAAGCTTGTGTATTTGGCAAAGGTACTTGAGAGAAAAATTCTCATTCATAACCAGTTAGCCATGATCTCTTGGCCATGTTCATCAGTATCTCCATCAGCCCTTCAGATACTTGGGTTGTAACCACATTTCTAGATAAATGTTTTGATTAATTAACCTAATGAGCCTGGCATCTACTTGACTCCCATTAATTAGCACATCAAGTAGCATATTTACTGTGTTTCAAAAAGTAAAATATACCAGGAATTGGTAATTGGTTCTCTCTCTCTCTCTCTCTCTTCTCTCTCTCTCTCTCTCTCTCTCTCTCTCTCTCTCTCTGTCTCTCTCTCTCTCTCTCTCATTTTCTCTCTCTCTCTCTCATTTTCTCTCTCTCTCATTTTCTCTCTCTCTCTCATTTTCTCTCTCTCTCTCTGTCTTTCTCTCTCTCTCTTTGGTAAATCACTGCACTGATTACCATGAAGTACCTTGTCACTATGACAACATTATGACAAGAACTAATTGGTGGAAGCTACCTAGTGAGAAGAAATGTCATCTGTGTTTCTGAATAAAATGAGACACATAGGACCAGCATTTACATATGTAAATTAGCATGTAAATAATAAAGGAAAGTCAATTGGAAAGGAAGACATTATTTTATAATCAAAATATAATGAACTATTTAAGGATATAAACAACTTGTCACTGTTTGCTTATTTGTACCTTGTGTTTATGACCTACAATTCAATGAGAGCCATAAACAGTTACCTATGTAACCATGCTCCTAAATCTACTGGAAGATTCTTACAACGAACATTTAATTCATTCTTTGTATTTTTAGTGCATTGCATAATTTTTAATTTTTAGCTTTTTAAGATAGAAATGAGTCATCCCCTTGTACTGTTCCATCTTTAGTTAAACAAGGACTTAAGTAATTTTTTTCTACCTTTAAAAATAACTCTAATCTCATGTGTTCTCTGCCCCTTCCTCTCAGGAGTGTCCCACAGACAAGAAATGCAAGCCTGATAGAGGCCTTGGAAGACTCTGCTAGTCCTTCCAACACCAGTCATTTGCACGTGAACCTTGCCAATATTCTTGGATAATTTATGCTCCATACTTGTTTAAGTTTGTACAGTAGACTGTCAGTATTCTGACACTTGCTGTGTAAAGAAATGTATCACTACATGATATGACACAGAATAGTTGACAAATGGCAATTTTCCCAGTTATGTTTGCCTTTCAGTTTAATCTGAGGCAAATCTGAACCTCTTAGGGATTCCTTCCTTGGAAACTTTGATGAGTTATAATGTATAACATCTGTTTCTATCTTAAAATTCTTATCTTACTTTGAGAAATTATGAGACCACTACATTCATATATGAATATAGGTTATAATCATGGCCATGGTCAATTGGATCATTTTCAAGTTAGTAGACCAATAAATATAAAGCAAAATTGATGATTTTTTCTTTCAAAATACATCCGTTGACACTGAAAGAAAACAAGATATTATTTCTGAAGAGTGAGTTATTCTGGGTGTACTATCTAATATATAAGTCAAGGGTGTATTCAATATTGAATAAATATACCTGTAATAAATGAAAAAAATACAACATGAAAATTGGAGATCAGCTTAAATTTCCCCAGTAAGTGATATGATTAGATACCTTATTATTCAGTCCACATTTTATTCTATCATTCCATCCTAAGCCTCAACTAGATATAGTCTGGTTGTTTATTTTTTTTAATTAAATAATATTTCTCATGCCCTGCCATCTGTAAAAGAGTAAATATAACTTTAACTTCCATAAAGAACATTTTTAAACACCTAAAGAGAATTCTCAGAAAAGGTTAAATATGAATAAGCATACACACCAAAAAGGAAAAAAAAATTAGTCAAATGTCTGCTGGCTATGTAGGAGCTTCAAGAAGGAGGATTTTGGCCTTGGATTTCCAGTGAAAACATTTAAAACTTGATTCTAGAAACATTTGTTTTTCTAAGACATACTTGCCTTACAAGTCACAGCTCCTACTTTAAAATAAGCTTTAAGAGACTACATTGCAACATTGCACGTCTCTCTCTCCCTCCCTTCCCCCATCTCTCTCTCTCTCTCTCTCTCTCTCTCTCTCTCTCTCTCTCTCTCTCTCTCTCTCTCTCTCTCACACACACACACACACACACACACCTCTTTACAATCATCCACCTAACCTATTTTATAACCTATATTATAAGCAATACTTATGATCAGAATAAGTATTTTAAACTGGCTTTGTTGATAGCTATGTCCCAATAAAAAGTGGTCTGAAGCAATGTCCTCTGAGTTGCATTATAAATACATTCATTATACAGTATAGACGAGTTCATACATTACTCTGACTTTAAAAAAAGTAAATAAATTGAAACTTTTATCTACCCTGGAATCCCCACATGTACTAATGCTTTGCTCAGCTTATTGTTAATGGTTGTTTCTTTTCCCTCATGCTTTTCTCCCTCAGTAAGTCTAATTGGCATCAGGAACATTTACTTTCAATTCAGTTGACTCTGTTAAACAGTAAATAATGTGGAATATTGGAAAGATATTTTTACTCTGCTACAAATCTTCAACTAAATAATCATTTAAATGTTACTATATTTAACACCCACAAAGAATTCAATGTTTTGTGGTTAAAGTTTTGTGCCAAAAGCTCACCACAAGCCCTGTGGATCTGACTCTGAAGTGGTAAAGGTAGGAAACTGTTCTGCAATGTGAAAGAGCCCCTCCCCAGACATTGCTAAATATCCCAGAGCTCAGTGAATCTAGCCTTGAAGTCTATTTATTTATAATAATTATTCTTTTGATGAGCCCAGTCATTCTCCCACCTCTGAAATACACAGGTCCTATTTGCTTGCTATCACCATCTGTCAGTATACATTTGAGTTGAACAAAGCAGCAAAAGACTAATCCCACCTGCAGATGCCTTGCCACCGAGAAATTAATCCCAACAAAGAAAATCATCATGGAACGAACATAGGCACAGTGCTCCTTTCTTGTGGCATAATAGTTTACCTCACTTGACTCCCTGGGAAAAGGAAAGGAATTTCTAATGAGTTTCCAAGCAAATCTGCATTTGAAACTTCACTGTAGGACTTTACATAAAAAGATTTGGTAATCCCTGTGGTATCTTTCCTCTCTTGTAGCATTCGCAGTCTCTCTGAACTCCAGTCATGCCTGGTGTCCATGGCCAGGGGAAGTCTGTCTTAATCTTTGAGAAGGTCTCAGGAACTCTCTGTATTTGGGCTCCAGGAAAAAAAAAACGAGAGAGAGAGAGAGAGAGAGAGAGAGAGAGAGAGAGAGAGAGAGAGAGAGAGAGAGAGAACTCCAGACATTGGTGGTGGTGCATGCCTTTAATCCCAGCAGCACTCAGGAGGCAGAGGCAGGTGGATTCTGTGAGTTTGAGGCCAGCCTGGTCTACAGAGCTATTTCCAGGACAGGCTCCAAAGCAATGCAGAGAAACCCTGTCTCGAAAAATGAAACACAGAACACAAAACAAAACAAAAACAAACAAAAAAATAAAAAAAGAAAGAAAGAGAAGGAAAGAAATTAAATGCAGGGCTTTTGGGTAGAGGCAAAGACCAGGAAAGCAGTCAAGTTGGAGTATGCAAGAGAGTATGGAGGTAGTTCATCTTCCTTGCCTTTGTGGTTGATGAAGTGATGGTGTTTGTTGGATGATGTGTAATTTGCGGGCCCTTTTCTTCTGTAAGTCATTCATGCAACTTTTCCTCCAGCTATTGATCTTTTATTTTCTTGTATACACTGAACTCATGTTTGTTGATCATGTTAGTTTTATGACTTCTTTATCATTTCTCATTGCCCTCTGGTATTTCTTAGGCATCTGTCACTAGTAGGAACTAGTTTTATTTGTTTGATACATTGTTTCTCTTCCTCCCAGGAGTATGAGTTTAGAGAGAAAAGTTAACTTCATGTGTGGTTCCATGTTGCAATCCTCATGCTTAAAGGGTTGAAGGCATGCTGAGATGGCACATTGAGGGCTAATCACCCATTGCAATAGCTATTTTTTAGCAAAGACTAACATGTTTCTTTAAAAATTAGAGTGAATGATTAAAGTCACAGTGTGGAATTTATTGAAAACAAATGGACCCAGATTGTGTTACATAGTGTTCTATTTATTGCTTCCTCGATTATCACTTTAAGTTAGCTCAGATTTTCTTAAAGCTAGAGGCTATTTGCAATAATTCCTCTGTACTGCTCCCTAGGCACATGGTTAGAGTGGTTAGAGATAGATAACTGGATCTTTTTGTAAGATCTGAAAATACTAAGTGGCTATTTCCCTACATGTATTTAATCATACAAGAAGACTGAAAGAAAGCTGGTGTGCCATCACGCTTTAACATTTGGTATCTCTGGAAGCATCACCTGCTGCTCTAGCTGAGGCTGTTTTGTAAGCTGTTTTATAAACAGCATGAAGCTATGCAGGTCAATTAACACTCAAAGTTAATTTCTACAAACACATCAAGAGAAACAGCTAACAAAAGTTGATAGAGTCACCCGTATTCAGATTTTTCAAAAATGCTAATACCTACTAACACTCAGAATAGTTGTAGTATCAAATAAAGCATGCCATGGTGCCTGCTTAATACAAGTGCAAGATAAATATGATGCAAGCATTAAATTTCATGTGTTTTAATAACCATATATGTTGACTACAATCCAAGAGCTATAATAAAATTTGCTTTCATTTTGATAGGATCAGCTAAATTTATGTCATGTTGCTTGAGTAAAGCACTTAACAATCACTGCAGAAAATGTTTAATTGAAAAGAAAAACAAAAGCTCCCTTGGTAAACTGGCTGGAAATTCTCTGCTGTAGGTCTAGAATTTAAAGATACTCAAGCCCCTGGCAAGTCTAACTTCTGATTATCAGATAAATTTCTTAGGAACTGAAGTCCCAAAATAGAAGTTCAAGGAGATGAGTCAGAAAAAAACTGTAACACCCTTGATATTTCCTATCTTCAAGGATAGAATCAAGGATGTTATTTCCACTATGAGTTTTCCTGAGAATCACACAATGTTATCCTTAAAACCTACACAAATCAGTGATTTACCATCACCATGGAAGCAGCATTGGCAGATGTAGCTTGATTCAAATGCTCACATATTAACTAACCACTTAAGCTGGGCACAGTGGCACACCCCTGTTATCCCAGCATTTGGAAGTTGAGGGAGGTAGATCACAAGTTCAAGGCCAATCTGGGCTGTACAGCCATATCCTATTTCAAAAGAAGAGACGATTCATAGAGAATACTCTAAAGCCTGAGGTTAGGAGGTCATTTAAGTATTTCTTGAGTGGGGCAATGCAGAGACAGCTCAGGATCAAAGAGCACTGATTGCTCTTCCAGAGAATTCATGTTCAGTTGTCAGTACCACTCACTGTGGTGCACTCACAACTGTCCATTTTCTAGCCCCAAGGCATCTAACCCCTTCCTCTGTCTTTTGCAGGCACTGTATATACATCATGCACAGATATATATATATATATATATATATATATATATATATATATATATAGCAGGCAAACCACTCACACATGTAAAATAAAATATATATTAAAAAGCATTGTGTCCATTATGTAATAGGCTCGCTATTGGGCCACCAACTAGCTCCAAAATCATGACAAGGATATTTATTATTAGTTATGAATGCTCGACCTTATCTTCTGCTTGTCCCAGTAGGTCTTACAACTTAAATTTACCTGTTTCTCTTCATCTATATTTTGCCTTAGAGCTTTTTAACTTGCTTTCATTCTGTAAGTCCTACTTTCACTACTTGCTCTGTGTCTGTCTGTCTGTCCAGCACCAGGCATCTCCCCATCTTTATCTCTTATTCTCATCTCTCTTAAGCCTATATTCCTCCCAATACTTATTCTCTCTGCTCATCAGCCCCAACAGCCCCACCTGCCCCACCTATTCTTCTACTGCCCAGCTATTGGCCAGTAAGCTTTATATTTGACCAATTAGGTGCCTTAAGCTGGCAAGGTGAAACAACAACACACCTTTATATAATTAAACAAATTCAACACAAAGAAATGTAGCTCACCTGTGCGTAGTTAAAGTGATATTTCACAACACCATTATATGTTACTTTTTTGCTAAAAATGGACATAAAGTTTCTTGTAGAAACCAACTATAAATAAGCAGAAGTTTGCATTATTCTTATTGTTGAGCTCTCTTTTCGAAAAAAGAGAAAAGAAAAAAGGATCAAGCATGCTGCCTACAAAACAAAGTAGATGATTGCAGAGATGTTTGGTGCCCCTTAAAATCACTGTGCATTAAGTGGAGGAGGTCAGACATAGTCCACAGGGGGAAGTCTCAGCTGTGTGGAGTGGCTGCATAGTCTCATCCTCTCCTGTTTATGTTCCCACCTCAAATGTAGGTAAGCACTGCAGTCCCCACAAGTTATTAGAATGGAATGAGACCTTTGGCCTCCACTATTTCTTCCCTACCTTTTCCTCTGACTTTTGATGTAATGGTTATCTGGGTAAATCCTTGTAGTAGAATCCATTAGTCTAGTATACTTTTCTGGCTTTTTAGCATTTTAAATGCCATCATTTTCCAAAAAGGTAAATTTAAGTTTCTTGACACCATTACATTAAAAAAAAAAAGTCTAAAATAATGTCAATCAAAAGCTCAGTCTTAGTTTTAATTGCAGCAGTCACTCTTCTTAAAAAAGAAAAGCTTTTGCTTTTAAAGTCAAAAAATACTGTGGCATAGATGAAGTAAAGTTTGTTTACATTATATAGGAGTTATTATAATCCTTTTAGTTTTTTTCTAGAACATATGGAGTAATGTTTAACTAAAAAAATGTTCTCATCTTTCAGATAAAAAATAAAATCTGCAGCAAATCAGCTGAAGTTCCAGTCTAAAACTAAATGTTAAAATTAATTCTGTGGTCTGAGTCAGCCACTGTGATCACAAATGCCACTGGATTGATTCATTTCAAATAGCAGGCTCAATTTGGCAGAAGTTTACAATGAACAAAATGTGTCAGAGTCTGCAGTGAAAAGCATTGCTTCTGCAGAACATTCCCTCTTCAGGAGGAGTCTGGGGTTAGCTACATCGACCCTTCCATCCTTTTATTTCTGAATGTTCTACAATGGAAAATTTTTATATCATATATTTCAGTGACATTCTGCTATTAATGGGAGAATGCATTTTTATCTCCTCCAATTCTCAACTTTCTTCCCTGCATCTCTTTATCTTAATTAACATGAAAGAAAATAAAAATAAAAGATTAGAGTGCCTGAGGGTATTGTGGAATGGAGCCAAGCAAAAATTCCAAAGGAATTGGTCATCAGTCAGTTTGTTTCAGTGGAAGTCGCACAAGCTGGCAACAAACATCATCTATTGGCTGTCCTCTTCAAAACACCAGCCATGTCAGCCATATTAAGTTCTCTCTTGAATGAGGAACATTACGATAACCCATTGTAATTTTACTTGTGGGAATTACTAAAGTTTATCTACTATGCATTTTCTACATGAATTTTATTTTATAGGTAGCATGATTGTGACATATCAGAAAGCTCTTTAAGTAGACACACCCACTTGTGAGACAATTTTAAAATCGAAGTTGGATTTCACTGATCATTTGCAAGAAACAGAAGGGAGCTGTCAGCACAGAATGCCATACTAAAATGTTCACAGAGAAAAGAGATTAAGGCCAGCCCATAGGATCTGCTGAGACAATGGCAGGGTTTGGCAGAATTATGGAGGCTTGTGATGATGGGAAATAATATAATCAAAAGAGGAACCAACCAGGAATGGCTGTTTTGAGTCTGTTTATATATATAAGTTGGGAATCGTTTTCAGAACCTAGGCCTGATGCCAGATAGTGGAGAACATGGCAGAGTTGCATGTGATTTTGGTTGAGAGACCATTTTCATGACATTTTATCTTTTTCTTTATGTCAGGTCTACATGAACTTGTCAAACCATGCACAGTAGAAATAACATCACTTGGTTATGTTCCATTTCTATGACAAATATATATAAACCACCATTCTTGTGTAATCAAGAGATAAATATTTTTATGCAGCTTATTTGTTTTATTTAATGTTTTCTTTTGTAATTTTTGAAGCAAAATTTTAGAAATCATGCCATAAATGATGCTCAAGTTTCTGTAAGCAATCTTCATAAGATGTCCTTAAACAATAAAGTGTTTCCACTTGGCCAAGATTTTTAATGTACAAAGGTGTTCTGGGCTGTGATTTGGCATGCTACAAACTGCTCAGATCTTTGAGGATTGATTTTTCACTACCATCTTCTGCTTCCAATAACTGTGCTTATTAGAGTATACTTATTTTCTTTCTTTCTTTCTTTTATTTTACAAGACGATCCTAGTTTCCTCTCCCTCCCTCCCTTTGACCATCTCTGCCCCCTCACATGCACCATGACCACCCTCCCACCCCAACCCCCACATGTAGGGCTATGCCATCCAGATGGGGTCATGTAAATCTGACAAGTCATTTGAAGTACGGATTAGGACTTCTCTCCTGTCTCTAGGTTAGGGAGTATCCCTCCATGGGGGGATGTGTCCTCAAGGTCTTTTTGTGCACAAGGAATACACCCTGGTTCCACTGTCTGAGGTCCCTTAGACTGCTCAGGCCTTTTAGTTGAGACTCATGTTCACAGGGTCTGAATCAGTCCCATGCTGGATTCCCAGCAATCAGTCTGGGGGCCAATTAGCTCCTCCTTGTTAAGAGCACATATTTCCCCCCACCACTGGTCTAGTCCCTCCTCCACGCCAGCCCCCAATAACATGCAGAAACTCTGTATTTGGTACAATGCTGTTGGGCAGTTACTATCATTGTTTATCGGCTAGCTTTGTCTTAATAATTAACCCATTTTTACTATTCTAAGTATTTCCACGTGGCTTATCTTACCTGCCAGAGTGGCTGGCATTCTACCTCTCCGGGATCTCCATCTTGACTCCTCCTAACTACTTCCTCTTTTCTTTTCTTAGTCTCCTAGCCCCGACTATCTTGCTTTCCTGTTGGCCAACAGTGCTTTATTTATTAACCAGTATGATAAACATATTTACAGAATGACATCTCCCATCACCTCCTTGTTCAAGTCAGTTGTCTATATGTGTTTCTGCAACCTGGTCTTGTCTTCTCTCTCTACATCTGGATTCTAGTTCGATTCAGTGTTTAGTTATGGGTGTTTGCTTCTATTTCCAACAGGTACTAGATGAGGGCTCCATGATAGTGGATAAGTTAGTTGTTGATCTCATTATCAGGGAAGAGCATCTATGGTAACATTTCCATGGTTGCTCAAGTTGTTAGTTGGAGTCAGTCTTGTAGGTCTATAGACATTTCTTAAGGTTCAGTTCTCTCTTCAAACCAATAATGGCTCCCTCTTTTATGTTCTCTCTCTCTCTCTCTCTCTCTCTCTCTCTCTCTCTCTCTCTCTCTCTCTCGGGGGGGGGACTTGTCCCTTCCTCCTTCTGTGAGGGACCTTATATGAATCTCTTAGAATACACCTTGTATCCTAGTTCATCTGGCGGTGTGAATTATAGGCTAGTGATCCTTTCCTCTAGGACTCAAATCCATATATGAGAGACTACATACCATGTTCATCTTTTTTTGACTGGGTTACCTCATTCAGGATGGTTTCTTCAAGTTCCATCCACTTGCCAGCGAATTTCAAGTTTCCATTATGTTTATTAGCAGAGTAGTATTCCATTGTGTATATTTCTTCTCAGACATTACTCTCTCCTGAATAGCTTCAACTTTAGCCCTACACAAATCCCTGTTGCTAGGAAAGCTCTGTGTGTGGAATATATGAATTCTACATCTCTAAAACCAGCTTTGCTTTCTGTAGACTCTCTGACTTACTTACTTCCAGGCCTTTCCACTTCCTAGATGAAATTACTGTGAACAGAATAAACCCTATTATTAAAAGGGGCATGGCCTGAAACTACCCCTTTCTTTGCTATGCTACCCAATGCTTATAACTAACCAACCCATATTCTTCCCCTATGCATAAATTATCGGTTTATGTTTTCCAGATTGTATCCACAATGAGATCATGTGAGCCAAAATTTCTTCTTACTTATGTTTGCTTTTTTGTTTTGTTTTGTTTTGTTTTAGGATCTTTCACTTGCAACTAAGGGAATCCTAATGCAATAAAAGCCTATCATTTCAATATTAAGCATGACAGATTTGGCTTAAAAATTATACTTGCTTGCCTCCTATTTTATTTAATAGCTAACAATTTCTTATTTATCTCTGCCACATCTTTGTCATCAAATTTTCTTAAAACTTAAAATAATTTCTTTTCATTTCTTTGTAGGTTAATAAACTATTTTCCAAATTGAACTGAATTAAAACAAATTACAGTATTCTTTACATAAAATGCAAGTGGTTTTCCGTTTTCTGATCTTGCCTAAACTGCATTTTTTCCTGTATTGTGTTATCTATTCACAATGCATATAATTCTTCAAAATGTCTCTTAGTTTTGTTAACATTTCCCTCAACACTATTTCCTCTTTGCTTTATTCTTATTTATAAGTCAACCACAGTATTTATATCAAGAATTCATGAGTCATTTCATCCAATGTAAAGTCTCTTCCAATCTTCAAATTTTTAGTATTCAACAAATATAACAAATCCTTATCATTGTGGTTTTTAAATGTAACTTTATTAGAACAAATATTTCTATTCCTGTATAAAAATACATAATTTATTTTTTAGCTTCATGTCTAGCTAGCTTATTAAATACTATTCAAGGCAATATCTGTATGCTATGTAAATAAGGTCAGTTTGCTAATGAGTCTGTGGTATGGTGTTTTTTGTTGTCATTAGTCAAGTTAGAGAAAGTCTACTGTCTACTGCAGAAAAAGAAACAATAATTCCAAAAGCAATTTGAATGATAAGACAGCAGGTATACAAACCAGGAGGTCTAGCAATCAAAATGGAGAATGGAACTGTCTTCATTACTTTCTAGGATACCAGATACTTTTCAAAAAAATTGTCTTGAAATTTTAGCAAATAAGCTAATTCTCAAGGATCTAGAATATCACCTTTACATATATAGGTCTTAATTCAGCATTAAATATACATTCAAATTATTATCTCATAAAGAGCTTAAAATTTTAAATGCTCACACATTTGTTAATTTGTTTGGATCTTACAGATAAATATTTTAAATTCTAAATATTCTAAATTCAGCAGCTTTCACTGTGGCTAGTTGATTAGTTACTTCAATTAATAGTTGATGGAGATTTTCACCAAATTTGAAGGAATGAAATAGGTTAGAAATCTATTGACTCTCCCTAACTAACTTATTAACCATAATGTTTTAGGAACTGAGTGCACATATTGATTGTATTTTTCTATATTTATATATCCTCCCACAAACATTCTTTGCAGAGAAACCAGCTTTTCCATGAGATTTCCCTATTAGTAATCTTGTGAGAGGACACAGGAGGAAGTACTGAACAGGAAAAATCATCAAAGGCCCATTTCACAGGTTTCAAAAGACAGAGCTACGAAGAAAGAAAGAAAAGAAAAGAAAAAAGAAATAAAGAAAGATAAAAAGAAAGAAATGTAGAGAGCCACGAAGTGCCACGCCTTAAAGATGGTACTGGCTTCCACCTTCCATCTCCCTGAGGGTGAGTGCTCTCTGGCATAAACAAGCCCTTATTTGGTTAAGTCTGTTCAGCCTGTCTGCTTCCACATTAGAGTAGCCTATCAGCAGGGTCCACGTAGCTCACTGGGGTTGGTTAGCACAAGGGTATTTAAGCCTGTGCAGGGGTCCCCCGGGCCTCCGCGGGTCAGAAGAACATGTTTCAAGGATCCTGATTAAAACTGCATGAAGAAGATCTTCCTGGAGTTGCGTCTTCCTTGCTGGCAAGGGCAGACACGGCACAAAGAAAGAAAGAAAGAAAGAAAGAAAGAAAGAAAGAAAGAAAGAAAGAGAAAGAAAGAAAACATGTATGTAGAACTTGAGGACTCAAATGGCTCACTTCTTCGGTATAGTTACTCTGAAGCCCATAGTTATATTAGTGAAGCTCACATCATTGGAATTGCTATCTCTTGCAACCAGTAAGGTGATGTAGAATATGTTACAAATAAGCACTTAGGAGATCTCATGTTTGATGAAAATAACAAAACAGAAAAAGAAAATTAAACGTCATTTGAAATATTTACTCATTAGCCTATCCAGGTTCCATTTATTTTCCCATACACAACTGCACATTCACCCACGACTTCATACATACACATATACTTATGTTTTTATATATAACTTTATTTTCAATAAGCATTAATGCCATTTGTGAAAGCACAGATAGTTGTTTCATCATATTTTGACATTTCTTTTGCTTTATGGATTTATTTTGTTTTTTGTTTCTTTGTTTCTTTGGTTTGTTTTAATTTGAGGTAGGACCTCCCCTACTACATAGCCCACACTGGCCTCAGCCTCCAAAACCCTGGGATTAGATAGTCCTAAAACATCATGTTTGGGTTACACTTGAATAAGGGAAAACAAGAATTATTTTGATTAATCACAAACATCATAAAAGATTTCATAAAATATCCAGTATGTACCCTAGAAAGAACACCTTTCTTCAAACCTAAAACTGTTAGGGTGATTTTGAATTTTTCAAGAGGCAGTCGGTGATGTTACTCTTCTAATGTCTACAAGAAATGGAACAAATGTGATTTCTCTCAAATTCTACTCTATACATTAGGAATGTTGGTAAGGAAAGTTGTTCTGATAATTCAAGGCAACTTCTGACACTGTTAAAATAGGGAGCATGTGCTCACAGACAGATGAAGCAGTTTGCCTGCTGTTTGGATGATTACTAATGCCCATGAGCAAAAGATGGCAGGCTTCTGCGTGAGGAGCAAGCAAAGACCTGAGTGATTGTATAATATGAGTACAACCATGCCAAAGAGTGATACCTCTGACCCTAGGTTGGTCTCAGACGGATGTTGGTTTTGAGTGAGTATGTTCAGTGTGTCCAGAAAATTTTCTAGCACAGCTTTATCCCTTGGATTTTTATGGTCTAAAGATAGCTCCCCCAAAGAGACTGAGATTAGCTCAACCTGTCTCCATGTTCACCTTTACCTGTATGCAGTAAGACGGCTTCCTTGTTCTGTTGTATACCATAAAGTATTTGCCCTTATTCAGTCATATGTCACGAAGTGCACATCCTTGTTCAGCTGTATGTCATAAAGCACATGTCCTTGTTCAGCTGTGTATAATAATGCCATCTGCATTATTATAATAATGTTCAACTGCAGACACTAAACCTGCTAAGCTGCCAGGAGACTACTGTACCTTTCCATTTCAAGAGCCCAGACCACCTGATCCCAGCTCTTTTCTGTCTGTGTATCTGTATGCCAATCCTTACTTTACTCCCTCATTGTTCTCAGTTCTAGACCCAAGCTGTGTAGAGCATGCATTCCTGTCAAGTTCATAAGTTTTGCCAGTTCAAGAGATGAAATTTCATGGGTTTTGAGACTGAGATTGCAAAAATATACAATCAAACAGAACAACCCCAAAAATATCAAATTTCGTGGTTTTGTGCTTGCAGCACAGACAGTGTACAGCAAATGTGTTCCATTTACACAAGGGAGTACCACTCAGTGGAATAAAGGAAATCTTGAAATTTGAAGGCAAATGGATAGAACTAGAAGAAACCATACAATAATGGCATGCACTCAATCATATATGGATATTAGACATAGGGCAAAGGATTACCAGCTGACAATCCACACTTCCAGAGAATCTAGGAAATAATGAAGACCCTAAGAGAGTCATTCATGGTCCAGTGGGGAAGGGGAAAAGGACAGGATCGTCTTAGAAAATTGGAAGTACAGGGGAAGGGTGGAGAGAGGTAGGAGAAAGAGGAGTGGGGAGTAGAACATTAGGGATCAGGAATATTGAGTCAGGAAAGAATAGAGGAGAGGGAGAAAAGAGATACCTTAATAGAGGAAGCCATTATAGATTTAAAGAGAAATATGGCACTAGGGAGGTGTCCAGAGATCTACAAGGATGACCCTAACTAGTAATCTAAGCAATAGTGGAAAGGCTACTTTAATGTCCTTCCCTTATAATGAGAACCACTATTTATCCCTAGTGCAGAAATGGACTATGGGAGCCTATTCTCCATGGCAGGATACTTTCTCAGCCTACATTGACAGGGGAGGTGCTAGGCCATAACCCAAACGATGTGACAGACTTTGATGATCCCCCATGAAAGGACTCACCCTCCCTAGGGAGTGAATGGGGGTGAAATGGTGGAGGTCAGTGGGGGGCATGGGAGGATGGAGGGAGAGGAAACTGAGATTGATAAGTAAAGTAAGATTGTTTCTAAATTAAATAAAAATATATAATTAAAGGAACAAAGCAAATTGTCCTCTAAAAGGCATAGAGAGGTGGATCTCCAACTTATAGATCACACCTATGATAACAAATGGCCTATGATAAATTTTGTCTTCAAAGTGAAAATATAACAAAAATAATCAATTTTTGGAGAGGCTCTACGGGAAAAGATAAAAGTCAACTCACTTTGCCTAAAGAACACTCTGAATATTTCTTAGTCATAAGGTAAACATATATGGATATTTATTCACATATTCCTATGCCCATAGTTACTTTCATATGCAGTGGGAAATATTTTGGGTAAATACCTTTATAGTGAAGGGAAAATAGTGAAGCAAACTATTTTTTCTTTTTCAATGAAAAGAAATGCTATATTATATAGCTTTCCATCACCCACCGCTGAATTTATAATTGAAGAAGCATTACCATTGCCTCTCCAGACCTGAAATGTTTAAATAGCTCAGTTCACCAGTGACTTCTCCTAGTCTGGCATGGAACAGTTATTTAGCTAGCAGGACAAGAGTGTGGTTACTAGGTTACACATGAGTCATGCTGTCCTCAGTGAACTCAAGGGCTGCCATGACCCAATCAGTGTCCTCCTCCAAATCCCTAATTAAATAATATTTACTTCAAGAGCTAGAGCTGGAATTGCAATTTGGTTGTAGACTGTGTGCTGAGCACTCACGAGCTTGTATTTAATATGTACAGCGTTCAACCCTAAAGAAGGAAAGAATAAGGAAAGAATGGAGAAAGGAAAAAGGAAGGGAGGGAGGAAATGGAATCATCTGAATTGTAGTGGTGGAAAGAATTGAATTAAAACGACATATAAATGCCCTAAAAGAACACCCATCTCTCACACACACAGGGAGATGCAATGGTTTTCAAAATTTATGTGTAATAAAATCCCAGGTTTAAAACCAGTCTGTTTAGACCAAATGCTTTTATATAAACTATGAGAAAATATTAAATAAAAAAGCTAAAGGTACTTAAAAACTTAGTAAGTATATTCATTTCATGAAAAAATGTAACTTTTCACTGTTTAATATATGATTTAAGCAGATATGAAGACATTCAATATTGCTAAGTGAAAAGACATGTTGGTGAAGATCTCAGGCTTCATTGATCTACATTCAATGAAATTCCAAATAGAATAGACTTACCAATGCAACATAAATAACTTTTCAACCCCATCACAAGGATGAATTTTAACAATAATTTGCAAAATGGAACTTTTGGATCATGTGGTTATATTTTTTGTGTTTGTTTCTCACACAAATCTATATTAATTGCTCAGAGATAACTGTAGGCTTTTCCTTATGCATGGATCTTACAATTTTCTAAAGCAGTAGTGTCCTTGTGGAGAAGAGCAGGTAATACACAACAACCTATCTCTATCCAGCTGTGTGCCTACAAGATACCAAGATACCTACCTTTTGAAAGCAGTTATAGTTCAATGTGAGAATATTCATAAAGTGGCAACAGATGTTCTTAATACTGTTGTGTATGTAAATAATTAATCTAGAAGGAACAAAGCGATGGAAGTATTGGTTAATTAAGGAAGTCATCTTGGGGCATCTGGTAACAAAACTAACCTATAATGGAAAAAAATCAGTCATGTTTGGCTTAAATTACTGAAAATGAGATTTCTTGAAGCATATTTTTACTTTCTCTTCCCTTTCTTCTTGTTTCTTTTTTACCTTTTTGCTAATTCATGGAAGTCAGTCGTGTGTCTGATAATGTGTGTGGATTCACACACAAAGGTACTCATGTTTAGAGTGATGGACAAGTGATAGATCAGGACAAGTAACTGAGCAGGAAACCTAATCCAAAAACATATGATACATTTTTTCCACTAACTTCTTCTATTTCTCTAAAGCCATATCGCCATGTGATAAGTAAATTATCTTGACAGGAAAGAAAATCTTGATGAGAGCAGGAGGACCATCTAGCAGTCCTCTTAACTACATGGAAGAATTTGACTGCTCAGAGGGAAGAAATGCCTACTATTGCAGCTGTGGGCAGTGATTTGGATACTAGACATGACTGGATGTTGATTTAACTCTTTTAAGTGGATGCAGCCATAGTTGTTTAAGTAGTAGAATAAAAATTAGAGAAAAAAATAGATCTTGTTTAAGGCCTTAGATCTTGTCTAAGGCCTTCTAACTAATCTAAGGACTGAGAAGGCCTAGTAAGTAAAGTGCTTATCTTCTAAGAATGATGGCTGCATTTTATCTCCACAATGGATATTTAAAAAACCAAGCATATTTCTGCATTCTTGCTATTTCAGGGTAAGGCATAGAGAGGCAGAAAAACCCTGGAGATTCACTGGCCAGCAAGCCTAGCCTGGGTAGTGGATACACGTCCTCTGAGAGATTCTACTGCAAAAAAGAAGAAAGGACATATGGTGGCTAAGAAATCACCTAATGTTGACCTCTGGACTCTGTGAGGGTACACGTGTACATCTGTGTACATACATACATCTGCAAATTCAGAAACACATACACAAATACACATATATGTATTAATTTTTACCATCAAATTATGTGAACAACATAACAAATTATATAGTAAAACTCTGTATACACATAATTCATACTTCATTTAATTTTTGTTAAAATAATTATAAAGCAATATTTTTAAAATGTATGCTTTAATAAGTTATAGAGTGTTAATTATTGTTTATGTTCTACTGTATGTTTATATTTTACTTACATGTCACGATTAAAATTTCATAAAATAAATTGTTAACATTAATTGTCAATTATATAATGATAGCCGACACATACATTTTTTGGACAAGGACTTAAAAACCCATAATATAGACAGATAAGAAAAATAATACATCCTATCAATCTCACAAAAATAAGTGATTATCCAGCAAGATGTATGGTGATTTGGAATATAAAGATTGATTTCAATTGTCACATGAAAATACCTAATCAGGAAATATGTGTGTAGAGCCCTGTTCATTTTCCTAGACAATGTTGTGAAATGTGTTTCTTTTTTTTCAGTTTTTTATTTGTTTGTTTTTGTTTTAGACAGGGTTTCTCTGAATGACAGCTCTGGTTGTCCTGGACCTCAATTTGTAGATTAGACTGGCCTCAAACTCACTGAGATCTGTCTATCTCTACCTCCCTAGTGCTAGGATTAAATAAGTGTGCAACAACTGTCTGGCTGAAAAGTCTTCCGAAATAGTCCTGGTTACAGTTAATCTCATATTTTTCAAATGCCCTTTTTCATTATTTATTTTTTCTTTTGAATTTCATTTTACTTTCCAAACACAGTTCTCCTTTCCACTCTTCCTCCCCCAGCCCAATCCTAGTCCTGCCTCCTCAAGGGTAAGGGCTCCCATGAGGAGGCAGCAAAGTCTGTCACAGTAGGTTGGGGAAGGTCAGGCCCCTCTCCCATGCACTAAGGCTGACCATGGCATCCCACAATATAGAATGGACTCCAAGAAGCTAGCTCATGTATCAGGTTTGTATCAAGGTCCTGTTGATAGGGGCCCCTCAACTAGTTCAAGCTTTACAACTGTCTCCCACATATACAAGGTCTAGTTAAGTCCCCAAGAGTCTGTACCACTGTCTGTCTACGGTGCTTGAGTTTTCATAGCTTGATTTAGCTGTCTCTGTATATTGCTCCATAATGATCTTGACCTCCCTTGCTCATATAGTCCTTCCCTTTCTTCAGCTGAGTTCCTGCTGGACCTAGACCTTGGTTGTGGATTTGAATAATAATATCCCATTTTATCTTGTGTTATATTTACTTAAACAAAAGGTGTTTACAATACTCTATCATATTGTATTTTTCTCCCATGGCAACACAAAATAATCCTTAACATAGACTGCAGTAGTATTCGAAGTCTCTCTTCTTTGACCTCCTCATATTTGCTGTAGTAATGGTGTCTGCCCTCACAGGCACACACAAACACAATAACAATAATAATGTATGTATATATCATTTATATCTTCTTTTACTTTATAGTTAACACAAAAATAATTACTTATTCTTTCTTTACATGATATCAAAAAGCAAATGCACATATGCATGTCCTGTCACCATAAAATATATGAATATTGTGTGGTATAAGAAATAACATTCTTGTTTAGGCAATTGCAACCTCCTGTTAGCCTTTTTCATTATTGTTTTTTCTAATAGTTTATTCTCTATTCAGTTGCTGGAGTCATTACTCAGCATGCATATGTAGTCATTCTCTTCTATGGCTCGCTCTATTTATAAACTTCCTTTGGCAGAGAGCTCAGAATTATGGTATTGCTTAGAAAGCTCTGAATTTTTTTTTTTGTTTGTAGCCTCATCTCATCCTTCTCTACTTGACTGTTAATGAAGGCCTACTGGGTTCTGCATCACTGAGCTTTTAGGTCCAAATGATCTCTGTCTTTACCAAGAGACCCTTCTTCTGGTCAAACCACAGTCATCAATTGCCAAGTTAGTACATTCAGAGTCTTAGCACAAGGTGAACAAGGTCAGATGTGTAGTCGTTTTCCATTGTGCTAGGAGAACTATTTCTCCTATCCTTCCCATATCTGAATAAATTCTGGAACTCATAATGGTTACAAGAAAACAGCTCTCAAATTAAAGCAGTATTAAAATTACATATAGGGGATTTGGAAAAATGGATATGATTGAGCCCCACCAAGATGATCATATTTAGTATGTCTGGAGTATAAATGAAGCACTTGGATTTCTTATCAATTCCCAGGTTAGGCTGTTCCAGTGGGTCCAGGGACCATACTTGCTAACCAGAGCTTTCAAAAGTTTTACAACAGTTTTATGGGATTAGGACTAAGACAAGGACAAGTATTAAATCCCATGAGGTAATACCTCCTACCATCCAAGTTTGAGACATCCTGCTATTACCTGGACTCACATGTTCTCATCTCCTACACCATTGAGTGTTGCTTAACTGGCTCATTAAAGTTAGTGACTATGTGTTTGTTTGTCTATTTGATATATCATTTATAAAGATGTTCGTCCCATGAGAACAAGAATTTTTCTCAACTTCATGCAAGGAGAGACACTCAGTGGAATTTTTTTTCTGAGATAAGGTTTTCACTATATAGCCTGGGATAGACTAGAAGTACATATACAAGGCTGGCCTTGAACTAACAGACATCCACCTGATTTTGGCTTCCAAGTGCTGACATTAGTAGCATGTATCATCATGTTAGCCTTCATAAACTTTCTGTTTTATTAAACAACTGAAATCATGGAATGAAGAGGATAAATTTGTAAATAATTAAAAATTCAAATACTTAGTGTTCACAAATTATGTCCTTGTTAGATAGTTATTTTGTTGAAATTATTGAAATGATAGTAGATGGGAGGTACATTGATGGAAATTGATTGAATTAGTAGAAAGTATAGACAATAGCTCATGTAGACTTTCAAGTTGAAGTAATCAACAAAGTAACAAAATAATAATGTTTGCAATTGAATTTTCTTTTTAAAGGCTGTAATTTCCTCTAAGGGATGTACTGAATAGAAAAGATTAAAAATAACGGTACACTGAAATTATTGGCAGAAAATGGACATTATTAGGTATTTAGGTTAAAGGAACATAATAAAACACGGAAAGAGAAGCTTGACCTAGAAAGAATGAAAAAGGTATCTCTTATTTGAACATCGAGGATGAGAGTCTACAATGCTAAGGGGAAGTAACATATAGATGAAAATGAGAAGATTATTTTTCAAAAGGGTTAGTTTTCTCTTTTACAATGTTATATGTTAAGAACTAAATGCACAACTGTATATTTTAATTTTAATAAACTACATTTTTGATATTTTCATGTTTATAAAGTGAACAAAAGTTCCCCTATACTCAGTCATCACCTCTCCTCACCTGAATTTCTGTGTCATAAGCATAGCTTGTTAGCTTGGTACATTCCTTAGAGCTGATTAGGTAACATTAATATTGCTGTATTATTAGCTGAAACAAAGAAAGTGTCTGGAAGTTTGCTCTGTGTTGTTCATTCTATGGGTTTTGACAGATGTATGGTGACTCATATCCAGCATTACTATGTCATACAGAATAGTTTCACTGTTTAAAAATTCTCTCTGATTCACTTACTCATCATCTTTTCCCCACCCTACCCTTAGCTCTCTTGAATGTCATACAAATTGAATTATACAATACACAGCCTTTTTGTGATTGGCTTCTCTCTCTTGACAATATGTGATTTAGACTTCTTCCATCAATTTCATTTGAAATGTCATTTATTTTGCCATAGCTTATTTATTTACCTTCCTAAGCACATGAAATATATTTCCAAGTATCGACTGAATGAAAGAACCATAAACATCTGTATATTAATTATTGAGTAGAGCAGAAATGGGATAAACAGAAAATATGCAAACATTTTAAAAGTTTTACAACCTTCAAAAAAGTTCATAAACTTATTGTTAAACATTCATAGTCAATCTCTGATTGTACCTAACAAGTAATCTAAGCTATTATGAGAAAGCATGTCTATAAAAGTTACAGAATACACAATATTTTGTGTTATCCTTTATTTCAGCCATTTACTGAGGTTATATACATGCATATGGACAGAGGGGTTAAAAAGGTATCCAGACACTTCTTAAACACACACACACAAACACACACACACACACACACACACACACACACCTCTTCAGGATTGTTTATTAAGATAACCTCATATGTAAACTAAGAAGAAAAATTTTATTCCATGGATAGTATTATCCATATTTATTAATGATAATAAAATTGCATTCAGTTGACTATCAAGTTCTCAGTATAATCTCATTTAAGGGTTCCAGGTTAATTAAAATTTGCATAGATTCAATCTATGTTTTTATCAAGTTAAATAAGAAATCTTCAGAAAGAAGTACACATGTTAACAATAATTCAAACAGAAGAGAGTGAATGCCAGAAATATAAATGAGAAGATTCATAAGAGAGTTTTGTTTTTCCCATTTCTATATAAAGGTCTTTGTTATACAAGCAAAGTAACAAATGGCTTAAAACAATCCCCTTGTTGCTAAGCTCTTAGATACCTAAACAGACCTTATGTTTTTTTTAAGTTTAAGCATAACAAATTGTGATGTTATAAAGATGACTCATCACAAAAATTAGAATTTTTTTTCCTTAGCAGAAGTCCTTGATATCGTACAAAACAGACATAACTTTCCCTTTTAGATTTCTTCCTCTCAACCTTTAAAGCTACAACCTTATAATATCAATTAATCTTACATGCAAACACACACATACACAGACAGACACACACACACTAAATAAATAAATACAAAAATGTTTAAAAATACTCCACAAAAGCTGTCTTAGTTTATAGACTATTATGCCTTGTATAAAACAAATTGTTTGTGAAATATGTTTTGATTATTCTGCCTGTATTTTTAGATATAGCCAGATAATCACTTGACTCATACATCCCATGGAGTAGTGAAGTCAGAGTCATAATAAGGGATTTGATTAAAAGAATCAAATAGTGCAGATACCATGCACAATGAGTGAGAAGGGAGCATAGAATTGAAATTTCAGAATATCTGTGAGCTATTCCTGTTTAGTTGTTTAAAACTGAGTTGGGGCCAGTCACACCTGCTTTACAGTTTCAGTGCAAGGTTGAAATGCAGAGGAGTCTGATGCTCCTTTCTGTGTTTCTGTGCCATTTGGAGGTGTTGGTGAGGATACTACTATTGGATTACATTACATTTTTAATGTACAATTTTAAATGTATTTTTTCATTCTATATGTGGTATTTATTTATGTGAGTGGAGAGGGGAGTCAGTTAGAGCTGAATATACTGTCATCTAATTTCAGTGAAATGATGTGAGTATAAAAGCAAATAGAGTATTCAACAAAATAAGATGGTACTTGGGGAATAGAATCCATCAGTATTTCACGAGCTACACTTCTCCCCATCTAATACTGTCTCTGCCCTGTTTTTTTATGGAGATCCTTAATTAATGAGAGAATTACTAACCAAATTATACTGAAATTTTATCTGACACTGGTCAAAAAGAAGTCATTATGAAAATAAGCAATAACACATAACAAAAGAAAAAGACAGAGAAGGAATATGAGGTTGTGTGAGCAGAAAGGTGGAGATGATCTAACAGGATTTGAAGAAGGGGATATAAGATAATCAAGTATATTGCATGAATTTTTAAATTAAAAAGAGCAAGTTATAGTGAGGATGTGGAAGAAACAAGTTATGTGTTACTGGTGAGAATGTAAATTGGTACAATCACTGTGGAAATCAAATGTGGAAGGCCCTGCAAAAACTGAAAATGTAACTGTCATGTTACCTAACTAAATTATTGATAGGTAAATATCCAAAGGAATCTAAATTAGCATTCAGAAGAAAGACCTTGTAACTTATCTTTTTTGCAGAACTATTTATAATTTCCAAGTTATGTAGTCCTAGATATCCATGGACCAAAGAAGAAATACAAAAATCAAACCAAAAAAAACCCCTATATATACTGGCAAATTATATATATACAGTCAAAAGGAAGATAAAATTGTAGCATTTAATTTGCTGGAAAATTGACAGAACTGGAGACCATTATGTTAAGTTAATTAAGCCATGCTCAGAAAGACAAATATCACTTACTTCTCATACTAAAAATCTACATTAAAATTGTAAAAATATATTGCTTAAACAAGAAGCGGTGTCTACTTTGAAAGAAGAATGAGACCAGAGTAGGGAATGAGGATAAGACAAAGTAATGCAGATATGGTGGTTTCAATAAAATTGGTTCCCATAGGCCAATAGGAAGTGGTACTATTAGGAGGTATGGCCTTATTGGAGTAGTTGTGGCTTTATAGGAGAAAAAATGTGTCACTGGAAGTGGGATTTAACATCTCAGATGCTCAAGTCAGGCCCTGTGTGGCCTTCTTTCTTCCTGCTGCCTACCAATCAGGAAGTGGGAGTCTCTGTCCTTCTTTCGCACCATGTCTGTCTGCGTGACAACATGCTTTCTGCCATGAGGACAATGGACTAAAGCTCTAAAATGTAAGCCAGCCCCAATTAAATGATTGCCTTTATAAGAATTGCTATGATTTTGATGCATTTTCTCATCACCTCTCTCTCTCTCTGGAACTGGATTCAAGGAGTTCAGCTCAGTGTTTAGCTGTGGGTGTCTGCTTCTGTTTCCATCAGCTACTGAATGAAGGCTCTAGGATGGCATATAAGGTAATCATCAATCTCATTATCAGGGAAGAGCATTTAAGGTAGCATCTCCACTACTGCTCAGATTGTTAGTTGGAGTCATCCTTGTAGGTCTCTGGACATTTCCCTAGAGAAAGTTTTCTTTTCAAACCTATAATGACTTCCACTATTATGTCATCTCTTTTTTTACACTTCTCTATTCTTCCTCTGACTCAATCTTTCTGCTCCCCCATTTTCAACTCTCCCTTCCTCTTCTCTCCTTCTCTTTCTCCTGACTCCCTCTCCAATCACTGCCCTCCCCCTTCCATCCTCCCCAGAAGTGCTCAGGATAGTCAGGAGATCTTGTTCATGTCCCCTTCTGTGGGGAACCATGTATGTCTCTCTTAGGGTCCTCCTTGTTTCCTAGCTTCTCTGGTGTTGTGAATTGTAGGCTGGTTATCCTCTGCTATATGTGTAAAATCCATACATGAGTGAGTATATACCATGTTTGTCTTTTTGTGACTGGGTTACTTCACTTAGGATGGTTTCTTTTCATTTCATCCATTTGCCTGCAAATTTCAAGATCCCATTGGTTGTTTTTCCACTGATTAATACTCCACTGTGTAAATGTAACACATTTTCTCCATCCAATCTTCAGTTGAGGGGCATCTAGATTTTTTCCATGTCAGGCTGCAGAAACCCAAAGATGGCTGAACAAGGAGGAGCTCATGGATCCCAGTATAAAAGCTTGGAAGCCAGCACAGAACCAAACTAACCCCCCTGAATGTGGGTTTCAGTTAGAAGGCCTGGGTAGTCTATTGGAACTATGACAGTGGAACCAGGATGTACCCCTGGTACACAAAAAGACTTCGGGAGCACATTTCCCAAGGCGGGATACTCCCTTAACCTAGAGAAAGGAGGGAGGGCCTAGGCCCCACCCCACATTACTTGACAGATTTTGATGATCCTCCTTGAGGAGTGGATGGGGAATGAGATGCGGAGGTCGGGAGGAGGCATGGGAGGATGTGAGAGAGAGGGAACTGGGATCGACATGTAAAATAAGAAAAAAACCATAAAAACAATGTTGAAATTATAACTATACCATATATAATATAAGTAAAATTGCATGCATATTTGCATATATAGTATGTATAACAAGAAATATACCAAATATTGTTTATCTCATATATCACAAATACAATGTTTATAATATATCATGCCTAATATATACAAATAAAATTTAAAGTTTGAAAGAAAATTGTTATAATCATGGTGTCTCTTTACAGTAATAAAAATTCCAACTAAGTAAAGATTATAAATAGGAACAGAGTATGTGTTACATGTATGAAAGTGTTCTAGTAATTTTTCTGTTACTATGATAAGATACTATGACCAAGGAAATTTGTAAAATAAATTTTATTTGGGTTTCATGGTTTCATAAGATCACCATCATGGCAGAAACACAGCAGACAGTTATGGCACTGGAGCAGTAGCTGGGCACCACATCTTAAAACACAATTGTAATGCAAACATCCTATTGGGAATGACACTACCAGTCTTTTGAAACCTGAAAGCCCACCCCCCTTTCACATCTCTCATCCAACTAGTCCACACCTCCTGGTCCTTCATAAACAATGCAGACAACTTGGGATCAAGTATTCAAATACATGAGACTATGGAGGTCCTTATCATTCAGATTAACACAGAAAGTGTTATATTGAGGACTATCATTTCCATAATGCATAAGAAAAAGAAAAGAAGAAAGAAAATATCTTATTATAAGTAAAGATTAAAATCCACTGAAGGTTAAGCAAATTATTTTTAAAAGGTATATAAGACCCATATGAAAGACTACAAAATAAACAGGAAAATTTACAGAATACACATATCATTTTAATAACTCATTTTTAATATATAATTATTTTAAATATTATGCTTGAATTTGAGAATATTTTACTTAGCAATATCTCATCATATGTCAAATATTTAACAAATATTAAATTTCTTGTACATGTAATGAAAATATTTAATTTCTCAGCATTATGTAATATTGGGATTAAGTATTTCCCCTATGAATTTCAAGATTTCTATTTTAGATAATTACTGATGTGGCAAACTAATGAAGAATGTCATAACTTATTACTGGAAGTTGTTCACTTAATATATTGCTGTTTGATTCTGCTTTGCCATTCTATCTATGTCTATATTTAAGTTACACATTTTGAATTGGCTTGTATCCCAGATTAAACAATTTTTAACTCATTTGAGAATTTGAGAATTTCATACTTATAGTAGATATTTTAATGTTTCTAGATGATATAATTATGATAGACTATTATTAAAAATACTCATCTGTGCTTGGGGCATTATGGTATCTAAGAATTTAAGTACAATTTTGTCAATGCTTTTCATAAGAGAGTCTGAAGATATCTTTGCCATGTACCCCATGGCACATAGTTGGGAAACTGTTCACTAAACATCAGAGAAATCCTATATCAAAGCACTAAATATGAATACTCAGTCATTGCTTTTAGGTCATTCTTGAGGCCTGCAAGTAGATAGTTCTAGGACTTGTCTTTAGGCTGGCTCTCAGTAATGCTCTGAGGCATGGTTTATTCTGTGGTTCTCTGACAGTCTGAACACAGTCACCTTTGCTTTCCAGTCTAGAACGGAAAGGGATCATGCTCAGTTCCTCCTCCAAGTTTCTCTTTTTGACCAAAGTAAAAACTTCTGTTCAGGTCTAGTAGACAATTTCTTGTTACTAGTCTGTATCACAGGCCTACAGATACCTAACTGTTCCTGGCTTTCTTTCTTTGCTCTGCTTTGTCTCTTTGATACCATTGTCTAAAATTGTACGCAGGAGCCCTTTTGAGACTTTTTTATTAAATAGGTAAAACTTGGATGTTTCTTCAGTAATTTGGTGCTTCATATGTTCTGAAGATCTAGACATGCTGAATGCCCTACTTCTTTAGTTCACTCTTAAATGGATGGAAACCCAAACATGCCTGCCTGTTGCAATGCTGAGTGATTTGTTTTTAATATAAATGTTGATATGCTTTTAAAAAAATGAAAAGGAAAATGTCACAGAAGTAATAGAGCAAGTTCAGACTGGGTGGCTTCAGGATGGCAAAAATACATTATCTACATTCATCTTATGACCAACCTTTTGAAGTTGGTACAATCATCTTTTCATTTCCTATGTATAGATGATGCAGTGAACTCAGAGATAGAGCTCAAGCCATGTGTACATGTTACTGTAATTGTCTAGTGCCTAGGATTTTACTGGCTGTTGATGCAAGCTCCATATATATAAATGGCTGTATTCCTACATATTTGTGAATGCATGATTGGCACCATCTTTTTAAAGAATACTGTATTTGTGTAGCAAATCTTTTATATGAACCAGAGTTTATATACCTACAACCAGAGTTTTGAAGTTTATAAAATTGAACTATATTTAGAAACATAAAAATGCTTTTATCCATCTAACTTTTTTAAATTAATGAAAAAATCAGATCAAAAAATTGGTAAGATTAATGTGGTAATGGGGGTGTCCTTCTGTATATTAGTTTCTCTTATTGATTGATGAATCAAACACTGATTGGCCATTGGCCAGGCAGAAAGCATAGACAGGGTTACCAGATGAGGAGAATTCTGGGGAAAGGAAGGCATGGGGGAACCACAAGAAGATGTCATGTAGAGACCGGGAAGATAGGATACCCCAGGTATTGTCTGGTAAGATAAGGCCATGTAGAAATAGATTAGTAGATATGAGTTAATAATTAAGACAAAGCTAGCCAATTAGAAGCCCTGGTATTTGACTAACAGTTTTATAATTAATATAGCATCCATGTGTTTATTTGGGGCAAAGAGGCTGTGGGATCAGGTATGACAGAAACACCAGCTACAATATGGTAACAATTATGGAAAAAAATAAGTTATATACATGCATATATACATATGTACTTATATGGACATATAAAGTACTTCAGTAGGGAGTCAATAGAAGTGACTACTAACCACAGTGAGGGATTTTTAAATGAATCTCCATAAGAGTGAAATTCTAAGTTTTCAGTATGACGCTAAAAATTTCTCAAAGACAAAAGTGGTTATGAGGTCTGTAAGTTTTGCAAACTAGCATAAGTCATGAGCCATCTGTCATCAACCTGGCCTCTTTACTGAACACCGTCCTGAATTTTAGGTCCTGATTAAAAATGTATCTGACCTTTTTAAAATTACTTTAAACAAGTTTAAAGATTTCTTAGAATACATGGATATTGTGTTAAAATGTCCATGACAATTCTGGACAATTGTGATATAATAAATCTTCTCTTCTACTCCTTGGATATCTTTTGTTCTCATGTGGTTTGCTTTGTTTTGCTTTTGCAGTATCTGTGTATTTCATTCAGATAGATTGAAATATAGAAAATATTTTTTTCTTTTATTTTTTGTCTTTTTTGTGAAACAGTTTCTCTGTTTAGCACTACTCACTTTATAGACCAGGCTGGCCTCAAACTCAGAGATGTGCCTGGCACTGCCTCCTAAGTTCTAGGATTAAAGATATGTGCTACAACCACCTGCCTGGAAACATTTTCTTACTATAAAGATTACTTGTTAAATATTATTACATGGGGTTTCTTCTCAGGTCATTTAGTATTTGTACACTATCAAAATTAAGCAAATGTGATGATGATAATATGGAAACATTTTAGAACACACAGAAAAAGGCCTGGCATATTAATAAATATTATACATTGTTAAATATTTATGTTTATTATGCCTCTGCTCTATCAGTACAGAATTAAATGCATGGTGTAGTTGAAGAGATGGATCAATAGTTAAATAGCATGCTCTTCTTACACAGGACCCTTGTTTAATTCCCAGTGGTCAGGTTCCACAGATCACTGTCTCCTGCAAATTCAGTAATCCTATTCAAGGGCATCCAAAACCTCTGGGAACCATAAGCACTGGCACTGATGTGTATTTACCATACACTTGAACACAGTTACAAAACAGAATAAAAGCCAATTATGATCTGAGCTCCAGGCATGCATGGCTTGTATTCTGACACCACACACAAGAAGTCTGATTTTTTGCTTGCTTATTTGTTTGGATGTTGTTTTAAATAAAATTTAAAAAATTCAGAGACTTTTGGTAATTAAAAATGTTTAAAGCCATAGAATATAAATATTTTAATACATATTTTGGACTTGAAAAGTTTACTATCTGGTAAAGGATACAGAGTAGAATAAAAACGTTAATGTAAGACAAGGCATTCATGCACAATGTAAAAAGTGGAAGTTTGAACTTATCTCAGAAATAATGAATAAAATAAATTTCTCTATATTAAATGTCATTATGTGTTCTTGGGTAATACTGCTCAAAGTTTCAGCATGCTTAGAGAGAAGAGATTCTTGTGCTTTGAAACATGGATATCAAAGGAAAATATTCAACAGGACCACATGGGAAGGATCAGGGGAGATAGACGAGGCTCAATGGAAATCTGGTTCTGGTACTAAAAGGAGGTAGAGGCAGTGCTGAGTGGACACACTGGCCTTACTGAGGCTATCCTGAAATCCTAAAGTATGACCTCTTCCATATCCAGTCCTTTTCCCTTTTATCCATTTCCTTTTGGAATCATGACAACATCACAGGCAAATCACGTTTAACAAAGGACTATAAGTCTTAACACAGATTGGAACATTTACCCTAGGGATACCCATCTGCTGCTTCACTGATCCTTGATGCTGTAGCTGCTAGAAGCTCCTAAGGCTAGGCTTCATTGTCATCTTTGTCATTCTGCTCCTGTGATGGGGATTCTTCTCCACTTAGATTTAATGCTTTCATGGGTGGTCTTCATCCAATGCCGTCAATTTTTCTCATACTGTGCCTCATCAGTTTTCTCTGCTCTTATTTCTACAGCCCTTTTCTGTTTGAGACCTCACCTTCCTCTGACAATGAATTCTATTTAGCTTGCCTCTAAGGAGAAAATGAAACAAAATGAATCATGCTTGTTACTTTCTCCTTCAGACCATCTCTGTTCCTCCTAATTGCTTTTTATTTAAAACTTTACACTGTGTCTGTTATGCTCATTTACTCCTTCCTATTTATTACCCAAGATTTGGTCTTTGATCCTGAACATGCAGTAAATTGTCTCCAAAACTCTTTTTCAGCTAAAGCTAAAATCTTCTGGTATTTCTTTGTACTGTCACACTATCTAGACCTGGTGCCAGAATCTCCTTTTAACATTCTCTTCTCTCACTTCTTAGTTCCTTGATATCTGGTCATTTTCCTAAATGTGGTATCTCCTTTTCTGTTTCTACCATAACATTTCTTTGTCTGTTTCAAAATTCTGAGTATCCTTCATGTATTGTTTATGAGCACATTGACTTCTTGCTACTGTTTGGACACCTAATAAACATGTAGATATAAATCAGAGCCTCTTTTTCACTCCAGAACTGGGTTTCTCATCTATTCCTAGGCTGGTGACTCAATCATACCAACTCAGAGCTAATGATCCCTGGAAAACCCATTGAGGCACCTTTACTTGTGCTAAGACATTGTCTTCCTGTTTATAAGCAATGTTAAAAAGAGCAACACAATGTTAAAATGTTAATGTTGAATTAACACAATGTTAAAAAGGACAGCACAAACAAAAGGAGAGTGTTTTCCATTCTGTACATCTTCAGGGCTCAGGAAAGAGCACTCCTTTCACTTTCTCCTTGCTCAGTCTTCTAAGAAGCATGGATAAGAAGTGCTTTTTCTATAGAATATGATATCCATGGAATCTTTTAGTAACAGGAAAATAGGGGTGATGGAGCGAGGAACACTGATTAAGAGAATGTTTTGTAGAATGGGGATGAGAAGATGGAGAAAGTGGGAGAGGAGGGAAAGGAAAAGGGGAAAGGAAATGACTTGAACCACAAAAGGAGTGAAAGGAGGGCTGCAGAGAACACAGTAAAAGAAAACATTGTTTTCATCTTGTACACCCAGGTCTGTTAAGCCTACGATGTCCTAAAAACAACCAGGTAGCATCCTTTGTGGTGTGTACATGGTGTGATAGTCAACTACCATCCTGACACAACCTAGAGTGGCCTGGAAACCCAGCCTCATTGAGAGATGTTTTTTTACAGAGAGTTGACCAGTGAGCACATCTGTGGAAGATAATTGTCATTCTGTTCATAGATGTGCAATGATTCATCCAGTATCACTGGCAGTCTTCACTAAGACAGTGTCCTGCACTCTGTAATAATAGAGAAGAAAGGTAAGTACAACTATTCATGCATTCATTGCTGTCTATTCCTGATTATGGGTGTGCTGTGACCAACCCTGTCAACCTCCAGTTCCCATGGCCTCCCTTCTATGATAGGCCATATCCTAGAATTGTGAGCCAAATAAATTCCTTCTCTTCTAAGTTGCCATTGACAGAGTATTTCGTCATAGTAAAGTTAGGATGGAAAAATTTAGCCTAATTCCTGAGAAAACCCAGGAAGCTGGGAGTCTTAAATCCCAAGCTGACAGTCACTTACTTTAATGTTTACGGTAGTGAATGAACACCCAGAAGCCTGTGCGAAAGCAGACTTCCAGAGCTGAGGGCAAGGTTGGATACTTTAAAGTAATTGGTCCGCACTGGATGCTACGAGGTGATTGGTTCATGATGTGCAGGCTTTGCTGTAACCCTATGAAAGCTGTCTCAGTTCTGTACTAGAGGTCCTCAGCCCTCTACCCTGCATGGTGTTGGCTGACGGCCCCAGTATACTGGAATATAAAGAACCTTATGCGTTTGCATCAAGACCGCTTCTCCTGAGTGATTTGGGGGGGGGAGCCTTTCCTGAGTGGGAGCGCGAGCGACCACGCTCTCACAGGTCTTACAGTAACAGGAAATGGTACTAGTACACATGATATCATGATACATTCACTAATTCCTTAGTTTCCATTTACTTATGGAATTGCGACTCTTTTGGGGGGTTGGTACAACAATTCAGTAGATAACCAATGGAAAGTTTCATGTAAAAGCTTTCAGTAAAAATTGCAAGTGATGAGTTCATTAAAATATTTTCACTTAGTACAAATTCTGATTCCTGAGACTCTTGATTTATTCATACTTCTAGTTTGCTGTGTTTCTGCTGTTGCTGCTGCTGTAAAACAAGTTGTCATTTTTCTTCTCCATAAATAGTTTACAGTGACACTCACCAATAGTGTGTATATATATATATACATATATATATATATATATTCACAATAAATGTCATCTTTTTTACTACTAAGCCCCTTTAAAAATAGCCAGAGTTCTTTGGTTGATCATCTTAAAAAGGCACTTTAAACTGGGAGGCCATTTCCAGACGCATTAGAGCACACAAAGACATGTAACTAGAGCCTGCCACTCATCATCAGCTTTTACTCTGTGGGAAAAGCAGGCCCTTGAATGTTTTCATGCCCAATAATGCTCAAATTAGATCTAAGGCTTATCTCTGTGTCCCTAATATGCTTTTAAAACCACAAATGTCCAGATGTAACATCAAACTGTAGGTAAAATTATAACTGAAGAGAAATTTAGTTACATGGGCTTGTTCATGTTTATTTTAGTAAGTGGTAAAAATATATTGAGTCTCAGCAGCAGCTGCAAAAATGTCAAATACAGATCAATATACCACATGGAGCTTTGAGACACATTAAGGAATTGATTGCAAAGGGCACTCCTTAATGTAATTGCCTGGCTTTAACTGTCTTCATCTGTTTAAGTGAGTGTTAATTCTTAAACATGCCTCCCATTTCATAATTCTGCATCATAAAATTAATGTATTTTAACTAAAATATAGTTATATCATTTTCTACTTGTTTTCCCTTTAGCCCTTCCAACATTCCATCCCTCCAACCCCACCCATGTCTCCCTCACACTCTCAAAGTAATAGCATCTTTTTTGATTACTGTTTTATATGTGTGTATATAAATACACATGTGAATATATGTGTGTGTATCTGCATATTTGTATATATATATGTGCACAAATACATAAATACAACCTGCTAAGTCCATTTTTGCTGGTGATATGTATGTGTATATATGTATATGAATAATTTCAAGGCAACAACCTGTTTTGTAAAGCCAATTGGAAGGTTCAGACTTAAAAGAGGCTAGTTAGTCTTTTTTAGCAGACCAAGTCCAACAGCAAACTGTCTGGTTTCTGGCTCTTACATTCTGTCCACCCTACTTGTCCACAGCATTCACAGAGTGCAGATGCTGCTGCAGATGTGTTCATGGAGATGCTGCTTCAGATGTGTCCATTGAGAACAGTGCAGATGTGTCCATTGACAGTGCAGATGATGTGTCCATTGCGATGTCAGTGCAGATGTGACAATTCAGATGGTGCTCCAGTGTGTCCACTAAGATGGAGCCAGAGCAGATGTGTCCAAGAAGGTGGTGCTGCAGTTGCGTCCATTGAGATGCCGCTATCACAGACATATCCATTGGGACAGAGCTCTTCAGAGCCCAGTAATCCTTCAACTTTGTCCGGCTGTGGTTCCAGCTATGTCTTCCATTTACTGTCGAGGGAAGCTTCTTTGATGAGTGGTGGTAGCTTCCCTTTTCTACAGGGAATGATAATTAGATTATAGTTAGGGATTGTGGTCATCTATCAAAATAATAATAGAAGATTTGTTTCTAAGATCCATGACCTCACCAGTCCTACTAAGTTGGCTAACTTTCTGGTACCAGAAGTGACTTTCAACTTGTTGGGTGGGCCTTAAGTCCAATTAGCTATTTGTTGATCTCATGTGAACACTCTTTTTTACCTTTACAGATATCTTGCCCTGATAGGCATTGTTCTGATTCACAGGTGTCACATCTGGGTAAGATTATCAATTGCTTTGCTACCTTAAAAGCAAGCTTAGGGCACAATGAACATTGACAAACAAGTATCTGTGGAATATGATGTCAGATACTTTGGGCATATGTCAACAAATGGGATAGTTGGATTATATGGTAGATTTATATCTAGTGTTTTGAAGTTTCTCCATATTGATTCTTAGAGTGGTTGACCAGTTTAAATTCCCACAAAAAATAGTCAAGGCTTCTCCTTTCCCCCAAAATCCGGTCAGCACTTGTTGACAGCTTTTGGTTAACTTATCAATTCTGAATGAAATGTGACCAATACCTCTCACTCTGCACCTAACATTAGCTCCAAATCAATCAAAGAACTTGATTTGGAATCTGAAATGCTAAAACTGACAGAACAAAATGTAAGTAGTCCCATACAAAACATATATGTATATTTTGCCTAAAAGTTAATTTGCCTAAACATTAAGACCAACAATAGACTTCATAAAAATAAAAGGCTTGTGTACAGCAAAGGAAACAACAACAGAGGGAAGAAGAATGAAACAGAATTGTTGCCAGCTCTATGTCTGACAGAGAATTAACACCGAGAACTTAATTAATTAATTGATTGATTAATAAAAACAGACTCAAAGAACAAATAGTCAAAGTAGCAAATGGCCCACTTAAAAACTGGGCTAGGGATCTATATAGAGAGCTACTCAAAGAAAAATTAAAAAATTGGTAATAATTCAAAAAGTGTTCACAATTTTAAGCAATTACAGATAAAATTTTGTGTATTAGAAAGAGTATTATTGTTAGTTATACAGAGTCCAAGTTCTGTGGAATACTGACAATAAGATCACTTAATTTCTAAAATCTATATTTAGTCATTTTCTACAATTAGTATCTTTGCAAATCATTTAAGGCTAAGCTTCAAAATGAAGATTGAGAGTAAATGAATAAATTTAATTCAGTAATATCATGACTGGCATCTGCATGCTCAGCATTCCTACACCCATATACTTAATATCCCTGTGATTTATCAGAGTCTTGCTTGGTGTCATCATAATTTTAGCTTTCTATTATAAATGCTTATACATAATATCAACATCCAAATAGGTAAGATTTCCCATTGAAATTTTGAAGGTGACTTTTCCTGTGTTCAACTTATAAAACAACTAATCTTAGGTATTGGTGGTATCAAGAAGAAGTACTTTTTTCCTGGTGATCAAATAGAAACTGAGATTATTCATGGCATTACTCATGAAGCACTCAGTCCCACTTATCAAACCCAGAAATGATAGGTAATTCCAATGTGTCCTTTCTACTCGGGCCTCTAGCCATCTGCATATAGCAAAAACAATGATTGCATATTTAGCTCCATAGATTTTTGCTATGCTACTAGAAACCATGACAGCTGGCAGGATGTCACTTTCCTGCAGAACCAGGATAGATGCCAGAGAGCAACTACTGGGATATCATGTAGGTGGGGAGACAGCTTTCACAGATCTTGGCTTACATACCATTATGATCATAAAGAAGCAAAGAAAAAGAAATCCCTGTGATTTTCCAACATCAACTAAACAGGGACATTTCTGAAACTTTTGACAGTTAGATACTCTTGATCACTTAAATATTAATCATCACCCAAGAGCAGCAGGCAGAATTACAGAAGATTAGAAATGTGTATTCTGACCAAGTTAATTTCTGTGCCTTTCTGAAATTAAAATTCATATATTCACAAGACCTGTGCTGCTTTTTCTATCTTTGTATACATTAGGAAATTCTATCAGTTAATGAGCACTTAACATCTGGGACATGCAGACAATAGTGAAGTATCATTTCTAAACGTGGGAACCTGTGGGTGATACAATTAGCACAACAATAATTATGTGATGAAAGGCAGACTGTTGTGATCTTGAGAGAAATACAAATGCAAATGGGAAACACACTTTATCCACTCTTCACATAAAAATTCCTTGAACTATATTCTAAGGCACATGCAAAATGCAAGTATTTAACATGAAGACAAATATCTTCTTGAATCAAATTAGAAAGAGAAAATAAGGATTGATAGATGTAATTGCCAATGACAAAGGAGGAACAGGTCTGTACTCCGGGGATGCAGAGAATCCTGATGTGATGTGAAAAAATGACAATTTTTAATGTGTTCTGGTGACACAGACAAATCTAATAGAAAACAATTAGTGATGCGTGAGCAGCAGAGGAACCAAGAAGTAAAGGTTTATCTTACGTGGATGAAGCTAATATAGATAGCATGCCCCTGTGTGAGAATCAGCATTTTTATAGCATACTTCGATAGTGGGGATAAAATTCTGCAGACTCATTCTATTAGGAGCCTCTTATCATTTATTTACAGGTTAATAATGTGAGCTGTGAGGCCAGAAGAGCAGGTAAGGGCCCCTCTGCTGTCTCCAGTTGCTTCATTCTCCTAGGAAGAGTATGCAGTAGCAGCTTGAGCACAGTTGTTTCTTCTAGATCAAGATGAAAGATACAGCACTTCCAAGGTGTCACAACAAGAATAAAGAATAAAGTTCTGATGACTTCACTCCAAATGACTCCAATGACTCTATGCCACACCTCCAACTGACACCACCTCTAATCCTACACCAACTATGTGGTCTGCTAACCTACTTTCTGGATCGGAAGCTTTGGATTCTATGTACAGTTTTTTTTTTTTTTTCCTCAAGTTCAAGTTTTGTTTGGTTTGCCTTTCTAATATGAAGTATTGTTATGTTAAATGAGTTATATCTTGAATTTCTGGCTTAGTTTCTTTTGGGTAAATGTACCTTGTTGATAAGAAGCACATTAAGGTATTTGGCCCCCAAGGCTGGCAAAAACTATTCCACTCTGGGTGTAATATTGTGGTTGGCAGGATTAACATGAGGTAATCTGGAAGAATACAATTCACATAGAAAATCTACTGGTGATTCATGTAAAAGTTATGAAAGAATTTAGTTTTACTAATAGACAGGCCATAGAATAGCTCAGCAATTTGTTGTATACAAATCCAGCAAAGAGTGGGCTGGAACACTCATAAAATTAATTCAACCTCTGTTAGTGTGTAGAAAAGTTTGACTTTGAAAGAACAGGGCAATAACATGAAGAAAGGGGATATTGCTCAATAGTAGAAACCTTGTCTAATATGTACAACAATCTGGGTTCAATTCTCTGTGTTATAAGATAATAAATAGTAAATGTTAGGCTCAAATAATTGCTTTCACTTTGACAAAGAACACAACATATTAATCTGTTCATATTATTTAATGCTAATGGCTTAAGTAGTTTTCTGAAAATCACAAACTTAAATATTAGGAGTAATTGTAGGTATTTATATAGTTAATTCCTATTGTTGATGTGTTTTGCTTCTTGTTTGTTTGTTTGATTTAGATAAGGTCTCATGTGTCCTAAACTGGCCTCAAAATGTTACGCAGGTGAGGTTGATCTTGAACTTATGATCCTTTTACTTCATCTTGAGACTCATTATTTAAAAATTTTACATCTATCCAAGTCACCTCTGCCCTACTAATAATAGTTGCTTACTATATATTGAATTAGTGGAATTAATCTATATATGTTAATTAAGGGAGTTAATCTATATATGTTGCCTATATTGTATTAACAGTTATATAAAATGTAGTTTAAAATGGATATTCGTTCTCAAGTTGAAGGGACTTCTGCAAGAAAGTCTTACTCACTGTTCCAATTCCAGGCTTTTCTGTTAACTGCCCTGTGGTGACACAAAGACCAAGCAGCCTAAGGGATATATTTATAGGACAAATCTAGCTCTCTCATAGACTGACTATAAGATGGCTTTGAAAACCTAGTCCAAGCTCTAGTTATTGTACATTGACTATGTATAGGGATCAAACTCAAGAATTTTATAACAAATGTTGCACATAAATATTTAAAAAAAGGTAAAATGTAAAATAAATTGAAATTGTCCATTGTTAGTTTATATATTTTGAAAAATCTTGATTTGGGGGAGGTGTTTTGTTGGAGTTTTCTCTATAAAAGAATACAGCTATGGGAAAAGGAGGGATAATTATGCCAAGGCATGTTATTTTTCTTCTTACAAAGCTGGAGGGCAGCAAATCCTTGTAAAAGAAGACAAAGTATCATTTCAAAGTAATGTTTGAGTACTTCTTGACTGTAACATTTATGTTTAATGTTGCAAAATTGATGTAGGAGTTTGTAATAATTTCTTATGGTTTAAAGTACTGTCATCTAAAGAACTGAAAGAAAACAACCTAGCTGAGCTCCCTACCTGCTCAGATTAATTATACGTTAAAAAATATGCATAGGGTATAGTGGGCTGCATATTCTAATATGCCTACTTTAGGGAAACAAACACGGTGTTAGATAAATGTTTCAACATAGAAATACTAAACTGGAAATAAGATTAGTGTTTAGTAGCCCAAGAAGAGAAGAGAGGCAAGAGCCAAGTGAGCAGAGCCCTGTGCTAGCATCTCTGACCTGAGGCCATTTATCAAACAGATGGACACATGATGTTTCTTCTCACCTGGCAAAAGGAAGATACAGATATTGTGAAGAAAACCAGTGTGCTCCCTCCCCCTCAATGCGTACAACCAGAACCCTTGAAGTCTGACTCATCACTGAAAGGTAAAAAGAGGAATATCACCACCCAACCTCTTCAATCAATTGAACCTGAAGAAACAATCCCCATCTTGAAACATAGTATTTGCTGTAGAAAGAAAAGAATCAGGCACTGCTGTGAATTTGTAATGTTTAGCAGACCCTGGACATCTGCAGGCAACATTCTCATTCACTGGGAAGTTTAAAACATGAAGCTTTTTTTTTTTAAACTAATCATTTTGATTTGAAAAAAAAATGTCAAGTAAAAACAAAACTAACACAAATATCAGAAATATGGGTCTTCAGGGACCATGAAAGTAATAAAGCACTGTAGTCACAGATTCTCCTACTCATAACTTTAAAAATCAAACAATAGAAACAGGAACCCTCCCCCCACAAAAAAACCTAAACATAATGAGAAGACAAGGAATAAAAAATAAAAATAAAAAAGAGAAAGAGACACATTTTGGAATTCCTGAAAAAAATGGATAAAAGGAAAACAGACTCTCTAGCCACAAATATTCCTACATATATTCAAACATCACATATTTTATCATGAATATAATAATAGAGTAAGAAAAGAAAGATATTAAATGCCTGGACCCTAACAACCAAATCTTCTAGATGATCTGACTTGGATGTAAAGGGCCCCTTAAAAGGCTCAGGTCAAAGGTTTAGGCCTGTGGAGTGGCAGTACTGAGAGACTGAGAGATGAGTAGGTCACAAGGGCCCTTATCCATGAGTGTATTCATTCGCAGCTGAGGGCTATACAAAAGTAGGACTGGTAGGGAGACAAGCCATCGAAGCTTGCCTTTGTGCGTGCGTGTGTGTGTGTGTGTGTGTGTGTGTGTGTGTGTGTGTGTGTGTATCTGTGACTCCATCGTCCTGCATGGTGACCAGGGGAAATCAGAATAGTGAATTTTTGCCATGGTGTTCTGTCTTACCACATGCTAAAAACATTGGAGCCAAGTATCTATGGACACGAAAACTTTATCCTCTTAAAGTATTTATTTCTGATACTTATTAACAATTTATTAACACAGATATACTAATTATCAGCTTATATTCCTGTTATATCAGATCTTGGTAGGTTAAAACAGGAAGAACAAAAAGTTTCTAAGCAGACTAGTCTTACTTATTTAATGAACTTGAAACAAGCCTATCCTATATCATACCCTGCCTCAAAACACAAAAATACAAATAACATTATATGACGGAGCAGGTTGTACTTACATGTTTAGGTATAAATATGGAATATAAGAATATAAGAGGAAATAGAGAGAAGAAAGGGATAGGGTAAATTGATGCTATATTTTAATTTCAAAAATTAAACATGAAAATACTTCAAAATAAAAAATAAAATAAAAATTATGAAGTCACTTGGAACCAGTGGGAGGAAAATTATGAAAAGTAATGCACTTGAGTTTGAACTCAGCAAACTAGTATCCTAAGAATCTTCTTCAGCTTGATAAAGGAAATACACAAAAGCTTATAGCTCCTGTATATAGTTGTGAAACACAAGATGTCCAGGATCAGAACAAAATCCTTCCTTCTTACTCCTTTTCAGTACGATATTGGAAATCCTAGACACTTTAATAAAGTAAGGAAAAGAAATAAAATGCATGCTAAATGAAGAGGAAGAAAAGCTATCCCATTATATAGAATAAATAAGTGGTTAAAAGAAAACAGTATCATGAAATTTAAAACATAAAGAAGTAAACATAATTCTAAATCAATGCATATATTTTTCAAGGTTGCATGCCCCAAGTTTAAATTTGCTTTTGTTAAGTACTAATAATGAATATGCATTTAAATTAAAAGCAGCATCATTTGCAATTGTTCTAATAAAAACACTTATTTACAAAAATATGTAAATACTTCTCCAATTAGTTTTCTTTTCCAAATTCTATTCCTTCTGGTCAACTGCAGACACACTCCTATCTCCACTAAGCATCATGTGGCACACAACTCACTTAAGACAGACATTTTAATCCATATCTCCATGTGAACATATCTTCTCATATCTTCTGAAATAATAGCCTTATGCAAGTGAATGAGCTGGTCCTACAATGAGTCACTATGAGTTTGCCATTTTTGTTTCCCTGCTTGGAAATACTTTTATTTATTTGTAATTATTGCATCATGTATATATATATATATATATATATATATATATGTGTGTGTGTGTGTGTGTGTGTGTGTGTGTGTGTGTGTGTGTGTGTGTGTGTGTGTGTGTGTGTGTGTGTGTGTGTGTGTGCATTCACAGTGCATATGAAGAGGTAAGAACATAGCTTGCAGGAAATGCTATACAGGTTCTGAGGATGGAGTTCAGATTATCAGGTTTGACATTGGGCATTCTTACTCTTGAGTTATCCCTAGAAAGATTTGGAATATTCTTCTTGCATTACAAGTAATCAATGGCTTTTTGCCATATGTGTTAACAAGTAGAATATGTTAAGGTGTTAGGCACCAAGATTAAAATCAGACGTAGTGTTTACAATGTTTCTTTCTTTCTTTTTTAAGTATGGTTACCACAATTATCTGTGATTTAGACTTGGCTTCAGTCTCTGGATTCCCCAATATAGTAGTCCATTATTTTCCCAACCACTACATGAAATATGCTATATAGAGCCCAAGGACAATTTTGTTGTAAGGCTTGTATTCAGACATGTAATAGCATCTGAACTCAACCCACTTACACGAACATCACTGCTTGTTCACTGACTGTGACAATGAGGCCGTATTTAGACTTTGCAAATACCCTCTGGATTATAAGATAATCCTTTATGATTCAAAAGCACTGTGTTATTTAGACATAAAGTCCTCTTCTATTTCTATCTCATTTTGAAATAGACATCATGCTTCTTTTTTATCCACCTAACTTAAAAGTAGTATGACCTTACAGAAAAAAACTGAGTAAATAGCATGGAAGTTACTCATGCTTTCACTGTACATCCTTTAAACACACATCTTGCGTTAGGATAATGGATGTTGTATACTCAATAGATCCTTATTTGTTGGTATAGTCTATGTTATTAATAAGTCCTTCTGCTTCAGTGCTCATATGCTTGAATACAGGTGTGAACCACCACTTTCTAACTGCCTTCTTTCTGCAATTTCTGTAACTTCTTTTATACATTTTTATTGCCTCATTTTTAACTTTGTAATGAATTATAATAGTTCTTTGTGAAATTTAAATGCAGGTATTTTTTCGTATGCTTTAAAATATTTATTTTACTATTTTTGTTTATGTATGCGTGTGCTATCTGTGTGTATGTGTGTGGCACATTAGTGTAGGTCTTTATAGAGGAGAGATGAGCGTATAAGTTGCCTTGGAGGTGGAGTTACAGGCAATCTTAATTCATCTGGTGTAGGTCTTAAAACCAAACTCCAATTCTCTGGAAGAACCATGAGCATTATTAACTGCTGAGACACCTCTCCAGCCCTTAAGTTGTAAATATTTTCCTCCATCATGTTTTCATTTTCCTAAGAAAGTCTTTCAAAGAAGAATGTAAAGATCAGACTAGGGTTTCCTTTCTTGGAGAAGGCTGTGAACAATACATGTGAAAGCTCACAGCCAAATGTAAGCCATCTTGATGTTAATTTATGTTACTTTCTATATACTTTATAATTTTGTGTTCTTTGTCTATGTGCTTTATTTATTTTAATAACTTTTATTATCAAATATTTATGTTGGGTACATCTCTGAGAACATATAGAACCTGGCTAGTATCATAAGGTATAAGAAGCATGGGTAACTATTATCTGTATTTAATTATACATTATGTTTTTAAATGATCTGTATGAACACAATACCTAAACGAAGAGAAATATACATATAACAACACTGACCTTAGATTTGTATGAAGAAGACAAAAAATCCACACAAATTTAAAGTATTCATTTTCTATATCATATTTCCTGTTTAGGAAGAGATTGACCTTGCTCATTAATTATTATAACCAACCCCATTTAAATGAAAACAAATGTTTATAAGAAATATTTGGTAATTTGGGCATCGTATCCAAATAACTTTCTGCTATTTTTGGGCTCTGTAAGTACCATGGGTATCTTGAGAAAACCCAGAAACCTTGCCAAATCCTGGGTGTAGTAATCTGCAAGTCTGCATAGTCCCACCTGTTTTGAATATTGGATCATCTGGGCCACTGCTTCAGGGATCTTGCTTGATCAAACCTTATTAGTCAGTAAGGAACCCACAGCTTTTCATTTTCTGTGGGACTAAAAACAAAGTCTCTTCTCAAAGTAACATCTCCTTAGACTAAAATTTTGAAGTCAAAGCATTTTAAAAATATATATATTGGATTAATCCAGCAGCACTTATAATCAAATCTGTTAGCAGCTGTTGCTCTTTCCTCACCAAATAATTTAAAGACAACACAATAACACACAGTATCCAGATTCTCTGTGTATTTTCCCTCTTTAAGTGCCTTCTTTTGTTTGTTTGTTTCTTTTACTTTTATTTTTATTATTTTTAATTTTTTCTTTTTTGACAAAGGGTTTCTCTTTGTATTTTTGGCTGCCCTTGAACTCACTCTGTACACAGTCTGGCCTTGAAATCACAGATAGCTGCTTGTCTCTGCCTCCCTAGTATTGGGATTAAAGTCGTGAACTACCACACCCAGCTACTCTATTTTTTTTTTTTAACCACATTATCCATTTAATTTTCTCTCTCAAGCCTATGTATATACTAAACACATTGTAAACCCTTTAGAGATTTTTCTTCAACTGAATCTGTCTTTACTGCGTATCTCTGTCTTTTTTCTGGCCTCAGGTCTTTTATCTGCTAAACACCATGGCTAAAATCAAAGGGTCAGGTGTCTTAGCTGTTGGCTTTCTAACATGGTGGGTGGTATGTTTACTACCAGCACTGGGAGCTATGCTCACCACCTGACTCTTAAACCTTCTTTATCTGTATGAGTAAAACCTAAATCCGCCAGGCATTATGCCGTGTGGCTTGGAGATACGGTCACTGCTGATGTCAGCTGCTCATACACACCATTTATTTACCTATCTGGTAGCAGGGCCTCTAAAATGAGCCCTGCGGTTTTTTCCCCTTATGCTGAGTCAGGAAGCCTCTCTTAAAGGAGCCAAGAGCCTTTGCTTGTGTGTGGCAAACAGAGCCTACCCAAGAAAATGCTACTAAGAAGCTGTGCTTGTCTCTGTTCTTTTGTTTTTAGGTCGCTGTTTTGTTATATATAATTTTACTATGATAAAGTTAAAACCTTTCTTTCTATTTAGACAGAAAAGAAGATGATTGGGAGGATGCCCTCCTGTATATATGTTTCTCTTACTGATTCATGAATAAAACACTATTTGGCCAATAGATGCAGGAAGATAGATAGGACTAGGAGATGGGGAGCATTCTAAGAATGGTAGGAAGAGAGAGGTTCTGAGGGACACCATGTAGCCCATTTCCCATGTGATCTTTTTTTTTTTTTTTTTTTTACCAGAGATGGGTTAATAATTATCACAGTGCTAGCCAATTAGAAGCCCTAGCCATTGGTTAACAGTTTTATTATTAATATAGTATCTCTGTGTGTTTATTTGGGGCTGAGAAGGGCCAGCTTGACCTGGCAGGATAAGAAACTCCCAGCAACAGGTGTCCTATTTTTGTGCCTACTCTTGGGGTCCTTTTCATTCTGTTGGGATGCCTTGTCTAGCCTTAATGTGATAGTTTTTGCTCTGTCATATTTTATTTTTTTCATATTTTTGTTATCTTCTAGGAGCCTTTTCTTTCCTAGTGAAAGTCAGAAAGGCAGTAAATCTGAAGGGGAAGAGGTATGCGGAGAAAGTGAGAAGAGTTGAGAATGGGGAACTACATAGAAAAAAATTATTTTCCATAAAAGAAAAAAATACAACAAAAAAGAAAAAAGAATGTTTTAATTTTCCAGCATTTTGAGATATTTTCTCAATTTATTTCTGGTTTTTTTGTTGTTGTTGTTGTTATTTTTTTCAGTGTAGTTTGACAACAAATATTGAATTTTTTCATCATTTTGTTTTTGTTTAATTGCTCAGGTTTATCTTGATGAGTTTCACAGGTAATCATGAGAAGAATACATATTTTGTGATTTTTAACAAAGTCCATTATGGATGTCAATTAAATTTAGCTGATTGGTGGTAAGAATAAGTTCAGCAATAAAGCTACACTATCAATGACTATTTGATGGTTGTTAAAGCTACATACTCTAACTTACTTCCTACATCTCCTTGTGCGTATGTGTCTCCCTTATGAATCTTGTGCTGTTAGGAGACACACACAAGGATTGCTACATCTACTTGAGAAATCATGTCCCTCATCTTCCTGTAATGGTCTTTTCTTCTTTGTCAATTCTCTTTTCACCTACAAACAAACTCTATTTTCTGTCTTATGTACTTTTTATAAAATTTATTTTTATTTTTGTTTTGGCACTTTTTGATTTATTAATATTTTCAGTTTGTTTTTGTTCATAGATTTTTGCTTTTGCTTTTAGTGTCTGTTTTGCTTTTTATTTTGTGTTAATTTTGGTTTTAAGAAAGAAAGAACATAAAGTTGTTGTGTAGGGAAGTTCTGGGGAGAGTTATGGGAGAAGAAAGAGTATTGTCAAGATATATAAAATTTTGGGGATGAAATTTAAAAAATAGCCTTAGGTAAAAGTCCATTGAAAATAAGAGAAAATGATACAAGGAAAAATGAATACAGATGGAATTCAAAAGTTACAAAGCAGTTAAAAAATTGTGGTAGATGCCAATCTCAACTAATACCAGTTTTAAATGTGGCTGATCTACATAAATAGGTGAATTATAGACAAAACTTGAAAGTTACACTAAGTAAATAAATGAGTAAATAACAGATGTGTTGCAAAGAAGAAGACCTCTCTTAGTATAAAGACTTGCGGTATAAAGAGGAAAGAATATTGCCACCAATAACTAATCAGAATAGAGCTAGGTTAACTGTGTTAGATTACAACACAGTACATTTCAAAGTGGAGAAATCCATAAAATGATAAAATGCAATTTTGTATGACATAATAAAATGGTAGAGAATGATTTAGGGATAAAACAGAAAGGACAAGATGAAATATTTGATTTTACAACATCTGGGGCATGAGTACCAAAAGAATGAATAAGCAAACATTCATTACCAATTGCAAACATCTTGTAATACTTGTACATCCATTTCCATTTTTTTCTTGTTTGTTCTGTGTTCAATTTCAATTAAACTCTTTTGTATTATCTTTAAGCCCTTGCATTCTCTTACCTCTGCCCAATCTACTGAAGAGACAGTAGTAAATTTACTTAATTTCTATCAAAACATTAAGGATTTTGTTTTCTCGAAATTTTAACTCCCTCACAGCCTTCCTCTTTCTCTTTATATTACACATTCTTAAAAGCTCTCTGCTCTTTTCACTGTAACTTTAAATATTAATCACTGTTTTATTTTTATTTAATAATTGTTTTGTTTTATAAAATGAACATATAATAAAGCCTGGTGTTGTAGGCCTGTAATCCCATCTACTCCAGCACTCAAAGTTGGGAGATTTCAATCTCAAAGGCAGCTCAATGTAGCACTTATCATAGAAATGGTTATTGTCAAAGTATGTTGTAATGTTGGGGCTGTAGTGTACTTGTGTACTCAGGTGTGACAGAAAATGACATACAGTTGTAGAAGACTTAATGATCCACAGTACTAGAACATTGTGTGTAAGGCCAAAATTGAATAGGCTGTGTGAGATCACATTTCTTGTTGAAGTGATGTGTACTGTCTTCGCTGAAATCCAAAATGTCAGATGGAAATGAGATTGAATAATTAACTTTGAAAAGTTAAATAAGGCCAGTGCTTTAAAGTGTTGAGGAACAACTTAAGCAAAGGAGGATATTCTGACAAGACAATATGAAATATGGTCTATAAGTAGGTCAGACAGGAGGTACCCTCACTTATATGCCCTAAAGATAAATGGAGGCTGGGGCCACTATTGATATAGAAAAATTATCTGATAATGAATGAGGCATTTTGACATATTTCAACCACAGTATTTAGCCCTGGCATAGTTACCCACAGTAATTAGTTCTCCTGCTGCAGTCACAAAACACTTGACAAAAGCAACTTAAGAAAGGATTTATTTTGCCTCATAATTAGAGACCACAGGCCATCATGCCATGGCACACAAGCATGGCTGGAGGAGGGTGAGTCAGTTTATCATATTTTATCCATATTCAGGAAGCAGAGATATATTGATAATGAGCTTGTTCCCAGCTCAGTTTCTCCTCTTTCATTCACTCTGGGTCCCAGAGGTCCCAGACCCAAATGCTGTCCCAGATTTAGGTGGGCATACCCACGTCAATTAGCCCAAACTAGAAGCAACATCATGGACATGCCAAGAAGGTGAATTCTTCTGTAATTCTAGGTGCTATCAAGTTAACAGTCAGTTTTAACCATCATAGTACCCTATTAGTCTGGAGAAATATTGAATAAATTTTGATTGACTATATGTAACATTAAATACTTCTTATTTAATTCAATTAAAATTGTTGACTTCTCTTACAATCTATTCAGTGAGGTTTTTCCCTGTTTTCCTGGTATGTATCTCTTTTCTTTCTTCTGTTATATTACTAGATGAATCATCCTAGCTATTCAACCAATAAGCAAACTAAATGGTCAGTTGTTACTAGCTTAAACTGCTAATGTTATTGCTTGCAAGTTGAATAGGTCTATATTGTTGAGTATAGAATTATACAAACACAAAATAGTTGAAAGTTTGAAAGATATTTCCACTGTATTAGTCTTGGAGGGTGGATTTGTCATACCCTGTTATGTTGAAGCTCAAATTTCTTTCCTCTTCCTTCTTTATCTTTCCCAAAGACTTCCTCTTCAGTTTTCTAGAACTTGCTTGGTAGAACAGGCTGGCCTTGGACATACAGAGATCTGGGAAGTATTTTGAACTTATTTCAGATTTTTAAGCTTTACCCAATCTTTTTCTTCTGCAATTTGTATCTCGTTTAAGTGAAACAGACTACATTAATATCTAATTGATTAAAAATATAAAGAAATGCCTATCAGAGAACTTTCCAAAGTTTGACAACCTTGTCCTTTCATTTGAGGTTGAGTGACTCACAGTACGCTTCAAAATGGCTACCTGCTCCTGTTGTCAGTATCCTGGCCCTAGATCTTTACACTCCTAAGAACAACTCCTAAGATGTGGACAGGCACATCATTCTCACACAATGTTTAGATGAAAATGAAAAAAACAAACAGATTTACCAATTGTTCCTCAACTTATAAGTTTAATTGAGACGATGGTAACTCAATGATAACCTGTTAGATACCAATCTAAATATTGATGAATAACTAAAAGCTTCTTACAGCCCTGTCCTTCATATGTCATACAGATTAGTGTGTCTAGCAATGCATTATATAATTATTAATTATCCTATGACCATGCCTTAATTAAGGTTTATTATTGTTGTAAAGAGACATCATGACCACAGCAACTCTTACAAAGAAAACATTTAGTTGAGGTAGCTTACTTACAATTTGAGTTTCAGTCTATTATGATCATGATGGAGAACATAGCAGTGTGCAGGCAGATGTAGTGTCAGAGCTGAGGGTGCTACATTTTGCAGGCAACAGGAAGTCAATGGACTGCCACATTGAGAGAAGCTTAAGAAAAAGACCTAAAAGCCCATCCTCACAATGACACACTTCCTCCAAAAAAAGGTGACACCTCATAATAGTGTCACTCCTTATGGGGGCCATTTTCTTTCAAACCTATACCTATTAATAAAAAATATATATATATATATATATATATATATATATATACACATATATATATACATATAAACAAATTAGGTTATAAATTGTATAACCGTTTTTGCTGAAATCATTAATTACTTTCAGCATTTGGACAGATCCCAACTAAAGCAGGTTAATACTGTGTGGATTTGGGCAATATTTCCCATTCCATGCATTTTTCAAGTAACTAGATAGAGACAAGATATGGCCATTGATTGCACAATTAGTTTACAGTAAAATAGAAGAAAAACACAGAAAAACTGTGTATAGTGTAATTTACTATATATATGTATATATATTGTATGTATATAAATTTGTGTATGTATTTGAAGCAATAATCATGATAACAAAGTATAAAGTGATTGTACACCTACTCTCCTACAGTTTCCCAGTTCTTGTTAATCTCCACCGAAAAATTCAGACAAGATATCAGCGCAAATCAAAGAAGACAGGGTTTTCTGAAGACTAAGGTAGGGTGTACACAGGGGTACTCACTCACCAACAAACACACACACACACACACACACACACACACACACACACACACACCATAGAAAAATTTAAAGGTCAAAGAACAACTTGTAGGAACTGCTTCTCTCCTTCCACTATTTGGATTCAGGATATCAAACTCAAATTATTGGACTCCGTGGTGTCTTAATTCTCCAGCTTTGAAAAATACTCTAATTTTCGCTTCTACAAATAATTCAATTCCATCCACAATACTTCAAGATGAGCTATAAAGCAGAATTTCAATAACATAATGTATATATGTTATTGGTATTGATAAGAATAAAAAGACTATAAATATCATATAACAAGAAATAGTAGAATATAATTGACAAAGCCCTCTCCTTCAAGCAATCCTTTATATGTTGTTCATTTAATACATCATTTAAAAATTGATTATAATACATAGACAAAAATTATTCATTGGAGGATCAAATGAACAGGTTTTAATAGACAGAGCTGTGTGGGTCACATAGATAATTAAGCTTTTCCTTGGTCAACACTTTAGACTGGAGGCAAAGAAATTTCACAGTTTAAAGCCATCACAGAGAACAGTAGAATTCAGTTTTAGGTGATTAAATTGAGCCTAGAATGAGGTTTCCTTTTGCAAATACATTTTATTATCTTAATGTCCATATTTATCTCCTAGCCAGTAGAGACTGAGTAGGTTAATTGAAGAAATATATTCTGTTTTCTGCAAGTGCCTTCAAGGACAAACACTATGCAGATGGCTGATTTTTGACATTGGGGACAATGATAATAAATTCTGTTATGTAATTCCCATGATCATACTGTAGCTACCTTATCCATAATGTGTTATTAAACATACATACAATCAAACCAAACTTCTTGGCTATCTATTTTTAATGACTACCAATTGTGGCGGTCAGCCCTGTTACAATGTTCAGGTTCCTCCTTTCAGTTCATCTATCTTTCTGAAGTAGAGGGATCTTTGGTTAAATTTAATAGAAAATTTTCAGTAACTATAAAAGATCATACAAGATACCGTTCAAGGTCTGATCTTTAAAAAAATCTGCATTTTACCTTAAGCGACTCACATTACTGATCAGATGTAGTCATTCAAAGAGTTAAACCAAATGTGTTTGATTGCAATGTACAGGTGGTATTTTAATTTAGGTATTTATTAACCTAAACCAAATGTGTTTGATTGCAATGTATAGGTGGTATTTTAACAATTTGTTCTTTTTAAAAAAAGATATTTAAAATTGTTGTTTTGTTTTATTCCTTTTTAATGCAATTGAAAATTTGAATAACGTCTGGTGTAGAGCAGTGACAATGTGAGCATACTTCTGCAAAACCTCTACAGAAACAGAAAGGTCAAGTGTTAGTCACAGTAAGAGGGTTCCATCAAGGAAATCAGCACAGGTGTAAAACCCACTTATCAGACTTCTTAGAAAACAGTAAAGACAAAGTACTCCAGAATATATATGCCTTGTCTTTGTTGTTAGCCATTGACCTTAATAATAAAGCAGTGGCATGGAACATAAAATATGGACATTTTTAGGAACATTTTGTGAGCATCCATTGATTGCTAAATCAATTACACTGTACTTTATATCCATCATAGAGACAACCAAAAATGGGTAATTTTCTAAATAAAAGTACAATTGCAGAATTATAATTTCTCTGTCATAGATTTCTCATTTCATGTACTAAATCCTCTTTTGCTGCCTTTTCTGTAGTTCTTTGATTATGTACCTAGCTTAGGATTTCTCATATCATGCATGTTTATGAAAGTTTGACTAAATAGCTTCTCATGAATTTGTGTTATTAATTATTGCTTGCTGAGATAACTTCAAAACACTAATGACTTTAATTTAAATACAGGAACACTTTCTATTTTAATCTATGACTTTAAAATAAATTGTTCTTTTTGTCCCTACATGAATTGTTTAGATTCTGTGATTTCTACCAGTTATAAATTCCTTTATAAATAAGTCAATTTTAAATTGTTTGTGAGTCAAGTACTCAACATTTAACCTCAGAAATTATGCTTTGAATGAAGAGATGATGCACATGTCATAAAAGTCACTATTCTTGTGTGTGTGTGTGTGTGTGTGTGTGTGTGTGTGTGTGTGTGTGTGTATGTATGTATGTTTCTATGTGTATGTGACATGGTCTACATGTACTACATTCCTGGAATTCCTGAACCGCAATTTTATGGGGCTCATACTATAGTTATTCTGTTTATAAGCAAAAAAGCTAAATTCTAAAAAGAAAATGTTCTCAAGGCCACATCTCCTTGACCTAATTGAGACTTGAAGTGTCTGTTTTATGTCAAAGACAGAAAGCACAGTGGGAAGACTGGTAACATGGCTTTCCAGCAGTAAACAGTGGTCATCTGCTTTGTTGCCTTCCTCTGCTGTAAAAGATGAGAATCAGATTAAATGAGGTCTAAGGGCCCATTCAAATCTAATATCTGAAGGTTTCCTTCTTTTTAAAGGGAACACAATAGAATTACATCTTTTCTGTATCCCCTCTAACCTTCCAACCTATATACAGCATTCATAAATTTGAAACTAATGAAAAAGTTCTCAGGAGAGTGTTCAAATTAGAAAGTAGTTCTTCTCACAATTCAAGTCAAAGTTAATAATAATTAAATCAAGTGACTAAGAATTTGAAAAATATGATTTTCCTAAAACTTAAAACATTCAACATTGAATGGAAAAAATACAGGTTTATGGAATCTATATCCTTTAAAAACTGACCCCATGACCAGCTGACTATTTCTTTTTCCTATCTTGTGAAGATAAAATTAATATTCCATGTAATTTCTCCACATCAGTTTGCTTAAAGGGCTATGTTTAAAAATTAATCTACCAAAAGCAACGTTATACCTGATTATGTAAGCAGTATTTTGTTGTTTTGGTTAAGAATTACCTTATTGAAACTGACACTAGCTCAGTTAAAGCTCATATCATTTTAGGAATACTGGAACATTCAGAAGTTTGAAGGGAAGCCCCTTTACCCAGGCTCCTCAAGAGTGGGCATAGCTTTGGAAAGCAGTGCATGAAGGAGGCTCAAATAGGATTCTTGTGACTAAGAATATCTTGATGTTAGTTCCTTGCTGGTCTGGGGGTGAGATTCTGGGGAAATTATTGATTGCATCTGGAAAGTAGAAATTAATTTGTGAAGTCTTGGGGGGGCAGCTATTAATTATACTGTGGGTCATAGACCTGAAAGATACCTAGAGATCATGCCAAGTACTACATGTATGCAGTAACAAAACAAAGACAAGAGAGTTCAAACACCTGAATCTTGCTGCCATAAATTAATTTATTCTTTTGCTTTATTTATTTATAACCTATTGACTGTGACAGCCATGGTATAAACAAACATTTTGACATATGCATTGAGCTATTCACCCTGCCTGCACCTGTTGCCCTGACCACGTCTATTGGAGGCATGGGCACAGATGTAGTTCTGACCTGTGGGAAGCTACGTCTGTGGTCCTGGACCCCAGTTCGCTCTCTTGCTTCCTGGTCCGGTTTCAGAGAGCATCCGGGTGGCATGCTTGGTTGGAGAGGAACCCAGGGCAATCATCTGTAAACTTAGTGAGGGTCGTGTCTATCATCCCAGAAACGGAATGGCTGGGCCGCTTAGACAAGGCAGCCTGGCCAAACCATAGAGCTCCAGGCCCAGGAGTGACTTCATCAGTAAACAAGGCTTAAAGTGATGGGAAAGATACTCAAGGCTGACTCCTGACCTCCACCTTCATGTGCATATGTCTTCATAAGCACTTATACAAACATACACACATGCATACACACACACACACACACACACACACACACACACACCCAAAAATCAGGGGGTTTTGGTGTGCCATTTAAAAAAAAATATTTAGAAGGCAGATTTTATTTTCTCTTGCCATTTTTATCTTTACTAATTATATAAAGATACTCTGATCACAGGAACATGTTAGAGAAAGAAACGAGAGTCCTGTGAAGCAATGAATTGGAAGTTTTCTTACAAAATAGAAAGTCTTCTAGCTGTAAGAGTAAGTAAGAACTGAGGAGCTGTCACCAGTCCTCTGCTGAAGTTTTCCTGCCTCCATTACCAAGCTTTATATTTTGGAGTGCTGTTTTGCTGGTTTATTTTATTTATTTTTGTTTGTTTGTTTGTTTTTTGTTTCTAAATCTCATCAATGTTGTCAGAAAAATTTTCAAATGTATTAAACTAGATTTTGATTGTAATACAATCATTTTAGTGTCACATGTGACTTCCATTTTGACTAAGACAAGATGTTAACATTAATAAAAAATAATAATAACACATTGGTTTGAAGAATGTCCCATTGCTTTTTGTACAGTATGGCCAAAATTCCCAAGTGCTAAGCAATGGTGCTAACCTTTGATCCTAGCTCTTTGGAAGCCAAAGCAGGAGGATCATGAGCTGGAGGACCATAATCTGGAGGAGCATGAGCTAGAAGACAGATATGAGCTTGGGGACCATGAGCTGGAGCTATACACTGGAGCTTTCATGGATGCTGGGAGTCTTTGATAGAGTGAATCTGAAACTAAACAGACTTTCTCATCAAAATGTGTTTCTCAGAGGTGGAGATTAATCCCCTAGTTTATCTGTACTACATGTGTATGAAACTTTAACAATTTACTCCTTACATTTTAATGATTGTGTTTTCAAGTGGTACTTAGCCCATACCCACCTCCCCAAAAAATATCCATGAAAAGGCAAAATTATGTGGTATCATATTTTATTTCATGTTACTATAGTAAAGGTTTTACTTTGTAAATTGCTATTTATTAAATAATTGATATATATGCTTTGTTCATTAATTAGTCCTTGTTTACCTAAAAGCTATAATTGTCTTATATAAGCAAAGTAAGAGAAGATACATTATTAATTCTTCATGATTTTTCTCCCTTCTCCTGGTTTTGTTGTGTTTCCAGGGTTTGACTTTTTTTATGTTTCTATCTAACTTGTTTAACCTTGATTATACAAGCCCTATGATTTGGGTATAGATATGACAGATATGAAAAAGTGTTCATGGGAAGGTGGAAATAATTAAAGATATGCATTACAAATAAAATGGAAAAGATTTAAAGTTATTTCTTAGCTCAGACACCTTAAAGCTAACAATAGAGTAGAAGTACTGTTCATTAAAGGGGTGTGTTTGTGTTATTTATTGTTTCCAATCTATTAAAAAACAGTAGTATGAACACAATGATTTCTCAGTCAAATTATATTAGACATTAAGATGCTGCTAATCATTTGGGAGCCTTCTTTTTTTTGGTAACTTCTGCTAGCTAATAGTTTTCATATCATCGTATGTTGGCGATAAATAGGGACAGTGAGTGAGTAACCAATGAGAATGTGTGTATTCACAGAAATAACAGGTAGGCTTCACCAGAGGTGGCATCTGACAAACTGGTGCTAATATGAGTCTGGGAAGCATTGCAACAGTCTCATCAGTGTAACCCTCATTAGAAGACGTAAACATAGACCTTAATTGCTTGCACACATAAGATCATGCAACTTGATGTTATATTTTTAATACCCAATACAGTACTTTTAACACATGGCTTAAAAATCATTGTTATCTGTGTTCTGATTGGTTACAATTGCATACCATTTTTCTTTTTCATCAACTGCCTTCTTAGTTTATCCTCATCCATCTTCCTTTAGCCTGCTCTCAGCCAGGAATGAAGTAATAGGGAGCATTAAATGGATGAGGGGAGTGGGCAGTCACTGAGTAGCCAGTCAGAGTATACACTTTAGTAGTAAGGAGAGGGGAGACAGGCATCAGATTTCTGATGGAGGGAAAAATGTACACGAAATGACAGCAATTGCAGACAATCCAGCTAAAGTCGCAATAACAGCTATTAATGCCTGCATTGTCTCCCCACTGTCTGATCGTAACTCAGACATCAGTTAAACAGCTGGGAAGCCCTGTCTCCCTGTCTTATTTCCCCCTGTTTTCCAACCGCTATAGTAGCAACAGCAGCCTCAGCAGCCAGGCAGGGCTGTAGCTTGCAGCCACGCAGACCGCCGCCTCACCACCACACACACATTGCACACACTTCCCGAATCAACGCGTTCTCACACAAATCCTGGACCAAGAGAGATGAGAGAGGAGCATTAGGCACGGACAACAGGTATTTTCCTCTCTGAAAAATTCAGTTTCGTTCCTGATGCTTAGTGGTTTGCATAAGAAAACAAGCCTTTGCAATACCTAGCCTGTGCGAAAGACCGGAGGATTGGAGGTGGCCTCCGCAGAGGAGGGTGAAGTGGGAGGAGTGAGATTTGGGGAAGAGGAGATGCCAAAATTGACTTTCAGGCTCCGGAAGCCTACAGCTCTCAGCCTCCGCTGTTTTTGAGTTGCAAATGATCTGGGAGTGGTGGGTTGCAGGCAGCCCGTGACATTGGCTGAAAGAAGACTTCCATCTTTCAGTCACTAGTTCCAACGGGCCGTGTTCTGGAAGGGGGTGGCAGCAGGGAGGAGGATGCTCTGAGCAGAGTTCTTGAAGCTCCGCTCTTGGGGGAAGCCGGGCTGTGTGGGAGCTTTCTGACTGAGCGGAGAGCGTGTGAATTGGAAAGGATCCTGAGAGCTGGTCCCAGTTCCTCTCCGGAAAAGCTGTCGCTCTCGCTTCAGAGATGCGCCTAGCCTTCGCCTGCATCACGCTGCAGTAAGTTCAACTCAGCACGGTTGGTTGGCAGTTTGAGTGGCCTCTGGGTATGTGGTGCGGGGGAAGGGAAGCTGAGAAGAAATGGCGAGGAAAGTTAGGAAGGCAGAGCTTCGGATTCTCCATGCAAATCTGGAAGCATTTTGTCCCTCACTCCTGTGCTAGTAGTTATTAGTTGCCTTACTGTTACCTGCAGCAGGGAACCTAATGTTAGGTGAGTCTGGGCAAAGTGATCAGTTCATTATGATTATTGACAAGGGGACTGTCGAGTGACTGTGATCCCCTGAAAGTTACTGATGAGATGGCAGGTTGCCTGTGGGGGCGGATGGAGAGAAATCATAGAAGCTGGCTTTGATTTTTAAATGCCCCAATTGTCCTAAATTTCATTCCAGATTAATTTTCTAACTTGAAAACAAACAAGCAGACAAAACAGACATGTCTTTTATTTACTTTTACAATATTAAAAATTAAGCGTGATCTTGACTTATAACTACATTCTTGGTAACATTCTAAGCGACATTGATGATATGATAAAAATTCAAATTCTTCCCAGTGGGTGGGGTGGAGTCTCTCAGGTTCTTATTGCTACAATTATCTCCACTGCCTAACCAGTATGATTTGAAACCTTCGTTATTTAACAGGGATGATTTTCATGTAGATGGCATTGTACTTAGTTACTTAGCAGGACTGTGTTCACTGGCAGAAGAAAATGAAGGCTTAAGAACTTTCAAAAACAACTCCAGCTTTTTTGTTCAAACTGCAGATGACCAACTCTTAAAAATAGGTCAGCAAGGGCTAGCCCATTGTAAAGCAAATTACCAAATAAACAAGATGTTGGCAGAATACTAAAGGTCTTTTCTAAAAGGGAAACTAGAAATAATTAAACAGTTGGGATTATCAGGCCAGTTTCAATCCCATGGAAACCCATCCCCTCCAAATTTTAGATGACAGAAACAAACAGAAAATAGAAATAAAAGAATCTCTTATTTAGAAAGAATATGTCAGATGTAGTTGGAGAATCACTGGAAAGCGACTGTTTTTCACTATATTTTACTCCAAGAAAGAGTACAGTTACAGAGGAAGTTAGCTAAAACTGACTCCAGAACTCTGGGATCTTCAAATAGATATTTGCACAAATGTACTATCATAGGTTTTATAGGTCAAAGCTGCTTCAAACTTTTCAGGCAAATTCTGTGGCCAGACATGTTTTACATCTGTTATCCTACCCAGTTCTGAAACAGGAGGATTGCCAAACACTTGAGGCCAGACAGAATTCCACAAAAAGTTCTAGATTATGAAGTGAGACACTGTCTGCAAATGAGAAAGAAGACATTGAGAATAGTAATTTTTGGGAATTTAAATTTAATTCTGAAATCCTCTGTCACAAGACAAGAGGAAATTTAGGGTTACATTTATCCTGCCATTTTAGTTTAAAATTTTCTGACTCTTTGCCTAAACCACCCAATCTAATTATTTACTCCAAATAAGACAAAAGAAAAGTAACCAGAGTTGTATTGTCTAATCACCCTTTCATCTCAGAAATCTCTAGATAGAAAGGCTCACTCAGTGTTGGCATTTTTGTTTTTGGAATACCCAATTATTTTAGCTATAAAACTTTTTCATGCATAATACCTAAATGTAACTCTGTGAATCTGTGTGTAAGATGTGATCCAGGGAAGATGTTTGTCATGTGAGGGTGGGAAACATTTTACACAACAAGGAGTTTGTGTGTGTGTGTGTGTGTGTGTGTGTGTGTGTGTGTGTGTGTGTGTGTGTGTGTGCATGAGAGAGAGAGAAACTCCATACACAAACTTAAAGAATATGCCGCTGTGAGTTTTCAAGCACTTTCATAATATTCTAAAGATCTTGAGTACATGATATCAGATATTGAGCTAACTGTAGGTAAGGCAGGGTTAGAATTCATAGCCATTTATCAAGAGTTCTTCAAAGACAGAAGCCTATTATAACTGAGTCATAGCAATGTGTTTATTTCATAGTTGAAAGTATTTTCATACTGCAAGAAGACTAAGTACTGTGTCTGGGAAGGGGATTGTCAAAATTATTTTGCAGTGAAATTATTTTAATATTTAAATCATTAGGCATTTTTGGGGGGGACAGTGTCTGAACTAGGTAAAGAGCTTGCGACTCATGCTTTCCTTTGAATTCTATGGAAAGAAATAGCTGTAGTCAGAAATCTCAAAGTTAGTAGCTGTTCTCTGAATCTTAGTCTACACAGTAATAATAGCCGATGTTATACACAGGCTAGAGATGGCATTGTAATATTATCCTTTCCTGGCTGGCTTCAGGATCAGAGCTGTATTTGTATATGCATGACAGCTACAGAATTCCCTTTGGAGTAATAACTCTAGCATAGAGCACCTGCCCAAAGGAAGCTTCAGGGAAAGTTGGGAGGAAGATTCTCACTGTTTCTATAGAATATTTTTCTCTCTCATGAAACACTGACATGAAATTTAACCTCAGAGAAGAGTTCTATATACTTGTTCATCATTATTTATTGGAAGGAAGTAGATGAAGTACTTGGAAGCTTCTTGCATTATGACTAAGTATGGTTTCTCACCACACAAAGAATAAGCAATTGAGAATGGCTGCAAATTTAACAATTGCAGGTAAAGCACTTTGAATATATTGTCTTATTTATGGTACAAAAGCTATAGGAGGAAGATGATTTCTACCATTTAACATAAATCCACCCCAAGACAGAACTTAAAAAAGAAAATATGTTGAAGACACTTTAGTTAACAAATGGTTGGCTAGTAGAGCCTCCCCAGTGTGACTCACATCCCTAGTCACTTTGTTGCTTGTTCTATTAGGAAAGAACTCTTCTGTGGATCAGGTGGCCAAAGTGCATCATTTTTGTAGGCACTGGTATTTGGAAATACTTTAGAAATCATACTAGGAATGAGATTGCCATGTTCCCCTTATACTCAAGATAGAAATGACAAAAATTGGAATCTAAATTGACCCCAAGTCCAAAACTTGGCATAGTCACCATTCCAATTTCTGGCTTTGCAAACTATGGAAATGAAACTGGGGTTGGTGCCAGGAAAAAGACGAAGGGACTAATACAAGAGGAAATAATTTGCAAGGGAAGTACTCCACAGGAGGCTGCTATAAAAATATGTGTACCTGTTTTATTCTGCGAGACATGGACATTTAAGTTCTTTGGGCTGTATTTGGGGTAGAGACCTTTAAAGCCAAGGATAAAGCAGAGACTCAAACATCTATTAGGTTTATTGATTATAAAAGTTAGATTATGGTTAACTTTGGACAATATGTAACTTTTTATAAAAATAAATGAAGAAATATGGTCTGGAAAGGCCAGATGATGTGATGAAAGAGTTCCTGGAAACACCATCGGTTCTTGCATAATCATTTTCTGAAAAATTTCCAGGAAAGTTAAAGACTATCTTTAACTAGTGAGGATTAAGCCAAAATGGTCCATTTAGATAAATTTTCAGGAGTGAATGAGCCTAACCTGGCTATTTCACTTATCTTCTTTCGTGAAGACAAATACTACAAGAATAAAATGGAAATGTTATAGGGTGAAAGTTAAACAATATTTTAGGATTGGCCTTTCTCAGCATGCTAAATTTAAACTGTAGAATTTTATGTTTATAAGGATTATCTGAGTCAACAACTTGAAATAAAGGATTTGCCTTTTAGCAAGAAGTTTGCATCACACAGTAAATTCAAAACACAGTGTTCTTGACTCAGTTATTTTTGACTGGCAGCTGCCAATCAGCTAATCACTCTAAATGTAAGGAGCAAAAGCAATTAACTTACAGTCAGAAAGAAAGTATAGGAATGTGCTCTATAAACAGATCATTGCTACAGAGCTTTTCTCATACACATGTGTGATGAATGAGGTTTGCAAACATGTATCTCTTGTCATTTGTAACTTTTCTTGTTGGGGTGGAAGCAAAGTGTTTAAGTGTTGACTTTGAAATAATTGTTAACATTGGCCCTCTTGCTCATTGGCTGTAATTTTTTATGGCTTAAAGATAATGCCAGCAGAGTTTGTGGAGTGCTTAGTGCATAACAGTGCTTTCACAAACATCACACATGTAATCTTGACAATAACCTTAACTTGACAATCTTATCCGTATTCTTCCTTCCCATTATATAAAGGGTAAAACTGAATAATGACAGGGTCAAGTGACTTTTTCCACAGTCACACATCAGTATATTAGATCAGAGTCTTTAATCTAGACAGTCTGTCTCTGGAACTCATGCCTCACTAACTGCCTAGGAATATTATAACCTAGTAGAGTTTACACCACTCCTCATCATCTTTGTTCCTGCTTACTTTGCTCTGTCTGCAATTTATTTCTTGACACTCAAACTATTCATGGCTTTCCTGCTCAGCAAAGTGTTTCCCTTCATGGTGTATCTTTATGCTTTAAATTTCTGCTCTAATATTTGCTATACTGGGATTCTGTCTGGATTCTAACCAGTCTGTGAGATTACTCCAATTTATGCTTTACATTCTGATTAAGGTGGGCATTTTCTTGTTTCCACACTGAGATTGGGAGACATGGCCTACTGGTTTATTTTCGAAACTCCAGTCCTTTGCAGAACACAGTTGTGGAGCTTAGTAATCATGTGATCTACTCAACTAATTCAATCCCTTGAGCAATAGGGAGACCCACTTATATAATGGTTAGAGTCAGTGCCCTTCTCAGAAAAATTAAAGAGTTGTATTTTGAAAGATAGCTGTAAAGCCTTGAGTCAGAGTAATATTGGAATAGGTAGAAATCAAAATATGTCATAAAATCATTTAAAATACTTTTACTACCCTTTGCAGTTTAGGTTGTGAACCTCATATGCAAAATTCTTGGGACCAAAAGTATGCTTCAAATTTCTTTTTCAGAGGGGGTATTTTCTGGCATCAGTATTATATCTCCAGGGATGGGAGTCACATCAAAGCACAAAATTAATTATTATCACAATTTATATAAGTAGTTTGAAGGTTAGCTTACATGGCATTTTCTGTGTGACTGTTTTTTTGCTTTATGTCTTGTTTGAAGATAGCTATAGAATTCTCTGCTTCATGTCTTCATTTAGAAAACTGTTTTAATTTGGGGGTATTCCAGATTTCTTATATATGTATTTCTTATAGAGAGGATAACGTTAATATGGCAAACGTATGCATTATTTCCAAAACAGAAAATACAAATATTCATTGATATCTAATTTCTGGGGTTGACATATTAATTTGTCTTTAGATAAAAATTAATATAAATGTCAGAATAAGAGAATTGTCAGATCTTAGGAGCTTGAAGTTGAAAAACAGTTCCTGGTAGTAACAAGGCAGTAGCACGTTAAAATTCATTTATTGGAGTCAGGTTCTCACATACCCCAAGTTGGGCTCAGATTTATCATGTAGTTGAAGATGACTTTAAATGTTTGATATTCTTCACTCCTCTTTCTACATATTGGCATTATATATACGTGCTACCACATCTGTAATCACTTGGTGCTGGGAATCAAACCCAAGCATTCTTGCAGAGGAAGTAAGCACCGTACTAACCGAGCTACCTTCCCAGTCTGTAACAAAGCTAAGAAATTGTTTTACATTTTATTTTTGATTTAATTACAACTACCTATGGTAGAGTCATGTCTGCAAGGAGACTTTGAATTATTCATTATTACCAAAAAGAAGAAACCATAGTCAACAGAGGGAAAAAAACCAGTCTTCAATCATCTGTATTCCAAAGAAATGTGTTCAGTTCTTGTGATAATTTTAAATCTAATTTAGTGAGGTTATTGTAGGATTTTTCATTACATATTTAAATTTCATGAGGATGTGAATTGATTATAGCATGTGACTTTTCAAATACAAGTCTTGTTTAACAGTACCTCCGAGGTCAAATAATTTTATATTATTCTTCGCTAATCCCCATAAATCAGTTATCACAGAAGACTTTTAATCAGTAGGAGGACAAGTGGGAAGAAAAATGTGTTAGCTATTTAAATATATTTGGAATTTCATTAACTGGGTAATCACAAAGCAGCTGGACCTTGCTTTATAATTTATTTCCTTTGCCTTTAGATAATTCCACATTTTGATTGTTCATGACAAGATAGATGATTTGGTAAAAAATCAACCTTACATATAATTGCTCAAAATTCAAAAATGCTAATTTTTTTGTGATTTACTTCTTATGTATTGTGAAACACCATTAAAAGCTTCTAACTACATGCAAAAAATGCCTGCTAGTACTCAAATCCTTATACTTGATTAAATTTTAGTCTATTATTTAAAATATTGTGGCTTATCTTACTTATAAATTAGACTTAATGAAAAATGAAATCTGTTTCCTATAAATGCATGCTTTAAACATGTATGTTGTGGCTTTAGAAAAGAATATTCACAATGAATACTAAACAGTATACACTGAGCATAAGGAGTAAAAGTACTGTCATATCAGCTCCAAGGCCTGAGTTTAGATCCTCAGCACACACATGCAAGCTAGCCATGGTGCTTTGCCTGTGTAACCCCACTGTTACAGACAATAATGTTCCAGGAACTCATTGGCCATTCAATCTAGCTGAATGCTTAACCCTAGATTCAGAAAACAAACAAAAAAATAAAAATGTGGAGAGCTATAGAGGAGTCACAAGAGGTCAGATTCTAGCCTCCATACCCACACAGATGTGCACACATTCGTGCACATATATAAGCATATGCAACAGACATTTATAGTACATATGTGCTGTACACAAACCCAAATCCTCACTCACATTCATTCCTACAAACACACAAATATTAGCTACGTCTAGTCCCAGATTATTTGGAACCTTATTTCAGTTACATTAAGGAAAATGTTCTAAAGGGACTCTATATGAGACAGTCCTTACTTTTGTTTTATGTTAATGAAATTACATAGTGATATTTGTAAAGTTATTTATTATTTTAAGTTTTCTTTCTAAATTGTCTTCATTATTATTTTAACAAAAAGGATTTTCTTGAATTGGTTGAAAGAGGATGTTACTGCTAATGTAGATAAATCAGAAATGAATTGTAAACTTCCCAAGCAGCATGGGCATGGGTGACACAATTAAAACTCAGAAATTAGAACACTTTTACATATTGCTAAAACCATAGTGTGTGAGCAGTGTTTCGGTTTTGCTTGTTTGTTTGTTTTTTTTTTTTTTTTGTTGTTCTTTAACATTCTTTAAACTGGGTCTAACATATGTTTATAGTAATCAACATAGACCGATACAGATAGCATTCTGTTTTTCTCTATGTTGGTTAGCCTGCTGTTTTTACCTGTGTGTTCCTCTTGTGTGAGGAAGTCTATTATTGCCTAGATAGACAGTCTTTGAGTTATATGAACTAGAAGGAAGGGGGTGTCCTTTGGGAAACCATCACATATGCTTGACCAGAAGACAGAATCTGAAGTAGAAAAGAGGAGTTTGTGGTTTATTCAGCAAGTTGTTTTGCTGACACAGAGTACAGAAGGAAATATTTCTTCCTTGGCTTTTCACCAAAACTTCCCTTTAGCTGGCTAATGAAAAGAAGTAGAGATGTAGAATTCTCGTACTTTTCCTCAAGTGAATTTTGGATGCCCAAAACCAATAGCCAACTACTTGTAAATGTAAATAAAGGTTTAAGACTGCCACCTCAAGAGACAGACACATTGACATCATGCTCCTATATCTGATGCTATTTTTCAGCCATTGATAGACTTCCTTGTGAAGTGTCCTGCCAGGGTCAACAAAGGATTAGTCAGTAAATCAGAGAAATCCCTACAGTGTTCGAAGTTACCCTGACTGCAGTGACTGGAAAGGGCTCAAGGAAACATATCTGATAAGGAGCCAAGTACATCATTCACACTTACAGTCTTGCTTTGAAAGAAACCAGGAGCTGATACTGACAACAGGACAGCCAAGTTGCAGGGGAAGAATCTGGTTGCAAGAACCATTAGGGTTACTCTCTAAATCCCACTAGCCCATTCCATTATGTTCTTTTTCATTAATGTCTCTAGTCTGCATAGTTTATGGTGAGAATGGGAGGCAACAGTGAATTCAAAGTATTATACCCAACCTGACGTAATCATTTAAACCAAGGCTGATGCATTGACGGTTATCACATCCTCAGAATTATTAAACACAACATTTTGATTCACTCAGAAACAAGACTCCCACATTACCTTTTCTTTTCCCCTTTATATTATGGAATTGTTCAGCTTTGGGCAGCCTTGAAAGAATAGGAAAATACAAGTACTTAATGTTGCTTAGTAACTTCTCTCATCTGTCATTTTAGGCTGCACATTAACAACTGTAACTTCCCCACACTTGTCCCAAATTACTAGAATCAAGAAAGAGCACACGAGCGGATGAGTCACTTTGCTATCCTGTTGTTCTTAATAAGACATCTGAATACCAGGATGGGTGTTCTATTGTTACATAAGGTTGCTTGTCGTAGCATATGTTAGAACTTTCTCTTGCCAAATAGAAGTCCCCGCCTGCCACCTGTTAACAAAGGCACAGCATAGCATAAAAGCCATTCAGAGGACTACCACTACTATTTGTTTAAAGCAGTGTTTCTCAACCTGTGAGTCGCTACCCCTTTGGGATAAAACAGCCCTTTCACAGGATTCACCTAATACCATCAGAAAAAAACAGATATGTGTATTAATTTGTAACAGCAGCACAATTACAGATATGAAGAAGCAACAGAAGTAATGGGTGGGGGTGACCACAACATGATGAACTCTATTAAAGGACCACAGCATTAGGAAGGTTGAGAGCTATGGGGAAAGACTCTGGTTTTGAATGTGCTCTATGCAAACCTACAGCCACTTACACTGAAAATGGCATACTAAGGTTTTGATCTTCATTTCAAAATGTATCTATTAAAGTGCCTTTTATCCAAACTACCCGGATGCCTATTTGGTGGAACATTTGGTACTTAATAGAGATTTTATATGTATAAGGACAGTTAAAAAGAAATATCTTAAATTTGACCATAATATAGTTATTTTTATGATTTCACCAATGGCCTTTGATTCTTAACATTAATGCCCCAGTGTTTAGCAAAAAAAAAAAAGGATCTGTTATATTGGTGTAATTTTCATTTCTTAGCAGCACCATGTTGATCAGAACTATGTCTCCAATAAGAAATACCAAAGGCACATTTAAATACTTCTTCACATACAGCATGTGGTTTTAAAAGGAAATTCCCAGTGTTATTTAATCACAGAATACCTCATACTGGGAACATCTATTAAAATGTCTTTGAAGATTGGGACACAGACAGTTAGGAAGCACTGATATATCAGCATTCAATTATTCATTGAAAACATTTTAGCACCTACCATACATCAGAATAGATGGCTCTGTAAACAAAATTACAACTCTAACCTGACCTTGACACTATGGAGCTCTTAAATGTAGAAATGGAAGGAGATATATGGGTATATAAATTAGACTACCTCAATCTATATACAGTAATGTGTGTAGACACCTGCCATATAGGAGTCAAGGAGAGAGAAAAACTAATAAATTAATGACATTATTAAAATCTTAGTGAACCGTGAGGAGAGATGAATCTATTCGAAAAAGGACAAGGGAACTTACAAAGAAATAGCTAGTGATCATTTTTCTCTTATATCACTATGAATGCCAGCTTTTCTGTCACGTAAGCAAGCATAACTCGTTAGTGAACAGTGACCTATAATGGACAAGGAGATGAAAACAGCAATCTACACAAGAGAAAGTCATTTGTTTATATGTTTGGTAACTGAAACTTTAAGCACAGAAATATCTGGGAAACTATTAGAGAAAATAAAGATAATATTAAGAAATAATTTGGTATATTTTAATATCTTCATAGTAGACAATTTTGCAAAGCATGAAAATGTGTTGTCATAGAAATGAAAAAAAAAACACACCAGAAATTAGTGGGATTAAAAGCAAGGTAATAATGTTCTATAATAATAGCAAAGTAATTTATGGAGCATTAAGTGAGACAGGACTGAAAAACTATCACATTTGAACATGGTGTTTCCTGGTGATCTAAAGGTGTCAAGTAATGGGGTGGAAATCAAATCCCTGAATACATGTGCTGTGTGAGTAGGAGTTCAGGAGAGGGAAGAGCAGCATGACTCATTTCAAAAGTCTCTCCATGAAAGTTTGAAGAAAGACAGAACGGTTTCTTGAAAATAAGTGGGTTTGCAGAAGCTTTCATCTTCCTGAAATGGAATAATTTTGAGTATATTTACATATCCGTGATAAGAAGAACATGAACAAAATCATTTAGAAGAGAAGGATGTTTAATGAACATCTATGGTTATGGTGTTGATCTTTAAAAATAAGTGTACAGATACTTGCCTTTCACAAGGTCAAACATTACCTGAAAATAGAAGGCAGGGTCAGGGCTTCTTTCTTGTCTGGGTAACACTTTACAGAAGAAACTATCTCTAGCCGTGTGTGTGTGTGTGTGTGTGTGTGTGTGTGTGTGTGTGTGTGTGTGTGTGTAAGTGTATGTGTGTGTGTGTGTTGGTTTTGGGGTTCAGCTTGTGAACTTAAATATAATAATATACTTCTGTATAATTTTGCCTAAACAATATAAATAAGGTTAGTGGTTAACTGTGACCCAAAAGTATAATTAGTCAAATTTTTTGGAATACAGTGTAGTATCACCCTCAATATTTTATCTGTGATATTTAAGGAGTATAATTTTACAAGGAAACAGAAATGTGAAAACTACAAGTCTGCAACATCCTGTTATATTTACAGTTAGGTAAACTGAAATAAATTGACATTGGGTGTGTGTGTGCATGCGTGTGTCTGTGTGTGTGTGTGAGAGAGAGAGAGAGAGAGAGAGAGAGAGAGAGAGAGAGACAGAGACAGAGACAGAGAGAGAGAGACAGAGAGAGAGAGAGAGAGAGAGAGAGAGAGAGAGAGAGAGAGAGAGAGAGAGATTTTTCCCTTTGTTTTATTATCAAAGAAGACAATTTTATATTTACATATTTTTTGCCTCTTTAAAAAAATTACTTCTAGTTTGGTCTGGTCAGAATTTCTTCTGTCCTGTGTTCTTCAAATACCTCTAAATTTGCTTTATTTCCCTATAAGTGGATTTTTACTCCTTATTTTATGACTCTTTTCTTTCCATTTCTGTTTTAGTTGCTAAGTGATTGAATATAAATGATTATTGATTCCTGTGAGGGCTTTTCTGCTTTTTCCATGAATACTGAAAAAAATATTGCTAGCCTAATACTGCCCAGGGAGTGTTTGTTCCTGGCTAGTGTGATGAGTAACCCCAGCTTTCTAAATTGAGCACTGATCTATTTACTGAGCTGTTTCTCCTGTCTCTTTTCATGGGGGTGAAGATAGGGCTTAGCCAGCCTTGCTACACTCAAAGCCCTAAGAACAATAGCATTCCCCAAAAGGAAAGGATGCAGAATGACCTCCCATCCAGATGGCTCCAGACACTCCAACTGCCAACATCTGCATTGTGATGGCTAAGAGGATTCCTATGTCTTTGTGGGAGGCCAGTAGCACTGAACTGTGAAAACTACCTCTTGTGGAATAAGGCAAAGCCTCAGGGAGGATTTCCTCACTTACATCTTGTATTTAATCTTTGCAAGGATTGTTTGGTAGTTTTCTAGTAAATCACACTGAATGCTAAACAAGCTGAGTCATGGGCTTCATTTTTGCCAGTGCCAAAACCCAAACCAGTCTTCTGTTCTGACTGGTTTATAGAGTCAATGATAAGAATGGATAAGCTCATGGTTTCATTGCATGACCAGTGAGCAAGAAAGCCATGAGCAGTGCCTGGCTCTAGTTATCTGGTCCTCCTCTCTATTCATGCTGTACCCATGGAGGTGCAAACAGTCTATTCTTGCTAATCTTTCCCTTATCATCGAGACAGGAAACATGCTTCTGAACTGGCCCTTGTATATTTGTTCCTCCCAAGTTCATGCTTAAATAAGAGGATCCACACCACTGGCTACATGCAGGCAACTTTGAAGCTTAAATTTATGCAAATGTTCTGCTTTGAGATTTAGAGGAATGAAAATGAAGGAGGAGAACTTGAAGAGTAAACAACATTCTCTTTAGATCGCTTGGGTTTTTATCTGCACTCTGCCTTCAAGACATTAGGTCTATCAGTGACTTTTTCATTTCTTATTTTCCTCGAACTAACACATAAGTAAAGTTGACATTTATAGTTTGACTGTAACTGTTGAAACAAATGTAATGGGGTCTAAACGATGATCTGGCTTTATATATTTCACAGGCAAGTCTCCTTATTTATATAGAGACGGAAATCAGTCCTTGAAGATTTAAGACTCTAAAAAAGTGAAGAGATTTGTTCGATGATACAGGAAATTCCAGCAGTAGTTTGAAGAAATAAGAGAATTAATATGTTAGGAATTGCATTTACTGTAGTATGATGGTTTGGGGATCTCTATTCTGGGTCTTGCTCATTTTTCAGTTTAACGTAATCTACAATCTATGTTAATTTGTCCCTAAATACATTCATAATTAACTTATTATCATATATGCTTATCTATTATCAGTTTACTATTTTTGGGTAGCTTTCTTTCCTTCTTTCTTTTCTTTTCTTTGTTTTTGTTTTTGTTTTTTAAGCAGGGTTTCTCTGTATTATTCTGGAGCCTGTCCTGGAATTAGCTCTGTAGACCAGGCTGGCCTTAAACTCACAGAGATTTGCCTGCCTCTGCCTCCCCGGTGCTGGAATTAAAGGCATGCACCACCAACACCTGGCTTGCTTTATTTCTTTTTGAAGGTTTAAACTTCTATGTTGTTGGTAAGATTCCATTACCCTAATATTGTATTAGTTAAACAGTCCAAAGTATTTACTAAAAGCCAGTTGAGAAGATGTGAAAAAATGATAAATACACACGTGTACAATTTCTTGTGAGACTGAGGTTTCATTTTAATGAACATTCATTATCTAAGAACTAATTTGGTAATGATTTTGTAAAATGTGTGCATGCATGAAGTGTGTTGATGCTCTTGCCACGTGTGTTATAGAGTGTGCTCTCTCTTCCCATCTTCACAACAGTTCCAGCCAGCAGGTTAGAGAGGTAACTATGTTTTCCCAATGTGTCAATTCACCAGGTCTAACTGAAACATTTGGAAGATATACTTGGAAGCGATAGAAATTAAACATTGGTAACAGGATTTTATACCCACATTCAGCTATGTGACTGCGTAATGTTGCCTTCATAAGATAAAGTAAAGGCAAGAGGAAAAACTGAAGGAGAATGGGGGCTATTTTAAATAATGTGCTATCCCTTTAAAAATATGAATTAATCTACAGGCAACTTACATTGGAAATGCCTCTGAGATACTTATATGTGGTGGCAGTAAATAAGCAATAGGCTACAAGGCCGAAAAAGGAGGATTTTTTGAGAATAAAATTGATGTAGACCTGGAAGCTGGAATGACCACATACAATAGGGAAGAAACACAGAAAAAGTTCACATCCCTAAATTAGTTTATTATATGTGTTTTTGTGCATGTGTCTGTGGGGTGTGTTAATGTGCACAGGCATGGTAGATGTTAGCAACCAGAAGACAGCTGTGGCAAACATGATTCTCATTCTCTATGCTGCTTCTGTCTTTCTTATTCCCCATGACTTGAAGCTGCATGCTCTAGGCAAGCTGGCCCAAGAACTTCTGGTCAATTACCTTGCCCAGGTGCTATCTTGCCTGAGAAGAACTGAGATTAGAGATGTGCATCACCACAGCAACTTTTTACATGGGTTCAAGGAATCAAGCATATAGTGCAGACTTTTGTGGCAACAGCTACTACTTATTGAGCCATCTGGAAGATCTTTTCACAATGGAAAAGAGTCTGAGATGTATTCTAAGGTGAGAAGGAAGAAACTGCATAAAAATCTGCCACCCTAGACGCCAAGTCACTGTTTCAAGAAGGAAGACTGGGGAGATGTGTAGTTGGCTGCTTAGAAGACAAGCAAAATGGTTGTGTTTCAGGCAGAGGGTAGGCAAAAAATAGTCTTTGCTGAGCTGGAAGGACTGTATCAGTGCAGTAGTGAAACAACTGGCTTATGGAAACAGATTGAATCTGGATGATTAGCACAGAAGTGGAGAAAAAAAAAAAACAAATAGGATAACTGCACAAGTAAAATAAAAAGCACTCTGGAAACATCCCGAAATGTGTACTACTTGATCTGGGCCAGAGAGTTTGAAGACTTTTAGAAGTGATCATAAACTAAACTCTGAAGGATGCGCCCGTATTAAGTAGACATATAATATTGAACAGAGAAGTGTGTAAAAAGAGGTTAGGACAAGGCAAATTTGAGAGATGATCAGACCCCATATTGGCTGGAGTGGGCAGCCATACGAATAAATAGATGGATGGTACAAAACTGTGTTGTCTTTAACCTTAGAGCATCATGGGTGATTGAGGAATTAAGAGGCATTCTGATATGTAGCCACATAATGGAGATTTAATGAGATTACACTAGCTTCTGTGAACAGTGACCTCCAGGTCAGAGAATGGGAGGTGGAGATCAGTTAGTAAGACATTGCTGCAATAAAGGTGAGTGGATGCTATTGTCTGTTCATCAGGAAAATCCAGTAAACAGAAAGATACACAGTAGTGAATTTTATTTTAAATTTATGAAGTGCAGTTTGATAAGACTTATGAGTGTGTGTGTGTGTGTGTGTGTGTGTGTGTGTGTGTGTGTGTGTGTGTGTGTGTGCATGACCATGCCTGGGCACATGCTCAATTGCACTGTGGAGGCCAGAAGATTTCATCTTTACTCCTTTCTGCTTATTACTTTGAGATAGCATCATAATCTAAACCCTGAAGCTCACTTGTGCTGGTGAGGGTTCTTAGCCAGCAATCTCCTGAGATTTGCTTGTCTTCACTACCTTATCATAGCATTGGAATTATAGGTGTACAAGGCCAGCAAAGCTTTTCGTGGTTTTTTTTTTCCTTTACTTTTATTTTTTTCTCTTTTTTGCATGAGTGCTGGGGATTTGAACTCAAATCCTCACTCTTTCTGTGCATTCTTTAGCCACACTGAGCAAACATTTCAGCTTCATCATTTATTAAAAATTTTGTGAGACTAATGAATCTTATCCAAATACGTCTGAGAGACTTCTGAGCGCCTTCTAGACTTTTCTGCTCATATCCGCCTGATGCTAAGAATTTGGTCAGAACTGAAATTGTTAGGTCTCTCCAAGATCTCCTTTCAATATGAGGGTAACACTCATCTTGAAATGGCTCCCTCTTCCTGCATGCTCCCAGTCTTCAGAGAAGCTGTCTCACATTCTGTCTCTTGAATTGTCCCTTTCTTCTCTATGGCCCCTGTCTTTTCACTTTGACTCTGTCATGGGAAGTTTCATTTGCAAAACTTACTTTGTCTGATCCATTTTTTTTTCTTTTGTTCGTTTTTTTCAATAGAAGTTTATTTCTTCTCTTCTTACTAAACAAACTCTATATTCACTTTGGCCTGACATTTGGACAAATAAAATCACCTTTTCCCTGTAGGATTCCTTTCATCTTGTCACAGCTATCAGCATAGTGCCCCAAAACTACCTGATTTAAATTCTGGAGTCAGCATTCATTGGTTGTATGATTCCAATTGAGTTATTTAATCACGGTTTTCTCCTGTTCACATGAGATTAAGTAGAACAATACATTTACTTGGGCATTTTTAAGCCTAAATTCATTGCACTGTTTTTAAGTACTACCTGGAATAATGTTGGTATGATTGGGTGTGTTTTCAGGTACTGATTTGGTAACCTCCCATTCTACCCCATCCATGCACAGATCTGCTTGATAACCCATTCTGTGCACTCTCCTACTCTTTGCATTCTACCTCTGTGAAGATTTCCATTTATGGAGGATTTTCCTTATAACATAGTCTTTTCCCTCTTAAACTTTTTCTGTTTCCAGAAATCATCTCTTATTTCTCTCTCTCTCTCTCTCTCTCTCTCTCTCTCTCTCTCTCTCTCTCTCTCTCTCTCTCTCTCTCTCTCTCTCTCAAAAAAGAACCTTTGTAACTTTCTCCACTCCCAAATCTAGCTGTTGTTGTCCTACTTTGATGCCTTTTGGCATATGGTGTATAAGTTCCACAAAAAGCATCACTGTACCTTCAGTGCACAGTAATACTTAAGAATAAGAAATAATCTATGTAATATTCAGTTATTCAGGGCTAAGAATGAGGTTGCCTGAAAGCAGACCATCCTTCATGCCTTCTTTCCCTTCCCACACAGACTGGATCAAAGAACATAAATTGACCAGGCCTAGATCATTTTCTTATGGACAGGACCTTTCATGTCAAGATTCTTTCACACTTAAGAGGGCTGAAGCTTCTTGTCCTGTGCTCCCAGGAACCCCTAAGAGTTTTCTAACTAAGCTACTTTGGCTCAAATGTCACCATTTTTGTGTTCCAAGTCCTTATGTATTTTTTTCCTCTCAATTTTACATGAGTAAAAGGAAGTGCTTTTAGGACAGGTGGTGAACTACCAGCTTCATACGGTTTTGTGCAGAGATACTATATAATTGAATTCTTTAAAATGGCACAAAGAGGAATATTTAATATCTTTTCTGTTTTCTGCCTAATTTCCCCTTGTCTGAGTTCTCCTACGCAATGGCCTCGAGGGCATGAACTGTCTTTTTTTTTTAGGTTGTTCTGAAAGCACAAATCAGGATTGATCCTCAATTTATTCATGACTCTCCTTGGTAATTTACAGAGCCTGGGATGAGGGTTTATTTTTCCCCTCTGAAAGCTTCAAAGATGTTTTTGTCAGGATTTGGAGACTATGCTCTAGAAGCAGAGTGATAAATTGAGTGCTGCCTCAGAAAAAGTCAGGCTGTCAGAGAACATATTTATCTCTGTCCGGAAGGAGAACAGGCTAAGTACAGATCTTTTAAAAAGCTGAGTGAAAACTTTCTAAGGTAAGGGAGGTCAATGTGACACAGCTTTCTATTTATTCATAACTTGTTGGCTGCCTTGTCATAAAGAACACACTGAAGTCCATGGCTATTCAAACACAAACTTTATTTCTTCCTTGTATTTTTGTGTCAATCAGAAAAGATGGACAGTTACTCTGATCTTGATGGGTCATAATAATCTGATGTGCTATCCACAGAAAGTAATGATAGGATTTAATACAGGATTGCAGATTTGTATAAAGGAGGTGAAGGTGTTTCTTGCTTAGGCAGGTACTGAATGGGTAAAAGATTAGATAGAGTCAGAAGGAGAGTTTGAGAAATATGTTTCTTAAAAAAAGACAACTTTAATTATGATTACAATCAAACACTACACTCTGACTGTTTTTCCATGAAAACATGCTTTTATGCTTTCAATAAGATATTTATTTCATGTGCAGAAGTGCTGGACAACAAACCCAGATATTACTCAGAGTAGGTGAATGCTACCTCACTGAGCTACATTCCTGCCTGGCGTTCACTTAATCTCTCCATTCTTCATAAAGCTTCAGCAGCAGGGCCAGTAAGTAAGATGTCTCAACATCCTCTAAACACAGATGTTGGAAGGAGAGAACTGATTCCAGTAAATTGTCCTCTGACCTCGACATGAGGGCTGAGTCTAGCACATCCTGCTCCTCCACACCCACCACCTGCGCACAAACTAAATGTGGGAAATACAAAACTTCAGCTATTGCCATTCAACCACCGTCAGATATTTAAGGTCCAGATTTTGTGTGCAATATAAAAAGGGAATTTAAGATAGGAATACTTTCTTTTATCTAAGCCTGCTGTACCATCATCCTCTTATGCATGCTATTGTGAGAGGAAGATTTAGTCCTTCATAGAAGATAAATCTTCAGAGAGTATGAATCTTTGCAAAATGTGAATCCTTTTCAGAGCAAAACTCATCAGTTATTCATTCTCACTCTTTCTCCTCCTCTCTCAAGAGTGAGAACTATGTCCACATTTTATTTACACCATTGTTTTTCTTTAAAACTATACTTCTTTTTCCAAAATGTCATACAACTTGAGATTATCGAAATCTCTTGCCAGGGACACGCCCCTTGAAGTAGATTTCAAAGAGAGTATAGTAAAGGAGCCAGAGAGATATCTCATTATGTAAAGCTGCTTGATGCTAAGGCTCATCACCTGAGTTTGACATCACTTCTCATGTGGTGATAGAAAAGGAACAAGTATAGCAAGTCGTCTTCTACCCTGGACATGTTCCCTGTGGCAGCTATGTAGCCCTCCCAAGACCTCCCCATCCCTAATCTATTACATTAAACATAATATTAAGTAATAAATCACCCTGCATTTCAGGAAATAAAAGATAAATTCAGTTCACTGGGGAGTTTGGTTCCTTTTTCCCCCTACCCAGTTAATGAGATAAAGTATCAGTCAGCAGTAATGATTTAAACACAATTAGAATGTGTAGGTTTGAGAGTTAGGAAACAGATTCAAGTTACTCACGACACAGGAGTGGTGAACTTAGCACAAGGTAGTGAATGCTGGTCTTTGAGTAATGTAGAAAAAAATACACACACGTGTGTGTGTGTGTGTGTGTGTGTGTGTGTGTGTGTGTGTGTGTGTGTGTGTGTGTGTGTGTGTGTGTGTGTGTGTGTGTGTGTGTGTCACAAAAGTTTTTTCAATTTCTCTTAGAAATAAACCATTTAAATTTTTTCAGGAAATGATTGACATTTTTTTTTCTTGTTCAGTTTTCAACAAGCTAACCCATTACTGCATCAAACCACAGCATATGAGATCAATAGTAATTTAGAAGTGGATCAAGATCCACATTCCTAGAATATGGGAAAGTCTCCAAGTAGAATCTGTGGTGCAGCAGCCAGCACTAGACTGAAATGATATACAGAGATCCACTGGCCTGTTTTCAAATGCTAATAAATGTTTATGATTTTATTGTTTGAATACTCACCTGCCTGTCTACTCTCTAGAAACTACAAGAACTTTAATTTGACAGTTTTATTACATAGAAAAATTGAAATTATCCTTGAGCTTATTTTGTATTTAAGTATCTTTCATAAAATACATTTTAATCATACCTCCCCTTCCCCAGACTCTCTTTATATTTGTACCCATCCAACTTTATCTTCTCACAGGCACACACACACACACACACACACACACACACACACACACACACACACACACAAATGGAAATCAAATCAAAATAGATAAACAAAAACCAGTTGTAAGATTAAAAATATCAGAATTAAAAGTCCCCACAACAAAATAAAACTATTGAGTCCATATTGTTTTGGTCAGCTAATTAACCAATAAAAAGGCACAGACTAACAGATTAAATTACAAATAAGGATCCATATTTCTGCTGCACCCACAAAACTTACCCCACTATCAAGGATAGAGGTTGTGTTAGTATAAATTTGGAGAGATTTCCAAGAAATCAACAAGCTTAGATAGATATTTTAATCTCTGAAAAAGAAAAGACTTCAAACAAAATTGAATCTGAAGAGATAGAAGGGGAAAGGTACCTTATACTTATTAAAGGAAAAATCCATCAAGAGAATGTTCCAATTCTGTTTACCAAGCAATCACAAGAGGACCCAAGCTCATAAAAGAAACACTACGATGTTAAAATCACATTTTTAACTCTCACACTGCAATAGTGGGAGACTTCAATTCACTATGCACTCTTGCCAATAGACAGACATCCAGACAAAAATACACAGAGATACACAGGAGTTAAATAATGTTATAGATCAAATGTGCCTATCAATAGCTATAGAATATTGTAACTAATTACTAAAGTACACTTTCTACTCAGCATCTCATCAAACTTCTCCAAAGTTAGGCACATATTAAGACACAAAACAAGTCTTAAAATTTATGAGAAAATTAAAGTATCAACCTGCTTTCTATTTCACCAACATAGATTGAAGTTGTATATCAACAATTATTATAATGTGAACTACAAAGGAGTATATATAATATATATCAATTTATTAAGGTGTGCTAGCAGGAAACAGAATGTTGGATACAGTACAAGGTGGTATCCAGTAACAGAGTCCTCCCATTTGCCCAAAGAAGCTGGGAACTAACCACATGCCACTTCATGTCACCTGACCCAGACTTCACTACCCAAGAGAGCAAGATGCTTACAGACAATCTCCTTTGGCTATGAAGTTATCTCATTTCATAAGCAGACAAAGACCGTGCCCTAAAGCTTGCAGACCCAAAAATAATCAGATAAATGGACCAAAATCCCAAAACACTTCCCCTTTTTTTCTAAGTAAGAAGGTTCTAATCACAACATAAAACTATTTTCAATAATAACAACTATCCAGTTTTGTGCCGAAGAAAGAAAGGGTAATAGCATAGACAAAAATAAAATACAACCAAGAAGAACAACATCAAACAAGAAACATACTAGATGACTAGGTCATGTTTAAAATTGCAGAGATTATTCCAATAGCTGTTCTATCCTGGAAAGTGTGAGTTTTGAGCCTAATATGCCTTAGCTAAGATATGGGAGGATTATAACTGTAAGTATCTAATCTTTGACCCCATTAAAGACATAAGAAGGAAAATAACGTTACCTGAGTGAGCAGTAAGAACAAGCAAATGACTTCGGGATGATGCAAGAAACAACAAAAACAGCTGGCTACCTGGAGAGTCACCTAAAATCTCTCTCCAATATTGGGGCAAATGACTTTGGCCATAGGCTTAGACTATCTGACAGACCATTTTCATAAGCAGGAAAACTCAAAAGACTGTCTAACCTTGTCTTGGCAAGTTTCAGCAGTCACTTTTTCTTACATCCTGCAAGATCAGAATGGACAGCATGCTTACTGTCAGCAGTTGAGATGAGGGTACTTCTTTGCCCAATATGCCAATTTTGCCAAGAAGAAAACAAGCTCCACCTGGTGTGTCTTCAGTGTCCAAAATCCTTTCAGTAAAAGATTGGTGTTGCCAGATGCAGTCGTGTCTCACATTAACACAATTCTAAGTTATTAAAAGATTTAAATACATCTTTGTGCATCAGAAAAACCTAATTAACATAACTATGCCAAACAAGGTGATTGTTACCTGTAATTCTTAATAACCTATGTATCTTAAAGACTAAAGCTTCACATTATAAAAATAAATAATCTTCAAAATTTGTACAGCATAGGGACAATGAGGTTAAAATATGTAAACTATCTTAATCAGAGGTAGAAATGTATAATGCACTATGAAAAAAATCCTTAATTTATATCAATATACAAAATATATTAAACAGAAGTAGAAACACACACAGAATGACAAAAATGATTTTACATTTGTATACAAAAATGTGAACAAAAACAGGAACATACACAATATGACAAATACAATTTTGAATTTATATCAATATACTAATTATCATAGAAAGGAATGCAAAACTAATTTTACATATGTATCAATATACAAGAATTTATATCAGTCAGACTGTGATGACACACAACTTTAATCCCAGCACTTGGGAGGTAAAGGCAGGCAGATCTCTGTGAGTTCATGGCCAGCCTGGTCTGCAGTATGAGTTCCAGGAAAACCATGTCTGCTATAAAGAGAAACCCTATCTCTAAACACACACACACACACACACACACACACACACACACACACACACACAAGAATCTATACCAATGTAAATGATCTAAAATAAATAGCTGTTAAAATACAGTATAAGTAGATACTTTAATGTACCTCATTATTCTATATTTTTCATTCCCCCTTTTCTAAACCAAGTGAGATTCCTGAGACTAATTATTATTATTCCACCCCTAGCCTATGATAACTTATAATCAACCTGAAAAACCCCAAACCATCCATCCCATCTGTTGGGAGAAGGGACTAGTTCTTGTAGAGTTACTTTCAGCTATCTTTGAGGATAACAGTATCTTTATGGTATCCTGTAAAAAACTAAAACAATGGTTATGTCTCAAGAGGACTAGCTGTAACATTTGTAGTCAGTCTCTGAGGAATGAGCAAGGCTTCTCTGAAGCTCTGGCTAGAGTGATGTAATAAGGTAGAACATCTCAGCTAGCCACTTTGGAATTATCTTGAGCAGTTTGTAGTCCAAAGCCCATGTTTGAGTGGTGTTTATTGGTGCAATGGCATCATTAGATCTCAGATAGAATCAATGTTATTGAGCTCCATCTTCCTTCTGGAGACTTCAGAGATCACTGTTAGGAGAATTTATTCACTGTGAAAAACATTAAACATTATTAATATCAAAACAGAAAGTTTACATTTTAATCACTGATGATCTGTACAGTTAACCAGCCTTGTGTGAGGCTCATTATAAGATACAGCTCATTCTGGGATATTACATTCACATTAGGATTCTTAGAAGCATAAATATTGAAACAAAAAACAACAGAAGACTGGTGACTTATGCAACTGAGAATTATTAAGTAAAGTGAACGCGCTGAACGTTTTCCTTAAAAATATACTACTTTTATTGGTGTGTGTGTGTGTGTGTGTGTGAGTATACCCATTTTTTGGCAAACAACTATTAGGAATCATAGCATTTATTTTGGTGGTAGTACTTAAGTAGAATCAAATGGTTTTGACAGATACTGGAGTGTTTGTGGCTCTTTTGACCAACATCTTTTTAACTGGCATACGTGAGACTCATAAGTTCAATAATAGAACATCAAATTTAGTTTATGAGATATTTAAGTAGATCATACCATGTAAATTATAAATATCTACTAATAGAACTTTTCATTCCCAAGGGAAAAATTGTGCTTAAAGCTGTTCTATCAACTTAAGCATTATTCCACACAATATATAGTTTGGCGAGTTCTAAGGGGTGGACATCAGATCATTTACAAGTGAGAGTAATAAAAAGTAAGTGATTTTACTCTATATCCTCATTTATGAAACAAAAACAATGAAGACAAAATGTGGGTATGGGAACTTTTGGGTTTGAATTATTATTAACATGGCTTTTTATTTTCTTGCAAATCTCAAAGTTATGTAAGAGACTATGGAGTTTTTCCATTGTCTTTGTGTGTGTGTGTGTGTGTGTGTGTGTGTGTGTGTGTGTGTGTGCGCGCGCACCTATTTTATCAATAATATTTTACTTCTGTTTCTGATTTTGGGTAATCACCAAATTCAGCTTAGTTAGAATAAAAATCTATTGTGCTTCTCTACAATTTTTGTTACAAATACAAAATCTTTTTTGAATATATATACTCCTATAAAAATATTATGATGGAAATTACGCAAAATGGATATTAGCCCCTAAAAGCTAGGAGTTTGATTTAATCTTCTCCGAGGATGATTTAGTCCTACAAGCCACATTTTCAAAAGCCCCAAGAGACTGTTGTTGGTAGAACTCTGCATTATGGAGGATTATTTAATTATTTCCTAGGAAATCCTTAAATTGTACAGCAAGCTTGGTAAATAAACATATGCATTAAGCATCTGCTGCAGGCTTGGTTCTCAGGGAACTTGTCAAAACAAAACTTGCATACACATTGTAAACCACTACCATGCAAATCACACAAGCTCTGTACAGCAGCAATGAGCATGTGAAGTGAGAGTGACTGAACAGAGCTTTAGAAAAGGAAACTAGACTTAAAAATGGACAGTAGAATTGTTCAAATTTCAAGTTATATCTGGTTATCACATGTGCCTCCTTGGGATATGGAACACCATTTTGAAACTTCCTTAGTATCATTAGCTAGCAAGGAGCTTTGAAATTAACTGTGGTCTCATTTTTTTTATAAGTCTGCATGTTAGTCTAAAACTAAAATTTTATTTGTAAGTATCTCTGTAGTTCTAAGTACAGTTCTTTGCACATACAATTTAAAAGGAAAATTGCAAACACTGAGTAGCTCTTTTCTAAACATGAAATTTGATCACTATCACATCATGGTCCCATGGACCAAATGAAAATGTAATTCAGAATATATTTAGAACCTGAATTGGCCTTCTCTTGTGATCACATTGGTGACTACCTCAATTGTAATCAGAGAGCCTTCATCCAGTAACTGATGAAAGCAGATGCAGACCCACGGCCAAACATTAGGTCAAGCTTGGGGGATCCTGCTGAAGATGGGGAGGAAGGATTTTAGGAGCCAGAAGGGTCAAGGACACCACAACTAAACCCACAGAAACACCTATCCTGAGCTTACAGGATCTCACAGAATCTGAACAAACATCAATGGATCCTGCATGGAACTTACTCAAGCCCTCTACATACATGTGACAGTTGTGTAGCTTGGTCTACTTGTGAAACTCCTAAAAATAGAGCAGGGGCTCTCCCTAGTGATTTCAATGTTTCTTGGGAATAATTCCTCATACTGTATTGCTTTGCAGAGTCTGAACACCAGAGGCGGTGCTTAGTCTTACCAAAACTTGATAAACCACTCTTGGTTGATACCCATGTGAGGCCTGCCTCTTTCTAAACAAAACCTAAAGAGAAGTGGATTGGGGGCTTGAGGGAGAGGTTGGAGAGGGACTGGGAGGAAACGAGGGAGGGAAAACTGTCAGGTTGTAAAATAATTAAATAAATTAAATAAAAATAAAAAGAACAAAATATAGTTAGGCTTTAAACTATGATTTGTGTCACATGAATATTTACAATTTCTTTTATAGCATATACAATAGACTCAATGGATTAACAGTCATGCATAAAATATGTATACTTCTTAAGGAGACAATTAGAAATCCATGTCATTAAATAACAATCAAATGAATAATATGACCTTAATATTATTGAGAGAGAAAAAATGAGAGTATAGGAAGGCAAGGAATTTGTATTGTTGAACTGGAGACAACCTCAGTAAAACAATGTCAAACTGACAGTAAGTAGGCACAGCTGCACAGGCAACATTGAGGACAGAGACCTGTGATAGCAAATAGAGAGTTGATTGAATTCTAGCTTCACTTGCCTTAGCCAAACTGAGGACAAAACATATATTATTTACTCAGCAGAAGCTTCTAGTATATTACAAGGAAAAGTTTCTTCTTTACTCTTACCTGACTTCTTCAATGGGCTCATTCAAATTCAACATAGTTGTCATATATAAAAAAAATAAATTTATATGTTGTCAAATGATCTTTATTTTCAACTATTAATCAACCAGAATAATTGTGGTTTAATACTTTGTTATTTGCTTTTATAAACTAATAAATTAATGAATGAATATTCAAATATAAGTTATATTAAATTCTATTCGACAAAATAATTTTTATTTGATCATTCATGATAGATTGATGTATTTCACATAGGAAGTGTGTGGACATGCATGAGGATTAGAAACAACATTTTTCTACATTTTAATCTCTGATTGGACATAAAAAGCAATATTTCTCTTTTAAAATCAGGGGATAGCACTTGGTCATATAGAAGGATCTATTTTTGCAGTTACTGGATGATTTAGTTATGTTTGGGTTAGAAAACAAATGAGGCAGTGCCCATTTTTCCTGCTCACTGGCCACTTAGTAATAAAGCTTCCTGAATCTTTTTGGTTTGTTGAAAAATAATCTTTATTCACTAATTTATTTATCCTTACTGCAAACAATGTATCCATGACCAATAATCCTCAAACTTACTCTACATGAAGCTTGTAAAGGAAGCTTCGTTTCTCCATGGCTACATACCTTAATATAATGTCTATTAAACCATTGTTACTATATATAGCAACCTGACACATCCTGCTCTTGTTCCCACCCAGCCCCAGTACATTCTATTCTATTTCCTTTTTACAGAGAGATTCATGTATCCCCATAGATTTCTCCTCTTTACCTCACCTTAGGATGTACAGATTGTAGCTTTGTTATTATTTATTTAATGGCTAATATCCTAATATCCACATATAAGTGAATACATATAATATTAGTTTTTCTGGGTCTGTATTATGTTATGCAGGATTATTTTCTCCAGTTTCATCCATTTGCTGAAAAGTTTTATGATGTCATTTTTTTTCAACAGCTGAGTAATACTTCATTGTGCAAATCTACCACATTTTATATAACCATTCCTCTGTTGAAGAACATCTAATTTGTTTAAAGTTTCTGGCTATTATGAATAAACCTACATGGTTGAGCACGCATCTTTGTGATAGAATGGAGCATACTTTGGTATATACCCAAGAATGATATAGCTGGGCCCTGAGGTAGATCAATTCCCATCTTTCCAAGGAACATCCATATTGATTTTCATAGTAGCTGTACATGTTTATAGTTCCGGCAGCAGTGGAGGAGTGCTCCCGTTGCTCTATGTCTTACCCTGAATGAGTTGTCACTTGTGTTATTTATCTTAGCCATTATGACACATGAAAAATAGAATCTCAGAGTCATTTTCATTTGCAATTCCTTAATGACTAAGTCTATTGAGCATTTCATTAAGAGTTTCTCAGCTATTTGAGATTCCTCTATTGTTAATTCTCTGCTTAGATCTGTATCTTATTTTTAATTAGATTATTTGGTTGTTGATATCTAATTGAGGTCTCTATATATTTTAGATATTAGCCTTCTAACAAATAGTGAGTTGATAAAAACATTTTGTAGAATGACGCTTTTATCTGATCGATATTGTCCTTTGTCTTACAAAACCCTTACAGTTTCACGAGGATCCATTTATAAATTGTTCTTAGTGCATGTGCTATCAGTGTTCTGTTCAGAAAGTTGTCTCCTGTACCAACATGTTTAAGGCTATTCTCCACTTTGTCTTCTATCAGGTTCAATGTATCTGCTTTTATGTTGGAGTTTTGTGCAAGGTGATAAATAGGGGATCTATTAGCATTCTTCTACGTACAGACATCTAGTCTGCCTAGCACCATTTGTTGAAGATGCTTTCTTTTTTCCATTGTATAATTTTGGCTTCTTTTTAGAAAATCAGGTGTCCATGTGTGTTTAGATTTTTTGGCGGGGGTTTCAATTTGTTTTCGTTGATCAAATTGTCTGTATTGCTTCAGCTCTGTGGTACAAGTTGAAATCAGGGACAGTCGGTAACACCTCCCACAATTCTTTTATTGTTCAGGATTCTTTTTTAGCTATACTGAATTTTTGTTTTTCTGTCTTAAGTAGTCAATTGTTCTTTCAAGATCTGTAAAATATATTTGTTGGGATATTGGTGGAGATTGCATTGAATCTGTGGATTGCTTTAGGTAGGATGGCCATTTTCACTGTTATTTCTGCAGATCCATGAGCTTATAAAGACTTTCCATCTCCTGATATCTTCTTCAATTTCTTTCTTCAAAGACTTCAAGTTCATGCTATACAAATCTTTCACTTACTTGATTAAACTTATTCCACAGTGTTTTATATTATCCAAGGCTATTGTGAAAGACATTCTTTCCCTGATTTCTCTTTCAGTCCATTTGTCATTTTTATATAGGTCAGCTGCAGATCTATTGAGTTAATCTTGGATCCTGCTATTTCACTGAAAGTTTTCAACAGCTGTAGGAATTCAATAGTGGATTTGTAGGGTCACTTTATGTACACTATCTTACAATATATAAAAGATTATAGTTTGACTTATTGCTTTCTAATATGTATTCCCTTAACCTCCTTCAGCTGTCTTACTTCTCTAGATGAAATTTCAAGTACTAGATAGAATAGATATTGAAAGAGTGGACAACCTTGTCTTGCTCCTGATCTTAATTGATTTGCTTTGAGTTTTTCTCCATTTAATTTGATGTTGGCTATAGGCTTGTTGATTTTTGCCTTTGTTATGTTTAGATATTTCTCTTGTATAATTAGTATCTCTGGAACTTTTAACAAGAATGGGTGTTAGATTTTGTCAAAAGTTTTGTTTTGTTTTCCATCTAATGAAATAATCATGTGTTGTCTTTTCTTTCCATTTGTTTATGTGGTACATTTACTGATTTTCATATATTGAAACATCCCTGCATCTCTGGGATAAAGCATAATTGATAATGATGGATGATCTTTTTGATGTGTTCTTAGATTGGCTTTGTAGGCATGTGCATAAGGAAAATTAGTCGGTATTTATCTTTATTACATTTTTATGTAGCTTGGGCATAAGAGTGGCTTCATAAAATGAATTGTGCAATGTTCCTATACTACGGAATAATTGGAAAGGTAATGGTGTTAATTATTCTTAGAAAGTCAGGTATAATTCTGTGAAAGCTCCATCTACCCCGAGTGCTCTTTTGGGGGAGGCTTTTGGTGATTGTTTCTATTCATTTAAACTGTATAACTTTATTAAACTTTGGTAAGTGAATTTAAGTTAGATTATGGACTCTACACGGTTTTTCTTGCTGAACTGCTAACTAGCTTCTCTCCAAAAGTTTTCATTGTAGTAAATGTATGCCTGCTTAAATAAGTGAGGTCAGTTGGCATAGTAAAACCGGAGTAAAGAGAAAAGTCTGAGCTAACCAAGTAGCCTTAAGTGAGGCAGACATGCACACTAAGCTTTTTCCCAAGAACTGAAGATCCAAACTTGAGTCTTTGTGCTTGCAGGGAAGGCACTTTTTGCTATGACTCATTTCTTCAGACCTCACTTTAGATTTTGTCACAGAATCTCTGATTAAGCCTGGAGCTTAATCAGAGACTGCTTGCCTAGTTGGCATCCGTCCTTGTTTCCCCAGCTCTAAGAATACACCTGTGGACCATCATGCTGAAGTTTTTCTTTTTTTTTTTTTTATTTGGTTCGTAGGGCTTGAACTCAAGTCCTTAGCAAGCAATTTACCAATTCAGTCATCCAACTAGCTCCTTACTCTTGATTGAGAAAATTATTATTTCATATTGAGAATAAATTACTTGTGCAATGTTTTGTTAAAAGTTGTTATAATAATAAAAAAACCAATTACTGAATTATCCATTTTATTTCTTTAAAATAAAAAAGCAGAAGCATACTTAAATAGTTGTCACCCAATTGAAAGATACTTGTAATAGTAGTTCTAGAAGTTGGATGGAGATGACAATCAGTTAAAAATATCAGAATATAAAATTAACTCTATATTATTGTATGTGAATATAGTTCATCACAAAATTTATGATGGCATGTATATTAAGTAAATATAGTCCTATAGTAAGAAAATATTAAAGACAACTGATATTAGGTTGGCCATATTTATATTTATTCCTTCCCTCTTTACCTATCAAAACCATACTTGTACACCAGGCTTGGTATACAGGATGTAAACCCAGCTATTTGGGTGGCTGAGGCAGTGAATTTAAGGAAAGCCTACATAAGACCTTAAGGCCAAAATTTGAAATATTTGAAACACAATTGTAGACTTGTACTTGCCTAGAATATGTATTCTAAATTCAGACTCTAATACTTACCATACCCCCAAAGAAAACAAATCCTAAAAACAGTAATTCCTCCACATCAAGAATAGGTATATCATTAAAGAACAATTTAAGTTTTTTGACATTCTATCATATGTGCTATAATTGAGTGATATTTTAATTTAGCATTCTTACAGTTTTCCTACTTCATTCAATGTCAATGTGATCAATGTGTAAGAAATAAAGCCATCACATAATTTAATTATGTACTAATAATTAGGAAATTATTATGGTACTAATAATTAGGCTATTACTAAGATTAGGAACTAATGTGAAAAATGTCTATTTACCCTTTACCTGTTGAATCAGTAATGTTGAGGGAATGTTTGAATGGACAGCTACTGAAGTATAAGAAAGGGATGCTGACCATAATCCCTTGTGTGCCAGACTTACTATCAAACAAGAACCAAAGATTTCTGAAACAAAGAGATAACTCAGTGAATAAAAGTGCATGTCCTGCCAGCATGGCGACCCAAACTTCATGCCCGGAACCAATGAGAGAAGGAGAGAATCATCTCTAGAAAGGTGCTCTCAGGCACACTGTGGCACACTGTCACACACACACAAACACACACATCCATCCATACACAAATACACACAGACACACACACTCATACACTCTACCCTACCACCTACATACACACCACACATACCTCACATTCCACAAATACAACCCCTCAAATACATCCTACCATGTTTCCATGACATCCCCAGCACATAAAAAAATTATACACCACAACTCCACTCCCAAACACACAGAAAGATAAATTCTTCATAAATTAGCTGCCACTTTGCAAGAGCTTCTTTGTTAGCCAGGATGATTTTATTATCATTCAATTCTCATTTCCTTTGTTTTTCTTGGACATGATTTAGCCATTTATTTAGTTACAAATTCCATATTTGAATATAAGCTTTATGATGTCAATAAACTAGCCAATAAATATTCATTATTTTGCTCTCAATTATAAAATAAAATGGAGGATTATTACCTGTTTCATATTGGCTCTCATTCCTAATTAAGCAGGACAAACTTTTCAGGTAACTACTTGTTTCACAGAAATGTAAATATTTGAGAAGTCAGGCATCCTTCTCTAGGAACCATGGCTGAGATCAGAATAGCGTTTTAGAGAAGGGAACCTGAACAGAACACAATTTTAAAATTATCTAACATCAAGGAGATTAGGAGGTTGCAATTTCAGAATTTTTGTGGCAACTTGAGGTTTTCCAGAAGTGATAATGTTAATACAATGGAGCTGTACAAATGTTTAATCACAGATTGAATTATTCACTCAAACAGTATTCACATACCCTGTTAAGTCAGGGTATGCACTGGGCATTGAGAGCACAGTATCACATGGCTGAACACTGCTGTGCAGTTACTTTTTGCAAAGCAGGTATTGATCAATGGGTTTCGTCATATACACTGACATCAATCATCTGTTAGTATTTACATGAAGTGCTGTGTGGGAGGGATTCTGAAGCTGCTTCTGAGCTCAACATCAAAATACTGCAGTCATTTATCACTGTGACTAAATATTGGGCAATATAGTGTTAGCAATATAATACATATTGGTTGTTTGGACTCTATCACATGATTTTTTAGTTTAGAAGTGGCCATTTGTAAAGTGGTATATTCATGTACAAAGCAGTGTCATTGGACTCATGGCCAATTATTATTATATTAAATATAAAAATTAACTCTTCTTCTCCTCCTCCTTTTTCTCTTCCTTCTCCACTTCCTCTTCCTCTCTTCTTTACAAAAAGGAGCTAGATTTTATATCTTGTGACTCATCTTTCTGCTCTTTGCTTTTACAAAGGAGGCTCTGATTCTTGAGAGTACCACTCACTCTCTCCATATTATCTCTTTTAAAATAATCTTCAGACATCATGATTCAAACTTACAAAAGTTAAATATCTAAAAGTTAAATACAAAATTTTATTTTGATAATGAGAAGCTAACAGCTGTGTCATGAAATCCACATTTCTATCCCCCCATATATGCCAAGTAGGTGTTATTTTCTTAAGATCCAAGCAGTGTGGAGCTCGTTAAATATCTGCTAACAATCCGATGGATGAGTGATCTATGTGTTTCTAAAGTGTTTTCCAACATTGAAAACATTGATGAGAAATAACTTCCAATTGATCTATATTCTAGGTGAAAGTGTTGTAACAAAACCTTAGCCATATTAGCATGTCTCAAAATAATGAGAATCCACAAATTAGTAATGAACTTAGCAGGATGGATCATGATAATGATAGCAATGCAAGTTTCAGGAAACAACAAGGTAGAATGAGCAGAGGGATAGACGTGACACATCATGTGGAGTGTCTACTGGCTGGCGGTCAAAGGCTATCAGTTTGGATGCACTCTTGCATGTGCTGAGACACAATAGGCTCCAGGAATGTTTGGAGGGCTTCATCACTTCAGTGACAGCAGAATCTGTAGATGTGAATGAGATCTCAAGGAAAAGGCTATTAAATCCTAAAAAATGCAGCATAGAAGTAAGTCTCAATATTCAAGATGATAAAAGAAGAAAGTTTCCTACAAGAAAATTCTTAAAGTCAAGAATTATGAACAATTAATATCTTCTGAATCATAATACTAGATTACTAGATGATTGGATATTAGTGAGTAATATCTTTTTTATTTTGATCAGGTCTATTTATGTCGTAACCCATATGGACACTAAGCGAAATCACACACACATACTATGCCAAATCTCACACACACACACACGAGTATATATATATATATATATATATATATATATATATATATATATCATTATTTAAAAGGACAAACTAGTTTTGGAACAGAGAAAATTATAGAGGAATTATAAATAGGATAGTTCTTTTAATTGTTTGTGTGTTTCAGTGGGGAAGATGTGGTCTTGCTATGTAACACAACCTTACCTAAAACTTGTTATGTAGTCTAGGATTGCTGGTAACTAACTATGTAACTTAAGCTGACTAGTAACCTACTCTGTAGCTTAGGATGTCATCAACCTTGGGAAACTCATGGTCCTGCCTTCCTTGAGATTACTGGCATGTGACATAGCACCTTGAATGACCTGTATTTATGGAATTCAATAGAATAAACTTTCAGAAAATTTTATTCATTGAAAAATTATTTCCTTTGTTTTAGTTTTTGAGATTATTATTACATACTTTTCCTTTCCCTTTCCTTCTTTCAAACTCTGCCATGCACCCACCTGCACTACTCCCTTTCACTTTTGAAAGAAAACAAACCAAACACAGGTAGGAGAAACCCACTTTTTAGTCTGGTTTACCCAGAGATTCCAAACATTACAGGCTACTGCTAAGGCCCTTGGTTACCTGAAGATGGAAGATAAGCCCTACTGCTATAAACACAAGTTAAAAACAGCACAGAGGACCCTGAGCTGGATCTCACCTGAAAGATTCCATACTGAGGACTAGCTTTCCAAGTACCAGGAGGTACTATGCAACTTTCCAAAGTGAGGAAACAACCAATAGTTCTACCACCTATGACGGTTTATTTTAGAATAAAACTTCTTTGTTATGGTAACCAGCTCCCCAATCATAAGACTTATATAAGCTCCTAAACTACAGAGACTTACTATTAATTATAAAAGCTTTGCCTGTACCTTCGGCTTGTTCCTAAGTCGATCTTATAACTAAAATTAACCCATTTCTATTTATCTACGTTTTACCATGTGGCTTTTTACCATTCTTTCATTCTGCATGTCTGACTCCCTCCAACTTTCATAGGTGTTTCCCCTGAGCCTTAATTTTCTCCTCTGACTTCATTCATTTCAATTCCCAGATATCCCATGCATATCATCTGCCTAGCTACTGGAATTCAACTTCACAAGAAATATCTCTTCACACAGTGTACAAATATCCCACATCAGAAAGCACTTAGTTGTTTTGTTGTTGTTGTTATGATTTAATATATTCAAATATAAACATTAATAATACTCTGGTATATCATAAAAACTTAATAGTCTCTTCAAATTATGTCTTCTATTTGGAGGAATTGATAATTATAGAATTCTAACAAATATATTATAATAGAAAAGGAAGCATTCAAATTTGAAATTCAAAACAAATCTCTGGGTATAGTGGCTTTCATAGGCAATCTTTGTACTTGAGGAGGCTGTGGCGGAAAAATTTTAAGTCCCTGGCTAGCCTGAAATATACAGGGGAACATGGTCTCAATCAATCAATCAATCAATCAATCAATCAAAAATTAAATAAAACTGTAAAGGACATAAAGCAAAATGAGTTTAGTTATTTCATCTTACCAAGCACAGGATCTCAAACCTGCATAAAACCATGTTGTTTTAAGCTTTATTTTCCATGTACTATTTCTGTTTAGATTTTCTCTGCTCATTGTGATGAGAAACACATTTTTGTTGTTGGTTTCTTTTTCTTTGTAGGTAATATTCCTTGTGGCACTCTGTTCATTTTTCAGACTTGGTTATTTTAGACTCTGTTGTGGTAGGGTAGAATTCTTAACAAATATTCATAAGGATTCTGGCAACATTTAGATTATAATATCCAGAAGGGCCATCCGTACAGTTTGATAAAGATGTTCTATCTTTACCTCCAACACAAACAAGCATGAGGATTTCTTCTTCCAAATTCCTTTGGGGAACTGTTTAATGTCATCATATTCCCAGAGGAATTTGAAATTAGCATCCATGCTTGGAAGCAAGGAACTAAGAATTTAAAAACACTTATAAAGCATTAAATATGCAAAAGCGACTATGCTAGATTTTGAAACCTGTGAAGGAGGTTCCTGTTCTCCTGGAACTCTATTTATAAGGGACATTTACTTTGTTTTCCATTTCCAGAAAGGTGGAATGGGTTACTGCAGAAGTTGAAGGAGGCAACTTTGGGAATGAAAAGTAAGATGATAGCGAGAATTAGCAAGAAGGAGGAAATAGGACTGGGGCGAACATAGAGTCAGAGGTAATTCAGATAGTTGTGAAGTGAGGCCAAGGTGACATGTTCAAGGTGACAAAAGCAATGTTGGAAAGAATGTACTATAGATGCAGCTTCTATATGCAGCCAAAAAACATTCCATAAAACCCATGTCACCTAGAGATCCATCCAGGAGACTCTCAGGTAGTTTAGAGCCAGAGTAATTAGGACCAGTTATGAGGAGAGATGTTAGGTCAAAGTCTATAAATTAATCCAGGTCCTTGAACTGCATGTATCATCTCCGTGCTCCTGCATCATCATGCAGAGTTTGAAATTAGTGGCAAGAACTGTGGGCAAACTTGAAGACTAGAACATCCACTGTTGAACCTACCTTAGAATGGTTGTAATCACTTGTGACTGAACTAGTGATTTTATTGTTTTGTCACATATTTAACTTGTAACCATACATCCATTTAGTTTCTATTTTTGTTTGGTTTCATTGTTTCTTGTAGGGTGAAGTCAGGAATGTAATAAAAATGTGCTGTACTTCATCCAAGGGTGTTCTTTTATTTACTCTAAGAAGTTATATTTCCTGTTCCTTTTCAGTATTATTTATAAAGATGATTCTCAAAGGAGTATAAAGCCTGAATTAGTTTATATTCTATTAAAAGCAGAAGAGAAAACACAGTTCATAAGGGATCTGTATGTAGGTTATTTAATTTAATTTTTAATAATTTATAAATATTTATAGCCTTATTATTTTTAGCATCAAGATGACCTTGACAAAACGAATGTTCCAGTTTCAGAAAACAAAATGAGTGTACAAATTTAAGAAATCATTTAATAATAAAATTTTCACGTAAAAATATATGCAAACCAAATATTAGATGAAAACAACTGTATACACGGTTGGATATAAGGTCTTTAAGAACGTGTATCATTAAATAGGCAATATTTCACAAAAATATTCCATTAAAAAGCTGATGTTGTTTGAAACACTTCATAAAAATGTGTGTACATGTGCTTAAGGCATGGGCCACTTTCTTCAAAGTCTAATAATTACTTTCTATGAGGGCTGTGCTGTACTCTATTACATGCTTGGCAAATTCCTGCTCATCGTGCTGCAGCTTCTTTCACCAACCTTCCCATAACAGTGACAAACTCTATGGACACTAAAGAATGTCTCCTGGGAACACCTCCACTTAACTCCCTCTGAAATATGCTATGCATTATTTTTCATTCTTATATGCTAACCATAATCATTAAGATCACTTAGACATCCCGCTTGCTTACGTTTTAGAAACCTGACTGGTATAGCTAAAAAAAAAAATTAATACTAGTATGTAATGCACCTCATCTTCATTGTCCAAAAATATTATTTACAACCAATAAATGGTTAGAACTTATCTTGTTTAAGGAAACTCCTCAGAAATTTAAAACTAATGAGAAGATGAGATTCTACTTAGGCTATGATATATATTTTTAGTACTTACAATCCCTTTTGCAAGTCTCCAGACAGGAACTACACTTCAAAAGTCACCCTTGAAAGTGATCAAAGTCTGGATCTGTTTAGTTCATAGTTCTGTATAGTGTTTTCCAGTTGTATCTGAAGGTCATCACTGATAGGCCGCTTGAAATCACTGACAAGTCTCAGTTGACTTTTCCAGAACTAAGTTGTTTGGTGTCAGCTTAATTTTGCCAGAACATAGTAACTGACATTCAGAATAAATGCACCTACCCCCCCAAACAAAAAAAGCCAAAAGCCAAATAAATTGAAATACAATTAAATCTTAGGAACTATTGGTATTCCAATCTTAATGAACTTACGTCAAGTACCTGACATTAATCTATTTCCATTTTGCTGTGAGCTAGTTTCTGTAGAATAGCTAAGCTGTTCCTAACACTACCAAAGGTTAACCGGTATCTATAAATATCAAAGTTTTCTATGTGCTGGAGACATATTACAAAACCTAGTTATGAGATCTTATCTCTTTCTCCTCTGGGGAACCATGTATGTCTCTCTTAGTGTACTTCTTGTTTCTTAGCTTCTCTGGAGCTGTGCATTGTAGGCTAGTAACACTTTGTTCTATGTTTAATATCCACATATGCTTGAGTACATACCATGTTTGTCTTTTTGTGACTGGGTTACCTCACTCAGGATGGTTTCTTCTAGTTTCATCCATTTGCCTGCAAATTTTCCTGAGCAAATTGGGAGCATGGTGGGAGAGTAGAGGGAGTTAGGAGAAAGAGATGGCAAAAAGAGGAGTGAGGAGGAACACATGAAGGACCAGGAAGATTGAATCGGAGGAAGAACGGAGGAGAGCAAGAAAAGAGGGAGCCATTTTACATTTAAATGTCCAGAGATAAACTAGGATTACCCCCCCCAAAATAATCTAAGCAATAGGGGGGAGGCTATCTTAAATGCCCTTCCCCTACAATGACATTGATGGCTACCTTATATGCCATCAAAGAGCCTTCATCCAGTAGCTGATGGAAACAAAAGCAGAAACCCACAGCTAAACACTGAGCCAAATTCCTGGAATTCAGTTGTAGAGAGGGAGGAGTGATGAGCAAAGGGATCAAGATCAGGCTGGGGAAACCCACAGAAACTGCTGACCTGAACAAGGGGGAGATCATGGACACCAGACTGATAGCTGAGAAACCAGCATAGGACCAACCCAGATCCCCTTAATATACATGTGAGTTAGGAGGCCAGGGCAGTCTATAGGGGCACTGGTAATGGAATAGCATTTATACCTAGTGTATGAATGGACATTGGGAGCCCATTTCTCATAGAGGGATATTCTCTAGACACATAAGGGAGGATCTAGGCCCTGCCTCGAATGATGTGACAGATTTTGATGATTCCCCCATAGAAGACCTCACCCTTTCTATTGAGCAGAAAAGGAATGGGATGGAGGTTAGTGTGGAGCATGGGAGAATGGAAGGGAGAGAAAACTCAGATTGATAAATAAAATAAGCTTTTTTTCTAATTTAATTTAAAAAAAGAAATTTGGCTGAAAAGAAAAAACAAACAAAAAACCTAGTCATGAATATAGAGCCCATGCTTCCCTTCACATACCTCACAGTCATTTCAAAAAAGACCATTTATAGTAGCCCCTTTACTTCAATGCCTCATGTCGAGGTGTCATAAAAACTACAAGGAATATCAAAAGACACACAAACAAGTTATCTGAAAGAACTAAGTTCTAAACAATTTGGCTAGAAATATTTCAGGAATTAACATAAACATGTTTAAACAATACCTCATCCTCTTTATTTGTGTAATTCAACAAATGGATTGTCATTTAAAAATACGCACACTTTAAGTAGACAGCGCCTGTGTCAGAAATAGATAGTGTTTTTAGACAAAGAATTTAAAACATATGATTAGCCTCATCAATCCTGGGGAACAGAAGAGGGATGGGATGGGGGTGGGGAGGCGGGGAGAAGGGAAGTGAGAGGGACCTGGGATTGACATGTAAAACAAGCTTGTTTCAATTATTTATTTTTTAAAAAGAAAAAACTGATATGATTAATGTGCTGTGGGCTTAGTGACTAAAACAGATTATTTGCAAAAATAAATAGGAGATTAAAAACAGAGCTGGCAGTCTAAGAAAGGACCAAAACAACAACAAAAAATGTTAGCAACAATAACACTATAAGTCACAAATCCACCGTAGTGATCTCAAGGACATCTCTAAATATAAAATTTAAAAACTGCAAACCCAGAAGATAGACTGAAAACAACAGATCAGATTGTCAACAGAGTCCAAGAGCACTTAGAAAAAAAATGTAAAGGGCTGTTGGATTTTGTCAAAGGCTTTTTGATAATCTAGTGAGATAATCATGTGGTTTTTCTCTTTTAGTTTGTTTATATGGTGGATTACATTCATGGACTTTCGTTTGTTGAACCATCCCTGCATCCCTGAGATGAAGCCTACTCAGCCATGGTGGAAGTTTTCTCTGATATGTTCTTGGATTTGATTTGCCAGTATTTTATTGAGTATTTTTGAGGGATATTGGTCTGTAGTTTTCTTTCTTAGTTGTGTATTTGTGTGGCATGGGGACCAGGATATTTGTAGCCTTGTAAAAAGAGTTTGGCAATGACCCTTTGGCTTCAATTGTATGGATCACTTTGAAGAGTATTGGTATTAGCTGTTCTTCAAATTTCTGGTAGAATTCTGCACTGAATCCATCTGGTCTTGAGGTTTTTTGTTTTTGCTTTTTTTTTTTTTGGTTGGGAGATTTTGATGACTGCTTCAGTTTCATCAGGGGTCTATTTAAATTGCTTATTTGTCCTTAACTTAATTTTGGTAAGTGATATCTATCCAGAAAATTGTTCATTTATGTTAAATTTTTGAATTTTGTGGAGTACAGGTTTTCAAAGTATGACCTGAAGATTCCCTGGATTCCCTCTGTATCTGTTGTTATGTTTCTCTTTTCACTTCTGATTTTGTTAATTTGCACGTTTTCTTTCTGTCTTTTGGTTAGTTTGGATAAAGGTTTGTCTATCTTATTGACTTTCTCCAAGAACCAACTATTTGTTATACTGATTCTTTGTATTTTTTTCCTAGTTTCCACCTTCTTGATTTCAGCACTCAAATTGGTTATTTCCTGGCATCTACTCCTCTGGGGTGAGCTTGCTTCTTTTTGTTCTAGAGCTTTCAATTGTGCAATTGATTCTTTAGTGTGACTATTCTCCAGTTTATTCCTGTGGGCACTTAGAGCTGTGAACTTTCCTCTTAGCACTTCTTTCAAAGCGTCCCATAAGTTTGGGTATGTTGTGTCTTCATTTGCCTTGAATTCTAGGAAGTCTTTAATTTATTTATTTCTTCCTTGACCTGGGAATGGTGCAAGTGTGTATTGTTTAATTTCCAGGGTTTGCAGGTTTTCTGAAATTTGTGTTGAGGTTGAATTCTAACTAAAGCATGGTGGTCTGATATGATACAGGGGGTTATTCCATTTTTTGTACCTATTGAGGTTTACTATATTGCTCATATTGTGGTCAATTTTAGAGAAGGTTCTATGTGGTGCTGAGAAGAAGGTATATTCCTTTGTGTTTGGATGGAATGTTCTATAAATGTCTGTTAAGCTCAATTGGGTCATAACTTCTGTCAATTCCTTTCTTCTTTCTTAAGCTTCTGTCTGATGGACCTGTCTAGTATTGAGAATGGGCTGTTGAAGTCTCCCACTATAAGGATGTAATGTCTTATGAGAAATTTGAATTTTAGTAATGTTTCTTTTATGAATGTAGATGCCTTTGTATTTGAGGCATAGATGTTCAGAACTGAGACTTCATATCGATGGATTTCTCCTGTAATGAATAAAACATGACTTTCTTCCTCTCTTTTGATTGATTTTAGTTTAGTTTAAAGTCTAATTTGTTAGATGTAAATATTGCTATACCCACTTGTTTCTTAGGACCATTTGGTTAGAAAGTCATTTCCCAACCCTTAACTCTGAGGTGATGTCTCTCTTTGAAGTTGAGGTGTGTTTCTTGTATGCAGCAGAATTATGGATTCTGTCTTTGTATCCATTCATTTAGCCTGTGTCTTTTTATAGGCAACTAAAGACCATTAATATTGAGGGATATTAATGGCCATTGATTTTTAATTGTTGCTTGTTTTAGATTTGTTGTTGGTATGATACCTCTAAAATCAGGAACAAGACAACGCTGCTCAATATCTCCATATCTCTTCAATATTGTACTTGAAGTACTAACTAGAACATTAGCACAACAAAAGGAAATCAGGGGATAGAAATTGAAAAGGAAGAAGTAAAACTTTCACTATTTGCAGATGATATGATAGTTTACCTAAGTGACCCCAAAAAACTCTACCAGGGAAATCCAACAGCAGATAAACACCTTCAGCCAAGTGGAAGAAAACAATATTAACTCAAAAAAATCAGTAGCCCAAAGATATACAGATGATAAAGGGCTGAGAAAGAAATCAGAGAAACATCACCCTTTATAATAGCCACAAACAACATATAACATCTTGTGTTACACTTAGCAAACAAGTAAAAGACCTAAATAATAAGAACTTTGAGTCTTTAAATAAAGAAATTGAAGAATATACAAGAAAATGGAAAGATCTCCCATGCTCTTGGATAGGGATGATCAAAATTAAAAATGGCAATCTTGCCAAAAGCAATCTAGAGATTCAATGCAATCCCCATCAAAATTCTGGCATAATTCTTCACATACCTTGAAAAAAACAATCCACAACTTTATATCGAAAAACAAAAGACCTAGAATATCCAAAACAACCCTGTACAATAAAGGAACTTCAGGAGGCATCACCATCCCTGATTTAAAACTCATTATAGTGCAATAGTACTGAAAACAGCTTGGTATTGGCACAAAAATAGACAGGTAGACCAATGGAATAGGATTGAAAATCCTTATATTAACCCACACACCTATGAACACCTGATTGTATTTTTTGTTTGTTTGTTTGGTTTTTTTTTTTTTTTTTTTTTTTTTTTACAAAAAAGCTAAATTTATACAATGGAAAATAAAAACATCTTCAATAAATGCTGCTGGCATAACTGGATACTGGTGTGTGGAAGACTTCAGAAAGATCCATGTCTATTGCCATGCACAAAACTTAAGTTCAAATGGGTCAAAGACCTTAACATAAATCCAGCCACACTGTATCTCTTAGAACAGAAAGTGGGAGGTACCCTTGAACGAATTGGTATAGGAGACAGATTTCTGAATAAAACACCAGTAGCACAAACACTGAGATCAACAATTAATAAATGGTACCTCTTGAAACTGAGAAGCTTCTGTAAGACAAAAAAACACAGTCAGCAAGAAAAATACGGAAGCTCACAGAATGGGAAAACATATTCACCGATCTTACATCTGACAGAGGGCTGATTTCCAAAATATAAAAAGAACTCACGAAGCTAGTTACCCAAACACCAAATAATCCAATTAAAAATGGGGTACAGAACTAAATAGAGAATTCTCAATGGAGGAATCTAAAATGGCCAAAATACACTTAAGAAAGTGCTCAACATCCTTAGCCATCAAGTAAATTTAAATCAAAACAACTCTGAGATATCATCTTACTCCTGTCTGAATGGCTAAAATCAAAAGCACCACAGACAGTATATGCTGGAAAGGATGTAGAAAAAGGGGCACACTCCTCCATTGCTGATGGGAGTACAAATTCATATAGCCACTTTGGAAATCAGTATGAGGTTTCCTCAGGAAAATCAGAATTAGTCTACCTCAGATCTAGTAATTCCACTCTTAGGCATATACCCAAAAGATGTGCATTCGTGCAACAAAGACATCTATTCAACTATATTCACAGCATTATTTGTAACAGCCAGAACCTGGAAGCAACCTAGATGCCACTCAAGTGAAGAATGGATAAAGAAAATGTGGTATATTTACATGATGGACTACTACTCAGCAGAAAAACACAATGGAATCCTGAAATTTTCATGGAAATGGATGGAACTAGAAGAAACCATTCTGAGTGAGGTAACCCAGTCACAAAAAGACAAACACTATATGCAATCACTCATATATGGATTTTAGACATAGAACAAAGGATTACCAGCCTACAATTCACACCACCAGAAATGCTAGGAAACAAGGAGGACTCTAAGAGAGACAAACATGGTCCCCAGGAGAAAGGAAAAAAGACAAGATCTCCTGAGCAATTTGGAAGCATAGAGGGAGGAGAGAGGGAGTTAGGAGAAAGAGAAGGGGAGAAGTGGATGGGAGAGGTTGGTATGAGGAAACAGGAAGATTGAGTCAGGGAAAGAATAGAAGAAGGCAAGAGAAGGGATACCATAATAGAGGGAAGCCATTATAGATTTAAGGAGAAATCTGACACTATGGGAATTGCCAGAGATCTACAAGGATGAATCCAACTAACAATCTAAGCAATAGTGGAAAGGCTACCTTTAATGCTTTTCCACAGTAATGAAATTGATGACTAGCTTATATGCCATCCCAGAACCTTTATGTAGTAGATGATGGAAGTAGCAGACACTAACAGCTAAACACTAGCCAAACACTGGGAATCCAGTTACAGAGAGGGAGGAGTGATAAGCAAAGGGGTCAAGACCAGGCTAGAGAAACCTATAGAAACTGCTGACCTGAACATAGGGGAGCTCATGCACCCCCATTTGATATCTGGGAAACAAGAATATAAGACCAACCCAGACCTCCTGAATGTGGGTGTTAGTTAGGAGGACTGGAAAGTCTATTATGTCTATTAATGAATTAGTATTTATTCCTAGTATAAAAATGGATTTTGGGAGTTCATTCCACACAGAGGGATACTTTCTTGGCCTAGACACCTGGTGGGTGGGCCTAGACCCTGCCCCAAATGATATAACAGACTTTGAAGACTCTCCATGGAAGGCCTCACCTCTCTGGGGAGAAGACAGGGGATGGGCTGGGGTTTGGTTTTGGGGGAGTGGAAGGGTGAAGGAACTGAGATTGACATGTAAAACAACCTTGTTTCAGATTTAAGTTTAAAAAAATGGAAAAAAGTGTAAAATATTAAGAATGTAAGACAAATGTTAGAAAGGGAAGTGTCCTGAACAAATAAATATTGATTAAACAATCACTGAGAATTTCTTCCAGTTAATGTCAAACCTAAATGCACATATCTAGGAAGGTTTACATAAAGATTTTCTAAAGAGCAGAGCTTCAGGAAAAGCTTGAGGAATTTTGGATAGGTCTCCAGTGGACCAGGCTCAGTGTGACAGAGCCAGCTGCTTGTAAAGCATTCCACTCCCATACAGACTGTTTCATGAAAGGTCTGCTTGGTTGGGGACATACTGTTGCACAGTCTTCAGAACAACTGGAGCTGCACAGAAAAAAAAAAAAAACTTTGTTGTTTGAACCCATCTATGGGAGATAAGTTCATGTGCTCTGTTTATTTGAAGTCTCTCAGATAAGTTTAATTTGTAGCAGTGCGGGTGACTGCTGGTAAACATCTCTATATGCAGATACAGACTATGACTGTAATCTTAAGTCATTCAATGTATACTCTATACTTTAATTCAGGCTCTTCAGTGAGAACACCTTTATCATTTGAAAAGAAGTTGTGGTTATAAAACTTTGTCTTCTGGTAAGAACTCTTGGTGAGAGAAATCTCATCGAGCAGGAATAACTTTGATACTAATTCATAACTGAAATTCTTCGAGCTCATATATATTGGAACTCAAAGATACATGTATGACAAGGTAAAATCATGTATATTAATTTCTCAAGATTTTTTTAGTAATTAATTTATTTTGATCACTTTTCAATCTCATTATTAATGTAAGAAAAACAAGCCACTGAGAATATTATGTGGCTGTATAATAGGCACAACTTGATGTGACATCATTTATAAACTTAAATAGGATGTTTGCAATAGAAGTTTCAAAATGATGTTTGATGGATGTGCTATGCAGTATTAAAGACAAAGGAGTTCAAATAATGTACATCAGAAGTTCTAAAAAAAAGAAAGAAGAATATCAAAGAAAGCAAAAGTGAAAACAAAAACTTATTTTTTCCGTTGCCTTGAAAGAAAGAGAACATGTTCAAAATATTAGCAATAGTGGACTTAATTATGTGGACTAACTAATTTCATCACATATGCAAGATAGGTCTGCTTATGTATTGTATAATACATAACAACAATAATGAAAATTTATAAAAGTTAAAGAACTACAATGGAAGGGCAAACAGAGTTAGGAATAATTTTTTTTTAATTACTACGATCACTTAATAATTAGCAAATTGACTTGGATTAGTTGTAAATGCATATGCCAAATCCTAAAACAACAAAGGGAAAAAAGTTTTACAAAATGTCAGTGGTATGTATAACTGGAAACAAACAAACAACAACAACAACAAAAAACATAGTTAAGACTACAAGTGGCAGTAAATATGTGGAAAACATAAACTGGTGCGAAGAATAAAAGCATCAAATGGAAAATATAAAAAGGTAGCATTAATCCTATTATGTCAATAATCAGTTCGAACCTCTGTGGTATACATGCAACAACGAAAAGGTAGTTGTTATACTAATCAGTGTCCTGAAGCCAATTGTGCATTGTTTATGTAAACCTACTTTAAATATAACGATACAGAAATTAAAAGTAAATTTATAAAAACACACCATGCTGACAGCAAAAAAAAACCCCAAAACTATGTGTACTTTAGAAAGAGACTTCAACACAAGAAAAGTGATGATATATATATATATATATATATATATATATAACAAGTTGTCACATATAAAAGTTATCAGTTATTAAAAACCTCTTAACTGAGGAGTTAACTCCCAATAAAAATTCCATATTGTGTATACCTAGCAAAACAGCAGTAAGTATCATGAGACACAGCTAATGAAATTATGAAGAAAAGCTGATGACTCTATTATTCAAGATTATATCTGTCAGAAATAGAAGGCCCCATCACGAGGAAAACAAGGAAGAAACCAGTTGAACTCAACAACCACCTGATCAACTGTGCACAGTCATTAGTTACAAACTGCTTTATCCAATAACAGCAGAAACACATCCTTGTGAAGTTGACATGAAAAACTCAACAATGTAAATCATACTATGACTCATAAAACAAACTTATACAAATTTCAATGACTAAAAGTCATACAATGTTTTCTGTCAAGCCACCATGGAATCAAAGGAACTAAACTAGACATCAATAACTAAAAGATAGTTTTTAAAAAAGTTCAAAATAGTGGTTATTAGACAACTTATCAGCCAAATAAGTGGCAATAGGATTTTTTAAATGTCCTAAATATAAAGGTAAATACAATTTCAAAGTACCTCCTGCTTTGAAAGCTGAGGCAGGGTGAACACAAATCCAATGGGTTGGGGCTCATATCTAGATTATCCATAAATTATCTTCAATCCCAGCACTAAAATAAATAAATAAACAAGTACAAAAAGGAACACACATAAAAAATTAAAGCAAAACTAATGAAATAAAAAGTAGAAAATTGTTGGAGAAAAGAGCCAATAAATCAATTAGACTGATAAGTCTGTAGTCACGCTTATTTTGAAGAGGATATTAGGTATTAATGTATAGTAAAATAAACAGAAAAAACTCTTCCTGGCAGTAAAACATTGTGAAATGAATAATAAAAAACAGCTTAGTACCCAGAAATTTGTGATTGCCACCTTGATTAGAATAGAACTAACTCTCTGAGGCATTACTAAAGGTTCATTTTCAGTATGTCTCTGATCTTATTTCTAGAGAGGATTAACTGAGGGAAGTAAAAGTTTCCTGAATGTAAGCAGTTTCCATGTTCGAGAGCTGAAGAAGTCCCCAACAGAGGAAGCAAGACAAATAGATAACAATTCATGTGCCATCACTCATCTCTCCCTGTGTCCTGTTTGCATTTGTAATGGGCCAATTTCCTTCTCATTCCCACTGCCTTGAGCTTCCCACCGAGAAGGTCTATGGGCAAGAAAACAAGTGAAGAGAAACCGTTCCTCCTTTAAAGTTTTTTTTGTTCTATTTTGTTTTGTTTTTCCATATAACCTGATGAAGTGGTTGGGAAGTCCTGGGAGCTTTTATGTGGGAAATATTCAGAAAGTTTGTTGTTAAAGACTAAAGAATCACTGAAATGCCCCAAGCAAAGGTGAATGGCTGGCTCCAGAGGAAGTTCAGACCACAATGACCACAGCAAAGATGTATATGCTTGTGATGTTTTACATAGCAATAGATGTTTTATGGGAATTGGATTATACAATATACATGTGATAATACTGCTAAAAACTGTCCATATGTTCTGCACACCCTGTGGCTTTGTGGGATGCCAACTTTAATGGAGTAGATTAATCTGCCAAAAAAATTTCAAGGCAGGCTTGCATTTAGGCTGCCACATGGGTGCTCTGATTGCTTTTACCCAGGTTTTGTGTGAGAATTCAGGAAAAAAAATATGAAAGGAAAGAATTAAAAATATGGAAGTTGGCTAGAAAAAGGGCTTATTAAAAGTCATGAACAAGGAGAAGGAGGTTGTTGACAGCAATAAAAAGAAACAAAGTATTAAGAAATGGGACACTAGAAATGATGCCTTGGGGCCATCTGAGGTGTTGTTAGACACCCCCACTCCACTCCAACACATCTATGAAAGTGTAAATTCATTTGAAAGAATGGAGACATTCTGCCCTAGGATTCCATAAAAGTTTTATTTCACACTGATTAGCTGCCAAAGTACTAAGAGGCCATAGCTGCTGTGTTCAAGGTGGCCCAGTTACTGCTGCTGTCATCAGACGTTGTTTGCATTCACATGTTTCTGATTTTTCAGGTATACAGAAGACAAGGGTTACTCAGACATTGAGATTTCTGAAGAAAGCTTGGAAGGCTTTATTCCAGGGCATATGTACTAGGTGCCTAAGTTGGGATTCTATTGCTGTGAAGAAACATCATGACCAAGGCAACTCTTATAAAGGAAAATATTTAACTGGGGCTGGTTTACAGTTTCAGAGGTTTAGTTCATTATTGTCACAGCAAGAAGCATAGTGGCATAAAGGCAGACATGGTGCCGGAGAAGGAACTCCTACATCTTAATTTGCAGATGGCAGAAAGAGACCCCAAAGTGTGCCCTCTCAGTGACACACTTCCTCCAATGAAACCACATCTCTTAATACTGATACTCCTATGAGCTAAGCATTCAAATACATGAGTGTATTCCTTTCACATCACCACTCTAGGGACAAATTTCCATGGTAGATAGTATGTAAAACTATGAGGATGAAGTCAAAGATTAACATAACACTCCATGACATTAGAAATACTAATATTGCCATATAAGAAAAGCTGTGGGTCATGAGTAGAGGCAGCAAATAGAGGAGCCATGTGTACTGCAGTCATAGGGAGAAGACTTCTCAAGACATTTAGATGTCACATATGGTCATTGCATTTTTGAAATACCTGGAATGCAGTGGCAGGATTTAACATTTGTCCTTCTGTGATTTTGTCCTGCTCTGGTTTCATTGTTCATATCTATGACTCCTTTCTGTCTGTTGTAGTGGGGATACTCACCTTGCATCTTTGTCTGTTGGGAGCATAGAACTTGTTTTTTGACTTGAAGATGGTTCCACATCTAAAACTGTCCAGAGTCCGAGGGAAGACCCTTGAGCTTCTGAACAATCTTTGAATGGATGTAGCTTTGTGAAACTTATGAAGATGAACTAGATGCATTTGAAGTTGTAAGATACTGGATGTATCTTTGTGGATAAGTGAGTACCACAAAGCATTATGTATTAAAGTCTCGGATGCCAAGTGATGGGGTTTTGGGATATTATTAGATTCTAGATGTTTTGACCTAATCCATGTATTGATCCTCTGTGATTTTATAATATGATGGAATCATTTGAAGGTTTCCGAATACTAAAAGATGGAGCCCAACTGTATGAAGTAGTTCACTGAAGACGAGCCCTGTAAAGATACAATTTTTTTCTTCATGCTCTTCTCTTCCTGGTTTACCGTGACGAATGATTCTGCTCTACTTTTCCCCCTATGAACCCATCTAGGAACACAATTACAAAGTTTGTAATCTGAAATCATGAGCCAAAGTAAATTAAGTGTCCCTTTTGCAAGTTCTGTTTCTCAGATAATTGTCACAGGAAGAATAACTGACACGGCATATTTTGTAGCAACAAACTGATACTAAAGTACATGTAGTAAGTCACAAGAGACAAAAGAGCTGACCCAGGACTGAGGGTAAAACAAAGAGGGCTCAAATTATTCAAAATCCTGACTTACTGCAAGGCCATGATAATTAAGACAGTGGCTTTGGTTAAACAGCAGAAAGATGGAGCCCATAGAAATAAATAAACAAATACAGTCAAATGATCTTTGACAAAGAAATAGGAAGTCTAATGGAGCAAAGATAATGTTACCAGCAAATGGAACAAGCAGACATAGATATTCTAATATGAATGAAGAGTAAGGCAAAAATCAGTGAATCTAAAAACAGATATTACATCATTTTCAAACTAAGCTCAAAATGGATCACACACATAACTACAAGGAAAAGTATAAGGTAGACAGGAGATAATGTAGGACAATATCCATAATACTTATGTATGACAATGACTTTCCAAACACATCAAAAGCATAGTTCATGAAAGAAATAATTGATCAATTTAATCTTATTAAATTTAAAATTTTTGATTCTATGAGTTTTATTAAAAATGATAGGATAATTCATATACTTAGTGAAAATACTACAAAATACACATATGGTTAAGAGACTTTTATACAAGCTATATAATCAGTTTTTAAAATCCAAAACTTAAAACTAAAAAGACAATTGAAATATAAGAGACAGGCCACAAAAGAGATGGACAGATGTCCGAGAAGAATAGGAAAAAATATTCAATTTCCCATGTCATGAAAATTATAGAAAATTAAAACAACCATGAGATATTATAATATAATAATCCCAGTGATCACAAGTACAAACACTGAGAATATAACATCCTGAAAGATATATGGCACAACAGGAAGTTGTTCCATCATGGTGGAAAAACTTGCAGCCATTTTGGAAATATTTTAAAATATGGTCCATTACTTGTGCTGATTCATATTTACTCAGAGGAAAAGAAAAACCTTGTTAACATCTGCCAGAATGGTTAAAATCTAAAACACCAATAACAGTTTGTGCTGGAGAGGATGTGGAGAAAGGGGAACACTCCTCTGTTTCTGATGGGAGTGCAAACTTGTACAGCTATTTTGGAAGTCAGTTTGGCAGTTTCTCAGGAAAATGGGAATCAGTCTACCTCAAGATCCAGTAATTCCAGTCTTGGGCATATACCCAAAAGATGAACATATACAGCATATACTACAAGGACATCTGTTCAACTACGTTCAAAGCAGCATTGTTTGTAATAGCCAGAAACTGGAAGCAACCTAGATGCACCTCAACTGAAGACTAGATCAAGAAAATGTGATACATATACTTAGTGGAGGATTACTCAGAGGAAAAACACCCAAAGAAATCTTAAAGTCCACAGGCAAATGAATGGAAAGGGAAGAAACAATACTGAGTGAGGTAACCCAGAGTCACAGAAATAAAAGCATGGGATGTACTCACTCATATATGGATATTAGACATAGAGTAAAGGACTACCAGCCTATAATCCACACCTCCTGAGAAGCTAGGAAACAGGAAGGAGTCTCAGAGAGATATACATGGTCCCCAGGAGAAGCAGAAAAGGACAAGATCTCCTGAGCAAATTGGGAGTACAAGGGAAGGGGGAGGAAGGGAGGAAACAGAAAAGGGGAGAAGAGGAGGAAGGAGGAGAACATGAGGGATCTGAAAGACTGAGATAGGGGAGAAATAAAGGAGAACAAGAAAAGAGATAGTAGAGGGAGCCATTATAGGTTTAAAGAAAGATCTGGCACTAGGGAAATGTCCAGAGATCTACAAGGATGAACCCAAGTAACAATCTAAGCAATAGTGAAGAGGCTATCTTAAATGTCCTTCACCTATAATGAGATTGATGACTACCTTAAATGCTATGCTAGAGCCATCAACCAGTAGCTGATGAAATCCTGTAGTCTGTCCCAGTGACACACACCCTGCAACAAGGCTACAGCTACACCAACAAGGCCACACCTATTCTTAATAATACCACTCCCTATGAAATAAGCATTCAAACACCTGATTCAATGGGGGCCATTCTTATTTAAACCACCATAACAATGAAGTGCAAATGGATGATACATATGAACAATCCTATAAATGAATATAGCCAATCTTATTAAATACTTTGAACTTTGAATAATTGTGTTATGGTGTTATATTAATGCAGAGTGAGCAACTGTGCCCAATGTAACACCCAGGCAGAAGATGGCACATTGTGGGACTCTCTCTCTCTCTCTCTCTCTCTCTCTCTCTCTCTCTCTCTCTCTCTGTGTGTGTGTGTGTGTGTGTGTGTGTGTGTGTGTGTGTGTACTATAGCAGATGATAAATGAGATCTGTAACATAGAGCACATTATAAGAAGACAAAATTCTTTTAAAAAATTATGTGCTAACCCCAATCCTAACCTCAGCCTTAACCCTAAACTTAAACTTAACCCTTACTCTAATCTTAACCCTAATCTTAATCTCCACCTAAGAAGGAATTTCTCTCCATCAGACCAATCTCTCTTGTTGCTTACACAATCTATGTCAACTTGAACACCTTAACGATTTATCTTAACACTGTAATTACTTTACTACGCTTTTATATTTCACATGCTTATGAGTTCTTTTTATTTGTGTGTGTGTGTGTGTGTGTTGTGTGTGTGTGTGTGTGTGTGTGTGTGTGTGTGTGTGTGTGTGTGTGCTGTCTCCCAAATTTCCACCTGTAACATGAGTTTTCTGGCCCAACAGGTCCCATCGCCTTTTAGGCCCAAATGAACACACAGACACTATATTAATTATGAAACTGTTTGCTAGTGACTAGGGCTTCTTTTGACTGGCTCTGTCTTACTTATTAAGCCATTTCTATTCATCTAAGTATTTTTATGTGGTCTTATTTTACCCTAGAAGGATCTGATTCACCCAACCCTCCTGGGCTCCACATGGTGACTGCTAAGCATCTCCACAGAGAAGAGAGAGATTTCCTGTTTGTCCCTGCTTATATCATGTTTCTGCCTAGCTACATCACTTCCTACCTGTCTATACAGATATCCAGACCTCTATGGTTAGCTATTGGCAAGTTTCTGCTCAGCTAGGTCACTTCCTTTCTGTCTATACAGACCTCCGTACCTCTATGGTTAGCTAGTGGCAAGGTCCATTCTCTGACCCCTCAGACAGGCTTTATTTGTACAAGAAATATATCACCACATATCCCCTTGTTATTTAAAACAATTTAAAGAGTTATAAACAATATGAGAAAAACTATGTACAATAAAAACAATAACTTAAGTATATTAACAATGTCTAGTTCTTAAGCATATGCCAAATTGCAAGAATATACTCCATTATCTATTCCTTCTTGATGAGTCAAAAGCCTTGTACTAATTTACTTTCTATTCTAATTTGCATACCATATTATCTTTAATGTCTTTTAAACCTATTATACTTCATATATCTATAGTGAGTTTATTTACTGATTCTGGTAAACAGGGAAAACTACAACTATACTATTTAGTCTTCAAGTCCATAGACCCAAGAAGGAAGTAATATTAACTGAGTAAACAGGAAGTTCAAGCAAGCAACTTTCAAAGAATGTGAGGAGTTACAGAAAAAGCTGGCTGCCTGAACAGTCACCCATGATTTCTCTGCAACTTTGGGTCACCCATCTTTGGCCTATAGGCCTAGCATATCTGACAGACATTTCTGTGAATCAGGATAACATGGAGGACTGGACCACCTTGTCTTGGCAAAGTTTGCAGTCACTCTTTTTAGTATCCTTTATGTCCAATTTGGAGCATACTGTCAGCAGTTGAGGCAAGAGTACTTACTTGCTCAGTGATTTACCTTTACCACAAAAAATTCAAACTCCATGTGGAGTTTCTTTGATGCCCATCATCTTCACTGATGTAGATTGGTGCTGCCAGGTGCAGACATGTCTCATTGTCATAAAGAAGAACTCATGTTATTATAACCACAGAATTCTGGGGGACACAGTTGGGCAGAAACAGGATATAAGCAGGGACAAACAGGAAATCATGCTCCTCTCTGCTTATAAACTGTTTCTGCCTAGCTACATAAAAGTCAGAAGGTTCTACTAGAAACCAAAAGCCAGGATATGCCAGTGGTTCCTGCTCTCTACTTCCTTATATTTGGTGTGTGAGGAGTCTCAATCATATACTCATGCTATTATTTACTGTCATGCATCATTACACTGGTCGTATGTATACATAAAAATCATGAACCAAAGTAAATCTATTCTATCATAAATTGCTTAGGTTTGGTATTTTCATAGCAGTAAGAAATAACCAAGTAATTTTAAAAAATTAGAGATGAGTAGTGAGATCATTATTGCAGTAGACTTGACTGAGTGGTCTATACTTTTTGGAAATACTTTGAGAGTAGAGCCTGGAAGGGGTTGGAGTTCTCAAATGCTTAAGTTTAATAGAACATCCTGGTAGACAATTCAGAAGCCAGACTGCTCGCAGAAACCCAGTAAAGCTTGTGCTCATGAGGTTTCAGAGTAGAATGAGTGTTCTACCACCATGTACTGGGCTGAATGCTGTTCATGCTACCTCTTGCAAAAATTCTGGCTGTATTCTGACAGTGTCCTAAGATTTAAACTTACTTAAAAACAAATGTGCTAACTTGTTTGATGAATTAAATTTCAAGACAGTATAAAGATCAGGGGTGTGGAATGATTATAGCCTACTGCTTTCAGTAGGTCTACAGTAAGTAAGAGCAGACAAGCGAGCAGTTTGGAGAGGAAAACACCTGAGTAAGTTTAAAAGTAGATGAATTGGAGACAGATTAAGGGCATGTAATTGTCCAATAAGTAAAAGTAACTAGAAGCTGGTGAGATGGCTCATGAGTTAGGAGTATTTACTGTTCTTGCAGAGAACCAGGGTTTGAGTTCCACGATCTACATGGTGGTTAATAACATTTGTTACACGAGTTGCAAGGGATCCATCACCCTCATCTGATCTCTTTGGGTACCAGGAATATATGTGGTACACCTACATAAATCCAGGCAAAACACTATACACATAAAAGAAAAGAAACAAGTCATTGAAAAAAATCAGTGTAAGTAAAGAGACCTCAGAAACATTGCTCTGACACAGTAGGAATGGTTCCCTGTAGAAAAAGTATCACCCATGAAGAGACCCAGGAAATGACAAGCTTATTTGAAAAAAGAATAACTAAGCAAAGAGAACCCCCAGGTCATGCTGTTTTAATAGGGACACATAGGGAAGTGTTTTCCCATCTTTAGTGGCAAAGGTACACAGTGATAACTGTAGCTTGGTACAAGGAGGGAAAGCTATGCTTAAAGTTAGCTAAAGGATTTAACATTCTCCACATGGTGTTCATTTTGTAGACATGCAAAATACTAGAGTTATAGGGTCATAGATAATGTCCTAGTTTACTTTCTATTGCTGTGAACAAGGATCATGACATAAAACAACATGGAGGGATATTGCGGTTTAATAAGGGTCAGGATAAACAAATAGGTCAAATAGATGTTTATTAAGGGAGAAACAACTCACAACACACAGATGAACACAGCAGTTAAAACTGGATGCTCCTCTCTCCGTGTCTCGCCAGAAAGGGTCGTTCTCCGCCTCCTTCCAAGACCAAGCTACACAGGTCACTTCTGCCCCTGGCTCCACCCCAAGTTGATTTGGCTTACAGATGAGAAGTTCACTTCATTGGGTGAAGCCAAGGAAGAAACTTAGGGCAGGAACCAGGAGGCAAGAACTGAAGCAGAAATCCCAAAGGAACACTGTTTACTGGTTTGCTTTCCATTGCATGCTCACCTTGCTTTCTTTTGCCATTCAGGATCACCTGCCCAGGATTGGTCCCACCCACAGTGGGTGGGGCTTTCCATAATCAATCATTAATCAAGGAAATACCCACACTGACAGGCCTACAAGACAATCTGATGGAATCAATTCTTCAATTAAAATTCGTTCTTTCACAATATGTTGAGATTTGTGTCGATATGACAAAAAAAGCTAATGAACATCTGGTTTTGTAAAGTCATAGAGGCAAAGGCAATATGGTGTCATGGATGTATTAATATAATAGTTGATAAGTTATAGGATAATCTAGGAGATAAGCTTGTGAGCATGCCTGGAAGGATTATTCTAATTAGGCTTGTTAAGCAGGAAGACTCACATCAGTCACTGGCAGCATTGTCTATAGTGGTGAAATCCTGTGCTGAATTTAAAGGACAAAGTGAGCAGAGCACCAGCTTTTATCACACTCTGCTCCTCACTGTGGAATACATGACCCAATGACCACACCCTGATTACCCTTGGCACCTAATGCCATGATTTCCTGTGGTATCCATGATCAACTGCTCCAAGCACCCGATGCCAAGTCTTCCTCACCATGATGGACCATTACCTCATACTGTGAGGTAAAGTATACTCTTTCCTCTTTAAATTGCTTTGTCAGTGCATTTCATTGTAGCCATAGGAAAATTAACAGAGACAAGCAATTTGAGATTTCCTTCATTTGGCTTCTGTGGGTTGTGTATAAAGCTGTGAATGTTAAGGTTAATTGTGGGGCCCCAGGATATTAGTAATGAAAGAGATGTAGGTTGCTTTTCAAGCAAAGCTACAGGCACTGACTGAATGAAACTAATCTAAATGAGAGGTCACATGTGCCACAGGCAACAGAGCTAGGAGGCTGAGCCTGTTTAATCCCATGGGAGCCCAGGTAATTTCAACTGCTGGGCATAAAAATTTCTATGCTTGCTACTTTCTCTTCTGAGTTTCATCTTACTTTGTTCTGATTTCCCCCCTGTTATTTCTCATTCCTCCATTTTAAAATAGAAAACTTCACTCTGCCATTGTGTGTTAGAAGCATAAAGTTTGTATTTTGATTTTGATTTGAAACTTGTATTTAATTTGATCACAATTAAGAGAATGTCTGAATGTCTTAAGTTTCAGAAGAAACCTTGCAGTTTTGGACAGTATTGATATTGTTTAGGATAGGGACTTTTTGAAATTGGATTGAATGCTTTTTCATTATGATATGGCTATGAGTCTATAAGAACCATGGCTTGAGTTAATTATAGATTACAGTTATGTGTTTATATATCACATTAGCAAAGGGTGTGCTTCTGATGCTTAGTTTTGATTGCCATGTTGACCAGTTAATAATGCCTATAGCATTAGTGGGATACTTCTCTGGGTGCATCTTTGAAGGCATTTCCAGAAAGGCCTGAGTAGCTGAAAGTGGCAAACTAATTCTAGGAATGAGTAGACATGCCTTGTATGATGATGATCCAGATCAAATAAAAGAAAAATGGGAAATTCAACAGAGTACAAGGATTCTTGCTCTCTGCTTCCTGATCTTGGTAGACATAAATATTTCCAGCTGCAGGTTCTGTACCATGAGTTCTGCCTTTCCTCCTCTGCCATCATAAACTGTATTTTCTTAAGCTGGGAGCCAAAACAAATCCTTCCCTTAAAAAAAGAAAACAATTATATAATCAAACAATTTAAGCTCTGTGTGGACAGCTTAGCACAGTGGATGTTCCCAGCATGCTTTGCTATATCCATTTGGCAATGAAGCCAGGAAAGACTGGTAGAAACACTGAAATGCGAGGGTGAATATTACGGACTAAATCCCAAGATATCGATATCACAAATGCAAACTATTTTCTATTTGATATTTTCATCCTTAACCTGAACACACATCTGTTTTTTATAGAGTCCTGTTAACAGAATTGACATTTAGAGAAGCCATGTTCAGTCTTCATTCAGTTATCCAATAGGTCATCTTTCTAGTTTTAACTCTGGAATTTCTCCCAAATTGTCATTTCCTCCTCTCTATTGATGTGGCTTTGAAGAACTGTCTTTTCTTGATATAATTCTAGTTACACCACATGCAAAATGTGCTTGATAGTAGCAGCCCTGGTCCTACCCTTCCATATTCTAGCAGATGTTTGTCTGTATATACTAAAATATTGCAATTTTCTGATATTTTATTTAAATAGTTTTCTTTCACCTAAGACATAGGAGACATCAGTTGGATTGTGGCTTTATTTATCATCATCATCATCATCAATCATCATCATCATCATCATCATCATCATTATACCACTGTTCATAGTATCTGCTCTCTATGATTAATTGTCCCCTAATGTCTCCAGCTGTTAAAATTCTCCATCTTTATTACATATCATTAATATAGTTGGCTAGTTTCTAATGCTTCTACAGCATTTTGATATAATGACTGCTTTTTCTGAAGTATCTGTCAGATGACTTCTTACATCTGAAAATAACTCACAATTCCATTTGAGTTAATATCTCCACATTTTAAATCTGTGCATATATCCCATTCCAAATATTCCAAATTCTCACCCCTCAGCTAGAGTTTTATTTTGCTGATCTGCAGTGGAATATGGGCATATTATTTCTAGATTCTAAATAATGCTTACTAATCATGGATGACACCGTTCTAGTTTTCCCATCATCCCCAAGATAATCCAACCCTGCTGAGATGAGGATACTTCTACATGAACATGTATGTGTGACACATAGACTCTTTTTAACATGATTTAATGAGCAGTTCAAATTCATACAGTAATGCACCTGTATAAAATACTGTGTACAATTTAAATGGTCTAGACAAACTCTGGAAGCAAACTAAATTGCTTGAAAAATCCTCAAGTAACTTCAGTTTTGCAATCAATGTCCTCCCATTTTCTGCTTAGGTTTTCTTAAACTTAGCAAGTTCCAACTAAAACATACTGTCACCACAAAAAGTACGTCGACACTGAAATGTATACATTATTTGCCATGAATGAAACTCTCTATAATGTATTCAGAAAGCAAATGCTAACATGTAATAAATATGTATATCTAATGCTTATCTATTCACAAAAATGCAACTACATTTAAATTCATGTTATAATATTCTATTTTTATTTATGATAAAAATGTGGTATATTTCTTTTCATTTTAAGCTTTTAGGGATCTTTTTTTCCTCATACATCAGCTACACATTTTAGAATTAAGAAAAAATAAGTTTTTCTCATTTTAAATATCTTTAATGTAAATTTTATTACTTTATATTTTAACACAATTAAATATATCTGACCAGAATCTTTTGAATTTTCCGTGATAAAGTATTTGTGAGATAGAATATGCACAGTATGTGCCACAAATTGTAACTACTTGATATGAAACACTATATTTAGAAAATTAGAAAACATAAAGTACAAGAACAAATATAGACAGTGGTTTGAACATACACTTCACCTACACACACACATAAACACAAACACACACACACACATACATACACACACACACACACACACACACACACCACTGTAAACATTTACTAGTCATCCTGATTCACAGCTCTGGAATGTAAAGATGCAATGTGCAATGGTTTGGCATTCTGACACATTAAAATGTCATAAATGTAAACTGTTAAAAGTACTGAACATTAACTTGGTCTCACACTGTGACTGAATCTATTTTTAAATTAATTGCTAAATTTAACAAATATTTTTATATCAATATATGCAGTAAATTCAAGTGAAATCTCAGGAGAAGAATTTAAAAGTCAATTAAATGTTTTGCAATGTGTAGAATTCATTTCATTCTATAAGGAAAAAGTAACTGATATGGAATCCAAAGATTCAAACAATGGCCAAGTAGAATAGAGTCAAAACTTCTTTATGAGTAAAAAACTATAAAACAAAGAAATTATTTATATAGTGGAATAATATGGCCCCCTTTGTCTTATATTTCACCTTTTTTTGTTAAATCTGACATTAAATATTTTGTCTACGTAGAAAATTTCTATGAGAATGTGGTAGGTACGATTGAGAGTAATAAATGTGTGGCGTAAGAATATTAGATTGAATATTTTTCTTTTTATTGTTCTTAACTTTTTAAATTGAAATAATATTATTTCCATACAGTTGCTATTGCCAGTACTGAGAAATAGCCCTATATAACAGGCTACACTTAAAAATTATTAATATAGAGGGATGGGAGGTGATTCAGTGGGGAAGAGAGCATCCTGCATATCCAGGATGAACAAAATTTGAAGTCCTACTACTTGTACAAAATGCCCAGCATGTCACTTTTCTCATATAGCCTCAAGAGCTGGGGGATGGCAATAGGAGTACCCTAAGGTTTTCTATTCAGTCACCCTAGCTGAAATGGTGATTTGAATGCTAAGTGATGGATCCTGACCAATGAAATGTAGGTGGAGAGAACAATTGTAAATATCATTTCAATCAAACCATCATGCTTTACTCCTTGAACATATTGTTGAACATTAGCAGGAATTTCTAAATGTACACTTGTGTCACACAGTGTTGTCCAATGAAGATGTTCAAATCTCTCTCTCTAACTGTACATTATAACAATGTCCTAAAGAAAATATTCAAGTGAGAACAACTCACACAGTTCTTTTAGCATAGCAGAGATGCAAAACCCATAGACAACTGTAAAAGCATCCAGATAATTTCCCTCTATGTAATACTCTGCCTCAGGCCACTTGTTAAAACTTATTTTATTCTATTTTATAGTTTTACAATAAGAAAATTAAACAGTAGTTTGTGGAAAACACATGAATTAACATTTTATAATTATTTCCTTTTTAAAGCCAGTTTTTAAAAATAAAATTTACAAATTGACATAACTGGCATTATGTGCACATACAAATGAATAGGTAATAGTAGACATATGTAGATTAAATAATTTTTATTTGAGTTCAAATTTGTTTTAAGAAGTGTTTACATTAAAAAATAGACCCTACATTGTAAAGAATGAAATTTATATCTCATAAAAATTGTTCTTTTATAGATCTGAAATTAAAAATGTTTGTAAAGCTGTACACTTTAAGACCTTAGAAGTTGTAAAATGAGATCAAATATAGATATATTTTAAATATAACTAAAGTTGTTCTTTGTAGTAAAAAATGTATATTTATTGAGAGAAATACCTGACATATTTCTGCTAAAGCATATAACTTAACTATCAAAATACAAAATGCATTTTCCATTGTTTCATTACTAAATGAAATTGCTTTCTTATTTTCATTTTATTAGTGACAATGAAAAATAACTGAGTAACACCAGATTGGTACTTATTTTTTTTTAAACATTTTTTGGTCACATGCCTACATTTGTGCCTTTTGGTATGAGGAACAATTCTGGCTGGTGCAGTGTCTAATCCATCAGGTGTCCAATGAGTGTACTCTATGTTGCCCAGTAGCTTAAGAGATCATTGGCTTTGACACAGCTGCAGTGTGATGCCTGGTTACTCCCATTTAGGAAAGGAGATGAGGTGAAAACAGGATCACGTTTATTAAATCATGCAAAGTTCATAATTGAAGTCCTAAAGGACAAGATGCCATAAAAGAATATAGCATTCTTTAACATTCTGGTAGAAGACTAAAGAAAGGAATTTATGGAATTTAATTTCAGTAATGAAAATCAGAGAAAACCACCACCTCTTGGGGTCTTTCATTCTCAGCTCTTCTTAATTTATGTTATTGCTTCCTAATCTGTTCTTAATTCTCAAAATCAACCTCTCACACTAAGGTCCCTGCCCTCCAAGCCCTTTGGTGTAAAGTAAGAGATCAAAACCTTTCCTCTTTTTTTATGCACTGTGCTTCTAACTGAATAGCAAGTTTGTGATGAAATAATGTGTCTGCTTCATGTACGATGAAGAAAAGTTGGTGATACTAACAGGAAACATCTGTACATCTGTCCTTCCTTTTCACTCACCTTCTGTGTAACCAGCCCCTTGCCCAGTATCAATCTCTTTTCCCAGACTTGGGTTTCCTGTTCCTGCCATCTACCAACAGCCCTTACATTCCACCTGGATCATTTTCTAGTTACTGTTGCTTGGAATGACTTCATGTGTTTCATCCTCCCAAGGAGCAAGCGCTCAAGGTCAAACTCTTATTGCATTTCCATTCATAGCTTTTCCTAATCTCCCCAGTCAGAATCACACCTCAGCACTAAGCTCCCGAAGTGCTGTATTATTCATCAACTGCCTTCTGGAAAGATGAATGTAGTTAAGTCTGCCTTAGAGGATGCACTGAGATCACAGAAACCTGGGACCACTGTTAATTATCTGGCTACCACCCCAGAGCCTATGACAGAGATAGCTTCTTTCACTAGATTAATGCTTTATGGGAGTGTCTCTATCTTGTCTATCAGTTCTATATTTTAGATATTGTCTTGATGACTCCCTTAATTTGCTTGATCCCTATGTTGTTCAAATTAGCTTATGTTATTCTTCCTGTGTTTTGGCCTACTTTCACTCATGTTCTATCTTTTCCTTTGTATCTTTATCTGTTGCCATTTGACACCATAATAGAGTTAGAGCACACATTTCACGCTGCACTCTAATGATAATACATATTCTTGGGTGCAAAAAATGATATTCCTATTGAGGCTGCATTCATTTAACCCATCATGCTCTACAGGGCGTATCTAATCTCTATAAGCATACTATTTCTTTTTCTTCTTCTTCTTCTTCTTCTTATTCAATTATTATTATTATTATTTTCTTATTATACATATCGATCCCAGTTCCCTCTCCCTCCCCTACCCCCCAACCACCCTCCCATCCCATGCCCCCCCACTCCTCACACTCCACAGGAAGGGTGATGCCTTCCAGGAGGGGTCAACAAAATCTGTCAGTCATTTCGGGCAGGGACTAGGCCCTCTCTCCTGCCTCTAGGTTAAGGGAGTATCCCTCCATGGGAAAAGAAGCACACTATTTCTTATGTGCATCATCAGCTGCTTTCACATATGTTGCTTCTGGTTATCATGAGAAATTAATATCTTAAACAAACTACAGAACATTAAATCAAGCTTTTACTTTGCATAATGCCTTTACTTTTTAAATCCTTTCATATACATTCTCTTTGAACATGGAGACCTGTTGTAGCGATATAATTTAACCAAGAAACATAAACAACTGCAATTCTGTTTATAGTGACGAAGAATCTTACTGAGACAATCAAAAAAAGCAAGTGAGCCCTGCAGTATAGCCCCTGGCTACATCTGTAGAGGCATGCTGGTTATTGGCAATTACTTTTATCTTTACATGCCAATTCCTCTCCAGAGTCCTGATGATTTATTTGCATTATCAGGCAAATATTGTTATAGACGACAATGGCAGGAACCTCAGTTTTAAAAAAGAACTTCCATCTTACAAATATTAGTTTTAAAATGTCAGATGGTTACCTACATAGGTAAACAATCAATTCATGTTAAATATATTTTCTAGCCATGGTCATTTTCTTTTTCTTTCTTTTTATTAATACCTTTAAAAAATAAATATAACTATGTCACATCTTCTTTCTCTTTTCTCCATCTAGGTTCTCCATATACCTTATGGTTCATGTCCTTTCAAAATGATGGCCTGTTTTTCCATGATCATTAATGTTACATGACTTTTTGCTCTCTCATTCTCTCTCCCTCTCATTTCCATCCCTTCACCTCTTCCTTCCTTCCTTTCTTTCTTTTTCTCTTTTTTTCATTTTTATTTCTTGAGATTGTGTCATACTGTGTATCATAGATTGCCTTAAAAATGACTTGTGATACTTCTATCTTAGCCTCCAAAGATAAACTGGCTTTCTCTCTTTCTTCCTCCCTTCCCTTTTTTCTTTCTTTCTTTCTTTCTTTCTTTCTTTCTTTCTTTCTTTCTCTCTTTTTTCCTCCTTCCTTACTTTCTATGCTTCATTCCTTAATATTTATTCTTTTATTTTAATTATATGTATGTGCATATCTGAGTATCAGTTTGTGCCTGTGAGTGTAGGTGTCCATGGAGATCAGGAAAGGAAATTAGAATCCATGGTGCTGCAGTTAAAAGTGGTTGGGAGCTATACAGTGTGGGTGCTGGGATCCCTACTGAGATCATTTGCAATAGCACTATACACTTGGAACTGATGAGCCATCTATGAATCTTGTAGAATTTGTTTGTTAATAGAGATGTTTAGAACTACACATAGTATTAAAACATTGCTATAAAATAAAAATCAACACATTCAAATCAGGCAAAATTTTAAATCCTGGTAGTAGAAGTCATTGACAACTGAAAATGTTTGCATCAAAATTATTATATGAAGATTCTGTGTGACAGAAGCAGGGGTCAGAAAGAATACATTTGACTTTCCAGATTTGCATGCTCCTCATCTGTAAGTCAAGTCAGTTGCAACCTGAACCTATTTGAAAGAAATTGTGAGTATACCGATCATGTAGACTTTATTGTTATTCCTAGAAATACAGTGTAATTATTTGTGTTACACTAAAATGTTATCAAATATTATTATTGGTGTAGAGATGAAGTACATGCTCATGATTATTTATATAGGACACAAACAAATGCTAAGCCTTTATATATAAAGGACTTCAGTATGAGCAGAGTGGAACATCCACAAGGCATTATAGAACTAATCCTCTGTTGATATTGAGAGATGATGATGGTCTTAAAGAAACATGAAAAGAAGACACAAGCTCATGAATACCTTTGTAGGATGTCTGAATATCTGGAGATTACATTCAGAGGTGCTCAGTTTCCCAGACTCTGAAATATCGAAATGGAAACAAAAATAAGGTGTCATGTGATTCTATTGTGATATCCACTGTGTCAGTTTTGTGAATTCCTTGTTACTACTGTGTTTTCAAATTCCAGTAGTGGTTGTTATCATTTGTATAACTAGGAAACAGGCTACAGCTTGCTCTATTCCCTTGTAAGAATCCCACATATCATAGGGTTTTGTTGTCACCTGTAGGTGTTACTGGAGAAATATCCATTTTAAGCCAGTTATATGGCTTGGTAGAATGCATTGTCTTTTGATTTCAGAAATGTTAGAACACACATACCTTCTCTCTCTCTCTCTCTCTCTCTCTCTCTCTCTCTCTCTCTCACACACACACACACACACACACACACACAGACACACACACACAGAGAGAGAGAGAGAGAGAGAATTGTGAGATTGCTGATTTGGTTTTCTAACTTCTGTTTAAAAGTCTTTCCTGGCCAGATGAAATCCTTTAAAGATGAAATAAGCTGATGAAAAAACAAAAACATTATTACATATGAAAATCTCATTTTCTGAGATCATGGATGAAGCTCAGTTGATAGGGTGATTGTCTAGAATGCACCAGCTATCCCAGCACTCTAGAAATGAAAACCGAGGTATCATAAGTGCAAGGTTGTCTTTGACTAAACAGAGAGTCTTAGGCCTATATGTACTTTCTGAGACATTGTCTTAAAACAGCCTCTCAGTGTCTATATCATATAAGTAGTATGACCAAAAGAATAAAATTCTATCCTTTGTTCATGATTTCTTCCTGATTCGGATCTTTGTTTGAGGAATTTTTATATTCTCACTCAAGGAAATAATAATTGAGAACTGGGAACACATGGCCAAAGGTGTTCATCCTCAAGCAGAGTATATATTTTTATGTTTTAATTTTGCTCTGTTGGAACTTTCTGATCTTGCACTGGGAAAAACATTTTCTAGCTTGGGAGATCTTGTCTCATTATATAACCCAAACTCCTTTAAAGAATCTGCCATTTTCTTTTCTAAATCTTTTGCTGGCCTCCATTTATTGTTTGTATCATGATGCAGACGAATGTTCAAGTCACCCAGGACAACACTGAGGTACTTTCTCTTTGTCTATGGGCATCCAGTATGTTTTCTTTAATTTGATTACATACTCTGGGATCTAGAGTGCCCCTATCTGCAAATCAAGGATTAATTTCTGTTATTAAAACCCAAAATTATTGTTCCTAGGATTTGACATTGCAGCACCACTCTATTTTAAGGAACGGTGTATCAACTCAATATATGGTGCTGGTTTTCCTTTTAGTCCTATTTGATCCCAGTTTACCTCTTTCTATGGGAGTCCTCATCTCCTCTCATAGTTTTTCATTCAGGTCCCTGATTCAGGTGCCATTTTTTTAACTTTCAGTCAACTTATGCAGATTTTCTGTGCTGGACCTGGGATCTGATCTGAAATGTGGGGCAGACTACAGTCTAATGCTGTAGACAACCTTACTTCAGTTTCAGTGTACTTGTATGCACAAATAAAAAAAGGAGAGCAATAATAAAGGAAGGTTGTTTGAGTTCAGAAAAACATGATCAAAAAAACATGCAAATGAATGCCAGTAAGCACATACTTAATAGTAACAGATTAGTCCTTTCCCAAACCTTTCTCAAGACAGACCAATTTAAACACAATTGCCTGGTATGAACTGTAGGTTATACCTGGGAAAGCACAAAAGCAATGCAGAAGGCAATATCCAGATTCAGGAAACAGTGAGGACAGCACTCCAAATATCCTTTAACTAGCCTGGGTTCCATATGTATATTCTGCCATCCAATAAGAATAAACATGCATTACCAATTGAATGTGCATATTTGTTTCAGGAGGTAGGAAATCACATAAAAAAACAATCCAGGGAACAAAATGAACCTAAGGTAAAAATCCCTCTGCTTTTTCCATGGAGCCTTTCTCACAGTTATCCAAGTTTTGACTGTGTTCCTACACAGGTTTTCATGTAGCCAGTCTAGACTCAAATTTAGTGTGAGGCTGGGGATGACCTTAAACATCTGGTCTTCTTGCCTTCACCTCTGAGTTCTAAAAAAGCATGTATGCAACATCCTGGAAAATAAACCCAGGGCTTCACTCGGACTAAGCAAGCATCCTACTGATTGAGCTGCATCCCCAGCTAACACTGTTGGTTTTTAATAATTAGAATTTAGAGATAAAAACTTAAATTTCCATGAAGGAAGGATTAGGATGAACTGAGTATATTTGTACAATGAGTACTTTTATTTCATCACAATGACAGCCTCAAAGCCACCAATGAGTCACTGATTCAGACATAGATACATGTAAGAAACTGAATATACAACAAAAGTTGTGAGATAGTATGGCAGTGTGATACCAATTATGTAGGTTTGAAGTATATAAAAGTTGCCAAACTGTAATCATAGTATATGTATTATATAGCAATTAAAGAATAAGGTAGTACGTAACTAATAAATAGTAATGTTAACATCCGAAATTTAAAGTTTCATGAATTTGTGAATGTGAAAAAGCATATGCCTACCTCATAAAGATCAATTATAACTGTATACTTTAGTCTTATATTTTAATGAAAATTATATTTCAAAAGACAATTTAGGATTTCTGTGTTTTCTGTTCCATTCAAACAGCTTCTGAATTTTAATCTAGAGTTTTTCAACTCTTAGATAAGAACCTCAAAGGACTAGGCCGAAATTAAAATTAGTTCATGGGCTGTAAACAGGACTCGGTAATGTATTCAGTAAAAGAATGAGCATAGGAGTTTAGACCTTCCACACCAGGTAAAAGGCAAAGAAAGGAGGTGAATTTCTGCAACCAATATTAGGAAGACAGTAAGTCAAGTGGATTTCTTGAGCTGACTGACAAATCAGACTAGAACAACCAGCAAGATGCAGGGTCAGTGAGATTCTTTTTCCAAATGTGATTGAGAAAACAAAAAATATCAATTCCTGTCCTGCCCATGTATGTACATACACTTGGACATATTCACACATCTTCATAGATACTTATAGAAATACACAGATACAGTTTGTGCAAATCAAATAAGCTACTTTCTTTAATATCTTATAAAAGTATTTTGAATGCAACCAGAGCATTTTCTACCTGGTAGTTCTGATTCTATGTGGTAGACAACATGGTCATAGAATTAGGAAGATGTTAATTATCTTGTAGTCATTTCTGAAGTGCAAAAGAATTTTAGCAATGTCACCATGTTTTAGTTTTTCTGACTCCCTACATAAAAACTAGGCACAAATTATTTATCTCTTATCCCTCAGGATAACATGTGTAAAGGTGAAGGGTACCTGTCCATCACTCCTCACTAGCAAACAGTGAGTTACAAAAAAGTCTTATCAAGTTAATATAAGATCTTAATATTTAGAATCTTACATGTAAACAGAAAGGTATGTAGGGAAGAATCTGGGTTTTCTGAAAATATATTGAGAAGAATATTTCTTGATATGTAAAATAGCATTTAAGACGATAGCTTGCTAACTTAAAGCTAGAAAATTGACTGCTAAACCAGTTGCTGATAGATTTCACACCTGTTTGTTAATCTCTGTGTATGTATGTTTATTTGTATTAGAGTCAAATTACATTTTTAATTCCTTAATATATATGTACACACACACACGCACACATACACACACACACATACACACACACACACGCACACATACACACACACATACACACACACACACACACACACACACACACACACACACGCCCTCTTTCCTCTGTTGGGCCTTATTAGGACATTGACTTTGGCTCCATAGATGTCATAGTTTCTTCGAAGCCTATTGATCTGGTACTTATTTCATTATTTCTTCTAATGGACATGGAGTTTGTGGGAGGCACTTAGGCATCAGAGCATCACATTTTCTGTTTGCATGGTGGGATGAGGGGGGATTCTTAGGGACAGGGTTTCTTTGTGTAACCGTTGCTGTCCTGGAAGTAGCTCTGTAGACCAGGCTGCCCTCCAACTTAGAGACCTGCCTGCCTCTGCCTCCTGAGTGCTGGGATTAAAATTAAAGGTACTCACCACTGTTGCCACAGTGAGAGCCTTACTTTTTTTATGGTCATTCCACTAAAGATGAGAATCAGATTTAAAATCATTACATATTAAAATAAGAGTATCAGGTCAAATTCAGTTCCAAAGTCACCTTACTAAAATGTCCTACATTTAATTTGTTTAGAGTTTATTGTTCAATAACTGCAGGTTAGCTGCTATTCCACTGGCAATCAAGAACCAGTAGAGGAACTTAGATATAGGAATCACATATATTGACTTATTCATAGAAGTAACTCAGGTCTAATGGGAAAGATGGTTTTTATCAGTCCTGATGACCTGATTTTGATCCTCAGGACCTACACTGTCAAAATGAAATGATTCCCACAAATTTCTCTCTGATGTCCATTCCAGTGCTGTGATACAAGTGCACCATGACACACACACACACACACACACACACACACACACACACACACACACACACCGTTTAAAATGTAACTTGGATAATTCTAGAGAGGCACAGAGACAGGTTTTTTAAAATAGATTTTATAGTGTAATGTAATATTTATCTCAGATACCATTAGACAATAATGATTATAATCCAAAATATTCTCAAGTTAATTTCTAAGAAAGTATCAATCAACTTATGGCTAAAACATCGGCAGATCATTGTTGGGTAATAAAGAACTGATATTTAAATAAGCAATGAAAGGAAGTATTTCTTTTCATTACTCTGAGCACTGGGAGAAAAGTCATGGTAAAAACATTGTGTATGATGTTCAGGCACACACACACACACACACACACACACACACACACACACACACACATACACACACACACACACACACACACACACCACATATATATATATATATATATACATACATACATACATAGCAGCATATGTGTGATATGTTCAAGTCAGTGGCATTTTAGAAACAAACTTAAGCTATATCCAGCCTAAATCCATGGATTTTTTATAACTCTCACTCATATGTTTATGCTGTATTGACTGCATCTCTATTTTTATACTGCATATTTAGTATGATTATTACAGTTGCTTGCTTCTCAGAACATGTATAAAATATCCCCAGTATCCTTTAGTGCTGACTCTCCTCAAGCAGTGAGCAAACTGTCTTTCAGTTGACTAATAGCCTTAAAGTACATTATTTTTAAGGAATTAAAGTTTTGAAAGATATTATTTCCTTGCCAGTAGTCATCTGTTTCCAGAAAATACGAAAGACTCAATTTATTCTTTATTGATTTATAGAATCAAAATGTAGAACTGAATTTGTATAATCAAATTGCCTAAATGCACCATCATTCAACATAAAATCTGAATAGGTATTTCAGTCTAGATTCTTTCGGAAATAGAATTAATAGTTGGAGATTTTTTTTAGTGTTTCTGCTTACATTAGCTGATTATAGTATATTACATAAATAAACCTATCAACTTTCAGTGACTATAATTTAAGAAATACTTGTTTCTGTTGTCAAGTCTCAGATCAGACAGGTGGAGAAACCCTTGAATTGCAGTCAGTCTGCCTTAATTGGTGCTCCATCCTGAGAGTGAAAGGAAGAGCTGTCCTTTAGTTCCTTGATTCCTTTTCTACATACAAGCTTGAATTGTATTTGTAAAGTTTTATTTCTAAAATAAACAATCAAATAGACTTGCATTTCTAGGTTTAAAATTTTGTTTTTCCTTGAACAGTGTGTTATGCCAAACTCCTATTATCTGTTCTCTTTCTCATGACATTTTAGGGATCCACAGATGTTAAGTACAAAGCTGAGGGATAGAAGAAAGGTTAAATGTTTACATTCCCTGTTTGGGTCTTTATGCTCAGCTCCAAGCATTCATCTCGTAGGAGCTGGTATGAGCTTTCTTAGGGTTGGCTGGCTACCTCCTAAGAATAAGAGCCCAAGACAGTAAGCCTGAAGTTTGACCTTGGCATATTTGGACAAAGAAGTCCCTTCCATCACTTCTCTACTGGCTGTTGTTTAAGGAGGCTACAAAGTTAAGTGTTACTATCCTATGAACAGGTATAACATAAATCTATAAGATCATTGAGATAAATAATAATATTATGCCCATTCTATGAGTAGTCACTTGCTTGAGTTCATATATCTACCAGTGTTCCTGTGTTTTCCAAGAATGAGGAAACAGAAGCTAATAAAAACTGTATTTGTTTATAGTCTGGCTGTACTTGGGAGGAAAATTTTCTTAGATTCTGTCTTTCCTTTAGCACTATTATAATTCTGCTGAAAAAAAATGAAATCATAGTCAGGAAATATTCATATGCCAGTTTTCTGTGAAATAAGCTGTCAGAACTTGAGGAGTGTTTTCCTGGGATCCACATTCTCACTTTGGAAACAGCTTCAGATTTCTGTCTCTGGCTTGGGACTCCTGGAAAAACTTTCCTTCAGAAAGGCCTGTTGTTTTAGGGGACCTATTTCAGTTCTTGGAACACAGAATCTGCTAGACCACTTTAGAGTCGGATTTCATGTTGAGAACTATTCCATGGTTATACGGGTTCCTCATTCAACCTGCCCATATCTATTCTAAAATATGTTCTCTAGGCTGTAACTGATATGAAAGAGAACTTACAATTCAAGTAAAGAAAAAATTTTAAATAATCAAACACAATTAACAATCCAAATTCAAAACTTAGATTTCAAAACTGTATACAATGCAAACCTTCTCTGTTTCCCTTTAGCATATCTGCAGATTCCCTTTGGTTAGAGGCGTGGTGGGCAGTCTTAGTTGGTGGCTGAAGGTGTACCAGGATATACTGTGGGAGGGTATAGTTGTTAGAGGTCTAGTGGGGTATGCTGTGGTAAGTCCCAGTTGTTGGTTAGAGGTCTGAGGGACTATGTTGTTCATGGTCTTAGTTGTTAGAGGTGGGTGTGGTGGGGTATGTTGTGGGGGGTTGTAGTTGTTAAAAGTCTGGAAGGTATATTGTAGTTAGTCTCAGTAGTTGGTTAGAGGTGTAACTACTGTACACCTCAGTAGTTGTCTGAGGTCTTAGCAGTTGGATAGAGGTATGATGGGATATACTGTGAGAAGCCTTTTTGCTAACTTGTTTCTGCCTGTGATAACTCACTCATTACAGGTTTATCCAGATTCATTTACTCGATACCAAAGTCTTGCACCAGGGGAGTTGAATAACTCTTATTTTGCCACTTTAGTAACCCTACTTTCCTCTGCTCCTCTCACTCTGTGCGGCATGAGCCTGCTTTTACATCAAAGATTGGTGTTTGCCCTCTGGATTGTGATTAGATTTGATCAATGTGATGTAATGAAGGAAACTAGTGACGTGGCCAGATAAAATCAAGAATTATCACCCTGCTCTTTGTACGGCTAGATTAGTGATAGGTCATATGTTTTTGTCAAAATTAAGGCTCTTATCTCAGTCCATTGTATGTAGCTATAACAGGATCTCTGAAAATGAGTCATTTAAAATAAACAGAAACTCATTTTCTTACAATTCCGTAGGATTGCAAGATAGTTCAGAGAGTAAAGACAGTGGTCACCAAATGTGATAACTAAAGTTTTATTTCTGAGACACTTGTGGTAGTCAGATAAATCTGACTACTGTCTGTTGCCTTCTGACTTCTACACATGTGTGTGACTACTCAAGTACACAAACACACACACACACACACACACACACACACACACTAAATAAATACAATATTTAAATACAAAAAATTCATGATAAATGTCATGGATTGTCTTTTTATGCCCTCTCATGGTGAAGGATAGACGACAAAGAGGGCAAAGAAAGCCATGTCTGTTTTTTCCAAAAGGTATTAATCTACCCAGGATGTAAAAACTCACTTGGTCTAATCATTTCCTCCAAATCCTACAATTTGTACTAATGTAATGATGATGATATTTTTATACAAGTTTAAAGGCAACAAACCTTTAAACTGCCTGTTCATAACTATCTTACACTTGTTATTCATTTCAGGTCCAGAGGTAGTAAGCTTTCACCTATTGTTAGTGCAGGCAACTACCCCAACCTCAATTAGCTTTCCTAAACCCAGACAATACTTCTTAAAATATCTTGTCATTAAACTCTTAATTATTCAGTTTGAGTGTGTCATCTGCTATGTACTGGGATCTTTTTCCAGGAAATACTGAGATAGAATTAGAAATGTAAAGCTCAAAAGGAAAGCCTTACTGTAAAAGATAACAAAGAAGATTAGAGTAAGCCACTTTCTGTCTCAAATTTTATTTGGCACCTTTAACATATGTGTTGAGGAAACTTCTAGTTCAGGTCCCGTGTCATTTCTTCATGTCCTGTAATCAAAGTATCTTCAAATTAATTTCTGGTGCTCAGCCAAAAGCAATGGCAATGTCCTATATTGTTTGGGAGCCTCTGGGGTATCTTTATCCATTCCTATTGTTTTCTTTTCCTTTTCCTTCAAATTATGAGTTCATGATTCTTGAGATCCTGACAATATTTTATATCACTGCAAACCTTTAACTTTTTATGCACATATTCTTAAATTCCCCTGTATGCCTTAAAACTCAGAAACTTTTATTCAGTTATTATGGTCATGACAAGTGACTTCACATAATCATTTAAAACTATATGGCTGACAAGTTGCAGATTCTCTTACATAGATATTACTTGATGACTATTTTTTCTCACAAGGACATTGAGTACTTTCTTTAATATGGAGAATGTTTTTCAGCCTAGGTACAATGGGCCAAATAGATTTCTTCAGCTCCTCCAATGTAATTATTTCCTGCCACTAACTAAGCAAAGTGGCACATCTGTTGACTAGATGAGAAAGCCAGAATTAGACTGCTTTCCAAAAGCCAGCCCAGTGGTTCCCTCCTGGCACTTATTTTATGTGCCTAAAGAAAGCCGTCTGCAGGGGAACGGAAATCTGTGAACACACCACGGGGATTCCCAATTGAATATTGTCACGTTCTTTCTAACCATTTTTGAGGAGGCAGAGACTGAGAAAGTGCTGCTGTTAATTTCAACACCCTCTGCGGCATGAAGCATAGCTGTGACTCTGGATCTGATATTATACAAGCTACATTTATCTTTTCATAGGCCAAATGTATTGGTTCACCTAGTTACATGCTTTAAATGGACATCATTTTTCTGCTTGTACCCCACTAATTAGAACTAAGAAATTAAATTGTAAAGTGACCTGTGACCTGAGATGCTTGAACTGACTTCTCATCATGGCTAACCTAGTCATTCCATTTGGGCTGAAATTCACACATAACACCACCCCTGTATTTGTTTGAATGCAATGTTTACAACCAAATATTTTAATTTACACTATTGAATACTTGTCTCTTCATAATAGAATTAAGTGTGATATGAGTTGTATTGGTCCTTATAAGTTATTAGATATTTTAATTGATTAGGTATCATTTGGCAATTTGTCACACTGACAAATTTTAAGTTCATATCTAAGGACATCAGGGGAATTTGGAAATTGCCTGTGGTACGAAAAGAAGAAAGCCTAGAGGTCCTTTTAGAAGCAATTTCAAAGGGAATTATACGATAATGACACAGATTTTTTTCTTTTTCTTTTTCTTTAAATGTAATATTGATGAGGTAATGAAGGATTCTAGGCTTGTCTTTCATTGTTTGCTGCAGTGTTTGGTATAATAAACATATTCCTTTAAAGAAAAAAAATAGGCCTCTTGACACTTTCTATATTGAAAGTGTCTCTTCTAATAATCCTTAATTCATAGAACACGAAATGGCTTAAATTTGTTCTGTTGTTTGTTATTCTTATACCCCAGACTAATTTATTGAGCTTAACCAAGGTCGGAGCTCCTATTCTAACATTTACCTCCACAATACAAGAAAATCTTCAACATACATCTGACATATCACTAGATAGGAAGAAAAGATAAAAGGGCTTAACAGGACACTGGGGCACATTTTATTCTAACAGAACATTCCAGCATGTCTCAGTGTACATCTTCATATATTAAATTCCAATTATTCATTCCAGGAACCCGATAAAACAGTTTAAATGTGTATACATTCACTGGAGTTCTGTTGCTAAGGATGTGGAGGAAGACAGAGATAGAAAGGACCAGAGATTGAAGATAGAGTGCGCTATACCCCCATGATGCAAATCACTCCATGCCAATTTGCTCAACTGACGAAAGGTCAAAGGCACTGTCAGTGCCTGTCTCACAGACCTGAAATGGGAAGAGTGCATTATGTAATACACGCAATGTGTGTTGTAAAGTCTCCATGACAGCGGATGGATTTTAAGCATCTGCATTATTTCCATTTTCACCATATTTGCCTCTGTATTTGCTGTGTCTCCATTGACTACAATGTGGAGTAACAGGGATTCAGCAAACCCTTTCAGAATGAATTCATGAATTATCATTAGAAGAGATTTACGGTTTACAGAGAACAGAAACAGATCTGCCCATTTTATCTGTGATTTTTAAAAATTGATTGATACACATTAATTGCACATATATGTGATAGCCTTGGTATGTCTTTATACTAAATTCTTTAATGAAGGGACATCACTAGCTTGTGGAAGGAAAAAGAAAGCTTTTGAATCAGGCTTAGACAGGAATATGTATCCAATTATTTTTGTAATGATTTAGTTATAACTATTTTTACCCTGTCCTTCAACCACTGCACTCAACATTTAAAACCCTGCAAAAGAGCATGCAATGAGGCAGATGTGTCTGAATCATCTGTCTCCCTCTGGAAAAGGAGAACAGACTGCATCATTTCACAACTTCATGGGCCTGGAATGCACAAAGAGTCAGGGTAAAATTAGTGTAGATGATGAAATCAGCAGATGAAAACAGATGGAGACACAGGTATATCCATCATAATGTGTCCTGACCGATTTCAAATAATGTGGCCATTTGTTAACACATCTGGGTTGCTCATCTGGATTGGTTTTTCTTACCAATTAACCTATGACTATCTTGCAACAGAGATACCAATAATCAAACAATGAACCTTTGTTGTTTGTTTATTTGCTTTTTCTCAGTCATGCTGTGGGGAATATAGCTTTAATAACTGTGCCTGTTTCCATGAAGCTTCCAACATGCAGTTTTAGAGGAAAAGTAATTCCAAGCTTCAGTTTTAATAAAGATTCTAATGCCAGTCTGTTTGAGTACTGAGCAATTGATTACAGTCTCTGATAAACCACTGAAACCAGATGGAGTTCACTTTTTGTCTTTATAAATTTGCTAGTGAATCTATGCCTGTGACAACATAGGGATTTATTTTAAAGCATGATTCACACTAGAGTCATCTACTCTCATTAAGGAAGTATTGCAGACCTTTGGAATTACTTTGATTTGGCACATTTATTGAAATTTTTAAAGATTATAAAACTAAAAGTATTCTCCAATTTAATTGCTATGTAACAATTATACAGGGCCTCCACATTGACTTGCATGATTTTAGATATATATTTTAGTGCTAAGCACCATTCAAGAACACCATTAAAATCTAGTACATTAGTAAATTGCATATTCCATTTAATAATCAGGGCCTAGATTTTGTTTTTGGTACTGCTTAGATATTTTAAAAGTGATGATTTCAAATCATAAAAATAATGTTTCAGTCTATCCTTGGAATGTGGATTTTATAAAACCAAACACAAATAAATTTACTTTGGTCAGCATACTTTTATTAAGCAAAATGTTCTTCACATTTTGTACTCTTAGTTACAGTTATTTATGTGATTTGGTATTAGAGAAAGAACATGGAATGCCTTTACAGAATGAAGAGGCAATTAAAGATTGAAAAATTTTGAAATAAAATAAATCCATACTTTATTGGTTAAGATAGATAATCCTTACCATTTTATGCTTATCATTTGATCCTCAGCATTTTCCTTTGTTCAGTATTACTAATCTTTTGATCTTCATGTTTTTCTTTTTACAGTATTTTAACACATTATTGAAACTACTAACATCCACAGCAGTTTCATGTGGTCAGATTGAATATGCTGAAAGCCTGAGCTATTTCATCATGAAACACACTGTGTAGAATCTTTGAAGCAAATTGCTCTGCAGAACACCTGGATAAGGAATCCTTCCTCTGGTGTGTAAGGCACTCCTCACCTACATCATGACAAACCAGGAGAAATGGGCCCATCTCAGCCCCTCAGAATTTTCCCAACTTCAGAAATACGCTGAATGTAAGTATTCATATTGAAGATATGATCTAATTTGACATTTTTGTTAATCAATGTGTCATTAATTTCAAGAACAGATTTCAGATCCTGTTTGTCTTGTGGATGGATGCAGGATATCTTTTTTATTCACTAGTAGATAAACTTAAACTGCCTCTTAACATAAAAAATGAAAAAAGGAGCGATAAATCAAGTTAAATTAAAATAAGCTAGGATGTCAGATATAAAACTAACCCTGGGAAACACTAGTAGTTATAGCAAAAAAGGGAGGGTTCAAAAAGGGAAGGGTTATTGTGTTATTGGCGATGTTGTTGCTTCCCCTTCCTTTCTTTTGAACCTATCCATAAGGACCAAGAGAAGGGATCGTGCATACATTGTGTTCCACAATAGTACTTAATCTCAACAAATTCCAAAGAAAGACACATTCCAAAGGATGTGAAGAATTTAAGCAAATGTGTTCAATCAGTTCTTCAAATTATAGACCATGATAGGACACTGCATGGTAAGGTAGTTCGGGATAAGCTTCATTATATATGCACATTAAGAGTTTATGCATATGAATTTTAGGAGATGACAAATTGATAGTTAATTGAGACCTCTGCAAAAACTAGCTGAGATTTTATGATCATCAAATTTGCTGTTATTTCTCAAATAATTGAGATAACAAGAGAAATGACATTTATTCCTCCAGGATTTTCCCAGGTAATTAAGAAGCAAAGTGTATCATGATTAGAATACATTTTTTTGTATAATAAATTGCCATTATGAAAATGTATTCTTTATTTGAAGAATTCAAGTCATACAATTCTCTCAACATTCAGTACATGCCATCAGCCTATTAGACATCAGATTTTTCATGTGACAATTTACATTAGGAATCAACATCCTTCCACAGTTAATCAGAGAAGTAGCATATTTGGACATCTTTCTTAGTACCTATTTTTTAATCTTTCAACAACAAATTGTTATTTCAAATGCAGTAGTTTTTAAAAATAAATTCTTGATCATAATTAACATGCTAAGACTATATGTCAAATATTAAATAATTGGTTTATACACTTTGAGGGACTGGAGAAGACTAAATGATCTCCTGAAACCCTTATTCTAGCTAAATTAAATCAAAAGTGAAACCAGACAACATCAGAAGTCTCATCTCCTCTTTTCTTACCTGATTGTGCTTACTCTGCACATTGCTACAGTAGACCTTGCAACTATGAGGCCTCTGTAGACTTCTTGGCTGTTTACAAAAGGAACAGAGGATGAATAGGGTGAAACTGGGATAGCATTCCCTGTAAGGAAGCCAGCACACCTGAAGGTATATTGAAATCCTAATCCTGTACCTGACATTGGGTAACTTTCCTAACATTTCTGTAAATTATTTTTGTACCTGATAACAATAAAATAATTAAAATAATGGAATTATTCATTAAATGGAGAAAGTTCTATTAGAGAAGTAAGCAGAATACCTGGAAAAAGTGTTATAGCTAATACTGTTTACAATCGTTTTATTAACACAGAGTAAAAAAGTTGTGTTGTGGAGCTGGATATGGCCATTTGAACTTTGTGCTGTGAGGCTAGAGCCTGTTCACAATGTAGAAGCCTCCAGCGTGATTGGCTGCCTTAGCTGTGTACTGTCCCCACATATGCTGAAGGCCACTAATGTGAAGCCTGCTGTGGCTGCCTGGAGCATGCTGTGACCAGGATCCTGTTCAGGGTTGCAGGCTGAGTCACACCATGGGTAGCATTTTCAATGAGATGTGGGAGGGGAGTCTAATATCTGTCTCTACACTTTATATAAAGTCATCCAAACGGTTGTTACAAGATAGACCTCTTTCACTCCTGCTGTGTAGAGAATTGAGCTTATCTCATTATTGCTCTATATGTACTTCCTGCTGTGGTTTCAGGGCACAGCCAAGGGTTTAGAAACGCCAAGTTTTGTTATGAGTAGGAAAGTCTTCTGTCTACAGGAGACACGATGTTTTCCAATGGTTCATTATCTGCATGTTGTCATTTTTAGATTGGGCTTTTGAATTGCAGTGTATAAAGTGTGTTGCACTGCATGTGAGTTATTTTTGAAAGGTACTGTGTTATGGGAGGAACATTTCCAAACAATCATACATTTCTTAATGTTTTAGCAGCTGGCAGTGTAGACCAAGGCAAATTTATGGTGAACGGAAGACTGAGGTTCCTAATACTCAGATTCCACTAGACAGAGAGGCATTTACATGGATTCCATGGGAAAAAGTGGCCAGCTTTACAAGCAAAGCAAATCTTTTTTTTTTTTTTTTTTAGCTTATTTGAGAAAAGGTCCCATGTATCCCAGGCTGCCCTCAAATTCCGGATACAGCCAAGAATAACATTGAACATCTGACCCTCTGCCCCCTACCTCCTGAATGTTAAGTTTACAGAGCTGTGCTGCCATGATCACTTTAAGATATGCTGCAGATAGACTCTAAAGATTCCTCTACAGAAGGCAAGCACTCTACCAGCTAAAGTTTATACCCATCTGCCAAATTAATATTTGATAGTATTAGCTCCATCTTGTCTATGGCTTCTTAGAGCTATTGCAATGCATTCATATCTTAGTGAATGCAAAGGCAAAATAAGCACAGTCAAAACATAAAATTGTGGGAAAGATTTATTACCTAAAGAAACCGAGGACAACTTGTGAGTCAAACACAGGGAACATGAGGATTTTTATTCAAGGGACCTACATGTACAGGTTGATCCTTTCCTCAGCATGCTCATTTTAAGACCATGGAGATAAAGTGATGGACAGGAATGCTTCTGGGCACAGTCAACTTGTACCATAAAGTTATAGATGACAAGAAATGAAAGGACACTTTGAAGGTCCATTAACACAAGAATATGTCCCTGAAGTTGACTGACTCACTTACTGTCTAAGGGTACAACCTTGGAAACTCTGTAAGAAATTTGTCGCTTTCACAAATATTTGAACAAACGTGTTAATGAATAAAGTTTTTTATTTTGGCTAAGTTTCAGTGTAATGCCATGATAGCCAGAAAGGTGGTGGGAGAAAGAGAGAAAGAAAAAGAAATAATAGGTGATAGTAGATATACAGAAAATAGATAGGAGACATTAGGACAGGCAGACAGATGAGACACCGTGACTGCTAATGTAGCAGGCACTCTCATTTCCTTCCTTTCTTCTATTGTGAATCTATGTCTACCTAATTTTCAACATAATCAAACTTACAAAATTAAACATCACAGAGCTTTACGTAAAGTATAAGATTTTCATCTTTTTCAGTTAAAAAACAGACTTTCACCTCAAAATATATTTATTGTGGGGCTTAATACAACATTGAGCAACATACATAATTGATATTTATTGCCCCACTGTAAACAATTTATTAACATTACCTCATCAAAGCTACAATAATCCTGAGTACAATGTAAATTATCTTTCCCTGAGGATTTAGTTCTTTCTGCTAAAATAGCTGATTTGGATCCCAAGAAGGGTGAATGACAAAGTCAAAGCAGTAGTAGTTTGTCTATGTTTCTTATGAATTATGTTGTAAAAACAATAGACCAGTCTAAAATTCATTAACGACAGTTATCACCTACACTTTACAATATTTTTATTTTACATGCAGGACAGGGAAAGAAATTGCAAAAAAGTGCAGGTCCCTAAATAGAGATTTGTCTCCAACATTACCAGTATCTCAGGTTACCTGCTGTCACCTGGGCAGATTCATGTTAAAGGCCAGTCCTGTGGAAAATTAAAGAAACCTTCTATCCCAAATCTCCACTCTGAATGTATTGAAGTTTGAGTGGTTGTATGGGACACAGGCAGTTAGAGTGACATAGTAACCCCCATGACAGGTGAGGTGTACCTCTTTTGAGTGTTGTCTTCTCTTCCTGAAACATGACCCAGGTCTTGACTTCTTGGAGCCAGATTTGCACTTTCTTTTCAGGTAAACACTTCACCTTTCTGCTATTCACTTCTTATTTCATGAACATGAGTGGTCATGTAACCCACTGAGAATACATTGTGAAAAGGGTCCATTTTTACTACCAAAAATGCTAGTTCCAATTTGTTCCATTCATTTCTCACAGCAACCCTTCGCTCCATTTCCCTGAGAGCTTCTGTGCTATTTGCTTCAGGCTGATTGGAATTAAGGGGGACCAGTTTTTTTTTTCCTTATGAGAAATCTTGACATGCTGAGGTATGTGTAGGTCAAGAGAGAAGCTGAAGAAGGGTCATATCGTTTTCCCCTATTGGAACTTAACAGTGGTTCTGTTAAGCTCCTAAGGCTAGTTAATGGAAACCAAAGTGAGAGCTTCAGTTTTGTAGAAGGAACTAGAGAACGGTGGAGTGACAAGCAAGGTGGTTGGATAAGAGAACTATTTCAAACAAATTCTTTTTATACCAGCATGCACAGGGGCCCCCATACAAGTGCACTGGGATGGGTCATGTGTGAATCTCATTGTTGCTCTGTCTAATGAAGATTCAGACTTCAATGCTCTGCTAACATTTGTTCTCTTCACTAAGTCTCACTCACTATCCCTTTATTAAACCCATGGAATGTTAGGAGTAGAATGGTAAAATGCTTGTTTAGCATGCTTGATTCAGTCCCCCAAACCACACATGAAGAAAAGATAAAGTAGAAGAACAGATATATAAGAGAAAGGAGGAGGAGAAAGAGAATGAGAGAGAAGTGAGGGAGATAAAAGGGAGAAAGCAAAACAAGAAAATATATACATAGGACAGGAAAGGAAATCAACAAGAAGAAAACTATGCAGCACTCTAATAAATAACATCTTTTTCTCATTTTAAGACATTAATTCATCTCCTTAAGAAATCCCTCTTCTAACATGAATACCTATTATTCCTTTATGATATGTTTTGTGGTTTGTCAAATAAGATGAAATAGAAAGAAAGGAAAGAAAAGAAGCCTAACAGTGTGTGTGTGCTTGTGCACTCAAACACTCATGTGTGTCTATGTATTTATGTGCATAAGTGCATGTGTATATGTGGGTTTATGTACATGTATATGTATGTGTTTGTATGTGTGTGTGCACATGTATGTGTGTGCATTTAATTCATTGTTAAACAAATTAGATCACATGCTAGCCCTCTTTCTAATTTATCATGCTGAGATTTGCTTTTACTTTTGTCTCATGCCCTGTGTTAGATCAGCTCTATTTTGGGAGGACAAGGCACTTACTGGTAATTACTCTCTTTATGCAAGTCGAAAGGAGAAATGGCAGAGTGCCAGCTAGCATACGGTCTTGGAACACATAATTTTGTGTCAGAGAAAGCTGGATCCTAGTGCTGTGGTGTGTGCCATGCTTTCCTAGGACCACTGAGATTCTGGGGATATAGTGTGGAAAAGCATACCAGGTGCTTTGCAGCCAATGCTCTTGTTATGATTGGTGTCATGGAGCTGATGACTGAGGTAGTTTGATTTCAGATACCTCATTTTTCTCCATTGACTTAAACCTTTTGACTTTCCTACATTGTTTTGACTTTACCCTCACTACTGGCCTTAAATTTGCATTTGAGGACCTATTTTAGATGCACCTTTCATTTTTTACCTTATTCTTCTGATTCACATCAAAGGACTTGGCAGCTCCTGGCCCTGACCCAGACTGTATTTCTGGAATATGTGTTGGCAACGTAATGTCTTTTGTCTCATCTCTGGCTATGTTTGCTAAATGTTTCGAACTCAATTTCCTGTTTGTTTTGTTTTCCTCGTCTTTTTTGAATCTGCCACCTTCATTCTTTTATGCGTATATTTTGTGTTAGTAAAAGAAGGTAATAAATACATTTTTTCCATCATTTTAGCCCTAAAAGGTATGTAATTTTGACAACATTTAAGCATTAAATTATTTAACATTTTTTGACTACCAACAATCAATTTATTTAAATTTGCAGTTTATAGAATAATACTGAAATATGACTACTGTGGAATATTAGTAAAATGAATCAAAATAGGCTGTGATTAAAATGCTTATACTACTTCAGTATGTTGATCAGTGTTTTTGTTCCCTCTTCCTATTACATTTGTAATTGTAAAAAATATTTTTGATAAACTTCATTATAAAATACCTTATAAAAAATAACATCATCACACATCAAAATTAACCAGACTTAAGGTCTATACAGCTTCCTGATCTAGCTATCAAGCTTCATGCTAAATATTACACTTTTAGTATTAAATACATTTTATGCCCTCTGTTATTTACACTGAGTGAAAGAAGTGGATGTGAGTTACAAAAGAGCACATAACATAAACTGTTTTCCTAGTTCTAATTTTGTTATGGACTTTTAGTTTTGTTGTTAGATAACAGCATAAAATATGTTCTATTTATTATATCTTATACATCTATATATTACATCTTTAAAAAATATGACCTAATAGAAATTTGGTTCAATTTTGTATTCAAGTAAAACACCTGCTGTGATGAAGCAGCCATCACCTTTTGAAATTGTCAGAATAAAGAAGAAAAAGCTTAGGAATCATTGCTACCTATGAGAATGTGTCTCACTGGCAGGGACAGATAATAAATATCTACTCAAGATACTAAGACAACTACATTGTACTTTCAGCCTGTGGGAAAGGATAGTCATTCCATGTTCCTTGTGCTCAAAACTGTATAAAAATCATTTGTATACCCAGTATCAGAGAAGGAAAATACAGCCTACTGATTCAAGGAAGTGAAAAACTGCTTACTACTAACTTGGGAAAATTACATGCCAATCACTTCAAAATTCCATTTCTTCATACATAAAACAAAAGTAATAGACTCCAACTTGAAGTAATAAACCCCACTGTTAATCATAACAATGAAACCAATTTCAACAAAAATATTCTGAAAGCCTGTGTTACTTTTGCTTCTTTATTTTTTTCTCTTTTAGCATAAATTTTGTAATGATTCTTTGGGAATTTACATCATGCACTTTAGTGCCAATCACTTTCCAGTCCATATTGACCTCTCACCCCTGTCCATCCTTCCAAAGAGGAAATATTAAAAATAATAATTAAAAGCAAAACAAACTGCCTTAGGGTTTCTATTGCTGTTCAGAGATACCATGACCACAGCAACTCTTACAAAGGAAAAACATTTAATTAGGATGAGTGGCTTAGAGTTCAAAGGTTCAGTCTATTATTATCAAGGCAGGATCTACCTTACTTCCTGTCTGTCCAGACCTCTAGACCTCTATGGTTAGCTAGTGGCAAGCTCCATTCTCTGACCCTCAGACAGGCTTTATTTGTGCAAGCAAGATATCAGCACAACCCAAGACCACCAACCCGGGGATGGCACCTCCCACAATTGTTGGCCCCTCCCTCATAAATCCCTAATTAAAAAAAATGCGCTGTAACTCCAGCTTTGCCACAACTTGATCTTATGGAAGCATTGTCATAATTGAGGTGTCCTCCTGTCAGATGACTTTAGCTTGTCTCAAGTTGAAATAAAACCAGCCAGAACTATTTTTATAAGAGTCCCATGAGAATGGTAAAGCAATAGAAACTTGAAATAAAGTAAAGGTGGAAATGGTAAGTGAACCATTATTGCACAATCAAAAGACAAAAGTATTTCATAAGTTCAGGTCTATTTGAACCCTCTTATGCACACCTGTAATTATGATGCTCAAAAGGCTAAGACAGAATAATCACTACAAGTACAAGGCCAGCCTGCTCTACTGATGGAACCTAGACAAGTCAGCACAACATATTATGTCTCTTTCCCAAATACACAAGAGTAAAGAGACAAAAATAACAACATAAAGTATGAGTCCTAGCATTACCATAATGTGTGCAGATTTTATAACATTTGGAATTATAGGGGATTGAAGATTCTATTTATTTATTTTACTGTAGTAGATTCAAAGAGATGAAAGGAAAAGAAGAACTAGGGAGAATACATATGAGCCACTTTGTAAAATGAAATAGAAAAAAAAAAAACCTCTCATACCTAAAGTGTACAGGATAAGTATAAGGATTTTGTTCTTCACCATGAGAGAAATAACATTTACAGAGGAGTAAAACTGATGTGGATGATTCTTATTTATATTTAATATTTTTAAATTTAAATTTGCAACAAACATGTTTTACATGTCAATCCTAGTTCCCTCACTCTCCCTTCCTCCTGTCCCCTTCCAAACCCACATCCCATCTCCTATCTGCTCCCCAGGGAGGGTGAGGTCTTCTATGGGGGATCTTCAAAGTCTGTCATATCATTTTGAACAGGGCCTAGGCCCTCCCCCATGTGTCTAGGCTGATAGAGTATCCCTCTACGTGGAATGGGCTCCCAAATTCCATTTGTAAACTAGGGATAAATACTGATCCACTACCAGAGGCCCAATAGACTTCTCAGTCCTCCTAACTAACACCCACATTGTGGATGATACTTAAAGGGAATAGCTTGTGGAAAATATTATAAACCTATTGACAAATATTAGTTTCATTTTGTAGTTCACTTCATTTCCTTGGGTCTATCTCTACTGTTTATTTTCCAAACAGTAGTTTGGGGTTTTTGCCAAGTGATATAACCATTTTAAACTTTAATCTCCTCAGCTGTGTAATTAAGGAAATAAAGAAGCCTATCTCATAAGAGTTTCATAAGACACAAGTAAAATATTGTGTATGGAATTGCCTTGTAAACAGCAAGCTACCAAAATAAGTTAATTATCACTTCTATCGTTATTATGGAGTGTTCTGAGCTTTTTTGTTCAACTATCTTTACATTCCCTGGAGTTCAATAGCTCTGCTTTTCCCAAGCACATTTTTCTATTTTTATTGTTTGCTGAATAATATAGTTTTCTTCTCTGAGACTCTGTGAGATACGGCCTTGAGCTCAAAGCAGCTCTCACTTACCTCTTCTACACAGTTTATCTTCAAACCTCACAGCTGCTTTACAACCTTCCTCAGTATCTGAAGACCCCATTTTTCATTCCCCAAACCAGCTTTATATGGATGAATGCTGCCAAGTTTTGAGAATTTGAGGTTTTTTTCCCCTCCTGATGATGTATAAGTTAGCAAGCTTAGGGTGCTGGAAGACCAAAAGCCCTTGGTCAGAGGCAAGGGGCTTCATGAATCATGTCAGAGTAAGTTTCATACAGCTCATATGTGTATAGGCTTGCCTCAATCACCATAGGAGAGTATGAAACGGGGCAGGTCATGTTTTCACAGGCAGAGAATTAAGTTGTGTAATGAAAACTCTGAGTTAAGAAGCTTTCTATCTTTTGCAATGAAAAATAAAAATGCATAATCTCTGCTCAAGATAGTTACAAAATATGTAGTATGAAAAATCCTCGACATGCTAGACTGGAATCCAGGCAGTTGGCTGGTATCTCTGCTTACAAATCTATAAAATATGAAGCAAGCCCAGGGTGTCTTTCAATACAAAGAAGCTAATATCCACTAATACCATACTGTAGAAAGGTGATGGGCACGCATATTTTTCATTCAGGCTGTCTTTCAGAAGAAAGAATTGTTTATTTGTCTGTTTCTGGTTTCTTTCTTTCCCTTCACCCTGCTCCAGGTTCTTGGTGCATCCCATTTTTCCTCCATTTTCAATGTAGAAGCTCATTCACTTTCTATATTCATCCCAGGACCATAACGCAGAATGAAGGTTCTGAGAGTTTTTAGATCATACTTATGAAAAATTATCTTAAAACTACTTTATGTAAATAGAAGATTTCTTCTCTTGACTCTCTTTTGGAATCTCCTCTTACACACACACACACACACACACACACACACACACACACACACACGCACACACACAGTTATTTTCTTTAAGTATCAGACATGATTACCTTATTTTTAATTTTTTATCATCAAACGCAGAAAAGGAGGATGTGGGAGAAGTCAACATGTGACTCCCATCTAGGAACATACACCCCTTTCCCAAATGCTTTGAAAATTCATCAAGGAAAGGAATTCCAAAGTTCTGCTGCAGGGCTTGCAGTATCTATGCTATGGTGTGTTTGGCAGGAAGATTGGTACTATTGGAGCTCCTGTAGCTACAAGAGGGTGAACGGCTTCAAGAAAATATCAAGGTTAGTTATCATAGTTTTTCACAGAGAAGCAAGTCACCCAGGTGTTTGCAAACATCAACCAAGTGTCTATACTTACAGTTTCCTAATGAATGTTAGAGATTAGTTATATTATGTTATTAGTTGTGACCTATGGAAATTTATTATTAGACAGTTGACTTCACAATTCTACTGTAGTTACATGCAATTCCATAAAGAATCTACAATGATTTTCATGAGGCAGAGGACTCATTCTAATCATAAATAGATATGATTTAACATGACTATTGTAAGACCAAATTTGTCTAATTTTGATGAGTGTATGTGTGTGTGTGTGTGTGCATCTTCTTCAGAAGTCATGAAAAAGGTACAATCTCCCTAATCTCCCTCTACTATTCTTATTTACTGGTGAAAATTGTAAATAAAGACAAAACAGAAAACACTAAATAACTTGGGGTTCCTTGAAACTACCTAGTTATTTCTAGTAACTTGTTTTTTTTTTTTTTTTTTCCTAAGAGTCAAATGACCTCTAGTGTCTTCCTTTTCTGGATCTTAAAGATGATAAACACCTCTCAGCATCTCTGGGGACTAGATCTGAAGCAGCAACCACTGTTGCTACTGTGGATGAACATTTCCACTATACCAGGCTTTTCCTTTTTGGGCCACCCAACTCGCAAACCATAACATAGAGAATTCTTCTTAGTTTTGAATGCTCAGCCAGGCTTAGGCTCATTTTTGGCTAGCTCTTTTAACTTAAATTAGCCTGTTTCTCTTTATCTACATTTTGCCTTGAGGCTATTTACCTTTCTTCCTCCTGTATACCTTACTTTCATTGCTTCTTCTGTCTGTCTGGTGGCTGCCTGATACCTAGCCCTGGGTGTCTTCTTCATTCTCTCCTCTTTTCTTCTTCTGTTGAACATAGATTTCTTCTCCTATTTATTCTCTCTGGCTGTCAGCCTACATATTCCTTTCCTGCCTAGCTATTGGCCATTCAGTCTTTTATTAGATCAATTAGGTGCCTTAGGCAGGCAAAATAAAGAAAATGCAACACATCTTTATGTAATTAAACACACATCCTTCCATAGTTAAACAAATGCAGCAGAAACAAATGCACCTCACCTTTATACAGTTAAAGTTATATTCCACAAAATAAATAACTGTAGCAATATTTACATAGTTAAATATTCCACAGCAGTCCACATTGATCTTTATTTATGCTGCTAGTTTGGTGGGGGTTTGTTTCAACTTGACCAAGCTACTGTAATATTTTAAGAGGGAACATCAATTGAGAAAATACCCCGCCAAGTTTGCCTGTGGGCAAACTGAAGGGGCATTTTCTTGACTACCGACTAATGTGGATGGGCTTATCCTACAATGGAAGGAGTAGTGGTGTCATGCTTATACTCACTGTGGCCTGGCATTGTGCAGGAAAACAGGCTGAGAATGCCAGTAGGAAGCATACTTCAATGGTCTCTGCTCTAGTTTCCGTCTCCAGGTTCCTATCTCAAGTTCTTCTCCTGACTTCCTTCAATGATGGCCTCTTCTATACAATTGCAAATTAAAATCTTACAATCTCTCCTCCTCAAGTTGCTTTGGTCATGGTTATTACTGACAGCAATAGAAACACTAAGACACACTTTTCAAAAAGTGATAACCTCTGCCTTTTGTCGAGCTTCTTTCTGGTGATTGTAACTCTGAGCACTTCTATGATAATTTTATATGTTATTTTGTCTACCAGTGTACAGAATCTACAATGAAAAAAGTAGTTATTTAAACAATCTCTGAAAAAGGTCAGCATGAAAAAACAAATTCATAAAATGCTCACTGGTAGGTCCAACTCAAGATAATATTAATCACATGTTACTTTATTACTTTATTGCTATTGAGTCTACATTCCACATTCCACACGAAATTCTTACTTCTTTCATTTTTCTCTATCCTTTCAATTGATTAAGTATTGGAAAATATTTCAGTATAGTAATTTTTGTGTATTTTGTGGTATTCATGAAAGTGTGTAGACCGGGACGTTTAAAGCCCACTATGATACAAGCTGACTTCATACAACTTGCCACCAAAGCATCAATCTCTCTCATGGGGGGGTAATGGTCAGTGCTTGTATCAGTTATATTATATTGCTGTTTAAAATGCCCTCACCATGGCAACTAAAAAAAAAAGCATTTAATTAGGCTTATAGTTTCAGAGAATTAAAGTCCATGATAGTGAAAGAAATACATGATGGCAGGAACAACTGAAATCTCACATTTCAACCCATAAGGATGAAGCAGAGAGAACCAGCTTCAACTGGAGTAAGTCTTTTGAAACCTCAAAGCCCATCCCCAATGATAAACCTCCTTCAACAAGGCCACACATCGTAATCCCTTCCCAAACAGTTCTACCAACTGGTGACCAAATATTCAAATATGAGTCTTGAGGAGCCATTTATATTCATCCTGACAAAGTATCTAAAGCAAGTTAGAATAATACAAGTGTGCTGAGGTCTTTGATCCATTTGGACTTAAGTTTTGTGCGTAGTGATAGCCATGGGTCTATCTGGAGTCTTCTACACACCATCATCCAGTTGTGCCAGCACCATTTCTAGAAGATGCTTTTCTCCTTCCATTGTATAATTTTAGCTGTTTTGTCAAAAATCAGGTGTTTATAGGTGTGTGGGTTAATATCAGGATTTTCGATTAGATTCAGTTAGTCTACCTGTTTATTTTTGTGACAATACTAAGCTATTTTCAGTACTATAACTCTATAGTACATCTTGAAGTCAGGGAAGGTGATGATTCCTGAAGTTCTTTTATTGTACAGGGTTGTTTTGGCTTTTCTAGGTCTTTTGTTTTTGCATATAAAGTTGAGTATTATCCTTTCAAGGCTATGAAGAATTGTGCTAGGATTATGATGGGCATTGCTTTGAATCTGTAGATTGCTTTTGGCAAAATTGCCATTTTTTTTTCTATATTTATCCTAACTATCCAAGAGCATGAGAGATCTTTCCATTTTCTGGTATCATCTTTAATTTCTTCTATAAGGCACAGAGTTCTTCCTATATGGGTCTTTCATTTGTTTGTTAAACTTTACTCCAAGAGACTTTATGTTGTTTATGTCTAAGTTTGCATCATTAGTTTGATTACAAGTTAGTATCATTTAAGTAGTAAGTCTCTAGTCACATCATTTACTAAGCCACATCAGAGTGACTGGCTCACACTCTTTGGTCTAAAAACAATGTTTTCCCTTGAGATCTAGAGTGTTACATTCACATTCATTTTGGGAAAATGAGTGTAATACCCAAAGATGGAATGAATATTCTTCACCCTCAGCCCTTTACTCAGAGTCCATTTTCATTTATTAGGCTAGATAGTATTGAGTTTTTGCATTTGTATTAAGCTCTTCCAAGATCTCTAATAAGACGCTGTGATCAGTAGCATGGCCAAATCAGTTATTTTGTATTGCTGTTTAAAATGCCCTCACCACGGCAACTTATAAAAGAAACTTCTTGTGGGAGTCTAGGAAAGTATATGATTCACCAACTTTTTGATTCCTACTCTCACCCTAAGACTTCATAGTCTTAGGCTATGCTCCTTGTTGTGGACAGTATCTTTTTGATGGAAATCCAGGGAGTTTAATCAAGATACCACTCTTATAAGTATTAGATCACATTTCAACTGTCTGTTGCACACATCCTAATCTCAGCTCTAAGTCAGACATACATCCTCAATTGACATATGATCCTTCCCTTTTGAATTAATGATATTTTCTTAGTTTTCCATAGACTGAATTACTTTTGGGTGTTTGCTCAGATTTAATCTGAGCCACAAAATGTTTAAGTATCTTAGAGAACTGGACATTGACAAGTAATGGACTCTGTGTTGTTGCAGCCAGCTTTTAACTAAGACTCCAGTAGTTCCCTTTCCTAAGCCTTCCACTTAGTCTCCTTTCTATATCTTTCATGTGTGGCAATATATTTTTATGCCTTACATTCTCTTTCCTAAGTGGTCAAGAACTTATCCAAGGATTTTCTAACTTTTTGAGTATTTGCATCTAGTAATAGCATAGACCTCAAGAAGTTTCTTTTCCTGCATCCTATTTAGGTTCCAGGATCTATAGTTCTAATATGTAAGTGTGGATTATTAAAGTACCAGTTTCCTGAAACTTTCTTTATAGTCTAATAAATTTGTTGAGATATCAACACCTGATAAATTGTACTACGTTATGTGATACTTACTAGAGTACACAGATAGATTCAGTGGTTGCCTCCGATAAATCACAGGCTTTCTACACAGAGACCTCAAAATTTTTTATATACATTGCATAATAAATATACAACATTTGTAGCAAGCTCCTTAACCCAAATTTTCCTAGAGGGAATTTGTTTAAAATATTTCTAATAAACACATATAATAGTGCTTCTTTCTGACTTTCAAAGTTTAGTTTCCTTTGGTGAGTTCTTTGCTAGAGTCTCATGTTATTGGTTTTTGTCTCTCAACCATTTATGGCTATCTTTTATCATTGATGTAAATACCACATTAGACCTTTCTGGAACTTTCAAGTGATATGTATGAATTTGGCACAAAATGTAGAGCATTCTTTAGCTTGGCTGGAAATCATGAGTAGTTACAGGAGCTTATGTGCTATACTTCAACCTCATAGGCACTTAGTTCCACAGCGTGTGAGACCTTCATACATGTATATGAAGAAATACACATGTAATTCTTACTGTAGCATGATTGATACCGAGTTAAAGGTATATTTCTCTGTGTTTTCAAGAGTAGAATATGGCTCTGGGCCCTGACTTCTATTACTTCCACACATAGAAGACTTCAAATGCCAATGCTTTGACTATTAGTGATTCTGCATGTAGCTCCTGTTAGGTTCACATATGTTCAGATGACCAGTCTCAGGTCTTAATTCCTAGTGGCTCAATTGAATATTGGATGGCTAGGAGCTACAATTCTCAGACTCAGCTCTTCATAGTCTTTCTTCTTCTAGTCTTGACTATTCTTAGGCTATGCCATAATTGTTCCCTGGAACAAATTAGGTGCTTCCAGCCATGGTGGTGAATGAGGCTTTGTAGCCCTGATATTCCCTAGAGACCAATTGCTAGATCTGATAGCCACACTTTTGTCTGCTCTATAGGTATTCTACTTTAGACTTCTTTACTCATGACTGAGTTCACAAGCAAGCCATTTAGTTCAGTTGGTAGAATGATGAGACAATACAAGAAGACAATATTTAGGAATCCTAGGTTTCACACACAAAGTGAAGCTGCCAGGAACCAGTGCCAGCTGTTGCAGTTATGACCAGATGAAGGCCTTCTGAAGCACAAGTCATGGCTCCAGTAAAGCCTGGCTTGCAGTGATCTCTGAAGATGGAGTGAAGGAGCCCTCCCACTCTTTTTTACACTCACAATATTTTTTTTCTACATTTTCTGAGATCATTATATAACTATAATATTTCTTGCTACCCTTTCCTACTTACAAAGTCTTTAAATATATCTTTCCTTGATATCTTTCAAATTCATGGCTTCTTTCTCCATGAATTGTTATTGCATGCACATATGTATATAAATATATCATTCCAAGTATATGTTCACCCTTCATAATATCACAAAACTTTTTGACGTAAGAACATTTTATACTACTTTGGGTATGAGTATATAAGTATATAAAATAGGTAAAAAAATTACTGATAGTACAAATATTAATATACCTATAATTTTATAATTCATTAAAGATGAATGCTAATTTGTATGTTAATACAATGAATGAAGTTTTTAAATAAAGAATGAAAATTAGATTGATCATTTGATACATAAGTGGTTATAATATCTTCAATATATTTTTGTGGTGATCAATATTGATTTAAAACTGTCAACATTGACAATGCTTTGTCATATAATTACATAGTAAAATATGGCAGAATTATGTTTAAGATCAACTAAAAAATTGTTGAAAAATTTTTCCCTGATCCTAAGTCAAATTTACTTGAGAATTTATGGATTTTAGACAAGCAAAAGATCACCAGCCTACAATTCACACCACCAGAGAAGCTAGGAAACAAGGAGGACCATAAGAGAGACATACATAAGAGAGGAAAAGGACAAGATCTCCTGAGCAAATTGGGAGCAGGAGGGGAGGTGAAAAACTTGGGCAGCCAAGTAGAGAAAAAATTTGTAATGAAGGTAAGTTAGTTTATTATGCCTGGGTTCAAGACAGCACAGAAAATGTCACTGAGGCAAATAGAGGTATTTTAGCTCATGAGAGTTTTATTTGATTACTGAAGAGCTGACTCAAATAAAATCAAGACATTCATGTGTCAATTTTCTTTCTCCTAAACACACCCCCTACCACAATATGAACACTCAAAGTAGGGATATGGCTTCCTCCCCAAACCTGAAAATACAAGGGTAAAAGCGTCCATCATTCTTTGTTACATACTCTCCCTTTTCCTCTTCAACACAGGTCTGGGAGTTCCCCTGGGGATTATAGAGCAAGAATATGGAATTTTTAATATAGCATTTGAGCAATTCCTAAGAAGTGAGGCCCTTCAGCTTCTGGTGTCTGATGCCTAGAGTTTGTGCATGCTGTTTTCACATATGGGAAAACACAGGTGGAGTTTTCTCTCTGGTCTCTATGTGTTCTGGTTAAGTCATATGCTTTTACTTAAAGCACTTCTGTCAAAACATGTTTTCCCAATGAAACATTATATTCTCAAGAATTCAAGATGTGTCCCTCAAAACTAATAATTTCTTTTAAAATAACATTTATGATAAATTTTATTAGTTTGTGGACAATAATATTATATATCAAAACTAGAGCATGGTGATTTTTCATATTATTGGTACTTATCAACTACCGTTCATTAATGCTGCACAAATATATATATATTTTAGGTACATGGCTTCTCATCAAATTTTCTATATGGGATACATTTCCAGATACAATTGTGCTTAATTTAATGAAAAATAAAGTTATAATAACAACATTGTTAAACTTATTTCTAAAAAAACCCGTATAAATTAATTTTAGATATACATCATAAGAAAATTTTAATACCTTCAGTCTCACTTCCTTTTAGATTGTTTATTTAATTCACTTTTGAAAACTATTTTTGTTGTGATAAAATTTATGCAGGGATATTAAAGCCTAAACACTTTCACTTTGTATTGGTGAAGATAGTAATCATAAATTAGTAAAAACATTTACAATTTAAAATCTGATTTTATAAAGTGAGCATGACTAAGGCTCTTAGTTTTAATTGAGACTGCAAAGTTTTGTGATTTTTTTTTATTTAATAAGATATTAAAACAACTATGATTTATTCTCCAAAGGCTGAATTCTAATAATGTGAAAATAGACTATATTTAGAATACCTTAGGGATCATTTTTGTTTTAATTGAGAGAACAGTTTGGAATTTGGTGACTTTAGTAATTGGGGAAATTATGACTATAAATTAAGAGAATAAATTAAAATTATATATTCTCCCTTATTTATGGATTTCAATAGCCTATTCCTCAATTTACTCATTTTGTCTTCTCCTTAAAATAATTTTTTACTGAAATTTCTCCTTTTATTTAATTACTGTTTTCGAACAGTTTTCTCACTTAATTTATCTTAATGTGGACTTAATGTGGAAAGATATAGTGCCCTTATAATTGTGTCATACAGAAAATGAGACACAAATTTATTCTTTTTTTTTAAAGTAGCTGAATTGAAAAAGATTTATTCGTCTCCCTTTGACATCATATTTACATTCTGTTTTGATACATCATTACATTCACTTTGTTACTTTTGAAGCAGTTTATGGTTATACAGTACTATATAAAAAAGCAAAATTGGAGTCATAGGTGGTACAGAGAATCCAGCACCTCCTGATGAAGTGAGGACAGAGAGCTTATAGACTGGTTGCAGCTACAAGGAGAGGGTGCTAGTACAATAGAAAAGTACTTTTCTAAATCAAATGTATTCTTATATTTAAAAATAACCAATAAAAGTTTATTAATGGTTTACATGTTTAGTGAACTCTGCTGATTTGAATTGCATATCACGTGGTAGTTAACATATTGAGTAGAAAAATATGCTATGTGAAGACATTCCTGATTTCTGAAATTAAAAAAAAAAATGTTTCTGGAAGCCGGTCTTCATTGTTAAGTGAAGATGATTAATTTGTGGTATTGTGCTTGTTAGACTAATGGTCAAACACATTGACATGCACCTATCTTTTGCTAGCTTAGGCTTGTGCCTCCATAGGTTTCTTAGTTTGCTTATTCATTGGTTTGAAGGATTTTACCCATTCACTAGTCCCTGTTGTACGTGCCTACCCCTGCCAGCAAGGAAGACGGGACTCTGGGAAGATCTTCTTCATGCAGTTTTAATCAGGATCCTTGAAGCATGTTCCTCTGACCTGCGAGAGACCGGGAGACCCCTGCACAGGCTTAAATACCCTTGAGCTAACCAACCCCGGTGAGCCACATGGACCCTGCAGATAGGCTACTCTAAGGAAGCAGACAGCCTGAACAACTTAAACAAATAAGGGCTTATTTACCGCATAGAGCACTCACCCGTGGGGAGGTGGAAGGTGGAATTCAGCACCACTTTAAGGCACAGCACTTTGCGGCGCACTACACCTGTCTCCTTAATTCTCCTATTATCATCTTTCCATCATTCATATTAACTTGAGAAACTGTTAGGGAACTCAAATGAAAACTAGACTGTGCTATTCCGTCTGTCTTCTGGATTCATTATTTAATATCAGCAGCCATCAAGTCTATAGCTTCATAGCCAATGTTTTTAAGTGATTTTACACGAATGCTTTAAATGATTTGACTTATATTACAATACTTCCTTAGCACTTCTAGGCCCATGCTTTTAATTTTCTTCTCTATATCTGGAGGAGTTTCCTGCATCTCTCCTTCAGATTCTGCTTCTAAACCATGGCTCCTTTCTAGATTATAATCTTTTATAAAACCACATTCATTTCCTGTGTGATCATCTGTTCTAAGATTTTAAATAGCACATACGTGGCAGTATCTCCCAAATTTACTTTTCTAAGTCAATCTTCTCTAAATCTCTGCTCTAAATATGTAGCTGTCTAATTGACATCCTCAGCTTGATGGATCATTGGATTTTCATATTTAATATATCAACTTGAATTTTTTAGTCTTTTTCTGTACCACAAACACAAAATAATTTTAAAATATAGCTAAAGTTTCATGTTAACGACATATAGTGAACTTACACTGTTATCTTCCCACAGGTTGTAAGGAAATGTCTTCAAACTGTTAGCAAATGCATTGTAGATTATTCCTATGAATTTGTGTATGCTCTTATATTTTGTCTTTTGGCAATATACATACATCATACACACAAACATGTGCACGCACATGCACGCATGCGTGCACACACATATACACACACACATACATACATACATACATACACACACACACACACACACACACACACATACACACACACACACACCAGGTCTTATCTGTATATATACATGGAAAGATAGAAAGACATTTACTCTCACAAAGGGATTTTTTCTTTGCTAACATTGTGCAAACTGATAAATTCTGCAAAAGGATGCTGAGCTTGATGTTTTTTTCAGCTTAATAAATATGGATCATGCTTAAGGTAATGTAAATATGAAAAATAGCATTTGTCTATTTTTATAGCAGGGGGCACATTAGAGACAGAAGAGGCTCTGGTACTGATTAGTTTTCTGACTTTAAGTTTTCACTCTCTGGAGAGGGAGTATTGCTATTAATGACTTAGGAGTGAATATTTTTAAAAATAACAATGATAAATTTTATAAAATTTTTATTTAAATTTGAAACATGATTGTTTTTCATGTCAGTTACAATTGCTACACCCTCCTCTCCTCCCGTGATCCTCCAACCCCCATCCCATCCTTTTTCTGTTACCCAGAGAGGGTGAGGCCTTCCATAGGGGATCTTCATAGTTTGTAATATCATTTAGAGCAGAACTTAGGCCCTCCCCCATGTGTCTAGGCTGAAAAAGTATCCCCCTATGTGGAATGGCATCTGAAAGTCTGTTCTTATATTAGGGATAAATATTGATCCACTACCAGAGGCCCCATAGACGGCCAGTTCTCCTAACTAACACCCATGTTCAGTAAATCTGGGTCAGTCCTATGCTGATTTCTCAGCTATCAGACTGGGGTCCATGAGCTTCCCTTTTTCAGGTCAGCTGTTTCTGTGGGCTTCTCCAGCCTCTTCTTCACCACTTTGCTCATCATTTCTCCCAGTCTGAAACTGGATTCTAGGAGTTCAGTGTAGTGCTTAGATGTGGGTATCTTCTGCTTTTATCAGCTACATGATAAAGGCTCTAGGATGGCATATAAGGTGCTCATCAATCTCATTATCAGGAAAGGGTATTTAAGGTAGCCTCTCAACTGTTGCTTAGATTGTTAGTTGGGGTCATCTTTGTAGATCTCTGGGCATTTCCCTAGTGCCAGATTTCTCTTTAAACCTATAATATCTCCATCTATTATGGGTATCTCTTTTCTTGCTTTCCTCTATTCTTTCTTGACCCAATTTTTCTGGTTCCTCATGTCCTCCTCTCCTCTTTTCACCTTCTCTTTTTGCTAACTCCCTCTCCATTACCCCCATAATTTGCTCTAGAGATCTTGTCATTGACATAGGGCTGATTTCCAAACTATATAAAGAACTCAAGAAGCTAGTTACCAAAATACTAAATAAGCCAATTAAAAAGTGAGGTACTGAATTAAATAAATAATCCTCAATAGAGGACTCAAAAATGGCCGAAAGACACTTAAGAAAGTGTTCAACTTCCTTAGCCATCAGGGAAATGCAAACCAAAACAATTCTGGGATATCGTCTTATTCTTTTCAGAATGGCTAAAATAAAAAAAAAAAAAAAAACATCAAAGACAGTTTATGCTGGAGAGGATGTAGAGAAAGGGCAACTCTCCTCTACTGCTGGTGGGAGTGGAAACTTGTACAGCCACTTTGGAAATTATTATGGTGGTTCCTCAGGAAAATGGGAATCAGTCTACCACAAGATCCAGCAATTCCACTCTTAGGCACTTATCCAAAAGGTAATTCTGGAACAAAGACATTTGGTCATCTATCTTCATAGCCAGAACCCGGAAGACACCTAAATTCCCCTCAACCGAATAATGGATGGAGAAAATTTGGTACATTTACACATTGGAGTACTACTCAGAGGGATAAAAAAGGATGGAATTTTGAAATTTTCAGGCAAATGGATGGAACTAGAAGAAACCATCCTGAGTGAAGTAACTCAATCAGAAAAAGAAAAACATGGTATGTACTCACTGTTATATGGATTTTAGATATAGAGTTAAGGATCACCAGCCTACAATCAACACCATCAGAAAAGCTAGGAAACAAGAAGTTCCCTAAGAGAGACATACAATGATAATTTCTTTTGCAAAATTGATCAGACTGTACCATCTTAACAAAGATAAAAATCCCTTTATGAGAGCAAATACTCTCCCTATCTCTCTCTGTCTCTCTCTCTGTCTCTCTCTGTCTCTCTGTCTCTGTCTCTGTCTCTCTCTCTCTGTGAGAAAGAGAGAGAAAGAGAGGGGAGAGAAGGACAGGGAGAGTGAGAGAGAGAGTGAGATAAGAAATTATATTGAAAGAGAAGAAAAGCAAGCAAATGGGTTGTGGTGGTTTGAGAATGTCCTCCATAGGCTTATATGTCTCAGTGTTTGGTTCTCTAGTTGATAGAAACGTTTAGGAAAGGTTAGGAAGTATGGTCTTTTTGGAGGGCTGTTTTTGGAGAGTAGGCTTTTAATTTTCAAAAGCCAATGGAGTTCTGAGTTATCTCTCTCTGCTTGGTGCTTGTGATTAAGATGTGGAATCTTAGGTACTGCTGAAATGCCATGAGTGGCTGCCTGCCATGCTCATTGCCATTATGGTCTAACCACCTGTAACCACAGGTGCCCACACACCCACACATACACCCCCCCACACACATACACACACATGCTTGGACACTGTGTTTTCGCTAAAGTAATTTAAAAGTAACTAATATAGCTCTCTAATATCTTTTCCTTTATCATTTGAACAAGAACCCCAGACATGAAAGGTGAATATATGTGTGGATGGTGTGAAGGAATGCTTCAATAAGTAAAACTGGTCTAATTCCAATTTTTTAGGAATATGTTGCCTTTTTGCTAGAACTTTCATTTTAGATTATGTTTAGTCTTATGACTTAATTTAATTAGTATGTTTTTGTCATATATGTCCATATATAAATGTTTCATTTAAATGTGCATAATGTATAGGCTAAGGCCTTATAACTAAATTAAGTGGTTTTAAATTTTAACTCAAGAAACTACAGCTGTAGTTCTGCTCTTTGATCTCTTCATCTTGTTGCTTTGACTTGTAAAAGGAAAATATTGTTACAGGGATAGAGTACTCGTAACTAATATTACCATTCAATATAGTTGTTGGTCTGGAAAACAATTTTTTTGCCAAATAAAATGTATGCAGAATGAAGGCAGGGTTTTAAAGTTCCCTTTGTGCCTAGGGCTATATAGACCTGCCATATATGTGTCAGATGGACAGAGTATCAGGGACAATCAAGAGATTACAAAGAGACAGTGAGTCCTTGGAATTTAAAATGACAGAGTAGAGGTTGAAAGATAGCAGGCAAAAGTGTGCTTGTAGGAAAAAGGTAGCATAAAAGTAAATGTAAATTGCCACAGTTAGACAATCTCCATTTCTGAAATGTAAACTAAATATTTATTGCATCATTTTCACTTTAAGGTTTTAGGAACATACCGTGGTTTTGTAGTAATCAGAGATGTCTGATATCAAGTCACTGCATTTCTCCAAAATACCATCCTTCTAGTTATTATTTTTATTATCTTCCCACTCTGCTTTTCCCCACCTCCTACCTCTCCTCTTTTGTTTTTGTTCTTCTGTACTGTATTTTATGTTTTTTGCCAATACTATTTTTATTTATTTTTCTTATTTTATATATCGATCCCAGTTCGTTCTCCCTCCCTCCCTCTCTCCCATTCTCCCATGCCCACCAACCACACTCCCATCCCACCCATCCCCACTCCACAGGGAGGATGACTCCTTCCAGTAGGGGTCAATAAAATCTGTTAAGTCATTTGGAGTAGGGACTAGGCCCTCCTTCCACCACTATGGGAGTATCCCTCCATGGGGAATGTGCTCCCAAAGTCCTTTTTTTGCACTGGGATATATCCTGGTTCCACTGTCAGAGGTCCCTTAGACTGCCCAGGCCTTCTAAATGAGACCATTGTTCAGTGGGTCTGAGTCAGTCCCATGCTGGATTCCCAGCTATCAGTCTGGGAGCCCATTAGCTCCTCCTTGTTCAGGTCAGCTGTCTCTGTGTGTTTCTGTAGCCTGGTATTGTCCTCCCTCTCTACATCTGGATTCCAGTTCGGCTCAGCATTTAGCTATGGATGTCTGCTTCTGTTTCCATCCACTACTAGATGAGAGCTCTGTGAGTCATCAATCTCATTATCAGGGAAGGGCATTTATGGTAGCCTTTTTACTGTTGCTAAGATTGTTAGTTGGGGTCAGTCTTGTAAGTCTCTGAACATTTCTCTAGAGTCAGTTTTTTCTTGAAACCTATAATAGCTCCCTCTTATGGTAGTGCTCTCTCTCTCTCTCTCTCTCTCTCTCTCTCTCTCTCTCTCTCTGTCTGTCTGTCTCTTCTCCTGTCTATTCCTCCCCTGACTCAATCTTCCTAGTCCCACGTGCTTTCCTCTCCTACCCTACTCTTTCTCCTAGCTCCCACTCCACTCATTTCTCTCCAACTCCCAATATGCTCAGGAGATCTTGTTCCTTTCCCTTTCTGTGAGGGATCTTGTATGAATCTCTCAGAATCCTCCTTGTATCCTAGTTTCTCTGGCAGTGTGTATTATAGGCTGGTGATCCTTTGCTCTATGTCTAAAATCCATATATGAGTGAATAAATGCCATGTTCCTCTTTTCGTGATTGAGTTACCTCATTCAGAATGTGGTTTCTTCAAGTTCTGTCCATTGGCCTGAGAATTTCAAGATTCCATTGTTTTTTCTGCAGAGTAATATTCCATTGTATAAATGTGCCACGTCTTTATCTATTCTTCAGATGTGGGACATCTAGGTTGCTTCCAGGTTCTTGCTATTACAAAGAATGCTGTTATGAACACAGTTGAACAGATGTTTTTGTTGCGTGGATGTGGATCATTTGCGTCTATGCCTAAGAGTGGGATTGCCAGGTCCTGTGGTAGACAGGTTCCCATTTTCCTGAGAAACCGCCATACAAATGTCCAAAATGGTTGTACATGTTTGCACGCCCACCAGCAGTGTAGGAGTGTTCCCCCTTTCTCCATATCCTCTCTAGCATAAGTTGTCATTGGTGTTTCTAATTTTAGCCATTCTGGCAGGAGTAAGATGGTATCTCAGAGGTGTTTTGATTTGTATTTTTCTGATATTGATGTTGAGCACTTTCTTACATGTCTTTTAGCCTTTTTAAATTTCCTCTATTGAGAATTCTCTCTACATTTCTGTTCCCTGTTTTTTTTAATAGGGTTATATTCGTGTTTTGGTAACTAGTTTCTTGAGTTCTTTGTATATTTTGGAGATCAGCCCTCTGTCAGATATAGGATTGGTGAAGATCTTTTCCCAGTTTTTGGGCTGTCGTTTCGCCTTGTCAACTGTGTCCTTTGCCTTACAGAAGCTTCTCAGTTTGAAGAGGTCCCATTTATTAATTGTCGATCACAGCGTCTGGGATACTGAAGTTATGTTCAGGAAGCAGTTTTATATATTACCATTTTATGCATTACCATTCCTTATATAGAGATTTGGAACATCTCATAATCTGACCACAGGTTTTTGTCTGTTTCTGCAGCTGTGCAGTAGCATGGATCAGACTATGCATTTGTTTCTCAGCTCTGGAGTCACAGTGCTGCATTACAGTGGATGACCTCCTGGTTGGTGAGGAGTTGCAGGTTATATAAGATATTATTGAGCATTGGGCAAGGAGCACAGGGCAATTTTTTTATCCCCTTTCTTTATACTTTTGCCTCAGGAGTTATTAGTTTATTTATTAATTATTTATACATTTAGTCAGGATCTCTCTGTATTGACCCTAATGTTCTAAAATTTTCTGTTTTAGACTTGGCTGACTTAAAATCTTGCCACACTCCTGTGTCTTCCACCCAAGTTAAAGAATTCCTGACAGGCTTCACTAGCTTGGATTTTGTGTTTGTTTATTTCAATTCTGTGTTGCTGAGACTCAAACTATGTACCTTATGCACATTAGGCAAGTATTCTACCCCTGACCTATATGGAGCCCACCCTTTCTTTCTTATATAAATATGGATTTTCAGTCATAATTGTCACCTGGATTATATTTTCTAATTCTTTGTGTGGTAGTTGTTTTCACAGGTCCTTTCCTCATGTCTTCTACTTAAGATTGTTACCCCAAAAGAATTTATACAATGGATACTACCCAGTGGTAAGAAGCAATGACGTCCTAAAATTCACAGGCAAATGGATAGAACTAGAAAAAAAACAACAACAATTACAATAAAAAATAAAACAAAAAAACAAAAACACAAAAACATCCTGAGTGAGGTAACCAAAACCCAGAAAGACAAATATAATATGCACTCACTCATAAGTTGATACCAGATATAAAACAAAAGATACCCAGCTTACAATTCATAACCCCAGAGAAGGTTGGACCCTCTTCCAGAAACAGACTGAAGCAGATGCAGAAATCCACAACTAACCAATTGTCCAAGCTCCTGCAATACAATCAAAATAAGGGAGGAGCAATAATATGAACAAAGGAGTAAGACCATGAAACCAACAGAATCAGCTGACCAGAGATAGTGATAGATCACTGACTCAGGTCTGACTAAAGAAGAACCTGCATAAGACTGAATTATACTCCCTTAATATAGGTGACAGTGGTGTGACTGGGACAATATATTAGGTCACTAGAAGTGGATCCAAGATCTAACACTAATTTACAAACTGACTTAGTGGAGCCCATTCTATATGGAGAGATACCTTGCTCATCTTAGACTCAGGGGTGTGAGGTGGAGGGGTACCTTGGTCCTGCCTCAACTAGATGATGGAACACACTTAATAGACTTCCTAGGGGAGGTCTTACACTCTCCATGGAGCAGTTGGGAAGAACGGACAGTGGGTGGAGTAGGAGGAGAGGAGGAATGGGGAACTGGGATTGGAATGAAAAAAATAAATTAATAAACAATGGGAAAAAAATCAAAAAGAGTGTTACCCAGAATGTTTTGAAGTCGATGACAAGACATCAGGGGCAGCAGGGAAAAGGTTACCTGCAGATATCTAGTGAGCTATAGGTCATTGCTATTGGGGAACACAGTTACCTAGCCAGGCTACTTATAGCTTCTCTATATTGGTGGATATTGGTAGTCACCAACACTTGCTGGCTTGAGATTCTAGAACTGAATGCATTATGGGGTCTAGAGCTAAATATTTGATTTAATATGGAGGGAAATTGGACCTCCCCTGACTTCTCCATTTTACTTCTATTTCTGGAAAATACCTTTAAACTACATTCAATAGTTACTTGTAGGAGGATTATACAATAGTTCAATTTTCCTTGATATTTTTGGTACAAATATGCTTAGCTATTAAGTGCCTACCCCCTTGGTTGAGTGTATTGAGGCTTAAAGATCTTAAGAATTCATGTTCTAATCTTCTGGAACATTGGTATTATCACAGTTTCCTGGCAGAAGTCATGATTTCTGCACCCAAGGGAAAATCTGGAGTTTTTCCCAGTTGGTGACTGAGTTGCATTTGGACCTATTAGCACATGGTGGAGAACTCAGAATTAGGCTTGGCAGGTGCAGAAGGTTACTCCTGGGTCTGTTCTTTGTTTTTGTTGTTGTTCCTGGAACTGATTCTTGCTACCATGCCATACCATAATTTGTATGCTTCTGCATGTTCCTGTGTTATTCTATTTCAGTAGGAATGGATTAAAATAGGCTTCTCTGTGTACTATATCATTACCAAAATCTTTGCTGGAAATTTGTAAATATACACTAAAGATTCAATTAGTTTTGCTATTATTATATAAATATTGTGTCATTTGTGCTTATTTTACATGAAAATATGCATTTTTCCAGCAAGAAGAAAAAAAGTGTGCTAATTAAAATGGCTGTGACTTAACTTCCCAAAATAAATAAATTTTTACTGGTATAGATGTAAAACACCTCAGAAACTGAAAAAAAAAATCATCCAAATGGGAGCGCAAAGTTTACTCATTTTAAATTATCTTTGTTATCTTTTCTTGAGTGTTTATGTTACATTCATATCTTATGTTCATGTATGTTTCTGGCTGAGTTTTCATTTGATTTTTTAAATCTAATTTATGGCTAGATTTCATTCTTTTATTTACAAATCAAATCAAATTTTGACAATGTGATTTTTGTAAATCATTTCTTATTTTTTATTTAACCAGGTATGTCCTATAAAAGAAAAAACAAGCTAGTATCATTAGACCAATTTTTAGTTATGCTCTGAATGAGACAGAAAACTTAAAATACTCCGGATATATTTAGCCATTCATATGTGATGTGAATGAATGTGTATATGCTGGCTGGAGAGAGAGAGAGAGAGAGAGAGAGAGAGAGAGAGAAATATGTGTGTGAGTGTGTGTGTGTGATGCATTTTGTATATGGGGCTTTATATATATATGTTTGTGTGGTATCTCTATATTTTTATTGTGGTTTGTATGATGTATACATGTGGGTATGTAGTGTGTATACATGTATAGCATGTGGTTTGTATGTTGTGTGTCTAGTGCACTGTATGTGCATGTACGTTGCATGTGTGTACATGACATGTGGCATATGTGGTATATATATATATATATATATATATATATATATATATATGTATATGTGTGTGTGTGTGTGTGTGTGTGTGTGTGTAGTTGTGTGTTGTGTATATGATACATGTCTGTGTGGTTGGGGTTGTGCATGGTATTTGTCTTTGTGGCTGGGGTGTGTATGATGTCTATGTAGTTGGGGATATGTATGATATGAGTCTGCATATACAGGTATATGGGAGTATACATGGGTATATATGGGAGATGTCTATGTGGTTGGGATATGTATGATATATTCTTGTGTGTGGGTATATGTATGGTATGTGTCTGTGGGTGGGTGATGTGTGTGTCTGTGTTGTGTGTATGTGATATGTTGTGTCTGTGTTATATGTGTATGATGTGTATGATGTGTGTCTGTTTAGTAGAGGTTTTTATGACAGATATTTATATGTTGATATTTAACATATATATGTTAACATATATGTTGATTTGGCTATAGGTATGATATGTGTCTGTGTGGTATAGGTGTATATGGTATGTGTCTGGGTAGTTGAGTTATGTGTCTGCTTGTGAGTACTGTATGAAATCTGTCTGTGTGTAAGTGATGTGTACAATTTTTTTTGTATGTGGGTGATGTTTATGATGTATGTCTGTGTAGTTGGGGTATGTATGATATGTGTGTGTGTGGTTGGGGTGTGTAGCTGTACAGGTAAGATGTGTATGTATCTGTATGTGGTTTGTTTGTTTGATATGTGTCTGTGTATAAGTGGTATGTATGATATGTGTGTGTGTGGTGTGGGTATGTATAATATTTGTCTATATATGGGTGGTTGTGTATGACATGTGTCTATGTATGGGTGGTATATATGATATGTGTTTGTGTGTGTTGTGTGTGTGTGTGTGTTGTGTATGATATGTGTCTGAGTGGTTAAGGGGTGTAGTGGGTAATAAATTATATCACAAGTGAAGTTCTAGGAAGCTTTAGGGAGTTCAGCCTTTGGTTATTTCTCAAAACTTCCAAAAGAGCCTGGATTTTTATAGTGATTTGAAAAGAAGACAACCCATGATACACAATGGGAAAGACAATAAGCTAATAACAATTTAGGTTTAGTGATTTAGGAAGCTCTATAGTTGGTGTAGAATACAAAGACAAAGTCATCACCAGCTTATTTCTAAATCTGCTTTTTTACTTAGACCAAAGTAACCAGAGAGACTGTAGTTGCCATCTGACTGTAATAAACTATACTCACCAATGTGTAAAATGTGCTGAGTTCTTATATTTTCTCATTCAAACTTTACATCAGACTTAAAGGATACCACTGATATCCTGATATCAGTGATACCACTGATATTTTTTTCTGAGCAAGAAAAGTGTAATGAGGTGGTGCATCTTTAACAGACAGGCAGATGTAGGCCCTGGCTCTCTGCTTCCACCCTCCTAATGTTCTCATGCAGCTGTTACTCAGATGAGTGCTTTGAGCTTAAAAGAGTTGGAGACTGAAACAATATCACAACAGCTTCAATAACCCCTAAGCAGCAATGTGGATAAGATGAGAAAAACATGGCAAAAAAGCAAAACACAGCCTTAGCTTAGAGCAGCTGCAGTATCTGTGTTTCTATTTTATTTTAATTTGACAGAAGAAGGAAGTGGTGCTGGCTTCTGGGATGATTAAAAATAGCCTAATATTATTAGGTTTCTGACTTTTTTTCCATCTCTACATGGCTATTTTTAGTGCTGGTTTGACCTCACACTGCGAGTTATGTAGCTGTAGTATTTGAAGCCAATATCTAGAAGTTGAAAAACACCCTTTTTCTCATGGCTTTATTAGGAAAGAAGATATTTTCTTCTGAAACTCTTTAAAAAAACATTCTCTCATCTCTTGATGAACTTAGTTGGGCAACTCTGTCATCCCTAAATCAGTCTCTCACAGTCTTGGATGGCACATCTAAGAGTAAACACAGAAAAGATATTCACAGTGACTTCTTTGGTCATCCAACAACTAAGAAGTAAATCAAAATATGAATTTGAGGAAAGTCTATAACTTAAAAGATTAATAAAATGTTCTACATATAATTATTTCAAATGTATTGGTGGGATAGAAATTTTCAAATTACTCTTAAAAAACAAATATATAACATAAAAGTGAGCAGATTTTAGTTCTTAGGCAATGCCTACAAATTTTCCAAATATATTTTAAAATAATGTAGTGAATATAATCTGTTTTGATCACAATAAAAATTCAATCAAAGAAAACAAGAATGCAAAATGTATAAAACAAGAAAGTTTGAAAACATAAAAGTGGGTAAGAGGATGAAGCTATAACAAAGTAAAGAGAGTTAATCACTCTTGTGAATCACACATTACCTCATTGTGATTTAAAAATGGTAAGTCCACTGATAACACCATTTTTTAAAGGCCAAGATAATTCAAGGTAAAGAGAACAGGTAGGTGAGCAAGATATGAGATAAATGTGCAATTAGGAGGAAGAAACTGGAGACTGCTATGGTGTACAATGTTTACCATCCTGGACCCCACAGGCCTCCCCAGAAGATTGTAATAGGAGTCAGCCTCTTGCCTCTCTTCTCTACCATTGCTTATTCATGTAGAAACTTGGCATTCCTAAGAACAGCTTTGATTGGAGAAAGATAGGATAGTGTGCCTGATTGTTATACGTTTAAGAGTACGTTGTTTATTACAAATGAAGCAAAAACATAAATGTTTTATTTCAAACTCCTTATCAATTTCTCCCTTTCCCCTTAGACTTACTGATGGAACTATTTGGAAGGAGAGGACACGGTTAGAAAGGAAAATGGTGAAAGTCCTTGGGATAGCTATATTTATTAATAAAATCATCATGTCCTTCATAAGTCTTTGAACACTAAATAAGACATTGTAAGGCAAGGGAACAGTCTGTGTTTCTGTGAGTACTTGTTCTCAGGTTTTCATGAGCTGTGACATGCTATTGTGGAACTAAATTCAGTACTCCAATATGTATACTTTTCTCTTTCATTTGGGTGTATCCCCCAAAGCTGTGTTCACTAAAAGGGAAGAGTTCAAAATGCTGTGCTAGCTTTGTGTTGGGATAAGGAAGGACAGAAGTGAAGGTGAGGAGCATCCTTGCTGATGCTAAAACTGCTATGGTACTGTCTCCCAAAGCTACCTTTAACAGAACAACCACACGTGGCATTTCAGTTGTTGAAAATATATTCCATTAAAAATGAGATTTTTAATACCCAAAATAGTTCATATGTGGGAGCTGAGAGAAGAATTAATAGAGTGAAGAGAGTTGAAAGTTTGAAGCCTGGGATATATGACAGGATAAATTCCAATAAAAACTGAGAAAATAGGATAATTCATCTGAGGGCCTGGGAGCAATAGTTTAGAATATACTTGATTTTTTTAATTTTAAAGAATTCAGTGCACTAACATTTCTATGTGTAAAATTACTCAATACAAAAAAGTAAATCAGAAAAGTGACTTCAGAAAAAGAAATGGCAATCAGTAACAGGACATGAGAGGGAGAAAAATTTACAGTATATCTGTGAGATAATTATACTCTAATGGAGAGGAAATCTGCATGCGCTACCAAGACCAAAAGGCATTACTCAAAGTTCTATTTCATTCTAAAGTATTTGCAAGTATTTTAATAGCCAGAGAAAACATTTAGACTTTCAGGATTGTGTTTCTTGTTTTAGAAACATTTTTAATTATAACAAGTCACACATGTCTGTAGCATGCATTAATTCTTTCAAATCACCTGGATTTAAATAAATCCAAGGAAAATAACCAGGTGGGGCCTTAATGATCTGAAGAATGACTGAAGGATTTTGTCATCTTAACTCTGACTTGCTTATGCACCAGATACATTGCAAAGGAGAGAAATAAATCAATTCTGGATGCCTCCTGTTAGAAATTTGCATAGCTAATTTCCTAAAAATTGAGGACCTTAAAAGATGTGCCATGATAATGTGTCCTATAACCAATGTTATCATAAAACACAAAGCTTTGTTACAGAAAGGAGGAAGATGCCTGTGAGATACTCTCAGTTCTTCTTTCATTGTCTTTTTTTTACCATATTTGTTTCATTGTCAAGATGCATTGATATTGAGTGTAGCAGGTTTATCTGTCACCAGAGTTGATAACCGTTTCTGAAATCTGATATCTCAGTTCTTCAGGATGGTTTTTCATTTGATAAAATAAAAAAAAAATAACATTTGTTTTCTGTAAACTCAAGATGTGTAACTCAGAATTAAACTACGCGGTAATTTAAATGGTAATTATTACAATTGCATATCTTTGAAAATTAGGAAATATTTGTTGTATTTTTTTAAGTTGAGGACTGACCATAAATGTCTAACAAGCCATAGTTTGATTTTTGATAAGCATATACTATACTGTATATAATATTTGCACATAAAAGATGATGGATAGTTATAAAATACAGTCTGTGAGTTAAAAAAAAATAACCTACACTTAGAAATGCAACTTTAATTGGTTTCTCCAGTAGGCAAACAAAGAAAGAAGTTATAGGCTCAGCTGAAATGTTTTATCCTGTTCCAGCCTCAGGCATAGCTTCATATGCTTAAGAATTTGTCTTTCTCTTCAGCTCATATTATCTCTCCATTGGTTTCATTGTCTTTAGTTAACAGAGTGTCTCTAGCAATTGCAGGAGTGTCTACAGTTTGAAACACTGACCAAGAGCAGTACTACATCTTTATTTCTTTATTTCTTGAGCTCCCTAGGGCTAATGATGCCCACAGAGCTATCAGCATACATGATAATTTCTGCGATGTCGATCCTGGCTGTGACTGCCTGGGCTTACATTATATGCTCATTCCTGGGTTTGTGAGATAGGGAGACCTCTGAAGCAACATGTTTTGAGAATAAAAGGAAAAAGGGATGCTTAAGCATACAGAAAAGTTGTCTGAAATGGAAGAGCAATTTATGAGTACCAAATAGATAAAATAAGGCTCTTTATGAACTAAATACGATTTAGTGTGTGTGTGTGTGTGTGTGTGTGTGTGTATGTATGTTTATATTATACATATATGTATATGGGAATTATATATGTTCATATGTTCTAAGCTAAAGCAGTACCAGTAATATTGGCATGTTTTATAGAATAAAGAAAAAATCTGAAGTGGCTACTTATATTTTATTCCTTTATTTGGGGTTATAGTTTTAATACTATTTTCAGTGAATTAATAGAAAAAATGTTATGCGTTTTAATTTTTAAAAAATAATTCTTATTTATTTTTAATATGTGTACATTAGTGTTTTCTGTGCATGCATGCCTATGTTAGGGAAACTGGATTCCTTAGAACTGGAGTTGTAGACAGTTATGTGATGCCATGTAGGTGCTGGAAATTAAATCCCAGTCTTCTGGAAGAGCAGATTTTAACCACAGAGCAATCTCTGTAGTCCAATTGTTATCTTGATTAATTTTTAACATGCACATGTGTTCTTGGTGTAGATTACATCAGGATCTTTAATATAGGTCTTAAAACCAAATAATTGGAACATATAGCAAAATGCTAGTGTTATTAGTTATAATTACACAAACAACAATTGTTTGAAGCCATTTTTATCTTTCTGGACATTGAAACATTGTGGAGTACAACTGCTACTTAATGATAAATTCAAATTAAACTCTACTCATTGAAATAGTGCACAAATTTGAATATACATGTGTTTTTAAGAAGTCATTTCAACTATTTTTAAAGAAGAATATGTGGGTTCACAAATATTATATAAAATAGTAATCTTACTTAAAAATAATTACAAAATCATTACTCTAAAACTTTTTAAGTTTCAAAACTAGTTGAACTTGGAGTGATTTGAGTTAGTAGAACGAATGTCATCTAAAACATATTTATAACTCTAAAATGCTTTAGTGAAAGGATATAAATAAACTCTAGATTCAAATTCCATGAACATTTGCTAAGATTTCTTTGGAAGGAAGATTTACAGATTAGGAAAGACTATAGAGCCAAAAGGAAGCATAAGGACCATTTTCCGTGAATTTTTATTAAGTTGGAGTTGTAAGTCCACATACTTTGAACAGCATTTTTTAGTGTTGATAAATTAGGTATCATAAACATTGAAGAAAATAATTTTTTTAAAAAAGTTACAAGTCTACAGACTTGTAACTGGAGAGATACAAAAATACTGTATATGCAAAGAATATTCAATCTTATAGGACTGTTTCATAAACAAAAAAGGAGAGATAATGAAACTTCATATTCTGTATACAAAAGGAAGCTGAAAGGGCCTCAGACAGATGAAATATATAAAGTAAGCTCAAAGGCACAAATCCCATGCTACATTGAGTGTAGCCACACAGGAAAAAATAAAAGTAAAAAAGTGATGTACCTACATCATTGAGAAGCATATACAGACAGAAGTACAATGCTGATTCTATCCACAAGATATTTCCATTTCTATGGCTTTTATTCCCTAGGTTATCTATGTTCAGAGCATAGAATATATGTAGGCAGTTATCAAGGCTATCATTCACTTTGTTGTCTAAATGAATGGGTACATCGATATGTGTGGTAATAACTTCACGCTGCCATTCTGGGAATAATCATTTATTCACATAAATCTTTGTTTCAGGCAATAGATTTTAGGATTGATTAGAGACATACTTGAAATTATTTGAGAAAGATAAAAAATACAAAGGAAATTAACATATTTCAGTCAGAATGTACCTTAAAAAACAAGGTCTAATAACCCAAAAATGAATCAAAGGTAATACCAATAAAATAAGTTCTAAAAGTATTAATAATAAATTTACAAAGGCTAGAATTTTAATTAAAATAAATTAATAAAAGTTATACAACATTATTAAAATAATTAGAATGAAAGAACTAAAGCAAAGGCATGTATATCTGAAAAGAACCAACAAAATTTATAAGAAATAGGATATAATCCCTGAGATAATGTCAACAATATTTTGACAATTCCCTGTGCTTGAAACAAAGAGATCAATATAGCAAAAGGGACTAGACAATCATTTCTCAATTATAGCACAAATAAGGCTTAAGGTAATAAAGAATGGCTAAGATTTACCAACTTTAGATACATAATTGACTGTTATGACACAAGTAGAGATTTCAAGATGATGCTTGAGCAACAAACTCTGATAATCATCTGGAATCAAAGGAAATTATGAGTCTTCTAATTAAAGTTGGATGCCCTGGGATGACCATGCAAATTAGAGAGATAGAGAAATTAACGATGGATGGAAGGATGGCTCTAGGTAGAAATGGCTGAATGGATCATTTTGATAGAGTAATATGTATATATATATACATATTACTCTCTATATATGTATATAATATATACATATTATATACATATAATTTATCTCTCTAATTTGCACTTCCTCATACTTTAGGATAAGTTTAATAACTAGTTCATATATTTTATAGCAAATTTTCTCAAGCATTAATTTTTCATTGTTGCCTGATATCTTATTTAGAGAAAGCTGTTATGCATTTTCTAAAACCAAATTATGTAATAAGCTTTTACCTTCTAGCTGCTTTATTTTCCCTCTTGTTGTATATTCTACAGTTTTACATTACTGTTGTCTTTCTATTTCTATGAATATATATTTTAAATAATAATTCATTTTTGAGGAAGTACTTTTAGTAGTAGTGGTAATTAATCTTTTAAAATTTATTTTACAAACTGATGACTGTTTCCCCTCCCTCCTGTCCTCCTGCTTGTTCTATGGCATATCAGGTTGAGTTAGGTCTAAGCTCCTTCCTTTCCTGGTATGAAGGCTGAACAAGGCAACAAGTATGAGGAATAGGTTTCTGGAAGCCAGACAAAGCCATAGGGACAGATCCTGCTCCCACCACTAGGAATCTCATAAGTAGCTCAAGCTACACAACCGTCACACACTTGTAGTGGGCATAGGTAGGTCACAGGCAGATTCTGTAGCTGTCAGTCCAGAATTTGTGAGCTCCAGGAAGCACAGGTTAGTTGTTTCTGTGGGTTGCCTTGTGATGGCAGTGACATCTCTAGCTCATACAATCCCTCCTCTCTAGCTTTAATAGGACTCCGCAAGCTCAGTCCACTGCTTGGCTGTGGGTCATCTGATTCCATCAGTTACAGGATGAAGGTTCTCTGATGACAATTCTTGTACTTAACAATCTGACTACAAAAAAAAAAAAAAATGGCCAGTTCAGGCTACATATCCACTATTGATAGGAGTCTTAGATGGGGACTTCTTGGTAGATTTGTTCTATATGACAAGAACTTCAAGTCTTTGAAAAAAAGAAACTAGAAGAAATATCAGAAGATGGAAAGATCTGCCATGCTCATGGACGCATAGGATTACCCATAAAAATGTCCATCTTACCAAAAGAAATCTACAGATTCAATACAACCCTCATCAAAATTTCAACACAATTCTTTACAGAACTTTAAAGAACAGTACTCAACTTCATGTGGAAAAAAAACTCTAGATATCTAAAACTATCCTGAATAATAAAGACACTTCCAGAGTTATCATCATTACTGGTTTCTATGTGATTTTTATTACTATACAGCTATAGTAATAAAAAACAGCATGGGTTTTCCATAAAATCAGACAAGTGGATCAGTTGAAACAAGTGAAAGGCCATGACATAAATCTGCACACCTATAGACAGCTGATTTTTGACAAGAAGCCAAAATTATATAATAGAAAAACAAATCATGTTTAGCTAATTGTGCCATCATAACTATATGCCTGCATGCATTTGTATGGAAATAATAGACCTATAATAGTCACCATGAACAAAACTCAAGTCCAGGTAGATCAAAGACCCCAACATAAATCCCCATAGAATGAATCTGATAAAATAGAAAGTAGGGAATAGTTTTGAATGCATTGGCATAGAAAACAGTTTCCTGTAGCAAAGATACTAAGATTGACATTTAACAAATGGGACCTCATGAAACTGAAAAGCTTCTGTAGGGTAAAGGGCACTATCATTATGACAAAATGGCAAGTTACAGAATTGGAAAAGATCTTCACCAACCCCATGTCTGACAGAGGGCTTATCTTCAAAATATGTAAAGACTCAAGAAACTACACAAAACAACAACAGCAACAAAACAAATAAACAAACAAACAAGCAAAACCCATCCAAATAATCCAATTAAAAAATAAGGTATAGATCTAAGAAGTGAGTTCTCAACCGAAGAATCTCAAATGATTGAGGAACACTTAAAGAACTGTTCAGCAATCTTAACTAGCAGGAAAATTCAAATCAAAATGACTCTGAGATTCCATCTTATACCAGTCAGAATAGCTAAGACTAAAAACACTAATGACAGTTTATGCTAGAGAGATTGAAAAGCAAGGAGAAACTCCTCCACTCCTGGTAGGAGTGCAAACTTGTACAACCATTTTGGAAATCAATATGGCATTTTCTCAGAAAATTGAGAATCAATATGCCTCAAGATCTAGTTACAACATTCCTGGGCTTTTACCCAAAAGCTGCTGAATAATAGCCCATTAAAAAAATACAAATAATACGATTAAAACTAACTACTAAAAATGTATACAAAAATCTAAGAATTAATACTTCAATAGTAAGAATATTTTACATAATTTAAAACATTTTTATGTATAGTAGTTATAAAGGAAAAAAAGCAACAACAACACTGGCAAGGCAGTGGTGCCACTCACCTCTAATCCCAGCACTTAGGAGGCAGGGGTGGGCAGATCTCTGTGACTTAAAGTCCAGTCAGGTGATTAAAGTGAGTTCTATGCAAAGCTACACAAAAAAGCACTGTCTCAAAAACAAAACACAAAACATAATGAAAGAAGAATAAAGGAAGAAATAAAAAAGCATGATAGATACTTACAGGAAATTAAATTATTACATATATTGTAAATATTTTATAATTGTTATTTATGTTAAGCAGTTATAGGGATGCTATATGTAATTTAAAAAGTCATATATGTAATTTATAAGGGTCATATTAAATTAAAAGTACCACTGTGTACTTATCCTCAGTAGCCAATAAGAAAAAAGATATGAGCAGAGAAAAATTAAAAGTAGACCAGTGTTTTCTAAATGCTAATATGCTAATTTATGGAACAATATTGAACTAACATTTTAGTGAAATATGACAGATAGCATTTCAGCAGTAATACTGAGAACAGAAACGTGTAGAGAATAAATTCATGAATACCTGGTAGACCATTGCATAACTGAAGGCTGTTATAACTTCAAATTAAGACTAAACACAGAAACCAAGAGTGTAATTGACACATAGTTCCTACTTATTTGATCCTTAATAGGTGTGTGCGTTGAGGGGCTTGTATTAGTGTCCTCTTCTGTTCCCTTATCAGCATGTATTAGATATTCTGACTTAATATTGTAAAGCATTTTGAATTTACATCATAATAGTTAAGTAATGAGATGCTCAGAAGAGCAAGACATTAATCAAGTGCTCCACACTTCTTGTTTTAGGGAAGAATGGGTGCAATGTTGGTTGTATATAAAGCAGATATATCATATGAAGCACAAATTAGAACATCTTAGAATCTTTTTTTTCCATTAATGTGTCGTAGATGGTGTACATTAGCTCCAGGTTAGTGTGAGAAGGACTTGTGATGGTTAATTTTATGAGTCTAATTCTTCAGTCACGGGACCCTATCCAGATAACACTTGATGTTTCATTGTGTCTGAGATTTTCTGGTAAGTTTTGTGGGTCAACAAATTGCTGAAGTGAGGGAATATTATTCATTGATTGAAAGCTGGGTTAGAGGAAAGGTAAATGCAAAAGACCTTTATCCCTTTTATTTCTGTCTAAATTTCATGGTTGACTGGTCTATTCTCCCTTAGATAGGATTAATCACTGTGTAATTGCTTCTCTCTTTGCTTGGTGACAAATGAGTAAGAAAAGTTCAAGGATCTTGGTAATATTCTTAAATTCCAATTTAATGGAAACACATCTTCTGATGGGAGCATTCATTACTATAGACACAGGATCTAACGGAATATTTGTTATGATAATCCAACATTGATAAGCTATTGGAACATAGAACATGGAAACCAGAAGCAAAATCGCTACTGGGAGGTTACTTAGTGGAACAATGTTCTGCTCTAATTCTATCAATCATGACTACTAGAGTAGTAGTGCCACATACATGACAACAATTAAGATGATATACACCTTTCTTACTCATTTCTGTGGAACCTCCCTATAACCTAGCTGGCATTATAATTTAATATTACAGCAGTGACTGTAAGGGATTGCAGTTTTTTTCAACCCAGTTCTCTCAGAATGGGAGGAATATGGTACAACTCCATCACTTTTTCATGGAACCATGGCCACATTTCTTTTAATGTAGTGTGATATCATGAATTAGAAGCATAGATGTAGACATTTATCACAATAGTAAATGATAATTCTGAACATCAGTGCAATAGATTTCTGAATGATAGTTTGACCAATGAAGACAAGTCCATTTATAACCAGCCAAATGTCTATTGTAGTTAAAAGCAAAATGCTGTGCCATTGAAAATGGAAGCATTCTGATATAATCAGTCACCAAATACTGTTAAATCATCTCAAGGATCTACTGAGAATTTAATACTGAACTCTTGTTAGCAGACTTCATACTCAGTGGTCTAGCTGTCATAGAAGTTCAGCTTGCTAAACTAATTCAACATTTCATCCCTACCACCATGGACACTTTGCTCTTTGGCCTTTGAGTGACAAAATGTATCAACAGAGAAGAGGCTGAATCAGAATCACCTGATTCACATAATCCTGAAAATGTTTCCTGTGCTATCACTATTTGTTTTCCAAATGAGAAAGAGATAATTTCATTATTTTTTTGCCTACTCAAGGTTTGTTCATATACAGAACACTCTAACTTATTTACCACCAATTTTCTAATAGTATTTCCTTCAAATTCATGACTACCCAGCAAACAAATCTTTGTCTATTGAGATGTGAAATAACTTACCTTGCATCTTTAAAAGAACCTCTTGACATACTTGAAATCCTAGTAGTTTCCCAGAAATGTAGTTAAGTTTGCTTTACACATGCAACAGGTACATGAGTACCAAGAACTACAGAGCATGTGAGGTTTCTTACTCCTTAGGTCCACTTAGCAGAATGTGATCAATGACCAGTATGATATAGTATAGAGGAGATCATAACAAACATCCCTGCAAACTAAGTTAAAACACAGGGCCATAGAATCACAGTCCTCCTGAGAAAATGTGAGTGTTGCTGGTCTTGTGAACTAAAGTAATCTGCTTTTGGTTGACATTATACACAAAGTATATAAAATGAATGTGCATGGTCAACAGATACATACCAAATACCAAGGAAAAAACCAATTAGTTCAAGATATAAAGCTGCATGTGTTGAAGAACTTGCTTTTTGAATGAACGTCTGCTTATGTGTATGCCAGTATACTGTTGTTGCTCTTAGTCATTTCCAATTTCTGAAAGCTAAATTCCCAGCAAAAAATAACTAGAGTATAGGACACAAGAGACAGCAATTGGTTCTGAGGGAACAGTGATGTCCATTACCCAAATGTCTCAGTTGAGTAGCATGAGGGGAACGATCCAGTAATCCTAAATTCTCTGAATATATACTATTAGTTGTCATTTCTGGCTTGTAAATATATTCCCTAAAGGTTTCTCCAAGAATGGCTGTATTGTTATCCTTAAATGTCATCAAAACAATTATGTGAACTAGCTAATGCACACAACCCTCTTTTTATTGCCTTCTAATAAATTCAGGTGATTCTCCTCTGTTTGCACCTTCATCTATGTTCTAAAATGTTGATCAAAAACAAATATGGCTCTACCAGACTTCATATGCTAGGAATATACATGCTTTATCTTTAAAATTATCACTTTGTTTGTGCTGCAGAGATGGCTCAGTTGTTAAATGCAATGGATGCAGGTTTTATTTCCAACACCTATTTGGTGAGACACAACCATGTACAATTGTAGTTTCAGGGTATCTAATGCCATATTCTGGACTCATATAGTCAGCTATGCATATGGTACACAGGTTCACATGCAAATTCATGTATATGAAACATATACATGAATAAAAATGTTAAATTAAAAAAGAATCTCAGTAGATGACTGCATCTCACAATACTAGTTGTGACTATGCTTATTTTTGCTGTATTTTCTTTTTCATTTTAGTTAAGTTTTAGTGTTTTTCCAGAAAGGATATTTTTTTGTATATCTAATTTTTATTTCATGGTTTATGAATTCTAGCAGTTGTAAAAGGAAAATACTTTTAAAATGATTTTATTTCATATACATTATATTCATCTGTTTTAATATAATTTTATTAAAAATTGTAAGTACTTTATTTTATGCTTTTTTTCATGGGGAAATTTGTATTGCATACATAATTGAAAGCAGTTAATGGGAAAAATTATCAAGAAGTAATAGCAACAACATAAACTGATATCTAAATCCATGATCTTAGAATCTGACAAAAAGACGTTTGGTAAAGAAAGGTTTATTTGTGATATGCAGCCACAATTCATCATGAATAGAAGTCAGGAAGGAATTCTAGGCAAAGACTGGGAAGCAGGAGCTGCACCAGAAGCCAACAAAGAAAGCTAACCTACTTGTTCCCCAGGGCATGCTCCCTGTTTTCTTAAACCACAAAGACCCTCTGTCCAGGGCGGGAACCACTTTTAGTAGACTTGGCCTTCCCCCATCAATCATTAATCTAGAAAATATGCCACAGACTTGCCAACAGACAAATTCTATGGCAACATTTTCTTAAATGAGGTTCCTTCTACTCAATAAATGAGTGCTTGTTTCAAGTTGGCAAACAAATAATGAAGAAACACCCACTATAACTCCTGGGTGCTAACAATATTAGTGAGAACATTCACACTGGACTATGGAATATTTGCATTTGAAACACATGATTAATAACTTGTTCTATAAAATTATCCTCATAATTGTGGAAAAGTCCATATGATGCACAGGTGAATTTCATTGTAAGGTTCAATTCTGAGGCATATGTGTGTATATATATACACATACACATATACATATATATATATGTGTATGTGTATATATACACACATATATATACGTATATATGTATATATGTATATATATACACATATATATATACATATATATACACATATATACATGTATATCAAGAAATTCAAACTCAAAATATTTATACTTTCACACATTTGTGTTAACAGATATCCAATCTGCACTGATGGTATAGGACCCTTAACTTAAATCATTTATGAAAAACCATAAAGCATATTAGTAACAAAACTATTTTGACATCATATTTACAAAATAATTTTCAAAGTTTTGTAAACATGTTTTACCTGATCTCTTCATCTTCTTTAATTTGAGTCTTCCAGACAATTTTTCCTGTGTCTATGAAGACATTTCAGGATACTGTGGAGGTCATGTAGACAAAGATTAGAAAAGGTGCTTATTTGTCTAAACACCTCAAATGTCCTTCCTTGAGTTCTAGCTAACTATCTAACTGCTTTTGTTAGGATTTTCTAGCCCCAGTCCTTCATGGCTTCCAAATATCCTTTCATTATATAATTTCCAAAATAAGTATGAAAAAAATGTTGTGAATGATAGGGACTTTTGACTATATATAAAGGACATAATGTGTAGTTGATACTTACATTCATCATTTTGTTTAGTTTTGATATATCCCTTTGAAGTCAGCAACAAATTTATCACAAATAAGTACCAGTAAGTACCTCCCAAGTGAAAAATAAAAACTCAATAATTTGTATTCAAGGTTGTTTGAATCTGTGCCCAGTCTTCACCAACTTAACATCAATCTCCTTGTATGCAAATTTCAATACAGCCTCCTCATCTTGTCATTAAGTGGAGCAGGAAATGAGCTGCAGAAGATTCTTTGTAGTATAAACGTAGAGGGCTATCCAAAGGAATCCTTTTCCTCACCTCTGCTTTTCTATTCTGAATGCTATTTATTAGTTTCTTATTTAGTTCTTCTTGTCTTTCAAAAAATCTAAGTGTCTCCATCAGACCTCTCCTCTTAGAGCTGAGGAACTTTTCTGGGGAAGAGGAGCAAAGATTTTAAGCATTGGATTGGATGGAGGACACTAGGAGAATATGGCCCACACAACCAAATCAACTAAGAAGAGCTTGTATGGGCTCACAGACACTGATGCAGCAAGCACAGGACTGGCATAGGTCTACCTCAGATCTTAGTCTCACATGTTATGGCTTTTAGCTTTCTGTTTTTGTGAGACTCCTAATAATGGGTGCTGATGTGTCTCTGGTTCTTTTGCCTGACCTTGGAACTATTTTCTTCCTATTGGGTTGCCTTGTTCCACTAGGATATGAGGGATTTTGTCATGTCTTATTATACTTTGTTTTGTTGTATTTAGTTGTTATCTTTGCTGAGGGGAAATGGAGGAGGAGTGGATCTGAGGAATAAAGAAAGTGAGGCAGGAGCTTGTAGGAGTGGAGGGCAGAGAAAATGTAATTGGAGCATATTGGATGAGAGAAGAATTTCTCTCTCTCTCTCTCTCTCTCTTTCTCTCTCTCTCTTTCTCTCATTCTCTCTCTGTGTGAGTGTGTGTGTGTGTGTGTGTGTGTAAATGACATAAAATTCTTAAGTTTAAACTCTAAAATTTGTATTTTCATAGTGTAATCTTACTCAAGTCTTAAATCTATTTCAGCAGTAGTTTATAAAGGTTTTTCTTAATAGTCTCATTGTTCTCTTCATAACCTAATTGTTTCTGCAGTAGTCTTCTGATAAACATGATGAAGATTATGCATGTGTGTTACTGAATAACAGACTTCTTCCTGTTAGAAGAGTTGTCACGAGTATTTCATATTTGTAAATAATTACATAGATAAAATCATTCAAGCTAGATAGTCCAAAGGACCTGCAGGGTTATTAAACAAAAGCAATTATAGACATACTAAGGAAGTAACTAATATAATTAATAGATTTGTAATGAAATTATGTGATGTTAATTGTGTGGAAAGAAACCAAAACTCCAGCTACCCACACACTCTCTTAATATTTGGGTAAATGGAGGTTCTGTTCTGCCTGGTTCTGCAGCTGTTTGGCCCCAAATAAACAGCAAGAGATTTATAAACTCTTTGGCTGATGACTCTTAATTATTAACCCATAACTATTAATCTAAGCACTTCTAAATGACCTTATCTTATCAGAGAATTCTCAGTGTATCCTATCGTCTCCATAGCTACATGTCATCCCTTTGATGGCTTCTCCCTGCCTCCTATCCCCAGAATTCTCCTCATCTCATAGCCATGCCTATACTTACTACCTGGCTTAGGGCCAATCAGTGTTTTATTCATCAAACAATAAGAGAAACATATATACAGAAAGATATCCGCCATCACATTTGGGTCCTTAAGATTGAGAGACCTGGATTTTATGACTTCCTATGTCCATAATCCCCAATCAGTTGTTTAGACTCTTGTGTTAAATGTTTTGTATCATAGATGATAAAGAATATGTAACTAATAAGACAGTGATGATAGATATAACTGGCCATATAGCATATCTTACATGTAGGAGTTGTGAACTCTCTTTTCCCTCTACATTGTATTATTCTGGTTAAATTGCCTAATGATGACTATTTTCTAGTTTTTCATTCTCCTTATCTAATAAGTAGATTAAAATGAAATGTGTTTCTTGGAATGTGCCAATAAATGGCACTTCTTTGAGCATTTGAATATAAATTTTGTATTTACTAATGCCATTTTATTAATATAAATGTATGCAGAGAAAAATTTATAGCAATCATTAGGGGGGAATACAGGTATTGAATTTTGAATTATACCACAGTCTCTCTTTCTTTGGATCTCCTCTCCTTTTTTACTATTCTAGGTTCCCAAGATTTTATAAAATATCTTAAGTGATGAAAGCCACCCACAGCTTTTAATCAAGGAGATAGAACTTCATGTTGCTTAGAAGTGTAGCTTGTGACAAAGTTGAATGTTAATTAGACTGAGGGACTGAGGTAGCACCAATGAACTTTGTATTTCCACATTCTCATATTTGGTGACCATTAAAACATATTACTCAGGGAAGGCAATGCAGGTGATAAGTCAGAAACGAAGTAAAAGACTATAAAATGAAAAGTCCGAATTCTATGAAGACTGGACACCTGTCCTTCTAGTTGACTAAATAAAGCTTTTGATACAAAAATTCCAAGATTATTCTTTAGACAATTCAAACTGGTAATGGTACCTCTAATCTTCATCACTTTTGTCAGAGGAGCAGACTGTCTAGGAACACACATGCTAGGAAAGAAAAGAAGGAAAAAAGCTCATTCAAACTTGTATATGTAATTTATTTTTTATAAGTCCCTTCATGTTTGTCTACATTCAATCACTAGGAGATTTAAAATTAATTTTTCTTTTTCCTCTCTACTCTCCCATTCACCCATCCCTCATAGGATGTCTCACTGTATCTTTTTCTATTTCATGTTATTACAAAATATTTCAGATGGATATTCTGAAATAACAGAATTATTTCTCATAAAACCAGAGCCTGGGGAACATTAAGGTCAAGATCAAAGGGCTCACATTGGGCAGGGGCTTCTGCTACACTATCCCATTTAAAAAAACAAAATGACAATTGCATATGCAAAATGAGAAGTTCCAAAATTTTCCATTATTCAGAAACATACAGACATGAGAACTCGGGCTTTCCTGTGATAATAATATCAGTCCACTTCTTAGGGCAAACCATCATGACCTAATCCCCTCTGAAATGCTGTACACAGAGTATATCATTCAGTCTTAAGTGCTAAATTTAGTGTATCTAACTGTTAAAAAATTGATATTCTTTGGATTTAATTTTTCTAACTTTCTCTAAAAATTTTTCTCACAGAATTAAAAACAAAAACCAAAAAAAAAAAAACAAAAACAAAACAAAAATTTTTTTGATGTTAACATTCCCACTCTGATTAGGATCCAGACCATAGATCAAAGCCTCAAATGATTTTGGACCTTCCTGCAACTACTACTTCTATGTTGCCAGTTGAATCTAGCTGTGCTGTTACTAACCCCTGTTTCTAACATTCTCCTCTCGGAGAACATGACACTAACTGCCCTTCACAGAATATGGTGTCTTCCTGATTGGTGGAGTCTATCTAGGACATCAAAAAGGGGATTGCTGGGTCCATTTGTGTAACAGTCTGGTGTATCATGGAAAGAAGATGACCAACATCTGGATAGTGATGTGAGTCTTATTAGCATTATAATCTCTGGAAAGGATGGCAAGAAAGACCAGATCAAAGGATATTATAAAATGTCTAAATTGAAGTTCATGAAAATCCCTTGATAGGCCTACATAGCACCAATTCATTGGACTTTGCTTATTGGAAAAACTGGTTCTTGCAGTCTCTAAAATGGGACTCAAGAGTGAGGCATCCAGGATTCAATTCCAGCAGTTTAGATGGCAGTTGAGGTAGTTAGAGGAAGGCCCCCTAAAAGAAGGTTCTAATTTCCTAACCAAAAGAATGGAAGCTGCCTCTGGATACAAACATGATATTGTTTCATCATTAAAAAGAAAATAGTTCTTTGGTCATTTTGTACAATGCATTTTGGTAATTTTCACACCTTCCCTAACTCTTCACAAACCCACTCTAATTTTTCCACTGACCTACCTTCTTTTGGTATTTTTAAGTGCATCAAATTCGATTAATGTTGCAAATATTCTTGAATGTGTGAAATTCCACTGGAATGTATTCAATTAACCAGTGGTCACACTCTTAAGGAAAACTGACCCTTTCTTTCTTATTTTCTCAGAATCTATCAATTTTCATATATATATATATATATATATATATATATATATATATATATTCTTATTTTACATATTGATCCCAGTTCCCTCTCCCTCCCTCCATCTCTCCCTCCCATACCCCCTGACAGCCCTCCCATCCCATTCCATCCCCCTACTCCACAGGGAAGGTGATGCCTTCCAGGAGGGATCAATAAAATCTGTCAAGTCATTTGGAGTAGGGTCTAGGCCCTCCCTCCTGCCTCTAGGCTAAGGGAGTACTCCTCCATGGGGAATGTGTTCCCAAAGTCCTTTTGTGCACTAGGGATACATCCTGGTTCCACTGTCAGAGGTCCCTTAGACTGCTCAGGCCTTCTAACTGAGACCCACGTTCAGGGGGTCTTAAATGGTCCAATGCTGGTTTCTCAGCTGTCAGTCTGCGGGTCCATGAGCTACCCCTTGTTCAGATCAGCTGTGTCTGTGAGTTTCTGTAGCCCAATCTTGACCCCTTTTCTTATCACTCTTCTCTCTCTGCAACTAGATTCCAGGAATTGAGCTCAGTGTTTAGCTGTGGGTGTCTGCTTCTGTTTCCATCAGCTACTAGATGAGGGCTCTATGGTGACATGTTATCATGCCATGATGAGTTAATTATCAATCTCATTATCAGTGAAGGACATTTAAGGCAGACTTTTCTCTGTTGCTCAGATTGTTGGTCTGAACATTTTTCTAGAGTCTGTTTTCTCTTCAAATCTATGACTCCTCCTATCATGGTATCTCTTGGGTTTTTTTTTCTCTCATCTATTCATCCCTTAACTCAATCTTTCTGGTCCCACACATTCTTCTCTCCTCCCCTTCTCTTTATTTTAACTTCTTCTTCACTCAATGACCCCCCCACTCCCAATATGCTCAGGAGATCTTGCTCCTTTCCCCTTCTGTGAGGGCCCTTGTATGAATCTCTTAGATTTCTCCTTGTATCCTAGTTTCTCTGGCAGTGTGAATTATAAGCTGGTGATCCTTTGTTCTATGTACATACCATGTTCTTCTTTTTCAACTCTCTCTTCTGGTAGTAAGCATAGTACCATCCATCTGTACAGAAGCCAGTCAGTACAGATGAAGCTTCTAGGTGAATGCAAGCTTGCAAGCTTGATTTACCCATGCTCGATGACTCAAGTAAGGGTGTCACCATAGTGTCTTACCATTAAGTTCTGGGGGGGAAATCAAAAACATTGGTAATTATATGGAATGTTTATAATCCAACAACTCCAAAAAGAAATCCATTCCTGGCAGTGGACTGTTAACTTGTTAGGCTAAGTTATAAAGTAGGGCCATTGCTTCTCATTGTAGGGTAACTCTATTTAAACTCATTTAACATGTGTATAAGTATATATTATACTAATAAAGTAGTAAGTTTTTATTGCTTTTAAGGAGGTCTTAATTGTTAATTATTCTACCTTATACTCTTTCCTTTAAATAGACCCTGTATGTCCTAACTCATTATTCCCTGTATACTAATGTATTCTAACTTCCCTTCCTTGAAAGTAACCCCTCACTACACCTTACACATTCATTAATTAGTATATGTATTCTAAATGAATTACAAATATCTGGAGATTCATAGACAGCATCCAGAAATCTAAGAAACATGCGTGTTTGCTTACTGGCTCATATCATTTCACTTAGAAAAATATCTTCTAATTGCATCCATTTACAAGTCAATTTCATAATTTTATTTTTCTTGATATTTTAATTACATTCCATTGTATGAATCTACCATATTGCATATTTCTTAGTTCATTTATCATCAACATATAAGTTGTTTCCATTCTCTGGTTATTATGAATAAAGTAGTAATGAACATGAATGAGCAGGTATCTCTATTGTAGGACTGTAGGATGTAGAGTGCTTTTATTATATGTCTAAGAATGGTAAAATGTTGTAGAATAATATTTTAAAATGTGTTACATTTATTTGTGCTGTGGACCAATTGTTTGAATGATGCAAAGATATGCTGCATTATTTTATATTGCATTTGTTTAACTCTGTGAAGCTGTGTTACCTTCCCTGCCTAAAACACCTGATTGGTCTAATAAATAACTGAACAACAAGTAATCAAGAATGAGGAAGGATAGATGGTGCTGCCAGGCAAAGAAAATAAATGAAGAAAACATCTGGGAAGAAAAAAATCAAAGAGCAAGAAGGAAGGAGCAATAAAATTATAAAAGAATCCACTTAGCTACACAGAAAGACATGGAATAAAAAGGAAAGAAGAACATACAGAAATAGAGAGATGTATAAGCACAAAAGCAAAATAGAGATAGCTTAAATGCATCAAAGACAGATGGGTATGAACAAGCCAACCTAAAGCCTGGGGTTCAGAAGTAAGACAAAAGCTGGATGGCTGGACCCCAAAATAACAAGGAGTAAAGAGTAAAAGCAACAAACTACAGTACAATAGCACCATGCAGTAGATCTGCATGTAGATTTTTGAGGAACATCCCACACAGATTTATAGTATGTTTTGTGTTTGTTTTTGTTTTTTGTTTTTTTATTTTTGTGTGTCTGTGTTTGTATGTATTTGTTTGTGTGCATGTGTGTGTGTGTGTGAGTGTATGTATTTGTGTTTGCACTCTAACAAGCAGTGAATAGATGTTCTCCTCTCACATCTATGCCAACATTTGTCATCACTTGTGTTTTAGTTTGTTGTTGTTATTGTTAGCCACGTTGACGAGCATATGACAAAATCTGCCGCTAGCTTTGATTTAGATTTCCTTGATGTCTAAACATGTTTAACATTCAAATAAAAAATGTTTCTCAGATGTCTGTATCTCCTATTTTAGGATGATGTTTACTTCCATGCCCCATCTTGTGATGGATTTTTTTCTTGATGTTCAGTCTTTTTAGTTCTTTCTGTAGTCTATAAAGTAGCCATCCCTAAATGGTACGTCTGGTAAAAAATTTTGTAGGGTTTCTCTTTACATGAATGATGGTGTCCTTAACATTACAGAAACTGCTTAGTTCATGAAGTCTAGTGTATTGTTGATCAGAATGTCTGCACTAACAGTTATCTGTTTTGAAATTTCTTCTTAGTGCTTACAATTTAAATTGTATACCTCTGTATTTTCTTGCATCAGATTTAATATATCAGAAATTTTGTTGATGTCATTAAAATAATGTTGTTAGTATACCCCAGTAGTATAACTTGAAATTTGGGAATGTGATCATCCAGTACTTTTCTTTCTTCTATTGTTCAAGATTATTTTGGCTATCCTGAGTCTTTAGTATTTCCATATATAATTTAAGATTATCTTTTAAATTTCTGAGAAGTATGTTGGGACTGGATAAAGACTGAGGTGAATATATAGATAGCTTTTGGTAGGATGAATATTTTTACAATATGAATCCCACATATTCATGAGAATTGACACCTTTCCATTTCTGGTATTTTTTATTTTCATGTTTTAGTGTCTTAAAGTTTTCATTGCACAAGTCTTATCTTTGCTTGGCTATATTTACTCCCAGATATATATTTGAAGATATTGTGAATGACAAGATTTCCCTCATTTCATTATTAATATGTTTATCACTTGCATATCTTGCATATAGGAAGTCTATGACTTCTTCAATTAATTTGGTACCCTGCTACTCCACTATGTGTGTATATATATATATATATATATATATATATATATATATATATACCACATATATATATATATATAAGCTATATGTGTTTTATGATTGAGGTTTTAGGATGTTTTACTTATTGAATCACACTATTTTCAAATAAAGGCAGTTTGGCTGATTTATTGAGTCCTTAATTTGAGCACTCTCGCTCTTTCTCCTTTATCAACCTCTCCCAATCTTTGGCATATTTAGTACTGTATTAACTTTCCTCTTAGGGGTGTCTTCATTTTGTGCCATAGATTTTAGTATGTTGCTTTTTTTTTCAAATAATTCTAAATATTTTAATTTCCATCTTCAGTTCTTTTTTGATTTGTAGTGTGTTGTTTGGCTTCCACAAGTTTTTATATTTTCTGTAATTTATATTGCATTGATAGTCACTATGATATTCCACTATGGTTAGATAGAATGAAGGCTTTTCCTGTTACTTCCCATTGTCTCCCCCTTTTACATGTTACTTCAATTGGGCTGACCTGTCTCCTCGCCAGGGGACCATTCTTCATAAAGGTGGGCTCATCTTAAGTCATACTAAAGAGATAGGAATAAGTACCACTTTAGTGAGATAATTTATCTTTTCTTCCCAGAATCCCCACTTCCTGTTGTGCCTCTGTACTCACCATTCTGAAATTCTTTGTCTCTGCCTCCGCCCTCATATTTTTTTTTTGTCCTCATTTGTAATGGTATAATTTTTCCTTTTCTGCTTCTCTCAGATCTTGTACTGTGGGACGCCTTGTTTTTTTCCCTAAAATTCTCTTTTTTGCCTTGTTGCTACTTGTAGGGTTTTTCTCCACCTCACCTGTGACTCAGTGGGAAGGGATGAGGGAGTCATCACAAGGACTTTTCCTGTTCCAGAAACAGACTCTTGAGACCAGGACCAAGGGTTGGTTAATGTGTATGTTCACTGGCATATAACCCAATCAGCTGAGGTCACATGAAGATATTGTCCTATGAGTCTAAATGTCATGGCAATCCATGTTATGTGAGCGTGTACGTATGAGGGTGTGGGTAGTGTGTGTACCAACAAAAGGGCAGGAAGTAGGCAGCCCTGGGGCTTGGCTCCAAATTAGAGGGTCCCTAGTTATGTGCAGCTCCAATTATGAGTCATCTAGTCTGCTCAAACAGTCAGAGGAGGTGTTAACACTTCTCACATTATCTGTCTTTCAGTTGCACTATCTGCACAGACTCATCCCTCAGCTAATTGTTCATGTAGCTGCCCTCCTTTACTTTGCTTCTTTTCTGAATCTTCATCTTATCTATAATTAACAATTCTTTTTGTATCGAATATATATGTAATTCTGAACTGTGTTTATTTCTCAGTATTATATTACTGATGAAAATGATTTCTTTTATAAGTTTCTATTATATTAATGTGTAAATGTAAGATATTGTGACCCAACATCGCATTTGTAAATTCTAGCCTAATCTTATTGCCCAAGGGAAAGAATGGTGTTCATCAATAGGGCTATCATTTTAATACCAAAGTATACCTTAAAAATTTCTGATTTAAAACTACTATTTGCCTTATATATTACCATATATGACACACATAATATGAACCAAAGACATGGTAACTTTATCCAAATGGTGTTTCTTTTAGACTGCACTACAGGGAAGACTGAGTTAACTTTGTTGAATATTTTTTGACATTATAATATATCTTCTTAAAATTTTATTACTTTTAATATTTTTCTGACTCAAGTAGAGTCTGTCTCAGTTGAAAAGTTTGATATTTTAAATTTTAAATATAAAATGACATTAATTTTTTTCATATAAATTTACTAGACATTGAGAGTCATGTTACAAAGTACATGGAAAATTTTAAAGCAAAATAGAATATCCAGATAAATATTCTCTTGCAATATCTTGCAATAGACTTTCATTCAACTAAAACTACTTGCTGTTTCAAGAGAGGTGCCTTGTTATCTCTATGTTACAGTGGCAATAGACATTGATAACATGTTAGAGTTAGATACACGTAACTTCTTGAGTTCTGATACCTAGGCTATCAAGACTGAGGCTATTCCTCTTCTAGTACTGTCACACAGTTGATGTAACTCTCAACAATAAACTTGCATTGATTTGCTTAATTCTTATTTTCAATAACTGTGTTAAAATCCAAATATTAGAGAGGGAGCAAAAAATTCAAAGAAGAAGGAAAAAAGGAAGTCAGGAAGATGGACAGACAGAAAAGAAGAAAAGTAAAAGAAATGAATTATTTACACAGGAAAGGAAAGAGAACAGAAGAGACAGGTTTTTTTGGGGAGTAGACTAACCACATAAAATGAAGTGGATCATAAGTACATAAAATTGCAATAATATCCTAAGTAATTAAAAACTTGATTTTAATGCACTTGTTATTTGGTTTTCATGTACGAAAAAGAAGGTAACCAGAAAAGGTGCACATATGAACTCACAGTGGTTGTAACAGTCTTAGAAGACCTGCACAAATTCAAGTCAGGTGAAATCCAAACATTAAGCAGGGAAGTAAACATAAAGCCCAACCATTAGCTAAGAAGAATTTGCAGTTAATAGTTCCTGGGAGAAGGAGAGTCAGTTTTCTTGAAAGATGTGTTTCCTGGTATGGTGAAAATACTGTAGTGGAAGGCCACGCATACATGAGTACATAAGGAGCATAAATTAACTTGACTAAACAAGCAAAACAAACAAAAGAGAAGACAGGAAGTTAGGTGACTAGGAAAAGGGAGGTGAATCTACAAGAAGTTGTGGGAGGAGAGTAAATAGGATCAAATTACATTGTACAAAATATTTAAACAACAAATAATAAGTTTCAAAGAAAGCCCTAAATTTAAAAATGATAAAATTCACATGAATTTTAATTTTATAATAATATTTGTGTTTAAAAAAGAGATGTATGTATTTTTGGTTCAAAGTTCTTTGTAAAAGAGGAGACAAGAAAAATGGGCTTGCTCTATACAAATACCTAGGTTAAGAGTAAAAGAAATTTTATTTTCAGTGGCAAATCAAAGCAAACATTTTCTTCCAAAAATAGAAACATCACAGGTTTCCATAACACATTCTGTTAAACAATGTATGGGGATACTAGTAAAATGTAGAGGGAAACTGTGGTTACAAAGTGTGAATAATTTATCTATTTTTTTAATGTTATGACATTGGACTCATTTTGGGAATTTGTAATTGCTGTACCAAGGTTAATGATAGCAAAAGGAAATTCAGAATGTCTCCCAGCTTATATTCCAAAACCAACAACTAAAAGATATATTTGAAAACAATAGCAGTGTCATTTAAAGCAGAAATAAAAATATACATACTATGCACTATTCATAAATTTAAATGGAAATAAAATGGAAAAGATTATAAAACTTGGTGTTTCTATATAAACAAGCAAATATAAAAAAAACCAACAATATCAATTTTAGAGTCCTGACAGCAGCCTCAAGACCTTTGCATGCTCAAACATGAAACAATTCCAGAATGGGGAATGGAGGGCGGGAGGTAAGCATAAATTCACATTCTGAGTAATGAGTTATTAGCAAAAGGCACATTGTCAAGTGCATTACAATAAAAGCACCATGGTTTATTACCTCAATCAGCAAACTCTCAGTGCCAACTTTTGTCCTAGTTTCTTTTCCTGCTGCTATGACAAAATACTCTAGAGCAACTCAGAAAATCAAGGATTCGTTCCAGCTCAGAGATGTGGGATGTTGTCCATTATTGTGATAAAGTCAATGTGGAAGAAAAATGACACAACTAGTCATATCATATCTACAATTATAAGAAGAGAAAGAATGAATCAGCATACTTACCAGTGTCTCTCTTTTCCATTCTGTCTAGGCTCCAACCCTTAGAATGGTATCACTTATATTCTGGGTGGGTCTTTCCACTTCAATCAATTTTAATTATAGAAATTCCTAACAGGCATTGCCACAGGCCAGTGCAATTCATATAGTTTCTGTCATAGTCTCCTCGGTTGATTCTTCATTGTGCCTACTTGACAATTAAAAATGACCATCACAACACATAGTGGATTTTATAGATGTTCATGATACTAAACAGGGTAAAATGAGTGGAAGTATTTTATCATTTTATCATTATGATAAATTTAGTATTTTATGTATATAAAATATATTTTAATAAAAGTAAATACTATTGAACAGAAAACATTGCTGTTATTCCACACTTGGAAGACATAATTAAGTCACTGAATATATGATAGTCTCAATTTACTCATTGGAAAATAAAATATTGAGTTACCTTATTGTTAAATTTCTCCTTTCTTTGTAAACTGTAAACTCTGTTGAAAAATGTGCTTGTTATATAAGTAATGATACCATAAAAGAAGGGATGTTTGTATTTGCAAATTTTAAGAGTTTAATTCATGTTCTGCAGTATTCAAGTGATAAGAATTTGTTATTTACAAATCAATATGCATGAGTCTAACCATCAAAACAGACACAGAGAAAAAGAGGTGTATAGAGATAGTGTGTGGGAAAACCAAGCCAGCTTTTATTAAGAGGGAATTAAGGTGTAAGTATAAGCCACACAGAACATGAATTAGTTTATTCCCACTAACACAATTGTTTCCAAACTCTCACGGTTCCTTCATGTATTTTATGATTGAAAATTCTGGAATATAAATCACACACACACACACATTCAAATGTAATATATATGTATATGTTTATATATATACATTTATATATATATAATTCTGTTTTTCTTTTCTTATGTAGAGTAACAAATAAGTGCTAAGACTAGGATTTTCTTGAAATTCATTTTAGTTGCTTAGAGTACAGTTGTTCTGCCCTCCCATTTGCAAATACCATTTACAATTGTCTACTTTTTTTGTTTATTAAAATATAATTTAAAATTTTTACATGTTGATCCCAGTTTCCTCTCTCTTCCTCCCTCCCTATATCCTTCCTGTGGAGAAAAGGGAACACTCCTTCATTGCTGGTGGGAGTACAAACTCGTACAGCAATTTTGGAGATCAGTATGGTTGTTGCTCAGGAAAATGGGAATTAGTTTACCACAGGATTCAACAATTCTGCTCTTAGGTATATACCCAAATGACCCATATTCATGCAACAAAGACATGCACTCAACTATGTTCATAGCAGCATTATTTGTAATAGCAAGAACCTGGAAGCAACATAGATGCCCTCAACTGAAGAATGGATAAAGAAGGTGTGGCACATTTACATAATGAAATACTACTCTGCAGAAAAAAATAACAGAATCTTGAAATTCACAGGCAAGTGGATGGAGCTTGAAGAAACCATCCTGAACGAGGTAACCCAGTCACAAAAAGAGGAGCAGGGTATGTACTCACTCATATATGGATTTTAGACCTAGAGCAAAAGATCACCAGCCTATAATTCACACCACCAGATAAACTGGGATACAAGGTGTTTTCTAAGTGATTTATATATGGTCCCTCACAAAAGGGGGGAGTGACAAGTACCCCAAAACACATGGGAAATGGGGGGTCAGTGAATGGAGAGAGAAATAGGAGAAAGAGAAGGGGAGGAGAGGAAAGCACTTGCGACTAGGTAGATTGAGTCAGGGTAGGAATAGAAGACAGAAGAGAGAGAGAGAGAGAGAGAGAGAGAGAGAGAGAGAGAGAGAGAGAGAGAGAGAGAGAGAGAGAGAGAGAACATAAAACATAAAAGAGGGAGCCAATATTGGTTTGAAGAGAAAACTGACCCTAAAGAAAGGTCTAGAGACCTACAAGAGTGACTCCAATTAACAATTTGAGCAACCATGGAAAGGCTACCATGAATGCCCCTCCCAGATAGTGATATCATCAACTAAATTATCCACCATCATGGAGCCCTCACCTTGTACCTGTTGGAAACATAAGCAAACACTCATAACTAAACACTGAGTCGAACTAGATTCCAGATGCAGAGAGAGGGAACAAGACCAGGTTGCAGAAATACATAAAAACAGCAGACCTGAACAAGGAGGAGCTAATGGGCCCATGCAGACTGATAGCTGGGAACCCGGCATGGGACTGACTCTAACCCCCTGAATATGGGTCTCAGCTAGAAGGACTGAGCAGTCTGGGGGACCTCAGACAGTAGAAACGGGATCTATTCCTGGTGCAAAAAAGGACCTTGCAGACACATCCCCCATGGAGGGATACCTCCTTAAACTAGAGACAGGAGAGAAGTCCTAGTCCCTACTTCAAATGACTTGACAGATTTACATGACCCAACCTGGATAGCTTAGCCCTACAAGTGGAATGGGGGTAGGGGGATGGGAGGGAATGGTGGCCAGGGTGCAATTATTTACTTTTTACTGATATAAATACTTCCAGGGAAGGCAGAAAGAAGAACACATGTTATTTGAGTCTTTAACTTGTTAAAAGGAAAAAAAAAATCCTTAAAAGACCTAATACCTACATGAACATCAAAAGAAAATATGAACCCCACAAATACTCAGAGATCAATGTAAAATGTGAGAGGTGATGATCTGGTCACAGCAGCTTGCGCTGTCTATCATTATGCCTTTCCAAGGCAGAGAATCAATTTTGTCAGCTTGTTTGTGACTTCCCCTTTGAACTTCTCCCACTCTCCCAAGCGTTCACTGCTCTGAATGAATATTTTTCTTCTCCCTGATTATCTCTTCCTCAGTGACACACTGCCCTTTATCATCTTTATTCTCTAGTTTAATTGTTGCGTGTAAAATAAAAGACCCAGAAACAGAATATTGGGGTTCAAGCTTCAAGACAAAAATCACAGAAGCAAAGCAGCCAAGCCAGTAGATCTTAATTCTACTGAAATGGAAGTTTTGTCTATAGGAATCATCAGAGGCAAATACTGTCAGCTCCCGTCTCTTCCTCCCTTCATTCCTTTCTCTGCCCAACCATATCACTTTCATCTCCACCTCTTTAGTGCTTGAATTAAAGGCATGTGATAATAGGTGCTGAGATTACCTTTGTGTTTCTTTTATGACTAGATCAATTTTGCCTAGTCAGTGTGGCCTTGAACTAACAGAGAGCCATCTTCATCTCAATCCTGAATCCTGGGATTACAGTTGTCTGGCATCACTGCCTGGCTTCTATGGATAAATACTTTGACATATGGATCTTCAGTGGCTTAAATAAATAATAAACTATATATCACCACAATTGCTTTCTGACATAACATTTATCTTCTTTTCCTCTTATTTGTTCCTCAGACATTTTGATAAAAGAGTAAAAACCTCTGTGGTCAAAATAGTTTTTCCTAATATACAAAGGAAAAAAAGGAATTGAAAAAATGATCTTGAAGAAACAATTAGGTTAATTGGCTGGTAGATATATGCAGAAAGTATGGCAAGAGTTAGCTGACATAAGCTTATTCTTTTTCCAGTGGGAGCAGCATTTTAATATAGATTAATAGTGTCATCTTAGTGTTATTTATTTAACTCACTCATTAAATAATTCAGATAATAAGATAATCTTTTAAAGATATTTCATTAGAGCAAGTATTTGCTAATGATAAAGGATTAAATATGAACAGACTCTGCCATACCTTAAATAAGTGAATGAATAATTAAAGGACAGGGTGGCATTTCCTGATTTAATTGTTCATGTTCATCAGGCAAAGACAAACCAAGACCTCCCGACCAAAAAAAAAAAAAAAAAAAAAAATCTACAAAGAAACAAACACAAAAATATCTCACTTCAATTTTCAAAGTCCTGAAAAAGATCCGGTTTCATAAATACATATTTTTGGTATATAGTATATAGAGCTACTTACAACACCACAAATTTGCATGTAAGAATAATGTTTATAACTCACTGCAATTTTTCAGTGGGTTAGTATGTTTAAACCACAATGTATCCATTTCTATTTCCTGGTTAGAATTGTGTCTCTGGATAATTTCTGCTGTAATTGGAAAGCAATATGACTGGACACCAAAAAGCAAGTAAAAACAAGAAAAGGAAGCTTGTTTAGGAAATGATGGTCATAGTAAACAATGGCTATAAACAGGCATGGTAAAATTTGGTGGTGGCAACAGAATGTTTCACAGGTGGTAAGATAGTATCTCTCTTGTATTTCCCATAGCCACTGTTTTCACATAGAGAAGCTTATGGAATTTACAAAAATCAGAGTGTACCTAATGAGTAACCAGGGTAGACATTTAGTTGGAAGATAAACAGGGCTAGAGAAGTCCCCTGTCGTTATACTAAAGCACTTCTATCATGAATGCTCTATGTAGCAAATGTTTCTCATGTGGTAAAAACAGGAAGGGAAGAGAAAGCCAGGAAAATGCACTGTTGATGATTTCTAGCTCAGAGCCAGAAAAGACCACCTTTTTTTTTTTTTTTTTTTGGTTTTGTTTTCCACTTCCTATCACTTCACACCCTTGCTGGTCCTTCCTTCAGATGTAAAACAAGAGCAATGTCCACCCAAGAATGAAAGTGACATTAAGTAACAGGCATTAATCTGCTCTCTCAAGTCCATATAGCATAAACAAGATAGTCTACAGTTGACAGACCATGATAAGTTTTTTAAAGAAATGGCTGTAAACTATCAGTCATTTTCAGCATGTAGGCAATTAAATATAAAATCTCTGTGCATGTTTGAAACACATTTCTCAACTTCTGTATCAGGAAATGAGTAATGTCTTACAATAACAGAAATGGATTAAATGTTTAATTCTGGATGTTTGGATGACTTTGGTTTTGATTGTACATTACCATTGTTTAAGTAGTTGATCATGTAGCTTTAACACTGTTAATATTAAATGGTGATTCTAATTATTTCTTTCATAACTGAAAAAAAAAATACTACGTGAGTAGCTCTGTCTTCTAATGAAGCAAGCCTTCCAAAATTTCATGTATGTTCATTGAGTAATTGACATCAGAATCAACAAAGGGATTTCCTTCTTTTTACTAAGCTGTTAATATTTTACTTAAAGTTACAAAGGATTAATAACTACATATACCTTCCAAAATTATGTATCTAGGGGTAAAAATGAAAAGCTAATTGCTACTATTTTGATAAGGAAGAAATATAAAGCCAACTACTTCTTAGTTGGCTGAACCTTTTTTATTAATAACTTTGCATGACACCATAATTAATTTTTTTCCTTTTTATTTTGTAAAACGAAAAATTAAGAACTGGAAAAGTGGTTTCATTTGCCAAGAAATACAGAATGATTAATAGTAGAAAATCAATTCTTACTTTACATTTATATGTGCCTACCAAATGAGATTTGACTCATAAGCCACCTAACTTTCTCACATGCAAATTATTTAACCAGCGCAGCATAAAAAATGTGAAGGGAGTGAGGGAGTGAGAAAGGAAGGAAGGGGCAGAGAAGGAACTGGGATCAATATGTAAAATAAGAAAATTAAGCTAAAAAAAAGAAAACAAATGTGAAGGTTTTATTGAAATTTGTACATGTTAATCTTTTATAAAAATAGAAAATAATTTGTTGCCCCGACCTGCGGGGCCTAGTTATTCGTGGGTCGAGGTGGGCTAGAACCTGAAAATAATGGGAGAAAAAGAAGGAGACCAAGCAGTGCATTTGTCAAGGTCTAACTTTATTGATGAAAAAAGGAGTTTTTAAAGCAAAGCAGGGAGGAAATGGGGAGGGGTAGCAGGCTGGGAGGACATGGGGAGGGGTAACTTCTGCTAACTTCTGGGTCTTGGCAATTATCCCAGATAATAAACATCAGATCATAAACATCTGCTTATCTTAGTTCCTGGGCCAGGCCCATCTCAGTTCCAGGCATTTGGTTTATCTCAGTACCTGTGATTAGCAGAAGAGACCACCTCTTGAGCAGGTTCCTGTATACCAAGATAAGGCTCAATTAGAGTTCTAAGGTGTAGCAACTCTGCAAGAGGGTGTAACTCACGGCCGGCTCCCAACAATTTGTATTATTCTGCTGAATGTATTTTGTAATTAAAATGTAGTTATATTATTCCCTCCTCCATCTTTTTTCTCAAAGTAATTCCATAACCTCCCTTGCTTCCTCTCTAATCCATGAACTCTTTTTCAGTAGTTATTGTATAAAACTATGTTGAGAGGTTTATGAATGATCTAATTCTTTGGTTTTATTTAGAGAGAAATACAGTCAACACTTCCATCATTTAAGTACCCAGCCTATATTTGCTTGCTGCTACAGTCTCATAATTCTGAGCCTACATCTTTCTCTACCAGGGTACTTGCCTTCCCCATCACTTGTCATCCTCAGTCCTATCTGTATGGGCAGGATAATCAGTATTCACTATGCTATGATGCCCAAACAGCATTTCCAATAGTTAATTCTCAGTGATGTGAAATTGAGTTAAAATGGCTCTTTATTTGCTAATTGATTATTGACGGAAATAGGGTCATCTTTAAATTATTTTCAGACAATGGATAATGACAGACATGATATTATTGATGATAGTGTTACTGACAATGGATAATGCTTCCTTTTTGTGTTCTGCTATGAAAAAATTAAAACCATTCAACCTGCTGAACATCAAGTTAGCAAGAATGAAAATCTGTAAATCTTTTAGTGTTATCTGTACTATTTTGAGGATTTATAGTTATAATAGAAAGAAATGTGTTCCTAAGACATGCACATACACTTTTTAAAAATGTCAATATTAATAAAATTTTTGTAGTACTCTGAATCCTCAAAATTGAGTATGCTGGCAAATGAACTTATGACAAGGGTCCCCAAGGAAACACCATATAACCATTGATACTGATAGTAAAATTGTATATGTGATAACTTATTTAAATGAAATATTTGAAGTAAAAGATGATGTTATCAATACCATGTGATCTCATCCTTACAATTATTGATATGAACTTATAGGTATATATCCCAAAGACCATTTCTATACTAGGGATAAATACTGATCCACTACCAGAGGCCACATAGATTGCCCAGTCTTGCTAACTAACACCCATGTTCAGGGGGTCTCCCACTTGGTTATGACCCTTTTGCTCATCACTCATCCCTCTCTGTGACTGAGTCCCAGGATTTCAGGTCAATGTTTAGTTGCGGGTATCTGCTTCTGCTTCCATCAACTCTTGGATGTCATATAAGGTAGTCATCAATATTATTATTGGAGGAGGGGATTTAAGGTAGCCTCTCCACTATTGCATAGATTGTTAGTTGTGGTCATCCTTGTATATCTCTGGACATTTTCCTAGTGCTAGATCTCTCTTTAAACATACAGTGGCTCCCTCTATTATGGTATCTCTTTTCTTCCTCTCCTCTATTCTTCTCCTGACTCAATTTTCCTAATCCCACATGTCCTCCACTCCACTCCTTTTCTCCTATTCTCTTTCTCCTACTCCCACCCTCCCCCCACTTCCAATTTGTTCTGATAGAATTCTTCGGTCACTTAATGTAAACTATCATTTCATCTGAAAATGGTGAAAATTTGACTTTTTCCTTTCCAATTTGTATCCCCTTTATCTTTTGTTTTCTTATAGCTCTAGCTAGAACTTCAAGTATCATATTGAAGAGATATGGAGAGAGTGGGCAACCTTGTCTTTTTCCTGATTTTGGAGGAATCACATTGTGTTTCTCTCCATTTAGTTTGATGTTGGCTGTTTGTTTGCTGTATATTGCTTTTATTATGCTTAGGTATGTTCCTGTCATCCCTGATCTCTCCAAGATCACCATGAAGGCATGTTGGCTTTTGTCAAAGTCTTTTTCAGCATCCAGTGAGGTGATCATGTGGTTTCCTTTTTCAATTTGTTTATATGTTGGATTACATTGATGAATTTTCGTATGTTCTCTCTGCCTTTGTTTAGCTTGGATAAAGGTTAATCTGTCTTGTTGATTTTCTTGAAGAACCAACTCTTCATGACATTGATTCTTTGTATTGTTTTCCTAGTTTCTACTTAATGATTTCAGCCCTCAAATTGATTATTTCCTGGCACCTACTCCTTTGGGATTATGCTGCATTTATATATATATATATATATATATATATATATATATATATATATATATTTTTTTTCTAGTGCTTGAAGTTGTGCTGTTAATTCTCTAGTGTGATAGTGTCACTATTCTCCAGTTTCTTCATGTGGGCACTTAGAGCTATGTACTTTCCTCTTAGAACTACTTTCACAGTGTCCCATAAGTTTGGGTATGTTGTCTTCATTCTCATTAAATTCTAGGAGGTCTTTAATTTTTTTCTTTATATCTTCCTTGACCCAGGAATGGTGCAGTTGCATATTGTTCAATTTTAATGAATTTGTACAGTTTCTGCAATTTGTGTTGTTGTTGAATTCCAACTTGAAAGCATGGTAGTCTCATAAGATATAGGGGGTTATTTCAATTTTTATACTTATTGAGGTTTGCTATATTGCTGAATATGTGGTCAGTTTTAGAAAAGATTCCATGTTGTACTGAGAAGAAGGTATGTTCTTTTGTTTGGTTGGAATGTTCTATGAATGTCTGATAAAACCAATTGGGTCATAACTTCTGTTAGTTCCTTTGTTTCTTTGTTAAGTTTCTGTCTGTGGGTCCTGTCTAGTCTTGAGAATGGGGTGTTGAAATCTTCCATTATAAGTGTGTGAAGTTTTGTGTGATATGTGGGTTTTAGTAATAATTCTTTTACGAATGAGGGTACCTTCTTATTTGAGGCACAGATGTTCAGAATTGAGACTTCACCTTGATGGGTTTCTCCTGCAATGAATAAGAAATGACCTTCTTCATCTGTTTTGATTGATTTTAGTTTACAGCCCGGTTTGTTAGATACAAAAATCGCTATACTGGCTTGTTTCTTGGGTCAATTTGATTGGAAAAATCTTTTCATAAACCTTAACTTTGATGTAATGTCTGTATATAGGTTGAGGTATATTCCCTGTATGCAGCAGAAAGATAGTTTCTGCCTTTGTACCCATTCTTTTAGCCTGTGTCTTTTATAGGCAAATCAAGATCATTCATATTGAGGGAAATAAATGACCACTGATTGTTTATTTTGAATTTGTTGTTGGTGGTGATATTGTGAATGGATTTACACCCATTTTTCTTTTGGCTGTTGGTAAAGTAAGATTATCTATTGCCTATGTTTGTATGGATGTAGTTAACTTCCTTGTGTTGAAGTTTTCCATTCAGAACTTTCTGTAGGGCTTGATTAGTGGATATGTATTGTTTAAATCTTATTTTGTCTTGGAATATCTTGTTTTATTTATCGATAGTGATTAAAAGGTTACTGGGTATAGTAAACCTGAGCTTGTATCCGTTGTCTGTTAGAGTTGTTGACTATCTATCCAGGATCTTCTGGCCTTCAGAGTTTCCATGGAGATGTAAGGTGTAAATCTGACAGGTTTGCCAGGTTACCTGGACTTTTTCCTTTGCTGCTCTTAATATTCTTTCTTCACTCTGTAAGTTTGATGTTTTGATTATTATTTGGGGAGGGAACATTTTTTTTGTGGTTCACTCCATTTGGTGTTCTGTAAGCTTCGTGTACATTCATTGGCATGTCTTTCACTGAGAATGTTTTCTTATATATATTTCCTGAACTTTTGAGTTGGGTTTCTTCTCCTTCATCTATACCTATTATTCTTATGTTTGGCCTTTTCATGGTGCCCATATTTTGAGGATATTTTGTGTTGTGGATTTGTTGGACTTAAGATTTTATTTAACCCACATACCTACAAACACCTGATTTTTGACAAAAGGAGGAGGAAAGCATCTTGAACAAATGGTGCTAGCACAACTGGATGATGGTGTATAGAAGACTGCAGATAGACTCATGTTTATCACCATGCACAAAACTTAAGTCCAAATGATCAAGGACCTCAACGTAAATCCAGCCATATGGAACATCTTAGAAGACAAAGTGGGAGGTACTCTTTAACGAATTGGTAGAGGAGACTGCTTCATGAACATAACACCATTAGCACAAATACTGAGATTGACAATTAATAAATGGGACCTCCTGAAACTGAGAAGCTTCTGTAAGCAAACTACACACTAGACAAGACCAAACAGCAGCCCAAGACTGGGAAAAGATCTTCACAAACCTCATATCTGAGAGAGGTCTGATCTCCAAAATATACAAAGAACTCAAGAAACTAGTCATCAAAACACCAAATAACCCTATTAAAAAGTGGGGTACAAAAACACATAGAGACTTCTCAATAGAGAAAGTGCTCAATATCCTTAGCCTTCAGGAAAACACAAATCAAAATAACTCTGAGATACTACCTTACTACTGTCAGAATAGCTAAAATTAGAAACTCCAATGACAGCTTATGCTGGAGAGGATGTGGAGAAAGGGGAACACTCCTCCACTGCTGGTGGGAGTGCAAACTTGTACAGCCAATTTGGAGATTAGTATGGAGGTTCTTCAGGAAAATGGGAATCAGTTAACCACAGGACCTGGCTATTCCCCTCTTATGCATGTACCCAAATGATTCACATTCATGCAACAAAGACTCATGTTCAACTATGTTCATAGCAGCATTATTTGTAATAGCAAGAACCTGGAAGCAACATAGATGCCCCTCAACTGAAGAATGGATAAAGAATATTGGTACATTTACACAATGGAATACTACTATGCAGGAAGGAAAAAAAATGGAATCTTGAAATACGCAGGCAAATGGATGGGACTTGAAGAAACTATCCAGAGTGAGGTAACCCAGTCAAAAAAAAAGATGGTATGTACTCACTTATATATGGATTTTAGTCATAGAGCAAAAGATCACCAGCCTATAATTCACACTGCCAGAGAAACTAGGATACAAGGAGGAACCTAAGAGATTCATACAAGGTCCCTCACAGAAGAAGAAAGGAACAAGATCTCCTGAGCATGTTGGTAGTTGGTGGGGGACTGTGCATGGAGAGGGAATTAGGAGAAAGAGAAGGGAAGGAGAAGAGAACATGTGGGACCTGGAAGATTGAATAAGGGGACAAATAGATGAGAGAAATAAAAAAAGAGATACCATAATCGAGGGAGCCTTTTAGGAGAGATCATCAAAATCCGTCAAGTCATTTGTAGTAGGAATTAGTCTCTTTTTCCTGCCTCTAGGCTAAAGGAGTATCCCTCCAAGGGGAATGTGCCCCCAAAGTTCTTTTGTGCACCAGAGATACATCTTGGTTCCACTGTCAAAGATTCCTTAGACTGCTCAGGCCTTCTAATTGAGACCCACATTCAGGGGTCCAATGCTGGTTTCTCAGCTGTCAGTCTGGGGGTCCGTGAGCTCCCTCTTGTTAGGTCAGCTGTGTCTGTGGGTTTCTGTAGCCTGGTCTTGACCCTATTTGTTATTATGCCTCCATCTCTGCAACTAGATAGTAGGAGTTCTGCTCAGTGTTTAGCTGTGGGTGTCTGCTTCTGTTTCCATCATGTACGAGATGAAGGCTCTATGATGGCATATAAGTTAGTTATCATTCTCATTGGCTTTGGACTACCATCTGCTGAGAACAATTTCAAGAAGGCCATCCAAGTTTATGCAACCTCACGGACACTGCTTATAACAAGTTTGAGGTGGCCAGCAGAGATGATATAGCCTCACATCACAGACACTGTTCATTTCAATTTCTCAGAGATTATCTGAGATGATCTAGGCTCACAGATTGCCCTAAACAGGATCTGAGACTAGCCCTGAATAAAAAAATATAAAGACAGTAAAACAGTTAATCCATAATTTTTCCCCTCAGAATGTCCTAAAGATGCTGTTACCCTCCCCACATCTGTAGGAAATAAATTTAAGAACATGATACCCACATTCCCAAGGGGTAGGGTTAGTGTTTTGCTTTGTTTTTTGTTTGTTTGGTTGATTTTTTTTGTTAGTTTATTTTTGTCATTCTACAGGATATGAATATTTGTCATTGTTTACAGTGATTGATTACAAAATCTTTTGGTTATGGTCAGGAAGGAAGTTGAACAAAAGGGATTAGATTCAAGATTATTGTTGTGAAAAAAAATTCAAATATAGGATAAAATGGTAGATTATTGAATCTACTACTTTAAAAAAGAAACTACCAATTTTAAATATTTAACATTGAATTGGACTTCTGTATATTGTATACAAATATTGTATGTTGATACAAATTTGATATTAATTTGTTAAAACATATTGTATATATTTTTCTAAGCTTATTCAAGATATTGTACCTATACAACTCATTTATCAATGTATTGAAGATTTCTATCCCTGAAAGTTATTTCTCCAACAATATAAGATAATTGGAAATATAGGTGAATAATTAGCCACATATTACAATTGAACTTGCAATCACATTAGGCATGTTCTCAAAGTCAAACAGACACATATTTTATAAAGACTGGTCATGTTTAAACACTTCAGAGATCTACAGAAAAAAGCATTTAAAATGTTTTAATAATATAGCTCATTTTTTATGACAAAGAGAATTGTCTGTTCATGACAACCCAATCCTCTTAAAAGAAGATAATGGACACCAATGAAAATCACATGAAGTTTATTTCTTTGTGAAACAAACAAGGTACTGGTCAAGAAAGTGGGTTGTTGACAGTATGTTGTACAAAATGGAGAAACAGGACACAAAAAAATGTTTGACTGCAAATCTTGCCAAGAGAAGGTGTGACAACCCTTCAAAATTCTGCTTCACAGAAAAGTCTATAAGAGATGCTAGGCTTATACATGTAGATGTATGCTATAACATTGCAGAGGAACCTTCAGTAACTGTCGAGGAAGTCAGCTATTTTTGTCATTTGTCACATTTTTTTTGAAAGTTGCTTTATAACTCTTCCTATTGATTCATTTAATATTATTTCCTTCTAGGGTCTCTAAGGAAGTTGAAGACTACATAGGGCAGTTATAGTTTTCATTTGTTAGAAGACTCACAAAAGAAACTTTCTAGGGAGGTGTAAAGTATAGAAGACTAAGATAAAATAAAAGATAATTTGATAATGTAAATTAGAATAGAAAGTAAATTAGGTGCAAGATTCTGGACTCACCATGATAAAATAGATAATGAAGTATTTTCTCTGAATTTGTCAAATGAAAATTGACTAGACATTACTGATGAACTTGTTGCCTGTATATATTGTATATACGTATTATACTTAATGTATATAGTTTTTTTCTTTGTATTAGTTGTAGCCTTCTGAATTTTATATTAGAAAAAAAGGGGATTTGTGGTAATATATTGTTTATGATTTATTAAAGCTTGCCTAGGTGTTCAGAAAGCAAAGTCAGCCACAGGTCACAGAAGCCAGGAACACACCTTTAATCCCAGTAGCCAGAAGCTAAAAGGTGATGGTACACACCTTTAATCCTATTCGGGATTAAGAGATAGATGGATTTCTATGAGTTCAAGGCCTCCCAGATCTACACAAGAGTGAATAAGTCTAAAAGAGAATTATAGCTCACACCTTTAATCCCAATATTAGAGGTGTATGTAAGAAATGAACAAGGGGTCTGAGTTGATCCAATGTTGGTTTCCCAGCTATCAGGCTGGGGGACCCTCCCTGTGGAATGTGGAGGGAATGGGAAGTGAGTCAGGGGCATGGGAAAAATGGAGGGAAAGGAAACTGGGATAAATATGTAAAATAATAAGAAAAAAAAAAAGAACAAGGTCTCAGAGAAGCATTCAATATCCAGCCACACTAAGAAGTTAGATTCTGAGGCTTGGTGAGAGCTTGTGGAGACAGGATCAGCACATTCAGCCTGTGGTAGAGGTACGAAGCTAGTGCCCAGGTTCTTTGCTTTACTGACCCTCAGCTTGAAGTTTGAACGCCAATATCAGTAACTGGTTCCTGTACCTGTTTGTGATACAGACACCATTACACACGACTATATGGAAGCTAATTTTGAAGGAAGTATGGCTGATTTGCAATCATAATTTAGTCCAATTTTAAGTAATATTTTCAAATGGCTAATTATTTAAATGTCACTAATAAAACTATGATATTAAAAAACAATATTGCCAATAAGATAAGTAAGAGACTATTTTGCTTTCATACAGACACTTACTGGTTTTTCTTTTTCTCTTACTTTGGTTTTTTAAGACAAGGTTTCCCCATGTAACCATCCTGGCTGTCCTGAAACTTACTTTGTAGACAAGGCAGGCCTTAACTCCCTGAAATCTGCCTGCCTCTGCCTCCCAAGAGCTGAGAATAAAGGTGTGTGCCACCACTGCCTGGCCCTTCTTTGTTCTTCTGTAATTTAAATTTTAAGCAGAACAAATATGCAATTAGTTGTTAATTATTTCTCCAATATTATATGTGCTTACACAAATGTGTCTAAGGCAAAAACTTCTTACAGGCTAGCATTGGAGTTTGATTCCTAAGGTTTCATCTATTTAAAGAAAAAAATGTTTATCCTTCTATAAACTCAGTTTCTTTTCATTCTAGAGAAAGCATTCAAAAGATTTCTATAGGGATCATACATCAGCTAAAATCATTCAAACTTGAGCTGGCTTTTATACATTTCTCAGTCCTAAAAGTGAAGTCAAATAACACCAGCTATTTGGAAGATATGATCAGACAAATAATGGTCACAAATCTGATCTTTAAAGCCTGTTTTCAGAAGCCACACTCTTTAGCAAGATGGGCTTATTGATTAGGGACTTTTTTTCATTGTGGTTAGATTATGCAAATTCTAACCACAGTGAGTGCAGGAAAATATTACTATCTAATGCTAACATACCTTTATCACATATGTGTAGGCTACTGGGCTAATGTAATAGTCCACTTATGTCTCCTGGTAATCTCATCTTTTGTTCAGTGTGAATATCCCCATATACTTCCTTAAAGTGCTTTCACTAAGCAGTAGTTTGATTCTATCTTTTATTGACTCATTATTGACTGCTTCTCTCTGAAAGCAGTGAGGGTGAGGATAGAAGCTGTTCTTTAGAAGAGTCAACTCTGGTGACTACACTTGATCTATATCTATTTTGTTTGATTGAATTCTATTGTTCTTTCTTCTTCTTCTTCTTCTTCTTCTTCTTCTTCTTCTTCTTCTTCTTCTTCTTCTTCTTCTTCTCTTCCTCCTCCTCCTCCTCCTCCTCCTCCTCCTCCTTCTTCTTCTTCTCCTGCTCCTCCTCCTCCTCCTTCATCATCATCATCTTCTTATTCTTATTCTTCTTCTTATTCTTATTCTTATTCTTTTTTACAATGCATTACTTCCTTGCTTATTTATTATTCAATTATTTTTATTGAATGCAGAATTTTTATTCTGATTTATCAATAGTCAAACATCTATTTCTTAGCATGTAGACCTAGCTTGTTGGAAATATGTTGAATATTGATTTTCTTTAAGAATGGCTACACAATTATTTCTAATAGAAGAAAATATATTCTCAGTTTATGAAAAAACCCAAGCAAACTTTACCTAATAATACACATTTAAATTATCAGTATGAAATTTAACAAATACTTCTGCATAGAAGAAAGTACTAACTACCTAATCTTTAAGTTTCTATTTATCTAGTACATTTCTGCTTATTATTCATGGGTGGGAAGTACACAGCAATGCTGTTCTGCATTCAAAGTAAATAACATTTTTGTGTAAACATAAATGAAGCATAAATAACAGGTACTCTTAAAAATAAGCATGACAAGACAATTTCATAAAATGCCAGGTTTATTCTTACTAAAATATTTAAGATATGCTAGATGAGGATTCATATGGAAAACTAAAAATTCGAAGAGGAAGAGAGGTGCAAAAAGAGCTGGTGAAGTCTAAGAAACAGGTGGTAATTGTTTGTCTATGCTCATAGATAAGGTGCTAGTAGGTAATTTTCTCTTTCCGTGACTGATTTTCTTTGGACTGGATAGCCATGTCATCTATCAGCTACCAATACAGGAAAGACAGTAAAGACCTTGAAGCTCCCATTCTGTGCCAGTCTCCATTCATTCTTCAAGCGTCAATGCACAGAGTAATATAGAAAGAAGACTGTGCATGCTAACCAAGTTATTGTACCACCAAGTCATTGCTTACCATATTTTAAGGAGTTGCTTCAAGTACTTATATTTTCTTCCAATTATAACCATTAGATTTTTCAAACTCCTCTATATTGTAATTTGGGGGGGGGGAATGCTGTTCTTCAGTACATTGAAGAAAGTCAGGTTGCCACAGTAGCACAAAGAACTACTGTGTAATTCTGCTCTGCGGACACATCCCCCATGGAGGGATACCCTCTTAACCTAGAGACAGGAGAGAAGTCCTAGTCCCTACTTCAAATGACTTGACAGATTTACATGACCCAACCTGGATAGCATAGCCCTACAAGTGGAATGGGGGTGGGGTATGGAAGGAGAGGGTGGCCAGGGTGCATATCACAGAGGAAAGAGAGTAAGAGGGAGGGAGGGAAAAAGAGAGGGAGGAAAAGATCGACACGTAAAATTTTTAAATTATATTATTAATAAAAAAAAGCCTTGATTATTAGTAGCATCTATAAGGAACTGGCTGTTGGTATAGCTTAATCAAACATGGAACCTTTTTTTTCTATAGGGTTAATTTGTTTGATCCTCTATTAGGGAAACTCATTCATATCTGCACCAAGTCCATTGAGTACATCATCAGGTTAACAATATTTCCCAGGTTAATACCTATGGCAATGGAAGACATAAAGATCACTTGGTCATCATCTCATAATCAGCAATTCTAGTCTCTGGAATTCATTCAGATACTCTAGAGATAACACACATGAAAGAGAAATGCTTGCCAGAGCTTTGTTCTTCAATTGCAATTGTGGTAAATATAGAAAAAAAGGTTTCTTACATGAGCTTTGGTTGGTGGTTCATTATGAGGTAAAACACAAGGTTTGCTCCAGTGTGAATTCTAAAGACAATATTTTTCTGGACTGCCACCAGGTACTTATGCTGTATAATGGTGATGGTATATCAGACAATGACTTCTGTTAGTAGTTAATGCCTGCTGAGGAAATCCCCAAGGTCAGAAGAGGCATAACACAACAGCACAGCCTAAAGTCCTGCTACCCAGGGCTCTGTTTTTTGTGTGTCTCTTACAAATGCTTCACAGTTTAAAGGACTTTAAAATCCTTTTCTGTTGACTTTTAGTAGGTAGGTGTTTCGTGTTTGGGGAGGGCAATAGGATGGGTTTTGTTTATTTCTTTCTGTGCATATGTGTTTGTGCATTTCATTGGTTTTTAAAATGGCTTAAAATAACTTTATAAAATTTAAATACTAAAATATAAACAAAATTATATTAAAGTGCTTTAAGTTGTCAGATAAAAGCATTAATAAACTTTAGTTGAACATACCCTTCAAACAAGTTTTTTTTTTACCTAAAACAGGTATCTGCTGATATAATAGTAGTTGATAAAAAGGACACACTCAAGTCATAAGCTCTATAAACTGAGATATCACTTATACTTGATAGGGTGTAGACGATGAAGAACTTTGCAAATTCATTGTATAGAATTTCAAGAGGAATTTGTTTTGTGTTTGGAATGGACTAATACTGAATCCAACAGCCAGTATCCTACAACTTAGAAGGAAAGAAAGCCATCTAAACCATGTGAAAAGAGACAGAGATGGAGTGAGGTATCCACTATCCACAGCCAGCACCTATAAGTGTGGAAGAAGGACTGAATGTGCTTTACCAGCCTTAGCATCAACCAGTCCTGTTTGAAGACCTGATTCTACAGCTTTGAGCTACAGCTCTCTGAAATACCAAATGTGCCTAATTCTCCTTCCTCATTCCTCCTCCTTCTGCCTCTGCATCCTCTATCACCCTCCTCTTCTTCCCACTCCTCCCTCCATTTAAAAATTTGAAAGTGTTTAAACAATGTGGGACAAGCTTTAAACTTTTAGATGAATTCATGAGAAATAGTTGAGACACATTATCAAGAACAGCAAATGCAGGTACCGGCCACTTGATTAGCATGGTTTCCTGATAACATATTTTGGAAAAGTTTGTTTTCAGTTGCTATAAATAATATCCTGTTGTTGGAATAAACTGTAACATAGGCATTTCATGAATATAGTCACAGGATATTTGGAAGAACTAAGGAACACTTCATACACATAGTATACTCTTTTGGTCAACTCGCCTCTTTTATTTTTGGTCAAGTACCAAGATTGATTGTCACAACATAGTACAACTCAAAGTTTAATAAGTCCACTTAACCTTTAAGGTGGCTAGATCAAAGCTGGCCACTTTTTAATGTATGTAATATCATTCTGAAATAAAATATTTATACTGAGGAAAACAGAAATCCTGATAATATTGTGTTGTGCAATTTTCACCATGCAAAGTTGTATTACACTTGTATAATTATGTAAAGATGTGTTCCTGTGTTCCCTTGCCTGCCTGAAGCTCCTAATTGTTATATTAAAAAGCTGGATGGCCAATAATGAGGGAGGAGGTATGGGCAAACCTTCAGGGAAGGGAGTGTAAGTAGATTGAGAAATGTAGACTTTGAAGAAAAAGAGAAAAAGAGAATCCAGAGAGATGTCAGGGGCCAGCCACACAGACACTGAAGAAGCAGAAAAGTAGGACATACAGTATAAAAGAAAGGTAAAAAGCCCTGAGATGAAATGTACATAAATAGAAACAGTTGAAATTTAGTTAAAAGAGTTTCTGGGACAAGACTAAGCTAAGGCCAAACATTCATAGTTAATAATATGTTTCCATGTCTTTATTTGTGAGCTGGTTGGCAGCCCAAAGAAAATTCCAAATACACCATTGGGGAATTAGACATATCTAAAAGTCATGTTCCTTGCAGAACTGAATTATTTTCTTTCTTTTTTTCTTTTCTTTTTTGAATCAGGAGGTAAATCCAGTGAATACTGAACATGCCAAGTTTATTCTTCAACATTCTTATATGCCCCAACCAAAAATGAGGTTTCTTTATCATGATACAAGGAACCAATAGATTTTGTTCCTTAATTCTACAAATATTTAATAACCACACTTTAGCCTAAATTTTCCATCATCTGCTTTGAGGGTTAAGAGTTACCACTACTTAGACCAAATCTCTTGTAATTTAGGTATGACATACATGATTTAGATCTTTAGGTCCTATGACTTTAACCTTGGAAAAGTAAAGATAGTTTTGAACTCCCTGACCTTAAGTCAAGATGAAGCAAAGCCATTCCTATGGACCATGACAACTCCCTCTTCTAAATTGAATTAATTAATACCTGTGCTTCTGCTACAGGACAGATAACTGAGTATGTCTTAGTCTGTTCTTTTACCTTCCAGGCTTACCTATCATTGGAACACACATTCTATCAGGAAAAAAAAATCTTACATGTCTTTGACTACCAGCCTCTGCCATAAAAAAGGTTAGGGGATAGAGTGTCATGCAACTCTAAGCCAAGTTTTCCTTGTGAGAGACCAGGAACCTGTATAAATGATTCAGTAGCCTTTGTCAGAGGAAAGGATACAGAACTGAATCTTTACCTTTATCTATGATCATCTTACTCAGTAAACAAATTAAAATTCTCAAGTTCTTCAATACAACTTTCTCTTTTAAAAAAACTGCAATGAGAGTTGAGAGAAGCCCAAAGTAGTCATGGAAACACCAGGAGGGAAAAATTTAGTGCATCTGTAAATTTGTATTTTTATTTTAATACAATCTTTGAACATTACAGATGAAAGATCTTGATCCTGCTAATGTCTCCAATATTCATACAGAGAAGAAAGAACAGGACAGGACAAGGAGTAAATTTTGTGATAAAAATTATTTCTGTTGACATCTAAGAACCAAGATTTTTTTAAAAAAATTCTCTTTAATGTATAATACAAATGTCTATTTGCATGTGTTTTCATATAATTTTATATATATTTAATATGAATTATATAAATAAAATACAAAATATAAAGTATGTATATACTTTATAGCCTTTTCTTCACACTAAATTTTTTAGAACTCCCTGAGTTCTGATAATGAGGTACACAAAGTCAGGAGATAACCATGCCATTCCTTTCCTTCCATTTGGCATGTCTTCCATGACTCTGAGAACTATCTTACATCCATTCTTTTGGTTTTCAATGAATAATTTATTAAGTATATAGTAAAAGAAATGAAATGAATCAATATAAATAGTGGATACTTAGATAGACAAAGACAGACAAAGAGCAGGACATAATTAGATTACATGCTGAAATATACAGTGGAAATTTTCTGAGGCCTCCTACTTAATACAGTCACCAACCATGTGTGTAAAAGTGCCCAGGCAGAGAACAATGTCCTCTCAAATGAGGTTTTGAACAAATAAAAAACCAAAAACTAGTAGCTGTAGCTGGATTCCCCGAGTTCGGCTTTGTCCTGGTTGTGGATCTTTGCATCTGGTTCCATCAGTTACTGGATGAATGTTCTATGATGCTCGTTAGGGTATTTACCAATTAGTTTATAGGGGAAGGCCAGTTCATTCATCCTTTCCACTATTGCTATGAGTCTTAGGTGAGGTCATCTTTGTGAATTCTTGAAGGGAATAGATGAGCAAGTAAGGTCAAGATCATAACAGTTAAATCTGCAGAGACAGTTGACACAAGCTCATGAACTCTGGACCTACTGCTTGTGGAGCCTCCATGTGTGGGAGATATTTATGAAGCTTGGGTTATCTAGGGACCACTTGCAGTAGGACCAGGAAGTGTTCTTGGTGAATAAGCCAGCTTGTTGGAACCCACTCGCTACGAGGGGAGTTTATACTCAGCCTTAATGGAAGAAGAGAGAGTCTTGATCTTGCACCATCTTAATGTGCCAGACTTTGTTGATGGGAGATGTGATTCTGTATATATGTTTCTCATACTGTTAATAAAGCCCTGTGGCCAATAGAAAACTAGATAGGTGGGGCTAGGAGACTAAGAGGAGGAAGAGGAAGTAGTAGGTGGAGTCGAGATGTAGCCCGGGAAGAAGCAGGAAGCCTGCCGCGCGGCTCCCCGATAAGACGACCACGTGGAAATACTTAGATAAGTAGAAATGGGTTAATTATTAAGGCAGAGCTAGCCCATTAACAATAATGGTAACTGGCCAACAGGATTGTATCAAATACAGAGTCTCTGAGTGTTATTTGGGGCACACGTGGTTGCAGGACAATGGCGGCAGAACCGGCGGCAGCCGGCGGGGAAACCTGCTGTAACATAATGGTGTCAGAAGCGGGATTGAGAACTTTCACTTAAAACTTAACAAAAGCTTAAAAAATAGTTTTTAGAAACAAGGGAACAGAGACTTCTTGGTAGCAGCATTTTCTTGATTGGATTTGTTTTGCTGTAGACAGAGATTTGCATGGCTCCTTTAAGGGAAGTTTCCAAAATTAGCATAAGCGGCAAAAAAGTGGCCTTGCTTTTAAAGAGCTCTGCTAACAATTCTTTGGTGTGTACAAGAGCTGCAATGAAGGTTTACACTGTGTTTTAAAAAAATACGCTGGCTTGGGAGAGAAAAAGAAACAGGATACAATAGTTTAAAAAAGAAAAGAGAAAATAAAATGAATGGTTATGGTTGCGCACACCATTAATCCCAGCACTGGGCAGACAGAGGCAAGCAGATCTCTGTGATTTCAAAGCAAACCTGGTATGCAGTGAATTCCAGGACAGATAAAAGTTACACAGAGAAACCCTGTCTCAAAATATGTAAAAATAGAAGTAGAATAAATAGAGTAATAAAAAAGCCACGTAAAGATGGAAAGCACAGAGAAATTTTGGATACTATATGCGATTCTGTTGTCTTTAAATTATTTGATTTCTGAGAAAATAACTACTAATAAAAGAAATGCTACTGGATTAATTCAATTTATATATTTTAAAAATGCTGTAACTCCAAAATTTAAGCATAAGGACAAGTTACTGGGGAAAAGGATTTCTATTTTTGTTTCCACAGAAAATGAAAAGCTACAGATTCTTTACAGACTTATATGGTTTGATCAAGCCAGACCCCCTGAAACAGCTCCCCAGGTGATCCAACATTCAAAGCAGTTGAGACAAAGCCTTGCAGACTACTGCCAAGATTTCTGTGTCTTCTTTGGAACCCCATGACAGCGCCCTATACCAGCAGGAAGTAGTTTGGAAAGAACGACGCCCAAATTCCCAAATATTGTTTATAAATGTTTGTTTTCATTTATATGGGCTTGGTTATAAATGGTTAATGACACAAGCAATCCTTGTAAAGGTAAAAAAGGGAATTAAGGTATAGATATGAATACTTTGCTTTGGAATGGATTTTCTTTTATTGATACAATTTAAGGTCAATTTTGTGATATGTATATTTCTCCTCTTGTTTAGGTATTGTGTTTATATAGCTCATTAGAAAATGTAATGTAATAATTTAGTACAGATTATAGAGAGTTACCTATGGGAGTTAAGTTAGTTTGGATTTCTAGATATATAGAGATATATTTGAGATGGATAGGCATTCTTCAAACCTTTCAAAGACCTACAGAATATGGCATTTAAAATGGTTTAGGGTTTTTCTTGACAGTGAGGCACAACTGCTCCTGGTAACACCACCTACAGAAGAAAGGAAGATGGACATCGAAGAAACACATCATGGAGTTTGCTTCTAATATGGCAAGACTAGCCATTTGGGCAAGGTACTGCTCTTCTGAACTGTTTGACTTTATGTTGTAGAAACTGGACATGCAGGACCCACAAAAAGGTAACTGCTGATGCAAGATGGACATTGCTACAGGATTCCTGTTTCATGGAAGAGGCTGCCAGACAGCCAGATAGTCTACAGGACACAGAGAAAAGTTTCCTGCCTTATTGAGGAGTCTGGACACACATTATGGCCTATGGGCTGAAGATGGAACATTACAGAGGAACTTCGGGTGACTGACCAGGCAATGCATTGTCTCTGTCATTTCTAGAGTTTATATATTATCCTTCTGTGGTCTTTGAAGGAGTTGAAGACAGTTATGATTATAGTTTTTCTTAGGATTAAAAATAAGTTACATATAGGTCTTTAGACTGACAAAGATAGGATAGATGATATTTTCTTTTAAGTCTTACAAAATGTTAATGGACTAAATATTGTTAACTGTGATTCTTATTTGATAACTGTTGTATGGTATATTTTGCTATGTTAAGGTTAAACCCCTTCTTTTACTTTAGACAGAAAAGAGGAGATGATGGGAGATGTGATTCTGTATATATGTTTCTCATACTGTTAATAAAGCCCTGTGGCCAATAGAAAACTAGATAGGTGGGGCTAGGAGACTAGGAGGAGGAAGAGGAAGTAGTAGGTGGAGTCAAGATGTAGCCAGGGAAGGAGCAGGAAGCCTGCCGCGCAGCTCCCCGATAAGACGACCACGTGGAAATACTTAGATAAGTAGAAATGGGTTAATAATTAAGACAGAGCTAGCCCATAAACAGTAATGGTAACTGGCCAACAGGATTGTATCAAATACAGAGTCTCTGAGTGTTATTTGGGGCACACGTGGTTGCAGGACAATGGCGGCAGAACCGGCGGCAGCCGGCGGGGAAACCTGCTGTAACACTTTGTAGACTCTCCAAAGTAGTGCTTACCCATTGGGAGTAGTGAATGGGGGTGGGTGGACTGGAGGTGAGGCGAGAAAGGGTAGAAGGGAGGATTTTGTTTGGAAGGTAAAATGAAATATTTAAATACATAAAAGAAACAATGAAAAACTTACAACTAAAAGGAAACAATAACATCATCAAATTGAGTCTATAAATGTCCAAAGTAAGGCAACTGGGGAAACTAAGGCAGTCAGCTGGAATTCCCAATTGAGTCACTATGGCTCAGCATGCCGTGTCTGACTTCCTGCTTCAATTTCCCATTGTATGCAATTTTTTTAAGTCTATAAACAATAGTAACTTCTGTTGAAAAGGTTTACCTACCAACTGTACTTAAGAACACAATGTCCTACTCTTGGGCTATTTGTTGTTCTGTCTTCTATGGCACAGGATTAAGGGAAGTATCCTATCTCAAGACAAAGGTTCTGAGAGGTCACACTGAAACAAATATAGAGGAAAGTCAGCTCCATTCCGAGTCAGATTTTCAGTGAAGTCAAATAATTTATGACAATTTAACAATATTGTGTAATTTCTTAAATTCAGGATTTGGGTCAATATTTTGACGTTATATTCTCTTTTTTTTCCTATTTTTTTAATTTAAATTAGAAACAAGCTTGTTTTACAATCTTATGCTTTTTTTCCCAGATATCAGACTGGAGTCCCTGAGCTCCTCCTTGTTCAGATCAGCAGTTTTTGTGGGTTTCTCTGGCCTTGTCTTGACCCCTTTGCTCAGCACTCCTCCCTCTCTGCAACTGAATTATAGAAGTTCAGCTCAGTGTTTAGCTGTGGGTGTCTACTTCTCCTTCCATTAGCCACTGGATAAAGGCTCTAGGATGGCATATAAGGTAATCATCAAACTCATTATTAGGGAAGGGCATTTAAGGTAGCCTCTCCACTATCATTAGATTGTTAGTTGGGATCATGCTTGTAGGCCTCTGGATCTGTCCCTAGTGGCAGATTTCTCATTAAAGCTATAATGGCTCCTTTTATTATGGTATCTCTTTTCTTGCTCTCCTCTATTCTTCACCTGACTCAAATATTCTGCTCCTTCATGTCCTTCTCTCCTCCTTTCTCTTCTCTTTCTCCTAACTACTTCTCCCTTTCCCCCATGCTCCCAATTTGCTCAAGAGATATTTTCTCTTTCCCTTTCTCCAGGGGGTCAAGTGTGTCTCTCTTAAGGTCCACCTTGTTTCTCAGCTTCTCTGGTGGTGTGAATGGTAGACTGGTGATCCTTTGCTATATGTCTCAAATCCAAATATGAGTGAGCACATACCATGTTTCTCTTTTTGTGATTTAGTTACCTCAGTCATGATAATTTCTTCTAGTTAAATCCATTTGCCTATGAATTTCAAGATTCCATTTTTTTAACCCCCACAGAGTACACTGTTGTTTAAATATACCACATTTTCTTTATCCATTCTTCAGTTGAGGGGCATTTAGGTTGCTTCCAGGTGTTGGCTATTACAAATAATGCTGCTATGAACATAGCTGAAGCAATGGACTTGTGGTATATAAAAATGCATCTTTTGGGTATATTCCTAAAAGTGGAATTCTTGGATCTTGCGTTAGACTGATTCCCATTTTACTGAAAAATCACCATATTGATTTCAAAGTGGCTGTACGAGTTGCACTCCTACTCCACATCCTCTCCAGCATAAACTGTCATTGGTATTTTTGATTTTACCAAGTCTGACAGGAGTAAGATGGTATCTCAGAGTTGGTTAGGGTTAGGGTTAGATTATGCATTCATTCTCATTGAATTCTAGAAAGTCTTTAATTCTTTCTTTATTTTTTCCTTGACCCAAGAATGCAATTGTGCATTGATTAGGTCCCATGAGTTTGTAGGGTTTCTGCAATTTTTGTTGCTGTTGAATATAACTTTAATACATGGTAGTCTGATAAGATACAGGAGGTTATTTTAATTTTTTTGTATCTATTGAGATTTGCTATGTTCCTGAGTATGTGGTTGATTTTAGAAAAGGTTCCATATAGCACTGAGAAGAAGGTATATTCTTTCTTTTGTGTTTGGATGGTATGTTCTATAGATGTCTGTTAAACCCATTTGTGTCACAACTTTTGTTAGTTCTTTTGTTTCTTTGTTAAGTTTCTGTCTGGTGGTTCAGTCTAATGGTAAGAGTGGGGTTTTGAAGTCTCCTACTATAAATGTGAGATTTGAGTTTTAATAATGTTTCTTTTACAAATGTGACTACTTTTGTATTTGGAGCACAAATGTTCAAAAATGAGATTTCATCTTGATGGATCTTTCCTATGATGAATATGAAATGAACTTCTTCATCTCTTTTGACTGCTTTTAGTTTGAATTCTAAATTTTTACATGTTAGGGTAGCTACGCCAGCTTGTTTCTTGGGCCCATTTGATTGGAAAATCTTTTCCCAACCCTTTACTCTGAGATAACGTCTGTCTTTGAAGTTCAGGTATGTTTCTTGTATGCAGCAGAAGGATGTCTTCTGTCTTCCTATCAATTCTGTTAGCTTGTATCACTTTATAGGTGAATTAATATTGAGGGAAATTAAGGACCATTAACTGTTAATTCTTTTTTGTTTTGAATTTGTTTTTGTTGGTGGTATTGCATCTATATATACCCTGATTTTTCTTTTGGCTGTGATAATGTGGGATTGTCTGTTGCCTATGTTTTTGTGGGTGTAGTTAACTTCCATAGTATGGAGTTTTTCCTCCCAATATTTTCTGTAGAGCTGGTTTAGTGAATATGTATTGTTGTAATCTGTTTTTTGTCATGGAATATCTTGGTTTCTCCATCTACAGTGATTGAAATCTTTGCTGGATAAAATCGTCAGGGCTGACATCTGTGGTCTTTTATTGTTTGTAGAATATCTATCCAGGAACTTCTGGCTTTCAGAGTTTCCATGGAGAAGTCAAGTGTGATTCTGACAGGTTTGCCTTTATATGTTACTTGGCTTTTTTCCTTTGTTATTCTTAATAATCTTTTTTTATTCTGTTTATGCTTGGTGTTTTGATTATTATGTGACAAGGGGACTTTTTTGTAGTTCACTTTATTTGGTTTTCTGTAAACTTCTTGTACTTTCATTGGCATGTCATTCTTTAGGTTAGGAAAGTTTTCTTCTATGATTTTGTTGAATATATTTTCTGAACTTGGAGTTGGGTTTCTTCACCTTCCTCTATACCTACTAGTCTTAGGTTAGGCCTTTTCACAGTATCCTATATTTCCTAGATATTTTGTGTTATGGATATGCTGGACATAAGATTTTCTTTGGTCTATGAATCTATTTATCCTAGTGGAAGTTCAACACCTGATATTCTCTCTTCCATCTCCAGTATTCTGTTGATTATACTTGCATCTGTAGTTTCTGATAATTTACCAAGCTTTTCTAATTGCAACATTCCCTCAGTGTGTGTGTGGGGGGGTGTTTATTGTCTCTATTTCAGCTTTCAAACTTTGCACTGTTTGAAAATTGCAAACTTTGCAATTTTTGGTTTGTCTTTTCTTCCATTTTTTTAAAAGATTTTTCATTTCCTCTTTTAGGGACTATATCATCTTTAAGAAGTTGTTTTTAAGGTCATTATCTTCTGCTTCATCTGTGTTAAAGATGTTCAGATCTTGCTGGTGTAGAGTCGTTAGACTCTGGCAGTGTCATAATGGTTTTTCTGTTGTTGAATGTGTTCTAATATTGTCATCTTCCCATCTCTTCTTCCAGTGTATGCAGGTGGGGTCTCTTCCTCTACTGGTGCATACAGGTCCAAGGTTCTCTTCCATGCATGTCTAATACTCTGCTGGGTCTCATGATGGGTGCAAGTGGATCTGAAAGACTCACATTCCTGTTGGGTTGATGCAGGGCTAGCACTGCAATGCCAGCAGACATTGGGTGGCTTGATCCACCAGGAGGAAGTTGACCTAAATGCAACCATCAGGCCAGGATGTCCCAAAGAGGGCAAGTGGAGTTGGGCCCAAGACAAGGGCCCATTCTCACCCCTTCTCTAAATCAGGGCAGGCCTAGCACAGAGATGTCAGCAGACTCTGGATTGCTTGATCCACCAGGAGTGAGTCAACCACTACTGCCAAGCCAGGAGATCCCCAATTGTTATGTTCTTTAAAATATATATATGGATCCTGGAGTACAGCTAAGACAATTAAGGTATTTGTTGCCAAGGAAACAAACATTAGTCCTTGGGTCTCACATGTTAAAAAGAGACAAATGACTTCGAGAAGGTGTCATCTGACCATACATGTGCCATGACTTAATGCACACAAAGCCAAACACACACACACACACACACACACACACACACACACACACACCGTGTGCGCTTGCGTGCATATGTGTATTTCAGAATGTTCATCAACATTTTAATTTTTATGTGGGTACCATGGATTTAAACTCAAGTCCTTATGGTTGCACAGAATGTATTCTTATTCATTTGCCTATTTATTCTGACACCAAATTATGCTTTTACACAATCAATAGACTTTAATTTCTACATTTGGCTGGTTATTTTGTCTGTTTCTAAATGTACAAAGAGCTGAAACTACTTGCAAACTTTAGCATTTTGGATTTTGCATTGTTCTAAAACAGGATGTTATTAGCAGTGTGACTAGAGATGTAGCATTGTTGCCAGAATGTCTGCTTTCTCACTAAATGTTTTGCAACCCACATAAGAACGTTTTAAAAAACAAAACTGTCATCTTCTGAACTAGTGTGGGCTTATTTTTTAATAATGTAGAGATTCAAAACAGTAACCCATAATTCTATTTCACTAAATGTTTTGATTTAACACATATAATGCCTGTATTTAATTCTATTGCCCACAAAAGTGAATCTGCTACAACAAAGGGCTTTAAACTGCTATGTTAAATATCATTTTAGTGCAGGTTATATCACATTCTTTTCCTTTGTTCAGAAAAGAAGCTTAAGGCATCTAGACGGAAAGTAAAATATTACTGAGTAACCTTGGTGATAACCTAAAATTCTAGTCATGAAAAAGACTAATTAAAGAGAATGTAGAAAGACTGACAGTAGAGACCATAATAAGAGCATAATATATGTTGTTATGCATCAGATATGACTCCTAGCAAAATCACAAAGAAAAAGTATTTTTATCCGTTTGTCAGTACCGAAAACCTTAGGAAATATGGGAAGCAAGAATGGGGTATCCATAGATAAGAAAGGACTACAATACCAATGCAGTTTATTAACAAAATGTAATTATAAAAATGACAAATGAATTTCATATGTTTGGTATACTTAATGGTAGTAGTAGAATATATCATCCTTTTCTAATGACAGCTGTGACTATGATTTTACATATAAAACTATTGCCCTTGGCACACACCCATAATATATATATATATATATATATGTATATATATACATATATATTTTACACATATATGTTTATTATATATATTATTTGTATAATATATATAATTATGTATATATATGTATATATTATATATAGCCAGATATATATAGGACAGACAAGCAGAAACAATAAGACTCTCTCTTTCCACAAACAAACAACTAAAATTATAAATATAGACATATATGTCATATATTTAAGGTTATACATATCTAAAAATATAATTTATTTTAGAGCAATTGAAATTTGGTGTTCTCAAGAAAAATAATGAGACTGTGCTTTGCAAAATTTAATTTGTAATAATTTTATAACTTTTTCTCTAGTGATGTTCCAGAAGGTAGTATGTTTATTTTTTAAATTATTTGTGAGAGATGAGAAGATGGGTCAGTGAGTGAAGCACTTGTTGTCCAAGCGTGACGACTAAATTCTAAGTTCATATACAGAACAAAAATCCAGGTGGGTTGGTAAAACCAGAGAAGAAGGTAAACTCAGAGGAGACATGGAACACAGTGGCTAACCTGACTGGTCAAATTGGTAAGCACTGGAGGCAAGTGAGAAACCCTTAATCAATATATAAGAAGGGAAGCAATGTAAGTGGAGACTCTATATCAATTTTGAGTCTCCTGAAGCATGCAAACACACAAACATATACACACATATATGTGTACCGACCTCACAAGGGCACATACATAGAAATATTAATTATACATATGTATGTGCACATACACCACATATATTCAATTTTATCTTTTATTGAAGAGAGTTTTTTTCAGCAGAAATGCTATCCCAACAAAATCAATTAATAGATACAGTACAATCCCCATCCAAGTCCCCATCTTCACAGACCATAAAAGAACAATGTTCAGCTTTATATGTAAAACACACACACACACACACACACACACACACACACATACACACACACACATACTCATACAACCAAACCAATAAATTAAAACAAGAAACAATGGGATAGCTAAAGCAAACCTGAATATTAGAATAATAGAATAATAGAGGTCTCACCATTTCACCATTCTTGATTTAAATTGTAATAAATGTTATAGTTAATTAAAAAACAAAACAAACATGGGTGTGGGAAATGGGAGGCTAGGGTGGGGGAGGGAACTGGGATTAGTATCTAAAATAAGATTTTGTTTTTATTTAAATAAAAGTCAGCATTGTATTGGCATGAAAATAGATATGCTGATCAATGAAATCAAGTTGAAGACTGAGAAATAAATCTACACATCTATGGATACCTGATTTTGGATAAAGAAGCTAGAAATACATACTAGAAAATTGACAGCATTTTCAACAAATGGAGCTGCTGTAACTGAATGTTTACATGTAGAAGAGAAGAATGCAAATAGATCCATATGGTGATAGACTATGATTTATTCACTTGACTGAGGGTTCAGAAAGAAAAGCCCATCACAAACCATAGAGTCAGGCATTCAGCCTGAGGTAGAGGGAAAAGCTATTGGGTGGCTTCTTTGTTTCTTTGATATTTAGTTTGAAGCTAATCAGATTCTGGATCTTTTATTATTCATGTTAAAATTGGTGCCCAACATTAAGATATAAATGCATGACAAAGCAGCTTTTAGGCTACCAGCCCAAACCTAGGCCTGAGTTGCAGATAAGACCAGGATTGACTAATTATCATTTTGGTAATTCTTGGTTTTTCTCAAAAAAAAAGTTGGTTAACATGAGTGCCAATAAGTAGACCTTAGAAAATTGTATTAAAGCAGATCATAGAGATATTCAAACCCAGATTGAGAAATTAAATGGGGAAATAAATCCAGCATTGCATTTTTAGTTCAAAGAGGAATAGCCTAAGGTCTCAAGAGAAACAACCTTAATATCCAGTAGCCTTATAGCAATTACCAAGTGATGAGATCCTATAAGGTCTACTTGGAAACCTGTGAAAGAATTATATTTAGGGAAATTCAATGAAACGGTAGTTTCATATGACATGCAGCCACTATTTTTGAGGCTAACGGTAAATACATGGTCAGTTAGTAATGAAGTTATCCCTGTATACTGGATAGATTTGATTAAAGCTGTCCTGAACTACAATTTCTATGGACTTCCTGGTTCAGAGAAGAGGCTAAGAATATTGAACAATGAGTTAAGCTAGAGTTTTATATATCTCCTAAGATAAAATACATGGAGAAAGAAATTATGGATCTCCTCTTTGGTTTATGTCATGTAGCAGCTTGGAATGCCTGGGGCAGATTCGCAGAAGTAGGAAAGAAAATTGAGTCATTTACAAAAGTTATACAGAGCCAAAGGAAGCCTTTATGGATTTCTTACAATTGCTGTCTTCAGGAGTAAATATAATAATATCAAATTCAGATGCTAGAAAAATAATAATTGAAGCAATGCCTTTTAAAATTAATTCTCAATTCAAAAAGATAATTAGGCCTTTAAAGCTGAAATCATCACCTTTGGAAGATTGGATCTGAAATACAATCAATATTGAAGCTCATGACTATAATGACAAAGAATAAGAGAAGTGATTTCCAGAGATTGGAAGAAAATCTGAAATGTCAAATGGTTTAATTGTGGTAGACAGGTAACTTTAAAATGGATTGCAAAAGGGTGATTCTAGAAACAATGCTTTTTATAAACATAATCCAAACAGAATGGTCCTCCTTTACAGATCATGAAGAAGATGTGACAAGGGCAGGTTTTGAACAAAAGAAAGTAGGTCAACAAAGATAATCAAGGCAATCCCTTATAGCCAGGAAACATCTTGAGTGGTCTCTCACAGGACCCTATACCAAGTCTGACTTAGACCTTTCCTGTAACCATGGAAACTCCTTCCCAGAACAATTAAAAAGACTAAAACATATTGTAAGCAATCATACTATTCTGGATTTTAGAAGAGCTTTTAAAGACAAAACAAAATGTCAGAAAAAATAACGAAATATTGGCAAACTTCTATAAATGAGCAATGATCAAAATTAAAAGTATGAATAAATGATATCATTGGAGGTCTGGTAGACACAGGTATGGATGTAACAATTATATCACAAGAATCTTGGCCTCCAAATTGGCCTCTTCAAGAAGTAAATGTTCAACTTTTAGGTACTGTAACTTTATCTCAGGTAAAACAGCATGAAATGGCTCAAATGTATGGGCCAGAAGGACAGAGAGAAATGTTAAAGAAATATGTTGCTAATATTGCATGGATTTGTAGGAACATGATTTATTACAGCAATGAAATACTAAGATAATCATTCCCTCAATCTTAGCAACAAACCATAAATTAGCATATGGTTCTAGAAAATTTATAAGACGCTACTATTAATAACAATTACTCACTGTTCAGGTTGAGTAAGAACAGGACACAACAGCTGCCAATCTCCCAAATACACCAACAGCCATACCTTTAAAATGGCTAACAGACAAACCTGTATGGGTTGGCAATGACCTTTAACAACAGAGAAACTGTAGGCTTTATAAGAGCTTGTACAAGAGCAAATAATTGCTGAGCAGATAGAAGAATCAACCAGCCTTTGGAATACTCCTGTATTTATTATTAAAAAGACATCAAGAAAGTGGAGAATGTTAACAGATTTATGAGCTATTAATAAGGTGATACGTCCAATGGACTCTTTATAGTCTAAAATTCCTTTATTTTCTCTGTTTCCGAAATGATAGCCTTCCATAGTTATTGATTTAAAAGATTATGTTTTTAAGATACCATTACAAGAAAAGAACAGAGAAAATTATGAATTCATAATGCCTACTTATAATAATTCTCAGACTTCTAAGAGATATCAATTGAAGGTTCTCCCACAGGGAATTTTAAATAGCCCCATCCTGTACCAGTATATTGTACAGAAGCCATTGGAATTAATATGTCAGCAATTTCCTCAGTGTATAGGTCATTGATGATCTTTTACTATCTGAGTTATATGTAAATACTTTAGAAAGAATGTATGAAGAAGTAAAAATATTATCTTGTTGGGGATTACAAATTGCTCCTAAAAAAATACAAAGAAGGAATTCTATTAATCATTTAGGCTATAAAATATATTTACAAAAAAAAAATTAGCCCAAAAGGTACAAATTAGTAGAGAATGACTGCAAACTCTTAATGACTTTCAAAGATTGCTAGGAGACATTTTCCTTGTGTGCCACTATTGGGATGAAACCTGATGAACTGATTAATTTGAGCAAAACCTTAGATGGTGACAAGGACTTAAATAGTCACATGGATGTAATAGCTGAAGCTGAGAGAGAGTTGACTTTTGTGGAAGAGGAATTGTAGATTGTATATGTGGATCGTGTGGATACAAAACTCGACAACATTCTAGTCATATTACCCGCTAAGAATTCCCCTACAGGAATGTTAATGAATAAGGAAGATATGATCATAGATTGAAACTTTTTACCATAAAAACCAAGTAAAAATAATTAAATTTATGTGGAATAGATCTCTTACTTGATTCTAAAGGGAAAATTGAGAGATATGAACATATAATTTGATTATACAAATTAGAATAGAAAGTGAGTTAGGTACAAGAATTCAGACTCATCAGGATAAAATATATAATGGAGTATTTTTTTAAATTTGGCAAATGCAAATGAACTAAACATTATTAATACTTATTTACTGTATATATTGTATATACTTACTGTACTTACTGTACATAATTTTTTAAATGTTATTTGTGCTTTTTTTGTGTGAGACATACATGGGAATAGTGGTGACATATTATTTATGATTTATTAAAGCTTTCCTGAGGGTTCGAAAAGGAAAGCTAGCCATAAGCCATAGAACTTGGCAGTGGTGGAACACACCTTTAATCCCAGGTTTCACAGACAAGCAAACAGATCTCTCTGAGTTCAAGGCCACCCTGGAATACACAAGAGTGAAGAATAACAGAGATCATGCCTTTGATCCCAACACTTGTGATCACTAGTACTAGGATCACTTTAATCCTAGTACTAAAGAGGTGGAGAAAGGAATGATATGGCAGGGCAGAAAAAGAAATATAAGAAGGAGAACACAGAAACATGGAACTTTTAACTCTGATGATTCTTGGAGATAACATTGTCTCTGAAGTTTTGTGGCGATAGAATGGCCCTTTCAGCTTGAGGTAGAGGTAAGATCTAGTGGCTGGCTACTTTGCTTCTCTGATCTTCAGCTTGAAGCTTGAACCCCATTATCAGACTCTGGGTTTTTATTATTTGTGTCACAGACCCATACTTATCTCCATGCACAAACTCAAATCTAATTGTATGAAAAAGCTTTGCATAGAACTAGATACAACTGAATCTGATAGAAGTGGAAGTAGGGGTAACTTTGAACTCATTGGCATAGGACACAATTTTCTGAATTAACACCAATAGCACAGGCACTAAGATTGACAATTAATAAATGGGATCCCATGAACCTAAAAATTGTCTGTAAAGTAAAGGGCACCAACATCAAAGTGGCTAAACACAGAAAAGATTTTTGCCACCCATACATCTGATAAATGGCTAATAAATAAAATATATAAAGAACTGAATAAATGATTTCAATAGGCTAAATAGCCCAATTTTAAAAATGGGTACAGTTATAAAGGGATAATTATCAATAGAAGCAACCCAAATGGCTGAGAACACTTACAAAAATGTTGAGGATCCTTAGACATCAGGTAAATACAAACCAAAATTAATATGAGATTCCATCTTACAGTAGTGAGAGAGGCTAAAATAAAAAAACACAAGTGATAGCTTATACTGGTGGGGATGTGGAGCAAGAGGAATACTCCTTTATTGCAGGTGGGAATACAACCTTACACTGCCACTATGAAAATTAGTATGGCAGTTCCTTAGAAATATTGGAACAATTCTAGTTCAAGATCCAGCTACACCACTTTGGTAAATTCCTAAGGGTACTTCAACCTACCACAAGGACACTTGCTCAAGAATATTCATTGCTGTTCTATTCATAAAAGCCAGAAATTGTAAACAACCTAGATGTCTCTTGACAGAAGTATAAACAAATAAAATGTGATACATTCATAGCGTGGAGTATTATTCAGCTCTTAAAAATATATCATTCAATTTGCAAGCAAATAGGAAGAACTAAAATAAAATCATCGTGAGTGAAGTAATCCAGAAACAGAAGATGAATATGGCATATATATGAATATTAGCCATTAAATAAATAATAATAAAGATACATCCTGTAGACCTAAGGAGGTAGGCATAGAGGAGGGGACTGTGGGTGGCACATGGAACATGGATCTTCCTGGGAGGAAAGAATTTAATAAATATCAAGGGTAGACTGGATCTGGCTTTACGGAGACATAATGGGAGGCTCAGGTGGGAGAGGGAAGTAAATATTATATTGGTGAAGGGAATAGGGGAGAAACATAGAATTAAAAGGTATTTGAAGCATGATATGAAAACCTAGTGTAGTGGAAACTTTCTGTGATATAGAAAGGCACTCATAATGATGTTTCCAAATGATGAGGAAGACAGAACCCACTAGCCATCCCTTGTCACCAAATTAAACTTCCAGTGCCGGGATTATTTTTCATGTGATTGAATAATTGGCTGAAAATGTATTATGTTTATCTCCAAACAACTCAGGCTGCTAGGAAGACAATAGGTAGCTTTTCACATACTGATAATAAGGTCCTATTGGTGAAGACGACACCTACACAGTTCATTGAACATAGATAGGTCAAGCTGATGCCTACACTGAACTTTCATCCTATGGTCTAGTGCCTATGATATGGAAAAGTATTCTACAACTACAAAACCTTTGATCTACAAATTTTACTAGAACAATGGTATGAAGTGTCAGTGGGTTATCTGTGGGAGTAACCACACAATAACTAATTTGACTTAAGGCCGATTCTTCCATACCTAACAACTAACACCTGCTTGGGTGACCAAGAGCAAGAGTCTAGATAGTCCAGTGGCCTAGGGTAAAACTAAATAGTAATACATACATACATACATACATACATACATACATACATATATATATATCAAGAAAGTGGCTCTCCATAGTAATCTACAACGACTTAGTCATCATCAGAGAGGCTCCATACTGCCACTAATAGGAACAAATACAGAGACCCACATTCAGATATTATTTATGCAGAAAGAGGACCTTGGAGCACATAGCTATGTGGAAGAGAAGGCAGAAGTATTGGGGGAGACAGAGGAAATGTAGGGCATCAGAACAAAGCCCTCTTTAAAAAAAAAAAACTGAACAAACTGAACAAAGCTTGTATAAACTCATAGACACTGAAAGCCACAAGACTATACGAGTCTGTACTGGTTCCTTTGCATACATACTATAGCTCACAGTTAACACTTTTTATGGGATTCCTGAATGTGTAAACAAGTGGATCTCTCATTCTTGTGAATTCTCTGGTGGCTCCTTTATTTTTTTGTTGGGTTGTCTTACCCAACTTTGTTGTGATGGTTTTGTTTTATCTTATTATATTTTATTTTCTGTATTGTTATCTGTTGGAATCCTGATATTTTGTAATGGGAGACAGAAGGGGAGTGGATTTGTATTGGAGAGGAGGTGGGGATGAACAGGGAGGGTGGATCATGGGAATCTTTATGCAGATTACATTACATATAAGAAAAGAATCTATGGTTAATAAATAGAAAAAAGAAAATAAATACTGAAATAAAGCAAAAAGACAGATGGCATGTTCTTCCAGTGTCTTGTGATGAAAATCTTCTCCTATAATATATATGTTGGACAACTATAATCTCCTCATTTTTTGCTATTGTTTTATAAGATTTATTGAACTGTCTAGTACCTATATACTTTCACTTAGTAGTGATATAAATTCTTTTTAATAGAAAGAATAAGTCTAGTGGGGAAGTATTTTATTTCTACTTGGCAAAATAAATTTGGGGTTTTCTTTGTACATTATAGTCTGATTACATCTTACCCTCCCCACTCTGCTCCCAGTTGGACCCCACATTCCCTCCTGTAAAGTTCCACAGCCACTCTGTCTCTTTAGAAAACAAATAGGCATCTAAGGAATATTAATAAAATAAGGTAAAAACCAAAGCAATCAAATTGGGATCTGACAAAAACAAACAAACCAAAAAGAGAAAATAGCCAAGAAACAAAGGATAAGAAACTCATACTCAGAGATACACATGTTCTTACAGACAGGAATCCCAACCAATCACAAACTTGAAAACCATATATATATATATATTCAAAGAACTTGTAAAATAAAGACAAACAAACAAAACATAATAACAACAATAAAACACTTCCTGATACAATATTATGAGAAATAAATTTCAAAGATGCCACTGAATTCATTTTGTGGCTCATCTATTGATAGGCATGTGGCCTATATATAAGAGTGATTTTTATCTTTCCCACTTCCACCCAAGTGAGACTCTTTTGGAGAAAACTAACTTTTCATTTACAAGTTGTTACCAACTGGAAATAGCTTCTGGTTTAGGGAAGGGATCTTGTGTGCACTTCCTATTTTAGCTCTCTGTCCCCATATAGTTCAAACCTGTTCAGGCTCTGTGTATTTGCTGCATTCTTTGTAAGTTCATATGTGTTGTCTTTATAAGCCCTTGATCCTTAGTGTTCTTCATCTCTTTTAGCTCTTACACTCTTTTGACACCCTCTTCTAAAGCCCAAAGTGGCATTTGACGGTGACATCACATTTAGGAATGAATGTTCTACGGTCTCTGTACATTGTTTAGTTTTGGGTTTCTGTCTTATATCCACCTGATACTGCTTATGACTAAGTAATAAATCTGATGCTTGAGTATGGAAGAATGTTGTTAGAAGACATTTTGTTTACAGTGTTCCTTTAGCACAGTGGTTCTCAACCTGTGGATTACCACCATTGGGAAACATATTTTTAACGATTTTAGGACCTTAGACAGCACTCAGTAGAAAAAGTACAGCTATGAAGAGCAAGGAAATAATTTCTTTGTTGAGAATCACTACAAAATGAGGAACTCTGTGAAAATGTTTCAGCTTTACAAAGGTGAAGAACATTAGTCCATAGAGGTTATGGCTCTAAGTAGGCACCACTTAACTTTTCTATGTTCAAAGAGTTTTGTCAGTGTTTTCTTTAGCAATAGGACCTTACTGTCAGTTTGTAGAAAGCAACCCATAATCTCAGCAACAACCTTGGTTGTTAGGAAATTCCCATGGCACACCTTTGACCACCAACTCAGCTATAAACAATTCCTGGTACATCTGAACATTTAGTACATGAATACATCTTCATACAATGAGAATATGTATTCAGTTGGGGCTTTGTCTGTTCCAATTATTTGATGATTTCAGTGACATTTCCTTCATGTAAGTGTATATTTTAGGAAGCTTCTACTGTATTTGCTTTGTATATTATCTCTCAAGAGGTTTTATGATGGGGAAACATAAACTCTAACATGCTTTATGTTTGGACTTAACCTAATTGAATGAATCCTGGGCAGCAGGAGCATCATGGACCATATAAGAGTTTTGAAGTCATGGAATGTTTTTAAAATTCATGGCTAGATACTGAATTGTAAATGTAAAGACTACAGAAAAAATTAAAAATACAGAAGATTGTATCTCCTGTATACATATCTACTATGTCAAGATAAATGAGTTTATCCTGAACTCTAAGTGCAATATAAAAATCTGAATGTGTATCACTGTCTTCAAAATCACATTGAAGGTGGAGCAACCTAACTTGAAGTTATGAGATATTACAGTTTTCAAGATGCAGTATTAGAAGACTTTTACAATGTTGATATTATGTATTTAAAACTGAGCCACAGAATGCTTGAAATATTCATAAGACATTCAGCTGAGTATTCCAGAATAAGATCTAGATTCAAATGCACATATATTTACACTACTCCCTTACTCCAATGGACCTATGGAATCAGTGTGTTATAATTATGTTGGTTTTGTTTCAATAAAGGAGAGAAAATTAAATCATACGCACACACACACACACACACACACTGAAATATTACAGATGCCTAAAGGTATATAAGATAACTAAAAATGTTTCATTTATCATGTAGCAATTTTGAAGACCCATATGCTATTTTTAAAGATGGCATTTATTAGTTTGTGCTCATTTCAGAGTCAAAGAAAATGATTTAATTTCCTCAAAGGTTATAGAAAATTTAGAATGCTTAGAAATAGGTAATAACAATATTTATTGTCAAAATATAACTTGGTTAACTCTAATGAAATACCCAACATGAGGCTTCACAGAGTGGACACTATAGGACACAAGGAACAATGTACTAAATCAGGTTCTGATGCTATGTAGCATTGAGACACCTGCTGTGCCAGCTGCCACTCCCATGTATGAATCTTTTGTCCTACCACATAACAAGATTGTTTGTGTCACTCCTACTTTCAAAGCCAAGATCACCTCAGTTCAGAAGTGAGCTAACAATGAGATCACTAGAGACACCCCTAGATAAATCCCTAACACAAACTTTCTCTTATTTTTATTGGTGTTAAGCTATACTTGTAGAAGTTGAATAAACTAGGACAAGAACAATATTGGTGTCCATTGTTGTATTATGTGTTCCCTGGCCCTCTAGCCAAGCACAGTGACCCTCTTAAGAATTATTCCCATGTATTAAAGTTGTAAGTTGTGGCCCTCCTTTGAATCCTAAGGAACTCATATTTTTCGTGATGAATATTCATTCTTATCCCATATCCCAAAAGTTAAAGAGTTGCTTGAACATGGCTGTGGACTCTCTATTTGCCAATATTCTGGATGACCAGAATGTTATTCTATCACACATATGTATTAACTGGAGATTTCTCTCCTAGCTATAGCTTCTGCCTGGATGGCTATTACCGTGGGGTTCTTAGCAGTGCTGAGCCCAGAATATGTCACTGATGTTTGACATGGGGTTCTGGTATTAGCAGAAATATGAATGACAATATGTCCTAGTCTCTTGTCATATAGGTGTCATATTCTTATGGTCTGCATTGTCTTTGAGTGCTGTGCAGACAGGTCATGGATTTAATTCTGTCTCTATTGATCAAATGATTTGTGTCTTTGTTGTTGTTTTTATATGCAACACACTTTAGACTTGGCATGAGGAGAAAGAAAGATGTATTCTTGGAGAGAGCTCATAGAAAGAGATTTAGGAAAGCAGCTAATTAAATAAAAATCACAGTGTGATATTTTGTAATGCACAACAGTAAACACTGTACAAACTACTGTAACAGAGAACATAAGCATATGTAGATAGTTCACTAAATGGTTTTGTTGAAAGATTATGTGGTTTGGAGTATTTGTGCTATCTTATGCTAAGTCCCAATCTGTAAAAGACTCTCTATAGCCTCTAGCATCTCAGAAGTCCTAGCTTATTGCTCTACTCCGAAAAGGTCAATATTTAGACACTAATAGTAGGGCTTTGAAGTTTAAGTTCTTTGAGGTAAAGGAGAACTGCTGGGTCAATAAAGTGTCATTGCCTAAACTTCTGATAGGACGCTGTACAAATTGGACAAACAGGACAGTAAAAACAAGTGACTGCAAACCTTGCGAAGACTTGGTGGGCCACTCCTTCAGAATATCTCAGTTCACAGAAATGTCTGTCAGATACCATAGGACTATTGGCTGAAAATGGATACCCCAACTTTGCAGAGCAATCTTTGGTGACTTTCCAGACAGCCAGCAGTTACTGTCATTTCTCACAGTTTGGGAAGTTGCTTGCTCACACTTTCCATTTACTTAGTTGATATTATTCCCTTCAGGGTCTGGGAGAGTTGAAGACTAAATAGTATAACTATAGTTTTTATTATTTACAAGAATCAGTAAAGGAAAATACTATATATATATATATATATAACTATATATATTACTATATATATTACTATAATATATAAATTACTATACACACACACACACACTATATATATATATATATATATATATATATATATAAAGTATAATAGGTTTGAAAGGTATTCAAAGATAACTTGTGGGTTTTTTGTCTTGATATCATTTTTAATTTAAATTTAACATAAAGTTGTTTTACATGTCAATCCCACTTGTCTCACCCCAACCCCCATCCCATCTCCTTTCTACAGCTTATGGAGGGTGAGGCTTTCCATGGGGGTTCCTCAAAGTCTGTAATATCATTTGGAGCAGGGCCTAGGCCCTTCTCCATGTATCTAGGCTAAGAGTATTACTCTATGTGGATGGGCTTCCAAAGTCCATTCCTATACTAGGGATAAGTACTGATCCACTACTAGAGGCCCCATAGATTGCCTAGGCCTCCTAACTAACACCCATGTTCAGAGGAACTGGGTCAGTCCTGTGCTGGTTTCCCAGCTATCATACTGGAGTCCATATGCTCCCCCTTGTTCAGGTCAGCTGTTTCTGTGGTTTTTTCCAGCCTGGTCTTGACTACTTTGCTCATCACTCCAACCTCTCTAAACTGGATTCCAGGAGTTCAGATCAGTGTTTTTGCTGTGAGTGTCTGCTTCTGCTTCCATTAGCTACTTGATGAAGGCTCTAGGATGGCATATAAGATAGTCATCAATCTCATTATAGAGGAAGGGCATTTAAGGTATCCTCTCTACTATTGCTTAGATTCTTAGTTGTGGTCTTCCTTGTAGCTCTTTGGACAAATCTCTAACACTGGGTTTCTCTTATCTCTATAATGGCTACTTCTATTATTTTTTCTGCTCCTTCATGCTCTCTTCTCCCTTCCTCTTTCCCCCTTCTCTTTCTCCTGACAAAGCAAATAAGAATAGGAAGTAAATTAGTTACAAGACTTTGGATTCACCAAGAAAGATTAGACAATGGAGTACTTTTTTTTCTGAGTTTTTCCAATATTAATGCACTTATTCCCTGTATATATTGTATATAGTTATTGTACTTACTGTATATAATTTTACTTATATCAGTTATAACCTTTTTTGAAAATATAGACAAAAAGGGGAATATATGGTAATATCTTGCTTGTACAAATAAGCCTTTTCTGAAGGTCAGAGAATGGAGATTGCTACTAGCTAACCATAGAGAGCTGGATGTCTGTACAGAGAGACATGAAGTGAGGTGGAAACACGATATAAGTAGGGAGAAACTGGAACTTGCTTTCTTATCTGCTGAAAGGCTAAAGAGGTAAGATGTACTGTGGCTTGCTCTTTATCTCTGATCTCTCAACATTTCCCTCAATATCTACCTATGAGTGTTTAATCACTGATACAAATTAAGAACTCTATTTGCAAATCTATGGCCAACTAAAGTTTCTATCTTGAAGAAACTGGGTCTAAGAAAAAAAAAATAATCCTTAAGTTCCAAACTAGATTGTAAGGTCAAGCTCAGGTCAGAGGTGATCTTCATGCTGTGACACTTATATTAGAGGTTAAATATTAGCAAATGTATGGGTTGAATAGGTGGCAAGTCTTCTGAATAAGAATTCTTTCTTAAATTTTCCAGGATCAATATCATACTTCTGCCTAATTTCAGAAAACAATAGAATACAAATTAAGAGTTTAGCTTTCAATTTAACTCACTCTCTCCCTATTACCAATGTCATATTGTAAACTGGTTGGTAAATTATTAAAATCTGACATGTGTAATTTGAACAATGTTTGTAAATTATTGTTGAATATGTTATTTAATCCATGGTTAAAGAAACACTAGTCTATCAAAGAATGATACACCAGAATGAGCGCTTCAGCGCATACACAGCCTCTGCCATTACGAGCAAGAAGTTAAATGATTTTCCCACTCAGAATAGCCCCTTATCATTTTCAAAGGATAAATTTGGAATAATGAGGTTTGTAAAAATGTATGAGCTTATTTCTGTGCTAGCATAAGTCTCTAACAAGACACATGTAAAAGCAATCAGTGTCACTTTTGCAATATTAAGATCAAACACATAGAAAGTAATCATTGCATTGCTAGTTTTTAATGATTGCTTTTTGTGACTGAAAGTAATGCTCACAGATCCTAGACAAGGACCAGGCCAGTCTGGATGACCTTTAGTCTCAGCCAAATCCTTTTGCTTAATTTTATAACTTTAAGTTTATAATAAAACTTAAAATTGCGAATAAAACATTAGTGCTTATTTCTTTCCTAAAAAAATTATATGTAAGTGCCTGAGATGACAGCAAGCCAAATCTGATAAACAGAAAATGCTAGTAAAATACTTACCAAAGAGAAAAACTTAGGAAAATGTACAGACATCAAGCAAACAAACTCCCAGAGAATTTTAAGAACAAATATTCAAGAAACCCAGTTACAAGGGTCAAAAGACTTGAATAGTCTTCTCTTAAATATATAAATTAACACAGACTCAGGAGATTACTCAGTTGTTAATGTACTTGCAAAGATGAAAATCTGTGTTCAATTGCAATCCTTTGTATTAAAATTAAGGAACCAACAAAAGGTAAATTAGTGGGTGGTGGAGGGGGTTATAATATCTGGGTGTTGTGTGATATGAGAACTTTAAGAAGATATATTGCTGAGATAGATTTAATAAAGAGCTGAAAGGCCAATAGCTAAGCAGTAGGTATAGGTTGTACTTCTGGGCAGAGAAAGAGAAAATAGGGGATAAATCAAGTTATTCACAATGCAATCAAGATGGAGAATGAGTAAGACACGCAAATGGGGAGAGATATAAAAGCCACATGGTTGAACATAGGTTAAAAAATATGGGTTAATTTAACTAATAAGAGCTAATGGGTTAAGCCTAAGGTAAGGCTGAGCTTTCATAATTAATAATAAGTTTTTGTGTCATTATTTACAAGCTAGATACCCAAAGGAAAGTCCATTTACACTGGGAAGGCAAAAACAGGAGCATCTCTGGGGCTCAAAGACAGACTAGACTACTGAGCAAGATTCAGACCAAATGAGGGTACTTGTCTCACAAAATAAGGAGGATGGCTCCTGAGGACTGACAAGTGCATTTAGCCATTTGTACACCTCTCTATGCATAAGCAGTCCCACAAACATGCACATATACACATATAAATGAAAAAATAAACAATAATATCATAAAAATATGCTCATAATTCATTAGCAAATGACTAATCAGATATATAAGATAAACATTGACCAACCACAGATGATTATGACAGAGAGATTAGAAAATGATAAGTGTTGGATTTGAATAGATACTAAGAAATTACACCGGTTACTTGTGAGACAATATAATGGTATGGTATGGCTAGTGTGAAAATCTTCATGTCAGTTCCTCAGATTATCACCCATGGAATGACTGAGCAATTCTCTAATCACAGAGAATTGAAACACGGTTTCCCTGAAACTTGTGTGTGTGTGTGTGTGTGTGTGTGTGTGTGTGTGTATGTGTGTGTGTGTGTGTGTGTGTGTGTGTGCTGCAGCAATTTTCATAACCCAAATTAAAAGTAAGACAAATGTACATTTGCTGATAAAAAATGTCACTATACAATTGATTATTAATCAGGTATAGAAGGAAATGGATAGAACTTGAGGACAATATGATACTGGAATGAACCCAGGCACAAAAGTAGTGTAGGATGAGATTTCCTTCCTCTCCTTCACAAATGCTCTGCATAGGCAAATCAATTGACAGAGGAAAAGGATTAATTGTGATGGACCTACAGAGAAGGGAGGAAGAAAGAGGATTTAAAAATTTCACAGTTCCTGTTCATGTTGGTGAAACCTTCTGATATGAGGTTTTGATGGTTACAGAAAGTGGTGAAAAGTCTGAAAACTTTGAAAGTGGTGCACTTTACACTCTGATTCCTGTGTCCAGACACACAAACCCACATAAATAAAAATATAAAGAAAAGGGAAAGGAACCATACATTGCAGGAGAAAGAAGAGTGGAGGATAGATGCACTCATAGTACCTTACAGGATGTGTCAAAGCTACATTAAAGGATCATTTTTTTTTTTTTGTACTTTTAAGTACAGATATCTTACTGTTAACAGTTCATGATCACCAAGTCTCAGGAGAATTGTGTTCAAATGATAGAAAACAATAACATCGTCTTCCATAGTAGAAAGCTGAAAATTCTATTTCCCACTTTTCAAATTCAATATTTCTTACTCTCTATTACGTAAATAACATGGGGCATCCATACAGGTTTTTTTGGTCTTCTATTATGTTTCTCTAACTTAAGTGAATAATAAATTTCTAATTGCTTGAACAGAAATCATAATTTTAGGAGAGAACTGTATAGTAGAATATTTAATAGTAACATTTATCAGCTTCTGAAATCATTTTAATACCATGTTAGTTATCACTTACCAATTTGAAAGGCCCCAATGGTATTATTAATTTTGGTTACACACATCCTGATCTATTTGAATTTTCAAAGCAGCATTATTTATGTTAATTCAAACCCAGAAAAAAATTCAAATGTCCATTTGCTAATGAAAATATAATATGGGCACAGAAAGTGTTTTACATTTGTTTAAAGATGATGTAATCTACAACAGTGATATGTGAGCCATATGCTGCAGTTTGACAAGGGAGGATTCTATTTTTTTCCTTTTTAAACTAGGTTTATTATATTCAACTGGATATTACATATTCAAAATACAGAAAGGAAACACAAAAGTCTCTTTATTTATTTGCTACTTACGGATATATAATTGATGTTGAGCTGAATCTCATAGAATACACTTGACCAAATATATGTATTAGTTCTTTCACGACATGGTCATTACATGTTTTTTGCATGATAAACTTTGAATGCTGGGGATGTGATGAGAGATGTTGTTCTCTTATTGGTGAATGAAATATGTTTCTCTTATTGGTTAATGAATAAAGCACTGTTGGCAATAGGAAAGCAAGATAAGCAGGACTAGGAGAGAAGGAGAACGTGGAAAGTAGTAGGGGAGAGAGTCAATATGTAAGATGACGAGAACAGAGGTCCCAATCCTCTCTCTGGTAAAAATGAGACCACGTGGAAATAATTATATTAATAGAAATGGGTTAATATTTAAGATAGAACTAGCTGATAAGAAACGAGTAACTGGCCAACAGCTTTGTATCTAATACAGCATCTCTGTGTATTATATGTGGCTGGTGTGGCTGTGGACCAGGCCTGTGGGAAAAAACACTCTTAACAAAAATGGCACCTTCAACGTGCCTAATCCACTTAAAACTTAACAAAAGTTTAAAAAGGGGTTTTAGAAACAAAAGAACACAGACAAGCAAGGCTTCTTAGTAGCTGCATTTTTCTCACTTATGCTGCTATTTTAAGGGAATGTTTCGGACTGAGCATAAGCATCAAAAAACCACATGGCTTTAAAGGACACTGCTAACAATTCAATGGTGTGTATGAGCAGCTGATTTGAAAAAAAAAAATGAAAAGACAATAGCTGGGGCATTGGTGGCACATGCCTTTAATTCCAGGACTCAGAAGGTAGAGGCAAGCAGATCAGATCTTTGTGATTTCAAAGTGAACCTGATATACAGAGTAAATTCCAGGGCAGCCAAAGTTACACAGAGGAAACCATGTAATAAAAAAGGCACGTAAAGATGGAAATCCCAGAGAGAGTAAGGATAGTGTATGCTATTCTGTTGTCTTAAATTGCTCAATTGCTAAGGAAGAAATAATTGCTACAATAGACTTGATTATCAATGTTGCTAAATTAGTCCAAATTATATATTTTTTAAAATGCTTTGACTTCAAAATTTAAGTCTAAGAACAGGTCACTGGGGAAAAGGATTTCTATTTTTGTTTCCATAGAAAATGAAAAGCTATAGATTCCTTCCAGACTAACATGGTGTGATCAAGCAAGACCCCCTGAAGCAGTGTCCCAGGTCCAACATTCAAAACAGCTGGAACAAGGCAGCCATGTAGACCACTACAGCCAGGAATTCTGCATCTTCTTAGGACCTCCATGATAGCACCCCTACCAGCAGGAAGTTGTTTGGAGAGAACAACACCCACATCCCCAAATATCGTTTATAAATGTTTGTTTTCATTTATATGGTGTTGGATATGAATAGTTAATGACCACACCCAGTCTTTTTAAAAGTAAAAAGAGTATTATGATATAGTTGTGAATACTTTGTTTTGGAATGGATTTTCATTTATTGATACAAATTTAAGGTCAATTTTGTGATATGTACATTTCTCCTCTTGTTTATATAGCTCATTTAAAAATGTAATATATAAGTTAGTACACATTATAGTTACCTATGATAGTCAAAACTTAGAGTTAAGTTAGTTAGGTTTCAAGATGTATTTGAGATGTATAGGCATTCTTTAAACCTTTCAAAGACCTACAGAATATGGTATTTAAAATGATTTAGGGTTTCTCTTAACTATGAGGCATAACTGCTCCTGGCAACACCACCTGTATCACAAGGGAAGATGGACATCAAAGAAACTCATTATGGAGTTTGCCTCCAATATGGCAAGATTAGCCATTCAGGCAAGATACTGTTCTTGTCTGTATTATTCAACTTTATGCTGTACAAACTGGACATGAAGGGCCCCAGGTGCCACACCAACCCCAGTGGAGGCAATGTAGCAATGGCTGAAAGAAATCTCAATGGCTACCTGTTCAGAGGTTTGCACCACACATGGTTACGCCTCCTGGGGAAAAGTGGTTAAGGTCCCTGTAGGTGCTTGTTTGGCTGGCTTTTTGGAATGGGTGCTAGATGTGTTTTGTGTTATAACAATAATGTTTTTTTTTAAATTATGGGCATTTTAGCCTGTAGCTCCACTGTTAATTTAGAGAAGCCTAGAAAACACTTAGATATAGTTTTAAAAACTAAAAGAGATACAACCAACATTTAGCCGATGGATGTTAACCTCTGTATCCCCAATCATAAAACCCACAGTGCCAGATGTCAGCCCAAGGCCTAATAAACAATTAGTGTTAAAGCTGTAAAAAAAACAGCCCACAATGTAACCTTGCCCGTAATCAGCTTAGCCGCAGCTAGGCTACTGTGGGAGTTACTACAAAACTCTAACTTGGTATCATAGGGCCCTTGAATCGTTGTTATTAAAAGTTTACTGTTTAAAGACAATGATTTTTCTCTTTACTCAGTAAATCAAATCTCTGATATACTGACCACAAGCAGGCCAAAATAGACAGAGGCTCTCAGTTATACACTTGCGTAGACGTATTTACTATCTCATACTTCAAAAGAAATTGCTGACATTTTTATAAAATGTTTGTTTATCTTTAAACTGTGGCCAAAGATCCGTTCTTTCTACATAAAAACCTGATACTTTAAAGTAAACTTTACAGCAGTTCACAAACCTCCTCAAGTGTGTTTGTGTCTGTCTGTCACGCCGAAGACACTCCTGACCTGGTCATCCGATTCTTGGTCTCCACGTAGACCTGCTACCCACTGAGCAGTCTGCGACACCCAGGAATGTGACTGCTGATACAAGATGGACATTGCTACAGGGTTTCTGCTTCATGGAAGAGTCTGCTAGACATTCTGCAGGACACAGAGAAAAGTGATTGACAAACTGCCAATACAGGTAGACAGTTTAAAGTTTCCTGTGTTGCTGAAGAGTCTTCCAGACGCACTATGGACTATAGACTGAAGATGGAACATTACAGAAGAACTTTGGATGACTGACTAGGCAGTGACTTGTCGCTGTCATTTCTAGAGTTGATATATTATCCTTCTGTGGTCTTTGAAGAAGTTGATGACAGATAGTCATGGTTATAGTTTTCCTTAGGATTAAAGATAAGTTACATAAAGGACTTTAGACTTACAAAGATAGGATAGATGATAGAATATTTTCTTTAATCTTGCTAAATGTTAATGGACTGAATATTGTTAACTGTAGTTCTTATTTGATAACTGTTTTGTTATATATTTACTATGTTAAAATTAAACCCTTCTTTTTATTTTAGACAACAAAAAGGAGATGACATTCTGTAAATATGTTCGTCTTATTGGTTAATGAATAAAGCACTGTTAGCCAATATGAAAGCAAGATAGGTGGGACTAGGAGATAAAGAGGATGCAGGAAGTAGTAGCGGAGAGAGTCAACATGTAAGATGAAGAGAATAGAGGTACCAATCCTCTCTCCAGTAAGATGAGACCATGTGAAAATACTTAGATTAATAGAAATGGGTTAATATTTAAGACAGAGCTAGCTGATAAGAAACTAGTAACTGGCCAACAGCCTTATATTTAATAAAGCATTTCTATGTGTTATATGGGGCTGGCGTGGCTTTGAGACCAGGTGCAGGAAAAAACACTCATAGCAGGGATGTACTACAGTGATAGAATGCTTATATAGTTGATGCCAGGATGTGGGTTGCTTCCTCAACTTTTTCACTTCCTCCAAAGGCATTTCATGTGCTGATTTTAAAACATGGTCTCTTTGGTGATTATTTTTATCATATATCTTTATTTTTGAACTGAGCTACTTAGACAAATAAGAATGACTTAAATGTTTTTTTGTGTTCTCCCCTTTTTTTTTTTTTGTTGTTGTTGCAGATTCTACGAAGAAATTAAAGGACGTTCTTGAAGAATTTCATGGTAATGGCGTGCTTGCAAAGTATAATCCTGAAGGGGTAAAGCTTCCTTTTTTTCTTTACCAGTTTAACAGTGTGCTTGCTGGGTGAATTTTCTCCATGGAAAATTCTAGAAAATATGTATTTGTGTGTTTATATAAATGCACATATACATATACTCATGTATATGTATATACATACACACACATATATATGTATATACATATATGTATATACACTTACCTGTGTATATCTCACATACCATAAACCATTAGCACATTCCATACAGTAAAGTTCATAAATAATTGATATTATAACAGGCATTAAATGTACTATATTTTTGATACAACATTTATTAAAGAAAATACTTCCAGAGTTCATATGCTTAAAAATGCATATTACTATAATATATTATTTGCAGTTTTTTCTAGAATTAGGAAACAGGATTAGATAGGAAAAAAGAAGGAACCACTTAATTCTGCAGTTTTTAATCCAAACTGAGCATGTAGAGGACAGGGAGTAACTACTTTCAAGAAATTTTTCTTCAAAAAGACATTTGAGGTAGGTGTAAGCATGGTGTCTTAAGGTAGTAAAGAACAATGAAACTGCCCTTTTATAAATTTTCTCTTCACAAAAATTTTTCATTATTCATGAATTCATTTTAAATATCATTATGTTACAGAGTTCATTTCCAACTTATTTGTTAACTAATTCTCAATTTAATATCAGCTGAAAGATGTTTTTATTTGAATATCTGATCAAAATTTCTCTTACTTCATGTGTAGACTCACCAACTGAAATTTGAATAATTATAAATTATGTCTAAATACATCATCAAGATAGATTTGTTTGCATACTGAAAGGTGACATTTTGGTTTTGTGTATTTATAAGAACATAATTTCTGTTTATCATTCAAGATTTTTTTTCTGTGGGATATGTAGCCCAATCGCTAAATAACAATCACAGAGTTTTCATAAAGTTGTATAATTCCCATCAGTATTTATCACAGGTTTTTTTCCTTTTTTCACCATGAACTCAGGCTGCTCTCAAACTTGCAAACACATTCCCCAGTTATCCAAGTGGGAAGAATGCATAAATACAATACCACATCTGCTTCATTTCATGTTTTCTTGTCATATGTTTTTTCAACATATGACAAATAATTATAAATGACAAAAGTAAGATATGCTTTACTTTCTTCTTTTGACAAATGTAATTTTGGTGATTTCTAATGCTGAAAAGATATCAGAAACTTGTATGTCATTTCCTCAGTCTGGTGCTAAGAAAAACCACACACATGGCCTGTGTTTCCCTACTATTTATTTTTTTTATTGTTGCAGAGTAAAAGAGATAGAATTAGTGGATGGGACTATAAAACAGAAAATCTCAAAGTCCAGGGAATAGAATGAGAGAGAGTAGACAACACCACTGACTGAATTGCTGTCAAACTGCAAATTTCTTTAACAATACTCATTGTTGCAGTAATAGCTGAAAATACACTTCATTATATGTAAACTTAAAAATATTTTTCTTCTCTAAACATAACATCTTATCCTCAGTTGACTTAAGATTTGTATGTAGCAATATTGTTTGCACAGTAATACATTGCACAGTAATACTTTTGCAGATTTCCTGTATAAATCCTCCAAGGCACTGTTATTATGATCTATTTCATGCTGATTAATAGTCACCATAGGATTTAGCACAGTAATTACTGGATATGTTATTAAATACAATATAATGTCAGACCTTTTAAAATGTGCTACCCCTCCATAAATATGCAAATTTATCAAATGCATTAAGATAATAATAGTTGAAAAATCGAAAGCTAGATTTCATTATGTGTAAGAAGAACACAACTACTGTTTAAAATGAATGTTAATAAGAACTTTTCCCTTTAAGAGAAAAAAAATAAAGCTACTATGACTCTTTAAGAACAGTTCTGTGTTTCATAAAAGCTACTAGAAAATAATTAGAAATACATATCATTGATTATAAAACCACTCAAGATGTCTTCCTAGTGATCTCAGCTGGTTTATTAAAAAATGAAACAACATTGTCAAACTATCCTTACTTTCAAATAACATAGGAAGTTATTACTTTGTCTAGACTAGTCAGATTGTCCCAAATTTATTTAGCATTATTAACAATTTATAAGTGATAATTTATATTAAAAAATAGAAGTATTTAACCAAGCTTAGTTTTAGAAAGGATAATTGCTCACTTGCTGTAGAATAATTTTTATTATTTCTATGAAATATGTTTGCAGACTGAAAGCAAAGCATATAGTCCTTGAGTTTTACTTCTGTAAATGAGTTGAAATTAACTTATTGTTTATACTTGGCTAAATGCTTTAGTACAAAAGGTTGTGTTTGGAACTTCTATCAAAGAAAGTATGATCTATTTAGAATTATTTTAATAGTAAAAAAATACTAGATAAAATACATGGACAGAATCAATTATAGTTAATTTTTTTTTAAAAAACCATTTGATAATCCTTTCTACAAAAATTATGTAAGGGAAATCTAAACAAAAGTTTTAAATGTTCTCTAAGAATTAAAATCTTAAAAATCCTTGTTTTCTTAAACTAATAGAAGCAATGTTTTAAATAAATTTATTTTCACAAGGTGCAATGATGCTTCTCATGAAAGAAGTGAATTTTGGTATATGAGAAAATCCAGCTTGTTTTTGCATGTTTAATTGTTTTGTTTGTTTTTGTCATTGCTGTCAAATTTGGTTACAAAATATTTCAGTCTTTTAAGGCATGGAGGGCAACTTTGTATGTTTTGCCAGTGAAAGAAAACATAAGAAAGAAAACATATTTAGTGTTACCCTCTCGGTAGGTTTTAATCATATTGTGTGTTACTGGTTATATTTGTTTCTCATCACTAGGAACTATAGCCATACATACACTCAAAGACTGGTCTTGTCAGTTGTTCTCAAATTTTGTTTACAACATGTAGACTGAGTTTCTGTCATGTTCTGTTCCAACAGACTTACAGAAGGCTACTGAAAGCATGGACTGTTGCCTGCCTCCTCTCTGTTCTAGAAGCTCCTTGAGTGTTTCTGGATCTGGGCTCATGATTTGCTTTTCTGACAGTTTCCCAGCATATATTGATGCTATTGTTTTGCAATAGCATTTTGAGACCCATTTGCACAGGATACATTTAAAAAATCAATACATAATCTTTAACTTTTAGAGAAAAGATCAGCAAAAATATAATAATGGGTTCAAATTCTCTTACATTAACACATGTATTCTTTCTTTCCTTGCATGCACAGAAACAAGACATTCTTAACCAAGTAAGACATTTTCTTTTCTCTTGAGATCTGTCTTCTTATATGAATCTGAATTCCTTACTCACCACTAAGTTATCCTTATATACTAACTAGGCCATCATAGCATACTAGATCACCTACAATGCATAAAGTTGTAACTGAACTATAGAAAATGTCCCAGTTAATATCCCTAGTAGAGATCTGATACCGTGAGAAAATGAAAATGTGTTCCACATATGGATTTTGGTTTTAGAGAATCTGGAGTTTAATCTTCTAATTTTACTGGGTAACCAAGCATATTAGTTTTGGGTAAGTTAATTTATTTAAAGAAATAGTTAATTAGTTCACAGCATGTGACTTAAAATCTGAATGTAAAATCTAATAGTAAGGGTTTTTTGTTTTATTTTGTCTACAATTCTTTGTTAACTTTGTGGAGAGAAGAGGAGTTTAAGGCTACTGATATTTCCCTCTTGGGAGAAAGGTAAGCATCGTTGCTTTAACAGCTTGAACCATTGAATTCTATTCTGTAAACAAAAAAATATTATTAGTTCAGTTAAGGGCATAGAATCTCTATACTTTATTTGGTACTCTAAGTAGGTGTTTCCAACACAGTAAAAATGATAGTAGACATGTTTTCTCAATTTAATGGCATTTTAGACCCAGGGAGAAGTTCCCATGGTCCACTTGCTTATTGTGTAGCTATAAGGACCTATTTTGGATACCTAGAACCCAAATAAAACTCCCAGCATGGTAGTGCTGTACAATCATTTTAATTCTAGAAGGCAGAGGGAGAAAGATTCTGAAAGCTTGCTGGCCAACTGGTCTAAGCAATCAATAATCTCTAGCTACAGTGAGAAATTCTGTCTCAAACAATAGAGACTAAAAAAGGAAGACAGATGGCATGCACCTTTGGCTTTCTTTTATGAAAGCACACTCTCGTTGCAATAAACATGCTTACATATATATGCATATGTATTTTTACATCTCTATTGCTGTGGCATAACATTGTAACCAGGCAACTTATGGGAGAAATAGCTTGTTTGTGGCTTAGGGATTCTGACACCACAATTTAGACAGCCCAAGTGGTGGGGCAGGTCATGTGGAAAGATGTCTTTGTTGAGTAAAGATGCTAAGCAATCCTGCTTAGTGATGAACTTACTGGCACAGAAGAAAACTGCTTACTCTGTGTACAGGCCTTCAAAGAATCATTAACCACTATGAAACCTGTATTTGAAGAGCTAATATTTCTTCACAAAATTGAAAGACAAAGTGACAAATAGCTATACTTTCCAATGGAGAGTGTTAACTGTTACTATAGTCAGTGACTACCATCACAGTGGAACCTCATTGTAGGAGAATATTCACAAATATGCATAAATGCACATATCCATCACAATATGAATGTCTCTTATAGGTTCATATATTTGAATACTTAGTGGTGTCAGAATCAACTCTTTCTTTTAGTCAGCACAACGTTTGTATGTTATTGGGCCCTGCCTGTCTTTTATGTGCTAGCATAAGTACATCAGTAGGCATTTGATCAGTTGTACAACAGAACAAGGAGAAAAAGGTGAGAAGAAGCAAATTGAGAGAAGGTGCTAAGAGCATGAATGTGTTGTTGCTCTGTGTTTCTTCTCTGTTCCAGACTGGGGTGGAACTTTCTACACATGATCCCTGTCTGTAGTGATATTTGACTTAAGGATCATATATGCTATTACAGCTCTAAACCTTTGCCTCAACTGTGGTACTCTGTTCTTTTGTTTCTGCTAAAGTCTAGAACTTTCATATTCACACAAGTGAGATGTTTTGACCTTACATTAGGAAACCTGGAACTAAATTCTATTTTAAATGCCTTCAGTAAGGATATTAACACAAATATATTTAACAATAAAATTAACATCTTGTAAAATCAAATAATTATCCCCCAGAGTCCACTCTACCTTTTCTACTAAAGGTGAGGAAAGTAAAAGAGGAAAACATGAGTTTTTGAGGGACAATATTTGGTTCGAATTCTTCACATCTGTCACCTTCAAAGATAAGCCCCCTGGCTTTAGTTTAGTTTGTTCATCTATGAAATGTTGACATTTTTAAGGGTTTTATATTGATAAATTTTAGACTCCAAAGTACCTGAAAAATATATAATCATTTATCTGATTCAAAGCAGTTCTTACATTAGTGCTGAGTGATAGTGATTAGGGCCATGCTTGGGGAATAGCCTTATTTTACCAAGAACTCCTCAATTATACACCAAAGCTGTATGTGATGATGTCTAACATCTTTAGCCCCAACTAATAATGAATTATTAAATTTCCCAAAGGCTTACTTCCTCACTTTTGATTTAAATCAAACATAACATCATATTTCTTTCCAACTCAAAGATTGTCTATTTTCAGCTGCTAATAGCTAAGGTTTTTTCTGTTTATTTCTTTAATGACATTCATTAGACAAGAATTACAAAACCTGTTAGGGTAAATTATGCCCTTGGAATATTTAAATGATCTATTGGCTCTTTTTCAACAACATTTTTTAAATACTGCCTTGAAACACTGACTATTTTGGAATTTTGCCTGATTTTATTTCTATGTTTCTGTCACTGGGCATAGAGTTTTTAGAAAACCATTGAAAATCACTAGTTCATCAAGGTATTTTGGTAGGAGGGAATAAAGAATCTAAAATTTTTGAAAGCAGTTTTAGGTATTTTTAATAGCTATGGGAAAGTATAAATAGTATGTTTTAAGTGAATGAAAATATTTCCAAAGGTAGCATGCCCCGTTGTCTTGTGTGGAAGAGTAGTCACCAGTTATGGAAGCTGTGTGTGCAAGTGCACAGACAAAATGATAATGCAACTGTGTTAAAAGCTTCCAGAATGTTAGAGTGTGTTATACTTCAACACCCCAGCACATTTGGGCACACTGGGGAGTCAAAGGGCCAAAACAGTAATAGGTGTTATCAAAATGTGCAACTGAACAGTCCTTCACTTTTATTTCTATGCTCTTTAATTTATACCCCTTGCTTCTGAAACAACAGGCTTTTTTAAATATAATTAATGTTTTTATCTTAAATACCACTTACAAAGTAGATTAGTAATATTAGCTTGTGAGAGATAGAATCAGGAGGATCAGGAATTCAAGGATCTCATCTAAATGGTAAAATTCAGGATAGCCAAGGAGGCCTGAGACGCTTTGCAAATATGTACACATTTGCATGTGTGAACACTGAAAATAAGTCTATGAAAGTATAATCTTCTCATTCAAGTTAGTAACTTTCGATGACAAACATTGTATTGCTCTACTAAAAGCTTGTTTGTCTATAAAATGGAGCAAAATTCGCACTCCTTGATTTTGTGAGGATTCCATCAACACACAAATCATGTCATATCCATATTATTTCCATTATATATGATTAGCAGTCTCCTTAAGCCTTTAATAGTATCCTCCAATTTAAGAATAGTAAATTAGATAGTCTTGACTCAGAAGAAAAAAAAAGGAAAGTTTAGAGGCTTCCAGAAGAAATACATTTTCCAACTCAATTATTGAATCTTAGCCCCTAACTCTTACGTGCTGGTTTTAGTCTCTTTCTCAATAGGGTGTTTCTCCAAATACTAACTCTGGAAGGTGAGTGGCTGATGGCATCTTTACTCCAGCACTAGATACTGAACATGGTATGACCATCAAGAATTATATTTTCTGAATGGGTCCCATAACCCATCTCAGCCCCAAATAAATACACAGATGCTATATTAAGTATAAAACTATTGGCCTGTGGTGAGGGCTTCTTTTTGGCTAGCTCTGTTTTAGTTATTAACCCATCTCTGTAATCCTAAGTATTTCCATGTCGTCGTTGCTTACAGGAGAATGTCCGGACCTATTTCTCCTTTTGGCAACTACATGGCAACAATTTCTGGCCTACCTTTCCCACAATTCTCCTCTTGTCCTAGCCCTGCTTTTCTTCCTGCCTCTATTGGCCACAACATTTTATTCATCAACCAATAAGAGAAAATATGTCCATAAAAACAACCCCATTATCTTTATTCATTATAATGTACTAGAATAATTATTAGTGTCGTATCTTTAATGTTAAGGGAAATTTGAGAGCAAAGGATCTACATGGCCAAATGTAATAATGAACAGGATGTAGAAGTGTGCTTTGGATTCATGTCAACTTGGCAGCAGCATCAGAGAAGTCTGTGTTCTTTAAATTTTTCTGTTATTGCTCCAATTAGTCTGTAGCTGCTTCATAAGGAAAAATATTAAAAATAACTTTAAAAATTAAGCATTATGTGTGTGTTAGAATTAATAGCCAATTCTACATTAAATATTCAAGTCCCATGTAGTTCTTCCATTCATTTTTCCATTAATGTACATTAAAAATGATCTTATTATATTCAAAAGTTTGAATTTTCCAAAACTAATGACAACAGTAGAACTGACATATAAATTGGAAAGCACTCCACTATTATATGTTCTAAAGGAAATATAGAAATTAAGTGTACCATGCACTTTTCACTAAAGTCTTATGATTTAGGCAGTAATATTTTAGGTTATATTTAAATTTTTTATAGAAAAAGTAATGGTAACTCAGAAAACATTGGAAAACATTTTCTTAATGACTGAACTGGAAACATTGAGTCAGATAAATTTTGTTTATGAAGTCATTTGGATTTGATAGCATTGTATCATATATAACATCAGAAGTTCAGTAAAAATATTTACCTCCAAGAAAAGTGTAAAAATATCAGAAAACAATTTAACATCCTCAATACAAACTTTAGCCGCAGATCTGTGACATCACCTCCTAGATTCATTGAAGACCTAAGGAGACACTCCATGCTTGTGTCTACAATGTTCTTCTTTTGAGAAATAAGAAATTTTTTCTAAATAAATTTTATTTAAATTAGAAACAATCTTATTTTACATATCAGTACCATCTCTCTCTCTCTCCCATTCTTCCATACTCCCCCTGCAAACCCCCATTGAATCCCCCATCCACTCACCATGGAGGGGGTGAGGCCTCCCCATGAGGGACCATCAAAATCTGTCATGCCATTTGGGGTAGGGCCTAGGCCCTCACCCTTGCAGGTAGTCTAAATTAGAGATTTTTAAAAGTCTTAATCTCTGAACTCAGTAGTTTCAAAGTGTTACATAATAATAAGACCAAATGTGAGGTTTTGATTTTGGATGAAACAGTTAATTTTATCATTTTTGAGATAATAAAGATAATAAAACAGGCAAATTAATCTGCAAAATAAATAACCCATCTATTTCCAAAACATAACTACCATTTTCTTATACCTTTTATGATTTTTTTCTTTTACTATAATATACCCTAGGTTCTATAAAGTACTTTGTGATAATTTTTTTTCAGGCAACATTGAAGTGTTGATTTCCTACATAATTTTAGGAAAAATTATTAATAAGAAAGGTAATATATTAATTTAATTTTATGAGATTACATTTAATAAAAAATATATACAATATATAATTAAAACAACCAGTTTATTACCCATAGTTTACAGTTTACTACCCATACTATAAAAATTTATGTTTTTACAAATATCTTGGAAAGATACAGTTTGAGTTTCCAAGTATGATAACATGAAATCAATATGTTAATAATGAATAACCATATAGGAGGTATACATTCTCTTTCACTTTTCTCAAACATTACTAAACATACAAGATAGGCAATTTCTCATTTAAAAAAGGAATAGTTTAGGGACTTTTTTTTTAACTTTCCAGGAACTGTAATAAAATGAAATATAACCAAACACCAGGTTTTCCTGACTTTTAGTTTCATCTCAGTGTACTAACTAACCTGGATGGCAGAAGGTCCCACCTGGCCTTTGTGAGGCAGGTCTTCCCATGCACACTGCTGTTCCTCACTGGCCTCGTTTTATTCTGGCTTCTCCATAAGTCTTCCAAACCCCTCAATTGATTAGGATAATTCCCTAATATTTATTATTTGCCAACTGCGTCTGTTTCCAGATAACAGTCCTTTAACATGTTCCTATAGTTGTGGGAGTATTGGTCAAGTCTGGTCAATATTATCCACATACTTTTGTCCCAAAAATCCCTACAGTTGCTTCAATATTTCTGCAACAATCATCTTACCCATTGCCCTCCTTTGCTAAGAAAACGTATGCTCACCAGAGACTCCCTGTGAAGTGCATATTAAGCTTGAAGTGAAGCAGTGCCTTCTTTTCATAGCCTTTCAAGTTGGACTTAAGACTCTCACTCTGACATAATTGCTTTCAGATGACTACGAAGTTTAAAGACATTACAATGTGTTCCATTAGAAGTCTGTATGTGACATTCTGGAATGTATAATCAGTTGCTGCTTGTTTTGATTTGAGATTATTGTTGATCACTTTTTACATTTCTCCAAAGAAATAATCACCATGAAGAAAGGTGATGAGAGTTCTATCATTCTGTCGGCCTGCTATATAAATATGTGAATCTGTTAGCTTTTTCATACTAAATATTTAAGCTACTGAGCGTGAATCTGTGGGGTTGGAAATAACAGTCCCTGTTGATGGAGGTAGAAAGAAAATTTCAAAGGGTAAAATTGTATGTCACGTGGTTGTCATGGAGATAGGGACATCTAACTAAAAATCATGTTATCTTTGTTCTACACTATCAAAGGGGAGACACATACCTGCCGTTGCCCATGATAGCATAAAACCACCAAGCCTTAGCCTCATATTACTATCTTTCTGTTTTAGATTTGGTTATAAAAAAAATCATCTCAGGTAATTTGTGTTACTAATGATTTGAACAAGGTCCAATGTCTTGTCATTTTATTGGATGTGAAATTACATTTTTAAATTTGTTTTTCAGACCATAGATTTTGAAGGCTTCAAACTGTTCATGAAGACCTTTCTGGAAGCTGACCTCCCTGATGATTTCACTGCACACCTATTCATGTCATTCAGCAGCAAATTCCCCCATGCCAGCCCAAACGTAAAGAGCAAGCCTGCTCTCCTTTCAGGTGGTAAGTAGGTTTGCTTAGAAGTGAAAAATAGTAAACCTTCTAGCAGAGACTAGAGTATCACATTATAAGAAAGGACATTTGACTGAAAAATTGTCTGTGTGTTTGCAATGGAATTTATACTTAATGGTGATTTTAAAATATTTCAAGTAAATAAATAACACAGAAAATAGGATTTATTATGACTTATAATTTGGCATACAAGTCTATGTTTCTGTAATGATCTTAAGAGGCATTTTCATCAAGTTAGGAATTTCAAAAAATTACTACGCAAATATAAGTATGTATATATCTGAAAATATGATAAAAACTGATACATAGTAAATTTATAATATTCAAAATCAACTATGACATATATTGCTACACACACAGGTTCAGAGCTGTGAGCCCAGAACATTTTTTATTTTTCTTGCTTAGATTTTGTACAGCGTGGTATTTGTTTGGTTCTTTGACCACATGTAGCTTTTAATGGATGCATAGTGCATTAGTCACTATAGTTAATTAATCTAGTCAGGAAAATAGGTATTTCGCTGTTTTTCCCCAAGAATATAAAGCATTAATTTGTTTAGTAGGTGATGGAGAACTAAAAAAAGATAACATGTAAAAGTGAGGTTGCTGGAACAATACAGCCTGTATGGGTTTAGGTTGGAGAAACAGAAAACCAGAGTCTTGCAGCTGGGACACAACTCTCTGATAAGAGCAGTTTTGGGTGATTTAACCCAGGATCCTTTGTGTAGAACAACTTTCTTGGCAGCTTCTCTGATGGTAAGTTCAGTGGTATCATTAGTGGTATCAGACTTCTGAATGGGTATAAAGACAGCTGTGCTTTATCAACTAGGAGTCTCACCAAAACTCAGACAATGCTAACTCAAGCTGGAGATGGAACACTTTAGATACCCAGATCCTGTGTTGTAGGATGCAATGCTGAGATGATTATTCCAGCAAGAAAGTGACCTAGTGTGTAAATGATAATAATAGACCCAGAGACAAATATTGGGGCTCAAGCTTCAAGCTGAAGATCAGAGAAGCAAAGCAGCCAGACACTAGTTCTTACATCTATCTCTTGCTGAAAGGGCTGAAAGGCCTCAGTGTGGCTGGTGAATCAACGCCTTCCTATCATGAATGTGGCTGGATAATGAATGCCAGCTCTGAGACCCAGTTCCTGTATTAAATACCTCTGATGGATCCTGGGGTTAAAGGCATGTGATCCCAAGTGCTGGGTGTTATGAGTAGGTTGTCCCTCAGGCCTGGTCCCACTGCTGCATCATCCCCAAATAGTAACATACATTATATTAAATTTAATGCTCTTGGCCTGTTACTAGCATTTCTTATTGGCTAGCTCTGTCATAAATATTAACCCATTTCCATTAATGTAAGTATTTCCATGTGGTCTTATCTTACCAGAAAGAGAACCTGAAGTTCTGCTGTCCTGGTCCTACATTTTGAATCTCCTCCTACCTCTCCCCAGTAACCTCCATGTCTCCTAGTCCCTCCTATCTTGCTTTCTTATTGGCCAACAGTACTTTATTTATTAACCAATAATAGAAACATTTACAGAATGATATCTCCGATCAGCTGAGATCATCTTTGTGTGAGTGGTTTCTCTTAAGACTGGATCGATTTGGGGTAGTTAGTGTGGCCTTAAGTTAACAGTAATCCATCTACCTCTTAATCATAAATCCTTGGATTAAAGGTTTATATTACCACCACCACTAGTTAGCTTCTACAGCTAACTAGTTGTCTGCTTTGTTATTTTGATTTCTAGTGGCTTTAATTAATCAAAAACAATATGTCATCACACCTTGTAGTTGTTCCCAGATTCTTGTCTCTGGCAGTATGTCTCTTTAGACTCTGAGGACATCCAGTTTGCATATTGCAAAGTAGTCTTAAAAGATTTTAGGAATATTCTGATTCAGTAAATAAATTTTAGTGGTATTTATTAATATTTGATTCATTAAAGATGCAGCATTCCAGATGTAGAAACCCATCACATTATAACAAAGTAAATCATTTTAGAAACCATTCCTATCCTTAAAAGCAAACTTAAAGTGATTTTTGATGTATGAGATTGTATTACACTTGAAACTCTTTGTGTATACCTTCCAGGTTTTAGCCGTATGCTTCCATCTATGCCTGTTTATGCTTGTGTGCTGTGTCATGTGGTCTCTTTCATATTTCAGCATGCAATCTTGAGAAAGTGAGAATGAGAAAAAACTTAGGATCATTATGAAAATCATTCAGACATTACCAATCCCAGAAAGCTATCAGTCCTCTGTGGAGTCACTGGTCTGGAGTACCAGTCATAGCATTATGGACTGCACTGCAGTATAATGAGAAGAGTGTGGTGCAAGACCAGGGGTGGCAGCAGGGCTGTAATCCCTGTACTCTGATGATACACATTTAAAAAATGGGTAGGTGGTAGAGCCATCAACAGACCTCAAACCCAGGCAATCTGACACAATGTGCTGCTTCTACACAAATGGCAATACTAATTTCTTCAAGTAGAATCACATGTGGCACTGGCTTTCTAAAATCAAGCTTCCATGGGACAAAAGTCCACAATATATGACAATGGCTAGACATGCTTATAATAATTGGCTTCTGCCTACGTGTTTAGTTATTTGAGTATCACTAATGTTACAGTAGCTCTAGAAATCTTTCCACACTAGCCCATTTGCTACTCTGTAAGTCTTAATAATTAGAACTTATGATCTTCTTGACTACACATTTTTAGAGGAGACTATTTCTATTTTGATCTGCTAGTAAAATTAACATGAGCAACACTGTCCTTGGATTCAAAGGGAACAAAATACTTGTTTACCTGTATCCTACAAATGTGTTTGCATTAAATAAGGGAAATCATGTTTCTAATGACTTCACTGCATTTTTATAAAGAATTTGGATCTCAAAGTTCCTATGTGCCCCAACATCACATATTAGTGCAAAATAGGAATGTCAAGTTTAATATGAAAAACAACCAAACTAGGCTTCAAAATACAGAAAAATGAAGCATTATGCAGGCTATTTCTGATTTGGGATAACTTCATATTCTGTGTAGATGTACTTGAAAAGAATAAGGCCTGTGAAACTCTCATGCAGCAATAGTAAATTAATCCAAGTACACTTTCAAAGTATGACTCCTTATTGAAGAACTCTGTCCAGCATCCTTTCTATGACTCATTCTACCCCATGTTTGTAAAACGCCTTTGCTAGTTTTTCCTGAGGAACAAGAAACAATCGACAAAACACAGCAAAGTGCAAGGACTATGGTATCATTAGACCAGAATTTGAAAGCATATTTGTTTCTATTCCTAGGAACTTCATTTTACCTACAAAGAATAAGTTGCATTTGGAAAATATCAGGTTACTTCTGAACAGAAAGTTGCTGTAATGACTATAATCACACTCATGGGACTTCATTTGTTAGAACAATGTCAGCAGAAATAAGATATTCTGCATGTAAACTGAAAAATAAGACCTCCTCTATAAAATAGAAACAAAAAAAGAAATAAAGGTACTATCACCAATATACTGTTCTCAAATATGGTAATATTATAAGAAACTAAAGCATTCAATTTTCTTTGCATAAAGATATTAACTGTCACCTTTAATCCCAGCACTCAGGAGGCAGAGGCAGGTGGATCTCTGTGAGTTTGAGGTCAGCCTGGTCTACAGAGCTAGTTCTAGAACAGGTTCCAAAGCTACAGAGAAACTCTATCTTGAAAAAAGATGTTAACTATCATAAGCAGTAACAAAGTTTTTGTATATAAATCTAACCATAATCCTATTCATACCCATAACCATAACTATAATCATAACCATAACCCATTCATTGACACTTAGTCACTGAATGCCTAATAATCTGTGTGGCATTTTGTGAAATAGAGAAATTAGTTTTGTGAGAACCTGTATTGCCATCTGTTCTATTTTGTCTATCTTTGGCTTCGGGTATGTGGACCCCTTTCTAACATGATGGGATATCTCTATTCTGCCACTCTACCTCCTCAGTGTATTAGGTACCTGATGTAGCACTGCAACAATCAACTTCTAATTTCCCCTCCATTCCAAGAAAACTCCTGAGTTACAGATATCACACCATTCCTTTGTTATAAAAGTAACTCTCACACTCACAAATGTATTATGACCTCTACTTCAGCCCCTACAGCTTTCGTGCTGAGAGAAATGTTATAAAAATGCATATTGCCACCATTTGGATATGTATTCCCTAATATTAATAAAGCATCGGTGCCTCTTTAGTTTTGGGGAGATGGGTTTTTTTTTCTTTTTCAATTTATTTGCTTGTTTGTGGGGTAATTTTTTTTTAATGTGGAACATTCTTGGATATCCTGGAACTCTTTATAGACCATGTTGGCACAGAACATACAAAGAGCTCTTTTTCTCTGCCTGATGAGTCCTGGAATTAAAGGTGTGAGCCACCATGCCTGGATATGCCTCTTCAGTTTTAAATCCATTTCTTGGAAAAATTATTTGCTTTTAAGATGGTCTCCTATATAAATTTCATTTTTAAACTAGCTTTATTTATTTATTTTATACCCCTCCCTCCTCTCCTCCAGGACCCTGTCTCACACCACGCCCCACCCACCGACAACCACTCCTCCACTATTTCTGCTCAGAAAGGGCAGACCTACCATAGGTATCAACGAAGCACGGCATATTAAGTTGTTCTAAGACTAAGCACCTCCCTTGTGTTAAGGCTGGACAAGGCAACCCAGTATCAGGAGTAGGTTCCCAAAAGGCAACCAAATCATTAGGGGTAGTCCCTGCTCTACTTGGAGTCCCAAATCTATACACTGTCACTTGTATATAGAGGGCCTAGGTCAATCCTGTGCAGGCTCCCTGGTTATTGTTTTAGTCTCTGTGAGCTCCTATGAGCCCAGGTTAATTGTTTCTGTCATGTTTTCTTGTGAAGACCTTGACCCCTTTGATTCCTACAATCCTTTCCCTCCCTTCCTCCCTCTTTTGTAGGATTCCCCTACCTTGGCCTACTGTTTGGCTGTGGGCCTCTGCATCTGTTTCCATCAATAACTAGATGAAGGCTCTCTCATGATAATTGGGGTACTCAGCAGTCTATGAGAATGGCAGGACATCTTTCAGCATCATTATATTTACTTTTTTTCCCAATCATGTTTACACATGTCCTAGGATTCTGGGCCATCCATCCTCTGGTTCTAGCACCCCAGCCAGTTTCAGAGGTCTGACACTCTCATGACATGGGTTTCAGGTTTAAACAGTAATTAGGTGACATTACCACAATGTCTGTGGCAACATTGCCTCCCACACACAACACATCCTATAGGCAAGAGAGATTGTAGGTCAAAGGTTGTGTGGCTGGTTGGTATCCCACTTGCCTGATCACATGAGATGCCCATTCAGGCTACAGATCATCTGTTGCTAGGAGTCCTAGCTAGGGTTATCCTTTAAGGTTATTGGGAACTTCACTGCACCAGGTTTCTATTCTCTCACTGTACCCACCCCTCAAACCTAATCCTTCATTTTCTCATTCCCTCCCTCCTCCAGTCTACCCATAAGATACTTTTTCCTTTCCCAGGGAGATATATGTGTCGCCTCTTGTGGCCTCTTTGTTACCTAGCTGCTCTGGGGCTGTGGATTGTAGCATGGTTATCATTTACTGTGTAGCTAATATCCACTTGTAAGTGACTACATACCATATTTGTCTTTCTGGTTATGGTTACCTCACTCCGGATGATTTTTTTCTAGTTCTACTCATTTGCCTTTAATTCTCATGCCATTGTTTTCAAAATGTGCATACTTCTCCATTGTGTAAATGTACCATGTTTTTGTGGGTTTTGTTTTGCCTTGTTTTATTTAGGTTTTTTTTTTTTAGTTCTCTGCTTGGGAGGAATTTGGGTTGTTTTCAGGTTCTGGCACTAATGAATTAAGCTGCTATGACCATAGTTGAGCATAGTCTTTGTCGTATGACTGAGCATCTTTTTGGTATATTCCCAAGAGTAGTATAGCTGGGTTTTGAGGTAGATTGACTCCTAATTTTCTGAAATGGAAATATTGATATCCAAGGTGCATGTACAAGTTTGCACCGCTGCCAACAATGGAATAGTGCCCCTTGCTCCACATCCTAGCTAGTATAAGCTGTCACTTGTGCTTTTGATCTTATTCATTCCAACAGGTATAAGATGAAATCCCATGTTCATTTTGATTTACATTTATCTATGGATAAAGATGTTCAAATATTTTAAGTGTTTCTTGACCATTTACAATTCTTATATTGAGAAGAGTTTTTATGTACCCCACATGTAAATTGGATTATTTGTTTTTTTATGACTAGTTTCTTGAGTTCATTATAAATTATAGAAATAAGCCCATTGTAAGATGTGTGGTTGGTAAAGATCTTTTCTGTTCTTTAGGCTGACAGTGTCCTTTGCTTTATAGAATCTTTTTAGTTTCCTGGGTCTCATTTAATAAGTATTGACCTCAGTGTCTTTGCTACTAGTGTTCTACTCAGGAGGTTGTCTCTTATGTCAATGCATTGAATTCTATTTCCACTTTCTTTCCAATCAGGATCAATGTATCTGGTTATATGTTGCAGTCTTTGTTCCTCCTGGACTTAAATTTGATTCAGGGTGATAGATATTGATGTATTTGCATTTTTCTACATGCTGACATCCAGTTTTGCCAACACCATTTTTGAAGATGCTTTTTTTTTCCATTTTATAAAATGGCTTCTTTGTCAAAAAAAAAAAAAATTCAGGTAACCCAGGATTTTGGGTCTTCAATTTGGTTCTATTGACTCACCTGTTTGTTTTTAGTCCAATATCATGGGGTTTTTATTACTATAGCTCTGTAGTAGAGCTTGAAATCCGTGATGGTAATACCCCCTGATTTTCTTTTATTATTGAGGATTGTTCATTGTCTTGTTTTTCCAAATAAAGTTGTGTGTTTTCCTTTCAAGATCTGTAAGGAATTGCATTGGAAATTAGATGGGGATTGCATTGAATCTATAAATTGCTTTTGGTAAGAAAGTCATTTTTATTATGCTAATACTGCCAATTCATCACAAATTCAACAAGTCTTTATGATTTATCTTTTAAGTACTGGAGAGATCAGGGTTATAAGGAACATGCTTAATCATATTTAAAGCAATATACAGAAAGCCAACATCAAATTAAATGGAGAGAAATTCAAAACAATCCCACTAAAATCAGTAACAAGACAAGGCTGTTCAATCTCATAATATCTATTTAAGAGCAGTACTTGAAGTTCTAGCTAAAGCAGTAAGACAACAAAATTTTATAAAGGGGATACAAATTGGAAAAGAAGAAGTCAAAGTATCACTATTTTCAGATGATATGATAGTATACATAAGTGATCACAAATCTACCAGGGAACTCCTACAGCTGATAAATACCTTTAGTGAAGTGAGTGGATATAAGAAAAACTCAAAAAAATATCAGTAGCCCTCCTATATTCAGATGACAAAGCATCTGAGAAAGAAATCAGTTAAGCAACAACCTTCAAAATGTAAAATATTGTTAATAATATAAAATATTTTGGAGTAACTCTAACCAAGTTAATGAAAGACATGTATGACAAGAACTGCACGTTGTTCAAGGAAGAAATTGGAGAAGATATCAGAAGATGGAAAGATCTCCCATGCTCATGGATTGGTAGTATTAAACTTACCTGTGAAAGTAGAAAGTAGACTTGTATTAGTAAACCAGTCAGTAAAAGAGAGAAAGAACACATAGATTCCTGGTGACTTCAGACTTCTGAGATACCCTGTTCTGCTCTTTGACCCATGCAATGTAATTAAAAAGTAATGTTACAGTCTTTCTCTGCCTTACCAATTCTCCATCTTTCTTCCCCATAAACTCCAATCATTTTCTTTAGCCAGTATTTCTAATGATTGAAGAATGTGCTGGCCACATAAGATCTTTGGCATTTGTATTGTTTTTTAACATAGTTAAATAAATTTAAGAATTCCTTGAGAATTCCATGTACACATATAATGTATTTTACTCATACTCATCCCCACTGGCCTATTTTAAGTCCTATCAAATCAACCTCTATACTCCTTCTCAATTTCCTATCCTCTTTTATCATCATCATCATCATCATCACCATCACCAACATCATTATCACCACCACCACTCACTGAGAACAACTAATGCTGCCAAATATGCATGGGTGTGCAGTCATTCACTGATGTATAATCAACCTACCAGGGTCCACTCCTTAAATAACATTGTGCCTCCCCACAGAGCTATCCTCTGTCAATAGCTCTGAAATGAGAGGCTAAGTCTCCTGTATCTCCCAATTCATATGGAAATTTTAACTCTTTGGATTATGTAACAGTTCTTGTCCAAGTTTGTGATCTCAATGGACTTACTTTTGTTTTTATTCATGATTGGGTTGTGTTTTGAGATATGGTCTCACTGTGTAGACAGGATGACCTCCCATAAAAGTATTTATTATATCTAATAAACTATGTGAGTTTTTAGAAGTGAAACAAGGGCAAAAAAGGTCTCCTCACACACAAAGCACACAGACATTAATGTGTGTATGACACTGAACCAGTAGTCAGCATATAAAATGCAGTGTTCCATTAATTGATAGTAACAAGTTTTTCTTGATGAAATAAACATAGAAACTGATACACAATTGCTCTAGGAAAAAATCTAAGGAATTCTAGCCATTAAGGATTTCTTTTATTTATACAAACCATTGCATGTGCCACAGTGCTTTACACCAGACTCGCATTTCTAATTGTCCATACTAGCAGTAGTTGTAGTTGCACTTATTTGACATCAATAAATATTTTATGTTGCCACCAACAAAACGTACAACTCCAAGGCCCTTACTCATGCCAATTAAAGAAGTGTTCTCTCTAGTTATAATTACTAAGTGGATTTTTCAGTTTTAAAAATACTTTCCTGCCTGAATTTTCTCCATAAATTAAGTCTTCAAACTGTAAACATTCTGTTACTAAATTTAGTCTTTGCAGAATAAAATATTTAAAATGTATATCTTAATAATTGAATGTTAAATAATAGTATCATAAGTTTTTGTACTTCCATGTACAAAAAGACATTTAGGGTTTGTAATAGCTTAATAAAGGCAAATAATAGAGCTGGTGCTGCAGACGCCCAGCTCAGTCTGCACAACCTTTTCCAGGGACTTGTTGCTATCCTCTTTCACAGTAGAAAATTCCATTCCAGCTGACACCAGAGAGCTAGAAACTAGAAGACCCAAAGTTTAAGGGCAGGATCAGCTACACAAAATGAGACCTTGTCTCAAACAAAATAAAAAGAAACTCTAACAACAGTAAACATGTTCTGACTTTCAATGTGAAGACTATGGGAAAATGGGAATTATGTTCCCTAATAAGTAGTTGTTTATTATTATTATTATTATTATTATTATTATTATTATTATTTATATCCAGATAACGAAGAATAGACATCCATATTTTTGTGAGGTCAGGGACTCTGTAGCTCACACTCAAGCTCACCCATGAACCTCTTCCTCATGAGCACTGGTATTACAAGTAGATGCCACCATGATTAGCTTTAGTAAACTTACAGTTACTTATGTGCAAAGAATCCTTGGAGCTTAGTAGTCAAACAGTATCTGAATTTTCAAGTTCTAGGTGAAGGGAGAGATCCTGTCTCAAAATATACAACATAAAATATGTAGGAAAACAATGGATGTCATCCTCTGGCCTCCACATACACACCATGCATGGCGATATGCAATAAGACAGCTACTGACTACTGGTAGCTACTTAAATTTAAATGAAGCAAAATGTCCATTTTCACTCACTACCTTGTATCTTGTCAAAATGCTATGGAGTTTATGTTGTTGTACTAATGAGTGGAAAGTCAGAACATGTTTACTGTTGTTAGAGTTTCTTTTTGTTTTGTTTGAGACAAGGTCTCATTTTGTGTAGCTGATCCTGCCCTTAAACTTTGGGTCTTCTAGTTTCTAGCTCTCTGGTGTCAGCTGGAATGGTTGGACCACAGTGGTACAAATAGATCTAGTTTTTAGCCCATCTGAAGTGAACCCTGAATTAAGTGGCATGTCTTTAGTAGTTTACTCCCATGTAGCTTTGTGAACAGCAATTGACGTGACTCACTGACTTTTTACCTCTTCATCTTCAAAACAGAACCATAGGTTCAAATAAGACAACTCTGAAAATTGTTGGACCCAGAAGCTCAAGGCCTGTTTGTACCATTCCTTCAAAATGATCTTTGTGTTCCTATTTACATGAGCCTATACTTCTTGTCATCTGCTACTTTCTTAAGACTCTATAACTGTAATTGCTTTTCCATGTTCATATAGATAAAAGCAGAACATGTGTCGAGATTTGTTTAGCCTCAGACACTGCCAGGAACTGTCCCCCTGTCTGTCCTTAAATTATTTCGTTTGATTGATGAGCCTCTTTTGCTTTTAGTCTTTTTTAGTACAAAGAATAAAAAATAACTACAATGTTATCTTAGGAGTTTAAAAGGTTAAGTAGCAGAATAATAAGGTATATAACAGTACTGTGTCCAAGTGTATTTATTTTCCTATCCATAACTAAACATGATCATAAATATGGCTGCAAAACATTGATTTATAGGAGAGATGAATGTCTGCATATTAACAGAATCAAAACAATAAAACCACAATTTCTAGTGTTTCATTACATTGTAGATTTGAAAACATAAGTTATGATAGTAGTTTTGCATATTTCCTTTATAACACTTAGAGAAAGAAATAGAAATAGTAGTTCCTTTGTCATTATCTAAAATATAATGGTTTAAAAACAATTCAAACTGAAGCAAAGGCATTTATTTAATGTGTATTAGAAATACATGTGCTAACTGGGCCTACTGTGGCAAGGCTGTGACCTCGCTCATCATTTTAGAGATAGAATATGGATTATCAGAAGCTGGAGGGTGTCTCAGTAATCTAGCAAGCTAGAGAGCCATGCTAGGCTACATTGTCTCAAACAAAACAAAATCAAACAACCAAATAAATTAGAACAGGCAAAACAAGTAAAGCGAACAAAGCATTTATTAAGTACTGAACACTGAGAGGCCTAGGAGATGACTCTGGCTTTATGTGCTCGCTCTGCAAGCATGGGAATCTGAGTTTGATCCCTAGCCCCCATATAAACAATAGGCATTGGTGTGCCTGTGTCAGAGCATCAGAGAAAGGAAGGTCCTCGGGACATGTTAGCTAGACAGTCCAGCTGATTCTGTGAACTCCTGGTGTAGTGAGAGCCTCTCTCTCAAAGGATTCATTGGGAGAAATTGGAGAAGACAGCTCATGTCAGTTGCTGGCCCCCACGTATATATAAACATAAACTTTTACATACACACACACACACACACACACACACACACACACACAACAACACACACCCCTTTGAGCCTTGATGTTAAATTAAATGTATTCATAATGAGGATTATTTTAAACCAGATGGTGAGTGTTAAGTGCTTCCCTAGCATGTCTGGAGTCCTGAGATTTGTCCTCAGAAAGAAACTGAAGAAACAAGTTACAAAAACAAATCATTTAGGCTAACAAAAAAGGAAATGCTATTAAATGAAATAAGCTCATTTGAAAAGCTACCTACCATACAATTACATAAATGATGTTCAGTTACTATACTCTAAAATATTTAAATGTCAATATATTCATTGAGACTGAGAAATGTTGCTTTAACTTTAGCACCATGGCTGTGACTTAATAGCCTGCTCTTTCAGCTACCAATTTCAACTCTGCATTGATTCCATAAGTAATATGGGTAATAGACATCCTATGTCAGTCACTGTGTTAGTCAGAGTTTCTATTGCTGTGATGAAACATCACGACCAAAAGGTAAGTTTGGGAGGAAAGTGTTTATTTACACTTCAATATCACTGTCCTTGACCAAAAGCCAGGGTAGGGACTCAAATGGGGCAGGAACCTAGGCAGGAGCTGATGTGGAGGCCATGGAGGTGTGCTGCTTTCTGACTTGCTCCACGTGGCTTGCTCATTCTGCTTTTCTGTAGAACTCAAGACCAGCAGCCCAGAGATGGTACCACCCACTAGTCAAGAAGATGTCTTACAGCTGAATCTTACAGAGACATTTTCTCAATTGAGTTTCCCCTCCTCTTTGGGATAACTCTAATTTTTCTATCTAGTTAATAAAAGACTACCCAGCACAGACACCAAGTATAGTAATTGGATGGGAATGTTGACAGTGAGGATTTGTGCATATTGGGAAGGGCACACAGGATGAGAACTGAGACATTTCTTTCTTTATCATATTTTCCATTTGCAAAAATAAATGTCTTATGTCTTCACAAATATAAATTTAAAACATTAATAACACCTACTTTAATATTTTCTTGTCAAAATGATCACAAAAAGTGTCGTGCCTTACCTAAATAAAGTTTCTTAACTTTATCTGAGTTAAATGTCTTTACTCAGATAAACACTATAAATCTTTACAAAGGGTACATATTTTAGCTCTCAAATATATTTTAATTAGTCTTTGGAAACACTTGTTAGTTTTTTCAATGCCAAGATTGCATATATGCCCATATTTTTTGTACTTTAAAATATGTAAAACGTAATGATGACAATTAAATGCACAGTGAAGCTTTCATTTACAAAATGCTATCAGCACAAAGAGAGAAATATTTATTCATCTTCAAACAAACATAATAAAACTATTTTCCTTCAAAAGGCAATGCTAAAACTCCATAGAGACAGAAAGAAGTTGAGTGGTTGCCTGGAAATGAAGAGGCACAGTAGCTGTTCATGAATGCAGCTATTTCAGACAATGATAAAAATCTAATACTGATGGTGGTGATAGATGCCAAATTCTGTGAACAGGCAAAATTCACTGAGCTGCATACCTTAAATAAGGGAGTTCCGGGGTACATTAATTTTATATCTGTAATAAAGCTAATATTTATCACAAAGTACTGTGAAATGAAATATGTATGTATATAGATTTTCTCACGATATATACTATGCACTGGAAAGACAAAAAGAAAAAGATGTAACCTTCATCTTCTCCATTTTACCTTGGATGTAGTATTATGAAACTGGGTAGACAGACATCTTAACCTTTAAAAACCATTCAGTTGAACTTTCTTCCACCTAAATGAGACAATGTTCCTTCCTTTATCGGATAACATTTTTCTATTTGAAAATTTTGTGTTAAAGAATTAACAAAGGGGTTTATGAGGTGTGAGTCACTGTATCACACTGCAGCTTCCATGATGAGATTTTAATTTTTTTCCCTTTTTAAGTTTTTTTTTCTTATTCCCTTAAATTTTGTTTTATTGGGGATGGTGCAAGGGCAGGGGGCAGATGCAAAGGGACAGGGAAATTAATGGAATCAAGGTACATGATGTAAAAGACACATAGAGTAGATTTTTAAAATCTTGTTAAAAACAGAGTTAAGATAAATTGAGCTGATTACATCATCAAGGCACTGGGCTGGACATTTGAGAAGGTGAGTTAGCTCCCCATCTGGATGACTCATGCCATAGTTTATCAGTGTAATTCACTGCTATGTTCTGCAAATCTTCAAAGGCCAGTACCACAATGTTTTCTGTCATAAGTCAGAAGCCCTGATTCTTTCCTGAAACTGGACGAACTTTAGTTGGCCAGTTATAAATTTGGGGAATGGCAAAGTCCTTTTGAGTCTTAGTATTGCCGTTAATGTTTTTCTTCTTTCCAAGTGAAAAGAATTCAGTTTGTATTGGATGTGCAGTAATCCTTGCATTATGAAGAGAAATTAATTTAAAATGTATAGCTCACTGAGAACTATGAGTGAGAGTAGAGTTGTGGATAACGAAGTGTCATATCACAGTAAGTAAGAACAAAAGGGGATGAAGAGTGCACCACAGATGGGGCTGTGATATCTACATATGCAGATGATTCATTCGGAAGGTTCTCTGATTAAATTTTAAGAATGAAATGAGAAGCAAGAACCATGACAAGTAGTCATGGAAAATATTTACATTTTTAGGAAAGCCACAGGTTGTGCTTGTGTGTGCCTAAGTTAATGTGTGAATTATTTTCTTTATTTTCATTAGTGTTCTAAAGGAAAGTACTGTATAGGTTGTCAGGGTTGAATGAGGAAGGCGGATGTGTAGGGCTGGCAGTGAAACTCTGGGGCAGCCATATCATAAGCCTGTCTCTCCTCTGTCGAAAGGGGATAATGTAGTCAACCTCACAAGGTTAATGTGAGAATTAAGTGAGATGATGTGTGAAAGCCCCTGTTAATGATTCTTGCCTGGTATTAGGAACACTCTAATTGGGACTCATTATTAGGGGCAATATCAGTAATGATAAAAACCAAAGACTCTGTCTTTTGAGGAGTATTACATTTGATATTTGGGAATATCAAAACACCCAGATGATGTAACAAGAAGTACAGAGGGAGTCACGGTTGCAAACAGTTCTGCCAGGAATATGCTTGCCAAGGAAGGACAGCTGGTCAAATTACATTTGCTTCAAGTTAATCTTCCCCATAATTACTCACATGTTTGGAGTCCAGGAGACACTCAGCCCACTCATCACCCTGTTCAAATACTTCTTGGCAATACCCACATTGGTTATAATTGAGATTCACCTCAGGCCTTTTCAGGTGCTCCTGATGTGGTTTTCTGTGAGATGAATCTTCTCTATGAAGAGACTGCTGTTACATTAACATCAGCAGTTTTGAACAAATATGTAATTTCTCCACCATTGTCTTAGAACAGGACAATCATAAGGTGTGTTGGAAACAGAGGCCATTGAGCTGGTAGCTCAGCAACTAAAAGTTCTTGCTGCTGAACCTAATGATCTGAGTCCTAGTTCTGTAACTGCATGATGGAAGAAAAAAGCAACAACCAAAAGTGGTCCTATGATCTCCCCCCCATATGTGTGCCATAACATGTGCATGTGTGTGTGTGTATACACACACACACACACACACACACACACACACACACACACGTGTACACATACACACCAAATAAATGAGATGTAGCTAAAAGTACGTTTTTAAGATTTTGAAAGTAACATGAAGACTTTTTTTTAAATAGACGTACTCAGTGTTTTGATCTGGCTGGCTTATAATTTATCAGTCCGGTCATGAACTACACACATCAAGTGAGGACTCTACTGAAATCAAACTACAGTCATATGCACTACCTTTTCTCAAAGTGCCCATCATGCTGGCCCTGATTCCTCTTTATGTTATGCTTAATTCATACTCATCGATAGCAGAATGGCATGTAGATATCTTATTTATGGTGCTGGCAAATACTTGACATAAATATGTATTTTATGAAGGATTACTTACTCTTACTATATAAATCATCACATGACAGACTCTCATTACTTTTTCAGTATTTTATTGAAAGGGCAATTCTTGGTACCTTTCAAGTAAATTTTTATTTGTCACTTTCTAATACAGAGACAGGAAGACTGGAAATGGGTTCCTCATGTATTAACCCTTCGCATCATCTCACACCCTAGATAATGCTAAGGTGACTTTAACATCCTATGGTGGCAGACCACTGAGCCCTTGCCACTGGATCCTGGGAGTCTCCATCTTGTTTGCAATATTCACAGTACACTTAGAAAGATAATACCAATTGGTGTTTGATTGTATTTGGTTATTTTATATTTAAGGAATGTGTGTGTGTGTTGTGTGTGTGTGTGTGTGTGTGTGTGTGTGTGTCTGTGTGCATGTTCATAATAGCCAATGAAATTTTCTTTAGTTATTTCATACTTTAAAGTAAGTAAATATTTTAAGTATATGATTATAAATATATTTTCCAGGTCTGAGAATGAATAAGGGTGCCATCACCCCTCCGCGTTCTTCTCCAGCTAATACATGCTCCCCAGAAGTGATCCACCTCAAGGACATTGTCTGCTATCTGTCTCTTCTTGAAAGAGGAAGACCTGAGGATAAACTTGAGTGTATGTTTCAGTAATTGTGTTTGCTCACCAAGCTGGGGTAGTAGGAGGGACTGTGTGTTGATGCAATTACAATTAAAGTATTTTTCACCTAAATGCTCTTGCTCAACAAAGAAAAGAAATAACTTTTCTCGGAGTCAAGCAAACAAAAAGTTACCATTACCTTTAACTGAAGATGCATTTGAATTAGAATTCTGAAATATTAGACTTTTTAACAAAATGTTGAAAGTTTGTTATTATAATGTGAAATTATATCCATTTCTAGTAATGTATCAAATTCCATTTGTTTCCATTGACTTTGTAAACATGTCTATCTACCACATGGCTGTTTCTCTTGGGTTTCGGGGGTTAACAAGAAGCAACTAGAAACTGAACTTTTAAAACAAATGTTCTACCAAATGACAAAGTCCTGTTATATGAGGAGGACTTCTCTACTCCCCTTCTACACACTCATGCAAGGGCACATGCACACACACACACACACACACACACACACACACACACACACACACACACACACACACTCCTTATACTCTTCTCCATGGCAACCTCTCTTCACCATCAGGTTAGCATTCTATTTGGCAGAGGACAATTTCTCAAATGTCTCATCTATAGGACTTGGTTCTGTATAGTACAAATAATTAAAGAGTATCTTTGTTTCTTTTACAATGTGACAAGTAGGACCTTCTTTTCACAAACCCTTAACTCTCTTCAGTAAAAGGTGGTGACTGAGCTCTCTCTGGTGGTAAAGCGTACACACTGCAATGAAAAAGCTTACTCAAACATTGATGGGAATTGATCATTGATAACCAGGCCTGTCAGTAAAGCTCCTTACTACTAAAGCAGTCGTTGTATACTCAGAAACTATATTAACAAGATTATATTAGAGATCATTAAAATAAATAAAAATTTTACTACTGAATGAAAATGAAGATAATAAAACCAAAATTCAGTATTTTTAATAAAATGTAAAATACTGTAATGAATTAAAAGTATAACTACAAAGCCGTTTAGTTACATTTATTGATAACTTTTTGTTATTTCTCACATGTAAAGCATTTACTAAGCCTATTCAGGAGTCACACCAGCTTAGGTCATGAATAAACCATATGAGCATTATTCTTTAAATATGTAATTATTATTCATAAACATTGAATAACTTCATTTCAAGATTTACTTTGTACTCAAAAGAGGTTGTAAAAATCTCTTTAATTCCAAAGAAAACAGTGAATTTCTACTAAAGTGACCGCCAAAAGTAACGTTTGCTCAGGTGTTGTCACTGCCAAGTTTGGGATGATGAAGATAAATATTTTTTCCAAGATCTGAGAATTAACGAAGGCACCATCCATCTCCCCACAAAAGGACTTTGGCCCTGCACTTTGATTATTCGTAAGCTAACTAGAACATTTTGGATCTGTAAGAAGCAAGCTTCTTGGTTCTGATCGTAATACCACACCTCCTTTGTTCACAGTCGCAGGCAGGACCTTCCCTCATTCTGAAGCCCTGGATGACTTCAGTAAATCTGACTGCTGCTCGCTGTTCTCCAGTGTTCTTTGTTCTTTGAGGTTGCCTGCTCCTTTACAAGCTTACAGCTGCCGACTGGGTGCCATTTTCCTTTTTATGCCATCAGAAACTTCTACAAACTAACCTCTGCACCCTTGCAATGATAACCCCTGTGTCCTTCTGGTAGTGCATCGGTGCCTGGTGGAATTACCTTGGTGCCCTAGCTTTCTTACACATTTCCTCAGACTGCTCAAAATAACACACGTTCTTTCTGACCCGATTGTGTGGCCATCGCTCTGAATATACACCACCACATTCGGGAATTCTGTGATTTTCTTTTTCTTTTTAAATGTCTTGTATTTCCACACATCAGTGAATAAAGTCTACTCTTGATCCACTTCCTTGGCAATTTTGTGGGTTTTAACCTGTCTTTGCACATTTACAAATTCCTAACATTCTTTTATAGTTTCAGCTCCTATTATTTGTAATAAGATCTATATTACTTCTTACTACATAGTTACTTCCAAAAGAGTCATGCCATATTAAACATAACATGAAACAGAACTAAAACAAAAAAACAAAAAAGATAATTAAAAAGTAACAGATTTGGACGTGATAAAAACAAAAAAAAAACAAAAAAAATAGTTATTCTTGGAAAAGAGAAGTGAATTTATATCTTCCTTTGTGGTAGCTCATCAAAATGGGATGCACATGACTGGCTTTAGGTCAGATGTTCCCACACAATTATCCACCAGAATCCCTGGCAGAACCTGTAGGTAACTGGGTGACCCAAGATGTGGGGACCTGACAATTGGCTGATTAAAAGGAATGTGCATGAGACACTGGTGCTTTTGGCCTAGGATCCCCATTCAGAAGAGGAATGGATTATACAATTTCTCTCTACAGTGAAAACTCATCACCACCAATTTACCAGAAAAAAAAAAAAACTGTTGCCTTGGCCTTGGTATTTCTGATTCTTTCTTGTTCGCAATAGATAGAGTGACTACATTGTTTTCAACATTCAAGAAAGGAATATGTCTTCTACCAAAGTGGCAATTCTGGCTGTTAACTAATTCTCAACTGTCCTTCTCCCCATCAGTTTTTTCTCCCAGACATTTGTGCAAGATTTAGCTTGAAGTCTATCCCATTTTAAAGAAGCAAGTACAAATGCTGGAACATAAACCATTTCTTCACCTGCCTTTCCTTAACCCAGTCCTTAAGTCTTCATGAGTAGTCTCCCTACTTCAAATAAAGACATGTGTATTGGGGTTTCAAGAAGATTCCTTTTTCTTTCCTGGTGGCTATCGTTTGGATGGCCATATGGGTCAGCTGAAGTGTTACTGGACACACATGACATTTTTTACACATGTTACCACCTGTCCCCCACAATTGCCTTCCTTCTGTTCCAGTGTTTCAGACCCAGATCACTGCCACTTGAGGCTGCTCTCACATTACAAATCCTCCTAATAGGACATATTCTGTTCACCCTTATGCCTTGTAGTAGTGACAAATGTATAGCAAGGGAAATCAGCAGGAAAGCATGCAGGAAGTTTATGATTGCCATTAAGAACTGCCATGTTGTCACTGTGTGTAACATTAACCTGAAATTCTGAAATGTACTACTAACAGGCCCTAATGGCCACCATTTGGTGAGATTTCCTATAGATTATGAATGAAAGTGACTACAGTCACCAGTTTTCTTAGTTGAGGAAGGCTTATAAGTTCTTAATCATTTTATGGTCCCTTTTTATTTGGAAAAGCCTTTAATTATGCTTTTTGTTATTTCTCTTATGGAAAAGATGGAGAATATTTTCCCATTATATTGGATTTCAAAATTTTTCTAGGCAGTCATTTTTTTTTAACTCCTGTCCTTAAACTTTGCTATTAGTTATTGAAAAAAATGTGTTACTGAAAATCTGCATATTGGAGATGTTCAAAATTAAATATCATTAAAATAAGCACTTTGTTTAATAAATTTAGCATTGTATTTTCATAAGTAGCATATCACACAAAGTACAAAGACTATATAGTTACTATTGAAAGGTATTCAGTGAAAATCTTAGCTATTTTCAAAATTTTTGAAAGAGAAGTTTTAGAAATAATAGAATATTTTTCATCTTACATAATATGATTCATCTCTGACCTTTTAGCTGAATTCAAGTGTGGGCACATAACTGTTGCTACGTAAAGTAAAATGACATGATTATAAAAATAGGAAAAAAGTGGGCTAAGCTAGCTCAAACTTTTGTTGCAAGTCCTCACCGCTGAAACAAGTTGACAGAATAATCTGACTATTGGGCTTATTTTATTCTGGTATGGAAAACATCTATAAATGTATAATGGTCTGTCTCTGCCTTTGAGTATCAAGAAGGAAGAACATTACTAATATTTAAGATTCAAAATGTACTGTCGCTGATATGATTTAGAAAGATGACTTTTGGAGGAAAAAATTTTCAAAGACTTAGCAGACTGCATAGCTTTTGTTTTCCTAGAACTAATGCCTGCCCTACACTTATTTGATTATTTTTCTCTACCTTTAACTAGTAACTCTTCGACTTCTTATCTTTTTACATCTTCTGTAACATGTTCTCCTCCTTCCTGATGACACTTGGTAAATTCTCTGGAAATTTATTATTTGAATGTAGCATTTCAAAGGCAGAATTTTATTTACATTCTTGCTTGCATTTATTTTCTTTCACTTTTCCCCTATTCTTTCATTCTACATTTGGGATGTATTTTGCATTTTGTGATGCCCTTTTTTTTTTTTTTAGTTTTCTGATTTTTCTTAACTTCATCTAGATTCTATTTGCACCCAGGCAGAATTCTAACACATCTATTCTTATTCCTAGATTGAAACTTTTCTTACTGGGTCCCCTTGGCTCAGCTGCCATTGGTCAGAAAATTGCAACATGTTTGAGGCATTTAAATAGGTTTTACAGACATATTTTCCAGTAGAAATAAGGAGAGCTGCTGTGACCCTACTTCTGAGATGGAGCTAGGCTTACTATGCCTCATCTGTTCTTGTTGTGGAACTCTTCTCTAGGTAGTCTGTGAATTCTTTTCACTTATGAAATTATACTTAGTATTTTATGCTATACTAGAAAATCTTAGGTGCTCAGTGTCTACATTGTGGGAGGCTTTGTTCTTTCACTTTTACCATTTTATCCTCAGTTATTGAATATTTAAGGGAGATCAATATATAACATGGTTACATATCTTAAAATTGTATCCAACTTTAATTCAATAAATATACATTTCTTCCAGTCATAGTTAATTTTATGACATCTGAAAATTTATAGTGATAAACAGAATACTTTTGTAACTTGTATACATTATGTCTTAGTTGTTGAAATTATGTGACCATTAACTTCCAGAATAATTACAATGATACACACTCTCTAAGTTGCCAATGTCACTATATAAATACAGAACACAGATATAAGATCCTCCCGGAAATTATGCAAACTTAACATAAACCCTCACTTCCACTCCTCTGTTTTTACAGCTGTGTCATTCTCCCATGTGTTTACCTTAATATGGCACCTGCATCCTCTTCCATGGCCTCCTTTGGGGTCTTTGAATTATACAAGAGAGACCTCAGGCCTTGGATTCCTGCTTCGCTTTTCTTAGCTCAGTAGGAGAGTCTGTGCCCTGAATATCTGTCCTTGATTAGTTTAAAGATGAGGTAGCTAGTGAAGCCTGGCTACAGATCCAACCTAAGACACCAAATGATAATGCTAATACTGTATGTGTAGGAACTGAGATCTCACCTCAGAAAGAATCTCTTATTATAAACTTCTGTTTCCTCTTTCACATTCTTTAGGATTAATGATAATAGTGGGCTCTAGCTTCTGGGATGCACCTGTGTGTTCCATTTCACTTGAATGCCAAAGCAAGTGTGAGCCCAATGGCAGGGTGGTTATTCACATGTCAGGCATAAGAAAATAGTTCCACAAATTCTGAATTTTAACTGATTAATGAAACTCTACCTCAATTCTAAATCCATTGCTTTCTCACCTCCACTCAGCCCTGTAATAACCAGATGATGAATATTTCAAGTTCTCCTTCCCATTTGAGTTCACAACTAAGGATCTAAAATTGAAACTTAAGCAATTAACGCTACTTAATTTTCTGTAGATACAAACAGAATTTTGCAAACTTAATATTGAAAACCCAGTATTTTAATTAATCAATTAATTCATTCTCAGTTGAAGCATTTGTCTTAACAGAAACTAAATTTTGAGAGTTCTACCTTAAACCAAACCAGTATGACATTTATCATCACTAATCTTTTGTTTTCATGTTTCCTATTCTAGTTATGTTTCGTCTTTATGATACAGATGGAAATGGCTTCCTGGACAGCTCGGTAATTTTTTTTTCAAACTTCTTTGAAAATTGCATAATACTTATTTTGTTTTGAAAGAAGAATTGGCTCAATCCATAGTTATCACCACAGAAAGTACACACACCTCATAGAACTCACGCAGCTTTTTTGTCAGCTGAACAGACAGAATTGTGAGCATTCCATTCAATGGATTTGAAAAAAAAATGACTTTATTTCTGCACTAACCTTAGTAAATGAGGAGAATTCTAGCCTTATGAATAAAGCAGGCCAGAGCTGAAACCATGACCTAAAAAAGAAGCAAAAGTATCTTTAAGTTTCACCTTTGAGAAAAATTGAGTAGGCATATAGAATCTAAAGAAATTTTAAAACTGATTCATAATTTCTCCCTTAAAGTATTCTTACTCATAAATGCAGTTTAGGGAAGCAAATGTACCTATAGCTTGATGTGAGAAATCTGTTTTGACAATTGTCTCATCTAATTTTGTGAGAAGCTTTCATTCTATAGCTTAAGCCATTAAAAATAATGAAAGGCAAATAGTACACCTGAATGATAACATGAAAAGTGTAATTAAATGTTTCATTTCTGATATATGGGACTCAATGGTGGCTTTCAGAGAAGTAGAAATGAGTCACCCAGTATGCACATCAGCACTTCATGTCACACTTAATACTATCCTATATTTGCTGATAATATATTTTGTGTCTCCAGGAAAACTACAAACAGTAATATAAGAATTGATGTAGCAGTTGGTTTACGCATTCCCAACTGTGTGGGTGCATCAATATCTGTATTGTCAGTGTGGTGATGCTGAAGACTGAAACCATGGAACACTGAAGAGCAGACTCAGCTCTAACTTTTAAATACATTTAACAGTGAGGAAATGCATATAAGCGGATGATATTGGTCATTGGAGAGCATTTCTGTTCTACTGGTAGACGTTGCGATGGCTCAAATAGACTTAAGTATTTACTGAATTTACTTGTGCATATGTTTGTGTGCATTGATTCTACTGTGAATGCATGGAGTTAAAATAACCATGTGCAGGCTTTAGCTCTTCCTTCCACCAGCTCAGATGATCAAGCTTGGTCACAGAAGCCTTAACCTACCCAGCCATGTTGGCAGTAAGGTTCTTCCTGCCAGCCAGTCTGGTCCCACCACCACTCCAGTCCCAAATAACACACAGAGTCTCTGTATTTGATATAATGCTGTTGGCCAGTTACTAGTTTCTTATCGGCTAGCTCTAGCTTAATTATTAACCCATTTCTATTAATCTAAGTACCTCCATGTGGTCTCATCTTACCAGAGAGAGTGGCTAGCGTTCTTTTCTCTCAGTCCTCCATCTTGGAACTTCCCTACTACTTCTCTCTCTTCCTAGTCCCACCTATCTTGCTTTCCTATTGGCCAACAGTGCTTTATTCATTAACCAATACGAGAAACATATTTACAGAATGACATCTCCCATCACAGCCACCTTGCCACATGGACGTTTACAAGGGTAGTAGTGATCTTAGACATGTGTTTCTATAACACTAAGAATAGTTGCATGCTTGCTTCTCCAGAGGGGAAAAAAAAGCCACTTTGATTCTTTCATCAGAGAATGAACTCCACCATGAACTGATGCTGTGACATGGGGACATCTTGGGTCTAAACTTTGGAGTCCCTTTGTTTGACTTCTGTGCATTAATCTGCACTTAGAAATACTGAAATACAGAATGAGTTACTCATTCTTTCCTATTGCCATTTTGCAGAAAGGCACTTAGATTTCTTGTAGATGTTTGAAAATGTTTATTGTATCATTCATATCTACACTAATGCAAATTACATTCTAATACATCTAATGCAGATTTGTTTTATGTAATGTTTCCTTTTAATTAAATTAAAATGATATGTCTTAACTAGGCTTTTAGCCATGGGTTGGCAACTGATTTGAAATTCTGTCAAGTGCTTTTTTTTCCCTTGGATTTTGGCCATTTTAAGGGAACATATGTAGTTGATTGCTGCAAACACTTATAATTAGATGCTCAATATCAAACATTGACTTGGGAATTAATGGATTAATTCTTAATTTCTATTTTCTTTTTTGTTTAAATGAAAGGTCAAGATATAATCCCCAGGATTTTTTTCTTTTCTTTTTTTATACAGATTGCTATTTCCTTTAATAGCAGCTTAATATTTTGACTTTTAAAATTTTACAATGATTTATTAAAGATATAACAGTTCACTTTTTTTAAGCAAAACATTAACAACTTTGTTGACTTGAATGCTGACTGTGTCTCACATTAGTATTAATGTTTATTGATTATTTTCAACACTCTTGTGTTGTGATGAATGTATTTCATATAATGACACATATTAGCTTTGTAGATCTTTGTGGTAATCACAAATCTGATTAGGTTAGGATGTCCATTTCACTTGTAAAAAAACTAAGAGAGTCTAAATGACTTACCTATTTTGCATGCCTATGTCAAAGTCTGTGAACCATTGCTTCTGTTCTTTGGTTCAGACGCTTTAACACCTCCACAGCAAAGGTGGAATGAATAAAAGGTTAGTAATTCCTACTAAATTGTCAACAGGCGTTCGAGTTTAGTAGTCTCTAATAAGTTTACTTAAATTGTATTTTCTGTGACATTTCTAACATCACATATCAGTTAGTTACATTTCTTGTGGGAGTAGTGTAGCTCTCATTCATTTCCCAGGGGATCTCTTGGGTCCTCATGAGTTAACCTCTTCTTGCAATATTATTGTCTTTATCTCATGAACTGTAACCAAATGTGGCAAGGATTCCAGTAGAAAAATCTTTGATTTTATATACTTTCAAGCTTCATCTTTATACAATTTTACATTTCAAATTAAAACAAATACTATTTTTTAAATAAAATAATTTGTATAGGTAAACAAACATGAAAATGTAATATTGTTTTCCTTGAGATAGCTGAGGAAACAAAGCTTTTGGTATATACAGTAAAAATAATTCAAATTTATTTGTCCAAGCCATGTGTACTCACTAGCAGTTCTTCAAAGATCCGAGACTAGGACAGAATATGAAAATTTAAACAAAATTTGACCTTCTCAGCAAATAAACCCTGCATATGCTTAGCCTCCAAACCTTGATCCCAAAACACCATTCTAGTGAAGTAACCTGAGCTGTGGCCAACATGGTCATATGTGTTCTCAGTGCATGAAACTAGAAATGAAGCTCTCAGATGTCTTTTTGTGACCCTATGCCTCAGGGCTCTTGGTGACTTGAAAAAATGCACTACTTTTCAAGAAATTATGGCTCCAGGAAAGTCCTGTTTGGTGTTCTGGCACCCTCTGGTGGTGAAGATTTAAACTGAGGGGCAGGATGGATTTTTTACACTACCTTTTTCTGTGTATCAGTTATAAGACTCAATAACAGTTGATAAAATTTAGATTTAGTCACTCTATGTTGTTAAAAAATATTAATATCTTCTGTGTATATATGTTTTTAAAAACTGGTCATATGACCAATTAAACTCTTGTACTAGCTGAACAAAAATGCTCTAAATCCAAAATTAACTGTTTCTTTTCTCTGTTTTCCTCATTTCCTCGCATCCTCCATCCCTTCCCACCTATTCCAGGAACTAGAAAATATCATCAGCCAGATGATGCACGTTGCAGAGTACCTCGAATGGGATGTCACTGAACTTAACCCGGTAGGCATATGGATGAGTGAAGTGTTCACTGATGTGTGCACGGACGCTTTCCTTTCCAGTGTTCTTGGAATCTAATATATTGTGATCATGTTTTTAAATTTTGTGTTTCAATTATTATATATAACCAGAAGATGAGTTTATTCTGCATGAAATGATAGGGTCCATGATCTTCTGAAGTTGTAGACAGTGGCCTTGGCTTTTTTCCTCCTGGTTATTATGTTCTGAATGGTAAGGTTACATACACAGAGATAAGCTGATACTGCTGACGGCCACTGCCAAGGTCATGCTACAGAAAAGGCTGCTGTATTTATATCCAAGGTGCATGGTTTCACTGCTGTGCATGTGTTATTTGTGCCTATAGCTCTTGGATTCACTAATTTATTTACTCCTTAGGTGGGCAGAAACAACCAGGAAATTTTTACCAACTTGTTTAAAAGACACTGTGTTTAAGAAAATAAAGATAATACCATGCTGGAGAAACCCACAGAATCAGCTGACCTGAAAAAGAGGGAGCTCTTGCTCCCCAGCATGATATCTGGGAAACCAGCATAGGACCGACCCAGATTCCCTGAATGTGGGTGTTAGTTAGGAGGACTGGGCAGTCTATGTGGCCTCTGGTAGTGGACTTTGGGAGCCCATTTCACATGGAGGGATATCCCACAGCCTATACACATGGAGGGTGGGGCTGGGCACTGCTCCAAATGATATGACAGACTGTTAAGATTCCACATGGAAAGCTTCACTTTCCCTGGGGAGCATAAAGGGGATGAGATGGGGGTTGGTGAGGAACAGGGGAGGACAGGAGGGTGAGGGAACTCAGATTGATACTTAAAACAAGCTTGTTTCTAATTTAAATAGAACATTATATATAAAAACAGTTTTAAAAAGCAGAAAGGGCTTATTAAGAATTCCAAAATAAAAAAAAGAAAAAAAAAGATTTCTTCTAAGAAATTGAAGATGTCTTATTGTGTATGAATTTTTTTAAAACTCTAGCATCATTAAAATGTATTGAAACATTCCCTTTTATGCAATTTAACTTTAGACATAAATAATATTTTGAGGGAAATTGATGGTAGACAGTAGATTGCTTTTTTAAGTGCATTAAGTTTATAAAATGCCATGAAGAAAGCAATTTGGTTTTATTTAAAAGGTCTGCATACCTTATGAATCTGAGAAGCTTATTTGTAAATCAGCACTCATATTATACAGCTACTATCATGATAAAGGCAGGAGTCTGAAGCAAAAGCTCTGTCTTAATCAAAGGTGACACCATTCTTCCCAAGATTGAGACTTCTTCCTATTCTCATTCAACTGTATTTAAATTTTATTGGTTGTGTGGTGGAAATGTGTCTGCTGTGCTCACAGCTGGTGACACTGTCAGTCTTGTAGTTTGTCTGTGGAACTCAAGGAATTAGTAAGCTGTGTATTTAATTTATTGGAGAATTCATCTCAATAATCTATTGAAATCATGAGTAGAAGTTTTGTTGTTCCTTTTGATCAAAAAAAAAACTAAAATAGTATTTTCCACCTGTTTAACTTTTTGTCTGTGACAACTGTTCATTCTTGTGGGAGCAAGTGAAGAGGGAATCTGTTTCTGTCAGTTTTCATAGCAAAAGAGGATACCACCAGCTTTCCAAAAAACATAGTTTTTGGTGCCTAGTACTGTTCCAAAGTGAGATATGGGTATTCCAAAGGAGGCAGAAAATTGTGGCTGGACATCTGACTATGACTGATATCTATTAAAGATTACAAATAACAACCATGACATCATTTGTCCTGAGTTATCCTGATAATGTTGTCCAAATGGTTGAGAGTTATGTACACATCCTTTCTTTCAGCATGTGTTTGCTGTCATAGCTCACCACCTTATCTCGCTATAGCTTTGGCAGCTCTTTTCCTTTTAACATTTTTAAACTTTTTTTCATCTATATAGCTAGAGAAAGTGAACACCATGAGATTGCTAGAAATTAATAGGAAGATCTAGATACCTTTGGCAAGAACATTTGTTAAATGAACCCACACTCTAACACTGAGTTTACTAATCATGAGTTTTAAAGTATGAAGCTGAGTATATGTGCTGCATAATAATTTCAGTCCCATCACTCTGGTAGTACTAAAGAAGGTGGGCCATTCAGCCAACTTGAGCTAATTACAGAGACCCTTCACTAAAAAAACAACAAAATAAAGCCATAGTTTTGTGAGACAAGTCTCACCATGCCTTGTTCTTTGCTTTGACAGGATCTCACAATTTAGTATAGTATTGCCTTATTGCCTTAAGTTCCTACTCTTCCTGCTCCCGGGTCCTGGGTGCTGGCATCTCAGGTGTGAGCAATCACATGAAGCTTATTTCTCTTACTTGATCTCTATTCATTCATTGACATGCCTACAAGAGACAGGATGCTTTAATCAGATCTTATGCCAGTTTACCTAATTCCACATCTTCTGTCTTTCATTCTGAAGATAATGAAATAATGACAGGGGTGTGTCCCACTCCACAAAGTCTTTTTCTCCATCCAATAGATCCTTGTATTGCTAGGAAAGAAAACAATCTGACAAATGACACCCACCAAGCAACCATGCAGAATGCTACAGAATTACTTTTTATACTTCCAATTGAAGGGTCACATTCATAGCACCTTTTTGGATTATTGTTCTCAAGCTGTTTGGATGTATTTTTCAAACTGATTAAAATGCTCATATTATATACAGGCAATGCATTCTTTATTTTTCTTAAGTTCCTACCATGTTTATCTACCTGGTTTTCCTAGACATGTATATAAATTTATGTATACCTAAATATGTATATATCTTTGTTAATAGTCACCCAAACCCTACATGGAACTTCGGGTTTATGCCAGGGGTCTTTAACTTCTAATACATCATCTCATCACATTTTTTCCAAACTTTCAAAATAACGATCCACATTATCACCACACTATAAATGGGCAACTGTTTCACAACCACATATTGTTGTATATTACTTGCGAGCTGTCTTTAAAGAAATCTAATCAAATACTATCAAGTCGTTAAGTATGGGCTCTGTTAAATTTTTATAAGCAATTAAGAACAACTTAATTCCCTCACCCATTACTACTTAAGAAAGAAATATTTCAGCTCTTTGCCATGATGTTAATTTGTCCAGACACTTTCTGGCATATAGATGAACTTAAAAAGTAATCTTGAGGAAGTAATTAGAGACTACTTTCATCCTTGGATTAAAAGTACCTTTAAATTTTCACTTTTTTCCCTGGGGGGGGAGTTTAAAAACTAAGGTCCTGTTTCTAAAAATGGAATATTAAGGAATGCCTGCTTCTAGAAATCATAAGCGAGTCAATTGTCCTCCCCCAATAATGGAATTAATGTGTTTATGAAATCATAAGCAAGTCAATTGTCCTCCCCAATAACGGAATTAATGTGTTTATTTGTAGATGTGCTTCTCTCCTCTCACCAAGTGGAAGTCACAATATGGTCTAACCAGTGGCGGACAATGCTCTGCTGAATAATAGGGAGTTTACAAATCAATTCTTTTTCCAGATCCTCCATGAAATGATGGAAGAAATTGACTATGACCGTGATGGCACCGTGTCTCTGGAGGAGTGGATTCAAGGGGGAATGACCACTATTCCGCTTCTCGTGCTGCTGGGCTTGGAAAGTGTAAGCTTTTGCGCTCAGGAGGGTGTGTGGCTGGGTGCATGGGATACTCTTTGGCAGCCTTTGATGATTAGTTGACTGGGTCATTTTCTGCCATTCACCATGTGTCTCGTAACTTCTAGTAATTCCAGTGTGGTTTTGTGAAATCTATGTAAAAAAAAATGTCGCTTATATGCACATATGTGTGTAGAAAATATAAATTGGATTAGGGCTTAGGAATATCTGTGGATGTAGGAATACGTAAATGGACTTCAGAAGATTGGCATTGTCTAATTTCCATCTTGATTTCCCAGTGTTTTTACTGTCTCTCTCACATTGTTCTTCAGAAGATCTGTGAAATTTCAGACATAGTCACAGGACAGAAATTTAAAATACATGTGGAAATTATCCTTAAAATAATTTATTAAGGCCTTGATTAGTCTTCTCTGTCTCTCATCAGTAGGATGCTTGACTAGGACAGGAACAGCTGACCTGAGCAAGTGGGAATTCATGGACCTCAGTCTGACAGCTAGGGAACCAACATAGGACCAAGCCAGACTCCATAAACGTGGGTGTCAGCAAGGAGGACTGGGATGTCTATGGGGCCTCTGACAGTGGAACCAGGATGTATCCCTAGTGCACAAACAGATTCCTGGAGCTCATTTCTTATCTAGGGATACTCTTTCAGCCTACAAACACAGGGGAGGGCCTAGGCCCTTCTCCACATAACTTGACAGACTTTGATGATCCCTCATGGAAGATCTCATCCTTCCTGGGGAATGGATGGGGGATGGGATGGGAGGGATCAGTGGGGGGCATGGGAGGATGGGAGGGAAAGGGAATTGAGATTGATATGTAAAATAAGATGATTTATAATAAAATATAAAAGTAATTTATTAAAAATTAAATACTATTGTTCACAATTCGGGTTTTTAAAATATTTATTCACTTTGAGGGCTTAGGGATTATCTGTCTACTGAATTATGAATACGGATAAAAATAACTGAAAGATTACAAAAAAGAAAAGAAAAACCCACGAAAGGGAACTAACACACTTATTCACCTTAAAAATTGATGAAGTATGTTTTGAACTTTGTATGCTGTACATAATCTCTAATTTTTAATGATAAATTGACATACTTGCATAGTATTTTATAAGAAAATTATGAGGGAAGCATAATGTCAACAGAACAACAAAGAAAATAAAAGGGAAACAATAAAATGGCAAAGTTTTAATGTTTATGCATTAAAGTGCAGCTATCAGATAATTTTGGTTAGGATCTGTAGCATAAATTCTACTTGGTATTAATAATAAAAACCCAGAGACAGATATTAGGGTTAAATCTGAAGGTCAGGTAAGCAAATCAGCCAGCCACTAGCTGTTGTCTCTACTAAAAGGGCATGATCCTGTCTCCAGGAGTCCTCAGATTGAATCTGACTGCATCTGTCTCCTCAAAACCCCAGACTCCAATGAAGTCTTGTCTCCTCTGCCTTAAATTCTTCTCTCTGCCCAGCCATATCACTCTTGTCTCCATCTCTCCAGTGCTGGTTTTAAAGACATGTGATTCCAAGTGCTGAGATCAAAGTGTGAGTTCTGTTTGTCTTTTAGACTAATTCACTGTCATAGTCCAGGGTAGACTGGAACTCATAGAGATTTATCCGCCTCTGTCTCCTGAGTACTGGGATTAAGGCATGTGCCACCACTGGCTACCCTCTATGGCTAGCTGCTGTATCTAGCTTTGCATTTTTATCTTCAGGATAGCTTTATTTGTTATATCATAGACAAATATCACCACAAAGATCTTCCAAAAGTACCCCTTTCCCAGAAATTAACCTCACAATTTCAAAACTAAAATGTTGATGTTCTAGGTGGAAGTGATCCCATGGGAGGAGGGAGGAGAAGGTGGGAAGTTGTAGGATGTATGAGGGATGTGTGGTTATCTGGTGCTGGCGAGGTGCACAGTGGGACAGCACCTGCATACCACATCCACAGAAAGAAACAGGGCAAAGCAAGGAGTTTGCTACCTTGAAGTGAGAGATGAAACAAACAAACAAACAAAAAACTGACCCGATATTTTTATTTGGAGGTAATTGTTTAGCAATTTTAAAATATTATACTACATAAATACTTTTAAAAAATTATTAAAACATAACATCATTAAAGCTATAGATCTATAACATTTTAAATCAGAGTGTTTTAAAGAAATAGTATACTTCATTTTAGTGTGACAGTAACTGGATGAAAATGTTTTGATTTTAATATAATATCAGTTAGTTATATATTGTTTATGTTATAACTGTCTTTGAAAATTAATTCCATATGTTTGGGGTGCAAAAGGATCGGATTGTTTGGAATTTAACAGGAGAAATCGATTGCGGGTGGGGGTTCCTTTGTCATCCGGACTGTGTTCTCAATTAGAGCCACTAGATGGCAGGGCAACATTGCTTAATACGATGATAGTTTTTTGGTTTTTTTTTTTTTTGTTTTTTTTTTAAATATGGGATTGGACCCCCTTTTGCTGTAAAGAACCATTTTAAAAGGAATTTCACTTTTTATTTTTTTATTTCATTTTTAATTTTTATATAAAATTATTATGCAACAATTTGAAATCAATCTACTAGAGAGAGATAACTCCTGAGGGAGAGCTCAAAGACAGTTGAGTGATGAGAAAGCCATTGTTTTTAGGAATTGAAACGTACTTCTTTGCTGCGGATCCTTACTATGTTATCACTAACAGAGGAGTTTTTTCATGACATGCTGTGTTCCCTCCACTCCACATCCACCCTGGTTTTGTGCTATTAAATTGGGAATCCAGGTGCTTCATCTTGAAATTGGCCATTTTTGTTAAGTCAGCTTTGTTAAACGGGCCTATATATTCGTGCGTGTGTTCGGGGGTGATCTTGGGTAGTAGATTCTAATTGAACACCTAATAACTGTCATAGTGTATTTGAAAGCAACTGCAGAGAGCTAACCAAACTGTCCTGTCCTGACAAAGAGTGGACCTGGGACAGAACGACACTAGAACATCACTTGATTGCATTGTACCTTATTATTTCTCTTCAACACGTTTCCAGGTGCATCTCCATTTTCAAGAATGACTGCTTTGCTCCCAAGTTCAGTAAAGCCATTTCTCACGACCTGATATTCACTAAATTACTAGAGCGTGGCTGCCTTATTTTTTCCTGTCTAAGAGTGTCTACAATGTCACAAAATTCCAAATCAACTAATCAGAAAAAAACAAGCACTGCAGTCTTAGAGCTGTGAGGGGAATTTAAGAGCTTTGTCAGTTTGGTGACCTGAGAATTATGTCCTCCCCTTTCAAGATTCATGTCACTGAGTAATGTTTAGGGTTTTTGGTTTTTTTTTTTGTTTGTTTGTTTGTTTGTTTGTTTGTTATCTGGGTAACACTTTTGCTTAAATCTTATAAAACTCAGATTAAGAAAAAAACAAAACTAAAACTCATGTCTTCCAAGACTGTCAGTATATAAGGCTTGCTTGAAGTTGTTAATAGTACTATGTTTTGTCACTACTTTTTCACCTCAAAACTTAGAAAACAAAGTTTTCTTCATTACATACAGAAGGCAACCTCAGTTGCCATTTCAGAATAGTGTCCTTGTAAAAGCGTGCAGGAATCCAAGTTCTCTGTGCAGGGTTCAGGTTTTGAGCCACGAAGAAGAGCTTCCAAAAGCTGGAGGAACACTGAGCACTGGCCTGACCATTCTATCTGATCTTAAATGTGACTCCGACAGTGCTTAAGACCAGCAATAAGTAACTGGTGGCATTGATACCCAGAAAGTCACCCCTAGGCACAAGAGATGCCCACTGACTGTTGAAGAAGCTTGTAGATTTGTGACAGAAACAAGGCTAACATATTTCAAAGTACCAGTGAATAAAAATGTTACTCTTGGTGACTAGTTACTGCTTCTTTAGAGACTAAAAACTGACTATAAAAGATATGAAATAATTTAGGTACCAGGGTCACATGTCTTTAAACTCCCCTCCATGATGTGGTAGTCTAAAAGTAATCACAGTTCTTATATAAATGATTGAACAAAGCTCTGGTTCAATAAAGATTTATTCACAAAAGCAAGTTACTAGCCAGATTTGAACAGTGCTATGGTTTGTCAGAATCTGATCTAGTCTGTCACTGTTCTGTTTGCTTGCTTGTTTGCTTTTATTATTAAGGACTCATCATGCAGTCCAGGCCTGCCTCAAACTTAAGAACCTGAGTGCTAGCACCATAGCTGTGAGTCCCTGTGTCTGCCTTCACTCTGATTTTACATCTTACAAACAAAAGAAACTTCTATTAATTTTTAACTAGTCTTGAGAAACAGAGACATGAGTGTAAATTTAGGAGCACAATAGGACGACTCCAGTTAGTTATGAGTAGTAACAGAAAAACAAGCACAGAGCAGAGAAACCTTCAAACAGATAGTCCCCCACAGCATACATTAACTAATGAGAAAAGAAACAGCCCTGAACATGTCTGCCCTTTCCTGACACTCCAGAATTTAAGAATTCCCTCCTACAGACACAAGAGATAGAAATGCTTCAATTCTGAAACCTATAGTCCTAACATTATATTAACAATCTGCAGTCACTAACATCAAAAGTTTTTATTTTATTGTCATAAAGTAGTACATAAAACTATTGTGTGCTTGAAATAATAAACATTAACTCCTCTTAAGAAATTGTTTAGTTAAGAAATTGTTCAATTTTAGGCAGGCATGATAGCACAGGCCTCTAACCCCAGCACTTAGGAGGCATATTGAGACCACCAGTAAGTTTGATGTCAGCTTGCTTGACATAGAGAGTTCCGGACCAGCCAGAGCGATATAGTGAGAGCCTGTCCCAAGAAAGCAAAAAATAAAACCAAAAGCAAGACATACAAAAAGAGTTTATTTTATTTTAAATGTGTTCATTGAGAAATTCATACCTACATGAAACAAAAGGTGATCAGATCCTGTACCACCTGCCCCCAACTTTCACCTCCTTTTCTCTTTAGTGCAACCCTCATATGCATGGCTATAGCGCCCGTCGCTCTAGCACACATAACATGCCAGCGGTCACAGTTCCCGAGAATGAGTCTCTCTCCTTAGCACAGTGCTTCTCAACCTGTGGGTTATGATCTCCTTCACAGGGTCATCTAAGACCTTCAGAATACACAGATATTTACATTATGACTCATAACAGTAGCAAAACTACAGTTATGAAACAGTAATAAAAATAACTGTAAGGTTGGATGTCACCACAACATGAGGAGCTGCATTAAAGGGTCGCAACAGTAGGAAGGTTGAGAACCACTACCTTAGGACCTCTTGGATGCCAACAGCATTCCAGTTAAGAATGAGTTCTCATGAGCCTCCCTCATCTACATCTGCATTTTGGCTGGCTTATGTGTGGATAGTGGACAGATAAGCACATGTGCTGTGGGTTCATGAGTGCAATAGCCACGTCATGTCCAGAAGACAAGTTCCCAACCATCCTTCCCTTCCACCAGCTCATACACTGTTCCCACATCCACTTCTTTACTCTGGTTCTGTGAGTCTTGACATGGCTGGGACAAAGGTGTCCCATTTGGGACTGAGAAGTCACAGTCGCTCATTCTTGACATTGATTCATTAATAGTCTCTGCGTTGATTGCTGCCTGCTTCATAAAGTAGTATCTCAGACGATGGTTTAAAGCTGTCCTGGTGGAGAAGAACAAACATGAATATTTGGAAGATAGTCTCTCACAACATGACCTTTCAGAAAATGTAGTACTAGAAGGAAAAACCTCACCTTTTCATTGTAGAAAATGTGGCCACATTGAACTAGACCTGCATTTGAATGAAATGTTTTTTTGTCTCATTACATGGTTTCAAAGAAACATAGCATTTAGTCTTTATATGTAATATATACTATGCCTTTGATTAAGAATGTTTAAGAGTACATTTTTCTGCTTGAATTAATAACAAAGAAGGGATGTTTTCCCTGGTGAGACTTATGAGTGACAGTCGGTGATATGCTTTAATTAAACAAAATCATAATTGGAAAAAACTGATATGCCACATTTCAATTAAAATTTTTAACTTGGTTAGAAATATTTTTCTACTCTCTATGCAATCTATTAAGGAGTTGCAAAACCAAACAGGAGTCCATTGCAAGCTATTGAAGGAACACCATTATGTTATTATACCAGTGTGATATGGTGAACACTTTGATTGGAGCCCTAAGGATGGCAAGGCTCCCTCCTGACTGCATAAAGTATAGTCTTGAAATGAGCAACCAACTATGACTCTGTCCAGATGTTAACACATCTCTGAATTCTTGCTCAACTTTTTGCCAATAACAATATGTTATTGTAGTGATATAATTTTTATAGATATTGAACACAATATACAAGATACAATAATGGTCACTATCAAACAATGGAAGTAACTTGAAACTTTCTTCTATGTATTCAAGAAAGTTGATAAGATGCGGGATTGGAGGGATTTGGACTGGGATGTCAGCAAAATATCTCTTTAAAGTTCTTTGAAAATAACATTTAGAGTAGCCCTAATTCACTTGAACAGTGTGTATGTCCTGGTAATTGCTAAGGAAAAAACAAAACAAAACAAAACAAAAAACTCTTTCAAAACTGTAGAATAAACAGGCAAATAACAAGAAAGCCAAAGGGCATTCCTTTTTTTAATTTTCCCACATATGTTTGGGTTTTAGAAAACTGAAAGTTGAGGAAGTATTCTGAAAGCTTTTTCTTACTGAGGACTTGTCCAGGAATCACTCAACAGTCTTCCCTGTCCCAGGCACAGAACTGTGTTATATCTGGGATAAAGAGAGGGGGTGGAAAAAGCATTATTTTATAAAATAAAGTACAATGAACCCAGAGCATATCCTTCTCAGTTTTTTAAGGCTTGGACATTTTGATGTTACACAATTCAACCCTATGATGCTAATAATATTTGCTGTTTCTGTAACACCAGTCTTCAAGGAGCTAAATTAATTTCACAGGTATTATATAATGAAACCTCACATTATAGCCTGAGAAAGGAAAATGGGTGCCCTCATCTTATTAGACAGGGGAGCAGAGAGCAAACAAGACAGAATTTTCACATTTTGTAGTAGACTAGGATTCAGGCCTTTCAAATTCTCTGTCCATTCCATAAGAAATGTGAATTCCTTTCTTGATAATAAATATTTATTTGCTATTAAAACATTAATAGGAATGCATTCTGCTGATAGAATGTGACTTATTCTCTCTCTTCTACCAAGTTTATAATCTAAATAAGGCAAGACTAGACATGAAATCCAGATAGCCAGGTTGCAATTTGCACTACTGAGAAGGAGATGGCTCTTGGTTCCCATTTCTTGTCTGAGAGAAGCCACATACATATTTCATCTATGGCGTATTTGGACATTACATTGGATGAAGAGCTATAAAGCTGATTTTTTTCTTTGGTAAAGCATTTTCTTCTTGGGTAATAGATTTGTACATCACTTGCAGCCTGTAACATGGCTAAGTGTTCTGATTGACAGAACACCCACGTTCAGACTTGTTTATTTTTTGATAAGGAAAATGCCAGCTAACTTTGTCCATATGTGCTCCCCAACAGGATGATGCTTATTCACATGGAATGGACAATCACTTAAAATGAAATGACAGGGAGTATCAAAACAGCAAAACATATGAAAATTAGAATGTATCCCTTTCTTGTTTTACTTGAAAATTTCTTAAAGCAGTGTACCTCTACTTTCAAAGAGTACCAAAAATCACAGTCTCATAGTAATACTTTTATATCTAGATGCTTAATTCTTTTATCATGATGGAAATAAAAAATATAGATTACAAAATAGAGCAAAGTTAAACATTTATTATTTTCTTTAGATTTCAGCACTACTAAAATTAAGATGATATATCCAAACCAGTACTGAACTCAGAATTACTATAAAGCTTATTTTTTAAATTATGGAGGAAAATATTTACAATTCTGTCTCATGATGTAGCCTCCATGATAGTCTTCTGCATCCTCTCATAGCTGCTTCTGTTGAGAGCTTTCCAGCCCCTTATCTGAAAGACAAATTTGAATATTGCTAAGAAATTGCAAAAGGTATGAAACTAATCTGATCTTCAAAGTAAGGGGTCAGCTCTCTACAGTTTCCCAGTACCTGAGAACATGAGACTCCCTGGGTCAGAGACAGTTGGCTGTATTACTCACAGCAAAGTCAGCACTAGGCATCTCAAAGCTCAGCAGGCTTGCCTTTCTCCCTTAGCCTAAGGAGATTAAAGAAATGAGCCCAGGAATATAGCACTCAACTCAGAGCCTGGTACCTCAGATTGGGAATCCAGTCTCTAAGTAGGATAGAAGTCTGTTCAGTCTGTGGTCATTAGCAAGGACATCATATGAGCCTGTTCTCTCCCGTGGACTGAGTTGAGTCTTTATTGCGCAATGTATTTAATAACAATTTGTGTTTTAAATGTCTTCTTGGGACAAAAACAACTCAGTGCTTCTGCCTTCAAAACTTGCAGAACTTCAAGGGGCCCATTGATAAGTACCTCCCAGGAAGCATTTTCATTAATGTTTCATCTTATGATGCAAATTTGACATTTCTAATTCTAATGTGAGAATTAGTTACTATGGATTTATGGATATTATAAATCAGTGTCCTAGCTCTTACTGTGGTAAGAGGAGAGTAGTTAGAAACATTATGATTAATATTTTATTATTTATAAAAATAAAATGATCTGTGCCTGCATTACCCTTCAATAGTTCCAAAATATAATATATATAGATATATAGATACAAATATAGATATATATAGATATTAGTTGGTGAGCACTCTGTAAGAAGTACATAAATTGCTATCTTGAAAAATTATGAATTGTGTCAGTGTTGATAGAATATCTTCCAGTAATTTCAAAATTCAGTATCACACAAATTGATGACTGTGATATGAAGGGTATATAATAATATACAAAATGATGGTAACATGATAACTTCATGTAATGTTTTTTGCCCTTTTATAGAGATATTAAACATAAAGTAGCATCCTATAAATGTGTATATTTTGATCTTTAGATGTAATGAATGCTATTAATTATTAAAATATTGTGTAGATTTAATTAGCATCATAAAGTATATAGCATATTTTTTATAAAAAAATGTGAATTAATGTAAATCTAGGGTTTTATTGTGACATGTAACTACAGTGATTTTTATAAACATGATAATGAGTTTTTACACTTTAACAATCTTTCATTATGGATAAAATCACTATTCTTACAAGAAAGCTAAATTAATGATCATATAATTATGCCCTTGTCCTCTTCATCAAAGTTAGTACTTAATACGGAATATATTCTTAAAGATTACAGTAGGGATCTGTAGTTGAAGTCCTAGAATCACCATGTCTGAGACTTTTAAACATGGCTTGTGCCATTACACCCCATTTTTCTGTCATATAAAACTTGACTTTATTCTGAGTTCTGTTTTTCCCAACACAAAGCTGTTATTAAGAGTCTTTACAAATTTCCAATTATCAGGCTCGCACCAAAGTCTTTATTCATTTGTTTGTGGAATTTTGTGCTAACCATGCTAAGCAGGCTAAGCAGGCTAAGCAGGCGTGCCCCTTGTTCAGGGAGAGTTCTGTTTGGCATCCATTGTGGCAGTGGCAGGGAATGCTGTTGAGCTGTTGACATTAGACAAGATTTCATGGGTTGTCACTGCATCTCAGAAACGTTGGCAGTATCTGGTCGGGTTAGAGCTCACGTGTTTTTCTGAAGTCTCCGTGGCGGTCTTGTATGTAGGGAGTCAGAGATGGGGGAACAGACTGTCTTCAGATGCTTCGGTCCAGCCTGAGCTTTCTTTATTGGCACTTACAGAGTCTACTGTTTATTCCATTAAGTAAAATCTGTTTCTCTCACGGTCTGTGCAGAACGTGAAGGATGACGGACAGCATGTGTGGCGACTCAAGCACTTTAACAAGCCTGCCTACTGCAATCTCTGTCTGAACATGCTGATTGGCGTGGGGAAGCAAGGCCTCTGTTGCTCTTGTAAGTACACTGGCTCTGCCTGACGGCATCACCTTGCTTGAGGGAAAACTGAGCTCATGCAATCATCCTATTTTTGAGACATGCTGGAGACCATGATACTTACAATGTGTATTTCCCTGTAGCTTCTCAATGCTCAGGACTTCTACAAACTTCCTTTCAAAAGAAACTAATGATACTTTCCAACTCCTTAGACATTCTTTCTACTATTAATTTCATATATTTATGTTTCTCATCTCTCCTTGGAATATTTAGACATCATCCACTGTTTTCTCATACTTATATCTTATTTACATTTTATACTCACCTCATATGTTAACTACTTTATTTGTAATTAGCTTTTTGGGATGAGATAATACCTTCATATTAAAAAAAGAAAAGAAAAGAAAAGAAAAGAAAAAAAAGACAGATCAATTCAATAAAAATAGATCTTATTCATTGAAATTATCAAAAAAACTTTACAGCTCCAGGTCTTGCAGCTTCTACTGTGTGTGTGTGTGTGTGTGTGTGTGTGTGTGTGTATGTGTGTGTGGTGGGTGTACCATGTGTGATTCTGTGTACGTGAGGAGGTCTAAGTTTGACCCCCTTGGTTTCTCACACGTTAAATATTGACTCAGATTCTCCTACGGACCCACATCTCAACTAGTCCAGCCCCAGGAAGACTGTCTCCACAAACTGTTCTAGCCTCATAGATGGCCCTTGTTTCAAAATAAGATGTTGGGAGCTGAACTCTAGTCTTTGTGAGGCAAATCCTTTACCTGTTGAACCATTCCCTAATCCCTTGGACACATTATTTTTACATAAAGAAAAATCTTCATGACTTGTATATAAGGCACTATAAGTTACGTTCATCTTGATAACTTCAGTCCCTTGCCTTACAATATTTATTGAATTCCAATAAATCTGCACTACAAGTTAGAGATTTTCTAAGAGGGTGGGTATATACATATGTGTTAGCTAATTTATAAAATTATCTAGTATTTATTTAACTTACATCATTGTTACCTGAAAATAAAGTTGATATTCCCTGAGGTAGGGAGGAAATTCTCTATTGATCATCAGTTAAACCATATCTTTTACTGCATTGTAGTGTGCTTTGGAATATTGTTTCTCTAGGTGTATTACTTAACATTAAAAAATACACTTAATGTCATAGATTATATTATTTCTAGAGCACTAGGATCATTTTACCAGGCCCACTGAACATGGGTGTCAGTTGGGAGGCCTAGGCCGTGGAACCAGTATTTATCCCTAGTGTAAGAATGGGCTTTGGGAGCCCATTCCCTATGGAGGGATACTCTCTCAAGCTAGATACATGGGGGAGGACCTAAGTTCTGCCCCAAATGATGTGACAGACTTTGATGATGATCCCCCAAAAATGGACTTCACACTCCATGGATAATGGATGGGGAGTTAGTAAGTGGGAATGGGAGAACAGTAGGGAAAGGGAACTGGATTGATATGTAAAATAAGATTGTTTTTAATTTAAACAAAAACTAATTTAAAAAGACTACATGTTTGTTACATAGCACATAAGAAGAAAATTTCTTATGGCCACTTTAGAAGATTCATATGTACTGAAATATTCACCATGTTCGAAAACAAAACAAAACAAAACAAAAAAACAACAAACAAAAATCCTGTTTCAGAACTCTGCAATTTTATTCTTATTTTTATTTTATTTATTTATTTTTCTTATTCTACATATCGATCCCAGTTCCCTCTCCTTCCCTCTCTCTCTCCCACCCTCTGATGCCCCCCACCACCCTCCCATCCTATCCCCCTCCAACTCCACAGGGATGGTGATGCCTTCCAGGAGACAAGTCCACTCTATCAAGTCATTTGGAGTAGGAGCTAGGTCCTCCCTCCTGCCTCTAGGTTAAGGAAGTATCCCTCCATAGGGAATGTGCTCCCAAAATTTTTTTGAGCACCAGGGATACATCCTGGTTCCATGATATAGGTCCCTTAGACTGTCCAGGCTTTCTAACTGAGACCCACGTTCAGGGGGTCCGAGTCAGTCCAATGCTGGTTATCTGTCTGGGGGCCCATTAGCTCTTCCTTGTTTAGGTCAGCTGTCTCTGTGGATTTCTGTAACCTGGTCTTGTCCTCCCTCTCTGCATCTAGATTCCAGTTTGGCTCAGTATTTAGCTGTGGGTGTCTGTTCTGTTTCCATCAGCTACTAGATGAGGGCTCCATGTTGGTGGATAAGTTAGTCATCAATCTCATTATCATGGAAGGGCATTTATGAAAATGCAAATCAAAACAACTTCTATAACTTTTTAAGGGAGTGAATATTTTAGGGCAGGTTTAATTGATTGAAACAAGATAACTTTCAAAGAAGGTGTGGGGTATAATAGAAAAAACACATTTTTAGTGTATAAAATGGTCATTGGTATGTGTTCTTCCTGGCTTTTCCCTGAAGAACTCACACACAGGATGTTCCAGAGTTTTATTATAAAATGCTATAAGCATTATATGCATTTCATTCATAATTCAAGAAGTAAATTTTTAAGTTGCTGATATGTTTACTTTTGCAAATGTCTACATATTTGTGATCTCTGAGTCATTAGTTTGGGGTCAGCATTCAGGTTAAAGAATAAGTAACCCAATCAATATTTAAATTGAAACCACAAGATGTGGAGATGCACCCCATCCCAAGTTTGTTGTTGTTTTGTGGCACTGATTACATGCATACATACATTCATATATACATTTGCTGGTATTTATGTATGTATATGTGCTTTCATATAATGCCAACTTTTGTTTCCTAGCACCACAAGTGCCTAGTGAAGGGAGTTGTTTTGGAGAAACAATATCATGATGAAATATGAAAGATGAACTTCCCTGAAGGCCTGACATGGATGATGAAATCTATTTTCTAGAAATAGACAAATCTGCCCTTTAAAGTTTAGATAAGTCAATATATAAAGCAGTATAAACTATAGGCATTTACTCCCATGCCTGCCAGCTGCTCTCGCGTCTGTACTTTGTGAAATATAGACCTCTTCCTTCTACAAATGACACCAAGCCATTTGGCAGCCATCAATTTGTCTTTAATATTTTTGTCATCTGGGAATTATTGTGAAAAATTTGAGCAAGGACTGATTTAATTAAGCATTTCCTGCTATGCCATGATAGAGGAGACTTGGTTTCTCATATGCATACTATTTCCTGTACTAATTGGCCTTTTGTATTCCATGATAAAAACAGCCGACTTGGACTTTTTTCTTGATGTGGCTGATTGGATTGATTAGGGAACTGTGGATGTGAAATGAGGTTCTGTTAATGTCATTCCCCCCTTGTAAAATGGCAATCAGGACCAGGGTCGGCTCTGAATCTGTGTACCTGTTTCCTTTCAGTCTGCAAGTACACAGTCCATGAGCGCTGTGTAGCCAGAGCTCCTCCATCCTGCATCAAGACATACGTGAAGTCCAAGAAGAACACGGATGTAAGTTTGGCCACACAGGCTTTCTAGATGTGTCATCATGACTACCTCCTCTTATCACCCTGTTCTTCTTCTGTTTTAGGTCATGCACCATTATTGGGTTGAAGGCAACTGCCCAACCAAGTGTGATAAGTGCCACAAAACAGTTAAATGTTACCAGGGCCTGACGGGGCTGCACTGTGTTTGGTGTCAGACCACAGTGAGTAACACATGACAAGCTACCCTGGAAGGGCTTCAGAGTTAGAATAAATCAGCTAAAATCTTAGGGCTTTCTTATATCATCTGCCTGAGGTTCAGGTTTGTCCTCACAGAAGCCAGGGTTGCAGGGCTGGTCTTAGAGATAACGTGTGTTTAATTTTTGGATGAGGTCCCACAGAGCTCTAGAAGTTCCCAAGAGGGCAATCAGAAACAACAGATGAAAAGTTTGCAAACAGGATGGGTTCATTTTTATTTGGGAATCATTGCTTCTTGGAATACATATCCACCCATTCCTCCAGTTTCACTGTGAACTGATAAACAAGAGGTTTTGACACAATAACTAAGGACCTTCATGAGAAGTTCTGGGATACTACCAGTTTTACTGTCAAAGAGACCCAAATAACTTTGGAATAAGAAGTTATCAGATGGATGGTCCACTATAACTGTACAATTTCTGAAATTTAATGTAAACAATCATTTCTTCTTTTGGAGTGTTTATCAGCCTGGAGGGCTGTTTTGTTGTCTTGTTTGTTTCCCACAGAATAACATATTGGCCCTTCCATTATTAACAGCCTTCTCTTTGTCAGAATAAACAACAGAGGGAACTGTGTTGGTTATACAGATCAGTTTTTTGGTGGAGCTACAAGGTTCTGCCCAAGCCTACATGCTAAACAGTCTTCTTAAGCACACACACACACACACACACACACACACACACACACACACACACATGAATAATGCAAAATACAAGTTAACTTACATTTAAAATGGAATTGAGTATTATAAAAACTGATCTCCACTCATTTTCAGTTAAATTTGAGTAATTTCAGAATTTTAATTTTCAACAAGAGAAAGAATACTTTTGATTAATTTATTGATTTTATAGCTGGCTGACAGAATATGCATTTAGTATCATTCATAGCTTTCCTTGAACCATTTTATGAAAATTTTACCTTAAGAATGATCTTTAAATTAATGGTACAAATTGAGAGAGATCTCTGAAGAACTAAATGCCATCTTCAGTCTCTGGGAATCAGGAGGGTGCAGAGAGATATGGCACTGTCCATAATAAGCTGTCTAAGTGGCTACCTGAGTGGATTCCACAGGGAACTACATATACAGACGACTGGAGAATGAAGCATGAAAGCTTCAAGATTTCTCCAAAAAGCCATTACATACTTCATGTTACTTGAAATCATAACTTGAGGAAAACAGACTATTAAAATGACCTCTGGCACTTACAAGCTGTGTCATTGTATCTACATATTGAGTCAGTTTTGACAATATTCTCCATGGTTGCAAGGATTTCCAATATCTATCCCATAGGATTGTCTAAGGATTAAGTGAGTAAAATGGCAATGTAGATGTGCTTAGAAATGGAGCATAAATTTAGAGAATCCTTAGTGCTTAAGTATCAACTTAGTGGTAAATAGGTAAAATTTGGCATGGGTGTCTAATACCAACCCTGATGTCCACTCCATGAGTGGTACTCATGATATTTATGTCTCATTTTGTCAAGATTTATAACTGCAAACTGCCATTCCTAGTCAGAATAGAATGCATCTTTAAAGAGCATAGGGAATTGTGTGGCTCAAAGCATCAATAACTTTCATATCAAGGTCATAGACCTGTGTTCTCAAGAGCAATTACTCAACCTTACCCTGTGCTGTCCCTTACCCCACTGATCACAGCATGGGTTTCTAGTCACTGTGGGAGTTAGAAGTCAGTTTTTCCCTGTCTTTCACATTATCTCCTTCACAAAGCTGAGTGCTAAGCCCTCACATTTCTTCCTTAAAATATCTCTCCCAGATCTGAGATTTTTGACTTCACTTTCCCAACCTTAGTGCAAGCTCTCAGCACATCCTGACTGGATCAGAGTAAGAATCTCTTGGCTCATTTCCCTGACAGAAGGTACTTCTCTAATATAGGCTTCTATACCACCACCAGAAAAGTCTTTTGAAAATACTAATTTCTTATAATATGCCCTCTTCAGCAATCTATAATAATTCCATGATAATAAATGCAGCCTCCCCATCGCTTACCTCATTTTGATTTTGAGTCCCACAAAGCTCGGGAGTGAGCATGAAGCACAAGTTCTTGCATCCTGTTTTCCCACTGTCTCCCCTCTTAGAGGTAGGGTCTGCTGAGAAACCCTGGGAAAGCCAAGAGTAATTCCCACCTCTCATTGAACACTTCCCATTCATTTAACCGCACTGGTCTTAAGTACTTACAGTAACCAACTTCAGTTCTGGATTTCTCTTAGTATTTTCTTTGACACTAATATTTTCTTCTTCAGACTTTTTTTTTAAATGTTATTTATATGAGAACCCTTTATAGTTCTCTAGTGGTATCACTTCTGTATGTCACCACTGCTTCTCTTTGTCCTCCAGTGCCACAGGTGGATGCCATGTGTTGTTTTCTAATCACCTGAAGCTTTGGGTGGAAGGATACGTTTTTGAGAAAGTCCTCGGGTTCACTAATGTGCTAATCTTCTTAGTGTTAATACTTAATTTCAAACGTGCTTCCTTTTGCAATTTTGTTTCAAGATACCTTGTAATACTCTAAACTGCATCAGAGAGTTCAGTAAATTTGAAAAGGATCAATGACAAAAGTCTACTTCAGCATTTCTAAGTCAGTGAAACCTCACTGTATTTGATTCTTTACTGTAGCGTACCATGTTGTAGATGTACATCTAGATTCTAAGAATAGCCCTGCTCCAAATGATATGACAGACTTTGAAGATTCCCCCATGGAAGGCCTCACCCTCCCTGGGGAGTAGAAAGGCCTTGGGTTTGGGATTGGGAGGGGGACAGGAGAGGAAGGAAGGGTGAGGGAACTGGGATTGGCATGTAAAACAAGGTTGTTTCAAATTTAAATACAAAGTATTATCATACGAATGAAGTTTTATATCTTCTAAAGCTTCCTACTTAGCAAGAAATATTAGTAAAATCCTGACAAAAGAGTGAAAATCAATGTCTCCCATATAAGTAGCTATTTTCTGTGCTTCCAGCCTCAGCCCCTTGAACCAGCAAAATACTCACTTTTTTTGTTTGTTTGTTTGTTTTTTGTTTCTCTTTCTTGCTTATGTCCTGGCACCATTGAGTGTGAGCTTGAGATGATTTGACTGTGTGTGCTGGATTTCTCCTGGTCCAGCCCTTGTCAAGCATGAATCACTAGGATATGAGGTTAATACAGTGAACCTTCCCTTCATAAAGGAAAGTCTATCTCATACATTCGAATGACTAACTTTATATCATATCAGTAATTACTTTCAATGAAAGATTAAGCTCCAGTGATTTTTAAGTTTCCCAAGCCACAGGAAGTTTTTTTCTTAGCAAATGCCATCATTAAGGAAGTACCCTGAATTTGTCAAATATTGAAGCACAGGAAAGTGTCAACTAACAAATATAGTTCTTTAAGTCAGGCCACTGAACTTCTGTTCATAAGGACTAACTCCCTTCTTTTATGAATCTCTGGATTCTAATAAGTATTTTCCTACTTTTCTTCCCTTTTTCTAATATCCTCTTCTCTCATTAGCACAACGTCACTGCACTACATCAATACACACACACACACACACACACACACACACACTCTTCATCCAAACTTGAAACAGATTTTTCTAATAAATGTAGAGCTGGCTCTAAATTAGGTGCTACTGTGAGCTGTCAAATTCTAAAATTATTTCCAAGTGTTTAACTCAATTCCAAGAAAAGCTGGTTCATATTATATGGCTTTCCTAGATATAAGCCTGTATGTGTTATCTTGAAAGAGAGTTTCTGGGTGTATGAAAGAAAAACTTTATTTTTGGTCTTATTTAAAATATATAAAGATAGCTGTGGACAACATTTTCCAAAGAAGTTTGGAAAGGTGGGAAGTATTCCCTTTAGTAGGAATTTTGCTCAGAAGGCAGGATTTGTGCTCTATTTCATTTATAACCCCAGAAAGAGCTTAGTGTCTGTTTTTCCTTACTTTGGACCTGTATCCTTAAAGAAAGTCAACTGTCCTTGACATCTTGTAAATACTGTATTTTTTTAATACATTCTGATCCATGTAATAACATGGCAGCAAATTATCCTAAACTAATTGTATTGTTATCACAGTACTACAGAGTATGTAAACGGATTTGTCTCTTATATTTAGGAGGTTAAGAACTTCCAGGCAGAGGGTATATGTCATATTTAAGCATCTTTTTGAGATGTTACTTGACAGATGACATTATATTATCAAAACAAAATAAATATTTGCTATTTTGCTCTCTTCTGTTTTATTGTAAGATTGGTAATCCTCCCATACCTCCACCTAGTTCAAGTTAGCTCCCTAAGGCTCTGTCCCCAAATATCGCCATCATAAAAATTTAAGAATTGTTCCCAGTATATAAAATATAAAAATGTATTTAATAAAGCACCAAAATGGGTTTTGGTGGTGCACTCCTCTAATCCCAGCACTCAGGAGGCAGAGGCAGACAGAACTCTGTGAGTTCAAGACAACCTGACCTACAGCGCTAGTTCCAGGACAGGCTCCAAAGCAATACAGAGAAAACCTGTCTTGAAAAACAGACAAAACAAACAAACAAAAAAAAAAAAAAAAAAAAGAAAAGATTCAGCACCAATGTGAGAAAATTCTTAATGTTGGTGTTAGATATTGACAGCTTTTTGTTGTCACTTCTTTTAAAAAGATGGCTACACACCTTCTCACAAAACACTGTTACCAGTAAGTATCCTTAAGAAAACCAATTTTATTTTAATTCTATTTGTTTGTTTCATTAGTACCTGTATTTTTAGTAGACAGGTTTGTTTAGAGCATTTTAACTTTACAAAAAACATAACACAAAATTTATGTTTGATAGTCTTGGTTTCCAGCTTTGTCTTCATTTGTTTTTCTAGTTTCTGACTTGTTATCAGGTACATTTCTGGGCAATGGGATGCATCAATGACATCTGCTACACAATTTAACTCACAGCTTGTAAAAACGGTCAGTGCTTTTACCATGTTGCTCACAGCTTTGTCCTTCCCCTCTATAAAGAATATCATGCAACAGACAACCATTATAATATATTTTCCAGATGTCTGATTATGGTTTTCTTTTAAGTATAAAATATTCCAGTACATTGTTCGTTAACACAAATCTCATTTTTTAATTGTAGATATTTTTTTAAATAATTTTTAATTTAATTTGAAACAAGCTTGTTTTACATGTCAATCACGTTCCTGCACCTACTTGTCCTCCCCTGTTCCCCCTACCAACCTCCATCCCATCCCCTTTCTACTTTCCAGGGAGGGTGAAGCCTTCCATGGGGAGTCTTCAAAATCTGTCTTATCATTTGGATCAGGGCCCTAGCCCTCCCTCATGTGTCTAGACTGAGGAAGTATCCCTTTATGTGGAATGGGCTCCCAAAGTGCATTCCTATACTTGGGATAAACACTGATCCACTACCAGAGGCCCCTTAGACTGCCCAGTCCTCCTGACTAATACCCACATTCATGGAATCTGGGTCAGTCCTATGCTGCTTTCCCGGCTATCAGACTGGAGTCCATGAGCTCCTCCCACCCCCACAAAGCTCTTTCTTAAGAGAAGTTCCTTTAGTATGTCTTCCTGTTTTACTGAAAGACAAGATACTTACTGACATTATGGACCCTGATACATTCTAATGCTTTAAGATTGTCCAGTGTTTCCCAGTAAAATTCAGAGTGTAGGACATTGTGGCAGTTACACTTGAAAATACTATACATGTTTATAGTTAGGACTATAAAAACAGTGTTCCATGAGACCTTGGGAGTTGAACTTATACTCTAGTTTCCCAGTCCATTGAATATTTCTAATCCCTTAGTTCCTTCCATTTAGGCCTTAATATAAATTTTTGACACTGATTTTGTTTATTGTTTGTGTTGGAAATACATGAGATGCAGGGGCAAAGGGAATTGAGACCCAAATGGTATGTGTGAGCAGTGTTCTTTCTTTACCTGTATGTGTCATTTTAGAATTTCCCAAAGAGGAAGAATCCAATGCAGTCTCACCATCCTTCTGGTCCTCTTGCCCTTAATTTTAAGGTGTTTACACAGTATCTAAGAGTCAAAATTTTGTCTCTGTGACAAGTCATGATCAAGAGGAGCCCTAAGACACAGGGTCTGTATGGAATTTTCATAGTCTCTGTGTGTTCAATTTCTAGAGCTCCTATAAAAAATGTCATAAGATAGGTGGTTTATGATAACATTAGTTTGTTGTCCTATCAACTGGGAGACAAGAAGCCTAACGTAACAATATCAGCAAGGCCATATTCCTGTGATAGATTTGGGAAAGTGTCCTTTACCTTTCCTCTATTCTGACACTTTCTGGAACTCCTTGGAGTTGCTTACTTATGGAAGCATTTGGTGTTGTGTGCTTTGTAAAGACAGCATTCACATGTCAACCCCTTGTCACATGCAGCTTTCCCACTGTGTCGGTATCTCCAGGTCCAGATTTCCTTTCCTCCACATGGCTTCCAGTTGTTATATCTGGCCCAGTCAAATCCATCATGAATGTATCTTAGCTAGTATATATTAGCATGGACTCTATTTGTTAAAATAAAAATTTCATATTCACTGATATCAAAGTTAAGATTTTGACTTTTATATACTATTCAGAGCAGAACCCATCCACCTCACACTTGACAGACTGTTACCAATGCGTGCAAATATCCAGAACTATTATTTAATGTTATGAGAATAGCTTCAATAAAATAATATATTTTAGAGTTAGTTTGAGAAACCTGTGTTTTCTTACCCAAGCACAGTGTAGGTTTACTTAGTTCTATTGTACACAAGGATTAAGCTGTACCTGTCTTTAATGCCTCTTACCTCGTGGCAAAAGTCGGCACTGTCTAAGAAGATGCTCACCACACCTTTCTAGAGAAGTTTAAGTGCACTATTATGAGAAAGAGAAGCTAGTCTGATGGATGCATAAAGATACTTTTATTTCCTATAATGCGGTCAAATGGGCACCAACTGTAGAACAAACACTTGAACTCTAAGGCAGTGACAAATGTTTTAGAATACAAGACAGCAGAAATTCCACCTTATCTACCTTCAGTGCACTCCTACCTCCAACAGTCTACACTCAGTGGCTAACTAACTGCTTATAGAGTGGAATTAATACAACTAAAGATAAATGGAGTGGACTTCTAAAATTAGTTGCCAAACTAAAAATTGCTAAGGTATTTTTTTAAAAGAGCACATTTTACTGTTAAAAATATATACTTTCCCAAAGTATGAATATTTTATACTAATATATATGGTGAAGGGAGAAATTTCTAAATATTTTTGATAATTATTTTTTTATCAAATATTTGACTGATCAAGACCATCACATTGGTTTAAAAATGTAACTAATTAATATATTTTCTTATACACTTGAAATTAAAGTTGTGATCAGGGTTAATAAAAATATCAGCTAAGGTTCATATATACTGTAAGATAAATACCACATTATATGATTACATGCTAACTGAATGTCGGGCTGATAAATACAATATAAAGATACACTTTTATAATCATAATCATCTTCTTTTATTTATATCCTGCTCCTACTGAGATGAATCTCAGGTTACATTTACATATTGAATTACAAAGTTAAAACTAATGATGGGATCAATTATGCCCCATACTGAGCTGTGCACTTTGGAATGACTTTGAGAAAACAGGAGGGTCAAAAAAAAAAAAAAAAAAAAAAAGCATTCACAGTGCACAGTGGTTTCAAGATTATGCTGAAAGATAAGCAGGGAAACACTGTAATGGGCAATAATTTGTGTTTGTTAAAGAAAGCAGGATTCTTAGGTGTAAAATTTGCGGTCAATTTTGAGCCTTTTTGTTCTCACAAATCTTCTAATGCACTTATACTGTATTATTCTATCTAAGTTTCAATTCACTCTTCTCTGGATGTATTGTCATGTAGATTTGATATTACTCCTTTCCCTTTTCCTAGCTGCACAATAAGTGTGCTTCTCATCTGAAGCCTGAATGTGACTGTGGACCTCTGAAGGATCATATTTTGCCTCCCACCACAATCTGTCCAGTGGTATTGGTGAGTTTGTCCTTACCATTTGGATGTCACTAGTGAATAAGAGGAACATTGTACCAATAAGTATTTCTGGAAATAATTTTTCATTAGTCAAGGCAAAACTGTCAGCCTAACTCACACCACCACTCTACTCATTCTCTTTGTCCTTGTGTACAAACATGGTAGTATGATCAAATTGAAGCTGATGCTATTGTTGTCTCGTAGTCATGCTGTACTCACCAGAAATTGTATGGGCAAAATGCTCCTATATTTTACATATTTTATAGACCTAGCTTCTCAGAATAACAAAGTTACTCTTGTGGGCATTTTTGCATATTGTATGTACTCACTTTTGAAGTTTCTCCTTTAGGTAAGAGGCTTTCTGAAATGGTGACACAGATCTTGAAATATGTTATGCAATCTCACTAGCTGCTTTTTAAAAATTGTTAAACAATACATTTTACTACCTAAATATTATTTACCTAATTAAATAAATATAGGAATGAAAAATGAAGGGGGAGTAGTTTTGAGAGAGCGCTTAATAAGAAGAGAAACAGGAGTTCACAGACAATATTCATTTTCGGAATCAAAAATTGTTTCTAAATGGAAATCTATTTCACAAAACAAATTCTTTTATATAATACACATCTCATTTTCAGACCTACATGGGAATTAAGTGGCTGGAATTTGGTTTTATATAACAAAAGTACAACTAAGAAATATTAGACAAATACTTTTGTAAAGGTCAACTGAGAAATTAATCAAATTACTCAATTTTCACCCACTTATGATTCATTTTGTGATTATCTGTAAAATGCTGATGGCATTTTAAATATCTTTACTTACAAAATTATTATTAAGTCTTTATTTTTTCAAATTACTGAAAGAAAGGAAAGTATCTTTATATTGCTTAACTAGTTTTAATTTCTTTTCTCAATGTTTTATTTAATGAACATATGTAGTAAATGAAATTAATTATAAATATTGACTCATAACATACTTTAGATTTTAAATTAATTTTCTGTTATTTTTATGCTTGTAGAGAGATGAAAGGATTATAGAAATCTTACAGTATATTTCTTTTCTTTAAAATATAATGTTTCTGACTTAGATATATCATTGAAATAAAGTTTTAACTCCCACAAAAAATATCATTATTTTTTGTACTATCATGATTCAGGTGGGATACCCTGCTGAGTGAGGGTCATGTTGATCAAGTTGAGTCACAGAATATCAGTCATAAAGCACATTTTATTTTTTCTATTACTGGTTTCTTCGGAAACTTGAAAGGCTTAGTAACATGTGTTCCATGGATATCCCTGCCTTCTAACAATCAAGAAAAAGAATTTCATTGCTACATTTGGATATTTTTTTATTCTTAAAAGTTATTCTATATCATCAAATATTTATATGGTATTTATCATAATCTGTATCTCAACATCTACCATTGCCTCATTAGACTACAGGCTATTCTGAAATATGTTCCTCTTTGAGGCAAATCCTTATCTACCTTTAATGACTTTCATTATATCTCACCATCCTTTCTTATAATCAGTACTCTTAAATCATCATTTTGAGGAATTATTATACCACTTGCATGACATTAGTACATCACTTGGGTCTATTTTTTTGTGTGTGTGTGTGTGTGTGTGTATGTGTGTGTGTGTGTGTGTGTGTGTGTGTGTGTGTGTGTGTGAGTGTGTGTGTGTGTGTCAATGTCCATATTTACTTTTCTTCCTAAAGAGATCTTTTATCTCTGGGTAATTTTATTTCTGTGCTAATGATGGACATGCAGATCTATAACCTAGGAATTCTATCTTACATTCAACACATCCAGTAAATTATTATTAATTACTTTAGTAGCATTTATGCTTGTGTACTGAGTTCACATACTATATAGTAGATGATGTGTTAAATGTATTAGTTCATTCAGCAAGAATCTATCGAATGATTAAGAATATTTAAGTGTAGAATTAAAGAGTGAAAAGGAGCACCACACCATTGCCTTCATAGATCTTACATTCCAGTTGGGTGAAATAATCAGAAGGAGTAATACAAATAAGTAAACTTTGTTGACCCTGATTGTACTAAAACATATGGAAACAGGAGCTGGAGAAAGGGAAGAGGCTTGTGTTGGATAGTTATATGTCAACTCAACACAAGCTAGAGTAATTGGAGAGGAGGGAGACTCAATTGAAAATATTTCTCTATAAGATCAAGCTGTGGGCATGGCTATAGGATATTTTCTTAATTAGTGTTTGATGTGTGATAGGGCAGGTCATTGTGGGTGGTGCTACCTACCCCTTTGCTGCTGGTCCTAGGTTCTGTAAGAAAGCAGGCTTGACAAGCAATGTGGAGCAAGCCAGTAAGTGGTACCTCTCTGTCAGTCCTACTTCCAAGTTTTGGCCCTGTTTGAGTTCCTGCTCTGACTTCTTTTAATGACACATTATGAAATATGAATGTAAACTTAATAAAGTCATTCCTTCCAGCTATGGTTTCATTGTAGCAATAGTTACCCTAACTAGGATAAAGGGCTGTTGTCCAAAAGGAGGAAAATCCCTATTATACTGGAACTGTCAGTTTAGAAGTGTAATTTGAAGTATGATGACTACAAATTATAGTTATACAGGATATTGAAAAATTGTGAACAGACTAGACTTCTGGTACTTTTACCATAAAAATGTACAGAAGGATAAATTATTTGATTGTCTCTAGTGTTGATATAATACAAGAATAAAATCACAGCAAAGTCACTATTTGCCTTTATTTGTGATTCACAAATCATGGCATTCTCCTTCCAATATATAGGATAAAGGTCCCAACTGAATGGTATTTTTTTTTGGAAAGCCAAGTAATATAATGATAGAGAAATAAAATGTTAGTTACCACCATATTTAAAAATAAAAATTGAAATAGAAGCGTCTTTCTCATTGTATTGACTGAGGCAAAAACTTCTTGTATCTTTTTTTATTTATTTTTCTTTTTTTCTCTCTTTTTCATTTTCTTTTTTTCTTTTTGAGAAAGGAGTCTGTTTTGGAAACTTTTTCTTCCATGAGGTTTTGGTGTGCTTATAGGAATTCACTTTGAGTAACTCCATTTTTTTGTATTGATTTGGACTTTTGGAATTACTGCAAGACTTCAATACATCATGGTATTCTCTATATTTTTTATTGAATAATACCAAAATATTATTTTGAATATCTTATTCATACCCAATCAAAAAACATATGATATTTTTAGTGTATAGAACAAAATAAAATCACATTGAAGAAATTCTGAATCTATGTACAAGAAGTTCATTGAAGAAAGAGATTTGAAGGACACACCATGTGGCTTTCTGAGGATCAAGCTTAATAAAAGTCTAGCAAGGGCATAATCTCTGAGGCAAGAGATACTGGAAATATTGGAAGGACAATGAATGATATAAATAGCTTGACCAGAGTGTATAGAGGAAGAATTTTACAAATGAAGGACATTTTATACTGTGGAGGGTAGTATGACTATTATAAGTTATTTACATTTTATTCTGTATCACATGAGAATTTGTTAGATCCTAGAGGAGTGATCTACTTTTTAATTTGAAATTAAAAAGTTCTGTCTGCTATGATGGAAAAAAAGATACAGAATTCGCATATTCAGAAAGAGAGAGCAGGATCCTTGCTTGTAAATGAGGATAGTGTAACACCTGTAAGAAGTTTGAAAACTGGCTAGAGGTTAATTAATTCTGAAGTTAGGCAGTAAGATGAAGATTAAAGGGATCAAACAACACAGTTTAACTACCAAGAACTGAGAGGTAACCATCTCTAGTTAGCAGCCTGCATGTAGAACATGATTAGAAATCAAGTAAATGTGATTCTCTGGTCAAAACTTCCATCATGTTTTTTCTAGGTACATCCAATTCCAAGAGCAGAACAATCATTGTCCAGCATAAATCATACTGCTACCTTATTTCATATGAGGTGAACAGATAGCACAGAAAAGGTCTGCACAACAACAATTATATAAAAACAGTAACCTTGGTTAAGCATGGAAATGAGAGAATGATACATTGATAGCTACTATGAATTAGGTGAATCTTGGAGTTGGGGTTGATGTCATTAGGTAGCAATAATAAAGGAGAGAGAAATATAGATTATAGGAGACTAGAATTATTGGTCATGAGAAGAACAAACTTATTTGAAACTCACAGTGAGCCCATAAGGTAGATAGTAATTATTCTAAATTTATACACAAATAAATAGAGAAATTTAAGAAGACTAAAGGATAATGTATGAGCAAAAAAACAAATATTAACACTCCAGAACTACATGGAATCAATTTCTCTATTTTCCTCCAGATCTCAGCCCATGCTTCCTATTTGTCTTATCTTACCAATTGAATGCTTCATGGGACAATATTTGCAAGTCCCAAATCCAACTCTTATCTTGGATTCCTCAACATAACTTGCAAGTTAAACACTTTATATCCCATGTATCTTTGACAATTTTTTCCCTATGATTGTCTATTCCAGAGGCATCCTTCCAAAACTGATTCCTTTCTATATTTTCTCAGTTGATTTCTGGGTCTACATTCAAAAATGCAAATATGAAATTTCTCTTTCATGCATAAATTAATTGCAAAAATTCCTTGTTGCATTCCAAGCTCTCTTTTATAGTAAACAGAATTTTTATCTGGATCCACCTACCCAGTCTCTTGTAAACCACATTAGTCACTGCAAATCAAGGATAATTGAGCAACTTGTAATTCTCAAAGTACACCTGTTCTCTCAAGCTTTTGCAGTCTTGTATATGTTAATAAATCTGGTGAGATTACTTCATCTTAGAATTCCTCCTGCCTTGCTAAGCAAGAATTAAAGGTCATTTTTGTATAATGGAGTAAATAGATTGAATATTACACCCATACACTATTTAAAGGTTATCTTTTAAACTAAATAATGTTCTGCTTAGATAATTGGTTAAAATGTCCAAACTAGTGGCCACTGAACTTTTTTATAACATATGGACCCTCATGCCCACCCTAGGAATGAATCTAATCAATTATCTGCTATAAAATTCTAATATTTATTTAAAAAACCAGTAACCCTCACAAAAAATAAAAATAAACTAAGTGTTTTTACTATCATTGCTTTCCTTTGTTGGAAGTGTCATCCCTAGTAATGTATACAGCTTAGTTTTTGAAGATATTATTTGCCATGAAGGCCAGGTGTGTTGAGCTTAGTTGTTATAAAATGACCATTCATGTAGTTCTTATTACACTATATAAGATGTCAAAGAAGAACTCAATGTACCTTGTTGTTTGCTATCTTTCCTTAGCTATTCTGCTGAAAACAGTTTTATTCAAATAAGATGACAAGCCATAATATTTGGCCTCTTAGAGGGTATATTTAGTAAAGTTCATTGTACTTGGAGTTGTGCGACCACTGCTATCTCATCTCGTGAAATTGTGTATGCCCTGTTCTGGCCATGTCTTCATTTCTTTTTGTAATGCAAGGGTTGAGTTACAGTAGAGAAGCTGTTTAGTGTCAATATTTCTCACTACTCTCCACTGCAGAAAAGACATATTACAAGAGAAAGATGTGTTTTTTTTTTTAATCTTCAAGAAGTTAAATGTATTTAATTGAAATAGTTGATTCATGATTAGCTTTGTTTTGTAAAATGAGAAGTATGAGAAGTTTGCTATCTGTGAGATATTATATAAATTTAAACATAGAGAGGAGATATCATTTTACTGATATGAGCCTGTGATATACGTGGTCAACAGACATGTACAGCTGAAAAAGTCAGGGAAACATGAAGAAGATTCAGGCAGAGAGCAGAATTTTGTAATGAAGGTTGTGTTGGATTAGATCATATGATGTTTAGGAAATCTGCAGCTATGAATCTGGGTTACAGTATGTTTACTGCGGGTTTGAAAGTTATATCCCAATAAACTAAGAGTAGTTTATTGGATGCTGTTCCTAACAGTACTTATCATAACTCCCAGTCCTTGTCCCAAAGATCAGTTTACATTAGTGATGCATTGGGAAGATTGTGTAACTTAGATTTTGTGGGCCTCTATATTAGTGCTAGAAGAATATTTTTAGCTGGAAGCCAATAGTTTTCTATCTTACATCTATAGATCTAGTAATGGTTATTATGTACACAACCTTTTTTCAGGAGTGTTATAAGTAAAGTGATTAAAGAAGAAATTGCAATTAGTTCATAGGTCACTGATCAGCCAGTGGACCTTTAGAAAAAGAATAGATATGAAGACTGAGGGGAAAGAAAAAAGCCTGGGGCACTGTTATCAGGATCTTTAATGAGATGTTGGCATTTACGTGTCAGTCCTAGATATAAAATGACATCATTTCCTTTGGAATATTCCAGAGTGACAGATTATACATAAACTCATATGTATATATAGTGAAATATTGTATAATTTAAAAGTCATCAATAAGAAAACAACTCGATTCAAAAGGGTAAGTCAAATAGACACTTTAAATAAGTATGTATATGGGTTATCTATAATTTGTAAATAGGCATTTTCTCATCAATCATCATGAAAAGGCATGATACAAATTATAAAATTATAACACATGCCCACCTGAAGCATAAGATGAGTTAATAACCTAGATTTCATCTGAGGAAGTGACTGTTCCTTCACTGCAGCTGGAAGAGTACCTGAAACCACCATTCTATACCACACACAATGAGTTGTCTGCACCTGTGTTCTGACAGGCACCACTTTATTATACCAGCTTAGCTAATAACATTTCTCCCAATTTCTCTTTGGAAAATAGGAAGACATGATAGCTCATGAAAACTGATTTAAAATATATCTAACATTAGAAAATGCTTACTTTATATTATTTGTTACCATGAGCACTGTACTATGATTTAAAAACTAAATTTTAAATGTATAAATACTAATAAAATAAAAAATGACACAAATTTTTAATCTGTAATTCAGTAAAATAAAAAAAACATATAACAGAAAAAAGAAAACCTCTTTGGTATTTAGATCTTTGCCTTATGTTTCTGTAACTAAATCTGATATGCCAAGTGGCAAGCTACTTTAATAGGTAAATATATATATATATATATATATATATATATATTAAATATGTTTCAGTATATTGTGAATTATTATGAGGAATGGCTACAAAATTTCTCCAATCAAGCACATCCAAATTATGCACTGTTTGTGGCTACCACGGTTCCCATTCTTTTCCCTCATTTTGTTGTAAATAACCCTTCCGTGGACATCTTTCCAAAGAACCCATTCTCCTACTTACAGCCATCTGTGCATAGTATCACTGTCACATTCTATTTTGTTCTACAAATGGTCATAATTTGCAGAGATTTAGTTGCTACTGTCCTACAAAAACATCTGCAGCTGTAATATTTGTGTAATTGACACCTTGTATTGACAGAAATAATGAATTTTATTTTCTAAATTTACTTCAAATGATTATCACATGTCCATTCAAACTTCAATATTTCAGTGGATGATATAATCACAGCAGTATTCATCAACAAGAAGAGACTGCATATTAAAGAATTGATACATCAAGCATTTATTTCCTTTTGACAATTGAGAAATTATTTCTGGAATAATCTCTCATGTTATAGTATCTTATTAAGTTTTAGTAATGGAGTGTATACTAATGCCAACCAGATAAAGGGAAACAAAATCAATTGGGAAATTTGAGATCTGTGAATATTCTTTAGCTTTGAGTCAAATGGTCTTGATTCTACCTCTTTCTTCTTCACTGTTAACTCTGTAATGTAGCCAATTATGGTGTTACTGCAGCAGCTATCTACGTAGTCCTACGTATAACACCCTCGAAGAACCATATGCCATATTAACTTCTCCTCTTCCGATCTTTCTTACTCTTCCATAATTTTAAGAATTCTAAATTATACATTGTAAATATGGTGATTGCATCTTAAATAGCAGAGGGTATGTGAAGTTTTCCTTAGAGCATGTGTTAAACTAAGTCACTACTCCACAGAATGTCAGAAGGTCTGCTGAAGTGACGATGATATGCGATTCTTTTTCACAGCTCAGTTATTATGGGATCCTTTTGCGTCTACCTATCACTTACCTCACGCAAGTGAGAATTAATAACGACAAGCACAATGCTGAGCATCAGCCGATGATAGGAGGAGGTACACATCTGAATTCACTATATTTCTGAAACTTGTGAACTGTCTGTAACTTTCTTTCCTACACATGTTCTTCCATAGATGTAGTGTGTGATGGGGAGGTGTGAACACTTGAATGAGGCTGGAGCATGCTGCTCCGAATGTCACATTTTTGTTTATACAGTTTTGGATATTTCACTCTTCTTTTCCACTTACTTCTTTCACCTAGAGCAACAGTCACTGAACTCACGTATCTGCTTGAAATATTTTGTATAGCCTACCTATGATTTGTACCCATGCAGTTTTCTTCTTCATCTTTTTTTTTGTCAAAAGAATGGGGATAAAGTACATTGTCAGTTCTCAATAAATGTTTCATCAGTGTCATTACTTAATATTCATTTAATTAATATTCATTATAGGTCAATTCATAATTGTCATCATGGTAATGATAGGCAAAAGGAATCTCATTTTTTCTATATTTTGAAGTCTAAAAGGTTCAGTTTCATGGTATTATTAATAAAAGAAAGCTGCTTTGCATTTATGCAATTTTTTAAGATTGGTGACATTAAATGATAGCATGCAAATCCCAGTAAACAGTGCAGAGCACTAGAGTATAATGCATATAAAATAGGCCTACAATTGTTTCTAGTTTAGCATATTCCTCATATTCAATACTAAATTCTACATCATAGGAAAGGTGCAGAACAGAAAGCCATTAAGTGATTATTATATCACTTATGCTGTGAGATGGACCACAATGCATTACATTGTTTTGCTATATTTGCATTGCTATGTTCTGCAGAAACCATCTGTCTGCTGATGTGCAAACACACACACAAACATAGACACACACAAACACACAGGAAATTTTTTCTTAAGATAGGGTCATTATCTACATTGCATTATATTTGTTTCTACTTGTAACCATACAGGTCTATTTTTGTATTTATTTTTAATAAGACTCTGACAATATTTCTATAAGTTTCTATGAAAGTTTCTACTTAAAATATAGTTGTACATAGAACAAGTTATAATTCTTTTTTAGGAAACAAACTGTGACATGGAAAGTTTATCACAGCTCAATAGACAGCCAAACTACAGTGACAGTAATGTATAATTTGGAAATTTGAGGAAGATAAAATCTAATGGAAATAAAAAATCTGAACCTATATATAAACAGCAAAAAATTTACAACCATAACAAGATGAAAAACTTAAAGTATATTTGTGATTCAAAAATAAGGATGTGGAATTGCATATTGATGAATGATTTAGGCTATTTTATAAGTAATTGCAAACAATGCTTAAGGAAGGTCCAGCAAAAACATGAGTAAATTCATACCAAAATTAATTGAGAACTAGGGATTTATTTCAAAAAATGTTAAAAATTTGACAGTGTTAGTTTGTATTTTCTGAACGTTCGATTATAGTAGCTTTACAAAAAAAAAAAAAAAAAAAGAAAGAAAGAAAAAAAAAGAAAAATCCAAGCTAGATAGTGTTTATCTGGAGAAACACTTTAGGGTTTTATTTTTATGTAATCCTGAGATCAATACATGGCAGTGCTAGGCATTTCCTTGCATCTCATCAATATCAAAACAGTCAGTGAAACATGGAAGTTTTGTTTTTGCATTTTTATAACAAGAGTTAATTTAGATATAGAATGTGACTTGGGGCTAAATTTCATTTTAGTATTGCCAAAAATGGTAATAATTCTGCAACTACAGAAGAAGAAAGTAGCATATCTCATTGATTGCATGCCTGAAGAGTCACTGCAAAATGTTAAATAGTAATTGCAATTTTTATTGAAAACAGATATTAATGCAGATATCTACTCCAAATAGCACAGTTGAAATATATGTCTAGAGAACTGAAGGATAAAGAAGGAAAGGAAGAGGGATGAAATAAGCTGAAGTGCACCAACATCAGAGTAATGCATAGTTAACATGGAGGGCAATTGGCTTCCCCCAATGCCTGGTAGTACCAAGAGACTGCCTTATATTCCAGGAGAATATTATTCAAGGAGAAGGTGCCATCCTATTCCTAAAAAGGAGACATAAACAAAACTAAAAAGTTTCATAATTTTAAGTATACCAAGAAAAAAAAAATCAAACTGAACACAAAGAATCCATGTCTTCTTGTTGAAATGGCAATTCCTATGAAATTATTTTTTTCTGATTCATGAAATTATTTCAAAGTTGCCTGGAAAGGAAAATGTACTAAAGCACATAATATTGAAGAAAATAATGAGGAAGAACTGTTCTAAGAGCCCTAGAAAGACTTTTGTCTTGATAAAGGTACCCTGATTGAGTCATGCAGAAATGGCACTAGTTAATAAAAACTGGTGGAAAATATCAAGACACACATAATCAGGTGTAAAAATGAAATATTAGATAAACCCTCATGCACATTTGCTAGAGCATCAGCCATGTTAAAATAGTTGTATAACTACATGGAACATTCAAAAGAAAAATAAATTCCATGTCATGTCTAACCTCAAATAATCCATATGATTTAATTTCTTGATAGATCACTATTAAAGCCCTGTTTTCATAGAAAGAGAATGTTAAAATATTTGGCAACTCCTGTAAGAAAATAGTTTTAAATGGTGAATATTAAAAGTTTCAAGTAAGAGTTAAAAGTTACTTTGCTACACCATATCCGAAAGAAATCCTTGTAAAACACATGTAATTGCTAAAATTGTCCCTTGTCATCATATATGTGTCAAACTGGATGTTCTAGTAAAACATCAACAAGGCAAGCTTGCTACAAACTGTTGCATGAATGTGTCTAGATAACTGAACTTCTCTATTATTTATTTTTGCCTGTCTTCTTCCTGGGATGATTGTGGAAAGCAGGACAGTCATCCAGATGTATTAACATTAGAAGTTAATATTTTGTATTGCTGCCACCTTCAGAGTTTAATATATTAAATGTAGCCCAATCCAGACTGTCTGAAATCCATTAGACTTATAAGGATAGATTCCATCCAGCAAACATAACATGTAGATTTAATGTTTTTTACTGAAAGATTGGCAATCATAAAGGACTCATGTCCATCCCTATGTCTTCTTCCATTTTCATATTCAGTGTCAGCTATTTATTTATTTATTTATTTATTTATTTATTTATTTATTTATTTATTTATTTATTTGCTGGGAACCTAAGGACAAATAAATATATAAGTTGTTCCATACTCCTCATTATGATATTGTCCCAGGATCTGTAGCTCACTCTCATTTTTGTTGCTTAGGTCAATCTGTGTTACTGTTTACCCAAAAAGTGTAATAGTTCTATTAGAACCTCTAGGCCCCCTCCATGTGGTGAAATCCAGATGGCAAAAGCTGTCCCCTGAGGTCTCCCTTCCTTCTTCTTCATCCTTTTTCCTTGATAGTTGGTTTTTGTTTGTTTGTTTAGTTTGGATTTTACACTAGCTAGCTAGGTTGTTTTTGGGAAAGAGTGCCTCAAATGAGTTGTCTACACCAGTCTGACCTGCTTCAGTCCCTGTACCTAAGTTTAGGTCTGGAGTTGTTTGTGTTGCTCAGGCTTCAGTCAGTGAAAGAGTTGGTCCTGAGACATGTAAGCTAAAATAACCCAATTCCTCCCCAAGTTACTTTTTGGTGTGATGTTTTATCATAGCAAAAGTAATCCCAAAACGCCCTCTGAAGAGTCATGGCATTTCTATCTTCATTTACCTAAGCTACACTAATCCTGAAGTAATGTAGCTCTGAAACATTCTCTTCTTTTCTGTAGTAACGCTTACCATTTACACGTGTTTTACAAAGTATTTCCCCCGATTCTTGTTTTTTCCATACCCATTTTTGTACTGTGCCTATGTACCTCATTTTTTAATTCTAGTATTCTCTGCCTTCTCTCTTCCTATATCAAGTTATTTTTCTTGATTTATTATAACTATCATAACATTATATATCTTTACACTTTAAAATAGAAAATCAAACAAAACCTTTAGCCATTCAACTCTCTTAGCATTGCCATTGTGTGCCTGAGAGTCCCTTCCAATAAAACAGCCATATTGTCTTCTGTGTAGTCACTTCCTATATTTTTGCACATGAATCTGTCTCTTCGCTGTTATTCCAGTAGAACCATTCTCAAGTGTTTCTTCCTTCTCAGGACACATTATTTTTCAGTTCTGACAAAGAAAATTCTCAGGATCTTTATTAAGCTAATTCAGTTGTTAGAACTAGAATGGCACAAGAGTTGAACTTGAAACAGGAGTTGGCTGTATGTGATTATGGAGGAATGGAAAGCCCCTTAGAGGAGAAAAATAAATGAAAACGTTTGAGAGAAGTGGAGGAGCAGAAATGCAGCCAGAGGTTATCAAGACTGTGCTCAAAGGGACAGTAGCCCAGGGCAGAACTTCACTGGGTAATTTGGGAAAAAAACGAAACAAACCACTACTTGCTCTAAACTACCTGAAGTTAAGGGTTAGCATTTTCTGACTACCTCAATACATCACAGACAGTGATCTCTGGAATCAGGTCATTTCTGGGAGCAACTTTTCCTGTGGAAAAAAAAAATGATTCTCTGAAAGATGGAGGCTGGGAGCTCTCAGTAACTTCCACCCTACATGTAGGTCCTTCTTGGAGAAACCCATAGAGCAGCATTGAGCTACCAACAGGCGTTACTAGACACAAATCCTTTCTAACTCCTCTGTGGTGTTTGACATGTTAGAAACACTCTTGTGCCATGCTCAGTATGGTTAGTCTACCATATTCCTTTATTTTTTCTTCTCCAAGCATGCTATAAAAATAAATGGTCTCATATGTATTTTATTAGTGAAGTACTGAAAAAAATTTTTCGTGTTAAAAAAAGAACATGCCTCTACCTGTTTGCTTATAGAGTTATCCCACTATTTATTTATTTCATTATTTACTTTCAAACAAGATATATCTAATGTCTGGTGATAATTTATCCAAGGATATAAGCATGGTTTCCTAACATATACATATGCATGTGCACTTACACACTTACACACACACACATATATATATATATATATAATATTAGAATAAATATTCTTGAAAAATAAAATGATTACTTGCAAACTGGAGTTTACTCCTTAAGTACATATGGAAATACCAATTTGTCCTAGTGCTGATCTAGTTTCCACTCAAAAACAGTGTACATATGGTTTTAGAAAGAGTGTCAAATTGTAATAACAGAAATAAGTTTTATGACATCTATTTTTAATCCAATTTTTAAGAAATAAAAGCTTGAAAAATAAATATATATATCAATTCATTACAGATAGATCTTTTAAATGTTGTTCAAATTTATGTCATTGTTCTATTTTAATCCGAAAATTCACATATAGATTATTTATTTATTTGAAACAATTTTATTGAAATGGACCATAACCCTTGTATTAGTGAAACATAAATAAATGGATTGCAGGTAGATTATTTTCATATGAATTCACATGTTTTTTTTGGGAAGGATCACATGTCCCTCAGATTCCTTATGCATTTACTATTTTTACCATGTTTTATATAATCTGAATGTGTGGTATAATATAATATGCATCGTCTAAAAAGGAATATATTCTTAGGTGGATACATATGTTCAGCTTAAAAAAATGTGATATTGAAATAGCTTGAGCTAGATTATGTGGTTTGGGGTGTTTTAATGTGACAAAAATAGTTTATACTTTTCATAAGATTAGTAAGTAAAAATATTTATTTTACTATCCATATTTGTAAATGAGTATAGTGGGTAAAAATATAGTTGCCTAGACACTTTGAAATCAAGATGATTTTGTGCACCAAATACATCCAAGTTCATGATAACATTTCTATGGAATTCTCAGAAGACAATGGTGTATTTAGAGGCTTACCCAAACCTTAAAGATATTTTAGGTACTGTCTAATGAATGCTTTCATAACAAAGATACTCATGCATTTGTTTAGTCAGATTTCATAGTACTTACAGCTCATACTACATACCAAAGTTCCTACTCACGCTAAATGGGTTTGAACATAAACTGTGCATGCAGATCTCAAGTGGTAGTCTCTTAATAGATGCCAGCCACTCTTTATTGCTACCCTCTTTTATTTCAGTAACATTTTAATTAATTCACACTGATTGAATAAATGTACATTGAGACTTATTTCCTAATGAGGGCGCATTTAGAGGAAAGGTTCCGCATCATCTTGATATCCTGTGGGTAATTATATTCTAATTATATGGTCAGGGGAAAAGAGGCTATAACTTAGTACTGATATTGTTCGCTGGGCCCAATTAATTACAAGCACATAATGAAAGTTCATGATAAGGTTGACTGGCAGTCAGTGTAAATTTTTGACTCAATTCAATTGTACCAAAAGTGAATACAGAGCTGGACTTTAACCTTGTTAAAAAATGTTTTGGGATGTGATCAGTGGATACTCACATGGACAAATCATCAGAACAAATAACTATCATACACTCTGTCTTCAAGGGTTTTTTTTTCTTTTTTCAAAGAATGATGGAAATAAAAACTAAGCTCTAGTTGCAAATATTGTTACCTATTTTTTTTCTTTATCTATATTTATTCTGGAAAGCAGAAGAACACTGAATACACTGTCAAAGAATTCCATAACTAGTCATGTTTTATGAAGAGGGACAACAGGCATCGCAGATAGTATTATGGATGTATTATGGGTAGCAGATGTAGAGCTATTAATCTATTATGTTATCTTTTGGGAGGTGGATTTTCTTCTTTTCCTCTTGCTTGCGCATCATTCATTCTTTCTCTTCCATTAGACTCAATTTATATATATGCAGATGTTTTCATCAAACATAAATGCCATATATGTTATTAATAGGAGAAATAGTGAAGTAATCACAGGCACAGGTAAAATAATTTTACTATGAAATTTCTGTTAATACAAGCTTATAAAATCGACTTTGGTGATTAGGCAAGGGAGTCTGTTTTCTTCAGTGGCATCTCACAGGTCATACAAACCATTCTTAAGTGCAGGCCCCATGCATGTAAGCAAGGAACAAACTCAGTGGCATTTTATTGGAGGCTCTTTGTCTTACAGTGGTTAGTCAGCTTTTTTATTTTAAACTTATAATCATCTTAGACATGTATTATATTCTCCTGTTACACTTTATGGGATTTATGCATGTGCAAACTTGTATGGTTCTGTGTCTATCTGTGTTTCTTGTGCTTTTTCTTTTCTTTTGTTGTTGCTTTGTCTAAGTCTTGTTTGTTTTTGTTTTATTTTTATTATTGTGTTTTAAATGCCTGTTTGTTTTCTAACAAGAGAGAGAAAAAGGGGTGTGGATATGGGTGGGAGGGGAGCCAAGGAGGAACAGGGAGGAGTGGGGAATGGGAGGCCACAGTCAGAATATAGTGTATGAAAAAAATCTACTTTCAATAGAAGAATAAATTCTTTGCTGCATATAGCTTCTAAAGGTTTTATTTTGATACTCACATTTTAATTGGATATAACAGTTTCTGTAGAAAATAAAAAATAATTTCTAGTCTATCTGGCTCGTACACTGCATTGACCGGCACTTTACTAAGTCACCAATAGCATAGAACCACTTACAAAGGTGTGTTATGATAGTGTGTCTGAGTCTACACATGTGAGAGTTCACAATATTATAAGGCATAAATTATGAAACAAAGTTCATGAGTTATGCCCCCAACATGTTTTATTCTAATGTATGAGTAAAACATCACTTTACCCCTATAGATAAGACTATGTGCCCTTTATGAACAATTTTTTATTTTTCTTTATTCTGATTTTCTTTTATATTTTTATTTTTCTCCTTCTATTTAAAACACTCTTACCATTCATTTTTTTGAGTCAGTGATATACACTTGTATGTAAAATAAAGCAAACAAATAAAGTTTAAATAAAGTTTAAAATAATTTTATAGCCAGACAGTATTGGTTCATACCTTCAATTTCAGCACTTGGAAGACAGAGGCAGGAAGATCTCTGTAAGTTTGAAGCCAGCCTTGTCTATAGAGCAAGTTCCAGGACAGCCAGAGCTACACAGAGAAACCCTGTCTTGGAAAACAAAAGCAAAAACAAAACAAAAGAAACAGTACTAAAATAATTTTATTTGTGTACTTTATTTTCAGATTGCCACTGCAGGAAACAGTGTGCTGAGTTAATTAGTGATCACCTTTTCTTTTTTTAATTTTTGTGAATATTTTGAATTCTTCAGTAATATTTAAAGATATTTTACTTTTCATCAGCCAGAAATTAGAAACTTATTTACAAATGTAACCTTTTGTGTATGTGTCTCTGTTTCTCTCTTTGTCTCCATATTTCTCTCTTCCTCTTTCTCTGTCCCTCTTCCCCTCTCTCTCTCTTTTTCTCTCTCCCTCTCTCCCTCTCTCCTTCCCTCTCTCCTGCTCTTTGCTTCCCTCTCTCCCCTCTCTTTTTCTCTGTGTTGTAGTGAGAATCTTACCAGGACCTTCGTATACTAGGAAACTTCGTGACCATTGAGCTATATCTTAAACTCCAATAATTTAAATTATTTTTCTGTTATTTGGAAATTGAGAACATTGTCCTGCATATGGGTTTCTCTTCCTAACTCTAATTTTTTATGCTAACCATTTAATTTTTAAACCTTTGTTGCTTCCAATCTGAAAACAGTTTAGTTTGGTTCAATGAGAGAGTTAAATGAGATCTAAATGGAACTTTTTCTAAAACCTAATCTTGATAGTTGTACTTTAATCCTGTAATAACTGATGACTCTTTTATCATGAATAGTCTGTCTCTATAATAATAACTAAAACCTCCAATATTCTCCAGCAAAGATTTTTCTTTGTCCTGTGACAATTTGGATTAAATTGTCAATTTTAAGTGATTATATATTAGAAAATGCAAAGGCAAGAAATATCCTAATACATACTTAAGAATAATAGGATTTTAAAATTTCTTCAATATTAAATTGAACTTAATAAGTGCCCTGAAGGCAAATGCATCTTTTAAACTAATTATCTGTTCTGTGTATTCTACTTAATATTAAAAAGATACTGATTAAATAAAATCAATCACATTCCTCTGTAGTCACATCTCTCATTGATTAAATAAAAATATACAGTTCCTGTATTAATTCTAATTAAAAATATATTGCATTGAGAATTAAATACTCCAGATAGTTTTCAAAACTAAAACATTTATTCTTTTCATCTTCAATATTTAAAAATATGTACAGAAGAGAGGATAAGTGGTAATTTGATATCTGAAAATGTGTTCTGAGAAGTGGCAACTGATTTATTTTTTTCTTGAGGCCTTAAATTAACCCAATAAGATGCTACTTCTGTCATTCTGATTTACTAGTCACCCTTTACCTACTCATTCTGATTGTAAGGGAGCTCTCAGATGGGGCATTTTCATCATTTTTACATTTCAACAAGTGTCTCTTAGGAGGCAGAGAAGTTCTCAAGCTGGTAGCTTCCTGTTTTAGGTATTGATGTCACCTGACCTGGAGTAGACCTCAGTTTTGCTTCCTTCTCCTCCTCATCCTTAGCTACTCTATTCTAATTCTCAGAAAAATTCAACCAGCTTCCTTCCTGTCTCCATCGCCAGACCTCTCTGCTAAGCCTACACACTTTGAGTTAATAGCAGTATCCTCCAGAACCAAGGAAAGGAAGCTCCAGTATTAGTATTCACAAGCTACTAACTCAACACAAGTGATAGCAAAGTGGCAGAGGGGTTTTGAGTTCCTTCTACAACAGATTATTGCTTCTATTTATGTCTGAACTATTGGTTGTTGTTGTTTTGTTTAGTGTTTGTTTGTTTGTTTGTTTGTTTTGTTGTAGCTGTTGGATTTGCCGATGGGTATATAGCTTTGGCTTTTTGACATCAGATCTTAGATACTTTTCTCACATCTGTGTTACCATGTCGCACCTGTGGGTTCTTGCATTCAGATCCTTGTGAGATTAACTACACAGCTTTGTTTCTTAACATGGTTTTTAGCACTATGGGAAAAATACAATACCTGCCTGTGTAGATTCCACCTCATCTGGATGTTTATGGTAATTAGTTCATTTTAATTACTCCCACCTCCAACTCTCTCTCTCTGCGTTTCTTTTCAAGCAGCCTACTTACCTGTATTTCCTCATTGTATGAAAAGAACTTTAAGTGACCATGAAAACAACACTCATTGTTTCTCTCTTGTCTATGCACAGCCATTAATTTTTCTAAACCCAGAAACTTCATTGCTTTTACCAGAACAATGCACACATTTTTATTTTAATGTCTCTTAGGAAATAATCTGATGTATATTTTAAATTTAGAATGCAAATGTAGCATATAACTTATTTCTGCAAACTTTACAATGCTTACCAAATACATCACAGTGCATACAAATATCAAATTTATATTCATTCACTGCTATTATTTTTGTTATGCACCTATAGTGTTTCTTTGTATGTAATTCCATATAGACTCTTATTAGAATATTTATATATTAAATAAAATAAATATATTAAATAATATTATATATTATTTATATTTACATTATTTATATTTTATCATATATATTAAATAAAATAAAAATATATTTATATATTAAATGAAATACATTTATATGTATAAATACTACATACTATATACTATGCACACCTATCAACATAGTCAGTATTCCTTATTAACTTTCATTTTTAGAGAAAATCAAATTTACTGTGATATGAAATCCCTAAACATTTCAGCAAAGCACCTTCTACTATTGAGCATGATTTTCTGCTTAGTAAAATCTTTATATTTATACCCAAGAAAACTAGTAGCAATCCCCATATATCACATATTATCCTGTCCATTTTTAAATATGTGTGAGTAGTCTAAAACATATGTTTTATTGCTTTTATATGTTTATTTAGATGTTATGGAAATGGGGTATCATTTTAGATGTATGAATTATATTTAGCTGTTATCCTGAGCAAGTTATTACACCACAACCACCTCATTTAGCTTTCTAATGAATTGCTTCTTCATACAAGCAAAGAAGACTATACTTATCTAAGTTGGAAACATTTTTACTCTTTCTGTTCAGGATTCTTGAGGAAGGTCTCATTCTGGTTGCTCAAGAGTCTCACAGTTTCTGGTTCATGGCAAAAACTTGAATAAAGATCAATACAAGACAGAAGGTTAATATAGCTGACATATATCTTTGAACTAGCTTCGGTAGAAAGGAACATATTTTGGCCATCACTCATTGGCTTACCTATTCTACACATTGAATGGGTTAGAAACCAGGATTATTATTAAAATCAAGAAGATCTCAGTGAAAACTCCTCCAAGCCTCTTGTCAACCCATCTTTAAAATAATACAAATTCCTTCTGTACATTTTTCCCGTCTTTGAGATATTTGACCAAAGTTCCTTTATACAGTGTGATGACTTTTTGATCAGAAATATTTGACAGCAGTATTTGACACATTTAAATTGAGTTGTAGTTAGCAAACTTTTGTTTCTTGTAGAACTCTCCTAGATAAATTTCCTGGTACATCAGATTCCTTTCTTTCTACTGTTCTGCACATCTCTAAAGGTGCCTGGAGATTTTACCCACTTTGGGTATAAATTTGTTATTTATATTTATTATTTACTTCCAATTTTCTGCTCTTCTTAGTGTTCTACTGGTTACAAGAGTAAAACAAATTCTGTGAGTCTGCTGTGTTAATACCCACCATGGTAATCCAACATTATCTGAGGTTCCCTAACATGACCTAGATCTGGAAGGAAGAGATGAAATATAAATATATACATATTCATAAGAAATTCAAGGTTTAAAAATGGTAGGAAAATTTATTCAGTATTTTGTATATGTGAGAGTCAACTATCTTTACAAATTGGTATGTTATATAGTAAGTTTCCCATAAAACAAGATTTTTGGCTTTTGGAAATTATTAATTTTCTCTTTGTTTCTTTCATGCAAGTGAACACACACAGAAACACATATAAACATGTGCCTGTACATAAATGTGCACACATATTTCTAAAGTCATAGAAGTGATTGATAATGAAAGATGTACGGTCATGTAATTTTTGGAATAGCTTAACTTTTCCAAACTACTTTCAAATAAAAGGATGGTACTTATTTAATTACAAACAAATTGTGCAATTTATTAATATTAATGAAATTTAATAATTGTAATAGGTTTACTAATAGTAATAGAATATAATTATGGTACTGTTTCATATTTTGGCAAGAGGCAAATACCATTAGCTCTGCCTGCATCCAGAAGGCAGAGTATATAGAAAGAGATGAAAGCATGCTGGAAAATGGTATGCTGGTATTAATAAGGAGAAAGACATACAGTTATGGGGATTGCTACATGAAGGTCTTTGCCACTTGAAAATGAGTTCTTTCACACACAAAAAAGCCATCTTTGGAGGTTTCTTGTCTCTAAATGTTGTGTCAGGGCATTGTAATATATAAAATATATTTATTTATTAATATTTTTACATATTTTTTTCACCATACAGGACCTTTATGTATGTTTTCTGGCTTCTGGATTTTTGTTTCTATGGGATTCCCGAGTGTGCATATGAATGGGTCCCCTATATCTGTTTCTTATTCCTTTTCTTGTGCTTTTATCCTTGTGTTTGATTGCTTTGTCCTGTTCTAATGTATTTACTTTTTTTTTTTTATTATTCCCAGAAGCTTGTTTGTTTACTAATGAGACAGAAAGGAAATGGATCCTAATGGGAGGGTTTGTTGTGAGACATTGGAAGAAGTAGAGGAGGGGAAATGTGTTAGGAGCACTTTCCCGCCAGCCCGGTTCCAGAGACCCGTCAGCCCCACATAACACACACACAGACACTGTATTAGTTATGAAACTGTTGGCCGGTTGCTAGCATTTCTTATTGGCTAACTCTTTCTTAAATATTAACCTATTTCTATCAATCTAAGTGTTTCCACTTGGTCTTATCTTAACAGAGAGAGGATCCAGACCTCTTATACCTCTTGGTCCTACATTTCGACTTCTCCATCTTGACTCCAATTATTACCTCTCCCAGAATCCTCCTTGTATCCTATCCCACCTATCTTGCCTTCTTGTTTGCAACAATGCCTTATTTATTAACCAATAAGAGTAACATATTTACAGAATACAATCCAATCAGGATATTTTACATGAAAAAAAAATCTTTTTAAGTAAAAGAAAAAAGATTCTTAATGGTTATGTTAATAATTAAATTGAGATTAATAAATTATCACTGTAAAAATAAAGCATATGTACAAAGGCAATGGAAGCTCATATAGTTGGCAGGAGTGGTTGTCAGTGTAGTCTGAATAAATGAAGTCATCCTTTGGGTAAGTTATTTCACAATCTGACATGATTTGCTGTGGGCATTCTTTGTTTAGTGGAAAGATGCCAATTTATTTAATCCAGGGAAACAAAAAGATACATATAAAAAAACTATGGTTCCAATGCATGCATCTTACAGATATATCATGGTATGGTAATATCATTGGTGTTTTCTTTTCAGCTTTAGTTTTTCTGCTTTTATATAAACTTCTCTTTTTCAGCAGACTATGCCCACTGCAGGAGTTTCAGTTCCTGAGGTATGTAAGCAAAATGTAATAGCTGTTACAACTTAAAATCATGATCATCTTATATTGATGTAAGAGATGCTTTCATTGATTCCAAATAATAGATAATATTAACACTAAAATTAATACAATAATGTTAATTTTCTAATTGTCAACATTTTTATATTGAAAATAACATTTTTTGTATTTTCAATTATTGGATAGTCTTAAAATTTTTTCAATTAATCTTTGTGACAAAATGGGAAACATCAGAAATTTTATATCACAAAATATCAATGGTAAGGACATAGCAAAAATCCAACTCACTTCAACTCTTGGAGACAATTATTTTGTAGCACTTGGTAATAGTGTGCTGAGGAACTTTTGCTCACTTAGCAGCTGCCAAAACTTCAAAGTAATGGCTAAGAAAGTATTATGCAGCATATGGCTTTGCACACAACTTCATTAGAATATGTAGTCAAAAGCAAATGCCTTTTGTTTGAAAATAACTAAGTTTTGACACATTATTTAATGAAATTTTGTTTTGTCATTTTATTAATAATGTCAGCCTTCCACTTTGTTCTATGATAATATCCCATTTAATAATTATCTCTATAGAAACTGCCAGGTGGAGTTTTTTTGGCATAAATCCTAAAAAAAATTAAATAAATCCACCTGCTTGGGAATGGATTGTTTATAATATATAATACTACAGAGAAACACGTTTAATCAAATAATAGTTTATTATAAATCCATACCTGCTCTGCCCTCCCTACCAAAAAGTAGTTACTTAACAGGATAGACTGGATCTAAGAATTTGCATAAGATTACTCAGTTTTAATGAGAAACTTGCTATAAAATATGCTTGGAGATCTTTTTGAAATATGATGCTCCTAATCTGAAAGAATTATAAAACAGTGTTTTTCAGTACATTGACTTCATTAGTATCAACTTAATATAGGACAGTGTTGATAGATTATATACTAAAGTGACAGAAAATTTGAAAAGTTAATCATTTTATTGCTTTCAGAAGGATGAGAGAATTGATATTACATCCTCACCTCTCTGGCTTTATGCCTGCCACTACTGTAGGTCTAGCAATTAACAACAAACTAAAGTCTCCATTGTCTAGTTTTGTTTACCTAGAAAGTTACTCATATTTTCCACAGGTTGTAATTAAAAGTATCTGTAATTATGATATGCTATTTCAGTTTTAGAGACAGAAATTTAATATATTGTATTTTTAAAGTCTTTCTGAAGTATGTTTTCCCACATAGTTCTTTATAAATTGTAGCTTTTCACTCACCCTTAAAGTCATCCATTTTGACGTAACATATTCTTCAAGTCAGGTATGGACAAATACGTGAGGGAATGCACAGATGCATACACACACTCATTCCATCTGCATCCTTATGTGCAAGTCTTTAAAATAGTGAAAGAACACAAAGAAATGTATACAAATTAAGCATTTAACTACTAAATTATTAATAACTGTTTACACCTTTACATAGGTCCCAGGACTTTCCTATGAGGCCATTATCTAATTAGCAATGCATAGTGGGTATTTCTAGGCTACAGCACAGCCTTGCATGGCATTTTCAGTTGTTTTAAAGTATTACAAAAATTCAAGATACTGTGCAATAATTTTATTATTTTCATTACTCATATCCCAACACAATTGTGTCTACATATAACTGGAACACTCCCACTTCCACACACACAGTTTTCAAAACTGTTTCTAAGTGGAGCCTTCAACCTAACTTTTATGGCAATAAATCTATCGATTAATATTCTCAATTTGAAACAGTGAGTTATAATTAAATTCTAACTCATCTTGAGAAAATAAGAAAGTTTACTTAAAACCGGCAGAACTATACTGAGAATGCCACAGGAACCACCAATTTGAACTTTGAATTTCATAAAGAGAGATGATAAGGATGAGCACATTGGAGATCTGCCTTCCATCTTAAATGTTCTGAAATTGTAGATGGAAGGCTGCGGCCAGAAGGCAGCTTTCTCACAGAAGGATGAGTAAGCTTGTCAGGCCTGCTTTTACTTTATACATACCATGGTGTTATTTTGTAATTGTGCTATCATATGTTAGTATATAATAAAAATTAAATTACTTAGACATAGGGACTCCCAATCTTTAAGTTTCTTCTTTCTACTTGGGAATTTTTAATGGAAATACTGCACCATATATGCATCTTTGAAGTTATCTGGGGGTGTACAAACCTTGTGTGAGGTATTTAAACTCAACGCCTACAGTTCAAATCATAAAACAAGCCTTCAAGTTTAGGGCATGAGCATCATCTAAAGCCACTCTAAGCTAGGCTGCAGTGCCTTCTGATTTGTGATATCCTATCTCCCCCAAGGGATATGCAATATCATAGCAGCAAGTGTTCCAAATCAGGAGGACTCAGTTATCAATGACAGCAGCACAGTGCTTCCTACATCACTGCTTCCTACAACCCACAACCACAGAACATGTGACAACATGTAGGAAGAAGGCTTTACTCATTCGTTCAAAGCATTGCCACTTACTGAACTGTAATTCCATGCCAGTACGGTGACTCCATTTTCTCTGTTCATGCTGGCTGAAATCCACTTTTAAGGTGACATAAATGGTGACTCTGCAGTGGGAAAGAATGTGCCTAAGCTTGCACAGTTATAAGCAACAAGGCATGGATTTGCCTCTATTTTACTTTTATTTAATAAATGCTTATTTAAGTTGAGAAGTAGGGGCTGGAAGGAGAGTTGGGTGTTTGAAAGCATGTGCTCCTCCTCCTGCAGAGGGTCCAGGTTCTCTTCTCAGTGTTCACAAGGCAGCTCATAACTCTCTGTAACACTAGGTCCATGGGATCTGACACCCTTTGCTGTTACCTTCCTATGACATCTGCAGGCACACATGTGGTACATATAAGTGTATGCATTCAATTCACTCATACACATAAAACTAAAGAAATAAATCTAAAAAGAAGGATATAATAAGAAATAAGAAACAGGTATATTAGATTTTATACCATTCCTTTTATGTGTCCTTAAAATTTTAAATAATTTTAATTAAGACTTCTGGCCATATCTATATTTTATTACAGTTTCCAAGGAGGAGTACTGATAGATTTCGAGGATTTGGTTTCTTTGAGGTGAATCTGGCCAGGAAAATATTCAAACTGTCTGTAGAGTAGGTCCCTCCCAAAGGCAAGTGTAACTTTGAAGAGAGGTTGTGAACCCTAATGTATGGAAAAGACTCCTTAAAATGCATACAAAATTGCTTAAGACCACAGCGTTTCTGGGTGATTTCTTTGACCTTGCTCCAGTCTCAGACAGGGTGTTAATCCCATGCAGACCACTCATGTTAGGGCAAGTTGTGGGATCCAAGCGATAGCTTCCGCTAACCACGGAGCATTCTTCTTTGTGGCTTTGTATGAAGCCAAATGCTCTGTGGCTGCCTGTCTTTCATGCTGAGATTGCACAGAAAGGAGAAACTCCTGTGCTCGAGGTAATCATCACTTGCTGCTCATAGTTGTCGAGTGATCGATAGCAGCAGGCTTAAGTATTGTCACGAACATCTCTTTTGATGGAGCGGTTTTCACCAATTTACAAATGCTATGCCTCTTAGAGTCAGCATGGGACAGAAAAAGCTTGTTTGTAGAGCATATATTTTAAGCAGAGTTTTCTCATTTCATTTACCCCATCATTCTGTTTTCTGTGAATGGTGCCTGGCTTTACTGCTCTGTTTATTATGATTATTATTCTTCTGGAATTCGAATACAATGGATCCCCCGTTAAGATCTGTTGCTTGACTGGTGGAGCCCAACAATCGCAAAATATTGAATTCTGTGTTTAAAATGTCTGCATAGCAAACACGAGAGTTGATATTTGAAAATTCTCATATATCAATAACTGTATTTTCTACTTTGTGGTTAAATGTTCTATATATTTTTTGTGGTCTTTTAGAGAAGTTCTTTTCAATGTTTGAATGATTTCTATTGACTAAAGCAATAATATTCCCACTATGTTTTATCTTGGATAATTTATCTGGCAGAGAAAATTTGTCTTAATTTGTGGTTTAGAGCTCAAAAAGCTGAAAAAATGAAACTGCAGTTGAAAAGGCAAACCCAGCCTGCAATTGTTCTCAAAACATTTTTCTGTGTGATGTTGAGGGTGGGGGAATGGGAAGCTCTTCCTGAAACTGAGTACTTTAATCATTGGAAATTCACTTTCTTAATATCACAATGGAACTTTTCAGGCAAGGTTAATGTACTCTTAGATTGGCAGGTGAAACACTCTGCTTAGTAATTTTCAAGGGTGTAACTGTTTTCCCTCCTTAGCCCTCATAGGAGAAGAAAATGAGTAAGGGTTTTCTAAATGAACCTAAGAGACTGTGTCAAGCTACCATCTTTGTTAACTTATGCTGCATACACAAAATACCACAAAGTCTCAGAAAACTCTTAGACATGTTGGAAACAGATGTTAAACAAATGAGTATTACAATGAGCAACCACTGGGGGCAATTAAACCATTAGATTCTCCTGCCTTTTTATTTACAGTCTTGATTACTTTTCTAAATTAAGACAACTAAATTTTATCCCAAATGAAGAAATACCATTGTTTTTCTTGATATATGTGTTTTAAATTAATATTTACTATTTTAGTATTGGGAAATTATATGCAGAAACATACAATAAATATCATGTACGTTTGTGTAATGTGGGCTTTGTGAGGGAGGCAAATGCAGTAAGCCAATCATCCCTTCCCTCTCTATTGATGATTTTGGAAATTTCTTTATAGTCATTTTAATATAACTCTAGATTTCAAAGTAAACTCTCATCAGCTGAAAACTGAATTTTGAGTTTTAATTTTGAATGTTTCTTAAATTTATGTTCTACAGAATTTATATAATGCTCTCTACAGAGAGTCCAGGAAAATGGTTCATTTATTATGTGCTTTTAATGCCATTTGGAGGCTCTTAACACACATTGGTTTTTCTAGTTTTGTAGGTGGTCAATGATGATAAAAAAAAACTGATACACAGCTTTGGTAGATATCTATAGTCCAATGTTTCTTGTTATACATTTTCAGTGTGGTATACACCCCCTCCACACACACACAGACACACACCGCAAAATTATCACTTACAAAGTAACTAACCACCGTGAGTTTTGTGATCATTCTTATGTTAGCATTTTAGAAATTTAATGCTAAATAACAGTAAATGCATCATTTGGCAGAACCTTTGCTTAGAAGTGTTTTTCAGTGTAGCATATTGACCCCACACCTTATATACCTGAATCAAAAGACACTGAAATATGATATTTTATCTCCATGCATCATAGTGTCTTGTTTTTGAACTGACACACTTGAGCACTTTCATATACAAGCACTAACCTAGGTCCTTTGAATATTTGTCTGATACAGTGAATGATTATTTTTTCATCAATGTGAATTTGAAACTATGAACTTCTTTCTATTAGCAACACCAGTGAGCTCCTAAAAAAAGGCAAGCACACCTCTTTTGTACTTTCTGTTTATAGGACACATACTCTAAATGAACAAGAGTACTCAAGAATTTATATATTTCTCTACTAAATCTAGACAAATATGTAAAGTTGAAATGATCATGGTTTCATATAGGAGCTTGTGATTATGTAGTATTTAAGCAGAAGAGGTGTGATTAAACCCACATTTCTAATTTTTAACCTCAGCCTGTAATGGAATCTTCTTACAAATAGTACTGTTTAGAAATATCTGTGGATAAAGTCATAATTTGTAAATTTAGAAAAGAACTCTTGCAAAAATATCAGTGCTTTCCCAGAAATTATGCTTATGTGAAAATAAAACACCATTTTCATTGTATGAAAAGAAACCCTAAAGAATTTAAATAAGAGGAATCCTAATACACCACCGCTTTTAGCCATATCAGAGATACATTCAGTGAATTTGCAAGGTAAGTGAACTATATGGATTATTATTTTATTCAAGAAGATTTCATATATAAACATATATGAATATATACATATATATCCCTTATTATTTAAAAAAATAACCTCTCTTTTAAAGTTATACAAGAATTTCCATCCAAATTACAGAAAGTAAAATCCCACATCAACAGGTATCTAGATTTAATATGACATGTATGTAAAGTAGTAATAGGAAGTATACAGGCACCAAACCAGTAATGTGCCCATGGCTAGACATTACTTATCAATTATCATATTGTTTCTTATTAAAACTAGATGACATCCAAGAATCCTAAATGCAATATCTAATGAACTTCAGAAACTTTAGTGTTTAAATCTTAGTTGTTACATAATTCTTTATTTGTTTGCCTCTGTGGTTACCAGACAGTGATTAAGGTTTGTCTGTATCAGTACACCAACATTCTCTTCTATGTGGGACTTTATTACAAATTCCTCAGGATTATAAAATCGGCATTGAAACAAAGCTTAAAAGAAGAGAGAAGCCTCTACCATTAAGCCAGAGACCTGAATTCCAAGACCAAAATTTCAAATTATTTAAAGCCAGTTTTCCAGATTGACGAACCATTACAGGTGTCCTAAATTAGAAGGGTGGTTGCAGTCATCAATGGACAATGAGGATGCAAGAGCATCTAGACAGAGCGAAAAGGGTGTGTCAGATTTGTAGAGTATTGGCTATGGGAAGGTAAAAAGCTGTTGGTCCACTAGGTGATAATTACAAAAAATGTAGGAAAAATTATTGTATTATATTTATTAAGCCATTGATGGGTAGTGTGTAACTGCTCAAACAATGCTAAGTGTTTTAGATACTTAGAAGGAGAGATTGAAGGGGCATTTGTGTATAAGAGCTACATTTTAGGATGAGACATGAATTGAAATTATGCATTTAGACATCTTCATAAAATTGTAATTGAAAGGTTTGGGATGGAAGGAAGTTACCTTGGAAGCAAGTATATGCTCTCAAGATGATTGGGCCAAGGAAAGGCTTATTATAGATCCCAAAGAGGATAAAAGAGTAAGATCAAATGAGACTGAGACAGCACAGAGTGAAGTATGACGAGAGACATGAGGAGGAGCTACGTCTTAAGAGCAGAGTGAGGTATGAGTTCAAGACATAGCAAGACATTCATTCTGTCACAAATGTGGTTTAGGTAGAGGAAAATACCATTCATTGTATCAATGAGAAGCTTAATGATGATTTTAATAAAAGCTGAGTAATGGTGATAATTGCTGATTGGTTTAAAATATAAAAAAAGAGAAAAGAGAGGAAAGCAGTAAGCAATTCTTATTCTATATGCATATTCAGACACACATTATAGGAATATTTACTTGTTCTGTTTATTTTATTATGGAAACAAAGGAATTAGAAGAAGTAGAAACTGAATTTCCCAATACATACAATCCCTAAAGTACACAGTAGCCTGAAAATTCATCATTCAGTTAAAAATCATTTTCAATGTTGAATATATTTATAAGTACTACTTTTAATACTTATTATCAAAATCTTTAAATTTAAATCTATCTTATTGATAACAAAAGTAATAAATTATAGTAGTTCTTACATACTTTTGATACTGTGTGTGTCTGGATCATTCAAATTTTGATTTCTTCCCCATATATCTTTAACTGATATAATATTTTAATCATGTTGCTATAAAATATGTTGATTTGATTGAAAGAAAAAACTTTTTGGTTTCTCAGAACACATTCCAGATTAGCTAATTGGGCCCAAGTTTATAATTATGGAGGTCTTTGTAAAAGATTCCCATTTAAAACCATTTCTGCCTCTTAAGTTTTAGTATAATTTATCAAATTTGTTTTTAATTTTTTTTACAGGACAGGCAATCAACAGCTAAAAAGGAAAAGGAAATGAGCAGCTCCCAGCAGCCAAATAAAGTGACAGACAAGAACAAAATGCAAAGAGCTAATTCTGTTACTATGGATGGACAAGGTTTGCAGGTAACGGTTTCAAAAATTCAAATTACAGTAGCATTCATATTTGTTACTTTCTTATTCTGAGAGGGCATATGTTCAGTTATCAACACATTCTTTCATCATTTATATTATCTCAGTAGACTTCTTCAGAAAGATCATTATTAATTTATCAAAATGTCAGTCTTGTCCTTGATTGACAGAATGACATTCTCGGTAGATTAATCATTTATAATGTTATCTCAATTTAAAATAAAATTGGCAAAAAAATCTTCTGTGAGCCCGAAAGTTAGAACTAATATAAAACTTTATTATGTACACATGTGTTATTTACATCTACTATCTGTCTCTATCCAGTTGTTATCACACACGCGTGTGCGCACACACACACACACACACACACACACAGAGGGAGAGAGAGAGAGAGAGAGAGAGAGAGAGAGAGAGAAGAGAGAGACATATACACACTGGGTCTAATATTGAAGAGTTAATTAATTGTGAAATAATGTGTTTAGGAAACGAAAAATGCATTGTAAACATGTTTTTAAATAAAATAATAAAATGAGGTTTTAAGTTAATATATCCCCATTTCTGCATTTTAAATTATGCATATTTCTAGGATAGACAAAGAGAAGTGGTTTAATTTTTTTATAAATCTATGAATTATAATTGTGTCCTCTGACATAAAAATCCATCTATCCACCTACATTATAAAATATTTTGTGTAGTAAACCTATTTAACTAATGTTCTTATGCTAATAAAAATAGAGTATTTGATAACAACATCATTTTCATATTTAGACCTGTATGATTATTTCAGTTTTTCACCTACATGTTTGTCTGAATTTTAATTCCTTCTCTTCTTAACGTATTTGAAGTCTCAGACTTCTTAGCAACTGCTTACCACATGGATGGCTGTGCACACATTTGCATTCAAATCATGTGATTCTACTAAATATTAATTTTAAACAGATTTAGTTAATGATTTTATCTTTTGTAATTATTATTTTATTTAGGATACATTATAACCAATAATAAGTAGCACAGTTAAGAGTAAGCCGAATATGTCCAATAATTGCTTGATAAGAAAATTCAAAAGTTCATGAAACTTAATTAATAATTCTAGTAGCATCTCATCTTGCCAGTGAATTTGTGTTAGTGTTCACATCCTTTTGGGCATGGCTTCAGGTGTGCATGTTACCAGAAAATAAAGAAGGGCATTGAGGACTCTATAAATATTTTTAACTATAGTTCTACTTGATAACTGTTTTGTTGTATGTAATTTTTCTATGTTAAAGTTAAAACCTTTGTTTTTAATTAGACAGAAAAGAGGACATGATGGGGGATATCCTTTTGCATATATGTTTCTTTTACTGGTTGATGACTAAAACACTGTTTTCCCAATAGAGGCTGGAAGATAGGTGGGGCTAAGAGACTAGGAGAATTCAGAAAGATAGGCAGTTCTAAGGTGCAAAAGGAGATGCTATGTAGTGGAGGATGGAGAACAGGTCTGGACCCTTCTCAGGTAACATAAGGCCACGTGGAAATACTTGGATTAAGAGAAATGGGTTAATAATTAAGAGAGAACTAACCAATAATAATCCCTAGCCATAGACCAACAGTTTAATATTTAATATATGTCTCTGTGTGCTCGTTTGGGGATCAGAAGGGCAGCAAGACATGTTGGGGCAAGAAACTCCAGCAACAAATAATTGCTTACCTATGGACAATGAGATAATTTTTATAATTTAATAAGATATATTACAAATAGAAACTCTTTCCTGAGTAATTAAATGTAAGTGTAAAATTTTAAAGAGAAGCTATTATATTCATGTATATAAAATTCAATCATGAAAGACTTTGGCTGTGTCATTTTGAAAATCCTATCAACATGTTACATCTGACTCATCTCAAATTTGACATCTAGCCACAATTTTGATAGAAAAACTTTAACTGTGTGATCCCATAGATTTTTGCCAAACACAATCAACACTTAAATTTAATACAAAAATTATAAAGACTGATCAAGTTAAATGGTAAATAACTCTGGGTTACTGTCTAAAAGATCAATTTCAATTTGTAAATTTAAGTACATTTAACATATGCTTAGGTACATATTTCTCATTAAGAAAAACAGGCATGGATCATTTGCTTCTGCTCCTTTGCACTATGGCACTATTCTACATATATTTTCCATAGCTTAAATCTGTTTAATGATTCGCTCTACTAACATGAACTTGGTGTTGTTGTACTTCTTGTTCTCACTTTAGAAACTATTGTTTGGATGTTTTAAATTTAAAAAATTCTTTATGGCTTTGCCAATAGTAGATGGTAGAGCCAAAGTCTGACTAATAAATGCTTTGGCTTAGATTCTGTGTTTAACTCCTATAATATCTTTTATCTTACTCAACAAATCCAAACCTGTGTAAGTGTTAAACATCTGAACACTTTGTTCTCTCATGCATTTTTTTTGTATTGTTTCAAGGTCTTCAACAACAGTAATGTATTCGCTGGAAAAATAATGACTGTGTTTTACCTTTCTTAAGATTAAATAGTCAAATTTGAATGATCCCAGTTAAAAGTAACATGGAAGATTGGTATGATGCAGTGACATAGATAGAAGTTATATTTTAATATTTATTGAGACAAAGCTGATATATTTAACTTTCTATTGACAGGGATGGTAATATTAAAACACAGATGATCAATATTTTTTACACTTGTGGTTATAAGAAAATAGTAACCTTCATAACAATGTTGATATATACAATTGTTTTCAGTTGTCAAATGCAAACATTAATTTAAACAAAACAGTAACAAAAAATAAAACTGTGAGAATTTAAAAGTTTTCGTTAATTTGGTGTATTATCCACTACATAACTGAATTCACCTTGGATATGGGAATTTACACCGTTTTGAAGAGAATGTAAAAACTTTAAAAAAAAATCTCTTAATGATTTTATGCAAAGTGGAAAATATATTATGGTTGCTTATCATTGTTGGAACAAAATAATTATTGGGTTCTTTTGAAGTAATATAAAAATATATACCAGAAAATTAATTTTCTGTGAGCTTTAAAATGCCCATGTCATGGAAAAGCATTGAATTGCAGCCCAGTTTGCATATAACTCATTGACAGGAGAGGTCTACACTGCTTAAAGAAGATTAATCATAGTTAGGCACATTCATCTTCCTCCTCTTCAGCTAACCAGTATAATGATCAGGATTATTATTTCTAATTAGAGGAAGTAATAGATCATGCATAACCCTAGGATGAGTCTCATTAATTAACCCAAGTCCTAGGGGATTTCAAATAGCAGTAGCTTGGCACTCTGTCTTTGTCATTGCTCACACCATAGGTTTACACTTCAAACACAATATCGTGTAATGGAAATGTCAATTTTTAACATGCAAGAACTTTAATAATAATGAGGATAATCTGATGTGTGAACAAATAAGGAAAAAACAATAATTTGTTAAACTTTATTTTGAGATATTTATCTTGATCCTAAACATTACATAAAATTTCTGGGTAAAATATCACTAGAGAATTGAAGAATCCAGCTTGTAAGATTTCATATCAATGACAAAGTGATTTTAATTTTTAATACCTTAATACAATCTGGTATGTTCTTTCATACAATTCATTTACCATGTTATCTTTCTAACTTTGTTTCATAATCACCAATACACTTAACATAAACACATGCACTATGACAACTGCTTGGTATGCATGCAAGTCAGTTCATTTCTTTAATCAGTTATTATAATGTCCTAACTCTTTTCTAAGTCAGTTCATTTCTTTAATCAGTTATTATAATGTCCTAACTCTTTTCTAAGTACCTGTTTATGTGCAAAGTTATTGGTCTATAATTTTAAAAACTACAACTTTTCAGTGGGGTGTAATATGGTGGTGGCACATTCCTTTAATCCTAGCACTCAAGAAGCAGAAACAGGCAGATTTCTGAGTTTGAGGCCAGCCTGGTTTCGGAATGAGTTCTAGGACAGCCAGAGCTACATAGAGAAACCCTATCTTGGGCAGGGAGCAAGAATATAAGTTGTCAACTGAGTTCACCTGTCCATACAAATGTTATATTATAAAAAATATGCAAAACAGAGCTGAGTAAGACAAATAGTAACAAGTATTGTATGTTCTAAGTCCTAGAAAGTTTTCCTAAATACTTTGACTTTTGATGTGAGCAGGAAAAGGTTGTGATTACCAGTCTATTTTAAAAGGCTCAATCTTGTTAAGATTAGTTTATTAGAGAATTTGTTGGCCAGTGCATAACTACCATGAGCAATTAAAGGTTATAGGTTTAAAGGCTCGCCATAGAGCTTTGGAGGTTGAGAAATGTTTTGGGAATAGAAACAGACTGGTGAAATGACTAAATGGATAGTTTGCATGGAACTGGCAATGAAAAACATGGTAGAGTTGACATCAGCTGCAATACTGAAGAGCTTGGGAGACTGTGGTTTGAGGATAAATTCCTGATGACCAAGAATATAACACTAAGTAGTCTGACCAACAGATCAGTCTATAATTTAAGGGAAAGTGTGACTATGAATTTTTATGTAAAGCGTGTCCTCTTGGTACTCAGCATGATTGAGTAAGATGAGGTTACTGAAGTCAGGGGCCTAGGTAGGGAAGTGAGGAATTATCTTAACTCCAGAGTCACACTCTTTAAATCTACAGTATTTTTTTGCCCCTATATGAGAATACAGAAGCCTTCAAATGATAAAAATCTATGCAACATAGAGGAGGATCCAGTATTAACAATCTCTTTTTACTCATGTATCCTCACTACTTAGAGGAGACACAGGGTGCCTCAGACTCATTTCAAGCATAGAGCATGGGTAATGAACAACTGAAAAAGAAAACCCAAAGATGACTTTTATCTTTTTTACATGCTGTTCTACTCAACCTTAACAGTTAATTAAAAAAATAGGCCATGAATTTGAAAAGGAGCAAGGAGGGGTATATGAGAGGGTTTGAAGGGAGGAAAGGAGAGGGTGAAATGTAATTGTAACTTCAAAAATGTTTCTTGGTAAAGGATAAATTAGATGTGAGAAAGTAAACTTGAATATAACATTGATGCATACCTGTTAGATAATTTTTAAGGCCTTCTTATTTTACCAAATGTCTTAACAATATATTTTAAGTAGAAGAAACTATTAAGAATGTGGTTGAGTGGACAGAGTGCTCTTCTGGGGTTCAGGAAGCTCTGGCTTGGATAGCTAGCACTGCATAAAATGGTATTGGCCATGGCCTAATACACGAGAATAAGAAGTTCTCTTATCCTTTGCTAACTAGGTATTTTGAGATCAGAATTTATCTGACAGCCAAGAAGAAGGGGAAAGAAGGAAGGCAATGAGGGAGGTGGTGGATGGAAGGAGAGAGGGAAGAAATCAGCAAAGGAAAAGAAACTTTATATGCTAACCCAGAAGTACATTAACTTCTGAGTTGAATGACTGGATTGAATCAATGCAAGAGAACATTACTTCTGGGTAGGCAATGCTAAAATAAGATACAATTTTGACAATGTACTTTTAGATGTTTTGGGGTAAAAGCTCTTTTTATAGTCCTTGAAACTTTTTTTTGTGAATATGAGATTGATTTAAGAATTTAAAAAGACTTAAAAAATTTAAAACAATTGTGGGTTGTTTTCAAAAGACTTTACTCATATGTATCAATCATACCACACTGAAGAAACTAAACAAAGTGTTTTTATTCACTTCTTCAGTACACATATTTACATTATGATACAAATCAAGGGGCTGGAAAGATGATTTAGTGGTTATGAGCACTGGCTGTTTTTCCAGAGGACCAGAGTTAAATTCCCAGCATCCACATAGCAGCTCCCAACTTTCTATATTTCACTTCCAAGGGTTCTGATAGCCTCCCACAGACATAGATGCAGGCAAAACATCAGTGCACATACAATGAAAATAAATAATAAAAAATCAGTTGCTTTAGACCAAGTTGTGCAGAAAAAGAATTTAATTTCTCTAGATACACCTCTCAAAATCAGGATGCAGAATTTGGATTAATTGAGTGGGAAAAGTACCATATCTAATGGTAACTTCATCTCTTCCTTTATCTGAGATACTATAAGTCATGAAGCAAGTGACTGAAAACAAGAATGCCAATAATCTTAGATGACAGTGGCATAATATAAGATAAAATAGAGGCTCTTTGATAGTTTTCCAATCAAGTGTTTAATTTCTTTTTCTGAAGGAGTAGGTGTATTAGTATGATTGTCCAACAGTGAAGTGTTTAGTCCCTATGTATCATGTGCTGAGCTCCCATGGGTCTTGTTTTTCATTTAGGTTATACAGCATATAAGAATTACAAAAAGAAAGAAAGAAAGAAAGAAAGAAAGAAAGAAAGAAAGAAAGAAAGAAAGAAAGAAAGAGGGAGGGAGGAGGGAGGGAGGGAGAGAAAGAAAGAAAGAAAGAAAGAAAGAAAGAAAGAAAGAAAGAAAGAACAGACAGACAGACAAAGGCAATGGCATTTGGTCCCCTTACCTCCTTACTTGGAGTGCTGGACTAGGTATAGCAACAGCTCCACCTATTGATCAGGAGCAGTACTCAGTCTGTGGCATCTTCAGTTACCTTTAGGTTATCTCATTTCCAAGACCCACACTGCATAGGAAGGAGAGGGTTCAATATGATTCTCTTCTTTCTTTAGAGAGTACATGTTCCAGTCATTTAGTGTTTGGATCTTGGGTCTGCAATGACAAAGTGCTACAGACAGGTATGGCTTACACTTGAGACTTCTTCTCACACAGCTGGAGGTTTGAGGTATCCAAGAGCATGGATGGCACAGACAAACTTGTTGATTATGAGCTCTCAACTATGGGTTTTGGTGAGAGCAAGCAGCTCACTGTGTGCTCACATGTCCTTTCTCTGTACTGAGAGAAATGGGGATGGGGGGGTTAGGGGTGCAATCATAGAAACTGCCAGCATGCTTTGCTAGATGAGACATTCACATGCTTTCCTACGTGCTATTTATCCTCTTACCTGACAAGACACTGGAAGTTCAATATCTTAAACACTTATCTATATTTGTACACATATACATATGGATACACTCATGTTCTGCAAGCATCAGAAGCCACCAAGATGCAAATAAGACAGGGAAGATCACTCAACTCTATTCTTACCATTCCTTTTCTCGGAGCAAAAGCATCTTAACTCATCAAACCTGACAAAGACTAGACAGCACTGCAGGTCTTTGGCTCTCAAACCTAAGACTTCTGTCTACTTAGCACCACATTTACTCAAACAGATAGGCCTTCTTTTTATAGAAGCAAAGGTTAACACAATTTTAAAGCTTTTTCTCTGAGCATAGAAAAAATATGCCAGATTTGCCTGAATAACATTCTGGTCTGAATAACATCCCATGTTCCCTTAACCCCTGAGCCTCATAGCCACTGCTTCTACTGTATGCACTGAGTGAAGAGACAATGGGTATTAGGTGGACTTAGTCAGCCTCTATCAAAGGAGCACAGATCCACAGTAACTGATGGGACACACAAATGTCTTTGATATTGTCTTATTTTTAAAAGTACAGTGGTGTAGAAAGAAATGGTGCAACCAACTTTACTACTTCTATATTTCTGTCTTGGGCATAATACTTTCTTACTTGTGAAACATCATCATTCTAAATTCCATAAGTTCTTTTACATTTTGCTAAATCATTTTACTAGCCTCAAAATTATATAGATTTGCATATATATGTACATATACAGAAATACAATTTTGTGTAATATACAAAACTGTTTTTATAGTCTTCTCTGAGATATATTTCATAGTTCATAAGAGTATGAAAATTTGGAGCCAAATTTTTAACTGTCTTTACAATGATTTATAAATATTCTTGTAAATATTTCATCAATTCTATCAGAGAGGCATTTCAAAATATTTCAAGAGAATCCTGATCAAGAATGAATTTTAAATATAACCTGATATAATAATTAACCATGTAATGTTAGGAATGAGAAAGATCATTACCATAAATATTTGAATTTTTATTTCTTTGCTCAAAACCCTCATTTATGATCTATGGAGATGCTCAGTCAGGAAAGTAGCTGCAATGCAAGAATGAGGATCTGACTTCAGTTCCCCAGTACCCACCTAGAACATCCAAGAGCAGTACTTTACTCTTGTAATATGAGCACTGTGAAGTCAAAAACAGGGAGAACCAAAGTTGGAAAAGTTAATGAGCTACAGACACTGGGATATTTAGTCTCAAAAACTAAGATAGAAAAGTATTTGAAGAAGATATTTAATACACATAACCTAATACACATTCACACACATGTGCTCATATACCTATGTATACACATGTATGTACACACACATATGCACCCATACACAATCTTATTTTGAAATGCTTATGAATAGAACCAATGAATAGCAATTTAAATTAAACTTAAAATAAGTTAAAATACATTGTGTTATCATCTCCCCCCCTTTTTTTTCTATAGGTTAGATTAAAGAGTTCCAGTTTTGGAATATGAGGAAATGTAAAGGAATTTCTATGAAAGTCTTCAGATAGATTATTTTTATGTTTCCACACTGTATGACAGCTATTTCATGCCATCAGGATTAGGGCTTTATGATAGTGGACACTTCATTCACATTAACTGAGCACATTTGTTACAGGAAGGAACAGGAAGTAACTACAGACCCTTCAGCTCTCCTGCCCTTGATGAACCGGTTAGAGGTAAAATAGGACAGAAGGACCTTCATTCTTTTTATTAGGGAAAAGTAAACACAATGACTGTCTCCAGAATTAGTTGGTTTACAGTAGATAAATGAAGACTATCTCATTCATCTTTCACATTTAGCCAATGCGAAGATTGTAACATTTCTATATTGCCCAAACTCATTAAAAGATGCCATTTCACTTAAGATTTGGAGGAAGAAATAATTAAACTGATATCATTAAAACAGACAGTAAGAAAGGGCATGATGTAATGAAATGATTGCTTTCAATTGTCACATTAAATATTTAAGGATCATCTCTAGGGGAGAAATAACACCACATCAAGAATAACCTGAATCTACTTTCCAACTTAATATTTAATGTTTCCTGTTGGTTTCATGAGTTTTTGCTAAAATGGTTTTAGTTTTGTTCTAAACTTTATTTAAACACAATATCAATATTCATTGAATAATTGTGTACCCACCTAGTATAAATTTATTGGTGTCTACCTAATAACAATGAAATCAGATACAAAATTTCTTTGCCATGATATCTAAAACAATGGTCCTGTGTTCTCATTGCATCACCACAACACCAGTATTATTTTCCTTCCTTTCCCATATCTCTACAGAGTCCAGATTCGTCCAAGTATTTGTGTAGTAAGTGTGTATGCCTTCCTAACTTAAAATTCTAACAGGAAACACATTGCCTTTTTCATACACAACAGAATAAATAGTGTTGAAGATAAGACAGTCAGAGATCACTGCCCACTCCATTTACAAGGGAGACCAACAATCAGTGAACGCTACTTAGCAAATAGGCATGGCTCCATGGGACTCTGTTTTCAAAACAAGTAAAAAGTGCTGAGGCAAAATGGTGTGGACTAGAGCACTATGTCTGAAAGAGGCCCCCAAAGGGAGATAGATTCCACTTGGAACACCAGCTCTAAATTAGCAGCACTCTGCATAAAGAAACTTTTCTATATGTAACAAGTTTCTTTGTTTCTCTTAAAATGATTTATTGTTGCCAGTTTACTGAATGTTCCACAAACCGAGACTTTTGTTTTTTCATCATTCGGTCATTCTTTTCCTGGTGGCTACAGACACAGTTTAAACAAAGGTTCATTTGTGAGTGAGTTTTTCATGATGAGAGATAATGTGCTTCCTTTGCTCATAGGATAGCCTAATAATTTATCCATATTTCTTTCTAGATCACTCCTGTTCCTGGAACACATCCACTTCTAGTTTTTGTCAACCCCAAAAGTGGTGGGAAGCAAGGAGAACGGTATGTTTTATAAGTTGTGTCCTTTTTGTCTATAGCATAGAAATAAAATGATGAACTACAGTCATAATGTAAGCAACACTACTTCTAACACCTATATGAAACAAACTGCTATCAATCACTTCTCCTTTATATTTGAAATTTTCATATGATGGCCTTTTGTGAGTATTTTAACTATAAGAATGTGTGTATTTTCATTTTCTCTACCCCCTATGATCCTTGACTCCTAAAAAAGGGCTAGGTATATGGCAGGTATTCACAAACAATGTTGAGTTAAAATTGGTTTTCTAGGTGGTCAAGAGGTAAGCCCTAAGTGAATCACAGCCATTATAGGGAACAGAATTTATATGCAACATCTAGGAAAAATATATAGGTGATTTTCTATATATTTCTGTATATTTCTATATATTTCTATAAAAATATATAGGTAATTTATATATATATATGTGTGTGTGTGTGTGTGTGTGTATGTGTGTGTGTGTGTGTGATTTTCTGTGTGCATTTTAGGGTTCATGATACTGTTTTCTTAGTTGAATCATACCATATTTGAAATGAATAAAAACTAACTACATCAGGCATCTCAGTATATTTTTAGCCCAAAACACTACATTTTACTTTTGTAATGAATTAGTCATTAATTCATAATATGTAACACAAATATGAAAACAAACTGAAGATTGTTTTCTAGTATAAAATTATAAAATCAGCCACACATTTTTAATTCTTCTGGGATGTTGTTTTTAATCTCATGTATAAAAGAGGTTTAAAAAAAAACGTGATTGAAGATCCAAGTCCATTGGTGCTTACAACAAATGAGAAAGATTTCCATCTTAATAGAATTTTGAAAATTAATTTTTCTGCTGTCATTTAACTTTTCAGTGATGTTGACTAAATGAAGTTTATTTCTTTTTCTTCACATAAAATATTATAAACTTTTGCTTTTTCACAGAATTTAATTATGTTTTACTCTGGAAAATATTTAAGCTAATAATGACTCAAATCTTTAAAGTTCCACAATATTTCATTAAAGAGATCAGTTGCCTCACTTGTGAATTTTAGAAATTGAATAGAAATTCAAAGTTACTTTTCAAAAAAAATCTTAATGTACTACATGTACCTTTGTAATTCAGTTTATTTCAGAAATAATAAAAAGCATGAGAATGTTAATTATTAACAGGCTGTCGTATGGTGTTTTTAATACACTGTTTAATGTATAATCTGACTAAACATATCTCCTCAAATGCTTATCATATCTTTGTGGTGAAAACTGAAAACTTTTTTACTAGCCTAATGAACTGTGCGTTATCTCTTGCTACATAACTGGGCAACAGCACATCAGGACATTTTGTTCCTATGAAACTGTACCTTTGTGCCCGTTTATCAAACCTTCTCACAGCTGTTCCCTCTCCATAATTATCACAGCCTTTGATAAGTTACAATGTACTCTCACCTCTGAGATCATCATGTTTATATTCCATAATGTGATCATGCTGTACTTATCTAGTTTTCCACAGTTCATGTACTTATTGTCTAGGTCTATCTATGGGGTGTCAAAATAACAGGTTTCTGTTCTATTCATTCACAGTCAGTCTGTACCACATGTACTTTATCTGCTCAGAAAATGGTAGATATGTTGCTTGTTTGCAGTTTTTGCTGTTGTGAGCCATAGTACAGTGGGTGTGGGGGAGCAGGTGCTTTCTTAAGACATTATTTTAATTACTTTAGATACATATTAATCAGTGGATAAAAAAGTACTTCAGTCTTTAAGATTTGGGAGTATGCCTCTATTCTTTCCAATAATAAATATGGCACTATTTCCTACAACAGGTAAGATGTAGGTTTTCTCCACTTCCTCAAGAGTCTTTATTCATTTTAATAATAGCCACTCTTACAAGATGTAGTGATATCACATTGTAATTTCACTTGCTTGCCCCTAAGGGCTTGTGGTAGGGATAAGAATGCTTGTTGTTGTTTTGTTTTGCTTTTTCACGTATACTATTGACAATCCACAGTCTTCTTTCAAGAATGTCCATTTGGCTATATGTATCATTTTAATCAGAATTTTCCCATTTTTAAATTCTTATGAATGTTGATTTCAGCTCCTTATGTGTTACATATTTTGGGAATATTTTTCCTAGTCCAGAGATGTTTTATACATATTATCATCTTAATAAATGCAGAAGATTTCATACTCAGATTTTTCTTGGGCTTCCAACCCACACATAGTGATGTAGAGACTTGTTATTAATTATAAAGCTTGGCCTATAGTATGGATTTGTTCCTAAATAGCTCTTATAACTTAAATTAATCTATATATTTATTAATCTACATTTGACCATGTGGCTTTTACCTCTGTCTCATTCTGTGTGCACAAATCATTCTGCATCTCATTGCCTTCTCTGCCTTTCTTCTTCTCAGAGTCCTGTCTGTGCCTAGAAGTCTCACCTATACCTCCTGCCTATCTACTGGCCATTTCACTCTATATTAAACTAATCAGAAGGTGCCATCTCAAGCATACATTTTCACAATGTACAAAAAGGTTATTAAACAAGTTTTAATACCCTTAATGAAAAAATTCTGAAGAAATTTGGTATAGGAGAAATTAACTTGTGCATAATACAATGTTATTCATGAAAAACTTACTAATGGCATCATGGGAAATATGGGAAAACTTAAAGCTTTCTTTCTGAGGTCTGAAATAAGACAACCATAACAACTCAATACTATATAATGTAGTACTAGAAATCTATAGGAAGCAATCATGGAAGAGGAAAAAGATAGGACATCCGAATTAGTAAAAATAAAATCATTACATCATTGAAAATCCCCCGAATGCCACCAAAAATATGAGCATTTTTATAATCCCATATAAAGGGAAGGATACAAATCAACACAAAGCATTAGCACTATTACTACTGGTCCAAAGTAAATTATTTCAAGTAGAAATCAAGAAAGAAAACCAAACCAGTTATTGTAGTACATGTCAGTTTTTCTGGTCATTGGGAGTATGAGGTTAGCCCATGCTTCATAGCATAAGTTTTTTCTAAGCTAACCTGGATCAACATTCTCAACAACAATCAACTTATAGGATAAATACTAAATAAATTACTAAAATACCTTAAATCTAGAAGGGAAAATTTCTTGTTTACAATTTTTTTTTAATTTATACTACAATCTTGTTTTACACGTCAATCCTGGTTCCCTCCTCTGCCTTCAACTGACCACGTATCTCATCCCCTTTCTGGACACCAGGAAGGGAGAGGCCTTCCATGGGAACTTCAAAGCCTGTCACATCAGTTGGAAGAGAGCCTAGTTCCTCCCCCATGTGTCTAGGCTGATAGAGTATCCCTCTTATGTGGAATGGGCTCACAAAGTCAATTTGTACACTAGGGATAAATACTGGTCCACTACCAGAGGCCCTATAGACTTCCCAGTCCTTCTAACTGACACTCATATTCAGTGGGTCTGGGTCAGTCCTATGCTGGTTTCCCAGCTATCAGTCTGAGGTCCATGAGTTCCCCCTTGTTCAGGTCAGCTGTTTCTATGGGTTTCTCCAGCCTGGTCTTGACTGCTTTTGCTCATCTCTCCTCCTTCTTTGCAACAGGATTTCTATAATGAAATTTGTGAAACCTTAATTAAAGATCTCTAGGCAAAATAGACATAGAATTTCTTCCTATTGTCATCTGTTGAAACAATCAATGTGATAAAATATGTATATTGCCCAAATGAATCTATAGGCTCAATCTAATCCCTATGAAAATACTAAGGATACTCTTTATAAGCTAAAAATTTCTAAAATTTATAGCATCTCACATCAAGAAAAAGATGAGAGAGAGAGAGAGAGAGAGAGAGAGAGAGAGAGAGAGAGAGAGAGAGAGAGAGAGTTAAGCTCAACAAAATTTCTAAGGACAAATCTAGAGGAATTACACAAGCTGAATTCAAAATCTACCACAAAGCTGTAACTACCAAACTGGACTTGAGCTGGCTTAGACATAGGACAATGGAACAGAATAAAAAATTTAGAAGTCAGTCTTTGACTGATGAGCCATCTGCTTTGGACAGAGATACAATGATATGCATTGGAGAAATTCCAGTCTTTTCAACAAGCAGCAGTTGGAAAATTCAGTATCCAGATGCAGAAAACTAAACCAGCTTTTTTACCCTCACTAGTTATAACAGTTAATTCACAACCAATTGAAGAATCCTCAAAATAAGAAATTGCCAAAGGAAAATGTCTCAACATTAGTAAGAGACTTTGGAAAAGACTCCTCAAAACACAGGGAATGAAAACAAAAACACCATGAATATCATGAAGACAAAGTGTAAATTGTCCATAATGAATTAGATAAGACTTAACTTTATTTTTGGACAGTAAGGAAAAAGACTAAGTAGAAAAATATAATATCTGTTTTTAAAGGAAATCAATGCTCTATGGGTAGTTTAAGATGTCCCGCATTGTTTAGAGTGCTCCTTAGCTTAATACCATGTTCCCAATACCATATTTTCTAAAAGCAAGTCATGTAGAAGTAGTTTGAAGCCATAGGATACTAATGAGAAGAGTAAGGCTGAGAATGCTCTTATTCTATTCAAATGTCAAATGAAGGGATCTTGAGAGCTTATTTGGTGATACAAACAGGAAAGTCTAGTTACTAATCTACCCTTGATTGAAGAAGACCAGTTCTCTGTCAGGCTAGGCTTTCCACTTTCACTGCAGGCAGAGCCTAAGAAGTAATGCATATGAAGTGACAAGAGAAGAAAGGGACATATTTGTAAACATTCAGATCAGCTGAGTTAATACTAGTAACCAATGGGGTGACTACTAGATCATTGAAAACATTCTGGGAAAAATCTGTCTTCTAAATCTAATAAAGGTTTTTGGTTAAGAACTCAAAGCAGCAATGTTTATCTCAAGAGACTTGACAAGATCAAGCCAACAAAATCCAGTATAGATAGTAGGGATATTAATGAGACCCACTCCTAACTGAGTGGTTATTGTTAGCTGGGGTGGGGGGGCATCATTCTCTTGAGGCTGTGATACCTGACAGGTGGTATATGATACATGGATGGTTCCATGGCCATGCAGAGATGGGTAGTATTCAATGGAGTTAGTGGACAGTTTTCCAAAAGAATGAGAGGACCTGAAGGAGGGGATGGACACATGGCTGAAGGTCACCTTATGCTCACAAAAGCTGAGTCACTGGATCCAACCGAATAGGAGCTATCTTCCTTTTTCCTACCACTGAGTTCATTCCATCAAGGCTGTGCTAACAGTAAAGAGGAAAACCTTGCTGGCCTAAGCAGAAATGGCCTTCAGTCAAGAGCACAGCCATTGCTAAGGTTCTCTGTTTGAATTGCAAGTGAGTTCTCAGGGCCATTTACATTAAGTGGTCAAGTTCAACATACAAATGCCAAAGATTTGTGTATATACTTAAGAGGGATCAAAGAAACATTGTCCTCACTAATGAAACCAGTGAGTGGAAACAGGTATGTGTGGGGTGAGGATGACCATGCTTCATTTTGCATATATGTAAATGTCCCAAAGAATAAAATAGTGGCAAATAACGTGAAACGATGTGTTAAAGGATATTCAGAATGTAAATAATAGTCCTGTGAGAGATTTATTTCCCAATAGGACTCCATAGAGCCATTTCCTTTTAACTTTTTTCTGCACTATTTTTTAACTTTGATTGTTGAAAATGTCACAGAATTATATATCCACACAAAGCTTCCTGTGACAGCCAACAGGTGTGAAAATTTTCACATATCATTTGTTTAGACAGATCCTACTGGGCACATCCAAACTCTACTAGTACCTTTTACCATTAGGGTAAAAGACATAAGGTTTAGTGATAGGGGGCATGTCAACACACATTTTGCAAAAAACATGAAGAATGTTAACACAGAAAGGTTTAAAATATGGTTGCTATGGAAGTTCAGAGGAGGAAATATCTGTGAAAACTGAGAAATCTCAGAATAAGTACTCTTGTATTGGGCGTTACATAAATAGATGTTCACCAGATGAATGAAGGAGAATGTAGCTTCGTGAAAGGGCATGTTGTCAACCAGGAGCATCTTACAAAGGTTAAGTCTAAGGCAAAAGTTAAAAGATAGGCTGTTGGCTCACAGTGAAGATGTTTGCATATTACAGGTGACTAATTGACACTAGTGGGTAGAAACATCTGGGGATGAGAGACACAACTGCCTTAGAAGGCAAAGAACTGATCTAACCTTTCTGTTTATGCATGGTAAAAAAAAACATAACTGAGAATGATGCTAATGTAGTTCTTGTGGCATTATGTAAAAATAATACTAATAAATAAGATACTATAATAAATTAAGGTTAAAAATGTTTGTTTGTTTGGTTGGTTGGTTGGTTTTTGCAGATTTGGACATGAGGTAATAGATTGATTTCTTTCAGAAAGTAAAGTATTTAAAATTTACCTATTGGAATAATTTGGCAGATTTTTGATCTGTATAACAATGAGGCTACATTTTTACTTACAGGAATGTATATTATAAAGTGTATAACCCTATTTTCCATAGGGGTTAATTCTTAGCTTTATTAGTTATGTCCATAATAATATTGGGATCTGTGGAGAGAAGAATAGCCATTTATTAATGGAATATGTTTAAGTATTTTATGCTAAAATATTTTTAAATACTTACTAAATTATGATTAATAAAATAATATTCAATGTTGGAGTAGCAGTTGCTATATTATGGCAGCATGAGCATCATTTCAGACTTTCATATTGTATATTCTTTATGTCTGTGTCCTTTCTTTGAGGGCCATTAGTTCTTTGAGCATTATATATCTGATATTATAAAGGATGATTTTATCAAATACATTTAATACAAACACGTATACTTGTGAAACTGAGATATGTAATGTTTCTAAAAAATTATTATTGGTTTTTTACTAAATAGCCTACCTTCCATATTTTCACATTTATAGAATTTACAGAAAATTCCAGTACCTACTAAATCCTCGTCAGGTTTACAGTCTCTCTGGAAATGGACCAATGCCAGGGTAAGTAAGCATGAGGATAACTTCATTATCATTGACCCACTTAATAGTTACTAATTAAATAACCAGTGTGATGTGTACAGAAAAGACATTTAACTTCTGCAAAGGGAGCAGTATGTGATTAAAAACAGTGGCAACTACATAAGAAGAGCAAATACACATAATGTTCTCCAAAGTAGCTAGAAATGCACTTCAGGGTGATGTGTATTCAAAATAGTGTAAGTACTACTAATCATAACAAACCACACACACTCACTCACGCAGACACACACACACACACACACACACACGCACACACACACACACACACACACACACTCAGAGCAGGAATTAAAGCTATTAAACCTTGTTTGAAGAATGGCTGTCTTTCACTTGTTTAATATTAAGTATAGATTTGTTGCAGACTGAAAAAAGAAACTAATTAACAAAGATTAGAAGTCATAATATAATTTTCTCATTTATTATCTGCAGAATCTAATGAGTACCACTCTCTTATAACATAGTTTATTATTAATATTTAAGTGGAATAAAATTATATTTTCAACCTGAAACATGAACTTTTGATGAAATAAATATAGACTGAACTAAATTATCATTAATTTGGTCTCATTAAGTTATTAATGTCATCCTCCCGTGGTGACCTCTTTTTTCTCTATCAGCATGGCAGTAAACATTAGACCACATAAAGCAGAGAGAAGCTGAATATGCTTTTGTGTACCCTGTAAAAGACAAAAGAAACAAGTAGAGTTTAAAATAAGGCCTAGAGACTGTTCCCCAAGAACTAGAATCTAAGTCCTCAAATCGATTGTTCAGTTGTTAACTGAATAAAATTAGTACCATGATAACATATGTAAAATAATGTTAATAAAGCACAATTATCATAGTCTTCGAAAACTGTTATTGTCTACTTCTCACACTCCTTGCTGCTTGCCATCCAGGATAGGCTTCCAAATACTGAGTAGAGTCTGACAGGGCTTCTTTGCCATCAGCGGCAGACTTGTCCTAAGATTGATTCTTAAGGCTACCTTTTCCTGTTTCGTACCTGCTAGCTAAGCTAGAGAGGTTCACAACTAGTCACAATCAGCAAATCTTGACAAATGACATCAAGGCCAGGAAAAGTCATGCGCCTGTCTCAGAAGCTTTCTTGAGATTGTGCTTTTCTTTGCTTTTGAATATTCTCTGTACTTCACAGAAGTAGCTTATTCTGAAGTGTTGAGGAAAAACCCATTTAAAAGTTAATCCCCTCAGCCTAACTGGAGCTAGATGGTGTGTATCTGTGTCTCACCTATACAGAGAGGAATGATATTGACTTCACAGGAGAGCTATGGCGTTAACTGGGCACATGTCATCCAGACACATCACGGCATAGTATGTTTTTAGTAAATGACACTCATCTGTAGCACTCTTAGTGGTAACGTTAACTGATAATTAGTAATAACATGCTTATCATGCATGTTTAAGTACACTGTAATAATACTGATTTTTATAAGGGTTTTCTCATTTTGTTCATTTCAACTACTTGATGTATCACATGCTTGGCTCTCCTCTTTACATTTTATGTATCCTAATATCCTCTAATCCTTTTTATAGTAAATAAATGGAAGTTTATATACATATATATCTACATAACTGTAATATACCTTCACTATAGAAACTAATTGTGTAAAAAATATAGTTAGCTCCCTTGTGCTTCTACTCCCCTGTAACTGTAGTGTGGTAGTTTATCTTCCTGGACAATCGATTGTACATATCCGTTAAATAATTTTTAAGTTTATTTTTTTTAAATTCCACTTTGCATTCCACCACAGTTCTCCCTCCCATCCCTCCTCCTGCTTCCCCCCACCACCACCTCTCCTTCCACCCATTCCCCATCCACTCCTTCCACATGGTAAGGGCTTCCATGGGTGGGTGGTCAACAAAGCCTGGTCCATTAACTTGAGAAAGGACAAAGCCCCTGCTCCCTGTACTAAGGCTGAGCATGACATCCCACCCTAGCAAATGGGCTCCAACAGCATAGCTCTTGCACCTGAATACATATTGGTCCTGCCATCAGGGGCACCACCGATAGACCAAGCTATACAGCTGTCTCTCACATACAGAGGCCTAGTTCAGTAATGTTAAGTCTCCATACCTATTGGTCTAGAGTTTATAAGTTACCATGGGTTAGGTTCATCTGTCTCTGTAGATTTCTTCTTTATAGTCCCTAAGCTCCAGGGCACATTCCCTGCCTTTCCCTCTCCACTACATAATTTATCTGTATATGTACTTGTCACATTCAAATATGTGCATGTTTATATTAATAGATGTTTTATGTAACTTGGAAGATAAACTTAGTTTTCTATACAAATTTTTGGTTTCATAGTCTTCTTGAAAAGACCATAGGAGGGCATTTTATATTTGTGTAGATATTTATTTTTCATTGTATCTAAGGAATAAGTAACAATCTATAAATTGTCATCAGTTCCGTTTATAATATACCAAACATTACTGAATCCATTCTAAGAGAATGTTTCTATAAAGTTATGTGAATTTTTGAAAGTATATTAAATAATTTCATAAAATAAGTCACAATATGTAAAATGTTTTGGTTGATAATAATTTTGGTCTTAATGCTACCTCCTTCTAAATTTGTATAAAAATGTTTGAATTAAAATGTAATTCCAAGCATATGATGTGTATTTCTCATAATAGTTTGAAAATTGACTATCTTCTGAAGTTTTTACTTTTGTGTAATTTGATAGGTAAAAATACAGTATTATCATACCTATGTGCATTTTGATCAATTATACAATTTTCTCATCTGTGTATCTGCTTTGCTAGCAACAATTACAGCATGGAAAATTGTGAAGTTGTTTACTGAATTGAGGATAAAATGAAAAATGGAGAGGTTTCAGAATAGATGGGCGATAGGGCAGTTTAAGAAATCAAAATCAAAAGAGTAACAATAGCCCTGGTGTGACTGCTCAGAGCAGCCACATCTGCGTGGTTTTGTTACTCTTTGAAAAATAAATAAAAAATAAAAATTAAACCTCCTAGTGAAGCATGACCATCTACCTCACTGTAGTCTTGTCTTGCATGCAGTGGGGAATCTTGGCTACAATTTCTACCAAACTATCTAAATGGGTTGTTTCCTCAAGGACAGTGAAAGAGAAATTTCTGGTAATAAAAGGCACTTCATGTCTACAACAGTGACAATTACAGCCGCTTATACTCTAAGCGTTTTTTTTGTAATGACAATTCCCTTTTTTCTTTTTCCATTGAGTTTCATTGTATACAGATGCAAGCAGAAAATTTTAAGCATATTTCCAAATACAAATTTATACAGATGATACTTTATTTTTAGAAACTGCACTGCATATAGCGCATCAAATAAATAATTAGTAAAATTATAAAAGAACAAGGCCTTGTTTATTTTAAGGAGAAAATAGAAAAATAATAGGTTATAAAAGCCCTCCACCTGAGAAATTTCTTATGGCTGATTTGAAATGAGTAAATAAAAGGGGTAGATGATTTATTTAAATTATAATTTTGAAAAATTAATATATCACTTTTTTGTCCAAGTTGGTCAATGTGACAAAAGTGATGAGTCAAGTTACTTTATATTGTACTAGTGGTCAATGGAATTAAGGGAAGCTAAACTTTCACAATAATTGAGTCAAGGGAAGAACATATATTGGAATAATTTGTTTTAAAAATATAAAATTACTTCTTTCTACTTTAGTACACAGAATGTTAAATTTATATTTTTACCATGTTTCACCACTCATGTCCCTTTCTCTGCATTCTGTCCTTTAGGTTTCAACTCTAAATGTTTATATTTCACACATAGACACACACACACACACACACACACACACACACACACACACAGTTTTCTGGTTTTCTTGTTATATTGTGTTATTCTCTGTCTACTATGAATAATGCAGCAGTAAATCAGGGTTTGCAAGTTTTCTTGTGGTATGATGTATGATATGGACTCTTGGGCATATATGTTCAGGAATAGAATACTGGACCAAATGTGTGTATGTGTGTGTGTGTGTGTTTACATACATGTGTAAGTATAGTTACATATGCATATATAAACTATATATATTTAGGTATGTGTGCATTTAAATGTACATGTATATATTTATATATATATATATATAATTCCAAAACTGATTTATATAATGGCTATATTATTTTTTCTCCGACCAAGTGTTAATGATGTTTTCTCTTTATTTATACTCTCCTCAACATCTGTCCCGAGAATAGCTAACCATTTTAGGTGAGGTGATGGTTCCCATCTCAGCTGTAGAGCAGCAAACTACAAAATCTGGACAAATCAGTGCTAGTGATAGGTACAAATAGCCTGAAAAAAATCAAGTCGATAGTTTCAGTTCAGTGGAAATATTGTTCCAACTCATAGTGGTTTGTCTTATTATTTTTCCCAAAATTTCTCAACTGTTTGTGCTGAATAGGAAACGATGTCATGATCACATGTAGATATTAGCAAGCATGCAGTCACTATTCAAGAGGTAGATGCAGGTGGATTGCTGCAAGTTTAAGCCAAATTGTGTATATTGTGGGTTTCAGGCTGGTAAGGGCTACCTAGCAAAACCCTGTCACAAAATCACAACACCCCAAACAAAGGGTGAAGTCATATCACCAACATCATGTGGATGTCTTCATAGCTTCCCAGGTGAAGGTAACATGTAGATGCACCAAGTTAGTAGACACTTTGCTTTCAGGATGTCACAGATATGAAAGAACTACAGTCACCTTCCAAATATGGTACTAGTCATTTTCAACTATTACAAATCAATAGTTTTATTACATCAGTATGCTGCCATATTATCACAAATGAGCAGACCATGTTGATCTTGGGGACTTTCTGCCAAATACTCAAGTACAAAAGAAAATTCCTCATGGAACAGTCTGATCAAATGACTGTACTCTTGCATAGACAGTGTGTTTCATATTGGTTTGAAAAATATATCAAACTCTTAGTGGGCTTATGATTCACTGTAGTCAAAAAAGGACCACACTGAAGATGCTCTCAACATGGACCCTTTTCTCACATCCACTAACCTTGTCTGTGAGTCTTACATAAGACATAGATGTTTTTTAAATTCCTTTTATTATCTTAATGTTTATTTAAATATAGTCTCATAAATATTAATATACTTTAAAAGAATTATTTAAATTAGTTCTTTGTGATTTCAGTTTATAGTTTTTTCTCTTTTTTCTATGTATACATTGTGCTTTTTAGTAACTAATTCTATGCAAAATGAATTCTCAATATTTTATGACTTATAAGAAACTCTTATCTGTAAGACTAGTCATTAAAATATTCTTCCTTTATTACCTATGCATTGCTTAAAATTTAATACTGGGTTAGTTATGCAGAATTCTGGGGTTCATTTTGACAAATTCATGACTGTATATAATGTACTTTTATCAACTCATACTGTATTCCTTGTCTTACATTAATCAGTTTTCCTGTGTTTTTATGTACTTTTAATTTTGATATTTAATCTATTTCAAAACTGTACTACTGCTTTCATACTGGTTCTTTAGAAAATTTAGGAGTCAGGGACCAAATATGTTTTCTAGATTTAAATCAAATAGATGCTCCAAAAGCTTTTCCTAGGACCATTTCATCAGGCTGTTCTGTGTGTTAGACCACTGATAACCAGGTCCACACTGTATCAGATGTAGGACTGTACTTCCATGTACAAAAGTCCTCTGCACTATGCCAAGGCCAGCTCTGAGTGTCTGTGTTGTCCCCTTCTCTTTATCTTTCTACCCTACTATTAGTATAGCCTTCCACTGCTGTTTCTGGTTGTATTTTCCTTGGTTATATGTCAGTTCCTTTGTAAATTTCTTGTTTCTGAACATTGCTTTTGGAGTGTTCCAACCTGTAGAATCTCTCAGTTAATCTAATTGCCTTTGTTATTTTTGAATTTAACTGAATCACCTTTTTGGTCTATTTTTTCCCCAGAGACACAATAGATTTGCATATACATATACATGCTCACTCACATACCTGTGTGCATGCATGCATGAGTGTGTGTATGTGTGTGTAAACGTGTGTGTGTGTGTGTGTGTGTGTGTGTGTGTGTGTGTGTGTGTGTGTGTGTAGCATCTCCTTCCAAGGTTCCAAGGGTTTTCTCTATGGTTCTGATTATAATTTCTGAGGCATCTGAAGTTTGCATGTTTTATACAAGTGGACCCTTCCTGGTGATAAATATAATTAGCTGAATATAAGATTACTAAGATATATGTTATTTGGTAAAAAAATTTATATGATGAATGTTGCCATTTGATCTTCATAGAATGAGGTTGGTTTTTCTTTCACACCATTAAAATTTTCACTCATGTCCATTCTTATATTTTCTCCACTTGCTACAGTCACTCACATCAAATCTATCTCAAGGTTTGTGTACCTAGTCACATTGTCTTTTGATTATGAAATACAAAACAAGCATAGCATTTTATTCCCAGATCACCATTAAAATATATTTAATGAATTGAAAAAAATAATATTCCTTAAATAGGGAAATTCTTTTTCACATTGTTCATCATAAAGAAGTGTATGATTTATTTTCAGAAATGTACTTTTTAGATTCTCATTTTATATACTAAAACTAAATATAAGACAAATATTATTTTTAAAATAACTTAACAGTCACTCTTTTAAATGCATATTCTCACATTTCATGTTGCTGTTAGTGAAATCTTGAGAGAGATATCCCTATTAACAACTTGTGATTTATATAACAGATTCCACATATTTGCTATTTTCTTAATTTAAAATATCAAACTTTCTACCATATTTTTATTTAAATAAAATCTCTCTTCAGTCAGAGCTCATGACTGCTTACATATGTCTCTTGTTATAGCATCATGTTGGAGATCATGCCAAACATCACAAAATCCCCCAAAGTAACAAGAGCTTAACAACGTTCAACCAAACTCTACTACAAATGTCCCAAAAGAAATGTAAAAATCTGTTTCTCACTAATGTAAATATGAAACACTCTCCCCTTTTGTTCACAGAAAGAAGTATAAAATATAATTTAGGCAGGGCTAAAGCTATTCTACAATTTAATGTATAGGCAAATTTCTGGTATTGTTTGAGGGACTGGAGTGACTACATTCATTTTCAGTTTTAAATCCAAGCTTAAAAATTTATAAAGTAAGAAAAGTAAGAAAACATACAATATACTGATGCAACAAATACCACCAACTTGTTTGTCTTACACATGAGTTTCCTCACTTGATGTCTGATAATCTTCAGTTACTATGTTGACCATTAAATGAGTCAAGACCACAAAGATGTTGAAAATTCTGAGCTTTAACTATTTAGACAATTAAACCATTGGTAAAGCATTTAGAATGCTGGCGTGCTCAGTGTGGTAACTATGGTGCACACGTTTGTAGCCTAGGAACAGGCTGTATAAAGCTGTGTGGCAGGACCCAGGGCCATGTGAGTATGGTGACAGCGCCTCTGTGGACATTGGCAGTGTGCACATCTATACATAAATAAATCATTATTTATTCAGACTTTAAAAACACTCGAACAATAAAGAAAATATAATAGGCACATTCACATGAGAAGATATTTAAGCATTAATATTGTCCACATGCATGTGTACATACATACATACACACATGCCACAGGAATACACACAAAAAACATAAAAATCGAATTGTGTTAGTTGTTTTTCTATTCTTATGATAAAATAGCATGATCCAAGGCAAAGTCAAGGATGTCATGTAGGTTTACATTTTAGAGGGAAAGTCTATCATTGTCATGCATGGAGCCGAGGGATATGAGGCTAAGATATAACACCTTAAATAGCAAAAAAAGGAGCAAAGAAAAGAAATTGGAATGGGAGTGAGGTCATAAACCCTCAAATCTTACTGTAAGTGATATAGTTCCTTTTGCAAGACTCCATCTCCTAAAATATCTATACCTTTCTCAAATAGCACCATCAACTTGGGACCAAGTATCCAAACACAAGAGCCTATGAGGAACATTTCTCATCAAACATCTAACATGTACTGCACAACCAACCTGGCCCCAGACCCTTGACATTGACATTAGACACCAACACAATTCTCTGTTATTATATGAATTTACTAAACTGACCTGAGTGGGTTTAACCATTCTGTTGTTATACTATAGGATTAGAAATTGTGAACTTTGAAACATAAATTATATCTCTCCATTTTTTGTGGAAATTTTAAGGTGAATTGTTCTAAGTTAAATATTTGAAAAATCTGGAAGAATTGTTTTGTATGCCTTTTAAAACTCTCGCACTGGCTTGCTCACTATTTTGTTTATTTATTTACATTGTAGTCACAAAAGAACATGCTTATGGGCTAAATATGAAAGCATAATTGATCTAAATCTGTATTTACCTTAAACCACATTAAACCAAGATTTGTTTCTGCCTGAAAAATGCTCCCTTCAGTAGCTTGGCTCATTAGGAACCAAACAGTAACACAGAGTGTCCACTTTCAAAGATTGGCAGTGGTGGAATAGAGTGTAAGCAGATATAAAACACTGGTGACTGAATAAACCCCTCTGAAAGTACCATGCTATCAAACCATCTCCAGCACTGACATCAAAGGCAGACTTCTTGTCAACAGTTTCAGGCCATTGCTAATTCTGATGTGACCAACAATTGTGTTTTCCTATCAGAGAGCTTTCAGCCTTCCTCTTTGCTCTTCTTGCATTTCTGAACTCAACTTCTTAAGTGCCTTTAAGTTTTTTTAAATTGAGAATAGATTCTTCTCTCATATAATACACCCAAGTGTCAGGTTCCCCTTCCTCCATTGTTCCCAACTCTTTCCCTCCCCTCTTCCCTTTATTATAGTTTTCACTTCAGCCACATCGATTTCAAATTTCAGTTAGCTTTCCAGTCATATAGTTTATATTTTAAATTAGATTTTCAGTAGATGTATACATGCTACCACACACACACACACACACACACACACACACACACAAACATTTTCATAAAAATTCATAACATTGAGCTGAAATCCTGGAATCCAGTTGCAGAGAGGGAAAAGTGATGAGAAAAGGGGCCAAGACAAGGCTTGGAAAACCCACAGAAACAGCTGACCTGAACTAGGGGGTGCTCATGAACTCCAGACTGATAGCTGGGAAATGAGCATAGGATCAACCCAGACACCCTAAATGTGTGTCTCAGTTAGGAGGCCTGGGTAGTCTATAAGACCTATGACAGTGGAACCAGGATTTATCTGTAGTTCGGGAACAGATAAACATTGTCTTGAAATCCTGATGGAATGGACACCCAATGTGGCTTAAATTTATCCTCCACACAATAGCTTAGCCTTCTAAACAAGTTTGTTGTAAGTGGTTGAATTTTCTAGTATCCAAATCCAAATCATTTAATTAATGTGAGGATGTTTTGACAAGGTAAATATTCTCATAATTAATCAACTTCCTTCTTAGCCAGAGCTATTGGGGAGGTTTATCACAGGTTGGCAAGTCCTGAATTTAAAGCGGACTTTTAAGTGTTCTAAAGTAAAATATTTAAATAAAAAATCCCTCCATCTTTAACAACACTTTTTGCACAAGTTATGGAATAAAACTATAGGAGACTTTAATGTTCCTTGCATCCATTTTGAAGATACTGAAATATCACTAACATTATCAATGAGAGTATGGTGTTTGTAGACACCACCTGGGTATAAGAAAACAGGTCAGAAGCTGTGAAAAATTGGCTTTCAAGCTTAGCATGTCAGCTCATACCATATTCATAGTACTTGGAGGCTTTAGTTCTGGCTGGAGGGAAACTTACTATGTGGACTAGGCTGTACTTAAATTTGTGATATGCTTCTTGTTTAAGCTTTCAAGTACTACAAGTACATTATTTTAGCAGCACTAATGCTTATTTTATTACATTTATTATGTTTGTGTTCTTTGCATTGAGACTGAAGGCTCACAAATAGCATTATCATGTCACCAGCTGTAGTTTTCCCTCTTTCTCTTTAGAACAGACTCCAGAAGAATTAAAATGTCTCCCTAAAAGTGTTTCAAGTGTACAATCCCGTGTTCCTAACTAAACAGGAAGTGAATCACAAATTCAAGTTTAGCTTAGTGCACATAGTGAGTTTCATTCCAGGCAAAGGTAGAGCAAGATCTTCCTTAAACTATAAAACTCATCTTTTTTGCACTAAAATTATTGTGGCATATTAAGAATAATATCACAAGGTAGAACTCCATTTGAATTATGGAGGCAGCTATTCAGCCGTATAATATTGTGATTTTATATATTTATATATGTATATATTGTTTTTTCTTATTTTACATATCAATCCCAGTTTCCTATCCCTCCCTTTCATGACCTAATTCCCCTCCCATCCCATTATCCCCACCCACTCCACAGGGAGGGTGATGCCTTCCAGGAGGGATCATGAAACTCTGTCATTTGGAGTAGGGCCTAGGCCATCTATTATGATTTTTAAGAAAAATATGAAAGTGAATACATGCAATTGTGAACATGAATTGAGCAAAATAAGAGAGGAATATGATGTTTATGATATGAAATCCTAAAATCAGAATTGTTATCTATAAATTCACAATACTATATAGCCAAACTCCAGAATGAAGGTTCTGGATAATTGAGACTATATGGCTAGCTTTACAGATGGCTGTTGAACATTTTTAGTGGACTACTGAGGCCAATTATTAGCCTAAGATTGTTCCAAATGTAAGAATTCCAGATAAATTGGCTAGGGAAACAGTGACACTGTGGACTACACTGAAAATTCAGTAATAATATTCATAATAATCTATTTGTAGTTTTAACTTTAAAATATATGTACTAAATAGCCTAGACAGACTCAGTTACAAACCAAAATAATTACCTTGTAAAACAGTTATACCCATTGGTAAAATAATAACTTATAGACAGAAAGTGTAGCATAGACCACTAAACTTCACACAAAGGCAACCTTCTAGAATATTCTCATTCCCTCATCCCTTATAACTGGAAGGAAAATTAGAAAGTGGTTGTTCATGACTGATCTCCTGGGTAAAAAGATGCATTGTGAGACTTTGAATTTTGTCTCTTGCCAAATATCTTCAATTGATGCAATATCTTAGCTCCACCTTTCAACCTACAAACTCAGGGGTGGGAGGAAAAAGGAGGGATGGATGGAGGGAGAGTGGAAGGGGGGAGATAGAGAATGGGAGAGGGAATATCTATTGATAACATAATGCATAATCTTTGTATTTATATGCTCACATGTGAAGAGTGGAGGAAATCAAGAGCTGATAATTCTGTTTTAATGACAAGCAGAAGGAGGCCCAAACTAAGAATGATAACAGGATTTTTCCTAGCCTCCTATTCAGTGAATGAGTGGAAAAAGGAATGAATGGATCCTTAAGGAAAATTGCATGGAGTGAGTGCATTAAGAAATTCAGTTAGAAGGCCAACTTTTCAATCCATTAGTAATCCATTGACAAAAGGTAAGCTGGCCTGACAGGTGTGTGGGATTTATGTTTGGGGGTAGGACACTGCTGAGCAACCAATGGTGAGAATTTTAAGAGAACAATACTGAATTACAGATGATGCAATACCCTGGATAGAAAGAAGTGAGTTTGGATAGATAGACATCACTCAGTTAGCCATGTGACAACTGCTTTTGCTGCCATGCTTTGAAAGCTTCCTGGCCTCCAGTGCCAGTGTGTTCAGAAATACATATGAGGGCCATGGTCCACTACAGAATCGTAACTGAAAAAGTCTTGGTTAGTAAGAATTGCAAAGCACATATTTTCAATTTTATTTATATTTAATATTATTTCAGTAATATTTACAGGAGTTTAAGCATTACTTAGAACCTTCTATTTGAAAGGAATTACCAGAAATTATTTTATCCAAATATTACCAGATTTAATAATTTACTAAAAGATATACATTTTTCAAAAGTGAAAGAAATTATAGTGTATTCAAACACTTCTATTTTGTTTTACAATATAAATCTGGTAAAAAATTTAATTGATAAAGAGAACAAAAATTAGGTCTCTAATGACCCTAAATGTCATTTCAGAAGTTAGCAGACCAAGTCTTTATACAGCGATGTAAAGATATATTTGCCAGTGGGATAAAGGAAAGGACTGGATGAATGTTTTCATAAAGCAGGCATGTGTGAATGTACATTTTTATGCTAACAATTTAAACTAGAGAAATCTTAACAGGATTGCCAAAGAGTACACATTCATAGTTAAAATCCTATTATAAGAATTTCATTGACCACCTGGAGTGTGATGTATAAAAGGGAACAGAAAAAGGAATATATGAAACATATATCATTTGAATTGGATACATAATAGAATTATATCATTTAAGACAAATAACAAAATATGGTTAGTCTCCATGAATACTTACATTTGAATAAATATTAGAATTATAGCAAGGAAAATGAAAAGAGAAGCAGAAATATTATAAAATTTAAATCACTAATGCTTTTTTAATTAGTATGAAGAAAAATAATTTGCACAACAATATAAACAAAATATAAGCAAAAATAGTAATATGACTGTCTTTATAAATAATATATAATACTCAAATTGTTTCCCAGCAACAAATAACATTAGTACCAGCAGACATAATTTGAAATATCTTTGAAATACAAATAAAACCATCTGAACAGACATAAAACATATGTAATAATTTATATTTGTATTCAGAAAATTTAAATTTTATTGAGAAATACTAAAGAATAACTAAGAATATTTAGTATCTTATATTCAAATAAGAGGAATTTCATCATATTTATAATTAGTTGCATATCTTTAATATCAATTGAACTTTGTTACTTCTTATTCTTATTTTTGTAGAATACCAGTTTACTTTAAAAGCATACTTTTAAAGTAAAGAATTTAAGCCTTGTTTCTTCATGTCCTTTGACATATACACTTCCTAAAAGCAAAAGTGATTGGAAGAGAACAGTACTGAAGGACAGATGGATAAATCCACGAAAAGGCAGAATAGAATGAATTGTTCTCATGCTTTCAAATTAGGTTTAAATTGCAGTTACTGAATGGAAAAATGTTATTAAATAAATCTAAAAATGAATAGAAAAACATGCTAGACTAAAACAAAGGTAGAAAGAAGATGACTTGAAAGGGAGACAATATGAGAATACCGTCTTTTCACAAATCTTATTTATCAAGAGTTTTACAAATCAGAATATATTATAATTTATTTATTTTAATTGATTGAAATTCAAATATCAGTGGATATTTGAGTAAAAATATTCATAAGAGATTTCTGAAAAATGCAAAGTAAATTATTAAAATCAGGACAAATTACAACATTTTAACAAGAATTAAAGAAATAGAGAGTGTTTGAAATTTTTCTTTTTAAGGAATTAAAAAAATAAAGAACCAAATATTGGAATGGAGTAAGAGGACTACATTTGTTTGAACATTTGTTTGATGTCTTTCTCAAGTTAATTGCATTGTCTTTTAGTGCCCCATATTATTATACTCTCCAAGTAAACATGGCTTGTAATAGTAGAAAGCAAAAAAAAGCATCTCTTTAGCAACATGATTCTACTAGCCCAAGTGCCTCTTGAAATGGATTTGAAGAGCAAATTCATGTAATTGGAATTTCACATGTCTGTAGAAATAAAAAAGAGATGTCTAGAGTAACAACACTGTTGAAGTTGTACTAGTGCTGGGGGAAATGGTGCAGAATGCTGACTAATTTAAATATGGCATCCCAGTACTCAGATGAGCCAACATGTGTGAGAAAGGGAAAACTGTTGTAGGAGAAAATGACAGAAACATACACAGGTTGTCATGGGTGTTCTGCTAAAGTGGGAGATTGGTACAAAGGCATTTATCATATGTGCATATTGCAGGCATATCAAACAGGTGAAAGAATGAAATAAAATATTTGAAATATATACATCAGAGAGTAATATACACAAATACCCAAATAAATAAATGAAATGTCCATTTAAATATCTATGAATTTATTAGCAGATGTTAAGTCCAGTTAAGTTTCTAATATAATTATTTACTGTTTGTATAGCTTTGAAAAATATCTTGAAAGGAATTGAATTCAAATGTAAAATACCACTGATGATATATAATATTTTTTATTAATACTAAACATTAATACTAAACTGAAAGGGTTATCAAGGTTTTGATTATACCATTCGTGGAAAGATCACATGTCACCAAGATTCTTATGGGAATGCTGAACTTTGTTCCAAACAGAGATATTGGATTACACTCACATACAAAATCAACTAGTGTTTAAACTCTTTGAAGCCATGATGTAAGATTCAAATGTACTTATTATGAAAGGGTTTCAAGGAATTTGACACTCTTGGAGTTGTTAAGAGCAATAAAGTAATGGTAAAAGAACATTATACTCTAAGACAGCCTTCAAACACATGCAAATGTGACTTAGATAATAACTAGAATAATAATTTTTATAATAGTGAAAAAAACAGGTTTTGAAGATTTATGTTACTGGGGACTGAACTTAGCACCTCATGCATGCCAAGGAAGTAATTTTTCCACTTAGCTGCTTCTCCAGCCCATAATAATGAAATAAAAGACACAGTTTAAAGGGTCACTAAAGCAAATTCTTTAATGTTGGAATCCATTCACTTATGTGACAACTAATATGACAACTACTACAGAGCAAGCTTCCATACAGAACCCATAAAGACTTTCATAAATAACTAAATCTGTGAAGATACCTATACATCTTTCAGTAATGTTTAAGCTAAAATATTTTTTTTAAAAATATGAATATAGTATGTTCTAACTGATGCTTACCGTGAGCACAGCAGCCATGAAGACGACTCAGTGATTTAAGAGAACCTGCTGCTCTACTGAGGGACCAGACTTTGGTTCCCAGCATCCACATCACGCAGTTAACATTGTATCTAACTGTACTCCAAGCTAATCTAGCCTCCATTGCCATTCACTTAAGTAGGTGCTGCTCCCCAATTGCTCTCTCACCCTCTCTTCCTCCCTCTCTTTTTACCCTCCTCCTCTTTTTCTCAAGTGAGAAATTTTCTCAGTAAAATTATAAAGTACATAAAATATATAATATCCATAATGAAGCTTTGCAGATGGCTATTTGTAAATGAATATCCAGTGTTGAGGAAAAATCACTTTGGTGGTTCTGTATCATATTGTTCCCAACCCTGATGTGTGGGACAAAAAGGAGGTGGTGCACCAGCTTCTGCTCTGCTTCCGTGTTTTATTTGCTGAAAAACAGCATGTAGGACTTCATAACTGGAAACATTAGCTGTCTTTGTGACTTTACTCAGGTAGGTGTGTTAATGAGTTCACTGCATGCAGTGGTAACAAGAGCTGTGGGTATTTAACACAGCTGACCCAGCAATTAAGTCTGAACACTCCTGGGTAGTAAATCTGTGTACCAGGTCAGAAACAAGGGGAATGAAGTTTACCTTCTGTACTGTCAGACTGAAAGTCATAAGAAAATCATGAAAGCTAAAATCCTAACTGCAGGCTGAACAATATCTCCCAGTAATGGAGAAAGTAAAGTGTTGAACATATTATATTGACTGACGTGATAATCATTTCTAAATATTTTTTGAAAAGAAAATTCTTGATTGACAAAACTTACTAAAAAATTATATCACATTTGCTAGTCTGGATTTTGTGTGTTTTGATTACTATTGGGAGGATGTCAATATGAATGTTATAATTTAATATTTTATATTTTTAATTTGGCTGTTTACAAAAATAAGTTGTACTCTCTATATAACATGGATATTATAAACTTAAACAATTTTAAAGAACAGAACCTGGAATATTTATTCACAAATATTATTTGAATGATATGTAAGATATCAATGAAATATTTAAAATTTTCATAAGTTGAAAGTATGATTTACTGAAAAAAAAAAGCTAGGAATAAAAAACCACGAGATGTTCTCTTGAAATGTAAATTATGTGCCATAAAATACTTATTTTTCAGGTTACACTTTTTCCGGGATGTCCCTGACTTCAGAGTGTTAGCATGCGGTGGAGATGGGACTGTGGGCTGGATTTTGGATTGCATAGGTAATGGAGACCTGTGTTTGATGTGGTGTGGTTGAGCATAGAACCCATACCTTCTGCTTGTTTTCTGTCATCTGTCAATCTTTTAGTCTATCAAATATCTAGATGGGTGAATTCTGTAACCTTTCACATTTTTCTTTTCAGATGTGCCCCCTGTTAAAATGTATTAATAGTATAAAACTTGGTATTTAGAAGCTGATATGTTTTAAACAAATATTTTTCTGAGTTGAGTAATTTTTATTAGATAAAGGTCCTTTCCAAATAAATATTAATTAAAACAAATTATGTTTTCTCTATAAAATATGCACTTTTTTCTTTTAAAGAAGTGAAAATCAGAACATTCTGTCTTGTTATTCCCTGAAAAACATTTCAAATTGAAAATGTCATTGTGGGAGTGGCAGTCATTAGTACCAGCCTGGAAGCCCCCCTCCCGTTCTCCAGTTGCCTATTTGTAGTTACTCAAAGAAAGTACATGTTGTCATCAACACTTTTCTTATAAATCTGACAATTTAATCTACTAATATTTCATGAAAATAGTCAGTGAAGATTCTGGTATTGGCATTCTAATAAATGATAGAAAATATTTATAAATTACTCCTATGGGGGGGAAAACTAAAATTTAAGAACTATAGAATTACTCAGCAAATATATCAGTGATTATATACTGTTAAGGATTTTAAAATGAAAACCATAGGAATTCTTGGCTCATTGTATCTCCCAAATTCAGTGGTGTTGTACTATGTTTATCCATGTCACCTCATCAACTGATCCAGTATGATTCAGTATGATGATCACAACTGATGCAGTATGTGCATGTACTTAGGAGTGTAAAGTAAAGAAAATATGTATTGGTAAGATTCTCTCAAGGTGTGTGATGATTCAAAGGAAAATACATGGTATTGTGGTGACAGTTCTACTGCTTGACACCTAAAATACTATGAGATACATAGGTAAAGCTGTTGTAGCCTCTCTTGTTTAGGCTCTAGTTGGGTCCAGCAGTCTTGTCTGATTAGTACCTGAGATAGGGGAGTGTGGACTGAGAAAAGGATTAGACAGGAGACAAGAGATAAAGCAGGGAGGGCATCCAGTGAATACTGAACCACCCATGTTTATTGTTGACAGGTTTTTGTACCCCTATCAAAAAGCGGGGAGAAAGGAAAATAGAACAAGCAAGCATAATTTCCTTAATAACACAAACATCAAGTAATTATCTCTTGAGTTATGTATGTTACTGTTTAGGCAGAACATGTAGCTAGCATACCAAGTAACTATATATTCAGTTGATTACTATTATCCTGATCCTTATCTACAATTATCTGTAATTTTTATTTACAAATGTTTTACTACCTAGATAAACTCACTGCCTTTCACTTCACTTATATCCTAGCACTCATTTTTTTCATCTTTTTCCACTTGCCATGTCCATTACTTCTATCCGCCATGATCAGACTCACTTTGCGGTTTCACCTGTTGTAGCTTATGTTTTATGTTTTTGCCTAATCCTGTCAGCTAGGCCAGTCCATACTTGAGAGGGGCAGTGTAAATTAAGAAAAGGAATAGGTAGGAAACAAAGATAGAGTCCGGAGGGCATCAAATGAATACTGTGTGGCTACATGTCCTACCTAAAAAAGCACTTAACTCAGGAGATAGTTACTAGATGCTTTGAATACTGAGAAATTAATTATGCTTTCTTGTTCTTTATATCTTTGTAAGAAAGTCTTTTGCCTTCCCCTGCTTTTCTGATAGGGCTATAAAAAAGCTATACACAATAAACGTGGCATTATTCACAGGATGCCCTCTCAAATCTACCTTTGTCTTCTGCCTTCTCTTTTCCTCAATCCATACCCTCAGTTTCAGGTATGGACCAACCTAGCTGGTGGGAATTGACAAAAGTCCCCACAAACACAGGCTATGATGTAAAGCTAAATAAATAATATGCAAGCAAACCTGATGTTGTAAGGTAATCAAAAACAGTAATGCCCTGTTTATTTGCTTTGAAATTTTGCAATGCTACGGATAGGAACAATTTATCAGAATTACTCAGTACTTATTTTTAGAGTTTTACTGTTCTCTAAGAAAATAGAGTGTCCCTAGACATGATATTGCAAAAGAAACATATATAGGATCCTACCTATATTCTCTATACATGTATTCCTATGCTTCATGTTATCCACTTTCTTGTGCATTTTAGTAAAGATAAAAGAGAAGGAAACATGCACACACAATATATAATTTTGAGTATTGTCAAGATATTTAAAAGGTTTCTGCATACATGGATATTTATGAAGAATGAAATATGACATACATATGCATATATATGTCTATATACATATATACATACATGATATATATCATGCCAATCACCACGATTGCATAAAAACATTGCCATTTGTAATAGTATTTATAAAATTCAACTTGTTGCTGTTTACATGTACTTTGTGGAATTATTCATTCAATGTAAGTTTGTTTGCTTGCTACTATTGGCCAATTTGGTTTAACATTTTTATTTTCATTGTCTAATTTCACAGAAAAGGCCAATGTAGTCAAGCACCCTCCAGTTGCTATTCTGCCTCTTGGGACTGGCAATGACCTAGCAAGATGCTTGCGGTGGGGTGGAGGTAAGACAGCTTCAATAGAATTTATCAAAAAATAGGAGAATGCACTTACTGAATACTGGTTACCATGTGGTTATAGTAAATGTAAGAGTTGTTCTACACTTACTACTAAAGCATTTTAAACAAGAGTTTGGAGGGACAAAATGGGTTAGCAATTTAGATTGGGTGATGGGATTTAATTTAATATCAGTTGCAGATTTGGGTTTTCATAGGACAATTTTTCAAGCTTAGAATGTAAGATATACATGAAGACCTATAAGCCAATATTCAGACTTTTAATTTGCTTATTATCTTCTAGTGTAGGAAAGAGACAGAGGTTATTACATCCTAAAGTGGAGCATGCCCAAGGAGTATGAGTGGACAATGGGAAAAGATCATTTTCCAGACTGACTTTATTAATAATATGATAAGAAAATTGGAAAAAAATAAAAACACTAATGTGTGACTTTCTCAAGAGTAAATATACTAAGCACTTTTATTTGAGATTTACATTATCATGACCACTGGATTTTATACTTGGTGTGTAAGAGTGAGAAGAGGAAGAAATAATAATGGAAATTCTATCTTTATATGAAGTAATATGTAACTCTTAAGACTTTATAACAACAAGGGAATTGATTCCAGTAATAGAAAGCTCTCTCAATTACATAGAGGAGAACACTAATAGCATGATAGTGACAGAGTCATGTAAAACTGAGTGTGGACTTCAGAGGAAGAGGGAAATATTGCATGTTTGAGGACTCAGAAGAGGCTTTTTCACTTATGGAACTGACAATGATATAGCAGATAGAATGCAAATGGAGACATTTTTATTTTCAGGAGGAGTCTAAAATACCTCAATGAGTTGCTATAGTTACTTACAGATTGCAGGGCAACCCCTGATCATGCCAAAGAAGCCATAATTAAATTGTAAATATTTTATTTATATATTTTTACATATATTACATCCTGAACAATGTTCCCCCACTTCCACTTCTAAAAATCCCTCTTCCCCTCCCCTTCCCATAGATCTATTCCTTCTTATTTTCTCTTAGGAAAAGCAGCAAGCCACCAATTGAATATGGCATAACACATTACAATAAGCTGAACAAAAGGTCTCGTAAAAATATTGAAGAGGCAACCCAGTATGAGTAAAGGTTCTTGAGCAGAAATAAAAGCATAAGAGAAAACCTCATTCCCACTTGTCAGGGTCCCAGAAGAGCACCAAAGTATGCAACCATAGCATCTATGCAGAGGACCTAGCTCAGACCCATAAACGGTCTGTGATATTGCTTCAGTCTGTGTGAGCCCTTACAAGCTCTGCTTAATTGATTCTTGAGGTCATGTTCTCATGATTCCCTAGATTCCTCTTGTTCCTAGAGTTCTTCCTTCCCATCTTCTAAAGTTTCCGTTAGCTTTACTTAGTGTTTTGCTGTGGCTCACCCTTGTCAGTTGCTGGACAATGTCTTTCTGATGACAACTTGGCTGTGCATTGTTCTGTGAGTATAGCAGAATATCATTAGGAATCATATCACTGACTTTCCAGTTGTACTTGGTTCTATCCTGGGTCTTTTGGCTACCCAGTCTGTGTTTCCTGGCCATTCACACAGTCTCAGGTGTGGGCTTCTTCTCTGTAACCCCCATTAATAGGAGACTTTACTAGAGTCACTCACAGATTCCAGGGAGTTTTAACAAGCTTATACATTATTCCTCATTCCACATTCTAGTTGTCTCTCCAGGTACTCTCTCCATCCATCCAAACACTGTCCAGCATGAACACTTCTGTTCTCATCCCTCACCAACCCCAAGTCTGCCCACAAAATTTATTCTAATCTCACTTCCCATGGAGATCCATGTGCCATCCCTTCCTCCTTGAGCACTCCTTGTTGCTTATCCTCTCTTGGACTGTGGATTATAGCACAATTATTCTTTACATAACAGCTAATGTCCACTTATAAGTGAATACATACCATATGTGTTTTTCTATGTGTGGGTTACCCCACTCATGATTTTTTCTAACTCCATCCATTTGCCTCCAAAATCATGGCATTGTTTTTAACAGCGTAATAATACCCCATTTGTAAAGGTACCACATTTATTTTTTATCCCATTCTTCTGTTAAAGGACATATTGCTTATTTCTAATTTCTGGCTATTAGTAATATAGCTGTTATGAACATAGTTGACCATTTGTCCTTGTGATAGGATGCAGTGTTCTTTAGGTATATGCCCGAGACTTGAGCAGCAGAGTCTTCATTAAACCAATTCCCAATTTTCTATAGAACCACTATGTTTGTTTCCATAGTTTCCATTTCAGTTTTTACTCCAGGGAATGAAAATGAGGATTGTTCTCCATGTTGTGCCATATCCCTTCTAGCATGAGCTTTCACTTGTGTATTTGATCTTAGCCATTCAAATAGGTATAAGATGTAATCTTAAACTTGTTTTGACTTGAAATTCCCCAGTAGCTAAGGATGTTGAATGTTTCACTGTTTCTCAGCCATTTGTGATGTCTCAGTTGAGAATTCTCTGTTTAGATCTATAACCCATTTAATTGGATAAATTTTACTGATGTCAAGTGTCTTTAATTATGTATATAATTTGGATATTAGCCCTCTGTTGGATGTGGATCTGGTGAAAATCTTTTACCATTCTGTTTTGTCCTATTGATGGTGTCCTTTGCCTAGAGAAACTTTTCAGTTTCATAAGGTCCCTTTTATTGATTACTGTTCTTAGTGACTATGTGATCAATGTTCTGTTCAAGAAGTTGTCCCCTCTGCTTACATATTCAAGGCTATTTCTCACATTCTCTTCTACTAGGTTTATTTAGTCTGCTTTTGTGTTGAGGTATTTAATCTCCTTGGACTTGAGTTTTATGTATGGTGATAGATATGGATCTATTTGCATTTTTATAAATGCTGAATTTCAGTTAGACAAGTACCATTTGTTGATGATGCTTTATTTTATCCAGTTTGTATTTCTGGCATATATATATATAGTATCAATATGTCTAGAACTTCAAATAAAATACATTGACCATCTTGTCTGATTTTATGCCAATACCATGTGTTTCATGTGTTTTTTATTACTATACCTCTATAGCATAGCTGAAAATCATGGATGGTGTTACTTCTGGGTGCTCTTTTATTGTAGAGGATTGTTTTAGTTATCCTGGGTTTTTTATTTTTCCATATGAAGCTGATAATTGTCCTTTCAAATTCTTTAAAGAATTGTGTTGGAATTTTTCTGGGGATTTCATTGAATCTGTAGATATTTTTTTTGATAAGATGGCCATTTTTACTATGTTAATCTTACTGCTCCATGAGAATAGGGGATCTTTCCAACTTCTGATATCATCTTTCACTTCTTCTATCAAAGACTTAAAGTTTTTATCATACAAGTCTTTCTTGTTAGAGTTACTCCAAGATATTTTCTACTGTTTGTGGCTATTGTGAAGTGTATTGTTTCCTTGATTTCTTTCTCAGCTCTCTTGTCACTTACACATAGGAGAGTTAATGATTTTAGTTAATCTTGAATTCATCTACTTCAGTAAAGGTGTTTATTAGCTGTAGGAGTTCCCAGGAAAGAATTTTTGGGGTCTATTATGCAAACCAAAATATAATCTGCAAATAATGCTATTTTGACTTCTTCCATTACAATTTATGTTCTCTGGAGCTCCTTTAGTTGTCTTATTACTCCAGATAGAACTTCAATCACTATATTGATTAGTAGCGAAAGTGGACAGCCTTGTTTAGTTCCTGGTTTTACTGAAATTGCTTTAAATTTCTCTACATTTAAGTTTATGTTAGCTATTGGCTTACTGCAAATTGCCTTTATTGTGTTTATGTGTCATCCTTTTATCACTGATCTGCCAAAACCTTTATTGTGAAGGGGTATTGGATTTTGTCAAAGGCTTTTCCAGCATCTACTGGGATGATCATGTGATTTTTACTTTCAGTTTGGTGGATTACACTGACAGATTTTCATATGTTGAACCACCCCTGCATCTTTGGGACAAAGACTATTTGAGTGTGATATATGACTGTTTTATATATTCTTGGATTTGTTTTGAAATTATTGTGTAGAATATTTTTCCATCCATGTCCATGAGGTAAATTTGTCTGTCATTCTCTGTCTCTATTGAATCTTTTGTGTGGTTTAGATTTCATAGTTATTGTGATTCATTAAATGAATTTGGCAATGTTCCTTCTGTCTCTATTTTGTGGAATAACCTTAGGAGTATTGGTATTTGCTCTTCTTTCAAAGTCTGGTAGAATTCTTCAATAAAACCATATGACCCTGGGCTTTTTTCAGTTGGAAATTTTTAATTATTGAGTCTATTTTCTTTGGGGTTATATGACTATTTAAACTGTTCAGCTTACAGTGATTTAACACTGGCAATATAATCTATCAGTAAAACTGTCCATTTCTTTTAGATTTCCCAATTTATTGGAATGTGGGTTTTTAGAGTATGACCTAATGATTCTTTGGAAATTTTTTATTTCTAATTTGGTCATTGTTTTTCTCTGCCTTTCAATTATTTTGGGTAAATATTTATCTCTTGTTTATTTTCTCAAAAGCAATTATTTTTCATTTATTTTTGGCTTGCTCTCTTCTATTGTATTTCATTGATTTCACCCTCAGTATGGTTATTTCCTGGCATCTATTACTCTTGGTTGAGTTTACTTATTTTTGTTCTAAAGCTTTCAGGTGCATTGTTAAGTTGCTACTATAAAATAGCTTCAATTTCTTATTATAGGCACTTAGTACAATCAATATTTCTCTTAGCACTGCTTTCATTGTGGCAGAAGATTGGGTGGCTATGTTGTATACTCCTTTTCACTTAATTCTAGAACATTTTTAATTCTTTTATTTATTTTAGCCTCTTCCCAGTAATTATTTAGTAGAGCTCTTCAGTCTCTGTGAGTTTGTAGGCTTTCTGTAGTATCTGTTATTGAAATCCAGATTTAATCCATGGTGGTCTGATAAGATGCAGGGAATCATTTCAATTTTCTTATATCTGTTGAGACTTGCTTTATCATTCGGTATATAGTCAATTTGGGAGGATGGTTCTTGGGGTACAGAGAAGAAGGTGTGTTCTTTTGTGTTTGGGGAAAAGGTCTGTAGATATCATTAGGTCCATTTCATTCATAACATCTGGTAGCTCCAGTATTTCTCTGTTCACGCTTGTCTGGGTGAAATGTCCATTGGTGTGAGTGGAGTATTGAAGTCTCCCACTATCAATGTGTAAGAGTCAATGTGTTTGAGGCATAGATGTTAAGAATTAAATAATGAGTATGAAGTGTGCTTTCCTCTCTCTTTTGATTAACTTTGTTTTGAAGTCCATTTTGTTAGATATTAATATGGCTACACCAGCTTGTTTCTTGGGTCAATAGAAATAGACCTCTAATGTGGTCTAACTTTGATGTTGAGGTCTGCTTTATTTATGCAGTAGAAGGACAGAACCTCTTTTTAATCCATTCTGTTAGACTGAGTCTTTTTATTGGGTAAATGATTCCATTCATATAAAGAGATATCTCTAAAAATATTCATGATTCTTGTTAAATTATTGTTGTTTTTGGTGGTGGTAGTGGTGGCTGTGATATGGTGGTGGTGTGTGTGTTTGTGTGTGTGTGTGTGTGTGTGTGTGCTTAGTTCCTTTTTTTTGTTGGTGTGAGATTATTTATTTTCTGTGTTATCATGGGTATAGTTAACCTCCTTGGGTTGGATTTTTCCTTCTAGTACTTTCTGTAGGGCTGGGTCTGTGGACAGATATTGTTAACATATGACTTTATCATGAACTGTCTTGTTTTCATCCTTTCTGGCAACTGGAATTTTTGCTGGGTATAGTAGTTTCAGTTTGCATCTTTTCTCTGCCATATTTTGCAGGACATCTCTTTAGGCCCTTCTGTCTTTTAGAGTCTTCATTGTGAAGTGTGGTATAATTGTAATATGTCTGCTTCTTTATGCTGCTTTACTTCTTTTTACCTTACTGCCTTTAATATTTTTCTTTGTCCTGTGTGCTTAGTGTTTTGGTTATTATATGGTCATTGGTCTTTCTTTTCTGCTCCAATCTATTTGGTGTTCTAAAAGCTTCTTGTAAATTTATAGGTATATCCTTCTTTAAATTAAGATATTTTTCTTTTATGACTTTGTTTAAAATGTCATATGTGTCTTTGAGTTGTTATTATTCTTAATCTATCCCTATTATTCTTATGTTTGTTCTTTTATAATGTTCAAGATTTCCCGGATGTTTTGTGTCAGGAATATTTTAATTTTAACATTTTATTTCTCCCATGAATCTATTTCTCCTATTGTGTTATTAACACCTGAGATTCTTTCTTAGATTTCATATTATGATGGTAATACTTGCATCTGTAGTTGTTGTTTACTTCTTTTCCAGAATTTCCTCAGTATTTGTTTAATTTACTTCTCTTCAGTTTTCATGTATTGAACAGTTTTTTGGTTTTCGTAAACTGTTTTTCTTGGCTTTCTTTTTAAGAGATGTATTCATTTCCTCTTTCAGACCCTCTATCATCTTTATAAAGTTGGTTTTGATTTGTGCTTCAGCTGTGTTGGCATACTCAGGGCTTGCTGTTGTTGGATGGTTGAGCTCGGGTGATAACATTTCTCTGACTTCTGTTGATTGTGTTCATATACTGGTATCTAGGCATATGAGTTTGGGGTGATTATAGGTCTAGGTGTTGATTTCTGAGTTTGTCCTTGATGAATGTGTTTTGTTTCTGATTTCTGTTTCATCTCTAGACTTCTGACAGATGTAGCTTGTAGCTGAATAAAGTCTAGTTGGCGACTAGACTTCTGATGGCTGGGGTGGCATCTTGTCAAGAAGGGTATTTCCACCCATGCTTGGGCCTAGAGCTCTGGTGGCTGACATGGCCTCTGGTCTAGCCAAGGGTTCTAGGGTTTTAGGTGTAAGTGTAACCACTGCTGGAGCAGAGGGCTTCCACCAGGGGTATGGGCCCAGATATGATGATAAGGTTGATGGAATGTAGGAGGGAGGCTGGATTGGTCCTGGCTGAAGCCATATCTTTGCCTGAGTGGCCTCCAGTAGAACAGTGGGCTTCTCTGAGAGGTGTTGTCAAATTCTTAATATGTTCATTAAATCTAAACACACTTTGAGAAGTATGAAAGATTCTACAAAGAGAAAAAAACTTGGTTGACCATACCCTCAATATGCTGAATACAAATCCCTTGGGATGGGATTCCAGTGGACAACTGTCATAAAAAACAAACAAACAAAAAATTCTCTAAGAAACAAGATTTACCACAAAGTTGAAACTTTTGTTCCATATACACCCATTCGCCTGTTTTGTTATGTAGACAGAATTGGAAGCTAAATAAAATATTTAGCATATATAGTATTTGGAATTTTCAAAAAAATGTTATAGTGAAGTGATATTATTAATATTCAGTTAAATACCATGATACTGGAAGAGATGAAGACATAACCATTATAAGATTCTTATTTTCACTGATTTTAAGATATGTGTATTGATTGAAGAGAGGAAACCATTTGTGTATCTTTTTGCACGTATAATTGATCTTTTAAAAAAAATTGTTTTCAAGTTATCAAGTGAATTAAATCTCAAATTGAATAAGGAATCCATACTTATGAAGGTTAGGTTCATACAAAACCACATATATATTATTGATGGATTAAATAAGGGTTTCATCTTGTGTCAAAGATTAGATTAAAGTTGAATTCTCAAAGTGCTTACTGTGTTCTGGCCCAATAGAGGGGAAATAAATAAGTGGCTCTTATCCTTTAGAGACTAAATCTTCATTAAGTAACATGGACTATAAATCTGTGAAAGTGATATATATTCAGTACAGTCAGAGCTATGGAAGAGTGAATTATAGAAAAGAACTACCATTAGCTAGATAGTCAATAAGAACCTCCTAAGGAGTTTACATTTTACCAGTGCTAAATTGTGAAGAAAGAGACAGTATCTAGTATTGCAAAAGATAAAGGAAGCCTGATGGTATTTGTCGAAGTACTCATTGCTTAGCTGACAGGTATTAATATTGGAGAGCCTGTACTAGATTGTTTAGTGATATTTACTTAATCAGTAGAGAAAATAGATGGACAGTGTCAGCTTCAATATTACTGAACCTGCCAGAACAACAGGAAGAACACCTAGCGAATTAGAAACCAACATTTCTAAGAACAACCCTCAGGGAAATGGAACAATTATTTGTTAGTATGTATTTACAAACAACAGCATGTAGAAGTGTGACTGTCTCTCACCAGATGTGTAACACTGAGCATGCTGGTTAAGAACTGTGAACATCAGGTTTCTTGGCAGAGGGCCTAGCTGAAACAGCCAATTTGAAATTATTCAGTTGCTTTCTTTAGTGTGTACTTTGAGTACTCTATGGTCATAGTAAATATTATTTTTCTTAAAATTACATAATAACATTATTAACTGTTTACACAACATCAGTAAAATATATTAATTTGCAACCATTTTTGCATAATGTTTCCATTTTTTTTAGTTTAAACTATTCTGATTTGCTAATGACTCTCTATAAGTGTGCTATTAATATTTATGCTTTAAAATTAGGTATTATACAATATAGTTTAAGAAAATAACCAGTAGTGCCTGTATAATTACTATTTATTCAAATCTTTGCTCTATCTATTTAATAGTGCTTTGTTAGTAAAAATCTAGCATGAAAGTTTTAATGGGACCCAACAGTGTAATTTTTGGTGTTGGTGATTGAACAAGTCTATCTTAAATGCAATATTTTCTCTAGTGGATGATGTTGTATCTCCTCCTTTATCTTTTAACTTAGTGATTTCTAACATATATATATTCTACTAGATGTAATGACTACTCAGAGACTCTGGCAGTAACTTGCTCAAAAATAAATTATAAATTAGAGGCAAACATTGGAGACTGAAACTCTTCAAAGTTTTCCAACTTAGGCTATCATATTAAAAATATATGACATATATGCAAATGTGCATATGGTTATGTGATGATAGAAAAAGACAGAAGAGGTCATCTTACTTACAAATGCTATCTTATTTCTAAATACTTTTATTTACTCTTTAAGAAGTTAATGCATGCATTTTGATCATATCTATCCCAGTACCCTCTTTCAATGCTTCCTGAAGACCATCTTTAACAAGGCCCCCTTTCAAATTTATATACTTTGTGTTGATCATTGACTAAATTAGTCCTGTTAGTCTGTGTATAGGTGTGCACCATCCACTAGAACATTGGTAACCTGTCAGTGGCCACAACCAAAGAAAATTACTTTCTCTGCTACAACTACCACCAGTTGGCAGATGCTCCTTGCATGTATGCCTCCTGAGCTTTTTCCCCATCTGAGATGGAAGGTTAAATGGCTTGATCTTCTACAGGTGATCACCGTCGCTGCAGGCTCACTAGTGCAACAGCTGTCCAGAAGACAATGTTTTACATCAATTCAGTCCTCCTACTTTTAAGTTCTTTCTACCTCTATCTTGTCACATGCGCTATATTCCAAGGGAGGGGAGATTTGTTATAAATATCATATTTAGCCCTCACAGTCACTGTTCTCAGTGATCTGACCAGGCATTTTTCTCTGCCTTAAACACAACCAACTGCAAAAGGGAAGCCTGTTGTCAAGGTGAGAGCAGCACCAACCTATGGCGATAAGTAAATATTTAGAAGATGAAATTACTGTTTAGCTAAACAAGAGTAATATGCTTTCTATGCAATGACCTTCCCAGTTATGGACTTGTGTTGTGTTGGCCATAGTAGGCATAAATCCCTCCTACACAACAAGCTTCAAATATATCCAAAACACAGTTGATTACACCCATAACAGTTCTGAATCTGTATCAGTGAGTACATCTTGCCAGGCAGGCCAGTTTTAGAGCATGTAGGGCCCAGGACTGCATTAGCTCATTGGTGGCGTTCCTCCCTCTGTCTGCCTCGCATAAAATCCTCTGACACTATGACAGAGATTCACAAGATATGACATAACTCTTTTGACTCAAGATTAATTTCTCTATGAATTGTAATCCAAAAGTGTGTTATTTTTAACAATATGTTCTTACCATCAATTTGTTAATTATGGTGATCAAATAACAACAATTATCAATAGTGTGTGCTTTGTTGAGAACTTCTGAGGCTTCCCTAAACAATAACTCCACGGAATTATCCCATTCATTATTAAATTTTCATTTTATAAGCCACATTTTTGGGAGTGGCATTGTCCACAAATATACCTTATTTCCATAAAAGCTCATATTAGTCTATGAAAATGTATTTTAATGATCATACAAACCAGTAGATTTCTATGTGCTCTTTAATACAGCCCTATATTTGCTTAATTTACACTCTTACCTTCTCCTCCTTGTCCTGTTTACTTCAAATATACCAACAAATCTCAAGTGTACTTGCCTCTCTTCTTTCATGCAACATGTATTTGGATGTCCCTCAAATTTTGCATTTTTTTAAAAAAATGAAGTTGTGGGATTGTATGTTTCTGTGTGGATTCTTCAAACACCTTCATTCTGCTTAACTCTCCTGCAATCTTCTTAGTTTTTCTCTTCTGCTTTCTCCTTCACTCTTTAAACCTTTCTCCATTCAGCATTATTCCTATTTTTATTTTATTTTACGAGATAGGTGTATTCTCAGTAACTTCATTTATTTTCATTTCATTAAACCTTTTTCCTTCTTTCTATTCATCTGTTTGTCTGCCACACCTCACTTATGGGCATGCACGCATGCGCGCACGTGCGCACACACACCACCACCACCACACATATGTGGATGGGAGATTTCAGAAGTAGATTCCCTTCTTTTTTTTAAATTTTGTAATAAGTGGGGTTTTATAATGTTTTTCTTCTCTGGGGTTTTGATAGGATTGTGTAGGGGATACCATCTGGTCTTGTGCTTTGGATTTTTGTGGGGAGAGTTTTATGACTATTTCAATATTATTTCATCATGGCTTATTTCTGGATATTTACACATCAGGAATTTCTTTCTTTACAAAATCCATTTTAGAGGAGTAAAACTATTTAAGGTACTGCGTTTGAATTTCCTAAATTTCACAAGTTTCTTTGGAAATGTAACCATTTTTCTTCCTAATTATTTGTAACCTTTCTTTTAGCCAATTTGCCTAAAATTTATATCTTGTTTTTATCTTCACAGTGAATTTCTAGTAGATGTAAAGGCATTATTTAGTAGATAGCTTTGCTGAATATAATTCTCTGGCTTAGGAGTTTTAGTCTATCAGAACATGGAAATATTTTTTGCTATGTCTTCTGTCTATAAAAGTTTCTGCTACTTAATCAGCTATTACTCTATGAATTTGCCTTTAAAGGCAACTTGTCATTCATTTTTGCAGCTTTCACTACCTTTTCTTTGTTCTGTACTTTTAGTGTTTTAATACTAAAGGTCATGGGTAGTTTCTTTACTGGTCCTATTGCATCTTCTATATGACTGTTGTACCTACACCTTCATCTATTTATCTATTTCTCTGTTTTGAAAATGTTCTTTAATTTAAATTATTTTTATGCATTTAATATGGTATTCTTGTCCCCATTCTATCACTTTATGTCCTAATTCAAAGGTTTCGACTTTTCTTTTTCCAAAACTTTCTTACAACCTGTTCATTTATTTTTTCAATTTTATCAATGGCCTTTATTGAGTTATTGAATTCCTATACCTTGTTTACATTCCCAATGCTTTACTTTCTACATGATCCCTGTACTTGAACACCCAATCCTGGACCATGTAAATTCTCCCACCCCTATTGTAGGGCTTCGTGTGCCTGGGCATATATCTCTGAATGACCTCCAGCTGTCTCCCCACAATAGTTTCCACCAAATGTTCTGGGATCCTTTTGTCTAGTACCTTTCCCTGTGTCAACTCCAGGTGTTTTCTTGGGTCCACATCTTCTCTGGTGTTAGACATGCTGAGTTTGATTGCTTTACCTTGGGACAACTCTGCTATTCTCACTGGAATTGCAGCATCCACCACATGTCGTTGGGCACCTTGTTCCCTGGTCATCTAAGCCTCACTTTGAGCCTTCTGCCTGCTTCTGTAGTCCTTTAGCATATTTAATGACATGTGCTCCTGTTTCTGAGTGTGTCCTTACCCCACCACTGATCAGCAGCTTCTGCATATGAAACTCCTGAAATCTGGGCACCTCAATCTGGGTCACCACGATTTCTGCACTATGTTGTAGCACTGCATATAATATAACTGGATGCCTTGCTTTTTGTTAGCAAAAACATAATTATTTTTCATCTTCACAATCATCACCCACAGTAACTTTAAATGAATTTTCTCTTTTATTTGCTATATGTTCCAGTCCTGGGCCCTACTCAAAATGATATGACAGAGTTTGAAGACTTCCCATGGAAGGCTTCACCCTCCCTGGGAAGCACAAAGGGGATGGGATGGGGATTGGAGCGGGAAACAGGGGAAGATGGTATGCTACGGGAACTTGGATTGACATGTAAAACAAGTTTGTTTCAAATTCATACTTAAAAAAATGAAAAAGAAAAGATTTTGTACTAAGGACAATTTAAGCAATATCTCATTTATAATATTCACCAAATCTGAGTTTGGGGAGAAGAGTGAGCTAATATGCAATGTGTTTAAGAAGTACACACACAAAAATCCCCCATGTTAGTCATCAACCAATAAGAGAAACATATAAACAGGAGGACATCTCACATCATCTAATTTAGAAAGAGCTATCCAGTAAGAAGCTTAAGCCATTAGCTTAATAGTTTATACATCAATACAAGTTTCTGTGTGTTTATTTTGGGCTAATTGGCTGCAGAAGCAGTTGGAAATGAAACTACTTCCACAGGTCTATAGTGATAAAAAACAAACATACTATGCAGTGTACTTATTCTAAGAGAAGGACAGTTTTGAGCCCAGGAGTTGGGGGTTATAGGAGATGTGTGATTGATGCTTTATGTTGGGGGTGGCTGCCAAATGATGTGTCCTCTGAGCTGAGACCATGATGAAAAAATATCTAAAAGCCTGGATGTACTATAAGTAGATAAATTATGAAATATTTTAAAAATGAACATCTTATTTTCTTTAAAGTTTCTTATTGTAACTTGAAGGAAACATGAAGATAAGGGACAGATGTGATCTCTAACATGGCAACTCAGCTTGCAATTTCAGCAATAAGGGGGGGGTTGGTAATTTTCTGTGAAAGGATGCTTAGAAAGTATAGAATTGAAAATTAATTACATTCTAATGAACTGACAGACAAGTGTGAAAGGATACATGGTAGAATCGTTCTTTAGCAGTTGGATAAACTGAGGATTTATGCTATAAGAAATATTTGTTGGAAGTAAAAACTAAGCATAAAATCTTGGTGCAAGTAAAAGATTACAGTCAGTTCTTAATTTGGCCTTAAAATGTATTAATTAGCTTCAGAATAATTCATACAATAAAACAGACACATGTTAGTGTAACTTCCTTTTTGTTGGTTTATATTTTATCTTACTGTAAAACATTTTTTATCAGGCTATGAAGGTGAAAATCTTATGAAAATCCTTAAAGACATTGAAAGCAGCACAGAAATCATGCTGGACAGGTGGAAGTTTGAAGTCATACCCAATGACAAAGATGAGAAAGGAGACCCTGTGCCTTACAGCATCATCAATAATTACTTTTCCATTGGCGTGGTAAGATTTTCCACTAGATCTTTTTTTTTTTTATTAACAATCTGTCTTAAGTACTGAATAAATACTGTCTAAATTTATGAAAATTTGCTGATTATAAAAAAACAAAATGATAACATTTTGTTAGTAAATATCTATTTTTTCCTCATCTTTCAAAATTTACTTACCCATACTCTATGCTAGGGTGTTCTGGCTGCACATACTATATCTGTGTCCCACATGTGTGCCCAGTACCCATGGAGGGCAGAATAGGGTATTGGAATGGTGGGGTGAACTGAAGTTACACACGGTTTTGGGCCACTTTAAGGTGCTAGGAATTGAACACAGGTCCTATAGAAGAGCATCTGGTGCTTTTAATGGTTGAGCAGCCATCTCTCTGGCCCTAGAAATACCTTGTTACATAATAATACAGCTTAAAATTGTATTTATAATCAGACTATCAGCAGTTCATAAATTTTCATGATGAAAACAAAGGAAAGGAACTATATACATCACTCCAACTTGGGTGTTTTTGTTACCAAATGAATCTTAGAATGATTGGGAACATACTGTTCACTTCATTCAACCTAATCTACATACCCTGGCATAGGCATGCCTAGAGGATTACCTAATATAGAAAATGCCTCACAAGCATGTCTGGAATTCATCTCACAAGTGACTCTAGATTCCATCTAGTTGATGATGAAGATTAGCCATCATAACCTCATCCCTTATCATCTTGACTTGTGAAACATCACTTTTAACCAAGCACTTCCCCCACCTTTGCCTCTTTATGCTCTTGATCATCTCCTAATATAAAATGCACTGCACCCACCATCAAGTTTCCATACTCTTTAGCAGTTCCAATAATGTTTAAGGTCCTTTTCTGAGACTCACTACAATCTATTAACGGTAATCTCCTAGCTTAAAGAAAAATTACACAATGTTACTGGAGTTTTCTTTCCAGCTTGGTCCTGCAGCCACTTTGCCCCAAATAATCACACAAAAGCTTATATCAACTCCAAAACTGTTGGCCAATGGCTTAGGCTTCTTATTGGCTAACTCTCTCTAATTTATTTACCCATTTCTATTAATCTAAGTATTTCTATGTGGTTTTATCTTACCAGAGAAGTGTCTATTACATGGTGTCTCCCTGTAGCACCCCTCTGCTTAACTCTCCCAGAATTCTCCTTATCTCCTAGTACTGCCTATCTTCCTGCCTCTATTGGCCAGTGTTTTATTCCTTCACCAATAAGAGAAACACATATGCAAAAGGACATCACCCATATTTTTCTCTTTCTATCTAAATAAAAAGAAAGGTTTTAGGTTTAACAAAATAAATTTATATATTCCAAAACAGTTATGAAGTAAGGACTATAATTTACTCAATTAACATTTGGCAAAATTTAAAGAAAATATTCTATCATCTATGCTATGTTTGTGAGTCTAAAGTCTTATACATAATTTATCTTTTATCATAACTAAAAAAATCCTTAACCATAACTAGCTGTCTCAACTCCATCAAAGACCACAGAAGGATTGACAGAGACATTTCATTGCCTAGAAAGTCATCCAAAGTCCGTCTGTAACACTAGAGCATCACTTTTCAGCCTACCGGCCACAGTGTATGGCAGACTTCTTGGTGAAGTAGAATTTTTTTTTTACTGTCTGCCCACTTTGGCAGTCTGTTAGTCATTTTTCTCTATGTTCTGTAGAACTATGGTAGATTCTTCCATGAAACAGGAACCCTGCAGGACTGTCCCATCTTGTTTTGCAAATTCAGAAGCCACTCTCCTCTGGATCCTACATGTCCAGGTTTTACAGAATAAAAACAGTTCAGGCAAGAGCAGTTTCTTGCCCAAGTGTCTTTTCTTGCTATATCAAAAGTCACTTGATATTTGAGTTTCTTTGATGCCCATCCTCCTTTCTGATGTAATTGGTGCTGCTAGGAACAGTTGTGTCTATTTGCCATGAAAAATCCTGAACCATTTTAAATGAGTATTCTGTGGGTCTTTGAAAGATTTGAAGACTATCTATCCATCTCAAATATATCATTGCATATCTAGAAAACCTAACTAACAACTATAAGATTTGCCTATTATAGGTGACTACAATCTGTATTTAACAATGCATTACATTATTAAATGAGCTATATAAACACAATAAACAAGAGGAGAAATACACACATCACAAAATTGACCTTAAATTTGTATCAATAAATGAAAATCCATACCAATGCAAAGTATTCATTTCTATATCATATTCCCTTTTTTACTTTAGAAAGAGATTGGCTGTGATCATTGACCATTTGTAACCAACACCATTTAAATGAATGAAAAAGTATTTATAAACATTATTTGAGAGTTTGGGCATCGTTCTTTCCAAATTGCTTCCTACTGTTTGGGGGCATTGTCAATACAATGGGGATCCTAAGAAAACCCAGAAACCTGTCCAAATTCTGGATGTAGTAGTCTGCAAGGCTATATCATCTTAGGTGTTTTGGATGTTGGATCACCTGTGCCACTGCTTCAGGGGATCTTACTTGATTAAACCATATTAGTGTGGAAGGAATCCATAGCTTTTCAGTTTTTGTAGAAACGAAAACAAAGTCTCTTCTCCAAGTACCTTCTTAGACATAAATTTTGAAGTCAATCCATTTTAAAAATATATAGTTAGATTAATCCAGAAGCATTTATAATCAAATGTCTGTTAGCAGCTGTTGCTCTTTCCGCAGCAACCAAACACTTCAAAGTTGACACAATAACATACAGTATCCAGAATCTTTGTTTTTCCATGTTTACATGGCTTTTATTACTCTATTTCTTTTACTTTATTTATTTATTTAGACAGAGTTTCGATTTTATTACTCTACTTCTTTTACTTTTTATTTATTTATTTATTTATTTATTTATTTATTTATTTAGACAGAGTTTCTCTGTGTACTTTGTCTGTCCTGAAATTCACTCTGTATACCAAGCTATTCTTGAAATTACATAAATCTGCTTGCCTCTGCCACTCTAGTGCTGGGATTAAAGGCATTATCAACCACACCCAGCAACTCTACTTCTTTTTTAACTACTTTATTCTTTTTCTTTTCTCTCCCAAGCCTGTGTATATTTTTTAACACACTGTAAACCCTTTAGAGCTTTTTTTTTCCATCTGAATTTGTCTTTACTGTATATGTCAATTTTTTCTGACCATGAGTCTTCTATCTGTTAAACAGCAAGGCTAAGATTAATACTGCAGCTGTTTTAGCTATTGACTTTCCAACATGGTGGGGGTGCATTTACCACCAGCACTGGGAACTGTCCTCACTGACTTGGTCTATGATGCCATCAAGCAGCATGCTGCTGGCTGCTCATAAACACCATTTGTTTGGTAACAGAACTTCTTAAAAGAACCATGTGGTTCTTGCTGCTTATGCTGAGTCACACAGCCTCTCTTAAAAGAGCATTGAGCCTCTACTTATCTCTAGCAAAGAAAGACTACCCAAGAATATGCTGCTACCAAGAAGCTGTGCTTACATCTGCTCCTTTATTTTAATAATCCCTTTTAAAGTTTGTGTAAGGTTTTTGTTTTCCTAGATATCATGTACCAACATGGTGGAGCAAAGATTGTGCTTAGAGCTTTATTCTTCTCTTTGTTATTGGGTCTCTCTCTCTCTCTCTCCCTCTCTCTCTCTCTCTCTCTCTCTCTCTCTCTCTCTTTCACTCTCACTCTCTTCTAAATGAATAATTTTTCTTGAAAATTTGCCAGAATATTTGTCTTGAAATTAAGAAATATATTTTACTCCCACCATAAATATTTTGATAATAATTAGAGTACCATAATCTTGTCAAACATAGAATGGACATAAGTATTCAATAATGCCATTAACATTGTTTAAATAACCTGGATGATAATTCTGTAAAACAAGCTCCCTATGGGGAAAAAATGATAGAACTCTATTTTTAATTATAAAAGCAAATGATGTAAATGTTCATGAATTTAATTTGTAGTCAAACATGGTGGTGCACTAATTGCAGCTTTCTAAAATCTTAGACAAAAGTGTCAAGAATTAAAATTGAACGGCAAAATAAAAATGATGGGCCTAATCAAAGTGTGACATAGGATATGTTCATTTATGTTCATTTAGGGTTTCTTTCTTCCCTCCCTCCATTCCTTCCCTTACTCCTTTTTTTCTATTTTTGTCTGAAGGGCCCTTGTCATTTTTACTTGAAGCCTTTGATGCAGTATTACATGGGAAGTAGTTTGTGGTAATAGGATTCTCTTCTGGAAAGATTTACAACTTTACACAGTAGTGTTGTCATCAGAATAACATACCTCATGTAAGTTCCTTTATTAAGTACTCTTCACAGGGTACCTCCTGTGCAACTGATTGCATCTTTCTTCCCTGTCAGTATATCTATATAATTAAAAAATTCTTTCTCAAGCTATTCTTGAATGTACAATAAGTTGCCAGATTGGACTGGGCTATTCAGACAGTCACACAGAACTTGCCAAACAAGAGTATTTGCTCTAGGTCTAATATTTATTAAGAAAAAGAAAATAAATAAAGAAACAGAGAGAAAAATAAAATGTAGCAAAGTTGAAGCATAAAAGGAATGTCTCACATTGTTATCATAGATACTAGATATCTAAATATTTACATATATCTTATATGTGCAGTTATTCCAGTAAGATGCATCATCACCTAAACACAGTATGAGCCCCAAGTGTGACTGTAATATCACTATCACTTTTGGTATTTCAATTATTACCCTGCCACACTAACTTGGAGTACTCTATTGTCTGTAAGAAGTTTTTCTCAAAATTTTACAAAATCTGAAAAAGAAGTACAGAGTAATTTTCACACGTATTATGATCTGATATATGCATTTAAATAATAACAATAAAAATCCATCACCTGTTCATGATAAAGATATTGGAAAAACAGAGATAAAAGGAACATACTTAAACATAATAAAAGTGATTTATAGTAGTAAGTCAAATTAAAGTGACTCCACTAAAATCAGGAAGAAGATAACTGTGTCCACTCTCTCCATATCTATTCAATATACAATTTGAGCTTCCAGATAGAGCAATAAGGCAATTATATGAGATCAAGGGGATAAAAATTTGGAAAGGAAGAAGTCAAACTTTCACTATGTGCAGATAATATGATAGTAAACATAAAGTGAGCACAAAAATTCTACCTTGGAACTCCTATAGCTGATAAATAGCTTCAGTAATATAACATGATACAAGAGTAACTCAAAAAAAATCAGTAGCTTTCTTATATACAAATAATAAATGGGATGAGACAAAATCAATTTTCTGGAGCTGGAGGGGTAGCTCAGCAGGTAAAAGCACTGGCTGCTCTTCCAGAGGACACAGATTCAATTCCAAGCACCCATAAGGCAGCTTGTAACTATCTGTAGCTCTAGTGTCAGGCAATCTGACATTTCACAGAGACCTACATGCAAGCAAAGCACTAATAAAATAAGCACATAATTAAAAAATAAATTTTCTCTATGAGCTTAGTGAAAACCAAGTGATATTTGGGAGTAACAGAATTCTTCACAAAACTTGAAAGCATAATACTCAACTTCACATGGAAAACCACAAATAAATAAATGAATAAATAAATAAATAAAACAAGTAGAGCTGTAAATGATTTGTACAATAAAAGAACTTCTAGAGATTTCACCATCCCTGACTTTAAACTCTACTATAAAGATATAGTAATGAAAACAGCTGGGATATAGTATAAAAACAGACATATGAACCAATAGAATCAATTCAAAGACCCTAACATTAATCCAAATACCATGAACACCTGATTCTTGAAAAAAAAATCAAAATGTACATGAAAAAAAGCACCTTCAACAAATGGTACTGACATAACTGGATGTCAACATGTAGACTATTGCAAATAGATATGTATCTATTGCCATGCACAAAAATCAAATCTAAGTGAATCAAAGACCTCAACATCAACCCAGTTATATTGAACTGGATAGAAGAGAAAGTCAAAAATAACCTTGAACCCATTGGCACAGGAGACCACTTTTTAAATATAACACTAGTAACAAAGACTCTGAGAACAACAATCAATAAATGGTATCTCTTGAAATTGAGCAGTATATTTAAGGCAAAGTATATGGTAAATAAAATAAAACTGGAGCCTAAAGAATTGGAAAAAGATAATCACCAACCCCACATCTGACAGAGGGATGTTCTCCAAAGTATATAAAGAACTCAAGAAAATAGACACTAAAATACCAAATAATCCAATTTTAAAAGGGGTACAGACCTAAACAGAGAATTCTCAACAGAAGAAACTCAAATGTAGAAAAGATATTTAAGAAATTGCTCAACATCCTTAGCCATCAATGAAATTAAAATCAAAATGACTCTTAGACACCATCTTACACCTATCAGAAAAGCTAGGTTAAAAAACACTGAGGACAGCTTATACTTCAGAGGATGTGAAGTAATGAGAACACTCCTCCAGGGCTGGTGGGAATGCAAACTTGTACAACCACTTTGAAAATCAGTATGACAGTTTCTCAGAAAATTTGGAATCAATCTACCTCAAGACCCAGTAATGCCACTCTTAGATATACCTAAAGGATGCTCAATCATATCACAAGGATACTTGCTCAACAATGTCCATACAGAATTATGCACAATAGTCAGAACTTGGAAACAACCTAGATGCCCCTCAACTGAATAACACATACAGAAAATGTCACATTTACATAGTGGAGTAATACACAGATGGAAAAACAACAACAACAACAACCACACACACACACACACACACACACACACACACAACAAAACCAATGACACCATGAAGTTTGCAGGCAAATTGATAGAACTAGAAAAAAATCCTGAGTGAGATAATCCAGACTCAGAAAGACAAACATGGTATGTACTCACTCATAAGTGGATACTGGACGAAAATCTACAATTCACAGCTCCAAAGAAGCTAGGTAACAAGGATGACACTAAGAGGGACACATGGGTTGCCCTGTGAAGGGGGAACTCAATGACATCTCCTGAGTAAACTGTGGCAAAGGGGGCAGTAAAGGAAGGAATGGGGGATGAAAACATGATGTTTGAGTAGGGGTAGGAACTGAGTAGGATATCAATGAGCGAGATATCTTGATAATAGAGCCATTATGGGGTTATGGAGAAACCTGATGTTGAGGAAATTGCAAGAAACCCTCAAGGATGACCCCACCTAAGACTCCTAGCCTTTGGCTATAATCAAATTGGTGATCACAACTGTCATCATAGATCCTTCATCTGGTAATTGATTGAACCAGATACAGATATCCAGAACTAAGCACCAGGTAGAGATCCTGGAATCCAGTTGAAGTGAGGAAGAAGGGAATATTAAATCAAGGGAGGTGAAGATCATGAAGGAGAAATCTACAGAGGCAGCTGAACCTAGCTCATGGAAAGTAATGAACTCTAAACCAACAGCTGTGGAGACTCCATGGGACTGAGCTATGACCTCTGCATGTGGGAGACAGCTGTGTAGCTTGGTGTATCTGAAGTGTCCCTGACAGAAGTACCAGGATTTATTCCTGGTGCATGAGATCGCTTGTGGGAGCCCATTCCCTATAGTGGGGTGATGTACTCAGCCTTAATGCAGGGGTCAGGGGCCTCAACTTTATGGACCAGGCTTTGTTGACTCAACATAGGAGCTCTTACTCATTGGGTGGAGTGGGTAGGAGATGGCTGAAGGAGGCAATTGCGGGAGCAGGAGGAAGAGTAGGAAGGAGAACTGTGATTGGAATGTAAAATGAAACTAAAATTTAAAAATTTCTGAAAAATGTAGGAATATGGGGGGCAATTTTTTCAATATAATTAAGAAAATATACAAGAGACACACAGAAAACTTCAGGCTTTTATAAAAGGCTAATCAAAACAAACAAACAAAAACAAAACCAGAAACAAACAAAAATCTCAAAGCATTGTTACCAAGGTCAGGAATACAATAAGCATATTTATTCTCTTCTTTCTCATTCGATAATATCTATAGAACAATAAACAAGTGGTGGAGGTAAAGAAATAAATAGGAAAAAAACATTTGTAGATTACATAATTCTCTATATAAAAGGCCTCATAATTCCACAATAATTCACATTGTGATCAATATATTCAGCAAAGTAGCAAAATACATAATGAACACATAAAAAAACAGTAATCTCTCTATACACAAATATACCAAATAAGTTGCCAAAACAATATCATTCAAAGAATCCTTATAATAAGTCTAACTAAGGAAGTAAAAGTCCTGTAGAATAAAAACCATAAGATAGTGAGTAACAACTTAAAGAAGACAATAGACTATAGAAAGGACTTCCTAACTCATGGCTAGTAGAACTAATATTACAATGGAAGTTTACCAAAAGAAATTCAGAGATTAAATTAATTTACAGAAATTAAAAAATTAATCAAAGAAGAAAGTTCTTTAATTTTTATGTATGCACTAAATTTATTTAAAATTCAAACAGCAGATTATTATAAATATATAAATTCAAAAATATATTTAGCTAAGAGAGTTTGTTATTGCTATTGTGTTTGACTGATTTGGTTTTTGAAACAAATTCATTCTGTGTATCCCAGCCTATATTTGAACATGAGGTCCTCCTGCTTCAGCATCCTCAGTACTGTCTTTATAGACATGTATCACTGTATCTTGATGAACTCATTATCTTTTCTTTGATATTTTCATACACACACACACACACACACACATATATATATATATATATATATTACATATAAATATCTCTCACTCTCTCTCTGTCTCTCTGAGACAGGGTTTTTCTGTGTAGCTTTGGAGCCTGCCCTGGCATTTGCTCTTGTAGACCAGGCTGTTCTCCAACTCACAGAGATCTGCCAACCTCTGCCTTCTAAGTGCTGAGCTTAAAAGCTTGCACAACCAATGCCCAGTTACATATAGATTTTCTCTGTGTGTGTGTGTGTGATATAACATAATACAAGTACAAAAACTTCAAAAAGCATATTTTAAATTGAATACACATTACAAATCACACCACATAAATGTGAAATGTAAAGGTTTATTTATTATCTACAATTGTTCACCATTAAAGAGCATAATGTAGAGGCAGTGAGTAAACTGGAGGAAACAGAGCCAACCAAAACTAAATATGAAAATAAATTATCTGAAATTATCTATAACTATCTATATTCATTGTGGAAATTGTAGCAATCACTAACATGTACCCAATGAACAGAAGATAAAGACCGAGTTTTTCCTGCCCCTCTTTTCTCAGGTTCCCCATATCTGATGGGGAGAGACATGATGAAAACCTACAATTTAGAATCTTCCTGCATAATGTCTGCCTATGGTTTCTGTATCTGCTCTCATCTGCTGTCAAAGGAAGCTCTATGAGTATGACTGAACAAGACAGTAATTTGAGGATAGCAATAGCAGAAGTCCATTAGGAAGCACCTCTTTCTCTCTCTCTCTCTCTCTCTCTCTCTCTCTCTCTCTCTCTCTCTCTCTCTCTCTCTCTCTGCCAGCTATGTTTGGCTCTACCATAGGACCCTAAATCTCTAGGCAACCGAGTTCCTGGCCATGCACACAATTTGGGGCATGAGCTAGCTCTCAGGAAGTGAGCTTCAAGTTAATCCAACCATTTCTTTTTCACTCACACTTTTTCTGTGTAATGTCTCAGTACATTGTGTAGGTAAGAGTGACTGTAGGAGGAGGGTTTTATGACTTGGTTGGTGTCCAGGTTTCTCTTTCCAGAGCCATCTGAGCATTCCTGTCAAAGAGTCTTCAATGTAGGGGTGAAGGCTCCTCACCCCATCTAAATTCTAAGTACTGAGTGGAAGTTTTCTTCAGTAAAGTGGCCTGTTTTCAGTTTTCAGAGGGAACATTTTTTTTTCTTAGAATCATTCTGGGATTTTTGGGGATCTCCACAGGATTCCATCAGCCAACAACTCAGCTAAATATAACCCAGTTCCACCAGATGAGGGAACAGTGTCATATTTATTTTATGGTCAGTACCACCTTAAAAATGAAATTCCAATAAGGCCACAATCTCGTCAATGTCACTGATAAGCACAATGCTAAGGACTTTAGCACGATGCTGGTCAGTAGAATTTAGCACCACCTTAAGGGCTTAATATAACAATGAGCAATCTTAACTGATCCTCGGGCTAAGAGATCATTTGGCATATGAAAATCCATAGCTTCTATACCCACAATGAGAGAATAAAGAAACAAAATCATAGGATAGTCTCATAAGACTTAGATAGAAATGCTAATTCTATCTAATGTTCAAAACCCTAACAGATTTTAGTGATAAATCCACAGATACACAGTGAACCAATTTTCCAGCAAGAGTTCCAAGAATATATAATGGGAATTGAAATTTTCTTTAACAAATGCTACTAGGAAAAACATGAATATCTCCATCCAGAAGAAGAGAACTGTAGCCTTACCTCACACCAGACACAAAGTGTAACGTGGAGTTAACTATGAAGAAGTAAAACTGTAGAACACCCAGAAGAAGGCTCTCGAACTCCTAGAAACAAGAGGAAGTTCAATGACAGGAGTTCAGCTGTGACTTTCTGAATATGGTATCAAAAGCATAGGTGACATAACAAAAATGGTAAGTAAGAATAAATCAAAGTATGAGTCTTTTGCTTGTCATAAGAGATAATAGTGGAGTGAGAAGTAGTGAGTGCAACAGTAAAATATATATGCATGACATATACCTGAAAAGTTATTTGTCACCAAGGAAAATAAATCCAGACACTAACATTAGAAAATTAATATAACACTTGTTAATGGAAAAGGAAGGACCTCATACTAGCATTTCTTTAAAGAAGACATCCAAAGGAAGAGGTATATGAAAATAGACTGAATATCATTACTCATCTGTGAGATATCAATCAGAAACACAATGACACCTCACTCCATTCCTTTTAGAATGTGTATATTACAAGTTTGAAGAAAGCAAATAATGACAGGCTACGGGGGTATTGGGAGTCTTTTTATAGCATTTGTGGGTATGACAAATATGTCTCCATTGTCCACCCAAAATGGGGCAGATTCTTTAAAAATTAAAGCTACCATGTCATTCAGAAAGTCATTTCAAGGGATAGATCCAGAAAGATTTAAATCAAAATCATATATTTTTGTTTGTGGACCTAATCTTTAATGAGTCAACTGTGTTTTCAACTACAAATTGAAGTCTTAAGGACATATGTGCAATTATTTACTCACTGCAACACATTTCAATTGCTAAGGTGGAGTAAAAAAAGTCTTAGGATTTGTATTCCTTTGAAGAGATACTATGACCACAAAACCTTCTATAAAGGAAAACATTTCATTGCCTTGTCTTACTTACAATTTAGAGGTTAAGTCTGTTATTGACATGGAGGGGGGGGAGGAATCAGGACACCATGCAGGCAGACATGGTGCTAGAGAAGGATCTGAAGGTTCTTACATCTTGAGTCTCAGGCAACAGGAAGTGGTCTGTATCACTGGGTATAGCCTGAACAAAAGAGACCTCAAAGCCCACAACCACAGAGACACACTTCCTTCAACAACTTCCACCCCCTATGGGGGCTATTTTCCTTTAAACTACCACAAATAACGTTAATGTTTTTCTAAAACTTAAATATGTTACTGAATATTCTACTATTAGTAGCCTCGGAGACCAGCTCTAAAGGGCTACTCCCAGAGTTGGAAGAAAAATTCTACAGCATAGCAACATCTGGACTCATGGTGTTTTAGACAGGTGAAGTAACACAACCTCACAGTGTTAAAGCAAATGCAACATAAAAGAATGCAACACACCTTCGCATCATTGAACAAATATTCCACAGCATAAACAAATGTAATGCATTTTGATATTCCATAACAGTAGGCAGTAGAAATAAGAGATGGAGAAAAGAAGAAAAAGAAAAATCATGGTCAATTAAAGTCAAATGCAATGTTAAAATTCTTTAAATAGTATCTAGCACCTTGATTTTTCTGGATCTGACAAAAGCTGAAGCCAAGAGCATCAGTGAACTGGAGTCCTCATATTATGTTAGCGTAGCACACATTCTTATTGCAGCAGTTTGCTTCCAGGTAAGATGAGTACACATGCGGATCCTAAGAACTGAGGTCTGATCTGCCACAGATTTATGCAATACAAAATCTAAAATGTTTCTGGAACTTATAGATGGGAGCACATTGAACTGAAATTAGTGTTTCCTGGCTCTCAGGTCAGTCTTGTCCACTGTCCAGTACAGACTATGGTTCTCCATACAAACTGAGAAACTTTAAAAAACTAGAAAGAAATTTCATTCTTTGTGGAATAGCAATGCTTTTTTTTTTGTTTTTAGTTTGTTTATTTTGGAAGCATCAGTGAAAGATTTATTTAAAAAATCAGTCATACTGCTCTTTCTCCTAGCCCTCTCTCCACTTGCTGCCCTCAAACTCCCAATATGCTCAGAAGATCTTGTTCCTTTCCCTTTCTGTGATGGACCCTGTATGAATCTTGTAGGCACCTCCTTGTATCCTAGTTTCTCTGATGGTGTGAATTATAGGCTAGTGATCATTTGTTCTATGTCTAAAATCCATATATGAGTGAGTACATATCATGTTCCTCTTTTGTGACTAGAAGGAAGAGAAGGGGAGGAGAGGAAAGCATGTGTGACTAGGAAGATTGAGTCAGGGGAGGAATAGATGAGAGAAAAAATAGAAAGAGAAATACCATAAAAGAGGGAACCATTATAGGTTTGAAGAGAAAACTGACTCTAGAGAAATGTTCAGAAACCTACAATGACCCCAATCTGAACAACAGTGGAAAGACTACCTTAAATGCCCTTCCATGATAATGAGATTGATGACTAATTTATCCACCATCATAGAGCCCTCATCTAGTAGCTGATGGAAACAGAAGCAGACACCCACAGTTAAACACTGAGCTGAACTGGAATCCAGATGCAGAGAATGAGAACAATACCAGACTACAGAAACTCATAGAGACGTCTGACCTGAACAAGGTCAGACTGATTGCTGGACTGACTCATACCCCTTGAACATGGGCCTCAGTTAGAAGGCCTGGGAAGTCTAAGGGACCTCTGACAGTGGAACCAGGATCCATCCTTGGTGCACAAAAGACTTTGGAAGCACATTCCCAATGGAGGGATACTCCCTTAACCTAGAGGCAAGAGGGAGGTCCTAGACCCTACTCCAAAAGACTTGACAGATTTTGTTGATCCCTCTTGGAAGGCATCACACTCCCTGTGGAGTGGGGGGATGGGATGGGAGGGTGGAGAGGTGTAACACACCTACCTCGACCAGCAAGGAAGATGCGACTCTGGGAAGATCTTCTTCATGCAGTTTTAATCAGGATACTTGAACATGCTTCTTGTGATCCGCAGGGTCCTGGGGGACCCCTGCACAGGCTTAAATCCCCTTGTGCTGACCAACTCCAGTGAGCCACGTGGACCCTGCAGTTAGGCTACTCTAACTTGGAGGCAAACAGGCTGAACAGGCTTAACCAAATAAGGACTTGTTTACGCCAGAGAGCGCTCACCATCAGGGAGTTGGAAGGCAGAAGCCAGAGCCATCTTTAAGGTGCAGCACTTCTCAGCTCTCTACAGTTACCCTTTTTTGTTTTAATAACACAACAGGCAAGGGTACTGGTCTGTTCTCCAGTAAAGCAGTGAACATTGTAATGACCCTGAATCATGGTAGTCAGCCAAGTCAGTGCCACACCCGTCTAGTATCTTTTTCTGGAGGTGGGGCCTCAGACACCAATCCACATGCAACCAGACTTGCCCTTCTCGGAGTTGCTCACTTCCAGAGCTAACTCAGAGTGCAGTGCTAAGCCATACAACCTGAGTGTGAAGGATCAATACTTGTTCATGACTGTGAGCCATGCTTGGGGTTACTGCCCTGCCTCAATGGCTGTAAATGCCTGGACAGCCTTAGGTGCATGCTGCTTCTGAGCAAACCCCATTTTGCAAAGGCACCACAGGCCCACAAATGAGATAAGCAACAAGAAGACAGCCATGGCTCCCATTCCCGCCTACTCTTTCAGATGATCCATGGTGACGGCAAACCACGATGACAATCCGGCAGCCAATCCTGCATCCACACATGTCGAATTCACAGCTACGATGGCCACTAGCAGCTGTACCATCAAATCATCAAAGTCAGCAGACCAATTTCCTAAAAGATGTCTAGACAATTGTCATGACAAATTAGCAGCACATGTAAAGTTCTCATACTGAATGCTGGTAACACACAAGCCTGGATACTTCATTTAATATCCCATTGGGCCAGCTGCCACAAGTTATCTATTTGCTCCTGCACCAGTTCAATTCTTTGGTTTACAATCATTAAACCTCCTTTTAGTTGAGCACCAATTGTGGATTGAGCATCCAAGGCAGTAGCCACATTCTTGGACAACTCTTTAGCTTAGAGGCTGTCTGCACTGATGTGCTCATAGCCATGGCATCCATGACTGAGCCCACAAGTGAAAAAGAGATAGCTGTAACTATGGCTGCTGTAATGCCATAATCTCTCCTTGAAGCCTCTACCAAATGGGCCACAAAATCTGAAAATGGTTCCATTGGGCCTTGCAGTATCTTAGTGAGGTTACCACTCACCTCTCCCTTATTGGGTAATGACTTTCATGCTTTTATGGCAATCTGATTTACTTGTTCAAACACTGGTAATGGATAAGTCTGTTGATTGGCAAAGAGTCCCTATCCAAGCAACATGTCCCTGTCCCATGCTGCATTTCCGGCTGCCAAATTAGCTGTGCCTGCTCATTGGCACACTAGATTAAAATAAGCTTTCCAGTCCAGATACTGTGCAGGGCTTAGCCATGCTCGAGCCAGCCCACTCCAATCACTAGGAGCCATGCAATGTCTATTTAGGGCTTCAACTTGAGCTACAGTAAAAGAAGCTGAAATTCCATATGTTCTCACAGACTCAGCCAAAGCCTTGATGACCTTAAAGTCTAAAGGCTCCTCATATCTATTGCCTTGGGCATCCTGGAAAACTGGATAGGCCATACTTAAATCAGTTCGTACAGCTCTCCAGACTTCAGGGCAAAAGGAATGCCCTGTGCCTGGGTCCCGCCCTTCCTTACTCTATTAAGGAGAAGGCATAGACAGCATTGTCCTGGGAGGGTTTTCCTCCTCCTTACATAGCCATTTTTCCTTTCCTTCCCTTTTCCATTTTTTAAGGGACTGTTTCTGAACCTTTTCTATGAGGGCTTGCAATTCTTCCTCAGAATCTGTTTCGTCCATACCTGACTCTCCTGTGATCTCAGCCTCTTCTGATCTTTCTTCTTGTAACATTTCTAGCGCAGCTTTCCCTTTTTCCATTGCCTCTTTACAGTACCTCTGGTCTTCAATACAGCTATGCACTAACTTCCAAACAGGTTGGACTCTGGACTTTACTGTCCCTTGTTTCCAAGCAAAGTCAAGATCCCTGCCTAACTTGTCCCAGCGCGCTATGGTGAGGTCTCCCGAAACTGTGAACCAAGGTGCAATGGCATCACACTTGCTCAGGAATCTTTCTAGTGTGATTTTCTTTATTTTAAGTTTCTTTGACAAAAGTAGCTCCTGAAGAGCCAAAAAAATTGGATGAGACTGAGAAGTACCCATTTTAAAAATTTTACTTTCAGTTCATTACAACCTCTAGCTCAATGCCTGAGACTTCATTGCTGCTTATTTCCGAGGTCTTTAGCTTTGTCCCAACTTACCTGGGACTTTATTGCTCCTTACCAGAGACCTTATCACCTCTTTACCATGGGCCTTAGCTTGGTCCCAGCTTACCTTGGGAACTTACCAGCACTGCCCTGACTGCAAGAAGTTCTGATCTGAAGGTTCCCCATATGGGCCACCATTTGTAACATGCCTATCTTGACCAGCAAGGAAGATGCAACTCTGGGAAGATCTTCTTCATGCAGTTTTAATCAGGATACTTGAACATGCTTCTTCTGATCCATGGGGTCCTGGAAGACCCCTGCACAGGCTTAAATCCCCTTGTGCTGACCAACTCCAGTGAGCCATGTGGACCCTGCAGATAGGCTGCTCCTATGCTAAAGCAAACAGGCTGAACAGGCTTAACGAAATAAGGACTAGTTTAGCCAGAGAGTGCTCACCATCGGGGAGGTGGAAGGTGGAAGCCAGCACCATTTTTAAGGTGCAGCATTTTGCAGCTCTCAGAGGGGCATGGGAGGGAGGCTGTGAGGGAGGGAGTGAAGAAGGGAGAGGGAACTGGGATCTATATGTAAAGTAAGAAAAAGTATATAAAAAATTATAGAAATAAATTTACCATTTAAAAAAAAGTTACACTTGGCCATAAAGAATGTCAATTGTATAAAACTGTAAAAATCTTTTTATTTTCTTTTTATTTATATAACTTATTTATTAAAATGTGAAACAAGCTTGTTTTACATATCAATCCCAGTTCCTGAACCCTCCCATTCTCCCTTGTTGCCCCACCAAACCCTATCTCATCCCTTTCTGCTCCTCAGGGAAGGTAAGGCCTTCCCTAGAGAGTCTTCAAAGTCTTCAAAGTGATATCATTTGGAGCAGGGCCCAGGCCCTCCCTCATGTTTCTAGACTGAGTGAGTATCCCTCTGTGGGATGGGCTCCTAAAGTCCATTCATATACTAGGAACAACTAGGAACAAATACTGATCCACTACTAGAGGCTCCATACACTGTCTAGTCCTCCCAACTAACACCACATTCAGGGAATCTGGGTCAGTCCTATGCTGGTTTCCCAGTTATCAGGCTGGAGTCCATGAGCTCCCCCTTGTTCAGGTCAACAGTTTCTGTAGGCTGTTCCAGCCTGGTCTTGACCCCTTTACTCATCACTCCTCCCTGACTGCAACTGGATTCCAAGAGTTCAGCTCAGTGTTTAGCTGTGGGTGTCTGCTTCTGCTTCTGTCAGCTACTGGGTGATGGCTCTAGGATGGCATATAAGGTAATCCTCAATCTCATTATTGGGGAAGGGCATTTAAGGTAGACTCTCTACTATTGCTTAGATTCTTAGTAGGGGTAATTCATGTGGATCCCTGGATATTTCCCTAGTGCCAGATTTCTCTTTAAATCTATAATGGCTCTTTTTATTAACGTATCTCTTTTCTTTCTCTCTCTATTCTTCCTTATGTAATCCTCCCCGTTTCTCCCCTCCTCTTTCTCCTACCTCTCTCTCCACTCGCCCCTTGCTCCCAATTTGCTGGATTGTGGCAGAATGCTTATTTGGCAGAGTGCTTGCCTGGCAGGCACAGAGCCTTGGGTTCTAGTTCTTAGCACTGCAGAGAACCAGGTGTGGTGAACTTGCTTGTAAGTTTGTTTGCTTGTTTGTTTTTTGGAGAACTTCATACACGTGTACTGTATTCACCTCATTCCCCCCACTCCCAAACCTTCATTACTTCCTCAAATTTATTGTCTATTAAAGTTCATAGCTTCTTATGTTATAATTATATATATACATATATACATACATATCTATATACAGACATATGCATTGCTGAGCCCATTTTTTGTTGCTTATATGTATATGCATTTAGGGATAACCTATTGATGTTGGATTACCAATTTAGAATTCCTTCTCTATGGAACTCTCCCTCTCTCTCTATGCTGGCATATAAGATTGTGTTGTCATTGTTCAGTTTTTGTTTAGGGAACTATACTGTGGAAACTCCACAGGTGTGCTTCCAATCATTTCTAGAAGACAAAACTTCGCAGATAAGATCCTATGGCTCTTATCAACTTTCTGATTACTTTTGGAGATTTAAGTGTTGTGTATTGTGTTTCCACAGATGTATGTAAGAGAATAAAAATACCCAAATAGCCATTTAATTAAAAGAGTTTCAAAGCATACAAGAAAGAGTAATTTAACAGGGAAAGTAAAAAGAAAAATTCTAATGACATACAAATCTCGTTTTTCTTCTCCCTAAAATAAAAGGAATATATGAACAACTGGCAAAGGTAGTTTTTAGAAGAGAGAGAGAGAAAGGGAGAGAGAGAGAGAGAGAGAGAGAGAGAGAGAGAGGGAGGGAGGGAGGGAGAGAGAGAGGGAGGGAGGGAGGGAGGGAGGGAGGGAGGGAGGGAGGGAGGGAGGGAGGGAGGGAGCGAGAAAGGAGAGGGAGGAGGCATAGTTAATAGAAAGATGTAACCATGTTATAGGAGATATTTCAGTAATTTTGAATGTGTCACATGAGTTTTCCCACTTAGTCTGAGAAATGGAATGTGTTCTATGGACATGTAAAGAGCTAAAATTTGCCGAGGAGTGAGGAAATATCCCTGGAACTGCCCTTAGTGAGGAGACAGAATCAACAGGATTGTTCAAATGCTGCTTCATTGCAGATATCAGCACTCACAGTTCTTGCAGTGGGTTTGAGGTTATTCCAACACTTCTCATGTCTAAGATATTCCTCATTGATCTCCATGTCTCCTTGTGTTTTATGTTTTTAATTATCATTAATCGTGTGTGTGTGTGTGTGTGTGTGTGTGTGTGTGTGTGTGTGTGTGTGTATAGCTACAACAGCTGGGGACAAATCAACATATACAAAATCTAGGAACAATTAAACTCATTTTTTTTTAGCTTAAGTCCTCAAATTTTTAGATATTTAAGAGTGAAAGTTAAGAAGAGGAGTTTCTCGGTTTATTTTCCATAGCTAACAAAACTCACCATCCTAATATATCTCTTCCCCCCAAAAAGAATTCACCTGTAGATGTAAATGCAAAAGTGACAAAAAATTAATTAACAAATCTAGTAATCCATCTAGTAATCTGGGATCGATTCTCCAGCACCACAGAGGCAAAGCAACAGCACAGTGACTGACGGTTTGGTCTATTGTATTATGGAGATGAACCGTAATTGTCACAGTTATTTAAGGAGAAACAGCTGTTTTTAACTTTTATCACTAAAGATCTATTGTTAGTATTACCTTTATTAAGGACTGTAGAAGTGTTTCAAATAAAGTAAAAAAGGATAAAACGATTTTTCTACCATTATTTTAGTCAACTGTTAGAAAGTGAATTAATTTGGTGATGAGAAATTTAAAGAATGTATATCTATATTTATAGAGAGAGAGAGAGAGAGAAAAGAAAAAGACACGTTATTTTAAGGTGATATACAGTCATAGTAAATGTGTATCAATTAACAATAAATCTGAAACCAAGGTAAAGGATGACTATTGAATAGATACTTTTGTTTACACATTCAATTAATTTAATTTACACATTTAGACCATTGCTGCTGAGAATTGTAATGGGATTAGTGGATTAATTAACTGTAGTTTGTAATTGGATGAATGCCATTGTACTTTTCTGTCACAATGTACCTACAATAGCTAATGTTCTTGTCATATGCTAAATACTGCCAATTAGCTATAACTAATGTACTATGATAAAAAGCACATAAAGCAGACTGAGTAGAAAATGAAACTAAATAAGGGAGCTAGCAAATGCACAGATAATATGATATCTAACATAAGCTAAAATTCCAGATCCATGGATAAGATTGAAGAAAACAATAAATAATGTGATAGAGTTACTTTCATTTGAATTGAAATACATTATATATCACTTTCCTGTTTATTTGTAATATATACCATGTATATTGCTATTTCCTTTTCCCATTCATATCTTATATACATCATTTATGTGGGAGAAAGTTAACTCAGAGAGGAGAAAATCTCAAATGTTTAAAGAGGAAATAACATTTTTTTTGTGAATTTCTTCTTTAAATGTACTTTAATACTATTTATAAGTAAATGCGACAAAATATTTCTAGCCATTAGTAAACATAAGATTAATAAATTTAAACAAGTCTTAAATAATCAAAAATGAAGAGGTCCTGGAGAGATGGCTCTTTGGTTAAGAGCAGATGTTGCTCTTGTTGCAGACTGAGGTTCGATCCTCAGTTCCTATATGATGACTCACAATCATCTCTCACTCCAAGTCAAAGGTATTTGTCACTCTCTTCTGACCTCCATGCTTGTACTAGGCCCACATACATAAACGCGCCCAAGGTACCCATACACATAAAATACCTTCCCCCAAATAAGAATTTAATAGCAGATGTTATGACATGTACCCGTAATCAGAGCACTCAGGGCAGTGATGTGGGATCACAGCATGTCCCTGGCCAGGCTGCGCTACAGATTAATTTACTGACTCAAAATATAAAAAACAAAATTATAAGTGGATATAGGATTTAATGCAATACTCTCAACTTGAGGGTTTGAGAGTTCAACAACTTCTTACAGGGATGATAAATCAGGTATCCTACATATCAGATATTTACAATATGATTCACAACAGTAGCAAACATCAGAGTTATGAAGTAGTAATAAAATTAATTTTATGGTTGGGAGTCACCACCACAAAAGGAATTATATTAAAGGGTCACAGCATTAGAAAGGTTAAGAACTAATCCAATGAAAATATAGGACAAGATTGAAAAAATTGAAAGTAGTCTTAAAGAACAGATGAAAATAGTTTTAATAAACAATGAAATTCAATGATATGAAATGGGTTACCATATTTTATTTTTCATATGTTTTAAATTACAAAGATTAAATCATATATTATTTCAATGATTAAAAGTGGCACTTTATATTGTTTGTTATGCTTATAAATTTAAAATATTTGGGAAATAATTTAACAATGTATGTTAAATTTTAAAAGTGTGAATATTTCCTAAGCCATTATTCCTCAATTATAAAACTGAACCACATTAGACCAAGACCACAAATTGAGAGTGCAAATTATATTCATTAACATATTTTTGGGAGGAATCTCAATGTTTCTGAATCCAAAAGTTATATTACTACATTACATTCATTTCTCTTTAAACAAGAAAAGCAACTTGTCCATGAGTAAAAACTCCTTCTGCTCATGATTTGTGAAAGAGGCCATTGTAGAAACTACTTAAGGCCATAATAAGAATAAAATTGTGGAAGTGTGTCTATAGCTCCTACTGAAATGATAACAAAGAGATCAGTGGCAATCACGTTTCTATGATTTTCTAAAGCTGTATGTAGTCAAAGATTCCTGTTCTGACTGGTCCCATAGCTTATACCCAGATGTGTTTGACCTATGGCTTAGGCTTCATACTGACTAGTTCTCTCTTAATTATTAAACCATACCTATTAATCTATGTATCTCTATATGTTATTGGCTTACCAGAAAATGGCTAGACATCCTATCTTACCAGTAGCTACATGGCAACTCCTCTCTGCCTCCTCTTTCCAGAATTCTCCTCGTCTGGTAGCCCCACCTATACTTCCTGCCTGGCTACCAGCCAATCTGTTTTATTCATCAGCCAATAAGAGAAACATATATATATATATATATATATATATATATATATATATATATATACAAAAGAACATCCCCCAAGGTTTTAACTTTAACATAGTAAAATTATTTATAACAAAACAGTTATCACGTAAGAACTATAGTTAACAATATTTGCTCAATTAACATTTGGCAGAATTTAAAGAAAATATTCTATCATCTATCCTATCTTTGTGGGTAATCTTATATGTAACTTATCTTTTGTCACAACTAAGGAAAACTATAACTATCTGTCTTCAACTTCATCAAAGATCTCTGTTACAAGCATTTTCCTACCAGCCTGGTCCCAGTGACCCATCAGTTACAAAATAACACACAGAGACTCAATTAGTTGTAAAGCTGTTGGCAAATGGCTAGAGCTTTTTATTGGCTAGTTCTGTCTTAAATATTAACTCATTTCTATACACCTAAGGGTTTCCATGTGGTCTTCTGGACCTCTAACACTTTTTGTGTCCTACATTTTGACTCCTCTCTACTACGTCTCCCAGAATCCTCCTTTTCTCCTAGCCCCACCTATCTTGCTTCTCTATTGGCCAACATTGCTTTATTCATTAACCAATAATATAACATATTTACAGAATGACATGCCCTATCATCTCCTCTTTTCTGTATAAATAATAAGGGCTTTAACTTTAACATAGTAAAATATATAGCAAATCACTTATCAAATAAGAACTATAGTTAATATTTTGTCATTAACATTATCAGGAATTAAAGAAAATATTCTATCATTTATCCTATCTTCGAGAGTCTAAAGGCTTATATGTAACTTACCTGTAATCCTAACTGAGAAAACTATAATCTGTAATATGAGGTATCCATCTTAAGCCTACAGGCTGAGAGTATCTAACAGAATTCTCCGAAAAGCAGCAAATTTAGACCTGCCCCACCTGAGTTGGCAGTTCTCCAGTCATCTTTCTCTGTGTCCTGAAGAATGCCCGGCAGAGTATTCCATGAAGCAGAAACCCTGTAGGACTTTCCCATCTTGTTTTGGCAAGTTTAGCAGTCACCTTCTTGAGGGTCCTGCATGTCCAGTTTGGACAGCATGCTATCAATCAGTAGAGACAAGAGCAGTTTCTTGTCCAATGGGCTAGTTTTACACATTGAAGGCAAACTCCATAACAAGTTTCTTTGAAGCCCATCTTACTCTGTGTTGTAATTGGTGTTGCTAGGAGCAGTTGTGTCTCTTTGTCATGAAAAATCCTATTAAACCATTTTAAATGCCATATTCCGTAGGTCTTCGAGAGGTTTAAAGACAATGTGTCTATCTCAAATATATCTCTGTATATCTAGAAAAACCTAACTAACATGACTATAAGTTTTGAATATATGGTTACAATCTATATTCGGTATTTAATTATACATTGCATTTTTAAATGAGCTGTACAAACACATCTAAACAAGAGTAGCAATGTACTATATATGTATATATATATATATATGTGTGTGTGTGTGTGTGTGTGTGTATAACAAAATTGAACTTAAATTTGTATCAATAAACCAAAATCCATACAAATGCGAAGTATTCATATGCAAAGGGGATCATAGTCCCCCTATTTTTCTTAGGAAAAAAAGATTGACTGTAATCATTAATAATTTATAATCAACCTCATTTAAATGATAACAAACATATATAAACAATATTTGGGAATGTGGGCATCGTTTTCTCCAAACTGCTTCCTGCTGATTGTGGGCTCTGTGCATGGGAAGGGGATCCTGAGAAACTCCAGAATCATGGCTAACTCCTGGCTATAGTAGTCTGCAAGGCTGCATCATCCCATTTGTCTTAGATGTTGGATCACCTGGTGCACTTTTTCAGGAAGTCTTGCTTTATCACAGCTTTTCAGTTTCTTGGTTACAAAGCCAAAAACTCTTTTCCAAGGTAACATGTCCTTAGAGTTAAATTTTTAAGTCAAGGCATTTTCAGAATATATAGGTTGTATTCATCCAGCTGCATTTGTAATCAAATGTCTTTTTGCAGCTGTTGCTCCTGTCTCAGCAATCAAACAATTCAAAGACAACACAATAACTATAGTATCCAGACTCTCTGTGTATTTTCCATTTTTATATGGCTTTTTTTATTACTCTTTCTTTTATTTTTATATTTGGTTTTTGAGACAGGATTTCTCTGTGTAACTTTGGTTTCCCTTTAACTCTCTGTATACCACGCTGGCCTTGAAATCACAGAGATCGATCTGCCTCTGCCTTCTGAGTGCTGTGATTAAAGATGTGTGTCAGTACACCCAGCTATTCTATTTCCTTTGTTAATGATTTTCTCTATCCTTTTCCTTTTCTCTTCTGTAAACCCTTTAGAGTTTTTTTTTTAACCTGCTTTCCTGTATAGCTCTATCTTTTACTGACCACATGGCTTTTGTCTGCTAAACAACATGGATAAAATTAAAGTGGTAGCTAACCCCTTCTATTTCTTTGCTTTCTCAGAATAGATTCATGTCAGAATACTGGTGGGAGCCATGCTTATTGCCACAACTATGGAGTTTCTCAGTTCATGTAACCATCAAAAAGCATGCTGGTGGCTGCTCATTAACATCCCCTAAGTGTTTGGCAGCAGGGCCTCTTAAAAGAGCCTTGCAGATTTTGACACTAATGCTGAGTCAGGAAGCCTCTCTTAAAGAACCCTTGAGCCTCTGCTTGCTTCCAGCAAACAGAGCCCACTAGAGAAAATGCTGCTATCAAGAAGCATTAGTTGCCTTTGTTCTTTTGTTTTTAGAATTTCTTTTTAAGGTTTTGTAAGGTTTTACATGGAAAATCTATGACTCACATTGGGGGCACCATTTAAACTCTTGACTACAGCTGTATCTCTAACATCATGTTTTAAAAAGCTTAAAATGCAATGTTAGCAAAGATATCACCCACTACATGGGAATGTAGAGATAAATGAATGTTTGCTTCGTATAGCTAATGTGATTTAAAAATTATGGTGAGACCATAGATGACATCCATATGTTGCAATTTGATTCAAATATACTTCAAATCACATAAGCCCACATCACAATAGCTAGATTTTCAGAAGACTATCTTTTAACCTCATCTACATCTTTGCCTGTGTTAACTTGAGATATGTTGCTGTTTTACTTGCCTAGAAGTAATGGTCTCCTCTGCACTGACTCTTTCCTTTATACAACACCAACTCCTATTTGTTCATGTATTTGAGTAGTTCTATGTTACTGGTGACTAAATGTTGGAAAGAAGAGGAATTGGTGCTGCAGAATGGATGAGCAATCGAGTTCTCTCTCATTGTAGATTTCCCAGTAGGCAAAATGATAAACCAGCATATTTCAAATGATCAGAGTAATCAATTCAGATACAAGTTGCTATGACAGAAAACAGGAAAGGCAGATTCATGTGTCAACAGACTGTTATTTTGTTGCTCAGTGGGAGTATGTTTTTTGTTTCATTATTATTATTGATGCATTGCAAATGGGGAGTTCATATATGCTATGTTTTCTTGGGTCAATAACAGCAAATTTTTATATTCTTCCTGCCATTTGTGTCTTAAGTTCATCTCCCCTAACCTATTTCCCTTCAGGGGTTACACATGACATAATCCAAACCTATCAAACCACTGGCTCATTAATTTTAGTTTCTGATATTCTGGCTCTGTTGCTAGCTGTGTCTTCTACAGCTCATAACAAAACTAAATCTGCTCTGTCATGTCTTATTTTTAACCTGTGTCTTTGAACTGGAATATCAATATCTGAATAAATGTTAGTTTCAAAGATAGAAAAGCCTATGGATGTAGGAGCTTTAAAATCTATGTGCCATGGCAGTTCCCTGTGCAAAAGCATTCATTTTTCCAAACTACACAAAAATGAAAAGAGTTTTCATCCTTTCTGTGGTATACAAAGGTTGATACCAAATTAATGCTAGCTTCTTCATCAAAAAGTAATTTGAAGTCACTTCATGGATTATATTTATTCTGTACTATTGCATATTTTTACCCAAGTAGCATGCATCATATTATAATAGGAAAAAGATTTTCTACAAATTGAGGGGAGAGGGATTAGTGTCCAAATCTAATTTCAATGTAGAAAAAAGCTAGATTAATTTGATATTCCTTCCCTGGATCATTTCTTTGAATTCATAAATGGCATTGTTTGATAATCATTTCTTAACTTCTTCCCGTATACACCACATAATACTGTAAAACATTAATTCTGTGTTTTGTGAATTTTTACTATTTTAGTTATTAATTTCATTTACTAATTCTTTCAGCTAATATTTTGTAAATGTTTACTCTAAATCTCCAGTTACTATTACAGAGGATACAAAAATGAACCTTGAAATGGAAAAATAGGAATTGTAGTTAAGGTTCAGAGACCTTTGAGTATGGTGAGAAGAGATACAAGTCATTATTACTAGAGATCATTTATTTCATCCACTTCATTTTTAACCATGAATGTATTTTTGTTACTGTTTGCTTAATTTTAAGTTATTATGAAGCATATTTAGATTTTTAAAAATAAATACAACAGATTTTAGGTCACCTGTTATCAACTACTATATCTTTCTCTAATTTCTCTAATTAGAATATAGCATTGAGATTTTTACATTGGTATTATCGTTCAACTTGATTGGTTTACCATAAAATTTGACTGATGTAGATGGAGACTTCACTTCATTAGTAACTGCAGTAGGACTTTATTTTTTCAACTTAATAATTGCTAAAATGATGAAAAATTTTCATAAAGCTATTTTTTACTAAGTGTAGTGCTGGTTATCTTGGCAACTAAATGTGTGTGTGTGTGTGTGTGTGTGTGAGTATGTGTGTACATGTGTGTATGTGTGTCTTTGAATAAGAACTACAAATTATCTCCTAGATTTCTGAGACCTCATGAAAGAAAGTACATGGATCATATCTATGAAAATACTTAAGTACCATAAATATAAATTTATCTTGGTTTGCTAACATAATTAAATACTCAATAGTTAGACAATCCTTATGAAGACTATGCTAGACCGATTCTATTTTCCCTGCACTGAATATTGATATTGTATGTGCTGTTAATCATACTAGAGAGTACTAATTGGGACCCTCTACAAAATACAAGTGAACTATTGGGCAAAGGCAGGCAAGGCAGCAAGGAACATGATTTCTGCAATAGTTATGTATTGTGGAACATTTTCAGAATGCATTTGTATCATGCATATTAAAACATGCAATGGAATGGAACATGAAAAAGAAGTATTTATTCACATTAGTCCTCCTGAAGTTACCTTGGAAGTATTCACCAAGACTAGGAAAAATCTGACAAAGATAAGTGGACTTTTACTGCACCACATATATTACCACACAGATGCCCTATCAAATAGGTATTTTCATAGCTGTGATTTAACACCATTCTGGCTTAGTCAGTCACTAAGAGCCTCTTATTCTGCCAGTGTAGGAAAAAATATGACTACATAATTTTCACAGACATAAATTTCAAGGTAGTAGAGTCCTTATTGATCTGAATATCTTCAGTTTTCAGCTTCTTCTCATAGTAAACAGTGTTCCATATAATGTAATGTAAATATCTTCTGTAGTTTAAAATTGGTCACTACTGACTCATATAGAAGGCAACAATATTTGATTTAGTCTGAAGGCCAATAAAATTGTCCTATGAACATGATCACTTTTTAGTATAATTGTTTTTCTTTTTTTCTTGTTTTTGGCTCATCTCAAATATGTCTTTGTTTTGAATACATACTACTTCCATAGGATAACACTTGCCTAGTATGTGCAAATTCCTGGTTTGATCACCCACACTTAAGAACACATAAACACACAAGTAATTATTAAATTCCTGCATTCTTGTATCTCTCAAATTGTTTTTTTTGGTCAAATTTTATGGGTATAAAGATAATTTTAGCCTGGCTTTCCATCTTTCATCACAATGGTTGACTAAAACTTAATCATTATTTATAAAGAAGTAAAATATGACCTCTTCTTTAAACCTTGCAAGTTTCCTCTGCAAAATCTATAAAGTGCCAAGGAAACAAACTTTTCAGGTCGCTTGTGAATAATATCGCTCACATTAGGAGGACAAAGTCTCTCTGAATGCTAAGTCTAAATTGTAGATTTTGTCAACACAAATTCTATGAGATGGAAGATGTAGTGATGGTAATGTAAAATCTAATGCTGAGATGGGAGCTTATGTCAGCTTATCAGAATAAAATTACATAGAAGGCATTATTCTTCTTAATGAATTATACAGACAACATGTACGTTATATAAACAAACTAATCCACATTGGGAGAAATGAATACACAGTTGTCATTAGCATGGACAAAGGTTGGGTATATTGATTTGTCAAAAAGAAGAGTTTCTCTATAGGAAGCAATCAAATGGGAAGACAAATTCACAAAATCCAAAACTTTTTATAGCATTCTTTGCCATGTTGCTGAGGTATTAGAATATACAAAGGAAGAGCAACTGGAAAGTGTGTTCCAGTGGACTGTCTGAGTCTTAGATGACAAGTACAAAAAGCCTTGGTAAAGTGCTTATTATGCCTTTAAGGCTATAGTCTAAGACCCATCTATCTTGGGAGTTTATATTTGAATGGAAATAAACGAGAAGTATTCACGAAGAATATTAATAAGCATTTGACCCCACAAGCTGTCAAAATTCAAGCAGATATTGAAATGGCTTGCTATGGTAATGAAGGAATTGATGCTGTAAAAGCAGTCCTGAGAGAAAATTTGAATTGTTTCACATACACCATGCCGATCAAAATTAATCTAATAGCTCCACCCAAGTATGTGATGACAAAACTAACACTAAAGAGAACAGAAGACCTTTCTGTTCTCAGCCAGGCAGGCTACGGTGGTCATCAAAGAGAAGATTGAGGAGGGCAGAGGTGTATGCAATGTTCAGATGGAGTCCAATGTGGTCACAGATACAGATGAGACTGAATCTACAAAATGGATGGAACAGCTTGAGAGATTAAATGCAGAAGTGGATGGAGGTGAAGATGCAGTAGAAATGGAAGCCAAAGCTGAACATTAACCTTGTAGAAAACAATCCAATTTAAAAAATACAAAGCAGCCCTTCCTGGCTGCAAACTCCAGACTTGATACTTTTCCAGTATCAAAAACTTAAATATTTTTATTTTCCAGTATTTGGATATTCAACAAACCACAATCTAAATTCCCTCCTTCATGTGTCAGCTGCTTTCACACAAAAACTCTAACACCTCAAGAATTTGTTAAAGGAGTGGCGTGACTTGACCAGAGACAACTCTTAGAGTGAAGTCCTAATATTGGGCATTCGGTTTACATTTCTGCTGTTCATTGATTGGTACTCTTATCGTTCAATGCCTCCATGATATTACCAGGGGCACCCAACACTAAAAGTGTTGGTTTCGCTATAAAATGTATTCAAGCAAATATCAAATAGATTTCTGGAATATTTTTTAAAAGATCATTTTAACTATCTACTTTCTATTCTTAATTTGATAATCATTTGTTACTAATGATAATTAAAATTGAAAATATTTATTTGTATTGCACATGTGTCATTGGCACAACATAGGTCAGAGGACAACTTGGATATACAACTTCTCTCCTCCTACCACATAGATTCAAGGACCTAACTGAGGTCCTCAGGTTTGGAAGCAAGTGTCTTTACTTGTTGAACCAAATGCGCCTAATGATCGTTTTATGTAGACCATAAATTTCAATTTTATATCTGAGAAAACTAAAAGCTATCAGTCATAATACTAGTGAATTAAAAACTGTAAGATCCCTTTTTTCTGTTATATTTGTAACAAAAAAACTGTACTCTGAATCCCATATTTACTATAAGAAATCTCTAGGCTTTCTGTTGTTTCTGTTGCTATTGATGATATCCAGCTTTAATCCTTGGTGATCTGATAAGATACAGAGTTTATTTAAACTTTCCTGTGTATGGTGAGACTTGCATTGTGATCAAGTATGTGGTCAATTTTGAATGTAGTGAGATATCCCCCCACCCGCAGATGTTTCAATGACCAAATCCATTGGGGGTGGAGACAGGGGCAGACATGACATAGATGAACTAGGTCTGGGATCAGGAACCCAGGAGCTCTGTTTTGCTTCGTGGAACAGAGCATCCAAAGGCACCCTTGGGACTGGAACTTGCTGGCGTTTATTGGTCTCTGTTGTAAGTTATTTCTCACAGAAACATATATTCAGCCTTTTGGTTTCGCCGATCCCTGATCCTTATTTTTCCCATGATATCTGGTATCAGAAGTAGAATCTAGATTTTCACGGATCCAGGGAATTAGGTAACACCCAGGCAGAGTACTTAGGCCAAGCCGCTTGCTTCTTTGCACTTGCTTCTCAGACCCCAGCCTTTCAGCAACACTTCACTGCGGCATGTTCTGCGGTCCCCTTGATCTAAGTGCAACAGGTGCAAGCAGGTGGATATCTCAATACATTTGGAGAATTTTCCATGTGGTGCTAAGATGAAGGTATATTATTTTGTGTTTTGGTAAAATGTTATGTAGATGGCTGTCAAGTACATTTGATTCATAATGTCTGTTAGTTCCTATATTCCTCTGTTTAGTTTTTATCTGGATGAACTGTTCATTGGCGAGAGTGGAATTGAAGTCTCCCACTATTAATGTATGGTGCACCTAAATGACTACACTACTGGGCCAACACAGGCATAAGAAAAGAAAATAAATAAACACTTCCTATAATTCAATGAAAATTAATTCACAGCATACCCACACTTAAGGGACACAGTGGAATCTGTTCTAAGAGGAAAGTTCATAGCACTGTCTTCAGCAGAAAGAAAAAGATAATTATAGACCAACTTACCTGAAGAACATAGATGCTAAAATGTTCAATAAAATACTCACAAACTAAATCCAATAACATATCAAAAAGACCATCCATCATGATCAAGAAGTCTTCATTCCAGAGATGCAGGGATAGTTCAATACATGAAAACCTATCAAAATAAACACAATGAAAGAAAAAATGTGATTATTTCATTAGGTGCTGTGATAAATCCAACTTCTCTTCATGATAAAATGTCTTGGAGAGATCAGAGATACAGGGGGCATACCTAAACATAATAAAGGCAATATATAGCAAGCCAGTAGCCAACATTAAATTAAATGGAGCAAAACTGAAAGTAATTGCATTAAATCAAGAACAACACAACAAAATAAGGCTGCCCATATATATTCAATTTAGTATTTGAAGTTCTAGCTAGAGCAATAAGGAAACTAAAGAAGATCAAGGGGATACAATTTGGAAAGGAAGAAGTCAATATATGGCTATTCCAAGATGATAAGATAACATACATAAATGACACCAAAAACTCCCATAAAACTTTATTTCAATATAAATGGACTGGAAAATAAGACCTAGGCATCATTTTTTGAGAAAGAACTCTTTATTCCTAGTCAATTTCTGCATGTAAAATAGTTATTGAAAGCTCTCACTACATCACCAATTTACTGAAGCATTGATGTCAAGCAGCTTCTGACATTCTCTATTTCCTCCAACCCAGGCCACATTTGTTGTTGTCATTGATATGTTTGTTTTTATGCTGCTGCTGGTGGTGATGGTGGTGTTTTTTTCATTTTGTGATTATTATTTTACCTTCATTCAATTGTACTTTTATTTTTCAGATTACATTATTAGAATATTTATCCTGTCCCCTGCTCCCGAAACCCTCCAGTACCCTCTTAGCTCTCCTTCAAATTCATGATCTCTTCTTTTCTTCATTATTGTATGTACATATGCAATTTGTATACATACATATTTTTAAATATAATCTACTTAGTCCATATGATGTTACTTGTGTGTATGTTTGCATGTGTAACCATTTGACATTAGCAAACAATTAATTGGTGAGCTCTTCCCTGGGGAAGATAACTTCCCCAACTCCCAGTTTTCCTCAGACAGCTGTATTTCTCCCTGCAGGGTTGAGGCCTTTGTGGGCTGGGCTTTTAACTCCCCTCCACACACACACACACACACACACACACACACACACACACACACACACCTTTGCAAGTCCCTTGTTCACTTCACATTTCAGTAGTCATGTCAGTGCAACTCTATGGGTGCATCATATACTAGGAAACACAATGTCACTAGTACCTCCCCAATCTTCTGGTTTTTGCCCCTCTTTTGTAATGTTCTCTGAGTCTTAAGTGTGAGAATATTTTGAGGATGTATCTATGGAACCACAACTTTACATTTTGATTGGTTGTTTATTTCTGTAGTGGTCTCTGTCTATTTCAAAAATAATTTTTCTTGACCTGCAGTAGACTACAATTATCTTTTGATAAAAGAACAAGTGTGTATAGGTTGTTGTTAAGGATAATACTGGTTCAGCAAATTAATGGTTGTATATTCTCCTCTAATAACCACAATTTCACCTGAGCTGGGTAGTTAGCTAGATTTCCAGATTTCTAGTACCAGTAATGGTTTCTCTTTTGCTAATGGGTCTTAAGTGCAATTAGAAAGCTGTTTTTCCACAGTAAAGACATGTGTGCCACTACTGAACCCTTAGGGTTATTATGCCATGTTGGTAATTGATGTGGGTCATAGGCATCAAAGATGAGTAGGAATTTGGTTTGCTGGGCTACATTTTTAAATATGTTTGACATTAGATGGGTAGCTTCAGTATTAGTAACATCATTTAAGAGTAGTATATGCTTAACAACATGTATGCTTGACTCTCCTATCTATTTTTTTCATTAATTTTTATTTAAATTAAAACAATCTTATTTTACATACCAATCCAGTTCCCTCTCCCTCTGGTCCTCCCATTCCCCTCACCAACTCCTTATCCCACCCCCATAAATTCCTCTGGGAGAGTGAGGCATCCCATGGGGGCATCATCAAAATCTGACACATCATTTGGGGCAGGAACTAGCCCCCCACACACATACCATATATCTAGGCTAAAAAAATATCCCTCCGTAGGGAATGGGATCCCAAAGTACATTTGTTCACTAGGGATAAATACTGGTTCCACTACCATAGCTGGTCAATCTTTTTTTCCTTTTGTGGTTTTTTTTCACCAATTTTTAAATTTATTTTCCTTATTTTGCATATTGTTCCCAGATCCTTTTCCCTCCCTCCCTCCCTCCCTCCCTCCCTCCCTCCTTCTCTCTCTCCTTCCCTTTCTTCCACCCTCCCATGTCCCCCGACCACCCTCCCATCCCATTCCTCCCCCCAATCCACATGTAGGGTGATGCCTTCCAGGAGTCCTATTTCTTTGCATTTTGATTCTCTGACCATCTCACTGAGAATATGTCATCTTCAAAAGGTTTTGAATAATTAATTCCTATGCTCTTTCATTTCTTACACTCATAGCAAATGTGTTTTAATTTTAAACACTTTCTTCTCTGCATCTTTCTGGGTTGTTTTAATTCTTCTTGACGATTCCCAAGTCACTTATGAAGATGTCATTGTTCTTTATTCACCTAAATCTCTGTTTGACATTTCACTATTAGCCAAAGAACAGGCTGAATATTGTCTTGGCCTCTTCCATAAATAATTCCTTTATAGTTTTCTAAATGCCAAGAAACAAAGATTGAGCTCAGTTTTCATTTTCACCATCTCCATGCTTCTCCAGGGGTCCTTTTGTTTTTATTCTTTATTCACAGAGTCAGATTCTTTCTGGTAGATCAAGCCTCCTAGCCCCACCTTTTATACCAATAGATTCTAACTATTGTGTGAGGTCTGGCCTTGGTTTTGCTTCAGCTTCACATCTACAATCTACTTGTGCATTCTGAAATTGAATTCTTGACTTTGTTTTTTTGCTTAGCTCATCAGTGTGCTGTCAGTGGGTGGTTCACAATCCCACTATCATTGAGCATACCTACTCTTTCTCATTCACAGGTTATATAGTATACTTTTTCCCATTTCTGAATAATCATCTTGGACCTCATTTTTCTCAAAATTCCTTTTCTAGATCTGTATCATTCTCTACACATTTTTATCTCATGATGATCATATCTCACATCTTAAACACTGATTTAATTTATCTCCTGGCTCATCATACCCTTGAACCTAAAGTTCTTAAAAACAATATTATTGTATTTATATATTTATTCATGTGTGCATGAGTGTGTGTGTGTGTGTGTGTACACATGTGTGTGTGTGTGTGTGTGTGTGTGTGTGTGTGTGTGTTTTCATTTCATATGTCAAGGCACATTTATGTTAAAGTCAGAAGAGAACTTCTGGGAGCCAGTTCTCTACTACTATGTAAATTCTAAGAGAATACCCTAGGTTGGTTGTCTTGATATTAATTGTCTTTACCTGTAGAACTGTCTCTTATGTTTAAACCCGAGACTCAAAGATTTTAGGTTATTCAGAGTGCCTGGTTTTGCAGAGCTTTGAACATAACTTATAGCTAGAAGACTAAGGCTCCTGGATTAATTCCTAGCATATGAAATAGAAATAAAATATATCTAATCTTTACATGCATGTTAACATATAGAATTTATCAAATAGGTGTTAAGTGATCATTCTGCTATATTTAAGGTTACACACTTCCTTAATTCTTCCTTTTGCTAGCACTTAATTGCATTTTCAGTATAAGATAAAATACAACAGTTCAAATTTCTCAACACAGTTATAAAAAATATATATACTAACAAATATATATATATACAATATACTTGGCATGTGTATTCCTATAAAGTATGCTATTCTTTTCAATGTTTAAAATACTAAATGGGGCCTAATACATATTCAGAAATTCATAATGTTCTATATATTTCAGAGGATGAAAGTTTCCTTAAAATGCTATAAAATCTAGTAACAGCTTCAAACTGGCTTGAATGATTACATCAAAGACTTTTATTTTCCTACCATCATTTTATTTCTGAGACATGAGCTTTCCTATGTTCCATAGCTAATTTAACAGTGGCTGGTTTTAGCTGTCATATGCTTTTAATGACCAAACTTACAAAGTGTTTCACAACTAAGGATCTTTTAACATTCAGCATGTCCCTGTGCTCCTGCTAAGAGCTGTAGTACTGCAAAAGACAGTGATAAATGAGAGTGTTCTCCTGAAGATGTAATTAATCTGAAACAGGGTCAGAACAGCTCCTTAGGTAAATGAAACTAAGTCAGCTGTATAGTCCATAATTAACTTACAAGGTATTAGCCCAAGTGTAATGTTATTAATTATATACGTACATTATTATTTTCTCCATATGAAAGTTGTAATTTGCTAAGTAATGATTAACAATTCATCTTAATACTTTAGTCATATTATCAGAATATAATTGTCATACATTTTCATTTTATTACATTTACTGTTTTTTATCTAAAATGCTGAAGTATGTGAGCGTCCCTTCCTTGTATATACAGAAATAAAAAATTCAGAGATGAAATGCTGATATCCTATGATTAGATTAGTTCCAACTGGTTGAAGGTACAGCAGTATTTTGTATGTAGACTATTTGAACATTGGAGGTTAGTCTATAAAGCACTGAGTTAAAACTAGATCTATAGAATTCAGTCTACATTAAGGGTTTGCTAACATGCAATTTTCATCATTTTATTTTATATTGATCATCTATATTATTATTTTTCCTCCTACCCCCATCAGTTGTCCCTTTCCAGTGTCCTGGATTCTACACATACTCCAACTTAAACATGCACATCTCAAGATTCAATGTTAAGATCAACACACAAGTGAAAATATATGATTTGTGTTTTTCGGGATCTGAATTACTCAGTATAATGCTTACCAGCTCCATCCATTAACCAAAAAAAATCATTCTTTTTACAGTTTAATGAAATTCATTTACATAAAGGTACTACTTATTCGTTGTCCTTTTATCAATTGATACACATCTAGGTGACTTCTATATCCTAGTGACTGTGAAAAGAACATCTGTAAGACAACGTATGTCTCTGTAATAGCAAATAGAATCCTTTGTGGGATGTATAAGCTGGTTCAAATGGTAGAATTATTTCTTATTTTTCATAAACTTCTCAAAGATTTCGATAGTGGCTGTACCAATTTACAGTCCTACCAACAGTATCAGATTATTTTCTATTCCCCATATCATTTTGTTGGCTTTTGTTTTTTCGTAATCTTAACCATTCTGACTAGGTAAGATAAAATATCAACAATCTAGTGAATAAAGGAACCACAAAATACTGTGTAAACTAGTACATTTGTATTCCTGCAAAGTAAAATGGAAAAAAAATAAGATTATTAATCAAGGTAGAACTACTGGTAATACTAAGTTGTTGTATTGGAAATTGTGGGGCATACATATGAATAGGAATAACTTTTCAAAGGGAAAAATGGAGTGAATATGTAGAAATTTTGGTTAATGGTAAATTAAAAAGAGAAAGGAAAGAAATGTACCCAGATATCATAAACCAAGTTATCTTCTCTGCTTTGGATGACATAACAATGAGAAGAAAAATATGGGGAAAGAGAGAGGATGGCAGAAAATAAGAAGATAAAAGGAAAGGAAGACAAACAGAAATTGTTAAAGATGGGAACAGCAGTGGGTAGTGCTAGCCTACTAGTGTATCCCACTGCATTTTATAAATGAAAATTAGCGGTAGATGAGGGGAGCATAGGGTGGAGATGTAACATAAGCAGGGCATGGGCCTGAGTGCTGATTTCATTTCGATCTTTGGCCAACACACTGCTCTGTGCTCCTTGTCCTGGTTTAGTTTGTGCACTGTTGACTTGCTGCTCCTTCCCCTCCAGAGGGTTCACAGCTTCCTTGTGTGTTGAATTTTCATGACTCTTTCTGTGAACTTCAGATTACCTTGGAAAATCTACCTAGCTGCCATTGCTTGTGTTTAGCTTCCACATCTTGGCCTTTCCTTGTTGAGGCTCTGATAATGGCCCTGTCAGCAGTCTCTGAGAATCTTTGTGTAACATCCTTGTTGGTACCACTTTTCCAGATTTCCTCAGAGAAGGCTATTCACCCAATTTGCATGGGATAGATAAATGGATTAGTACCAGTTGATTCTGATTGTAGAAGATGTTTTTTCGGCACTGATTAGGTCAATTCTGGAATTAGAGAAGTAGGCTGATGGGGTGATAAAAGTGTTATTCTTCCCTTTATTTCTAAAACTATTCAGCTGTTAGCTTACTTAAGGTTTCTATTGTAATGATAAGACACCATCACCAGAAGCAAGTTGGGAAGGTAAAGGTTTATTTTGTCATACAGCATATAGTCCATCATCAAGAAGTAAGAGAAGAAGTCAAGACAGGAACCTGAGTCACAAAATGAGGCAGAGACCATTTAATGTCTCCTTCCACATGGCCTGCTTATATAAGTCATGATCACCTACCTACCCAGTGATGGCACCACACCCTGGGGAATGGGCTTACCTACATTAATCGTTAATCAATAAAATGTCTCACAGCCCAATCTGATGGAGACATTTTCTCAGCTGAGAATCTCTCTTCCCATATGATTATAGCCCATGTCAAGATGATAAAACCTATCCAGACAGCTAGCTTCTAGTCTGCCATCTGGTTCATAATTTCATCTAGGACAGTTTATACTATTACCACTAACATTCACAAACCCTTACATGAATATACATGTCCATGAATATCTGGATATTGCAAGCCTTCTCTGAGAGGTGTTTGGCTGGCAGTGGTCTACAGTATTTTGATTTAGGGTTCCCCCCCTCCTGATGAAATAACTTAAATGGTCATTCTTGACTCCTGATGACACCCGAAAAAAGGACACTGAAGTGTATTTAAATGAGTCTAATAACTGTTATAGCATAGAAAGTTATAGATAAGGAAACTGATAAACTGTTATCTAAACAATCAAATTTCCTGCCATGTATAAGTCACTTAATATAGATGTCCTCCTTGTTAAAAAATAATTACCCAAACTTTTTCATTATACACCGTGTTTTGCCTAGCATATATGAAACAAGAAAAATGTATTTTAAAATAAAATAGGTTATTGATATTTGTGTGCTAAAACTGGGTGAATTTAAACAAATACAGATGATTTTTAATTTCAGTAGTCAGAGTTTTCATTATTTGGATATTTCTTAAGTCTTCCATCTCACCTACTAATACGTCTATCTTAATAAATCTATCAGCCAGGCTGATGAAAACCATTGCTGTTAATGTAGTATCTGCAAACACAGAAGGGTAGGAATAATTTGTTTCATTATACTTGTTTCATTAATTTAGTCAGAAAATATTCTTAGTAACCATCCTTCATTTAGTCTCTTAGAACTACACTGTGAGGATGTTTTTGTTTTGTTTCCTTATAACAGGAACCATCCCTCATAAGCTTTATATTAGTATTTTCTTGACATTTCCTATATATATATGACCTTTATATGTCCAGTGATTCTTACACTTAAAAAAGGAATTTAATTTTCTTAAGTTCATTGACTTTTCAGGATAAATGACTACATTTGAGAGATAGCAATGATTTGATACAGAAAACATACAATGTTTAACTGTACATGTAAATGATCTTTTAGTGTAAGAACTTTTAGTGCAGGCCATTTGTCTACTGTAAACATTTTTTATTATGTTTTGCTTTTATTCATTTCAAACACAAGAGGTAGCACCAGCCTTCTGATCTTCCTGCCTTATAAATAACTTTTAAATGTGCCTAATGTACTTCAACCTCTTTATTTAATAATTTTATTTTTGAAAATTGTGCACAAGCACTCAGTCTTCTTCATTCCCTCCTCTTAATATTCCTTGTTCTTTTGATTTATTGGATTGAAAATCTTTATACTATTGATATAGATTCCTTGTGGAATTCACATCATTCACTTAGCTCCCTGTCCCTTAGCGTGTGCCTCTATTCTTGCCAACCTCCCCTATCAATAAAAAAAAAAACAAAAACAAAAGCTAAAATAAAAGTAAAATAAACAAAAAAAGAAGAATCTGGCTGTGCAAGCTATGGTGTGGCACATTGAGTCCATGTATCTTTATTTGCAAGTGTTCATTGCCAGGAGTCATTGGTCTGGCTTGAGGTCCCTGGTTTCTGCTATGCCACTATAACTGGATCTCAATGGTGCTCCCCTTGCATATCCTGTTGTCCTGTGTCGTTGAGATCCTGTTATATTGGATCAGTGGGTTTATCCCCTTTATCTGCTCCAAAAATTCATAGATAAGGTGGGGTGGGGTTGGTCCATCTCACAGACCTGATTTTGGGCCTGGGTGGTAGCTGAGTTGGTCACCTTGCTAACTTTCTTTCATCCTCACTCACTAATTGGCTGAGCTCTCCAGCACTGCCTTGGCTATTTCACCCAAAGCAGCCCGCATCAAGGAGTAGGGCCAGTTATCCTGCTCTCAAGTCCTCAGATTCAGGTAGTATGTGCCCTATGCCCTGTACCATGGAGAAAAAATTTATGAAACCTCCAATTAGGGATTATAAGTAGTGAATGTCTTGATGGTAATGGTTGTAACTATTTGGTTAGATTTATTGAGCTTCTGTTGATGAGTATTTATTTCAGATGCCCTATAGAAGCACTTCATGTGAATTTCTTCAAGAGAGTACAATCTAGTCAGTACCTTTATTTTTGTTGTTTCATACTTTGGGTTGGAAACTTATATGTTCAGGGAAGGTAACTTTCCAAATATATATATACCATACATTGGTAGGACAGTATAAAACTCAACACAAGTAAACTAAGATAAACAAATCATGACTTACTCATTCCTTTAGAATAATCTTCTAACTCTATTCTAATTAAACTTTTATAAATTGCTATGTTCTTTTACTTGGTATATTTAGGGATTCAGGTATTCTACTGGCCTGTTTCTGTCACATGGCAGAATGTACTCAGGCAGTATGGTGGTTAACCCAGAGTTCTACGGTTGTATAGTCTGCACGAAGGTGCAAAGGACCCCTTTGAAAGAAAGGTCTCTGCCCAGTTACGCCCCTTCCATTCTCTTTCTCTCTTTCTTTCCCGTTGTTCTTTAGGGGTAGACAGGAGTTTTCCAGTATCCCTCTTCTATCATCTCTAATCTTTGTGTCTCTGTGTCTCTTTACCTTTTTGCTATCCCTCCTCTTCCCTTTCTAACAAAACTTCTCACTTAAGCTCTGTCTGCCTAGCCTGTTTGCCCACTTTGGCCACCCTTGCCTGCCATGGAATCCGCCAAGGTTCTCCTCGTGCTTTGTCATTAACATTACAGTTTTAATAAGTTGGGTATTTGCTCTTCATTAGATGTCTGGAAAGTAGTTCTGTGCTTAGCAATCACAAGACAACAAAAATGATAAGGAAAGTCTTTCAATTTTACATACAAACTGGTATGCAAAACATATTTGATCTTAAAATTTTTAAATGGCCCAAGTGGGTTTCTCTTTTTGCCAAACACAGAAAATCAACTGAGAGACATCCAGAGACATTTAAGGATTTGTGGCAATGTGTGCTTTTAAAAATATGGTACTTTCTTTTTGTACCTTCAGATACAATTCACCCAAGCTCAATGGAAACCATTAGTACCCATGATGACATTTGACATCCAAGAAATATGACTTCATCATAATGCTTCCCAACAGAGTACTTGCCTTATGAGCTCCTATCCCTGGCAGGCAAAAACATGACTTCCAAATATGAATCCTAGGCTCATTTACCTTTTCAGGTAAGGTCAGCTAAAATGACTCAGGTAGCCAGGCAAAGTGGCAGAATGAAACTATACAGAAACTATAAAACTATACAGAAAATCTCTTGAGAGCAATAAGGGAGTAGAGATATTAGTAAGAAAACAAAGGTGGTAACATTGCACGACCTTTCCAGAGAGAGTGACAGCTCAGACTTACAAAGAGTCTTTCAGGAGAGATGATCATGAAAAGGGTGATTAAGAGCAATAGGAGACGTTGGAAGGCAGTTGGAAAGAGGTTCTACAGAATGCCAACAAAATGGCTACTTAAACCCGAACTCAGCATCCTCTTCTACAGTTATATGTGCTCTTAACTTGTATGCCATCTTTCCAGCCTCACAAATTATATCCTCATTGCAGTGTTTCTCAAAGAAAAAACACAGGACAGTTTATGAAACCTTGCTATTTTTAGAATGCCCATGAGCTGACCTGTGGATTCTTGTGAAATCACAATTAGGTCAGTTGGTTGGGTGTGTCACATATATGGTTAAAATCTGTTACCATTTTCATAGCTTCTTATCCCACTTAGTCCCACATTGGAAGCTTTTACCAGTGCTGAATGACAACACTTTTCAGGATGGCAGATTATGTTTCTGTTCAACTAATATTTTGTATTTATCATTGTAACTATTGTTTTGTTTGATGCACAATCCATTAAAAAACAAAGTAGAAACTTAAAATGTGCCAGTTGAGTAGAAAATATGAGAAAAAATCCTCCTCAATTAGTAAGTCAAATAGTGAGTGAACCAAACTACATTACAAACCTGTAAAAAGTAAATCTGTACATTAACATATCAGCGAACTGTCAACTGTGATGAGATTGTACAGACAGAACAAACAGGAGAGTACAATAGGAATTAAGAAGACAAAAATCTTTTGAAATGAAATTTTATTGAATTGACGACTTTTGTAACTTCCCCTAGAGCCTTTTAGGTTAGACATCTCTGCTAATTTGGGTCATGAACTTTTGTTTAATTTTCTGACAAAGCACAGTCGCATCTCTTCTAAGCCAATTGAGTTATTTCAGGACAATTGTCATACAATGCTTGCAAAATAAATTACTATTGTTTTTGCCAAAGGCAAGGAAGAGACCGGCCCTTCTAAGTTATCATTAAAATTTCATTTTCATAGCAAGTACATGCATGTTGGTTGGAAGCATCATAGCTGCTAAGGCAAGGGGAAGAGCAAATACTCCACCAAAAATTTTAAAAACTATTGACGTATGGGAAAACTTTATTTAAGTGTTACTATTGACTGTCACAAAATCAGTTGTGGATACCTTGAAAAACCAAATGCAGTGACTGCCTGAATATATTTCACTTCAGGGAAATCCACAAATGTGTCATAGAAGATAAAGGCATGTTCAGTCTCTTTTTTGTACTTATTTAACATTTGTATTATAAGCAATTCATTAAAACGATTTTGCAGTTTTTATTAAAAATTAATAAAATGGTATACTGTAACCATTAATAAAAATGTAAACAGTATTATACTTTTAAATAGATACCTATGAAACCCAGCCATGTGTACCTTCATTTGATTTCAATATTCACATTCTGATCTTAATGAAGTATTGTAGCAAATCAATAGTGTGGAGGTGAATGAAAATGTGTACTGATTACAAAGCTTTTTAGTGCACTGTAGGATGAGTTGGGTGGCATCTTTGGGCCAAGATTTACATTACTGAGTTACTGCTGCTGTCAAGAAGACCATTAATTATATAAGTTTTGCGATTACAAATCAGATAGTTTTCAAAACCTTGCAGACAAAGGTAGTAAGTAACCCGCTCAAGTTTCTATATCAGCATTATTTTTAAAACAGGTTTTGGAAATATAATTTATACACATTACAATTAGCCTCTATAAGGATGGAGTTCAGTGACGTTTAGTGGATTTACCATCACATGAGGTGGCATGTTTTTGCTTTATTTGTTAAGCACTAACAATTAATGACAGAGATGGAGAGAAACACTGCAGTATCAGGTTTTGACTCCCTTCTTCTTGCCTTTATTGAGGTATACTTGGTTACAAAATGAAACTATGTGATACTAACTTCCTATAAGTTCATGAGCATGGATTTGTATATATACTCATGAAAGTTATTACAAGCTCTTCTAAAACTATACACATATATTTTTGTTTTGGATTTAGTTTTGTATTGCAATAAGAGTACTTAATGGAAAAGCCATCATATTCTATTTCAAGCATATTTAATTTATTGGTAACTTCAGAAATTATATTATATAGCAAATTTATGGAACTTAATTCTTATTAACCATTGAATGTTCCCTATACCATTCTCCTCCCCTCTCCAGCCCCCATGCCTGGTAAGCTCTTTTTATTCTATACATATACATATACATATATATATACATATACATATACATATACATATACATAGGTACTCCACAAAAGAAATCACACTGTACTACAACAGCACAGATTAACTTGTTTTCTTTAGCCTATAGCCAGATCACCCACAGTATTTCAAAATGTAGGATTTCCTTCTTCCTTGAGAACAAATGTTATTCCAATATACATAAATGCCATATTTTCATTATCCACTCATATACCAATGGATATTTGTTTCGTTTCTGTCTCTTGGCTGTTGTAAATAATATTGTGAACATGGGGTTGGAGGCAAACGTATCTTTGTAAAATATTATGGTTTCTGTTCCTTTGAGATATTTACACAGACATGAGATTGATAGTTTTAGTGTGTGTGTGTGTGTGTGTGTGTGTGTGTGTGTGTGTGTGTGTAAATCAACAATTTTACATTCCCAGTAAAAACATATAAGTTTAAAAAAGTTTTTTGCACATCACCAAAACACTTTCTTTCATAGTAAGTAGTCCTGATAGCTTTAAAGTGCTAATCATGTTTAGCTGATATTAAGCAATTCTCAGTTTTTACTTATTACCTTTTTTGGGGATAAATGTCTACTGAAGATTCACATTTACAGTTGAGGAGATTTCCCTGAAAATTTTGGAAATTAACCATTTATTAAATGTATGATTTTTAAATAATTACTACCAATCTGACAACATTATTTTTATTTTGTTGAGTGCTGGGCAGCTATATTTTAGTGGAATGTGATTCAACATCTTTATTTATATTGTTGTTGTCTGCCCTTTTGGTACGACATCCAAGGACGTAGTTCCAAAAGCAAGACAGTTTGTGTTTTTATTCTGGAATATTTAGTGTCATATCTTATGTTTCTTTTACATCTATTTTTGAAATAATCTTTTGTGATATAAGATAATAATCTAATTTTATTATTTTGGATCCAGACACCCAGTCTTCTTAAGACAATTTGAATACAGTTTCCTTTTCTAGGGTATAGTCTTGGCACCCCTTCTAAAGATCTGTTGGCTACATATGTTCAGATTAGCTTCTGAGCTTCCCATTCTGCTCCATGGGTCTATGTACCTGCCTTATGTCCCTGTTGTGCAATCTTGATTGCTGTAGGAAGTGTGAAGTCTCAGCTTTGTTCAAAGTGGTTCAGCTAATTTATGTATTTTTGTGATTCCATATGAATTTTAGAATTGTTTATTTCTCTCTATTTAAAAACACCTTTGAGATTATAATAAAGATGTCACTGAATATAAATTTCTGTTTGAATGCCCTGGACATTTTAATGTCCTTAAGTGTTTTAATCTATGATCATAAGAGGTTATCTATTTGTTTGTTTCTTAATTGTTTTAGCAGGCTTTTCTGGTTTTTATAAATGACCTTCTGAATATGTTTTGCTGTGTATTTTACTCTTTGTGGTGCTGTTGGAAATAAAACTAATTTCTTAATTATATTTTTGGATAGGTAATTGTAGGTTTCTAGAAACACTCGTTTTTGTTATTATTGTTTTTGTTTATTATCACGATTGCCAATCATGGTTGTTAGCTTAATACATCTGAGAGGAAGAAACTTCAATTAAGAAATTGCCTCTTTCAGATAAGCGTGTCTGTAGGACATTGACTTGAGTGATGACTGATGTGAATGAGTTGAGTCCACTGTGAGTGGTGACACTCCAGGACAGGTGGTTCTGGGTTGTATGAATAAACTGAGTATGAGTGGTGGCAGCAAGTCATGTTCCTTCCTCCAGGGTCTTTCTTCAGTTCCTGCCCCCAGCTTTCTGCATTAGTGCTTGACTTGACTTCTTTCAAAGACCAACAGTAACCTCTAAGACAACAATCCTTTCCTCCTTTACGGTCATTCAGCTGCAGTTCATCACAACAACAGGGAAGCAGACTAGTACAATCATGTATTCTATTTAATTCCTGAATCTGTGAAGGGTTTTTGTTTTGTTTTATTGTTTCAGTTTTGTGTTTTCTCTATAGATCATGTTATCAAACAGAGAAGTTTTCTTCTGTCAGTGTAAATTGGTAATTTGAACAAGTTTTCTTCCTTTTTCTCTTCCTCTTTGTTTTCAGTCTTTGTTAAATATCTTGGTTGAACCTTCCATTGTATAAGGAATGAAAGTGGTAACACTGAGCATCCTTGCTATTTGTAAAAGACTTTTATTCCCACTCATTCCCTTTGGCCTCCTGTATATTTTCAAATATAAAATGAATTCTCTTGTAGAGTATCCTTTGGGACACTGGAAGTTCCCTACTTTCTCTTTTGTCTTTGGTTGAGAAGTTTGATCTAGTTACTGTTTGGCACTTTATTGATATCTGTCCGAATCATAGTACTTTATTCTTATGTGTCACTTTTTTCTCTCTCATGAGCTTCATTTTCTACAAATTTTTTCATTTTTGTTTTACCTTTGTCTGTCAATGTAAGTTTATTTTATGTTTCGAGTTAATATTAATCCTATTGGAATTTTGTGGATCAAGTGATGAGTTCGCTATTTTCATATGTCAACTTTTTAATTTTACTCCCTACCACACAAAAACAAGTATAATATTATTACCAGAACTTCCTTGTTCATAGTTTGTGTGGTTTTTTATATTTTTATAGTATAATTATTATACATTTGTTTACATTATACCTTCATACTAGAATTAAAATGATGTTTACATATATTTTTATATTTATCTTTATTGGGGAAATATACTTTACTGCTGCTGAATGCCATACATTTCCTTCAACTGTAACCGATTACATAGTATGTCCTGTAAGATACATCTAGTAGCAACATTTGTTTTTCAATTTTGTTTATCTGAGAAAACCTTTCATTACTGAAGGATAGAATAGGTTAAGTGTAGAGTCTTTGGTTGACAGGTTTGTTTGTTTAAGAACTTTTAACTTACTACTCCACAATTTTCTGGCCCACATGCTTTGACCTGAGCAGTCTTCATAGTTGACAGATAATGTCTTCTTTGTGATAAAATATTTTCATTGAAATTCTCTCTTTTGTTCTGACTTTTAAAAATGAATTTTTAATGTGCCATGAAGGGTAAAGCTTTATATTTAACTTATTTGATTTGGGAAGGCTTCATGAATCTGGATGTCTAACTCTCCCCAGCTTAAGTAACTTCTGAGTCATTGCTTCCTTCAAATTGGATCACTACCTCTTTCATATATCTTGTTCTTTCTGCTCTTCTATGATGAACACACATAATTTCACAAAATGGTATTTCATATTTGTTGAATGCATTTGTTAATATTATTTTGGCTTCTTTTAGGTGGTTTCTTGAAAATGACCAGTTTTCAAGTTTCATATTTTTTCCTTTGGATAGAGTACAGAATAAAAGCTTTCTATTGTGTTTTTCAGGTCAGTCACTATCCCTTTCAGCTGAAGAATTTCCTTAAATTTTTCTGTTTTGTGATAAGCTTCTAATTCCACTGTATTTACTTGTTCAACTGTTTATTCCTATCTTCCTGTAGATTACTGAGTTTATTTGGGAGAACCAAATTTAATTCATTGTCTGGCAACCTGTTGAAATCTATTCTCTTAGGGTGAGTTGTAAACCATGTTAGCTTTCGATGGTGTTTCTTTGTTTGTTTGTTTCCTTTTTTATTCTTTGTAATGGTATACATACTTTTGACGAAATGGTTATATCACTTTTCACAGATAGTTTTCTTCGGAAAAATCTAACCACTTAGCTAAGTTTCTCTCTGAGCAAGAAGAGGAGGGTTACATATGGGAGGCTTCCTTTGCCTCTATAGATCATAGGCAGATACACTTGGCTGGACTCAATAGTTTGCCAGAGCTGTTTCACATTGCTTTGTTACTAGGCAAAATTATCTGTGTCTTCATGCTGTCTGCTAAAAATTTCCCTTACTTCTAGCTCGCTTCGGTAGTGTTACTATGCAAATTTCCAGTGTGTTCTCTGTGAGATAGAATAGAAAACAATCATTTCACATTTCTCTGAAATGTGAAGGAAGATGAGCAAACTCATAAGTCTCTTTCCCTTGTAAGACAACATATCTGCTTAGGACATCCATCAATGTGTTCACTGTTTTATCATGTGGAGTGGAACAAACAAACTTTCTGTCTCTGTCTCTCTCTCTCAGTCTTTTAGTGAACAAACAAAATAACCTTTCCAAGGTTGCTGTTGCTTCTCTCTTGGATTCCAGAATGTGTTCATTCTATTCTCTATGCTCATTTGGAAGTAGACCCTTCTCCAAATTTTATCCCATATTTATCTTCTGAGAAATTTAAAATTAAAGAAACAGACAATGTAAAGGTATTTCTATCAAAGTTCTAAAGGACATGTTGTAATTTTTATTTGTTGTTGAGCATTTTTTGTTATATATGCAAGCATACAAAATTCAATTAATATTTACCTTATTTATCCCACATGTAAATGTTTTTCCAGTTTTTGTCCAATAGACTGATATGTTCACATGTAAAATTTATGCAGTTATACAGTATTATGGGGTAGATATATTGGACAAGTACTTTGGAGTCACATGGCAAATATATGTCATTCTTAAAAACTGACTGAAAAATTTATGTGACTCTACCATTTGATATTCTATTGTAAATTCACATCCTGTCAACATCATTTTGGGGTGTGTGTGTGTGTGTGTGTGTGTGTGTGTGTGTGTGTGTGTTTATGTGGACATCCCTGTTGGCTGATGATATGTTTTACTTTTTCATGTGCTGGGTGATAGATAGACAGATAGGAAGATGTGAGATAGAAACATGAAAGATAGATGATACACAGATGTTAGATAAATAGATGATTAACACATAGATGATATAGAAAGATGATTGATAGAGATAGATAGATGTTAAAGAAAAGATGGGTAGTTGATAACTTAGATGACATGTAGTCCATAGATGGCAGATAGAGAGTTGATGGATAGTGAAAGATGCATATATCTATCATCTGGTATTTCTAAATTTCTTTCACCAGTGTGATAAAAATTTCAGTATAGATGTCTTTTATTTCCTTTGTTAGGTTCATTCCCAGATATTTTTTTTTGTATGGGTAATGTGAATAGGATTATCTTCCTACTAAGTTTGAACTTAGTTAAACAAAAAAAAACTACTGATTTGGGTATGTTAATTTTGTAACTTGCCATTTTGCTGATAGTGTTTATCAGTTCTAGGAGTTTTCTGGTATAGTCTTTGGTGTTTCTATATACAGAATAAGATTATTTACAAATAGGTATGCTTTAATATATTCCTATTTTCTCCTTGTTTTACTGCGTTAGCTAATTCTTCAAGTGGGCAGCTCTACATTGTAACTGATATTAATGGCCTATGTTCACTTGAATCAGTCCACATATGCACTACATTTACCTATTTCTTCAATCATCTGACATACTGTTTCTTTGTTATTCACTCACTGTTTTATTTTTGCTAAGCATTTTGTTTCAATATTTTGTTTTGTTTTGTTTATTTTTTGAGACAGGGTTCCTCTGTGTAGCTTTGGAACCTGTCCTGGAACTCACTCTGTAGGCCAGGCTGGTACTGAATTTATAGAGATCCACCTGTCTCAGCCTCCCAAGTGCTGGGCTTAAAGGCAAGCAACACCACATCTGGCCACCACATTTTTAAGCCTTGGAGTTTTTACAATAATTGAGGTATAATTTAGAAAGTCTTAAATTTGTGAATTGTAAGTTAGTAATTCAATAGTTTCTTTAGTGTTCATTTTTTAGTGTCAACTTAAATCTTCATTCACTACCATTGATGCATTTATGTCTCTACAAGTAAGGGAATATCATTTTTAAAGTGGTATACAGCTTTTATTCTACTTTTTGTATCTGATTAAAATTATTCATTTGTGAGAATCATGGGAAGATAGAGGACAACTTGTAGGAACTGTTTCTCTCCTTCCACATTGTGAGACCTAGAGAAAGAACTTAAGCTGTCAGACATGGAAGCAAGTATAATCTTCTAGCTATCTCTCCAACCTGATTCATAGTTTTTATTGTTAAACCACATTCTAACATGTTGATACATAAACTATAGCATATATATTCTTTTAATTGAAAATATTCTTTTCTCACGTGCTGATTACAAATTTACCTTCCTCTACTCCTCTCAGCTCCTCCATACCAACCTCCTTACCTGGATCCACTCCCTTTCTGTCCCTTAGAAAAGAGCAGGCTTCTAAAATATATTAATAAAAATATAACAAAATAAAATATAAGCTTAAAAACTATCACACTGAAGTTGGACAAGAAAGAAAAAGAAGGAAACCAACTCAGGAAAAGACAAAAGAAACAGAGGCCCACTTGTTCACACTCTCAGGAATCCCACAGAAACACACTGAACTTTAGACCATAATATATATGCAGATAAACTGGTAGAGTAATTCACTCCCTAAGCATGTTGCTTCAGTGTCTGATTTCATCTTAACTTGGCCATGTTGATTTAGACAAACTTATTTTCTTGATTTCCTCTATCTCCTCTGGCTTTTACATACATTCTGTCTCTTCTTTAGCCTGGTTCCCTGAGCCCTGAGGGGAGAATTTTGGTGGAAGCAATGCATTCCAAGATCTCTTACTTTCTGCATAATATCTAGCTGTTCATCTCTGTGTTTGTTCCCATCATCTCTAGGAAGAAGTTTCTTTTGTCACTGGGGAAAGCACTCATATCTGAGTATAGCAGAATATCATTGGAAGCCATTTTATCACTACAGTTTGGGCTTTGTTGTTTTGATTTTTGCATTATGCTTTTTTTTTTCTTTAGACTAGTAGAATTTTTACACTAGTTCTTTGCTGTCTAGCCTCTGATTTTTGGTCAAGCAAGCAGTGCTAGATTCCAGTTACATATTGTGGTGTGGGACTTATATATCAAATCAGATATTGTTTGGTTATTCCCACAAGTTTTGTGCTAACATTTTTAATTATTGTCTATTTGGTTATTTCTACTTGGAGAATTATAAGTAGGATATGTTTGTATGCATGTTTTGTGCGTGTATAACTTCTTTTTCTTTGAATAGAGTTATAAAAAGAGAGTTTCGTACTATATAGGAAGTATCTACTAAAGATTTCAAGAAACAAAAATTGCAAAAATCTTGAAATTTTAAAATAAAAATTTTATCAACAATGAATGGGCATTCAAGTTTCTCAACATAGTCTCCAACTCTAATCTCTTCATTGCAGTGAATGTTATATGCATGTAATCCTATTCATTCTAATAAGTGAAGAGATTAAATCACATGTCACAATATCATTATTTTGATCACCCATTGCCATGGCTATAAATCATTGATGTCTTTGCTTAATAAAATATCTATCTTAATCTTTAGTATGTTTGTCAAACAGACGAAATGGCTACTAATATTGACTATATATTTTGGAAACAACCATTTTTAGACATTTAATTTGAAAATGTATCTATTTATTGTTAATTGCATCTTTTGACATAGTTTCAATTTTCAAAAGTAAACATTTTCTAATAGAAAAAGTTTACTGTTATACTTAATATTTTTTTCGAGTCAAAATTTAGGAGGATGTGGTCCTTTTGTAGAGGTATTGTTTTCTTACTTCATTTATTCAAATTGTGTGCCAACTGGCAATGATTTTTTAGATGCATTTTTATTTTACTTTATGTGTATATATTTGTATGGTGAGGTAATATATGTATATATTTGAGTCAAGTTCCCATGGAGTTTTTAATATTTAATTTGAAATAACTGTAATTTTCTTTAATATTATAATAGGCATGTTGGGTAAAAACTGTGGCTTCCTCAAAGGGATTTTTTGTTTGTTCTATATTAATGTCATTTCTAGCATCCTCAAATAGGAAGGCAAGGTTTTGTTAAGAAAATTTCATAAATGTTTACGGCATGATAGGCAAGAAGTCAGTCTGAACTACCATCTTGTATCATTTTTTATAAATTTGTTATGATAGGTAGCTAGCCCATATGTATATATTTGTGGAATGCTGGATATATAGAAAGCTTCCTTAAAATATGAATGTTGTCTTAATTACTGTCCTATTGCTGTAAAGAGACCTCATGATGAAGATAACTCTTCAACAAGGAAAGCATTTAATTAGAGGCTTCATAACAGTTATAGAAGCTAACTGTCTCATCATCCTGATAGCGAGCATGGTAGCCTGCCTAGCACTAGAGGCTTAGTGGAGAGGTACATCTTGATCCACAGGTGGGAAGAAGAGAGATAAGTGGGTGTGGCATGGTGTTGTGACACTTCAAAGCCCACTCCCAGTGACACAGTTACTCAACAACAGCATACCTACTCCAACAAGGCAATACCTCCTAATTCTTCTGAAGTACTGATACTCCCTGATGAATAACAATTCAAATGTATGAGCCTATCTGGCCCATTTTAATTCAAGCCATCACAAGTTTCTTTAATTTTTGGTGCATGTCACACAATTTTCAATTGTCACCTGTTAATGCAGGAGGTAAAAATATGAATTACATAAATTAAAAAGAGATGAAAGAATGTATACTTTATTATAGGTTATTCATACCTTGATAATGAGGATTAAAAAGAATAAGGAAGGATATATATATCTGCAAGCTGAAGGCATTATTTTGAGAGCGATTCTCTCTCTCTCTCTCTCTCTCTCTCTCTCTCTCTCTCTCTCTCTCTCTCTCTCTCTCTTTTTTCTTTTTTATTTTTCAAGACAGGGTTTTCTGTGTAGCTTTGGAGCCTGTCCTGTAACTTGCTCTGTCAGCCAGGTTGGCCTCAAACTCACAGTGATCTTCCTGCCTCAGCCTCTCAAGTGGTGGGATAAAAGTAATGTTCCATCACAATCCATTTAATAGCTACTATTTCTATGCTTCATGAACCCCTGTTTTAACTTGCATTCAAAACGAGAAATTTAGTTTTATTTATATAAATCATATATTATTCCCTCAGAAAACATAGCCAGTTAAAAATATAACATTCTTCTCTAAGAAATATTATTGACACTTTAATGTAAGGTAAATATCACTAATAAGTTCCAATTAAAGATAACATGTTAGTAATGATACAGGAATTAGTTTATTTTTGTCAATTAAATCTATTACAGTCTAATTTTTGTTTCACTCTATGAATAGCTCTTATACTCTGAGTGGTAACATCATAAATGGCCACCAACACTGTTTGATTGAACTATATTTATTTCTAGCTGGCTGTACAAAACAGTATTTAAAATGTATTTGCAATTTATTCTAAAATCGATTTGAGAAAGAAGAAAAATAATAAAATAAACTGACAAGGATAAATCTAAAATAAGCCATAGAAATATACTCAAGAGGAGTGGAGAGATAACTCAGCAGTTAAGAGCCAGTGAGTACTCTTCCAGGAGTCCTGAGTTCAATTCCCAGCAACTACAAGATGACTCACAACCATCCTTTCTTTGTGATTTCTTTCTCTTAAGTGCACAAAGATAAAGCATTCATATGCATAAAATCATGAATAAATAAATCTTTTTTTAAAAGAAACATACTCAAAAAGCTATTGATTAGAGTAACACTAACAAGGTTAAAAATTAAGCAACCAAATAAATACAGGAAAGGAAGTCAAATTATTCCTATTTTTAGGTGAAAGGTATTATATATACATAAGAGATATGAAAACTTGTACAAATGAATAACAATTAATTTCAGCAAAGTAGCAGGATGCAAACTCAAACTAGAAAAATTAACAACTATTCACTATAGAACCAACAAACTAACTAAGAAAGAGATTGTAGATACACTACTATTTATAATAACACGAAGGACAATAAAATACCTTGAAAAAAACCAAAACAAAGATCTTTATGATGAAAACTTCACATCTCTGAAGAAAGTGATAGAGAAAACTAGAAAATAGAAATGCATCCTGTGTTAATGAATTGGGAGATGTAACATTTTGATAATGACCATCCTGTCAAAAATAAATTGCAGAATGAATGCAACTCCAATATAGCTACAGCATTCTTTACAGAAATAGAAAATAATAAGTTGTGACATTAATATGGAAGCTGAAAAGTCCAAGGATAGCCATAGAAATCCTGAGGACATAGAGGAATTATATGGAAACTTCTTTCAAGACTTCAAGATATACTACAGCTATAGCATGATAAAAAAAACAATATGATTCCAGAACAAAAGCAGATATAGAGACCAATGGAATAAAATAGAAACTCAAATATGGGTACAAATAACTATTGCTACCTGATATTTATAAAGAGGCAAAAATCATTAAACGGAGAAAAGACAATTGTTCACAAGTGGTTTTGGGAAAACTGGATGTCCACATGCAGAAAGAAATGAGTCCCACATCTCTCATTCCAAGTGATTGAAGATCTCAGAATGAAATATGAAACACTTAAGTTTCTAGACAGTACCCTGCAAGATATAGGTGTAGGAAAGATTGTTTCCTATATCTTGTTTCCTGTTTCCCAGAAATTAAGGCAAAATTAGCAACTGACAAGTGGAATAATATAAAACAAAGAAGATTCTCTAAAGCTAATGAAAGAATCACAAGAAGAAGAAACCCTCAGAAAGGAAGAGAATCTTTGTCATAACATTTAATGGAGGATTTTTATTCAGAATATAGAACTCAAAAATTCAAGCAAACAAATGACCAAGTTAAAATTGAGCTAGGGATTTAGACAGAGCCTCAATACAAGAAAAAAAAAATGGCTAAATAATTACACAAAACATGTTCCACATAATTAATAAATAGGGAACTGCAAATCAAAACAAATTGAAACTTTGAGATTATTTTTCATTCCAGTCAGAATGTCTAAGAACAACAAAACAACCATCAGGAAGTGATGGTTGTGAGGAAAGAAGAACTCGCATTCACTGTCGGTGCTGTTTGCTGCCTCATTTTTTCATGACTATAGGAATGGACCTTACTGGGGAACTGAGGAAATGAAGAAAAGACAAGCCAAGTGACACACAGAAAAGCCGTACTCAAGTGGATTGTGCTCTCTGATGATGAAGCGTTAGCACCCTGGGAGTTCAGCATGTGTCCCTCTACAATTGAACATGGAGGTGGTGCTAGACAATTATACAGCTGAACAAGGAGGCACAATGAGCAGATCTTAGTAGGAGCTGTCTCTGTAGGTGAACAATCTTCAGACTGTAAATCTAAACAGGGAGGAAGGTTGGATGAACAATTTCTGAACACATTATGAACACTCACAAATTGACCAGAGGAAGGCTTTGTCACTCCTGGGTAACTCATTGGGATACGCTTTTGCCATTTCCATGGTGTTGAGATGTTGGGGCTATTGACATAGCTTTGTTCATCTCAATAGCCCACATTCATTCAGGACTTCATTTGTTTAGGGCTTCCTCTATTACCCACAAATAGGAATGCAAATTGAGAAAACATTCTGGGAATCATTACGGGAAATTCTCAAAAAAATAAATATAAATCTATTATTAGACACAGTTACATCACACCTTGGTATATACCTGAAAAACTAACTTTCCTACTGCATAGATACTTGCTTAGTGATATTCAGTACCTCCTGTTCACATTAGCCAGAAAATGGTCCTCAAAAGATGAATGGATAATAAAAATGTGCTTCATATATGCAATGCAATACTGTTCAGGTATAAGAAAAAAATAAAATCATGGTATTTGCAAGTGTATGGTTAGACCTGGAAAAGATTATAATGATAGAGTTAACCCAGACCTAGAAAGAGGAAGACTGCATAAAAGAAGCTTCTCTTTTTGGCAAGTGGAGCGTATTGTAGAAAACTATAGCAGGACACAATGAAAAGATAGATCAACAGAACATGGGACCCCAGCCCCAGTGGATAGATGAGCATCACAGCCCCTGCATATTTTATTCAGGTAGCATCATGTAATAGGGGTTGGAAAGATTGTAAGAGCAAACCTGCCTAGGAAACCACAGAGGAAGCATGACCCTACTCAGTGACATTATGGGCTTAGTGGGGCAAGGACACCAACACAGAGCCATGGCACCTAGGGTGCTGGGGAAGTAACACAGGCTTCCGGTCACCACAAGGTGGAGTACAGTCAATCAGGCACTATTATGGTGAGCAAAGGAGAGTAAGACAGTATGTTTTACATCCTGCGGACAGAGGCATATGAAGAGGTGAAAAAGTGAGGTGTGGACTGATATGAGTGGTTTCATTGCCACCCAGCACCATGGTGATGGCTGGGCCTGGGATGTTGTCAGGGCCAATGTCCAAGTGCATGGCCCTGTTGCAGTCATGTTAATATCTGAGGCTTCTGATGCCAATGGCTGAAAGGAAAAGGCTGTACAGAGTTACTTTGCCCCTCACTGGCTACAACATTTGGGAGAATTGGTCCTACCTATCACTGACTATAAAATTCACAAAAGCAGGCCCTACACCTCACCTCGGCAGCATACTAGAACTGAGCCTTTCTCAGGAGGCATGAATGATCTGGCCCTAAGGGCATGAGACTAGGAGAGCAGGTCCCATTCCCTCATCTGTCATGCAGCAGCATGGGTGAGGGAAAGATGCCATCATCCCTGTCATTCCTTTTAGCCTGTGGCACGCAAGGGACTTGACCCAACCCCTCTCCAAGCTGGTGCACTCAGGAGAACAGGCCCTGTACGTTGCCTGAGCAGCATAGTAGAGCTGATCCTGTCAACTTGTGAACTGGTCCCTAGAATATAAGCTTGTCCCCTAGAATATGATCTAGCCCCACCCCTAATCTGCCATATGGCAGCTAGGAGAACTTGTTTGGAGGCCAGGCCATAAGAGCAGAGCTGGAGAGAAGTGTCTGCCCCTTACCAGTTATACCACTCATGAGAATGTCCCTGCACCTTGCCTGAGAAACAGAGTAGAGCTGGTCCTAATGAAATAGATGTGGGTGAGCTGAACATGATGAGGGCATGGAGGCAGGAGAAATTGCCCAACATTTTACTCATTCTTGCATAGGGTAAAGTAGCAGGGGCAAGTGAGAGGCAGAGAATGACCAACTCTTCAAATACCCATGCCCAGAACCAGGGTTATGAATTGGCTCACCCCAACATCTATGCTACCTATGATCTACAGGAACATGTAAAAGGACATGTCTTTCAGATCCACAGCTACAGACAGGATCTCCACTGTACAGAGCAACAACAGAATATCCAAGAGAAGTTGGAGTGAGGGCTCAGTAAATAAATGATTGCAAGAGTCAATACTAAGAAATCAGCTGAAAAAATGGTCTTTGTAAGAAATATGTCTTACAGAAAAATGGCAGTATCAATAGACATAATAACATGGACAGGGGAGAACTCCATGGATCTTACCCCTGGACAAAGAACTATAGGCAACTAATGACTGCCAGCAAAGGAAGAATAGGCCTCTCCTAGTGATGTGCTCCATTATATTGGTTATCCAGTACAAATGGCCAGTTCTGAAACTATATATATATATATATATATATATATATATATATATATATATATATAGTTTCAGAACTATACACACACACACACACACACACACACACACACACACACACACCAAACAGAGATTCAGAAGGTTTATTCATATATTTGTGGATGTATGTGTGTATGCATGTATGTATGTAACAATTGTAATGAAAGAAAAAGAGGGTATTAATTTGGCAGTAAAGGATTATAGGTAGGCTAGAAGTAAGGACAACTTTGAGGTTCTGGAGGGAGGAAAAGGAAGGGGTAAAGTAATGTGATTCTGCTTTAATTAAAAATATACTTAAAATTAAAAAAAATTTCAATTAAAAACTAATGACCCTGGAGTTGCCAAGGATATTTCAAAAGAAATCAATATAATCATGTTTTATTCTGATGGCATCCAGACACTGTTAGTCATTTTTAGCTTTCTGATAAAAGATTTATCACATAAAGGCTGTTTATGATTATGTTACTATTCTATAATTGCATATGTATTTCATATATAAGATATCATAATATCTTCATGATATAAAATATGATCCTTATTTCATGGCTTAAACAATAAAATTTTCTAGTCATCTCTTTTCCCATCAATGGGATTGTAGCACCTTGTTTAAATAGGTTTTCATAATTATTAACTTAAATCACAAATACTCAGTTAATATTATCTCTTAGAAAAACACATTTAAGCAGCATGGATTTCCAACCCTTAATTGCTCAATCTTGTCATCCCTAAACCTCTGTTTCTTTTGGAATTTCCATATCAGATGAACATTGAGAGAAGAATAATTAGACATTTCATTTGAAAGTTGACAGCAAATACTTTTGATAAGCATCTTGGATGTTTTCAACATAATCACACATAGTTATCTATACAGTCTTCATTGAACCTGATATTCAGGAAGAAAACCAGGAGAATTGTAAATGACACCAATTTGATTTTCATACAGAGTAAGACACACTCTCTTTTATAAAGTATTTTCAAAAATGCATCTTTCTCTGGAGTCTTGGCTAGTCTCAAATCTACAAGTTCTCTAAGCTGTCAGAGGTCCCTGTTCTGGGATAATGTTGTAAGCCTCATACCTAGGATAAACTGTACTTTTGATTTAGGTTTAGTCTTGACATTAGGTATTCAAAATCCTTTTCTGTCACTTCCACGGTTGTTTAAACTATCCTTTAAAAAAATAGAAAGATAGAATATGCAAATTAATATTGTTAAAAATGATAATGTCACTTTGAAACATCTGTTTGCCTATTTTGAGTATTTTGTACACGTGTGTAATGTATTGTGATCAAACTCACACCATTTCCCTCCCCTCAAATGTCCTATCCACCACTTTTTCTTTCCAACTTCAGGGCTTTTTAAAAACATATTTTTCTTTATGTCTTTCTCTGTATCTGTCACTGTATCACTGTGTGTCTATGTGTGTCTCTGTCTCTCTCTCTCTTGTTTTAAAGCTTCAGAGTTCACTTATTGTTGCCTCTTATGAATGTGGGTGTAGAATAACTGCTGCAAATGAGTAAATATTCAGGGCTACACACATGAGGAAAATCACTCATCCTTAGCAGCCATCAGCTGTCAATAACTTCTCAGGTAGGGGTTGGACTGCATGTAGCCACCCCACCAATGATGCTGTTCTGATGGGTTGTTTTGTACATTAAGTCAGTCTGCACTGCAATCAACAAGGAACTAACACCTCTGTATTTTACATTCAAGACATAGCCAGTCATATTTCAAACATGTAAGATTTTATATATATATATATATATAGTTATATATATATAATATATATATTATAATTCTGTTATTTATTTCTTAAATGAAACATATATGTTTTTAGTTAAGGGCATATGCTTTATACTTATAATACATTGATAAAATTTCCTATGATTATGTCTTAAAATGATTATCATATCTAGTCTGCCATTACTACTCTCAAGAGAATTACAATGAAAATACATTTTCTACAGGTTATTTCAAGTTACCATGTAGATCAGTGACTAATCACCATGTTACTTGCAATTTTTATATCTTGTAAGCCTGCACTTTAAAAGACAGAAATAATCAGATAATTAGTCTTTGATTACATAGTACTCACCCTGTTCTTAAGTGTACTTAAATGGTCAATAATTACCATGTAATTACACAGCAATTATTGCTGTACATTCACACCACCGTATGTAAGGCACAGTTAGTGATTTCCTTTTCTGTGTTTAGGAATGTGACTCAGTCATAGGAAGGTTACTGCAGGATCCAGTGCAGCAAAAACTGTTTGAGAGAGTAGGATGTTCTGGAGAGTTAAGGCAGCTTTCAGTGCAGTGGAGAAGTCTGTTCCGAGAAAGCTGAGTGCCTGGTTTGTAAGAATTTAGACATGTAAATTTATAAACCAAATAAAGGTATTATACCAGCTCTTGACATGCTTTGGAAGTCTATAAATCTGCTCTTTTCATTAAGTCGTTTTCTCTAAGGTATTCCTTTTAACTAACTGTACACAAAGATGATAATAGATTCCTTAATATTAAGTAGTAAAATATTTATACACTAATTTTTTATTTTACTTTATATAGCAAGAATATTCATGTTCTAACACATGGCACATCAGAAAAAGATCATAGTACTATTTTTATTGAGATTTTCCATTGTGAGTTTTGACAGTTTCCCACTCCAAGGTTAATAAAATTGCCTCTTTAGAAATAAATTTCCATATTTTGTCATCCTATCAAACTATATTATTCATTAATTGTATAATATTTGTTATAAGTACCCTTTTTATTGAAGCTATAGTTTATTGAAGACGTGAGATTATTCCTGTTAGCAAAAGAAAAACATTCAGTTCAAACAAAATCACAGCATTTTAAGACAATATGAAACATGCCTTGAAGTTTCAAAACTGATTCATATATGGTCAAGTATATATAAGATTTCTTGGAGCTAAATTATGTTGAAAATTGTTCAATAACCTTATTCTTTACAATACTTACAAAATTGCCTATTTACTGCCTATTTGGTTGTTATATTTGTCTTATTCTTGTTCATGTTACCTTTTTCTATTTTGTAGTCCTTTCTAAATTTAAAGTAAATGACCACAAAATAAGATAGTCCTTAAATATTTTATTCATTCATACTTCAATCAGAAGCCATCAGTAAATTATTACGTTTCATGTCACTCTAGAATAATGAACATGTAATTCAAATTTCAGTAAATAACAATAACTTATAATACTAATAGTCATACATATATTAATTCTAGTATATATCTAAAGTATACTATATTTAAGTCTAGAAAATAACAATCAGATCTCCATCCACATTCACTATTTACACATCAAAAGACAGACACACTTGGGGGCTGGAGACATAGCTCACATGTTAAGAACATGGGCCGCTCTTCCAGAGGTGCTGAATTCAATTCCCAGCAACCACATGATGGCTAACAACCATCTATAAAGAGATCTGGTACCCTCTTCTGGTGTGCAGAACATACATGAGTGTTGTATTTATAATAAATAAATGAATCTTAAAAAAAAAAAAAAAGATAGATGCACTCCTAGGAGTCACTCGACAAGTGTATGCACATATGAGTGCAAACATAAAGGGAAGTGTTAGGCACCTATGAACTCCAAAGGTGCTATTGTATCTTTCCATTTACATCTGAACAGCAATTCCAAACTAAGAACTAATGAAAGTCACTATCCTTAGTAGAATCTAATTGGTGTTTTTTTTTGTTTTGTTTTGTGTTTTGTTTTTGTTTGTGTTTTTGTTTGTTTTGTTGTTGTTTTGTTTTTGTCTTTTGGTTGATGTTAGGTTTATGTCAGGTCTTATTACTTTTCAAATGTTTGATATTTTATCATTTTGAATCTAGTAAATTTAACTAGATTATATTAGGGATTATAAAAATCCTGATGAAGCAGTTAAGGCAACAGCTAGACTAGGTCTTCAAAACATTTGATTATTCAGTAAAACTTTGGCAATAAAAATCTGACACTGAAATTTATATTAATTTATATAGCATCATAGCGCCTTTATAATGCAAAACTCAAATCTACGTATTTTTCTTTTCTTTTGTTTTTACTAAAAATAGCTTTTGTTATCCCTCACATAATATATTCTGACCATCATATTCCCTCCATCTACTCTTCCCAGCTCCTCACCACATCCCCTCCTATTTGCAGCTACTCGTTGTTTTCATCTCATTAAAATCACAAACAGACTTCTAAGGGATAATAATAAATTAGAATATAATATGATAAATTAAAAACAAATCAAAATAGGATGAAACGGGAAAAAAGCCCAAGAAAAGGTACAAGAAACAGATGTGGATGCAGAAACAGACAAGTTAGCACATTCCAAAATCCCATATAAAAGCTAAACCAAAACTCATAATATATACCCAAAGGGCATTCTCTGCCTTTTCTTTGTCAAGTTTCTCTCAGCCCTGACTAGAGGGATCTGATGGAGAAATTACGTTTAGGGCTGTATGTTCAAAGATCTCTCATTCTTTGCATAGTGTCTGTCTGTGGCTCACTGCATTTTTTCCCCATCTGCTGCAAGAGGAAGTTTCTCTGATGATTTTGGCTGAGCAGGACACTGATTTATGAGTGTAGCAGAATGTCACCAGAATAAATTTTATTGCTACTTATTAAAAAATAGTAGTATTTGATTTTTACCTAAGGTCCCTGGGCTATCTAATCTCTGGTTCTTGGTCACCCAAAGAGTTGCAGATATGGGCTCCATATCAGGGAATGGGCCTCAAAACAAATCAGATATTGATTGATTACACCCACAAGCATTGGGCTACAATTGCACCAGCATATCTTGCAAGCAGGACACATTGTAGATCAAAGTGCCTGTGCCTTGGTTGGTGTTGATGTTTGTTGTTTGGGAGTGTGCACAGTAGCTCTTCCTGTATCTAAGAAGAAATTAGATAATAGAAGTGAAAGCTCTGTCTGTTGGCACCAAATTTGCTTCTTCAGGTTCAGTGAGTTGCACAGGCATTAACTTCAGTAATGGGGACTTAACCATCAGTTTGGGGAGAGCAACCTATAACCTGATTTGTGTGAGGATTCCATAGGACCCATTTGGCCAAAAACTCTTCTAAACATACCCGATCCCAGTAATGGAAGCTTCAGTTGGTAACAAGAGATGTCTAACCGGGCCTTTGTTTTCCCCGTATTTTGACAATTTAATTTAGATTGCCTTCATATATGTATATATTTTAGGAAGCTTCTACCATATTAAGTTTTATATTACCCCTCCAATAGCCTTTAATTTTATCTGTCCCTATCCATATTCCCTTCTTTATGCCTTTATTCCCTCCCACTTGATCCCCTTAATCCACTTTCCCTAACCATCCTTATCAATTGATTCTATTGCTAAGGAGATCTATCTGTCCCTCTAGATCCTTGTTCTATCTCAAGTATTTTTTTATGTTCACTGCATAAATAATGCTGTTCTGACTGAAGCAGAAAGTGCTAATGGATGACATTCTGTCTGAAGGATCATCTTCCATTTCACTTATGACTGAGTGTGTGTGTTTCAAAGGTCAGTTATGTAACTTGCTTTAGTGACACTTAAGCTAGAGACATAATACTGTCACTATCAGGCAAGGTATAGCCATGGTTCTAAAGATGAAATCAAGCTATCTGAGGTCAAGGATAAGGTATGTGCTTGACAAGCTTTAACTACAATTGATGAGGAATTTTTAGAGTGCAATAGTGTTCTTTAAGCTAAATTAATTAATGAGTATATTCATATTGGTGGAATTGATAAGTACACTGTGTAAACCCTATTAGATATTGTAATTAAAAAACATGATATCATTATTATGAAAAAAGAATTGTACATTATTTCAAGGAAGAAAAAGGGAGAAAAGAAGGAAGTAAGGAAGGAAAAGAAGGAAGAAAGGAAGGAAGGCAAGAAGGGAAGGAGAAGAGAGGGAAGGAGGGATGGAGGAAAGGAGGAAGGAAGGGAGGGAGGAAAGGAGAAAAGGAAGGAGGGAGGTGACATAAATAAATAAGCCCCTGAAAGAAAAGTATTTATTTATATTTATTCACATAAAATAGTGCATGTAATATTATTTACTCAATTTTAGTTGCCATGTATGAAGATTTAAATTCATCTTTCCTCTAAGATTAACTGCATTTAATGAAGAGTAAATTTGTTGAAATGTATTGTTCTGCATGTTACCAATCTGTAGCTGTAGGACTTGTCATTTAAATCATTGTTTCATTTAACTCTCACAGGGATTTTCACATTCAACATGTGATACTTACAATTATTTTATTTAATTAAGAAAACATGTTTTGTGGATACACAGCTAAAGTCCAAACATGAATGCTGCAGAACAAGGCCTGATAAAATTTTTGAGGCTAATATAAGTTATAAAGTCAGACTACACTTTGATATACTATTTAAAAAGTTGCTCTGCAAGAAAAAGATTTATTTATTACATGTTTTGTTTTATGGATGCATTATTTAGTTGTAGTCCTTTGCAAAGTAATTGGAATTCAGATAGGTTCTAAGTATGTCTTATTACTTTAAAGCACCTGTTCATGAGAAAAGTGATTTTGCCTTCAAAGTCATCTGCTGATATCAGGAAGTAATTTTGGTTGTCAGCATATTGGGGGAATTGGGGGAGCAGAAAGTGGAAGTGAAACTGGTATCATTTAGGAATTGGCCAGGGATGCTCCTAAGTAGTAAGTGTATTGTATTGTGCGACCCTCCAAAACAAAAACTGGCCAACTTTGAAGGTCAATAGTGCTGACATTTAAAAGCCCCACATGTAAAGAATAAGTATACATAGTCTTTGATAATGTATAGTTGATCGTATTACAAAGAATGCATTTTAAGACAGGATTAGTTCAAACTCTCCCATGAAAAAAATATTACACTGTAGAGTGAATACATTCAATTACATTTCTAAGTTTACTATCATATAAACTATAAAGCGAAAATTTAGTCTTCAAAACTTTAGGGGAGTATCAGCTTATCTTTACCATTTGCAAAATGTCATTCTAAATTATTTTTCTTAATTATTTAAAATTCTAACTGTTTACTTTCTGAGTTTATTATGATTTTCAAATACTGTTTCTTCACTATTTAGTTTTATGAATTCATTTAGATAACATCTACACAGGATTTTGTCATAGAAAATATATTAAGGTTGTCATTCACTGTCGAATTATCTAAAAGTTAAAATATACGTATTCTACTAAACAAATAAAATGATTTTGCTTTCTATACTGATTTTCCAAGGATTGTATCAATTGTGTGATAATTGGGCCATCACATCTTGCCTACTATCAATAGCATTATATGTCTAATTTAAAGGTCATTAGATCCAGTCACATAAGTGACCTGCCAAGGACATGCACCCAATTATTAGACTAAGAGGAGAGTATCCCTTATTGGGCAGACTGATTTTTTCTTCTGCTGCTTAATGAAGACAACTTGATAACACTCTTCACAAGGCAGGGTGCAAATGTAGTAGAAGAGTATAATTTCCAGAACAGTCATTGCTTGGTGAGGAGTCAAACTGAACCACACAGAGAATCTTCTTATTCCCTTGGGACAAAAGTCACACATGAACTCAAGTTTCATTGGAATAAACGAAAGTAAATTTTGGAATCATTCAGAAAACAGAGTTTTAACTGGAAAGGGAAGTATCAGTGGGGACTGGATATGTGTTTAGGGCACTCAACCTTGAGGAACGCTATTTCTCTGTGGTTCAGCAAATGTTTTTAATTTCAAGAATAATGCCCTTCTGCTTATATCTATTGAACATGTCTTTCCCATCACCAAAGTTACTTTGTTTACTATGACAATATTAGTTTTTATCATACTGAATAATATTAATAGACATCTCTCAATAATTTTGTAAGTATGGCAGAATATAGATAACATAGTAAAATTAGAATTATTTTTATTGAGGTGGTGCCTAATAAGCAGACGATTTCTGCAGAAGCATGGGGAAATTGGAAGAGAGAAGAGACAGTAGGAGGGCAAGGTGTTCTTATGACTAGGATGGTCACCTTTATTACTTAGACCTTCTCAAGCTCAACATTCCTATCTCAAAGATAGGAATGTTTATCTGATCCCAAAGGCAGGAGGCAGGGAAACCAACACAGGAAGCATGTTGTCTCAACAGAGTAGTGGAGATTTTGATTTTCAAATCTAATATCAAACTATGATGCATTTTCTAATGCACTTGACAATATGATTTACATCTAATTTTTAATATAGCATGATAGCTATATAATAAAAACATTTAATAAAGAGTCCATTTTTTAGCTTTGGTTAAACAGACCACACACATACTCTCTGGTGTATCAGTATGTGGAAATACAAAAGTCTAGTGTACTTGATATGTCTGTGTTCATCCCTACAGGGCAAGAAATCATACAGCATATTACTTACATGTGAATCCAATGCAGGAGAGGTTTAATATCTAATTAACAACGTGAGTGTAAAATTCAGAGTTGCTAAATTACAGAATATCACACAGCTATTATGTACTGGGGTTGGGATTCAAACAGTGTCCACGATCAACACTCAAAATCTTTCTACTACAACAAATGATATTTGATACAAATGCATTCAGAAGGGCATTATTAGCACAGTTGGCTTCACTAGTCTCATTAAATACATACAGAAACTGGTCAATATCTGTGTACTTCCATCATTTGTAGGTGCAATCTTTGAACAATCTTTGAACTATGTACCACAGATATTCATAGATATTATTCATACTTCAGTGGAAAATCGTGCAAATACTTATCTTTATATGCGTCTATGATTTTCAGTATAATTTTAGTAAAAATATCACCCCAGTCGTTCTGAGCTTGCTATATGAAAAGCTGTGCTGTAGTCTGGCTATTGTAATACATGAAGGGAAGGCTCCCTGCTATAGGTTTTGTTTAGCCAGACAAGGAGATGACTAACTGAAAATTTGTACTTGAATGAAGTGAAAGAAAAAAAACAGCCGAAATTATTGCTAAAATTGTTAAGAAATGTTAGAAAGGAACTAGTAACTAGTAATTCATAATTACAGTTACTGTGACTAAAAGATTCTAAAGAAAACATGAAAGTTATACTTTTAACTTTTGAAAAATACCTTTGACACAATAAAGTTTAGCCCTTGTACTTAAAAATCATCTATCAGAATACAAAAAAAATTAAAACTGTTCTTTAGATTATTCAAATTAAGAAAAAAAAAGATAGTGCAGAAATATTTTTAATTCATAGATATGCTAATGTATAGATTTTTGAAATTGTAGAAATAATCCTTCTAAATATTTATTATTCTTATTTTAATTACATACAATGTGTATCCCTGTGTATGTGTGTTTACACATGGCATATGGTGCCTGTGAAGACTAGTTTTGTCAGGAATGCCTGAGGTTGAGGTACAGATAGTTATGAACTTATCACATGGGTACTGAGCTATTTCTCCAGCCCCTAAAAACAATTTAATGTCCTATTCGTACAGACATAGTATCTATAATATAGATATATCTGTATACATTAATATAGTCACCTATAAAATATAAACTGTGTATCACTAGTGATGACTACCAAATATGAAGTGCAAAAATGATGTAAATATTTTACCTAGCAGGTATTTCCAAAATGTGTATGTTTGTTAAACAGTGATAATATTATTCATTATTAACATACCTTAGAATTATAATGTAGCATTCATATTATAAACCCTGAGACAAATAATGGGGTTCAAGCAAAGATCAGAGGCGCAAAGCAGCCAGCCACTAGAGAGTTCTCATCTTTACCAAACCTTAAGCTGAATGGTGATTCACTGAACCTCAGATTGCATCTCCAGACTGTACTGCTCTCCACCAAGCCCCAGAATCCTAGGCTGCAATGCTTGCTTTCTTCAATGTGGCTGGGGACTGATTGCCACAATGAGAACTTTTGTTTCTTCCTTATATACCTTTCTAGTGCTGTGGTTAAAGGTGCGAGCTCTATTATTCTTTTATGCTGACTAGTTCTCCTGTAGCCCTGGGTGACCTTGAACTCAGAGAGATCCATCTGTCTCGGTCTCTGGAGTCGTGGAAGTAAAGGTGTGTACCATACTGCCCAGCTTCCATAACTAACTAGTGTGACTGGCTTTGCATTCTGATCCTTCAAGCAATTTTTATTACTTTATAAATGATATGCAACCACATAATATAAACCTCCATATGGTGGTTTATGCATGTAATCCCAGGACTGTGAAGACTGAGACCAATCTGTCTTAAATGGCATAATGACCTTATAAATATCGTTCAAAAGTTAATGGAACTCTGTGATGTGTTCAGTTTCATTAGAAGAAATGACATATCATGCAGGTTGGTGCATCTCAAACTATGGTCCATCTGTAGAAATTTGCTAGACATATAGAATACCAGACCCTGCTTCAAATCTATGAGGCCATCTGGGCCCTAGGGCAGGCAATTAGAATTTTAGCTAGCCCTCTCAGAGACCATGACACATGCTACATGTGACAGCCACAAAACTCATAGATTCCTACAGGCACACATGTCTGTCTTTTCTTTTTCCAAAACTTCCTAACTCCCTGAAGTCAAAAAGTATTTATAAATTTCTTAAATATGGAATTAATCTGTGTTTTAAATAAATGTATGATTTCACAAAGTCCAGTAATACTGGGATGTCCTCCTGGCAGGACAAACCTAAGGCACAGCATTGGACACCCCTAGAAATTCATGAGTTCTTGGCAGTCCTTTGAAACTCACAACTCTTTACAATCTTTGTGTCCCTTCCTAGGTCTTAATTGGTTCTTATTGTATATTTCTTATATCTTATTTTTCTGATTTTTCATTTTAAATTTTTTAATCGTTTTACATACCAACCACAGTTGCTCCTCCATCCACTCCTCCCATTTCTTCTCCCCTCCTCCCAATACCCCATCACCCCCTCCCCAGAAAGACTAAGGCCTCCCATGGGGAATCAACAAAGCCTGGTCCATTAAATTTAGGGAGAACCTAGCCCCTCCCCTCTGTACAAAGGTTGAGCAAGGAATGCTAAGAATTCCAGCAACAGGTTATAGGAGTATTAGGTTATTTTATTCACTTGTTATCTTGATTAGTTTTGTTTATTCTTGTTTGTTTTATCAACTTGACACTCACTGGAAACAACTGGGCATAGGAAACAGCAACTGAGGAATTACTCCCCATCCAGTTGGCCTGTGGGTGAATATGTAGGGAGTTTTCTTGATTTCTATTGGTGGAGGAAGACCCAAGGAAGATGTCCAGAGATTGTGTAATATAGCACGACGACGAGCATGTGCTTGGAAGCAATCCAGTAAGCAGATCTCCATTGTGCCTGCTCCAGCTCCCGCCTGAAGATTTCTGCATTGAGTTCTTCCACCATTTCCCTCAATGATGAGTTATGGTGAGGAAGTGTAAGCCAAAATCCCTTTCCTCCCTAGTTGGTTTCAAATAGTGTTTATCACAGCAACCAAAAGTAAACCAGAACACCTGGGCTCTGAAACAATTAGTTTTTCCTCATATAAGTATGTAACCAACCTCTTCCACACCAGCAATTCCTATCTAAAGGTCCATGTACAGTTCTGAAAAATTCTGTTATTCAAGCAGAATCCTAGAAGATTTCAGAAAATATTAAAGGTACTTATTCCCATAATGTAGTGACAGTCAGAGGGTTTTTTGCTGGAATGCAACAATGTTGTTGGATTACTTTCATAGTGGACCTTTGAATTGTTTCTGTCTCTCTGATGTGATGATTCCTTAATAACATATATAAACCATTTATTTAAGTAGTTGGTGCAAATTTTAATAAATAAGCACAGAGTTTTAATAAATTTAAATTATTAGACCATTTAGATTGTTTGATTCTGGTTGTTTTTATTTTTTTAATGTATTCAGAATAAGAGGGAAAATGAGTTTTGTCTGCCTGTCGCCAGCACCAGCAACACAATCCATCTAAAAACAAACAACCTGGCTACTTATCATAGGACCCTGAACACAGTTATCACTGACTTGATTATTTTCCTGGCAAATAATCACAAATCTGCTATAATCAATTTCTTCAGAGATTTGGACTAACTGATCAAATAAAAATAAACAATAGTATATGTTATGCTGTGTTTACAGTTTTATTGGGTGATTGTTCATCTTTAGGTGAGCTTTTAAAAAATTGTTAACAGATATTTGTTAACTTTTCTAACCCTCTGAAGTTAAGAGATTTTTCTATGGATAATGCTTAGCCCATTCTATGGAAAGAATGGCCCAGGTCTGAGGGCTAGTTTTGAGATTAGTAATCCTGCCTCTCTTCATCTTTTTTTCCTTCTCCTACTTTCTGCCCCAATTTTATAATCATATATTATGTGTCTTTAAAAAAAAACAAGACTTTGTTACCATTAAAAAAGCATTCATTGTGCTGCTATATATGTAATATTATCTAAGTTTAGAAATGTATTCATTTTTGATAGAAAATAAGATGATTTCATCAGCTAATCATTATCTTTAGGATTGTGAAAAATCATACATTAGCCTAGTAACAGAGATATTAAAGTCCTAGATGTGTGCTTGTATAGTGGTGAGCACAGCTTCCCTCTAAAAATCACCATTACTTAGATTTTTTTCTCATGTTTTTAAGATTATAATTTAATTATAACAATTCCCTTCCTTCCTCCAAACATACCCATTCATCACCCCTTGCTCTTTAAAATCCATGGCCTCATAACTAGTTACTGCTTGCATATACATATTTTATACTCATATATAATTCTAAATATAAGCCATTGAGTCCATACAATGTTAATAGTAAATATGTTTTAGGGCTGACTTTTTGGTATAATTAGGTTAACAACTTATGATAAGGTTATGTTTAAGTCTGTAAATTAGAGTTGTATTTACAGTTCATTTCTATGCCATGAATGTAGTAGTTGGGGATTCTTTCACATCCTTTAAGAGATACAGTTGGAAACCTTGGGTTCTTTTAGTAGTAACAAGTAAGAGAGTCAGCTGGGGCAAGAGGACTCCAACAGCTCCATCCCATCATCCCATGCCATGTGGCTGAGGTGGGCAGGACTCAAGATAAGGCATCCCGTAGGCTACCTAGTGCAGAGTACAAAGCTGTTGGACACTATCATGATATCTTCATGATGAAGAAGCGTGGTCCTACCCAGTACTATGATGGACTGAAAGGTATAAAGAGACACATATACGGGTTTAGGGTGGCTGCCCCAGGCTCACCCAGCACCTTCTGGTGCCAAACTGAAGGGCACTATCATGGTGAGCAATAGTATGGAGAGAGAGACAGAGACAGAGACAGAGACAGAGAGAGACAGAGAGAGAGAGAGAGAGAGAGAGAGAGAGAGAGAGAGAGAAATGGCTCACTTCCTGTGGATGAAGGCATATTTGAAGAGGCAAGTGAGATGAGGAGTGGGCTTGGTTGCCACCAGGACTATGGTAATGTCTGGCCTTGGGATGCTTCTGAGACCCATGTCTAGGTTCATACTCTGAAGCAGCAAGAGTCTCTGTTGATGTCTATGGCTCCAGATGCAACCAAACGCAGACAGGATAGGGCTGCACAGAGTTGGCCCTGTCCATCTCTGGTTGCTACACTAGGGATAATTTGTTCTGCTCCTCACTGGCTGAAGCAGCCAAGAGAGAAGGTCCTTCATCTCATCTGGGCAGCACAATGGAGCTGACCCTGTTGAAAGGGGCAAAGGTGAGCTGGCCCTGATGAGGTGTAAATGGGAGAGCAGGTTGCACCCTTCTTGCATGCTGTGTGATGTCATGAGCCACTGAAAGATACACTCCTCCCCTCACACCTGTCACACCTGGCCACCTGCACCTGGGGGAGGACCTGAACCAACTCCTCACCAGCTGTAGCACTAAAGAGAACAAGTTCTGTCTTGCCTGGGCACCAGAGTTGACATTGTAGAAAGGTGTGGGAGAGGCATAGCCGTTAATGCATTCCTCTTTGTGGTATGGTGATTACAGCAAGAGAAAGATGCCATTCCCCATCACCCTACTGCCTGCAGCTGGTGAGGAAGCTGGCCCTGTACTTTACCAGCTATTACTCTGGGGAAAGTCGGCACTGTACCTCATCTGGGAAACACATGCCTGCAGTGGGTGGGAGAGCTAGTCCTGAGGTCAAAAGTGGAGGAAAGATGCTTCTGTACCTTGGTAGATGTGACACCTGAGAGAGCAGGCCCCATACTTCACCTGGGCAGCACAGGAGAGCCAACCAGGATGGTGGAGGTGTGGGTGAACCAGCACGGAATTTGTGAGCTGCCTCTACTACTCTTTGTCATTCCCTGTTAGCTAGGAGAGATGCCCTCCCTTAAAACTTTTTCTTTGCCACATGAGACAGACTAGGGAGCCAATCCCCTACTTCCCAGCTGGAGCTCTTTGAAAAGTGGGCCCTGCTACTCTCCTGGGCAGCACTTTAGAACTGCCCTGTTGGCAGAGGCACAGATGAGATGTCCCCGAGGGTGTGAGAGGATAACTGGCCAGACCCCTCCCATCTGTCATAATGTAATGAGGGCTACAGAAAAACTCCCTGCCTTGTTCCTGTCATAGGTGGTGAGTGAGGGAGCTGACCTCTTCCCTGTCAGCTGCAAACCTGGGAAAATGGTCCCTGCATCTCACTTGAGCAGCACAGTAGAGGTAGCCCTGATTGTCTAGGTATGGGAGCACTGACCCTGAGAGTGTATGGACAGAAGATCTGGTCCCATCTCTTCCTCGTTGTTTCAAGGGTGGAATTATCTGGGGCAATGCTGGAGAGCTCACCCTGGTGGAGAGGACAGAGGAGAGCTGGCAGGCTAAACAACCCTGCAACTACCCAGGCCCAGAAACAAGGTTATGAGTTGACCCAACCCAGCATTCACCCTCCGTGATCTGCTGGAGCAGGAGAAGGAGCAGGTCCTGCATACCCAAAGTTGCAAGATCTCCACAACACAGAGAAACATCAGGCTGTCCAAGAGGAGCCCCAGTGAGGGCACAGCATTGATAGTGAGGACCCAATTTCTTTGAATCAGACCGTTGACTATGAAATAAACACTTGCAAGTAAAAATATATGGACAAAAGGGTTACTGAATGACTCATTGTGTCACACTATAGCTTCCATGGTAAAATTTTTCCTTGTTTTTTTTTCTTTGTTCTTAAATTTTATTTTTTTTTGGGGGGGGGTGTTACAAGGAAAGAGAGCAAACACAAAGGGACAAGGAATTGAAAGGGATGGAGATACATGATGTGAAAGACAAAAAGAATAAATAAAATAAAAGATAAAAACGTGTCAACTGAAAATCGTGTTTTTATGAATTTATTTTGCAGTGGGAAAATGACCCTCATTTTTTATTAATTTGTCTGATTTGAAGCAAAATTTCTAATTTTAAAACAAACTTTCTATTCCATTTTTTTTACTTTTTTGGTATTTAGGAGGAAACATACCCTCTAGAGTCAACAAGAAGAATCAAGTTTTTAAGACTCTTGCATCACTACTTAGAACTATGCAGAAATAGCTTCATTAGCAAAACTGTTTAAGCTTTGAGATTTGCCTAAAAGCAATGTAGTGTAGCCACCTCTCAAGTTAATTAGTACAGCATTTGTTGACATTTTCTAGCTATCTAACATTTATTTTTCCATAGATTTTCAAAAATTTTAATTACCATTGATTTAAAAGAGAATCAAGTTACTTCAGTGGTATTTAAGTACCTAGAAATGCCAGTATACCAAAAGCAGTACCAACAAATTCTTGGTACAAAGTAGAAAGCCAACCGTCTTAGGAGTTACTATCAAGGTCAAAAAAACTAGACTGGACATTATTATATTTATCAAATTGTTTATATACTTCTTGTCATTTAACTTTATGCTTTTTAATTAATTAAAAATATGTCCTAGACTCTAAATAGGGAGGAAGGTATATTATATATCTATAAATATGTTAGTGAGCTAGTCAAAGATCTTATTTCTTATTTATGTTTAAGTCTTCTTATAAGTCTTCTTATCAGTCTTCTTATAAGAAAAATATTATAATTTGAGCATAGTGCCTATATACCAATAAATATAATGAGAATAATTTTGAGTTTTAATTTTTTTGCTGCTATAATACAAAAATAAGAAGCTCATAGTTATTTGAGTTATTTTTGCTCTTGGAATTAAACTATTTAACTCTATCAAAGCTTAGGGAATATACCCTCAAAAGTCTTCCCTTTGTAATGCTCACATAACTAACTCATTTTACTAGGAAACAAGTGAGAAGTACATAAAACATTACCCATAATTAAGATAAATTTAAATACACTAATTAAACTTGGTTGTTGTACATGAACATAAATACTGGAATGCCCAAATGGATTAAAAAAAAACTCTTTAGTTTTATCCTTAATTATGGATAATACTGCCAAATGTGGTCAAACATATTTAATACATGTAGAAGATAGAATAATAAAGTATGAATTCTGTCTTAATCACTCTGTTCTATTAAATATTAAGAAGCTGTTATTAATAGCACTGCTATAATGGATGTCATTTTGTACCTTGAATGAAAACTCCATCTCCTTTCATGTGTTCATTGCTAAGGTTATATAATCTATTCAGTTCTGAATCATGTACCACAGAGGACTTCTCTTTTGGATAGATGTCATATCTTCTTTGTATTTGCCTAAGTTCTTGAGGGGTAGAAAATTTTTAGTAAGTGATCACATGGCCACATGATTGAAGGGGAAGACAAAGACATAGGTTGTCAGTAAGTAAATAGATGTCAGAAACTCCTTTGTTTAGTCCAAATAAGCTATTGTATGTTTGGGGATATAAACTTTGGCTATAAGGATAGATCTTATAATGTGTTGTTTTTCAAAACCTTAGTAGTGTTAAGCTATATCATAATTGATCCCTACAATATAATTAAATGACAGCAACTTACACTCAGCAGGGAAACTGAAAAAATATAAAGTATTTTACAATCCACATAATTCAATTATTATTGGAAAAAACTGCATAGTATTATACTATATCCTTTGCTTGGAAATGATTAGAAGGTACTTAGTAACACTTGAGACATCCATAGTGTTGCTTGAGCACACATACAAAAAGGAGACACATATATAAGGAAGACTGTTTTCAAAGGTTTAAAATAACCTAAGGACATAAGTTACACTGCAAGAGGAAGACTACTTCACAGGGCATTAGATGACCAGAAAAATATTTTCTGGGTAGTCTTTTGCTGACCCTCTTAAGACCATCTTTCTTGACAGTCAAAATGGGCCAAATGGTTTCATCTGATATATAAAGCACCTCTCAGACATCAGCTTTTGTGACCTTGTTTCTTGTTTTGCCAATATGCACATGTGAGTATTGTTTTGAAGTTTGCAGTCTGCATTCACTAACCAAGATAAACTTGATTGACATAAACTGAATGGGAATCAAAACATAAATGACAGCATGCTGTCCACTCATTGAAGAGATTGAAATGTCTGTGTCTACTAACTGTTATGGAATGTGGCAGGGCTTCACCACTTAGAAAAGATACAGTATTACCTTCATGTTAGATAAAAGCATTGTGCTCTTATATCTCTGCCACGGAGGGCTCAGTTGGAAAGCCAATGTAGTATCCTTATTTGCATCTTAATGCAAATGAATTATTCTGATTCCCTAACAAGGCAGTATGACAGGACTGTTGAAAATTACCCTGGATCTGGAGTGAAAAGACTGATTAAAATAAGTAGCTCGCTGAACTGTGTGCTAAATAGGTTCTCTAGGTCCCAGCTTAATCCTTTAAAATGTTTTGAACTTTGCTTTTAAGACTTCTACATCAACTGCTCTAAGATTACTGTAGATAAAATGCCCTTGCCTAATGGATAATACACCTAAAGCTGATTTATCCTGATCCCTAGGAGATTTCTAGTTGAAGAGTTCTGGGAGTCTTCCACAGTGAGTCAAAGGACTATTTCCAGTACCGATTTCACTTCATCCTGCTAAGTAATCAAACCCCACTTTCCCCTGTGTGAATACATTTTTCTTAACAGAGGAACTTTTATAAGATAAAAGTAGTTTAAGTAGCAAGAATTTAAGAAATTTTAGGCAAATTCCTAAAATAGTGAGGCAGCCCAGCTAATGACCCTCAGATCAGGGACAGTCCAGTGTGTTCACAGGTTCAGAGCTGGGGATATATCCACTACCTAACAAAGAAATTCAAAGGTTCTCTTTCCACAGGCAGTTGGGGTCCAAGACAGGCATTTGATATTCACAGCTGGAATCTCCCTGTGCCAATGGTATTTGTTTTTGAAACTTTATTTATTGACATTGTTCTAATCCTACTGTTTGCTAAGTAACTCACAATGTATTTGTGTTCCTGTTATTCACAACATAAGTAGGTATAAAATTTTTAATATGTTCCTTGGATATCTTTTGATGGATCACCTGAGTAAAGTGAAAAGCATGGATAGCAACCTTCTCAAAACCATCGCCTGCTTGCTAGCTCTCTTCAGGAGCCAATGGTGGCTTTAAAATATTTTTTAAAATTAACCTAACAGTGCGAGATTACTGTTGGCAAATCTGCATATCTGTAAGTATGTGCTATAAGCTTAGGGTGGACAAGTGTTTGGACTTCCATGTCTGGGAATCATGCCATCAGTACCCACAGTTGATTCTCATGTTTTTTGGCACTTTCCCCCCATGCCATCTGTGTGCTTGGCATTGTGCCTTCTTGTGAGTTGGTCAGACTTGTGCCAACATAATGGAATTTCTATGGGCGGTTCATAGAATGCTATAAGATGCAGCATTCTAAAGAGAAAAACCTGCTGTAGGGAGTACCACACAGGCTCAACATACGGTCTTTCATGGATACCTGAAGAGACAGGGTAGTTATGAAATCCACAGAAATGCCTAAATGACCATGTAAACAAACAAACAAACAATAACACCTCAGGAATCTATGCAAGATACAAAATAAAACTATCTGCTAACACTTTCATGGGTTAATATATTAAGTACATATGAATCTCCATAATAACCTGGGTCAGTGAGGAGTATTGAAATTTTACATAGCATAGTCAATATTTCAGAATCTCCACCAACTGCATACTCAGAGGATTTACATCATGCAAGTAAGAAATATGCTGTATGAAACTATCAGAGGTTTGATGTCATTCTTAAGTATTGAAGGCCAGTTAATGGACTAATAGGTTTCACAGTTAAAATTATATAGATGCAATCCAAACATAATGGCACATGCCTATAATATCAGTACTTGGGAGACAGAGAAAAAAGACAAAAGAACCAAGATTTTAAGGCTAAGTCTTGGATACATAGAAAGTTTGACACCAAAATAGAACATTTAATAACCATCTCAAATGGGTAAGAGTCTGGAGACATGCTTTAGTGAGTAAGAATACTTGCTAATCTTACAAAAGAGCAGATGTATTTCTGAGCATCCATGGTGGCTCACAATAGCCTGTAACTCCAATTTAAGGAGGTTTTATACCTTCTTTTCTCCCCACCACTTGCACACATGCAGTGCATATATTATTCATATTTATATATGAATTTAGGCCCACAGACATAAAATAAAATAATATAAGTCCTTGTAGGAATAACACAAAGGCATATTAAATTTTAAGTCAGTGAGTGAAGCCTTTAATAGTATGCAGTTGTTTAGATTAAATACACTAGGCTATGTTACAGAGTTGGCTAGGTCTTTAAATATCCTCTATAGCTCTGTGACAATACATGGTAACTTTATTTGTATATATGTTACCCCTTCATATCAAAGTTTTGTAGCTAGATGGCCTATTACCCAAAATAAAAGATAGAAAATGACAATTTAAACTGACTTTTACATACAAGAGCTTTCTAGTTGGCTTCCACTCAATTTTTATTGACATCACAATTAAGACTTGCCTGGAGTTTCTCAACTGAAACAACATCCTCCATGTCATCTGTAAGTTAAATTCCATTGGTTTAGGAAAGGTCTGGAATTTTATTCTCCAATCAAAGGATTCTATCAGAATAGTCTAAGTTTCCAGGAAAGATGGTTAGTTATGTTATGTTGGACTTATATGTACCACATTGTGAATTAGATATTATACGTATTAGAAATTAATTAATGCATCCCTAAAATAAACTCAATTATGTAATTAGAAATGTCATAAAGTATTTACACATTAAAAGATTGGGAAAACCTACAGAAATGTCTGGACATTCCTGAAAGTGATAGCATTTAGAAGCACACTATTGCTATTTTGAAAGAGTATTGTTCTCTTTAGACTTAGCAGTAAACTGATCTGGACAGTAAACATTTGTAAACAAGAATATTCAAAGACAACACTTACATAAGTATGACAAAGAAACAACACAGAACACATTTGTATGTCTGTTGACTTTGCTCCACCTGAGAAATTTCTACTTTTATTTCTTCTTGGGGAAAGTCTCTTGTATTTTGTTTACTGTTTGGAGATTAGTGAAAAGGGCATTGAGTCACAGTGTGAATCAAATGATTACACGCATAAGCATTTAGTGCTCATGTTTTAAAATGATATTTGGAAGCAAAAGATGTGTAGATTGAACTTTCTCAAAATTTTTCAGGAATATCTGTGAGATAAGGTAGTATGGGAAGGAGCAGAAGAATTAAGTCAGGTAATATTGACAAAAAAAAAAGAAAGAAAATTTAAAAACACACGTTCAATAGTTTAAGACAGATAATGATGGGATCTGGTACCTGAGTGCTGTGCCTTGAGTATGCCATGGGATCCACAACTGGCTTTAAGTTCTGTATCATAACCTGTAGATGTTGTCAACTTTTGACCTAGCAAGTACTCCATCCTTGTTCTTATCACTGTGGATTTAGAAAGTTTTAACCTATGATGGACAGCATCAGCTGAATCATTATAACATATCACCACACAGTTACCTAAGAGGGATCATTTTAGATTTCAATGACTTATTGACTACTAGAAGAACAATCAAATATTAGAAACTACCCACAAAAATTCTTATGCATCCCTAAAATAAACTCAATTTCAAGATAAAGTTTTTGTAGACATTGTATTGCTTTCATTATTTAAACTAAAATTTTGATCATTTAATGTAATTTGACATGTATATACTTATTTTATGTGCTGGGATGGGGTTGTGTACATCCATGGCACATGTATAGAGCTCAGAGAGTAAGTATCTGTCAGCTCTCTCAAACCACTATGTGACATCCAAGATATAACTTAAGCTGTGAGGCTTGGCAAGTGCCTTTACTGGCTGAGACACCCCACCTACTCCATTTTTAATAATTTCTAATGTATTTACTAAATTTTAGTTCAGAGACTTATTTCAGAACATTTTCTTATTTTAAAACCTTGAACAAATAAGGGCTTAAAGTTTACAGTGCATTAGCAATTATAGTCTTTGAATCACAAAGAAAAACTATAGGGGAGAAACCAACAAGTTCAAGTCTAGATACATCTTCACTGTAAACCTTGAACCACATTTCATTCATCAATACTGAACTTTAATGAGTCCGGATAAGAAGCCAGTCAATGGATATCCATTTAGCTAGTGATAATATGAACCCCAGCTGATTGTCCTAGCAGCTGTGTGACTTCATTACCATTAGAAAGGCGTGCAGCCAAGCCAGCTGCTATCCAAACCAGCTACTCCATGCACAGAGCGTATCTATTTGTTAGTTTACACATCAGAATTACACAGGCCCCATGAAAAGTTTGGAGCATAAAATAGAATCTGCATAAAGATTTAATTTAAAGGGCTTATCATTACTATGCCAAGTGCAGCTAGTTTGTTTTGTTTTTGTTATGATATAGTATATTGTGGTTGTTTTCGGTTCTTCCATAAATGCAGCCTACATGCAAAATTTGCATTTAGATACCAAACATAACTGCACATCATAATTTCCCAGTTAAGAAAACATCTTTCTGGTTGTGTTTGTTTTAGTGCTTACAACAGTGCATTTTCATTTTCTAAGGCAACTTTAATAGAAAACAGTTTGGGGAACTTCTTAATAGCTAGCTTAGCTCACATCTGTCCCCTGCTCTGCACTCCTAATGCCATTTACTGCCTAGATCAGGCCTCTGCTAGCATTGCTTTGGACTTCTGCAAAGATTTTTCTAACAGGACTTGGCTCTCTACACTCTTGCATCTGATTCTACATGACAGTGATCTTGAATCTCATCCTCTTTCACTGCAGTGGTGTTTTTCAGCATGGTCTAGCAACACTGCCTTCACCAGAAATAACTGGAAGCCATAAGCAGGTGCAAAACACAGTCTAAACCCCATTTCAGAGGACTCAACTAAGTCTAGGAGTGAATGTTAGTCTCTTGTTTAATCATATTGGCTGTCATGCAGTATACAACACCAAATGCAATGGATAAAAGGGGTAACTTTATTTTGTTCACAATTTTAGTAGGTAAGAACTTGGAAAGTGCTCACCTTGATGTTTTGTGTGGTTTGGTTTTGTTTTAATCATGAACATTATTTCTGATACTTGCGGTTTAGAGAATTTATTCTCAACATAGTGTCTGACACCTATGTTCTTAATCTCTCTCTAATATGTGGAACTCTCTCTCTCTCTGTTTCTCTATCACAAAAGTATAAGTCGGGGGTTATGGGAATTCTAAGGGAAGTCTGTCTTCTAACAACTACAGATGATATCTTCAAGGCCTACAAAATAACTTTACTAAATTATTTTACTATAGCACAGATTTAAGGTTAGGTATGGCAGTTAGATTGGGTAGATATAGAATGAATAACAGAAACTATTCAACCAATGTACAACAGACACACTCTTGCCCACAAAATTTATTGCTGTCCTATATGCAAAATGTGTGACCACTTAAGACCCTAAGGTTCCATCTCATTACAGTAATTTTCCCAGAGTCTGGAATCCCATTATGTAAATGAAGTCCAGTTATGAGTATGTCTCCTGAGTATACTTATTTAGGTATAACTCTTTATGAATCAACTAGAAATAAAGACCAAATGATTAAGATGAATTGCCTATACCCAAAACACCAACCCAGGATGGAACAACATAATAGCAACAAACAATACCATTTCAATTGTGTGGAGCACATGATTTCTGGTTTACAGCCATTCTGATAGCTACCTACATAAATACATGATGATTGTACCCAGAATGTTGACTGAAACAATTTAAGCAAAAATATTTTTACTTTGTTGCATAATTTTAGAGAGAGTTGCCCTTGTTCTTGTGATCCCATGTGCTTGGCCAAGAACCATGCCTCCTGAAGTGAGATGTGGAGAGCCAGAGTCACTTAGTATTCAGTCATGAAGCAATAAAGAATATGCCATAGCTCAGCTAGCTTTCTTTCCCTGCCCCCCTTTTTATTCCATTTGGCCAACAGTCTATGGGATGAGTCTTCCCTAGAGAACTTAATCTCTAGAAATGCACTTACAGTTCCACCCAGATGTGGAACACTAATATTACGAATATTCTACGTAATTTTTCATACAATCAAGTTTGTTAATACCCAGGACAACACATAGTAACAGATTGTTTTGCCATAGAGGCTACTTTAACAATCAAGTTTGTTTTTACTAGAAACTATTCTTTAAACTTTTGGTTCTAATAAGTGAGTCAGTGTTTCTTTTGTAGAAAAACAACAAAACAAACATTTGAAAATCATGAAATTCCTTAAGGAGTTTCCTTGCCTGGTTTCTTTATGTAATGGATTGGTGGTTCCACCACCAGTCTTCATTTTATATTATCTGTAGAGATTCTTTGAAACTATTCATTATGCCTATGTATGAAAATACAACTACACTCATTAGACAATAGCTATACCATTAATTTCTTCCCAATGGAAGTTTATCTGTGGTGCCTATGAGGTCCCATGGGATATGATAATAATTTTATGATAATATTTTTATGATAATATTTTATTTAAATTTGAAACAAGCTTGTTTTATATGTCAATACCAGTTCCTGCACCCTCCCCTCCTCACCTGTCCCACCCTTTCTGTTCCCCAGGGAGGGTGAAGCCTTCTATGGAGTCTTCAAAGTCTGTCATATCATTTGGAGCAGGGCCTAGGCCCTCCCCCATGTGTCTAGACTATGAGAATGTCCCTCTATGTGGAATGAACTCTCCAAGTCCATTCATATACTAGGGATAAAAACTGATCCACTACCAGAGGCCCCATAGACTGCCCAGTCCTCCTAACTAACACCCATATTAAGGGGGTCTGGATCAGTTCTATGCTGTTTTCCCAGCTATCAGACTGGGGTCCATGTTCAGGTGAGCTGTTTCTGTGGATTTCTTCAGCCTGGTCTTGACCACTTTGCTTGTCACTCCTCCCTCTTTACAGCTGGATTCTAGGAGTTCGGCTCAGTGTTTAGCTATGGGTGTCTGTTTTTGCTTCCACTAGCTACTGGATGAAGGTTCCAGGATGGCATATAAGGTACTCATCAATCTCATTATTAGGAAAGGATATTTAAGGTAGCCTCTCCACTATTGCTTAGATTGTTAGTTGGGGTCATCCTTGTAAATCTCTGAACATTTCCCTAGTGCCAGATTTTTATTAAAACCTATAATGGCTCCCTCTATAATGGAATCTCCAAACAGACAACAAAATTGATTCACTAAAGATTACAGAGACAGTTCTATCGAGATAAAGTTTTTCATCAATGCATGACGATCTGAGTTCCTTCCCCAGAGCCTAATAGAGTTTGAGACACCCTTTGACTAAATTTGAGACCTTTGCAAATGATTTTTACGTTCATGGCCTCTTCCGTTCTTTCTTATTTCCTATGTAACTGGAGTGCACTGGATTAGTTCTTTCTGTAAAGATGTGTTTTATCTTAAGGACTCCTTGCTGGAGGAGAATTGAGGAAGGAAAATCATTTTATTTTCTAGATGATAAAGCACTGGCTCATTGGTATTTCTCTAAATTATATTTTAAGGCCCAGGAGTCATTGTGGTTCTTTCCCCTGCATATTTTATTATAGACAGAATCAGTGACTAGACCCACCTCTACATTTTGGTTAGAAGTTCCCACAGCTTTTTCCATGTTCTCATCACACCTTTCTTATTTTCCATCTGGCAGGTAAAGTGTTGGTAAACATTTCTCCTGACTGCTAGAAAACTGAAATAGATTTCCTGAGTTTCTTCCCATCAACATATCCCAAAACTAAGCTACACCTTTCTATTAATGACCATATCACACTGCCATTAGTTATAAGGTACCATGGTCACACTGCCATTAGATATGACACACCATGATCACACTGAAATTCTTAATGGGCTAGCAGATTTCTTGGATGAGACAATTTTGGCTAAATGCATTTAACTTTCAAACTCACAGAGGTAACTTGTGGAAAGAGAGACATCTTCTTTTCGGTTTCATGTGCCATAGATCTGGGTCAACATGATATCACTTATGTTCTCAACATATGAAAAATAAAAAGTCATTCTGAGCTTTGTCTTTCTACACTGGGTCAGGCATTGAACACTCTTTAACATTCACTTTCTAAAGCCATTTTTTGCTCATGGTGTGCTGAAGATATCTTTTTACATCTTCATCTCCAGGCAATCCCTCTTCTATGTTTCTATGTTTTCCCCACCAATCACAATCTTTTCCCTACATATGAACCAAATATTCCTTAATGTAATTGAGGAAGCTAAACCACAATTTTAGATTATAAGTAAATTTTGTCTGTAGGAATCGATACTGTCTCATCCAAGTATGGATTCGATTAGCTCTTTTATTCTTTGTTGGAAAAATACTTATTTGTTTGTAGAAAAGCTCTAACATGTCATTGTTAAGATGTTATACGTTTTGAGGAACACACTCATTAACCTGACAATTCCTGAAAATCTCTTTCAATAGAACTCAATCAAGCAAGTTATCATCATATATAAAAAGAAGTTGTACTTTAAGTGAGAAGCCTTTCATTCTGCTCTTGGTTGCATTGGAACTCTGGGCAAGTTAGTTTATTTTCTATATCTATGCGCTTGAATTTTTAATTAATTTCAAGTTGTTCAAATTTCATGTCTTGTTATTTATCCTAATATAAAAAATGTATCAGTATGATTACATAACTCAAAATCTTAATTAAGTTGGCTGTACTAATGTACCCTTAAAGAAGAATTTAAGAAATGGGGTACTTGCATTTATGAATATACATTAATGAGATTTAAACACATTTCAGCCAAGTCAGCAGCTTTAACAGATGTTATTAAGGGAAATGTGTAAGAACACAAACATGCTTCTCCAAAACATTTGTATTTGCTATATAAGATGCTTGTCCCCATTTAAAAGGAAATAATATTTTATCCAAAAGGCTATGTATTTATCACATATTTTTATATTAGAAGAACTTAATGAAAAAAATGATCCAAAACATCTAAATAATTAAGGGTTTCCTAAATATATGCTAATACTTATTAAGATAAATGTACAACACACCTTAAGTTTCACAGTTTTTGTATTCATGTGTTTATATATGTATATTTTTGGGAGGGTGCACATTCTACAGCATACATTTGTAGAACAGAGGATAACATATGGGTATCTTTTCTGTTTCTACTGTGTGAGTCTCAGGAACTTATTTCAGGTCAACATGCTTGATAGCAAGCACCTTTATGTGATAAACCATCATGAAAGGCTCTGTTTTAGGTTTTAATAGTATTAGAATACCAATTGTCTTCCTAAAAATGATAGTCAGTGATATGACGTAAATATTCCAGCATCCAGTAGTATCATGGTGTCATCTGTCACCATGAACAGAAGAAGGCAGTTCAGACTACCAGCTGATTTTTCACTATTGCATGATTTACCCAGCGTTGATGGTCTCAGTCTCTTCAACAAATGAGTAGTAATAGCAACAACTTTCAGGAAGTCGGTGAGTGATTACTCTTCAGAATGGCAGGGCAAAGCTCTGCTTCCTGTCTAGGATCTCCCCACTAGGTTGTACTCTCTGTTTCACAGTAGGAGCCATAGAGGCTTTCTGTTGCCTGGCTGCAATGTGCTGAACACTGTATCGATCCATTCTCTTCATACGAATTGGAAGAACTCAGGAGTGTAAAGCTGGCTAAAGAGGATCTCTCTGGTGAAAGGGACAATGGAGTTTTAGAATCTCATGTAACATTGTCTACAATAACAACAACCACAGTATAAGGCCAATGATGAAATAACCTCGAAGTTAGTTTTATAAAATGACCATATATAACAATTGTATTGTGCCATATAGAACTGTTTTTTAATTGCATTTACTCTTTCACTCTTCAGTGTAAAAGAAACCCAAAGCACATTTTGGCATAGAAATAGAAGGCATTCGTACCCATCCATATATTCTCTTGTTTTATATGCTATTAGATCTTTGTTGATAAATCCATCCACAAGCCACTCCAGTTGACCATATGGATATTGCTTCTCCAATTTACATTGTAAACAGAGAAGGAAACAGCATGTACATGCTTGATGAAACATAGGCTCTGTATTTAAAGGAAAGACAAAAAAAATGCTACTTCAGTAAAATTTTAAATGCATGAGAGTCGTTAGGTTAAATATTAATTTGAATGTCAACAATAATGGCTACCCATGTTATTTAAGGAAGTCATTAGTTCACTGTGTAGTCAATAAGCATATTGATTAGAATTAATTCACTACAAAAAGTCTCCAATAATTTTTAACGTCAATTTTTCTCTTTAATAATTACCCAAACCTTTTCTTCCCTGGAGGAGAGGGTATTTAGTAACAAATTTGCAATTATTCATTTTCTGATTGCAGAGATTAGGCATGTAATATCATGTAACTCACACGGCAGATAGGGTTTCTCTGAGCTTCATTGCTCTATTTTTGTTTGGAACTGCTTTGTCTAGCTTTTTTTCTTAGGATAGGTCTTTAATGGTGGTTTTAAAGTGTTGCCTGCTAGTTTTAAAGAGACACTGCTGGCTGCTCAGAGGGTACTAATGAAGATATGCCCTAACTTTCTTTTGGCATTATAATATTTGGACATCTGTTCTGACTCCTTATATGCGAAATAAAACTCATACCAGATAGTAGAATAAATGAAGGGTTTCATTATCTTAAATGTCATAACATTTGTTTGAATTATCATGTGTGTATTTTAAATGCTGAAATTGTCATCTAGGTTTTGTTTCATCTATTTGCAGTCCTTTGAGAAGACTATTGCCTGAACAATTCTCTTTTCTATTGCATTAATAATTTAAAAGAAATAATTTACAATTTATATGTAATAAAAGTGAAATTCTTGTAGGTGAGCTATACAGTTTGGTAATTTCTAGAAGCATAAATATTTTACTGAGAAACATACCCTTTTAAGGCACAAAAGGTTTCTTGCTATAATGGCATTCTACTTAGTGACAAATAATGCATTTAAAAAAGCCATGTGTTGACCATTATTGTGGTTCTCTTTGTGTACTGGTATTATGGATTCTTAAGTGTTCATTTATTAAAGTACCCCCATTGTGTGTCTCAGGAAGAATTTGTCTCTGAATTCCATGGTGCCACTGATTACTGAACTCTACATCTAGACCTATGGGTCAGCTTTAAATACACAGGGATATAGTTAAGGTTTTCTTTTAGATTATAAGAACAAATAATTTGATTGTGATTATCTCAACAATGACAATCAATTTTGTTTAAAATACCCATCACCAGCTCTGCTTTCTTCAGAGGTTTTGGGGAGTATTACTAATCAAATGTAACTTCCGTTGATCATAAAATCATGAATCATACATCCATTAGACATGTAAGTGCTAATGGTCTTAATGCTGGTTCTCTATTTTTCCCTTTTCTATTCTATAGGAAAAGAACAGGAGATTACTAGTAAAATATGGTTTAACTAAATCAGGGAAGCAAAGTAGTGCTTTCCAAATGTGTTATTTTGAAAATTTGCAAAAGCCAAAGGAGCTTTCATCTTTCTGCTGCCTTTACATATTTGATGTCAGGGAGTGAGTGGTGTTTTGCCTGGCAAAACATTTCATTCCTATCTATGCATTCAATAATATTTTGTTTGTGAAGTTTAAGGAGGTTATTCTTTGTAAGTCTATTATGTTAGGGGTATTATAAATTTGACAAATGTAAAAGATAAATGCTTAGTTTAGTTGTACATTGTTACACATACAAGTGTCACTGGGGCAGTGAACACTTCAACTACAATAATCAAAAGTCAGAAATAAAATACATTTCAGTATTAGGTGGAGACTTTTCAGTTGTTCATGTGTATTGAGTAAAACATCAAAAGTCTGGTTAATTTATAAAATAGCAAATGAATAGATGATAAATTTATTAATATAATGGAAAATACATTTTAAAGACAAAATATGAAAGATCACCATAATTTATTTGTGTACTGGTTGAATCAAGGAGGGATTTTTTCCCTTATAACTTTATAAAAGCATTTTAGTGTATCTTAAACATTCAGAGACCTTTAAACATCAAAGCTGATACTTTTGTACTAAAATAACTTTTCAGCCATAGAAAGGTTTACATAAATGGTAATGGATGATGCAATGGGTCTAAGGTGGCAGTTCAGTCCAGTTGCTCTGCTTTGTAGATTATCATGAAGTGAAACTCTTTTTTGTTTCTTCTTAAAGTTGTTATGTATGAAGTTTTCATGATGGACGATTTCATAATTTAAGAAGGCTTTATATTTTTAACATGTATTGATTTATCAAGTGTTAGATCACAATCATGTCCTTTGCTCCAAATAGAAATATAGAACATAAAAGTCCATTTATAATTCATAATTTATTTAAACAAATCTAATTTAACACATATTTGGAAGACAATTCTAGAACTTCTTTGTAAAATCTAATATAAAACTTTTTTTTAGAGTAGGTAAATATGCCCCTCAAAGTTTGCTTAAAGTAAAAATTTAAAGTATATTTGTTAAAAGTGATTATGACTACATAAACAAACAAAGATGGTTCTACTTTTCTGAAAATTTGACTATGGCTAATACAATATACTAAATCTGCAAAACTCAAATTATTTTTTCAATTCCATTCATGTTTGACTCTGGCTTTCTGCTCCTTATTGATTTGCTGCTACTGAATATAGACTATCAAAATAATTTTTATGGTTTGACACTTATTCAGGGGTGATTAGTAGAAGTACTTACATATTCAATTACTTAGATATTTGGCAATAAGAAGTAAGTGATTATAAAATAAACAATTTAAAAATGTTTAAATATGAGTAGGTTCCTAGATTTATATTTATAAAACAGAATAGTGATTGAATTTTGAGAACGCTTCCATCCCAAATTATGAGTATAAAATTTTATGGCATGGAGTAATTACTATAGAGTATATTTGCATGTCATGTCCAGGATGCGTGTATGGGTATAAACATAAGTATTTAGAAAGCAATTTGGCAGTGTAACTGTCTGGAAAAATAATAACCTAGGAGGTTCCCTATGACTACCTCAGCCATAGCTTTTGGACATGATAGGGACATGAAATTCCTTCCTGTCATACCTGTATGAAATACTCTTAGTCAATGCATATTCACAATTAAAGTCAGAGCCAATCAGTTTAGACCTGCGAAAAATAACACGACCCAGAAATTGGTGTTAGGATTCAAGCTTCAAACTGAAGATCAGAAAAGCATAGCAGCTAGTCACTAGCTCTCACCTCTACCTCAGCTGAGTACAAAGGGGCAATCCTCAAGCTTCTCCCGACTTCATTGCTCCTCAGATTCACTCAGAATGCTATGTTCTCCTCAATATGGCTAGAGACTAATTTTCTTACTGAATTATACCTCTCAAATCCTGGAATTAAAGGTGTGAGCTTTGATTCACTATCTTGTATCCCATGGTGGTCTTGGACTCAGAAATCCCTCTACCTCTTAATACAGAGTCCTGGATTTAAAGGGGTATGCTTGGTATTTCTATGACTAACTAGTATGGCTGCTTTGCTATTTTGATCTTCAGCTTGAAGCTTGAACCCAAATACCAGTCTTTGGGTTTATGCTTTTTGTGTTACTGTTGGTGTCCAGAGAGTCTTTAAAAATATATTTCATCCCAGGAACTGGCAAGAATAACCAAATATCTGTCAAGAAAAAAGTGGAATTTCAACTCTAAGATAAGACATTATACAAACTCATGTCTATTTTTTCATATGTGCATGGGACTATTGTGTATGTATTTTATGTGTGTTCATATTTGTATGAATATACATGTCTGTGCAGGTTCACATGCATGCACATATATGCGAGGGGTTTTGTTGTGCTGAGTGTCTTATTTGATTACTCTCCTCCTTATTAAAGAAGAATGGTTTATTATAACCCAGACCTCCTCATTCATCTAGTCTAGCTGGTCAACTTGTTTTGAGAATCCTGACTGTCTTTGAAACACTAGAATTCTAAGTATGCTGCCAAGTTATCCAAATTGATCTCTGCTCACCACACTTACATGGAAGGCACTTTACACCTCGAGCCATTACCTTGATCCACAAGTCTACACTTAATGAAATTATTTTTTGTGTTTTCTTCTTGTGGTATGTTTTGTCAGGAAAAGTAAATGCATCCATAGGCAGATTCCACAGAATGACTGTTTTAAATATTTAAAACTACAAAATGAATAAACAAATGAAGCATCTGAGCAGCTTATAAAGAAATGACATTTGAAGCCTGTTTTGGAAAAGATTTGAATTTGAAAGGTGACTCAAGCAAAATGTTTAATTTCTATTCATATTTCCTTTGAATATTTCTATTATGTGGGTCATTCCTCTCCTGTCCATTCTCCAGACTGTCTAGACCATATTTTTGTTCTGGTTCCTCTTCCATTCTGCTGCCATTTTGGTATTTATTTTATTTTTCACAGTGTATCTCTACAAGATGTGTTCCAGATAAGGAACATCCTCCTCTCTCCCTTCTCTCCCTTTTGTAGATCATTGGGGATTATGATTTTCTCTTAAATTATGCTTACTCCAGAGAGTCACTTTGAAAATGAAGGTTTCTTTAAAGCACACAGAGAAAGAGCAAAGTTAGTTGGATGAAAGCAGCAGAGGAAAGTTGTAGTTGATTGGCTAGCTTCTGTCCATTCACAGAACTGCACATGCTATACTTGTAAGGGTCAATGCCGTTTGCCAGTGATATTGATATTATGTAGAACATACCATTCTTCCTAGCTCTTGAAGCCCTCAGCAATGGTTTTTATCATCACATTTTTAGATTATTTACTATATTTTCCAGTTTGATGTCCACATTCTTGTAAGCAAGGTAGTGTTGGTAGTGAAAAGAAAAAAAATAATAGTTGACCATCCATTTAGAGTACAAAGCCACCCAGGATTCATTTGTTATGCAACAGGCAGATAGCTATCAAGATGAAATGAAAGCCAAAGAACATGCTAAACTGTCATTTTGAGATATCTTATTTAAATCAATCTAGCTATAAATATTATTTTAAATATAAATAATATAAAGAACAGTAACATGGACATTGAAACAACACCTCATGTGTCTAATACACTGAATGACTACAAAGATGAAATCAAATCTATATATTTAACAACAGATGGTAGTTGTTATTATCTAACTATTTTGTATAGTAAATATGTATGATACTTCAAAGTATTAGAAATAGTAACTTTTTGAAAAATGATATATCTAGTATGAGGCAATATTTACTATCTTAAAAGAGACTATTAAGTGCATTATATTTATATTCATATAAAAAGCTTGAGGACTGAAGAGACGGCTCAGCTATTACAGGTTAGTTCAACAACCAAAAATACTAAAGCTTAAATCTTTCAGGAAGTATGACTCACAGGCAGACAGAACAGGACTACCTGTTAACTACATATAGACATGTATTTTAAGAGTCCTTTTTTGACTGCTCTATCTTATGGCTTATGAGTTTATAAATCAAATTAAGAAGGCTAACTAGATGGCTTGTCAGGTAAATGTGCTTGATAACAAGCCTTATGTTTTGAGTTCAAACTCTAGATCGAAGTGATAGAAGGGAAAAAGCAATGCCTTTGAGATGTCCTCTGCTATGCAAACACACACACACACACACACACACACACACACACACACACAGATAAACTAATATATGTTAACACCTTTAAATCTAACTTGAGCCATTTCCTTCTAAAACTATCTGATCCTTTATAGATTTAAGGAGGACAATGAAACTAAAGCTATGTATTTGTATTTTTCATTCTTCTTTACTGTGACCTATATACTCAGCATTAATTTGTACTGGTGAATATTTATACTTTTTCTAGTTGTTTTTCTAATATTTTATCTTAGCTCCAATTCTGTTCTAACATAGTGCTAAAGTCCCTAATTTGATATAACATCCCAGCAGATCCCTCAATATCAGATACTATATAATGTTCTCCCCACCTCTGAGATTTTTCTCATTCCTATTTATAGACAGGGAACTGAATGTCTGTATCTTTTCCTTTTTATAATAAAATAAAACAAAAGCTAAACACACACACACACACACACACACACACACACACACACACACAAACAAACAAAACCAGAAATGACCAAGAGAAGGAAGAAGAAACAGATCTCTGTCATGTAGGAATTTTATATTAAAAAAAAAAAACACTGAACTGGAAGCCCTAATATATACACAGAGTACCTGGTGCAGGCTGGTACAGGCCCTATGCATGATGCCTCAATCTCTGATGTTTCTATGAGCTTTGAACATGTTGATTTAGCAGGCCCATTTTCTTGGTGTCCTCCATCCCCTTGGGTTCTTCCACTCTTCCTGTCTTCCATTCCATGGTGTTTCCTTTGCCATAAGAAGAGAGATAAGATGAAGATGTCCCATTTAGGGATGAGTGCTCCCAGGTCTCTCACTCTTTGCATTATCTTAAGCTGTGGGTTTCTGTATTATTTCCCATCTGCTACAAGAGGAATCTTCACTGGTGATAATAGAGCAAGGCACTGATATATGAGTATAGAGAATATCTTAAGGAGTCATTTGATTGCTACATTTTGTTTGTCTGGTTGGTTGGTTAGTTAGTTGGTTTTGGTTGTTGTATTTTAGATTAGTATTTGTTTTTTTCCTAGGTCCCTGGATTATTTATTCTCAGGTTCTTAGTCATCCAAGTAGTATCATGTATGAGTTATATCTGGTGGAGTGGGCTTTATTCAAATCAGATGTTGGTTAGTTTCACCCACAAGCTTTGTGTCATTGCTACTCTAGCACATTTTGTAGGAAGGAAACCAATGTGATTAAAGGTTTTGTGGCTGGGTTGCTGTTTATGCTTCTGTTATGGTAGCTTTTGGAGTACCTTCCATTACCAAAGGCACTAGAATGTAGGAACGAAGTTTCTGTGTAGGCACAAGCTTGACTTCTCCATGTTCAATGAGTGGTGTAGGTTGTGGTTTCAGTAATGGAGCTTTTTCCATCAGTTCGTGTAGAGTAAGCTTTAGTACTGGCAACAACCTGGTCTTATTAGGGATTCACATGGGATCCCACTGGCAAATAATTCAATTAGATGTAACCCAGTCTTCTCAGGACTTGAAGGCTAATTTGGTGACAAGTGATGCCCTTTTGGGGCTGTCATCTCCCATTATGTGGTGATTTCATTTGGATCACCTTAATATATGTATATGTCTTATGAAGCTTTTGTTGTATAAGATTTCCATACTACCTCTCAAATTTTCCTTTATTTTGGTGTCTCTCCCCATAATCACTCCTCTGGTCCGATTTTTACTTCCTTTCTTCACTTGCTTATCTCACTCCAGTTACCACCATCCATTTATAACTATTTTTTCTATTTCTCTTGCCTAAATAGAAATATTTCTCATTGTCCCTTACTCTATATCTGACCTCTGCAGTTCTATTGATTTTATTTAGGTTATCATTTACTTAGGAGTAAATATTCACAGGCAAGTGAATACATAACATACTTGTCTTTCTGGATCTGGTGACCTCACACAGCATGATTTCTTATAGTTCCATCCATTGACCTGTGAATTTAATCATTTTGTTTTTAATGGTTCAGTAATATTTCATTTTATGACCACATTTTCTTTATCCATTCTTCTGCTGAAGGACATTCAGGTTGTTTCCAATTTCTGACTCTTAATAATAGATCAAAATCAGATAAGCACTTTAAAGAAAACTATAACCCCTAGTGAAATATCAGTCATTAAAGGTCTCACAACCAAAAAAGAACAGAGCCAGGAGGTTGTAGCATAGACTGCAGTAAGATATTAAAAGAAAAAAGAGTTAATGTCAATATTCTTTAAATAATTCCCCAAAATAGAAACAGAAGAAACATTTTGGGAGGCAAACAGTATTCTGTTTCTCAACCCCACATAAAGATTCAATAAAGAAATACTTACAAACCAGTTTACCTTATGAACACAAATACAAAAATTCTCAATAAAATGTTTGCAAACTGTATCCCAAAGAACATCAAAAAGATGATCCACTATGATCAAGTATCTTCCTGGAGATTCATGGATGGTTCAACAATAAATGTTAATCAATAAATATAATCCACCATTTAAATAAACATAGTAAAAAAACATGATCATCTTATTACATCTAGAATTCAAACACCCCTCATAATAAAAGTTTTGTAGATACTAGAGATACAAGGAACATTCCTCAACATAATAATTGCAGTTGACAACTCATAGCCAAAAGCAACTTAAGTGAACAGGGACAAATGGCAATTCCATTAAAATAAGGAATAATATATGGCTGTCTTCTCTCTCTAGCTTTATTCAATTTAGTTCTTAAAGTCTTAGCTGGAGCAATAAGAAAATGACAGTAGATGAAGGGGATACAAATTGGAAAGAAAAAGTCAAAGTATCATTGTCTACAAATGATAATATAGTATACATAAATGAACCTAAAAATTCCACCAGGAAACTCCTACAGATGATGAACACTTTCAGCAAAGTAACTTAGTAAAAAAAAAAATAACCCAAAGATCAGTGGTTCTCTTATTTAAAAATCCCACTGAAAAAGAAATTATTGAAATATTAACTTTCACAGTGACCTCAACAAATATAAAATATATTGGGGTAAATCTAACCAAGTTTAAAGAATTGTATAATGAATACTTTAAGACATTGAAGAAAGAAGTTGAAGAATATATCAAGTAATGGAAAGATCACCCAATCTCATGGATTGGTATGACTGATATAGTAATAATGGCATTGTACCAAAAGCAATCTAGAGATTCAATACAATCTTCACCAAAATTCCAAAATAATTCTTCACAGATCTTCAAGTGACAATTTTTAGCTTCAAATGAAAACACAAAAATCCCAGGATAGCTGAAAAAATATTTGATAATTAAAAAACTGCTGGAAATATCACCTTCCCTGATTTCAGGTAGTACTATAGAGGTGCAGTAATAAAACCCTCATGGTATTGGTTTCAAAACAGATATATGTATTAACAGAATATAGTTGAAGATGCAGACATAAACCCACATACCAATGGATACACAGTTTTTGCTAAAGAAGCCAAAAACACATACTTGAAAACAATACAGCACCTTCAAAAAATGATGTTGGTCAATCTGGAAAGCTGCATGTAAAAGAAACTAAATAGAGCCATATTCATCACTCATCACAAAACTTAGAAGTGGATCAAAACCTCAACATAAAATCAGATAAAATTACCCTGATAGAAGAGAAAATGGGGAATCACTTTGAACTCATTGACCCAGGGAAATATGTTCTGAACAGAACAACCTAATACAAGTAATAATATCAACAATTAGCAAAGGGCACCTCATGAAACTGAAAATTTTCTACAATGCAAAGGACACTGTCATCTGGAAGAGTGGAGGCCTACAGAAATGGAAGAAATGTTTAACAGCTACTCATTGATTGGAATGTTAATATCAAAAATTATATAAAAAATTATACAGCTAAATATCAAAAAACAAATAACCAAATTAAAAATAACCCCCAATGAAATTGAAACAGTCATCAAAAGGCTTCCAATCAAAAAAAGCCCAGGGCCAGATGGCTTCAGTGCAGAATTCAACTAGAAGTTCAAGGAAGAGATAATTTCAATACTCCTCAAATTATTCCACAAAATAGAGACAGAAGGCACATTACCAAACTCTTTCTACGAGGCCACAATCACCTTGGTACCCAAGCCTCACAAAGATACAACTAAGAAATAAAACTACAGACCAATATCCCTGATGAACATCGATAAAATACTGGCAAACTGAATCCAAGAATACATCAGAGAAATCATCCAACATGACCAAGTAGGCTTCATCTCTGATTTGCAAGGATGGTTTAACATAGAAAAATTTATCAACGTGATCTACCATATAAACAAACTGAAAAAGAAAAACCATATGTTCATCTCCTTAGATGCGGAAAATTCAACACCCTTTCATGATAAAGGTCTTAGAGACATCAGGGATAACAGGAACATACCTAAACATAGTAAACATAATATACCATAAACCAATAGCCAGCATCAAACTGAATGGAGAGAAGCTTAAGGCAATTCCTCTAAAATCAGGAACAAGACAAGGCTGCCCTCTCTCTCCACATCTCATCAATATTGTACTTGAAGTTCTAGCTAAAGCAACAAGACAACAAAAGGAGATCAAGGGGATCCAAATTGGAAAGGAAGAAGTCAAACTGTCTCTATTTGCAGATGATATGATAGCTTACATAAGCGACCCAATAAACTCTACCAGGGAACTCCTACAGCTGATAAACACCTTCAGCAAACTAGGAGGATACAAGATAAACTCAAAAAAATCAGTAGCCCTATTTTATTCAGATAACAAAGAGACTGAGAAAGAAATCAGAGAAAGATCACCCTTTACAATAGCCACAAACAACATAAAATATCTCGGGGTAACGCTTACCAAACATGTGAAAGACCTATACAATAAGAACTTTGTTTCTTTAAAGAAAGAAATTAAAGAAGATACCAGAAAATGGAAAGATCTTCCATGCTCTTGGATTGGAAGGATTAATGTAGTGAAGATGTCAATCTTGCCAAAAGCAATCTACAGATGCAATGCAATCCCCATTAAAATCCCAGCACAATTCTTCACTGACCTTGAAAGAATAATAATCAACTTTGTATGAAAAAAGAAAAGACCCAGGATAGCCAAAACAACCCTGTACAATAAAAGAACTTCAGAAGGCATTACCATCCCTGACTTTAAGCTCTACTACAGAGCTATAGTTCTGAAAGCAGCCTGGTATTGACACAAAAATAGACAGGTAGACCAATGGAATCGACAAAACAGCTAAAAAAATACAATGGGGGAAGGAAAGCATCTTTAATAATTGGTGCTGGCACAATTAGATGATGGTGTTTAGAAGAATGCAGATAGACCCATGTCTATTGCCATGCACAAAATTCAAGTCCAAAATTATCAAAGACCTCAACATAAATCCAGCCTCACTGAACCTCTTAGAAGAGAAAGTAGGAGGTACCATTGAACAAATTGGTATAGGAGACCACTTCCTGAACATAACTCCAGTAGCACAGACAGTGAGATCAACAATAAGTGGGACTTCTTCAAACTTAGAAGCTTCTGTAAGGCAAAGAGCACAGTTAAAAGACAAAACGGCAGCCCACAGACTGGGAAAATTTTTTTATCAATCCTACATGTGACAAATGGCTGATCTCCAAAATATACAAAGAACTCAAGAAACTAATCAACAAAACACCAAATAGCCCTATTAAAAAATGGGGTACGGAATTGAAGAAAGAATTCTCAATAGAGGAAATCAAAGAGGCTGAAAGACACTTAAGAAAGTGTTCAACATCTTAGCTATCAGGGAAATGCAAATGAAAACAACTTTGAGATATCATCTTACTCCTGCCAGGATGGCTAAAATTAGAAACACCAATGACAACGTATGTTGGAGAGGATGTGGAGGAAAGGGAACACTCCTTCACTGCTTGTGGGAGTGCAAACTCGTACAGCCATTTTGGAGATCTGTATGGCAGTTCCTCAGGAAAATGGGAATTAGCTTACCACAGGACCCAGCAATTCCACTATTAGGTATATACCCAAATGACCCATATCCATGCAACAAAGACATGTGATCAGCTATGGTCATAGCAGCATTATTTGTAATAGCAAGAACCTGGAAGCAACCTAGATGCCCCTCAACTAAAGAATGGATAAAGAAGATGTGGCACATCTACACAATGGAATACTACTCTGTAGAAAAAAAATGACAGAATCTTGAAATTCGCAGGCAAGTGGATGGAACTTGAAGAAACCATCCTGAATGAGGTAACCCAGTCACACAAACAGGAACAGGATATGTACTCGCTCATATATGGATTTTAGACCTAGAGCAAAGGATCACCAGCCTATAATACACACCATCAGACGAATTGGGATACAAGGTGTATTCTAAGAGATTCATATATGGTCCCTCACAAAAGGGGTAAAGGCCAAGTCCCCCAGAGCACATGTGAAATGGGGGTCAGTGAATGGAGAGAGAACTATGAGAAAGAGAAGGGGAGGAGAGGAAAACACGTGTGACTAAATAGATAGATTGAGTCAGGGTGAGGAGGGGAGACATAAAAGAGGGAGCTATTATTGGTCTGAAGAGAAAACTGAACCTAAAGAAAGGGCTAGAGAACTACAAGACTGACTCCAACTAATAATTCGAGCAACCATGGAAAGGCTACCATAAATGCCCTTCCCTGATAGTGAGATCACCAACTAAGTTATCCACCATCATGGAGCCCTCATCTAGTACCTGTTGGAAACAGAAGCAAACACCCTAACCAAACACTGAACTAAAAACCGATGCAAAGAGAGGAGACAAGACCAGGTTGCAGAAACACACAAAGACAGCTGATCAAGGAGGAGCTAATGCCCCCACCAGACTGATAGCTGAGAACCCAGCAAGGGACTGATCAGACCCTGTCTATGGGTCTCAGCTAGAAGGACTGAGCAGTCTGCAGGACCTCAGACAGTAGAAACAGGATCTATTCCTGGTGCATAAAAGGACCTTGTGGACATATCCCCCATGGAGGGATACCCCCTTAACCTTGAGACAGGAGAGAAGTTCTAGTCCCTACTTCAAATGACTTGACAGATTTACATGACCCAACCTGGATAGCATAGCCCAACAAGTGGAATGGGGGTGAGGGGATGGGAAGGGAGGGTGGCCAGGGTGCATGTCACAGGGGAAAGAGTATAAGATGGAGGTAGGGAGGGAGGTAGGGAGGGAGGAAGGGGGTGAAGGAGGGAGAAAGGGAAGGAAGGTTGGAGGGAGGAAGGGAGACGAAACTGGGATCCACATGTAAAATTTTTAAATTGTATTATTAATAAATAAAAGGAAGGAAAAAAGAAGCAGGCTTATATGATGTTCATGAATAATGGTTGTAAAGAAATAATAAGTATTTTTAAAACAATAAGACAAATTCTATAGTATTTCTCATGTTTTTAGGTCTAAGTTAAGTGGGGACTCCAAAAATCTCTTATATGGAGAATCTGCTAAGAATATGTACATCATAGCTCCAGGGCTACCCTCCATAGGTCTTGTATCCATTTTGTTATTGTAGGACTCTGTCTTTAAGGGCATATGTAGTGTGATATTATTTCTAACAACAACGAAAAATAAACAGGAGGGTACTATATATTAGAAAACTACATAACAACTGATTTCAATACTTTAATCCCCAAGCTAAAATATGCATAAAATATGATTACTTTGCATTGTATAAAATGCACATAGAAATACAAAAGTAAAGAAGAGAGGTACAGATTAGAATTGTCTTGATGTAAAATAAATTAATTAATAAATAAATAAAACATCTGAAAAAAATCAGGAACAGTTCTAAACAGAGAATACTCAAAAGAGGAAACTCAAATGGCTGAGAAACACTTAAAGAAATATTCAACATACTTAGCCATCAGCAAAATGCAAATCAAACTATTTTTAGAGTTCATCTTACACCTGTCAGTATAGCTAAGATTAATAAAACAAGTGACAATTCATGCTGGCAAGAATGTAGAGTAAGAACACTCATGTATTGCTGCTGGGATTGCAAATTTGTACAGCCACTGTTGAAACCAGTGTGGCAGTTCCTCAGAAAATTGGAAATCAATCCACCTCATGATCCAGTTGTACCTCTCTGGAGCACATATTCAAAAGATGCTTTATCCTACCACAGAGACACTTGGTCAACCATGTTCAATGCCGCTCTACTAATAATTTTTGTATCTTTTCTTGAAGTTTATTTTCTCTCCTCCTTTATGTTCATTGTTGTCTGTTTCACTTCCTGCTCTTCATCTTCCTTTGGCATCCAAAGTTGTTGGTTACTGGCTACGTTGTGGTCATTCCAAGCTCAGGTATAATACTGATGGCTTTCCATGTTGTGGTGCAGCTAGCATTGGTGGTATAGTGGTGAGCACAGCAGCCTTACTTATTGTGGTACTATATCTATGCTACCAACTTCACATAAAACTGGCCTGTAGGCATGTATAGGGATTTTCTTAATTTTTACTTGATGCATGGGTTACCTGCCCACTGTGAATAGTGCATCACTAGAAAGGTGGGTTTATGCTGTCTAAGAAAGCTATCTGAATGAGCCAAAGGGAACAAAGCAGTAAGCAGTGTTCCTCCATGATCTCTGTTTCAGAGACTGCCTTCAGAATTTGGTCTTTATCTTTTGCCCTGGCTTCCATCAGTGATGGACTGTAATCTATTAGCATCTTTTCTTGCTCCAAGTTGCTTTTGGTCATGGTGTTTATCATGGCTACTGAGAAAGCAAACTATAACATATAGATATTTAATTTCATTTACTTTGAAAACTGAATATCATGCTAAGTATGACAACATGGCAGGTTTTATCACAGGTCCATACCCTTAGTATTCAAATCAATTTTTACTTTCAGATTTGTTGAAATTGTATGACATACTTTCAATCATTAACAGATTGAGTGATTCAGTATTAACCTAATTCAGAGATAAATATAATTTGTGTATCTATTATTTGGACATGAACTGAAAAACACACCATGATCATTGAAAATTGGTATGGAAAATTTTGAAACACACGTAAGTGATGGGATAAGAAAGGATAATATCAAATACCTGACACTTTATTAATTCAAGATGTCAAACAAGTAATGTGATTATAAGATTTTAGCTATTTAAGTTCATTGATATGTATTTTGGGGTTTTTTCCCTCATATATTACATCCTGACTACAGTTTTCCTTCATTCCAAGCCTCCTAGTCCCTCCCACCACCTCTTTTCTCCCCTGCCCTAGAACCACACTTCCTTGGTTTCCCTTTGAAATAAAAAAGAAAAGAAAAAAAAGAAAAGAAAAGAAAGGAAAGGAAGATTAGGCCTTCCAGGGATATTCATCAAACATGGCCTAACAAGTTACAATAAGACCAGGCATGAATCCTCATATCAATGCTGGACCAGGCAGCCCAGTAGAAAGAACAGACTCACATATAGGCAAAGAGTCAAAGACACCCCTACTGCCACTTTGGGGTTCTCACAAGAACACTTAGGTATACAACCATAAGATATATTCAGATGATGTAGCTCAGATCCCTACAGGGTTCATGTTTCTCACTTCAATCTTGTGAGCCCCTGCTTAGTTCATTCTACATTCCATGATCTCATGGTGTTCAAATCCTGTCTTGCTGCTACTGTTATTTTATCCCTACTTCTTTGGGGTTCCCATTTAGTTCTGGGTCTCTGTATCTACTCCCATCAGTTGTTGAATGAGGCCCCTCTTATGACAATTGGGCTAGGAAATGATTTATGTGTATAGGAGAATATCATTAGGACCATTTCATTGACATAAGTTTTGTCAATTCTCTTTGGTCCTATTCTGGGTCTCCAGGCTGCCCTACCTCTGATTCTTGACCATTCGGGCTGTGTTAGGTGTGGTTACTCTCTCCTCTCAAGGGTCTCATGTCAGACCTGTTATTAGTTGGCTACACTCAAGAGTTCTGTGTCACCAGAACACTTTGTAGGCAGGACATATTATAGGTTAGGGGATTTTCTGGCTGGTTTGCTATCCCAGTCCCATTGCTATGGGACTAGGAGCATTGCTTGGTTATAGAAAGTGATCAGTTCAGGCTCCAAATCCCGAATTAGTAGGAGACTTTGCTAGTCACTCTCTTAGATTCCAGGCAGTTTCCATAGCACTAGGTACTTTTTCCCTCCATCTCTCCCCTCACCCCCTTCCCTATCCCTCCTGTTCCCAACTGGACCTCCCCTCAGCTCATCTGAAAAATCTGTTCTTGTTAGAAGAAAAATATAAACTTTTGAGTAAGAATTAAAACATTTGTTGTTTAAGTTAAAAAAAACAGTAGATACTGGCAGAATTTATAAAACAGTCAAGGTCTATATATTTTTTGTTTAAGTGTTCTTCACTTTGATGACTAGCAAAGTAGAATAATACTAGATATAGACACTGGAGTCTCTTCTGTGATTATGCTTTGAATAGTAGTGTTTTGGCCCTATATTTAAGCACTATGATAACAGTATTCTTTCATAGTTAGTGTAGTTGTATAGGAAGAATAAAAAATGTATTACCATAATTTCATTCAGTATTAATATCAATACTATAGAGCAAATATTAGTAATTTTGATTTGTTGAGAGACAAAACAGCAGCAGAGAGAAGATATGCAAGCTGCACAATTAGACAATTGATCTGATTATAAAGCAAGGGCTTCTGGGTACCATCCTGCAAGTGTGAACAAGCTTCTTTGCTGTCGTTAACCCTTAGCTTTAATGTTAGTGAAGTTTGGTAGGCCTTCATAGCCTGGAACATTGACCCACTAACACTTGCAAGTAAGAAGAGTACTGGCTCCTTCCCTGGAAAACAAAATAATTCCATTCCATCATACTAGCTGAACTATTCCTTTGTGAGCTGAAAGCAGATACATGATAGCTGCAAAAAGATGATGTGTAGGTCTAACTACAATAACATAGCACTTAGGAATTTAAAATTCATGTGAGGCTTTGGAATGGTATTCATTTCTTTCACAGTTCTGTCAAAACTATAAAATAATTAGACATTTTGTTTTTCAGTAACAGATATGGTCTAACAGTTTCTTTGGTATGGTCTAACAGTTTCTTTGGTAGTGAAGATACAATATTTGTGCCAATGATATGAGTAATATACTCTTGTTTCCTGACATGGCATCCTATTGAGAAGGATCTGCTGATCTTTAATTAAAGCTGCTATGGGCTGTAGATGTGGCTTGGGGTTAAAACACTGCTGCAGAGATGAAAGATGGAGTTTGGTTCCCAAGATCCTATGTATATGGCAGATGTGTCTAGTAACTTGCCACCCTCAGACTTGGAAGGCAAAGATAGAGAGTACCTGGATCCCATATTGACAAACTCTGGGTTTGACTGAGAGACCATGCCTCAAAGACTGAAGTAAAAGAATGATTAAGGAGATTCACAACATTGAATCATCACAAGTGTACAGTTCCATACAAACATATACACACATGTAGAGAGAAAGAGAGAGCCAAAGAGAGCAAGGCGGGTAGGATATTGGAGAGACTTCATTCATATACTCACACACAAAAAAGAATTGCAAAGAACATAAACAGCTCCTAATACAGCTGGGTTCTCATAACTCTGTAATGATATTCCTGCTTATGTATTGAACATATTATAAAAATGAATTATTTGTATTGTGTACTCCATACAAAAACCTTAATTAACTTCAACTAAAATAAATATTCTGGAAGAAATTTAAATTCATTCACTCAATAGAAACAAGATAGGAATTTACAAGGTAGAAGAAAATTTGTGTATTGCAATGCATTTTGAACATTTGAGTCACATAATATAATATGTCGATAAATTATTATTGCTTCTAAAATTTATTTAAAAACTTAAGGCTAATTATTTGAAGAAATTGTTCCAGAAGTTTCTGGCAGTTCTAATACCATGTGTTTTGTGCAAGATGGAGCAATAGTGAGACTTAGCATTTACGGGCTCTGCTTGGCAGTCATCTCCAGCTTTGCTGAGGATGAGTGTTATTTTCTGATATCCTAACTCAGTTGTCCCAGTTTCAAGAACTCTTCTGTGTGAAATATATGTAAATCAGGGGGTTATAATAAGACTATTTAAAATATAAAATAGTTATTCCTGTTCTTGTCCATGTTTTTAGGTGTGGATTTTTTATTTTGTAGTTGAAACACAAAATAATCATTTGAAGATTTCTGAATTATTAATTTATTTTAGGTTTTTCTTCAACTAAGATAATTTTCAGATACTACGCATAAAACTGTTTTATTTCATTCATTTAAAGTATTATATATATACATATATATAGTGTACTTAATTTATTCTTAATAATACATTTTCTATATTAATGATAGTGTTCACTCTTTCCCGTGGATTTATACTGATGCTTTTTTACAATTACACAGATTTTCTATTATGGTACATAGATTGAGCCATAGTTCCTCTGCTCCAGGTTTTATCTGTTCTCCTCCATATCTCTCTACCATTTTCTACTTTACTCCATACCTGGGGAAGTACACTTTATAGATGATCTCTTGGTCACTTTTCAATTTCTGTACTAAGACTCTATGAATAAGGGAACTTGTAAAAAAATAACTTTATTATAGGATTAATTTCAGAAGGTAAGCCCATGGCAGGAAGCATGGCAACAGGTGGTCAGGAATGGTGCTTGAGGCATAACCATAAGGCAGAGGGAGACCACAAGGACAGTGAATGGACTGGGCATTTTAACCTCAAGGCCAATCTCTAGTGATGCTCATCCTCCAACAAGGCCATACCATCTAGTCATTCTCATACAGTTCTCCCAACTAGACACCAATATTCAAATAAATGAGCCAATGAGGCCATCCTTCTTCAAACCACTACAAATAACATCATAGTTTCCTTTTCTCTTGTTTCTGGTTTAATTTGTCAATGAAGTTCCCCAGCAAGAGATATAAAATGGGGAAATTAAAAATCACTGTTCCTATATTCTTGGCTATCTTATGTTCATAAAATCTGTATAACTCTTTCTGCTAGGTCTGGTAACCAGCCCTGAACATTTTACCTGTGGCCACATGAGTAGCAAAAAGCCTTAGTTTACATACTCCCGTTTCATACACTTTATATGAGTTTCCATAATCATCCTTACAAAGTGGACTTTTCATCAATTTCAGCCATGCAACCACTCAGACTCAAGTATTTTAGTGGAGGGATAATACTTCTCCTTCTCTGTTTATAGAAACATTTTACCCAGAGGGCTTATAGCGAAAGGGTATGATATAAGGAGATAATGAAGGAAGTCAGGCTTTAAGAAACATACAGTTCTTATCCCACATATAAGTGCCACTTTGTTCTCTAGGGTCACAGAGAATCATGTGGCTGTGAACAACTTCACTGAATTAGTCCAAACTGTGAAAAATTGCAAAATTAAAAATAATAAAATGTCAACAATAGTTTGCCATTATACTATACAAATTCCTTTCAAAATTAGGGTAATTTTATTATAACAATATAGAAACAGAAAGCAGCACTGTAGAAGAACATCTTGGAAAGAGTGGCTAAGACAGATGTGGCTAGAAGCTGATTCAGAGATTCATATTCAAAAATTCTTTTATGTAACATGCACTTGTATATGTGAGACTACATCTATCCAAAAACAACACTGAAACTACTGTTTAAATAAAACTGTAAAATGTCATTTATTTTGCTTTAATGAGTTGATGTATTTAATTCTACTTCTTAAATTTAATTAAACTTACTTTTTATATGTTAAGAAAATAATAAAATCAACTGAAAAGCCAGAAAATATATATTTGAAAATTATGTAATGTAGTAAGCATGTTTTAGCACCTATTTACTTTCAGGGATATTCTAGCACATCCATGAGTCACATGAATATCCTGACTAAATAAAATTGGCTGTGTGGAGTCACTGCATTTAATCACCATTATAATAGCATGAATTATTTTCATTAGATATAAGGAAGGTCTGACTCTAAAACCAATTTGTTAAAAGGCACATGGCCTAGAACCCAAAACCTGATTTGAATTTTTTTTTTCTGGGCCAGGAAGTTGAAGTGAGGCTGATTTGGTTTTTATTCCCTCAAAACTATATTACACAGAGTCAGAAAGGGTAAAATTAAAATGCCATGTTTGCATTTTCTTGTGTGATCTCTCATTAGAGAATCCTAAGTATCTCTAAAACAATGGTTGTTGAGCAAGTTGGCAGCATCTGGCAGTGTTCCTTAGGGCCCCTTGGGGTAGTGCCAGAGGAACAGAGTCTCTAGCAATTTTGGGCTGGATTTTCATCCAAATGAACACCTGCTGTTATTGTCCAGTATCAATCCCGCACTCAACAAGGCCAGCACTCTTTGTGGTGGAATCCATTCAAAGGGAAAAAGCCTACCAGTGTTCTACACTCATTCTTATTTCCCTCTCCTTTTACTAAGTGGTCAATTGCCTGAGTATCTTGGAAATAGAGATAATACTCAGTTTATCTTTGGCTAGTTGGCATGATAATGTTCTATATTAGGAGTTTACTCAATTATGTTCTCTTCTTATTTCTCTTTCTCAACCAAGCTTAAGTTGCTTTTCAAAGACAAGGTCTTTATTACAAAAGTATATACTTTAAAGAAAATCATTCTACACAATTTGCAAGTGGAGCAAAACAAATAATTCAAGTAAAAATAAATTCAATGCTCTTCTCCCACTGGGACAGAAGTATTGGCCCATTCACTCTATTAGTCTTTGATTCCCATTCTTTTGTTTTTCTGTATTTGTTTGCTAGGTTTATGCTTTGGTTGTTGCTCCAAGATAATTTCACATTAAAATAAAGTTAAGACAAATGCTTTTAAAAACAATTATGGATCAAAGTGCATATGTACCACATATAGCCCAGTTTAAATTTCCATATGACTTTGTAACACTGTAAGATAAATGCATAACCTAAGAAGTTACTAAGACTTATTAGTATTTATGAAAATTACTATAAAATATGCAAACTTTTAGACCCAAAAAAATGAACTGTGTGGACAGTGTTTTATTTTCATTTTAAAATTACATGTTAGTAAATAAATCCATGGAGAAGATTCTGAGTAATTTTTATTGTAAATGCTGTTTCTATGCTCTTTTATGTACACTTTTGTACCCTTTTCCTTGCAAAATAACTCAATTACTTGTCAATTGCTAGAGTGTAAAATGTATCAAAATAGCTGTAGCTTGCTCCTTGGACAGAGAGAGCCTCCCTGCCATCTGCAGCCCTTAGTCCCTCTTGTTGGGCTTTGTGTTTTGTTATGCATGAGCAAACACATTAGCCTTTTTATTTCATTCATTAGACTTTTAATCCTTGATTAGTGTTTTTAAGATTTTCTCAAATACTCAACTTCTTTATTTCTGTTGCATTAGTTTTCTTTTTCTTTTGACTTCACTCTGAAGCAAACTTAAAATTCAGTCACAAAGGTTCTTTTCTATTAAGAAGATTAGTAATATATTAGTTTCTCATTTGTGTGATTAAGTATGGATAGCAAAATATCTCCTTATTTGTAATAATAGGGATAACTGTTTGATATTGGTTTAAATGGTCTGTGCTCCAAAAGCTTGGATCATAGCCATCCAATAATCTTACACATCCAGTATAACTCTTGTATTAAAGAGAAACTCCAAGTGGACTAGCAAATTAGGGTTCAGAACTGCTATATTTAGCATCTGAGAGAAAAGTTATTATTGTCACCATTTCTTTGTGACTTTCACTTCGTTGGATTTCTCCATTATAGGAGGTGGGTCAGAAAGCTGTGTGTTATTAATTACTCATCTTGGGCATGCTGAGAAAACTCTGAAAGCAAAAATTACACTGCTTCATTAGGGTCACCAGCCTCTTGTTGGTTTTTTTTCCCCATAGTTAATCTCAAAGGAGCAGGAACTTTCTCGCTATTTGATCATTGTCCCACTTAAGTCACCTTTTTTACTCTTATTTAAAAATGCTTTCAACTACTCTTTGACCTTATGACAAATCTAAATGTGGAACAAACACCACGAATTAAGAGATATATAAATTAAATAAGAAGTGACTACTTTTGACATGTTTGTATAGACATACTTTCCTGAACTTCCCATGGATTGTACATCTTTCACTAGTTTCAGAAAATTTTCTTGTCAACAACATTGTAAAACTGAATTGATGGGAAAGGCTTGTTCATTAATGTACATTTCTACAAGATAACAAAATCACACCTCTCCCCTCCATTTCTTCTCTTAGGATGCTTCCATTGCACACAGATTCCATATCATGAGAGAAAAGCACCCAGAGAAATTCAACAGCCGGTAAGGCAAAAATTAATGGATTTTTAATTATGATTGCTGTTGGTAACTGCATTATTAGAGAAGATCACTACACAGCATATACCCTTTATATGTGAGGACTGATTAAATGTTCAGTCTAGGTGGTTACGTTAAGATGAATATATAAATGAATGTGTTGTTCTTCTTTGGCTTTAACGAGACTCCAATGCAGAGTGCAATGGGCATCATGCCTATTTCAATTTCATATGCTTTAAAGTAAGTATTTCAAGTATATGTTGAAACTAACAGTTAATAACACACACTAGATGCCTTTGCATGGCTCATTATGTGAGGGTGATTATCCTTCATCCTGAGGGAAAACATGGAGTTCTGATTTGATAATTTTGAGCCATCTTATTTAAACAGGTATTTCAGGTCACTATCCTTTGAATGACTATCCTTTGAATAACTTCAAGTAAAACCCAGTAAAAAATGCTTCTCCAATAATATTAACAGAAAAAATATAGACAGAACCTTTGTCCTTTCTCAGGGACACAGGAGAAGCTTGGGTGCATAGTGTTTATTCTTAGGGGTGAAAAATGCCTGTACCCTAGAAAAGTGGGGAAAAGTGGTAAATTGCCTTTTCATTGTTCTTTCCTTTCCACCTGGTATTTGATAAAGTGAAAAGACCATAGTCTGTATGTGCATGTAGACATTATATGACTTTATATACTGGTATTCAAAGCCAAAGACTCTGTTTTCTCTATAGGCTGAGCTGATACCTGGCCATGAATACTGCGTGTGATCTCATAAATACCATTGTCTATGCTAATTTCACCATATCCTAATGTTAGACACAATCTTCTTACATGTAAAGAAATTTATAAACTTAAGTGCTATAAAATGTATTTCAAAAGTTACATTTTCTAAGCTGTAGACTTAAGGGTATAGTTTATTAAATGATCTTCATATGGAATAATCTTAATAAAAGTCTCATGATTAGTCATATCCTGTCTAATTTCAATAGATTCGTTTAAATGTTTTTGTGAGACAAATGCTGCTATTAGCCTAGTACCTTGAGTTGCTTCATAAGCTACAAATAATAGTTGATTGTATAGCTTTCTGATCTAAGAGACAAGGAACAACTTGTTATAAGCTCAAAATTATTATTCTCTTTCATTGTGGTAGCCACATGCCTATTTGGTTTTGGTGCTAAGAAAATGCTAGCTTTGTAAATGAGTTGATAGTGCTCCTTTCACATTTGGAGGAGCTGTTTGAGGAGTATTGGTATGAGTACTTCCTGAAGTTTTAGAAGAATGCTACAGTGCTTCCATATGGCCTCAGGGAGTTCTTTCTGAGACATTTTTATTAGTGCCTCAATCTCATTGCTTATTATGGATCTCTTCAAGTATTTATATATATCTTTGGTTTAATTTTGGTAAGTCATATGTGTCTGGAAATTTATTCATTTCCTTTAAATTTTTAAAATTATGAATGTAAGTTTTTTTAAAGTATCTTATACTTAAAAGATCTAAATGACTCTATCAGAAAACTCAGATCTAATAAAGTAACAGGATACAAAACCAAGTACAAAAACCTACAGGTTTTTAGCTATTCAAAAAAATCCGAGGGGAAAATAGCATTCATGGTGGCCTGAAAATAAATATATAAATCTCTACGCAAAATCTGTAACTGATGAAAGTGAATGTCTTCTACACAACAGTTGTGTTGCTTATTCTACTTGTGGGACTCCTAACAAAGGGATCAGAGGCTGTCTCTAATGCTTGGCTGGCTCTTGGGAGGATATTTTTCAGATAGGTTGTCTTGCCCCATCTTAATACAAGGAGAGGTGGTTAGTCTTACTGGAACTTGATATGCCATACTTTGTTGACATCCATGGAAGGCCTGTCCCTTTCTGAACAGAAATAGAAGTGTATGGGGGGGAGAAGGAAAAGTGGGAACAGAAATACAGTAGGGATTTAAATCAATACATACATTAAACAAAAAAGGTGAATATTTTAAAAAACTAGTAAAACAACATAGTTATAGCCTCCTAACTTTTGACAAAAGAATCAAAAAAGTTTATTAGAACAAGAATTCTTTAGCAAAAGTTACTGGCAAAACTAGACTTCCTCCCAAAGAACAGTGATGCTAGCTCATGTCTCTCAAACTGTCGTCAGGTAAAATGGTTGTAATTGAAAAAAACAAGGATACAAGAAGCAGGAAAGATGTAGGGAAAGACAAACTATTTTTCACTGAAGATGAAAGTATAAACTAGAACAAGCACTATGTAAATTATTATGAATTTTCTTCACAAATCTAAAATTACAATTGCCACATGACTCAGCTGTACATTTTTTTTGAGCATATAGCAGGAAACGTCTGTGTTAACATACCATGGACATACTTGCACATGTCTGTTTATTGCTGAGTTGTTCACAGTGGCTAAGAAAGTAATTCAGCCTGGATGAATGTCAAGACATATATTGATAAAGATGTTACGATGCATGTATACAATAAAAGTCTTTTCAGACATAAAGAAACTAACATATGATATTTTCAGAAAAAAATGATGTAACTAGAGATTCTTATGTTAAGCAAAGTAGGTCAAAGTCAAAAAGACAAATGTTGTGTTTTTCCCCATAAAAGGAAGATTCTGAATTTTGTTCAATGTGCTATCCAAATTGCACCACAGAGCCACATAGAAGATTGTGAATTTAAATGGGCACATATATATATATATATATATATATATATATGAAAGATAGATAAATACAAAAAATGGCATATATGTATGAAGATGCCATTATGAAACTATTCTTTTTATGCTGGTTTTAAAACAATAAATAAAATAAAGTGAAACTAAATTTACTCTGGAATTTTGTCACTTGATAAGAAACCTCACATTTTCTGAAAACAAAGCTAGCAGTTACTATATGTAAAACTACTTTACAAGATAGAATATATTTTCCCAAATGTCAGTCCAAGAGCATTCATGAGGTTATAATGATATATTAAAAAAAGGAAAAGCCCAAAAAAAGCTTCCTTTGAAGATGTACCATGCACTGCATTCCCTTAAATGCTCTGTGCATTAAAACCCATTAAAAGATTAGAAATACATCAGAATGGGGGATAGCATTATCTAAGACATTGACTCCACAGATATATTTAGGAAGGAGAAAACCAGAAAGACAGTGTGTCAGAATATTGAATATGTTAGAGTAACATCAAAGTGTTTATATTGCAATCAAATTTGATATCATGTAGATAAGACTGAAAACATTTATGATTCCCCCTTCAAGTTTCAAAGGATAATGAATTCCTTCTAGAAGGATAATTTTATTCTTCTTAATAATAAATGCTTATATTACTTGTTTCTCTTTTAATTTTTATTCCAAATACAGCTAATAATTTATGACATCTTCATTGCTAATATATGGTTAGATACTGCTTGCATGTTTGAATACCCTGATGGTATTTTCAGATAAGAAACTTTATGGAAACCTCTTTGAAAATTTGTGGCATAAATAATCTTGTTTATAAATAGACTCTAGTGATTAATTTACTTGAAAATAATATGGTAATATTATCTGTAATTGCATAAGTTTACCCATTATTATGATGAGTTCAAAGAATTTTTATGATGAATTCAAAGAATTTTTATGATGAGTTCAAAAGAATACTTGTGTTATTTAACACTCTCTCTGATATGACAGCTGGACTCCCTCTGACCTGAAACAGGTCTAGACCCCTGCACAGACTGAGATGAAACTGAAAAAATGTTGACTGATCCAATAGCAGATATTGCCCTTGCCTACCTTGCTAGGGACTCTACAGGGTTTATGTGGTCTTTCTTCCCTTCTAATGTGCTTGGGTGGCATATTTGAAACACATCTGGTATAGATGGCATCTAAGGCATATATATGGCCAATGGTACATGAGAACTGACTATCTGAAACATTACTAAATGGTTTGCCAACAGATGCCAGTATTTCCCAACCCATGGATCAGTCTTCATTTAACTTTACCTTATCTACCTGGATCCTTCATGTTTCTAACCAAGTATTCACTTCAGTAGAATTTGGTTTATACACAGAATAATTTAGAGGCAGAGATTAACCCCAAATGAAAGTTTAGAACCTGTGCCAAGAGCCCTCACAGATATTCAACCACTTCCTGAATGCTCTCTCTTTCAAGAGACTTCTGCTTTTATTTCTGCTAACCCAGAAGAGGAATGGGAGCAGAGTATAGACAGAGCAAATATTTTGTTTAAGAGTTCTAGTTAAATATTAAGAACAAAATTAGGAGGATGAAGAAAAGAAGAGAAGGAGAAGGTCTGCTTCATATCATTCCTACCTTTACAAACTTTAACTCTCAAATTCTTTAGCCATTTTTATACACTACATAATTTTACGGTTTTCATCCTATTCTTCCTTAGCACCAAGAATCATGCTATATTTCTTGCTAGACATGCGAGGAGAGGACTTATTTTGACCCTATAACTTGTTTCCTCTAATGGTAAATGTGAAAAAAGATATTGAACTGTGTTTGGCCCATCACACATACCACAGCAGATTACCTCTGGAGTGTTCAGTTCCTTCTCCTCCAACAATGCTCAGATTTGGATACCGCGCTCCATCAAAGGGCATGGAATCTTGCTCACTAATAGCTGCTAGCAAGCAGAATTTCCTAAGATTTGCTGCTTAGGAAGGATGATTTCACTAGTGAAATGTAAGAAATAGGAAGTAATATAGAACCAGGCAAAGTAATATGCCTTCTCCACTTCTACATTGCTGCAAGCAACATTTACGCAGAACTTGGTAGCCTGGGACGTTATCTTGCTTGTAGTTGGTAGACTTCTTATGAAGTAGTTCTCAGCCAGGAAATATGTCACTTTGCATTGCCTTCCTTTCTTCCAAGCCTCTGTACCATTTTACTCCATCCACTTTAATGAATAAGATATTTTTCCCAAACAAACACCAGCACTAAGCTATTGCTTTTGCCTCTGCATTTTAGATGACTTGGAAAGAAACACAGTGAGGCTATTGGTCTTAGAAAGGAAGGGGTGAACTCTTCAACCTTCATAGTTTCTCTTCTCATATGAAAATTTTAGCTACTGAGTACTAGATATTAAAGGGCCTTTACTTGCTCCCTTCACAAGTAATTTAGGGCATACTTCCCATTTTAACAAGCCAATACAGCAGTTTAGAACTTCAATTCTGCATGCATTAACTCATTTTATTTAGACTTATGGGTAGAAAAGATTGCAACCGTATTATCAAGTCATAAACTAAGACCTCATCTGGTAATTCTCTGGTATAGTATATGCTTCTTAAGGAATGACACTACTTTTAACTGTTACCTAAAACTAGCCCAATAACATGCACCTACAGAACTGGCTACACAGAGATTTCTTCTGTTCCCATTGCTCAAGACACTCTAGAATCTAAGAGATTCACCTAGTATATCTGTAGCTAAGAGAGAAAGGAACTGCTGAAGGGAAACGTAAAGGGAGTTTATTGGGGTGGGTAACCCTTGAATCTAGTAGTAGAGACAATAATCAAATAGTCAAAAAATAATTAGAATAGTCACAACTGTTGAAATAAACAAGAAAGGTGCATGCAGAGAGGCAAGGTTATTACAAACAGTGAGAACAGGAGACATGTCAACAACTCAAGAGAATTAGCTTGCAAGTTGCATTGATTCAAGCAAGGCTTTTTAGAGCTCATTGAGTACCAAACACCATGATCATAGTAATAAATGATAAGAAAACAGAGATACAAGCATAAGATGTGTCAAGAAGGTATTTCATGAGAATGTTTTAAGGCCAGACAAAAGATAATCAGAAGTATAAGCCATATCTCCAGGTTTCTGGACTTGTGTGTACCCTTAACCTGTGGAGTACATTAAAAATTCACGAGTACACCACCTGTATTGTGGAGCTGAAAGATAGTCCCCTCTAGGGACTGAGCTTTTCCCATCCACCCCCTATCTTTTGTTAACTTATTTTTATCTATTTGTAAAGACTTCAGTGTTTTTCATTAAACATGGAGATCACTAATCAGCTAGAATGACTGCTCAGTCAGCTCATGGCAGAACCTGTTTTTATTGTCCTCAGTGCTATACTTATAGACAATGCAACAGCAACCATCTTTTTCCCTTTCACATCATCTCGGTAGCTGAACTCGGCTTCTTGTGTGATTATGAAAAGCATCTACTGCCTTAGCCACCTTTCCAGCCTTTGATACCTCATCATTTATTATAAAGGATGGTATGTAAGGAGAAACCAGAGGGTGCACATTAGCTTGTTGTTTGCTACCCAACAGTAGTATCTAAACATGTTATTGCCTCTAGAGGAGTCATGATTTAGTGGAAGCAACTGTTTTTAGACAAGTTCAAGGGACTGTGAGAACAAGAAACAGGGCTTCATGTCACAAGGCAGAGGAAAATAATATGTGCTTTAGTATTTTCTTTGCTGGCTTTTGACTTTTAAGTATTTATTTTTTATCACATATATCTACTATTAGGAAGACTGGTTGTTTTCTGTAGGTGCAAACTTTATTTATATGTTTTCCACTTTCATTAGATTTCTTTAATCCAAAGTTCAAAATATTGAAAAATGTAGAACAGAGTCCTAGGTATACAAATCTGAATATACAATTAATAAAATACTTTAAGATAGAAACCATTGCTGGGTAGTGGTGGCACATGCCTTTAATCCCAGCATGTGAGAGGCAAAGGCAGGTAGATCTTTGAGTTTGAGTCCAGCCTGATATACAAAGCAAGCTCAGGATAGGCTCCAATGCTACACAGACAAACCCTATCTCAAAAAACCAAACAACAACAACAACCAAAAAGACAGAAACCATCCTATAACTCCAAGTCAATTAAGTATGCATATTCCAGCCTATAATTTTGTAGATGTTTCTCACTTAAAGTTCCAAGCATTTTAGCAATTCTCTAAGCTCTATTATAAAACTTCAAAATACGACTATTTTCTGAGAAGTTTTGTGAGGAAGCAAATTTTACATAAAACAATTACATGTGCCAGGGTAGATATGGGATTTCATCACTAAGGCAAGCTCAGTCACAGTTATACTTTCATATTTTCAAGAATTTGCAAATGGGTTCTTAGAAGTGATACTAAAAACAGTGTCTCTCATCAGAGCTCCTGTCACAATAAGTCATCTGCCATTAATGCCATACTCCAGCATGTTCACCTTGAAATTCATATACAGTGTAGAGAACACTATTTTCTTAAAATTATCTTAAAAAATTAATTACCAATATATATGTATATATACTTCTGCTCCCTATGCTTCTTATGGTAGGACTAAAAAAATTGGAAAGATACTGATTTTTTTGGTTCTTTAAAAAGTGCTCTTTGCAAGGTTTATATCTTATTCTTTCCAAGTTCCTAGATAGATCTAAGTTAACTGTTAAAACATAGCATGCTTTCTGTCTTTCTCAACTTAAAAATAAAATGGAAAGTATATTAAGACTTCTCAGATTTAAACTCAAGGAAAAATAGTGTTTGAAGTACACATGTTAATACAATTTAAAACCATATGTTACATAATATTGGTATTTAAAATATAAATATAACTTGACTGTTAGTGTCTACAATATTTTTCAAGCTGTCGTGATTTCACAGATAGTTCACCTCTTCTGGTTATATTTAGAGTACTTTTAAGTTCTTGTTTTTAAGAAAAGAACATTAATAATTGTTCACTAGCCACTCTGACATGTCCTTCAAATAAAATGATAATTATGTGACCCTAACAATATCAGTGAAGTGATTGCCTGAGTCTAAGAAGAGACTCTTTGTTTCCATTTTTAACAGTGTTGGAATTATTAAAGACTATGAATATTTGAAGTTGGGCTGGATGCAGTTTGCATTATGAGATAATCATGAGCCTATGGATGGATACAGTTTCAAGGTCATACAGGTGGTTATCAAGTTGACATGTGATGAACCTATGATAGTTGATATTGACTGACAATTTGACAAGACCTGTAATAATCTTAGAGACAAATCTCTGGGCATGTATGTTAGGGTATTTCTATGTTAGGTAAGTACAGTGTGAAGACTAAACCTGGGCAGTTGATTCCATAGGCCAAGCACCCAGACAACAACGCAAGGAGGAAGCCAGCTGATATTCAGCTTTCCCTACTTTCTGCTTCCAAGAGCACCAGTGTGACCAGCTGTATACAGTACCATCTTGGTGAAAAGCCTTCCCTGACTCGAAGGACTGAATTTCCTTGTAGAATAACCTAAATAAGCTCTTTCTCTCTTAATTTGAATGTTGCCAGGAGGTATTTCACAGCATTGAGCAAAGAAACTACAACACATTTATAAATTAGTTTGTCTTTATTCTCCACTTAGTTGGCAATCAATATGTAATTATAAGCTACATACTTACCTGGTACTGTATCAATGTACAAAGTCTGATTCACTATATGTTATACATATACATCTGTGTATGTGTATATTTTCACTTTAATATGTGGTATTCATCTATTTATTAAGCCCAGCAAAATTCAACCCTAATAATGGTTGTCCATGTGAAAAGATATATTATTGAAACAATATTTTATTAATCGAAATAAATAGCTTGTAAATCATGCTTATTGATTTTTAAAATGCTGACAGCAACACATTCTTTGAACTGTGTGGATAGTGCTTATCTAGTCTCAATGGAGAAAGGACATTATTCTATTAAATATGGGAAATTATACAAAATAAGAAGAGAAAACAAAAATCTATCTGTTATGAGCAGGTTTTTCCCCGCCCGCTGGACTGGTCCTGCTGCCCCATTGCCATGCCAGCCCTCAATAACACGCTGAGACTATGTATTTGATACAATCTTGTTGGCCAGTTACTATCGTTGTTTACAGGCTAGCTCTGTATTTCATAAAATGCTGTTGGCCAGTTACTATTATTGTTTATTGTCTAGCTCTGTCTTAATGATTAACCCATTTCTACTTATCTAAGTATTTCCACGTGGCTCATTCTACTGGAGAGTGGTGGGCTCACATCTGATCTCTCCAGGTTCTACATGCTTACTCCTCCTTCCTACTTCCTCTTTCCTCCTTGTCTCCTAGCCCCACCTATCTTGCTTTCCCATTGGCCACAGTGCTTTATTCATTTACCAGTATGAGAAACATATTTACAGAACATCTTCCATCATCTCTTTTTTCTGTCTAAAATACAAAGAAGGGTTTTAACCTTAATATAGCAAAATATACCATACAACAGTTACCAAATAAGAATCACAGTTAACAATATTTTGTCCATTAACATTTAGTAAGACATAAAGAAAATATTCTATTATCTATCTTATCTTTGTGAGTCTAAAGTCTTATATGTAACTTATCTTTAATCCTAACTAAGGAAAACTATAACCATAACTATCTGTCTTCAACTCCATCAAAGACCACAGTAGGATAATATATATATTCTAGAAATGACAGAGATAATTCACTGCCTGGTCCGTCACCTGAAGTTCTTCTGTAATGTTCTATCTTCAGCTTATAGGCCATAGTGTGTCTGGCAGACTCTTTCATGAAGCAGGAACCCTGTATCACTGTCCATCTTGTTTTAGCAGTCACTTTTCTGTGGGTCCTGCATGTCCAGTTTATACAGTATAATTCAAACAGTCTAGACAAGAGCAGTATCTTGCCCATATGGCTAGTCTTGCCATATTGAAAGCAAACTTCATCATGTGCTTCTTCTATGTCCATATTCCTTTCTGATGCAGGTGTTATTGCCAGGAGCAGTTATGTCTTACTGTCAAGAAAATCCTTAAACCATTTTAAATGTCATATTTTGTAGGTCTTTGAAAGGTTTGAAAATGCCTATTTATCTCAAATACATCTCTAAATATCTAGAAATCCTAACTAACTTAACTCCAAGTTTTGACTATCATAGGTAACTCTCTATAGTCTGTACTAAATTATACATTACATTTTTCAATGAGCTATATAAACACAATACCTAAAAAAGAGGAGAAATATACATATCACAAGATTGGCCTTAAATTGTATTAATAAATGAAAATCCATTCCAAAACAAAGCATTCATATCTATACCATAATTCCCTTTTTTACCTTTAAAAAGATTGGTTGTGGTCATTAACCAATTATAACAAAGCCCACTTAAATGAAAACAAACATTTATAAACATTATTTGGGAATTTGAGCATCATTCTTTCCAAATTGTTTCATGGTGATAGGGGGCATTGTCATGGGGATCCTAAGAAGATGCAGAAATGTTGGCTCTAGCCTGCAAAGCTGCTTTTTCCAAGGGATAATGCTTCAGGAGGTCTTGCTTGATTAAACCACATTAGTCTGCAAGGAATCCACAGCTTTTCATTTTCTGCGGAAACAAAATTAGAAATCCTTTTCCCCAGTAACTTGTCTTTGGACTTAAATTTTGGAGTCAAAGCATTTTTAAAATATATAAATTGAATTAATCCAGCAGCATTTCTTTTATCAGTTGTTATTTTCTCAGCAGTCAAACAATTTAAAGATAAGAGAACAGCATACAATATCCAAAGTTCCTCTGTGCTTTCCATCTTTACATGGCTTTTTTATTACTCTATTTCTTCTATTTCTATTTTTACATATTTTGAGACAGGGTTTCTCTGTGTAACTTTTATCTGTCCTGGAATTCACTGCATACCAGGTTCACTTTGAAATCACAGAGATCTGTTTGTCTCTGCCTACGGACTGCTGGGATTAAAGGCATGTGCCACCATACCCAGCCACATTCTGTCTTTTTAAAACCATTTTATTTCTTTTCTCTTTCTCTCCCAAGCCTACATATATTTTAAAACACATTGTAAACCTTCATTGCAGCTCTCGTACACACCAATGAATTGTTAGCAGAGCTCTTTAAAAGCAATGTGGTTTTTTGCCGCTTATGCAAATTTTGGAAACCTCCGCTAAATGAGCCATGCAAATATTTGTGTCTCTCACAAAACAGAATCCAACCCAGAAGAATGTTGCTACCAAGAAGCCTTGTTTGTCTCTGTTCTTTTGTTTCTAAAAACTATTTTTTAAGCTTTTGTTAAGTTTTAAGTGAAAGTTATCAATTCCACTTCTGAAAACCCTTATGTTATGAGCAGGTTTTTCCCCACCAGCTGGGATGGTCCTGCCACCCTGCTGCCATGCCAGTCCTCAATAACACGCTGAGACTCTGTATTTGATACACTCTCGTTGGCCAGTTACTATCATTGTTTACAGGCTAGCTCTGTCTTAATGATTAACACATTACTATATTCTAAGTTCTATCCATTTTCAAACTTTCTTCTTTCCTGTAATAATAAAAGTAAAAAGAAAAGTAATAAAGCAAAGGATTAATAATTTTATTAATCAATTAATTTTCCCAGTCCTATCACAATTTTGCTTCCTTCCTTCCTCTCAGTCTCTTAACCTAATCCCCACCTTCAAAAAAGTGCACTCTTCCAATGTATATCAGCAAGTCATGGTGTATCAAGTTGCAGAAAGACTAGGCATTTCTGCTGTTAACACTGAAAGAGAAAACCAGTAAGAGAAAGGGGTCCCAAGAGCAGGCAGTTGAATTGTCCTAGATTCCTCAACAGGAGTCCCACAAGAAGACCAAGCCACACTACTGCAACACATGTGCAGAGGGCCAAGGTCAAAGGCCATCATTTCTTATCTAATAAAAAAAAATATAGTTGAGACTTTCTGAAGAAATATGGAGTTCAAAGTAATGAAATGCTTTAATGAGCTGGGGAGGGACTTGGTGTTTTAGCATGCTTGCCTAGCATACACACAACTTGCATAAGCATTTGATCCCTTACACTGAGAAAAAAAGTTTTAATAATGTAAAACAATAAGTAATTCCATAACTATAAAGCATCATTGAAAAGTTGTTCCTCTAAAATCAATGAAATAAGTGTTAAAACACCAAAGAAGTATTCAAGTTTTCCATTAATATTCTGATTTTGTATTTATGTATGTATGTTGAAATGGTTTTTCATTACTATATATGCACTACATTAGAATATTACAAATGAAGACAGAATGGAATCTTTTTACAATGTATTTGGTAAGATTTAGTCTTGTTTCTGCATCTGTTAGGACAGCATTGTTGCACAATATTTTTCTTTACAATACAAATAAAAATTATTGCTTTTGAGGCTCATGTCTATCCTTAGCAAGTAGAACATTTTTATAGGACATGTAGGTAAATAACACTTTCAAAAATCAACTTTGTATACTTGTCACTTTAAGTACTTTTAGCACAGAATTTACTCATTAGAGCTATAAGCATTTCACAGGGACCTTTTGACACCTTTTTCCCCATAAGAATTCTAAGTCTTAAGCTCATTTGTGTATACACTTTCTACCTACTAGTACCCATTTCTATCTTTAAGAAAACTCATACTCTCATTCTATTTGACTTAACATGAGTACCCAATTTTATCCTCTATACAAAATTAATTGAACATATCTCTGAAAAGCAATTATTATTGAATCATCTGTTCTAGATGTATTACATTGTAGCACAAATAATAAAAACTCAGAGACAGATATTGGGATTCAAGCTGAAGATGAGAAAAGCAAAGCAACCAAGCCACTAAAGAATTCCTAACTCTCTACCAGGGCTTGGGTGATCATAACCTCAATATTGCTGGAGACTAATTGCCTGAATACGAGACCCTCTTCTATCTTATATACCTGTGTAGTGCTGGGATTAAAAGTATGAACTCTGTTTCTCTTTTAGACTGATTTACTCTCATGTAGATTGGGGTGAGCCTTGAACTCACAGAGATCCATCTGCCTCTCTCTCCTGGGTCCTGGGATTAAAGGTGTGTGACACCACTACCCAGGTTCTATGGCTGTGGCTATCTTTGCATTAGGCAACCTTTATTAAATCATAATATATTATTTATTAAATATATAGTAATATAAATTATATATTGTATAATATACGTTATATAATATATTATAATTATATTGTATATATTATATATTAAATATATATAAATATAAATTATATATTAAATATATTATTGATCATAATATCACCACATTACATCTTGCTAGCAATCAGTGATGAATACATAGGTAGATACATAAACAATAAATTATTATAATTATATCTACATATGTAGACCATGATGCATGGTGTAGATTTCCCTATACAAATATTTTTGTAACAGGTTCTACTTTCATATTTTACTTAAGTAAAATTTTTGTCCTATTTCTAATGTAATAGTCTTAAGCTAACATATGAATCATGCTATTCTCTTCATAGGTTTTCATTTGTATGTCGAGATTGTTCTAATTTTTTCTTTTCTTTTTTATTTAAATTAGAAACAACCTTGTTTTACATGTCAACCCCAGTTTCCCTGTCCTTACCCTCTTCCTCTGCCCCCCCCCACTGACCATGTATTCTATTTCCTGTTGTAATTTTAAAAACATTACAAAGAGATGCAATGCCATACAACAGGACACCCTTAAGTTTTTTAAAAGAAAAAAGAGAAAGGACAGAAAAACGGGCAGAGAGGGGGGCAGAGACCAGTCCCTGGGGACAAGAGTGGTGAAAGAGAAAGAGGGAGAGGGAGAAAAAAAGAGAGGGAGAGAGAAAGATGGGAGGAGGGCAGGGCCCTTCTAAAAGGGAACATAGTGAATATGCACAGGAGGTGCTCTTAGTGACTACAGCTGAGAGTATATCCTGTCAGAACCTGGTGGGCAGGCCAGTACAGATGCCTGAATACTAACAGAGACTACAGATACTTTGTTTGAACTGAATGAACAGAAGTGTGAGTGGATCAGTGAGTAGAGCTCTGCACACAGAGATTCAAGGGTTCTTCTCTGGCCATCTTACTCATTATTTCCTGATGCCATACTTGTACACAAAATTCCATGCCCTAGCTGATTAAATGCTTCTTTGTGAGACAGCTGCTTTAAGTAGAGCCTGTGAGTACTAGGGGATGAATAAGGATGAGATTTAGTCATTTTTTCATCTTTTTTTTTTTGTTTCTCACCCTTTTCTTACTCTTCTTTTCCCAATCCACTCCTTTCTTCTTGTCACTGAAGTAAACCAAGAAAAAGATGAGTTAAGGTTCCAGGTTTAGATAATATGTTGCTGTTGATCTGGCTGATTACTTATTATCCAGATTAATATGTCTTATTTTAATGATTATCATTCATTAATGATGGTGGTGAGTCTGTAGAATTTGTCAGAGACTCCAAGAAAAAAGATAACTTCAGTTAACTCTACATTGACACTGTACAGAAGAAGACATGTTGTGAACTCCCAAGTACAGGTGCCTACAGAAAACTAAAGGATATATATCAAAGTAGGAGATATATGTATGCATGTATGTATGTATTTATATATTCTCCAGTTGGGGTAAAACAAAAAAAAAAATACTCCTGGTTTCTGTTTACAAGATACCTAGATTTCATTTGTATGGTTTCTATGCAAATATTTTAAATATTTTTCTTGATTTATTTTGTTTTATTCTTAGGGTTTATACATGATTTTACATAATTTGCATGAAGTCTATTAAAACATTTTATGTATACATATCCTAAGAAAACATGGAGACAAGATTTGTAAAACAGGAATAGCTAATTCAGAGATGTAGATGTCCTCCTAAAATCCACAAGAATTATCTAAATATTTCCTTATAAGGAAGATGCTTAACTACTAAAAGCAGTGTTTGAAAAACAAATCTACTCAGTAGTATGGCTTCCATACCTCCGAGAAATTTTTTGAAAAATATTTATCAAATTAAAACACAGTGAATACAACTTGTTTCTAACAGTCTGACAGCAAACATGTGTAAAATATTTATGAAATAATATGCTGTAAATATAATTTAGTTTTTAAACTTAAATTCGTTGTAGTAAATTAAAACAAAAACGTGAGACTAATTTAAGCAGCAGTTAAAACTGTTTTTTTTGCCATGACCCTTACTCTAGTTTATCAAATATTTGCCGTACTAAAGTCACAGAACTCTGTCCTTGCGTTCTAAGCTACTCTGTTTGTTAGTATAAGATTAAATCTAACAAGATCAAATTTTGTTCTGGGCAGGGAAATGATTCTATAAATCAATACACAATGAACAACCAGCTTTGAGAAATAAGCATACTTCCTTGATTGATGTTGATGGCAATATTGTTTGCTTCTCTTGCTCACAGGCAGTCTAGAGCCAGCACATATAATTGATTAGAGTTCAGGTTTTGTTTTCTTAAAGTATATAATCTTAGTGTTATATCAGTAAGTTGATTTGACATGAAACCTACCTAATTTCTAGTCTCTAGATGCATGAAGACTCACTACATTGATAATATAATGAAAATGTCTTGTAGCTTTTCAGGAATAAGATCAATAGATACTTCATAAAAATTATCCCAGGGAACAATTCGAAGACCCCTCTTGTAATGTTTCTTTATAGAGCATATTAAATATAAAATAAGTCTATCTTGAACTATTTCCAAAGAGGTTAATCACCTCATTATAAGATAATCTTACCTAGAAAGTAATCCCCTGCCATGGTTAATTGGAATTAATTAGATGCTCTCAGCTGTTTCTGGCTCCACCTAAGCATTAATTACTAATACCTTTCTGTTAGAGAATATATGGTTACATGGGCATGTTCAGCATCAGTTTCTGCATGAAGAAAATTAATTCTAAAATACTAACTTTGAATGGCTGGCTTTTTGCGGTGAAAAGTGAGGATCCCCTCGCAGAAATTGTTCTTTGAAAAGGAAAATATTCATATGTATAGCAGTTTCAAGTTGTATTTTCTTCTCTGGATCTTACAGGAACAGTATGCACATTAAATAGAGGATTGAATTTAGGCATCCCCTATACTTCTATGTATTGATGGGACTTAGCCCTAAAATAGAAAGAATGCATTTTCTTAATGGGTCTGGAAAGATTAAGAGAGCAAAAATATAAAAATTGCTGTTAGTGTCATATTTCAGCTACTCTGAAGTATTGGCCTTCCAACTTTGCCTTCTTTTTAGAACTTTTAAATAGTGATTGCCAAATATAAAATGACCACTATTCACGATCTTATCACTTGCTTCAAATTAAAACTAAAGCTTCTGCCATAAAGTTCATCCTTTTTTATTCCTAGGACACGCTAATTCTCCCACCTTTATCATCTTACTTCCCTGATCGTCCCCTGAGAACCTGGATTAGATATTTTTTTTAAAGGACCACACTTGTGCTGGTGAACAGTTAAGAATTAGAAATTCTGATGGGGATAGGGCAGCATCACCTGCTCAGAAACTGACTGCTGGGCTGCTGGACACTAATGCCCAGATACTTGAACCCCAGACAAAAAGTCTAAAGGAGATAACAAACGAGGTAGCAGATATTTAGTTTTGCCTTTAATATGTTGCAGATGATGACTTTGGGTGTTGCTCATCTGGTAGAGACTCTGGTTATCAGGCATAGAGTAATGACTGTGATCTTTATCCACCAAATAAAAGTAGGTGTGATGGTACAGATCTGTCACTGAACTTGGAGGTAGAAGCAAGGGGATCATTATATCAAGGTCATCCTGAACTACATAAGAGTTCAATCCCAAAATTAAAACACACACACACCTTTGTGGAGCAATCTGAAACAAGATTTTATTCACTAAGACTAAGGAAATATATCTGTGGAAGAGAAAAGAGCTGATTGTTGCCTTGCTCAGAAATTGAAGAGTGGATGTGACAAACAAGAGAATGGAAAGGGAAGCATGTATATGCAGGATGAATGAAAGTGATGCGAACCTCAAAACAGAGGAAAGGCTCCACTCCGGCTGAGATGACAATGATGCATCCAATTCCATATCTGTTGTATATGACATATTGTTACAACATCTAGGCCAGTGCCATGGCAGCAGAGTTTATTGAACAGTCATTAGATGATCTGCCTTTTGGAGCCAATCAGCTACTGCCATAAAAGGGTCACTTTTGTCTCATCAAAATGTATTAATTTGAGATATTACCTTAAAATTATTGCCAAAAATTGTATTTTGTATCTTTTGAGGGAAATTATTAACCACAATGCTTTGTGATTTCTTTCTCTTTTTTTTTTCTTTTCTTTTTTCCTTTCTCTTTTTCTTTTTTCTTTCTTTTTTTTTTTTAGATGGGTTTTTCTGTGTAACATTCCTAGCTATCCTGTAACTAGCTCTGTAGATCAGACTCTGGCTTCAAACTCATAGGGATCCACCTAGCTCTGTCTCCTGAATGCCGGAATTAAAGACCTGTACCACTACCATCTGGCATGATTGTTCATTTTTAATTGATATATCAAAAACAATGTTTTAAAATTCTTTTGTTATCATTTATTTAACAGAATTTCTTATTATTAAAGAATGCATTTTTCTGCTATTTTAATATAAGTAATGTAGGGATGTAATTTTACTATGATCTCCAAAATGTATTTATTCATGAATAAATTTTGGAATTCAATTTGGAATTTTATATATATTATAAATTAGTAAGTTCACAGTATGTGAAGGTGGAGAGAGAATTAAAGGAAGCAAGTCATGTTTTTTGCTTTTTTATAATAATAGTTTTCCATTTAAATTTGAAACAAGCTTGTTTATATGTCAATCCCAGTTCCTTCATCCTCCCCTCTCCACTGTCCCCCTCCTAACCCCCATCCCATCACCTTTCTGCTACCAAGCGAGGGGGAGGCCTTACACAGGGATCTTCAAAGTCTGTCATATCATTCGGAGCAGGGCCTAGGCCCTCCCCCGTGTGTCTAGACTGAGAGAGTATCCCCTGAAATCGCGTTTTTTAAAACTGTTAAGATTTTTGAATGCCTTGAAGAAGTTATAGAATTCATACAGCAGAGGGCGCGAGAGCACTCAGCCTTGCCACAGTTCAACCTTCTAAAGACTACTGGATGAGCCCTGGCTGAACATGCTCACTGCCAAAGTTATTGTTTAGTTGTTGCGTTGCCAGGATTTAGATTATTTACATCAGTAGTCCTTCTCATGTGGAAGTATGCATCTCTTCTAACGAAGTGAAATCTGACTTGTGTTTGAATGGCAGCCAATGCACTTTAAGAGTCAGTTACAAAGTGCAGAAGTCTCTGCAGTGTGTAGTGGTAGGTCAAAGCACATTCGTGTGCCTCATCCCACTGACTAAAGAGCTTTGATCACATTGGATGAACAAGCCCAGCCTTAACCCTATGTGGAAGGGGAAAGGGGCTTTGCTGCAGTCAGAGTCAAACTGAAAGTCGTACAGTTGATACTGAAATATCCCCAGATTATTTCTTAATGGTTCCTAACTTTTTTGGTAAGTAAAAACATGGAGAAATTAAACTTATCATAGCCTTTCTGTGACACACTACAAAGCTAATTTTGTTTGTAAACATCCAACATATGAAAGTGAACAAACAAACAAACAACACACACACACACACACACACACACACACACACAAGAAAGCTACTAACAGACCAAAACTGTTGGCTACTGTTCATTTGAGATATTTAAAAATAACATTTTTTTTGACAATGCAGGTCTTTTTCCAACTGTTTATCAATGTGTGTGACATCTCCATACTATGACGTAGAGCATTCTTTTTTACATGTGTACAGTTACACCTATAACATATCTATATTGTGTGTGAAAACTGCTTACTTTTAAAAGCTCGATGGAGGCTCATTTGTATTTCATCTTCTATAGTGTCAATGCTGTCACTTTTACTTTATGATCCAACACAGTGAACTTTTAGTAAACCATTTAAAAACCTGTGGGAAGTTATTTTTAATGTGTAACAGCGAAAAGGGGTTCTACTTCTCTTCTTCATCTAATGAAGCTTAAAACAACTTTATTTGCCAAGACGACTATGATTTCAAAAGTGACAAACTGTCCCACAGATAGCATATATTAGTTTGCCTCTAAAGCTGTTCCTTGTCTTCTACAACAAGGTGATAATTGGGTTTTCAGATTAGAATAAAATAATCATGTCATGTCACTTATGGAGATGCCTGTTAAAATGTATTCAACACTCATAGAAATTTGAAACAATTAAAAGCTGTAAAACGTATTTCTGTGTGAACTCTTATAATGATTGAAGCTGTTACACCAAGTTAATCCAAGACTGGCATGGCTCTCTTTGGATGGCTAGCAGTTGGAGAAACAAACTAAGAAATGGTTAACTTTTCAAGATGAGCACCCATATGGAGTTTCCCTAGAATATCCAGTGTATGGTATTTTAATGTGAACTGTCAAAACACAACTTATAAAGCAAACCCACTAGTGGCTTTCCAGAGGCAAACCTTTTTAACTAGCTTGGACTCAATGATAGCACATTGGTTTAAGGCTCTGAGCCCAATCTTCTCTCTTTAAATAACCAAAGGTAATTTCCTCTCCTTAAAATTCACAGGGTATTAAAAAAAAATTCCCTAAATCTATTTCCTGAACCCAAATGGAGAATGTTCAGTGCACATTCATTTCAGATACCTCTAAATGTTCTGACTCAATTACATTTAATAGAGTGGAGAATGTTTGGTGTAGCTTTGAGTGCACTGCATGAAGGGTCGAGGTTTTAGTTAAAAAACAGAGAAAATTAGTTCCTGTGCAAAGGTGATCTCCAGGGAAATGTAAGTAACCAAACACTATACTGAAAGCTGCTGTGGACATGCCAACATCAGGTACTTTCCAGCATTTTTATGTATAGAATTATGACATAAATGAAGTTATGGTAAGACACTGGCAAGATGAAAACAGAAGAGATTTTGTTGATAATACACAAAATGCCACATCTGTTTTTATTCACTCTGCGCTCATTTCTTTGCGGGAGCGTTTATACAGCTGTGAAAAGCTGGGGAGTTCTGTACAAAACAATTTTGACAAATGTTCATGATTCCACCCTAGTGAAATGAATTTTAATTTCATTCAGAAGCTCTCAGTGCTATGGCACATAAACAGCCATACACTAGAGTTATTTCTGTGGGTCTTAACTTCATTGTTCAATTTGTGAAGCCAAGTTGCCCTGATGCTTACTAAGAAAGGCATCAAATTCTAATCAAGATGATATTGATGGTTTGGAAATGTGAACATGGTATTTGGTTTCATAGATAATTTCACCTCAAAAACTTCATAATGTCATATAAAAAACCACAAGCTTCTAATTCTCTCTTTTTGAAAATCTGAGTCTTATTCTTCCCAGCTGTGAACATTTGGGAAAATTATTTGTGATTTAGGAACCCCTACTTCACCACTTAGAACAATGAAGCAGTAATCCATAGTCCTTGGTGTGGTTAAGTTAAATTGAATAATACATGTGAAAAAGCTAGTATAATGCCATTCCTTTTTATTTGCATAGGAATTCGATATATTAACCACTGTATGCTACTGTGGTGGCTAAAACCTGTGTGTAATCCAAGCACTCAGGAGGCAGAGGCAGGAAAACCAGGAGTTCAAGGCCATTCAAAGCTGTCCAGGCAATGCTGGATTGCAAGAAACCTTGTCTCAAAAGCAGAACAAAATGTAACAAACAAGGAAAGTCCTGTGTCTGATTCCAGTGAGTAAGATATAGCAATGCTGTAAAGAAAGAGCCTATAGGTCCTTTAAAACAGTGCTTCTCAACCTGTGGGATATTGTATCAGATAATTACATTATGATTCCTAACAGTAGCAAAATTCCAGTTATGAAGTAGCAGCCAAATAATTTTATGATTGTTGGTCATCACAACACGAGGCACTGCATTAAAGAATCTCAGCATTAGGAAAGTTGTGAAGTGCTGTTCTAAAACACAGGAAGTAATGTCTAAAATATTGGCTGATTTTAGAAATGTGAAAATGGACGTGAAAGTCTTTAAAAATTTTAGAAATTAAGGCTTTACATACATCTGATAGTAATCCCTCATGATGTTTCTATGCAACAAGAAGACAGCTATCTAAAAAAAAAAAAACACAAAAACAAAACAACAACAACCACCAAAAAATAAAACAAAACAAAAAAAAGTATGACATTGGACAAGGAAGAAGTATTATACTTCCTGATTGTAAAAGTTATGTTTTTTTTTTTTTTGTAAATTAAAAAGTGTCTGCTTATTTGTTTTTTGAGCCTTGTGTAGCCCTGGCTGTGTAAAGATGACACGCAGTAATGATTAAACACAATAGATTGTTGAAACATGGGATCCATATGGACCTGCTTACATGATTAAGAATTTGAGAGACACAAGAGGACTTTCTAAGTATGGATTCAAGTTTTCAAATAATTATATTCATTTCTAAAAGGCAGAACAAAATAATAACTGCCTACATCGCACAAGTTACATCAGAGCTGCACATGCCAGTTCCAGGCCTCTGTTTTTGCTGGGGGGGAAAAGAAAAAAAAAAAACTTTTGTTGGCACATAGCCAAGGTTACTGGTTCTCTGTCATATGGCCATACAGAGCTGATTTATGACAGAGACCATATGACCCGCAGACCCACAAGACTGAAAATATGTAACATCAGAGAATGTGTGTCACACTCTTAACAGATGGGATTCCCTATGATGAGGGAAAGTATTCGAAGGGCTGAGGGTGGATCTCAGAGCTGAAGAAGGGAATGGATCTGCACGTTACAACATACATGGGGGAGGAAAGGAAAGTATGAGTAATGCAAGTAGAAACCTACTCTGCAACATGTGGGAACCCCCAGTAATCAAGGAAGGATCTTCTCCAAATACTGCTCATTCTGTGTCTCATCCACACAGGCCACATACAACCAAAAACCATAGTTCCTAATATACCTCACCCTGCATGTTCATGAGTTAGAAAAAAAGACCATATATCAAAACAGAGAATTTGATGGCCATCAGAGACAGTGCCCATTCTGCAGCCTTCCAGTCAAAGTAAATCTTTGGGCTTCTTTGCTTACCAGCGGGGTGACCCATGTATATACTACTTTGTAAAATGACATAGTAAAACTTCTTTCCCTATAGATCAGTGGCTCTCAAGCTTCCTAATGCTTTAACCCTTTAATTCAGTTCCTCGTGTTGGGGTGACCCCCAACCATAATATTATTTTTATTGCTATTTCATAACTGCAATTCTGCTACCATTATGTGTAGTAATATAAATAGCTGTGTGCTGATGGTCTTTTTAAAATAATTTTTTTCCATTAGAAATAGTCTTATTTTACATATCAATCCCAGTTCCCTCTCCCTCTCATCCTCCTATGTTCCCCACTGACCCTCCCATCCCAAACCCCATCCACTCCCCAGGGAGGGTGAGGCCTTTCATGAGGGCATTAAAGTCTGTCAAGTCATTTGTGGCAGGGCCTAGGCTGTCCTCCTTGAATCTAGGCTAGGAAAGTATCCCTCCATGGGGATGGGTTCCCAAAGACCATGCACTAGGGATAAATATGAGTTCTACTGCCAGAGGCCTTATATACTGCCCAGTGACACTCATATACAGGGGGTCTGGGTTAGTCCTATTCTGGTCTCCCAGTTGTCTGACTGGGGTCCATGAGCTCCCACTTGCTCAGGTCAGCTGTTTGTGTGGGTTCCCACAGCATGGTCTTGACCCCTTTACTCATCACTCCTCCCTCTCTAACACTGCTCTTAAGCAACCCCTGTGAAAGGGTTCTTTGACAACCCTAAGAGGTCCTGACCCACAGTTTGAGAACTGCTTCTATAGAGTAGAAGTGAGTAAGTGAGTCAGAAGCTCAGAAGGTCATAGTAATGCCCAGATGTGTGAGGCATCGTTATTATTAACTGTACAGACATTTGTGTTAGCTTAGCTTTTTCACTTTCATATACTAACTAGACATTTCCCTGTGTTATATGAAGGCATTCTGTCTCACTTTGTCATTTGTCTTTTTAGAATTTTACATTAAGTTCTCCTCAGAATATTTTCTCCACAAATTTATGGTTAAAAAAAATATGTCCTTATCAAGATACACTTATACTGTAAGTGACTGATTGCCAAACAATAGATATCAAACCTTGCTTGTTATGTTTATATTTCTTCTGTGCCTGAGTAGAAGAAAGGAAGCCATTATTTCCCAAGAAAGGAGGAATTCAAATTCTAGGCTTATAGACTGCTCCTTAATTTCAAAATAGATAGCATCTTGAAAATGATTTGGAATGGTTTGGAATTCATATAAGAACATTGTTAAAAGAGTAGGTAATTGCCTCATTGTTTTTACATCCTAAGAAGGCTGATGACCTTTAGCGCTGTTGTGTAAATAAATAAACAGTATATACACACTGATTTACCGCTTTAGATTTGCAACTTATGTAAAATATGTCATGTGATCTTTAAATGTTTATGCCCAGAGATGTATGCCATGCCTGCTCTTTTCTATTTGGCAAGAAATATTGCAAGCATATTGATGGTGATAATTAATATTTTCTAAACAGTCAAAAACAGGTGTACCTTTCCAACTAAAATTCAAAGCAATTTTGTTGAATGACTTATTTTAAAGAGGGTGAGGAGAAATGATCTCAGAAGTTTCATATAGAGATGATTATTGCCATTAATTATTATGTTAAATTTTTACAGGTGTGGTAAGATTGATGTGACATCTGTCCTTGTATGTATGTATGTTGCCTGCTGTATGCTGTGGGCAGTACCAGTCAGTAGTCATTAAATGATAGATAGTTAAATATTTTGGTGCTTTTATGATTTATGTGTTTGTGAAATAGAGTTAATGGTATTTATTGCCAAGTTAATTACATATATTTTGAAATAACTATGTTAGTATAATCAACTAGATATACAGCACTCCTATGTTTATGTAAAAGACTTGTTCTCTTTAATTTCTAAACTGGCTTTTGACCCTGAGTCTCCATTCCCATTAGTGGAGTAACCACTGGACTATTAAATGTTCTGATCCTAACCATCACCTCCTTCTATTTGACCCTCAGCGCTCTTGGGTGCTTATTTTGGGAAGGCCTAAAGTATATGATGTCAGGCTCTAACCTTCCTTGGATCCACTGGGCAGGGAACCAGTTCCAGCCATTTCGGTTTTGCTTCTTTGTGCAATGTAAGTTGTTAAAACAACACTGTCTTCCTGAGACAAAAGAGGTCTTCCCTGACTTCTAGGATTCTTTGATAGCCTTCTCTTATTCTATATGTTTCTGTTCCATTTAGACTTGATTATTGACAAAACCAACATCTGCTTCTAAAGTCCGAGTTCTGCAATTTTATGATTTAGGCTCTATCCTGCCATCCAATTCCCCTACAGAGAGCTTTGCCTTCTTAGCTTGAGTGATGTATTCCACAATGTCTCCTTAGTGTATAGCATCAGTATACAGAGCACCTGACATTTACATGAGTCAAAAACAGATGCTTTAGCCTCCTATCTGGACAGTGACAACTGCCTTATTGAAGGTAAGTGTGTGGTTGACATTGGGGAGATTCCCAGAGTTTCCTACTATGCAGGACAGTCATATATAACATTATAATCTCAAGAAAATCAGGTTTTCACTGCATTTTGCTGTATTTTTCATGTAATAATGTATCAACATATCATGAGATCAAAATTAACCAATGTTGCCTAGTAAGTCATTCACAATATAATTTGAAGATTAAAATATGCCCATTATAAAGTAATACATTCCATTGTTTGCATTCTAGAAGGTAGTATGTTCACAAAATCCAAATAGACAGTTTCAGAAAAAAAAAGAAAGAAAGAAAATAAAAGAAATCCATTAGAATATGACATACTAATCAGAACACCAAACTGGTTTGGACAAAATCTTGATCCAAGTCAATGTTTAGTCTCTTAGTATTTAGAAGCTCATATTTTCCTATTCTGTCATGGAAAGAAAGCTTGGAGAAATATGCCATTATTCTAGAGGTTATGTACCACTATATGGTATTTAGAAAGTTTCTTACTGATTTTTTAATGGTAAACTATGTAAGCAGTGCTCAAAAAATGATGCAGATATTATAGGCAAAGAAAAGTAGTAGGTGGTTATTGTAGCTGGAAAGCCTCCCAGAGCAGATGGGTTTTTTGGAGTTTTTGAAGGAGAAGAGCAAGGTGGCCTGCCTGGCATGTATTAATTGGGTGTCTGTTCCAAGTGTAGGGGGTGGTTGAAGAATGTGCGATGTCTTAAGTGGGCGAATGATACAAACAGGCACAACTTCAAAATAACCTGGAATTTATATTTCAGAAACTTACAGACAAATCACAAAGCCAAAGTTTTGTCTGTAATGAATAACTAAGATGCTGTGGTATATAAACAGAGCCAATACCATGTAAAAAATGAATACAGCAAACCATGGTCCAAATTCTTCAAATTCACATTTGGTTATATTTACCACCTATAGCAATAAATAATTTCCAAATTAGGAAAAAATTACTGGAGCTATTTGAAGTGTCTATACTTACACATAATAGATGTTGTGGAGTACATGTCTGTGATGCTAGCTACCCAGGTAATGGCAGTGGGAGGATCTTAAATTGGAGGTCAGCCTACGTAAATATAGCAATATCATGTCTTAAAAAATTGTTTGGAAAGGAGAAATATTTGGAGGAATATGAGGGAATTTCAAAGACATGTATGATCCATATTTCATTGTATAGATGTATAGAATTCTCAGAAATTAAAAAAAATAAAAAATGGTTAGTGTTCAATTAGTAGGTCACTCCCCAATATGTGATACTCTATGATTAGTGCATATGTATAATTAATTAACAAATATAATCTAGCACTCATAAGAATACAATGAAGTTCTACATCTTTCTATGTTTTGATAGGTATTCATTTTTTGAGAAATAATTTTTAACTTACATTCATGTTGAATATTTTATCTAGATTTGTTTTTAACTGATACATAAAAATCATTTATACATATTTAGAGAGTTGCATATGATATTTTTAACATGTCTCATTGTGAACTGCTTAAACCAGGTTAAATATAGCTCTCTCCTCAAGTATTCATTTCTTTGTGGTGAAGACATTCAAAATCTTTTCTTCTGGTTGTCTGTATTATGAGGAACACTCTTCATATTTCTAGTCATCTTGCCTCACAGGAGTAAATCAGAACGTCTTGCTGTTACCTTCTTTAATGTAGCACCTGCTGACCAACCTATCTCCCTTCCCATCCTTCCCCCTGGGATCTGCAACATCTTCAGTCTACTATTCTACTCTCAAATCCCAGCAGAGCACTATTTTATATTCCATATTAGTGAGACCATGAGTATTTGTCCATAGGAAATTGGCTTAATTCACTTAATAAAATGGAGCTGAACTCTGTCTGCCTGATGTTGTCACACTTGACAAAGTGGGATTCTTAATGGCAGATTAATATCTCATAGCATGTATGTTCCACATTTTTTTTCTCATTAATCACTTGATGGACACTTCTATTGTTCCCGTTTCTTGACAATTTTGATAGTGCTGCAACAAACATGAGCATACAGATGTCTCTTACTTCTCAAAGCTGGTTTCACAGCATCTGCATACTTACCCAACAACTGGATCTTATGGTAGTACATGTTTGTGTTTGTGTAATGTGCCTTTGGAGACTTGATCACAAAAAAGTGATGCATCTCACTGTGTATTTCCTCTCTTTTCCTCTAGTTTTTTTCCCACAGTACCATGTTTCATTTTATGTTTTTAATTTCATCAAGTTTATTTTTTCCATATGATAAGAGATAAAGATCTACTTTTATTTTTTTATATTTGTATCCATTTTCCAGCACAGTTTATTTAAAATCTTCTTTTTATTGTGAATATTCATGGACTGATTTCTAGACTATGTCTTCTGAGCCAGTGGACTTTCATTCAGTATTTATACCACCTCCACACTGTTTTCATTACGAAAGCCTTGAAGCATATCATGAATTAAGATATATCATTCTTTCTTCCACTGCCATTGTAAATAAGAAGGCTTTGATTATTTGGGCATTTGTGACTCTTTTTTTTCTATAATGTTTGCATCTTTCAACTTTGATGAATTCATTTATTAGATGCAGTATAATTTTATGGTGGATTCTGATGATTGTCGTGTGTCTCTTTAGCTGTGAACAGTGACAATTTGACTTTTTGCACTGCAATTCAGTCATATTTATCACTTTTATAAAATTTGAGATTCAGGTGTCCTTGTCATTTTCATTTTAGAAAAAATCCTCCCAGTCTACCTCTGTAGAATATTTTGTTTTCTGTTGGATATATTATGTTTGATTTTATTATGCTGAGGTATATTCCTTCTATATCTAGTTACTCTAGAGTTATTATTAGAGAATATTGGATCTTATTAAATGACATTTTTCTGGGTCTGTTTTTATGACAAAAATTGTATTTGTTCTTCATTCAGGTGACATGTTTTATCTTGCTTAGTGATTTTCATTTATTGAACCGTCATGCATGCCTGGGATGGGTTCTTCTTGACCATAGGAACAAACTCTTTTGTTCTATTTTGCTTTGCTTTGGGGTTCTTTGTTGTCATCTGTTTGTTTTTATAATATACCAAGAACTTTCTTTATCAGCATGACATCCACAATAAGTATCAGCCCCTCCTACCACTACAAAATCATCAGTCATTGCCTTCCTTTTCAAATGCATGATCTCTTCTGCAATTATTTGTACTGTTATTACAAGTACATTTGCACACACACATATATACATTCACAAAAGTATGCATAATCTTAGTTCATTTAAATTTAGTTCATTTAATTTTGCTTTTGTGTATATGCCCAGAGATGACTTCCTCTTGGTACTGGAAAACCTATGTGGTGGCCTGTTGCTAGAGAAAATTGATATTCTCTCTCTCTCTCTCTCTCTCTCTCTCTCTCTCTCTCTCTCTCTTGTCTCTCTCTGTCTCTGTCTCTCCCCCTCAGGCATTTACCAACTCTTCATCTAGGTGCAAGAAAGTACAGAATTTTTCTTGTGCACTCAACATGTAAACTGATGTTTTCATTATGCTTGTCTTGTTGAATATGCTACATTCAGACTTCACAGGTCCACTTCTCTACTGTGTCTAGAAGACACTATCTAACAGTAGGTGTTTTGCTTCTCTGGCTCTTACAGTCTTTCAGCTCTCTCAACAAAATTTTCCCTGATCATTAGGTGTAACAATTTCATTTCAATATTTCAGTTGGAGTTGGTTACACAAAATTTCTTATTCTCTGCATTGTGCCCAGTTGTAGGTCTCAGTAATAGTCTCCATCTGTTGCAAAAAGAAACTTCTCTGATGAAGAGTAAGAGCTTTACTTATCTGCTCTCACCAACTACAGGTAGTAAGCTAGGTCTACAACATTTCATGAATTCCCTAATACTTAGTGAATCCTAAATTCAATTAGAAAGGTGTTGGCTGCCACCAGTATATAAGTGCTACTATTGCACCTTTTAGTATATTTTGCCATTCTGATCATTTCAGAGGTTTGTGGGCATCCCATCTGAATAGGATTATCAACTGCATTTCTCCCCTGGAAGATTGTTTAGATTCTTCTGAATCTTGAGGTAAATTGATTCCCAACTTCTTGATGTACTGCCACACTGATTTCCATGTTAGTTGTACCACTTTTGGGCAATAACCAAAGGATGCTTCATTCTACTACAAAGATTCCTGCTTAAGCATATTTATCGCTGCTCTATTTATAATGGTCAGAAACTGGAGAAAACCTGGGTGTGCATGGACAAAGAAAAAATGAGATACATTTACATAAGGAAATATTAGTGTTCTAGTTTTTAAAAAGTGAAATCATGACATTCACAACTAAACTGATGACTGAAGAAACTAGAAAAAAAAATCCTGATATCTCAGACTCAAAGATAAATATAGTATGCATTTGCTTATATGTGGATATTCGCTGTTATGTTAAAGATAATCAAGGTACAATTCATAAAACTAAAGAGGCTATTTATAGAGTAATGGACTATGGAGGACAGATATCCACAGAAGGGTAAATAGAATAAATAGTTATTTTTGGACTCTGTGTGTGCGTGCATGCATGTAGGGTGAGTGGAATGGGAGGATCAAGTTGGGAAGGGAAGGGAAAAGAGGAACTAGGAAGAGAATACTGGGTGTAACAGATAATATCAAATACTATTTGAGTGGTCATACAGACACCAATTTCAGTAGAAGCTTCCTAAAATATATATATATATATATATATATATCCATGATTTAAATTAAATTGCCAAATAACAGGGAATACAAAGCTCCATGTAGACTCAAAATCCTGTGGTAGACTGATTCCCATTTTCCTGAGGAACTGCCATCTAAAATGGCTATACATGTTTCCACTCCCACCAGCAATGGAGGAGTGTTCCCCTTTCTCTACATTTTCTTCAGCATAGGTTGTCTTTGGCTCCTACTTTTGACAGAATATCTCTTCCTAACAGAGGGTAAGGGCATTCTGGGATAACCAGGAACCAGTGGGATACCCGGCCCATGCCAAGGCCCACTGTTCTTTGGGTAGTCCATGAATATTGCCGTTGCCCTGTGGCACACATTACCCAAGATTTTTTGTTTTTAATTTTCCTGATGGCTGTATCAGCATGGAATGTACCACTCCGGTATCCACCAATAATTTGACGGGTTGCCCCTCCACTTTCAATGTTATCCTAGGCTCATGGAGGGGGTCCAAACCGCATCTTCCCTAATCTTCATCTTTCCCTAGGGATAGGACCTTTGATACCTTGTTTCTCTTCTTGGGGTAGTCCTTTTCCCAATGTCCTTTCTGTTTACAATATTCACATTGGTCCTTGTCAAGTGGGGACCTGTTGCCCAGGTTTCCTGGCCATCTAGGGCCTGTTTTAAATTTTTTAATTTTTTTTCTCTCTCTCTATTTTTTTTTCTTCAATCATTGCAGCCAAGATTTTACCATGCCTTTTTTCTTTCTTTTCTTCTCCTTGACTTTTCTCTCTCTCTGTCTCTCTCTTCTCTCTCCTCTTTTCTCTGTTCCTTCTCTTTTCTCTGTCTGTCTCTTTTCTCTGTCTCTCTCTTCTCTCTTTTCTCTGTCTCTCTTTGCTCTACTTCTCTTTTCTCTGTCCTTTTCTTTTCTCAGTGCCTTCTCTTCCTTGGTTTCCCTTTTTTAATACAATTTCTCTGCCTCTTTTACTAAATCACATAACTCAGCTCCCTGTAACTTTTCCTGGCTCTGGAGTTTCTTTCTAATATCCCAGGCTGATTGCCCTATGAAGGCCAGAGCCACCGAATCTTTCTGGGCTTCTGAGGTAGGCTCAAAATGACTGAACCACTTGAAGGCTTCTATGAGCCTTTTAAGAAACACCCGACGAAGGTTCGGTTGGTCCCTGCATTACCTTTTTTTACCTTAGCTAAATTGGTGGGCTGTCCCAGGGCACTTCAGAGAACCGCCACCAGAGCATGGCAATAGACTTTCAAGCTTTCAGTGGTGTTGAAGTCCCAACTGGGGAGAGTCAAGGGGAATCCTGCATTAATCTTGTTTTGCTGTTGTGTGGACCGCCTGTTGGCCCCAGGGACTTTTTTTCCTAGTCTCTAGCAGCAGCTGTTGACAATCATCCCAATTAGGCTGGTGAGAGAACATAAGGGACTCCACCAACCCTGTAAGGTGTTGGGAATCTTTTGAGAAAAGGGGGTTTTTAGTTTTCCAATTATAAAGATCTGCAGAGGAGAAGGGCCAGTATTGAAGAGGCTGCAACTGGCCAACCAACACGGGGGAAGAGGGGGAACAAATGTGCACAGAAGAGTCACAACTCCATCTGTCCACTCCCGTGTGGCTCCCCTCTGGGATTCAAGTCCCAGTAGAAGATCCTCCCACCACCAGAATCTGAACTGGGGTGTGAGGTGCGGTGGGGCAGAAGGTCCCCCTGAGGCACCCTGGTCTCTAGCTCATCCATACATGTGAAGAATCAGAACTGTATCAAGAATGGCTTTGAGAGACACCGAGGAAGGGTAGCAGTAGCCTTTATCCGGTCACCTCATGGTAAAATAAAAAGAAGAAACTGTTGCCTAGAAAAGGTAATGGCAAGAGAAAACTGAAAATAATACATGTGTAGTATAACATCATAAATTAGTCTAGACAGTTAAAAAAGCAGGTACATTACCAGCTTTAACTTATAAAAACTTTCAAATGATTCTAAGTATTTTTATCTTGTAAATCACATTTTTAATCAAAAGAATAAGGATTGTGATTATCAATTGTTATCAGCTACAGATAATTTACTACCCCTCTAGGTTTCTGAGAAAAAAGAAGTTGGTGAAGAATTTAAGAGTTGGAAAGTTCTGACATAGTGATTCAGAAATTTAATCCCAGCATTTTGGAGGCAGAGACAGGTATATAGATCTCTATGAGATCATGGAGAATTTGGTTTACACAGAAAGTTCCAGGACATCCAGTACTCCTAAGAAAGATTGTATCTCAAAAACAACAACCACAAAACCTAGTTGGAGGATGGAGCAGAGTGCTGTGAATGCTATCTTCTCAAACAGACATGATTGCCATATACATGAACTCACAGACACTGCAAAAGGCTCAGAAAAAGTTGAAACCAGACAACATTTATTTTGATTTCCAAGGCACACAAGAGGCCCCAAACTTGAGGTGCTACTTCAAGTTAACAGTTGCTTGGGAAGGGTAATTCATTTTCTTCAATGGTGTTGCCACTCTTGGTAGTAGATTCTCTGGTATATAGCCACTCACCTCCATATATAGGACCAAACTTAATTAAACTCAGTGGATCCCAAAACAAAATATGTGAATCAGGGACTGTTGGTAAGAAGGGGTTCAGCAGGAGTAGGAGGTAGAAGAGGAGGTAGGATAAAAAACAAAAATACATTATATACATATGTGAAATTTCCAAAGAATAAAATAAAGTTAACAAAGTGCTACCAGGTTAATGTTATTAAAAATAAACAAAAAATGATTTTAAAAATAGAATTGGAGAACTTTTTAAATGTATAGCTATCACACTTTGGGAAACATTCCCAAAATATTAAAGAACTAATCTATTACTCAAGTCTCAAGTCTCACACATCTATCACTTTATCATTAAGGATTCAGAAGGAAAATATTCAAGTCCAAATAAAAAAAAATTAAGAGCTAATTTCAAGTATTGACATGGAGACCACATTCATTCTAAGCAAATTGCTAGGAAACCATATCTTGATCTCACACACACACACACACACACACACACACACACACACAAACACACACACTTATATGTACATATGTTTAGATATATATATATATATCGGCATTTGTATATATATATATATATATATATATATATATATATACATTTTGTTATAAAAATATTGCTACATCATGACAAAGTTGGATTGCTTCCCCAAAATAAAAGGATGATTCAATATCAGGATTTTTATTAAGAAGAAATATATTAAATTAATCAAAATGTTAACTAAAAGCTAAAAATAAAGGTGACAGATAAAATTCAATATTTATTCTTGTTTAAAATTTTTAACATATTGAGAATAAAAGATGGGTCAATATATATGGAATAGTCTTTAACAAGCTGTCTTTATGGAAAGTTGAAAGTATACTTTTTAAATTTAGGAATGATACCAAACTGAAAGTATTTTAGTCTTTTTTATTAGTTGTTTGAGGGTTTTAAGTTTTCCAAAAGGCATTATGATCATATTCACCCTTCTGTAACTCTTCTCATATCTGCACCATGCTTCCCTACCTACCCAGCTTTGTGTCTTTTATTTATTTTTTTAAAACTCTTCAAGACCAATATGTGATCCCCAAATAGTCTCGGTCTTATGGCCTTTCACTGGAGTATGGTCAACTTCTCAGTAGATACACTCTTAGAGAAAAGTGTTTGTTCCTCTCCAGCACCTATTTGTTGCTATTTACTCCATGGCTGTGGGTAGGATTGTGTACCCAGATCCCTTCTCTGCACTACATTTGGTGTGTCTTGGGCTTACACATGTTTTGTGGACGTTCTCCCAATTGCTTTGAGTTCGTATGTACAGCTTTGTTACTCTATTCTGATGTTTACTTGTACTCTTTGACTGACTCTAGCCTCTATACTCTTCAAGCCATTCTTCTGCAGTGATCCTTGTGCCTTTTGAATGGAGTGGGGGCAGGCAGTATAGGTTTTTCATTTATTGATGAATATTCTATAGACTATTATTTTCTTAAATTTGGCAAATTATAGGTATCTGTGTTAATCACCACTACTGCAAATAGAAGATTCTCAGATAATTGTTGAGTAATGCATTGATTTATAACTATAACAATAAGAAATGTGGCATCAGTTTAAAACTATATCCATTTAGGAGTATGAAAACAATAGCTTCTCCCTTAGGGACTTTGTCTTGTCTAAGTATGTGTTCTTGGCCTGATGATGATGGTGGAATAGGTTTCATCTCATGAAATCAGACTTAAACTCACTCAAAAAGTAGTTGCTTATTCCCATGATGGTCATGCCACTACTGTATCAATGGATACATTCTGCCAGAACAGCTATTATTGTAACTTACATATTTCACAGCTAGGAAACACTGGTAAATACTTTTGTATTCTGTAGATTGCTCAGAGCAGAGCACTCTCTAACAATATTAAAGCTAGTCACTGTGAATGAAGCCATTAGTTCTGTGCTATTTTCAGCATTAAAATATCATAATTGTTTTTCTTTTTTTGTAGAATTCTCACAAAAAATAATCTAAATAATTTACCCAAGACTACCCAATTCTGTGGCTTAATTTATATTTTATTATGAATTCTAATCACATTACTCTGTCATCTACAGTGAAGCTGTAAAACAGGGTGTGGGAGTAAATTCAGACATAACATCATTCAGTCCTGATGATGAAGAAATGAAGGTGTGTTACATCTGTCAGACATGATACATCTATTTCATAAACTCAAATGTAACAACAACAGCAAAACAAAAAAAGCTGTAGACTTCACAAAAATAATAATTTTCACTCATTTTTAAAACTAGCAAATGATTTCATACATTTCAGAGAACTATACATACACAGAGAAAGCCTAAGTCCATAAGTCCATAGACATGAATAAACTGAACAGGTATGTGGAGGGGAGAGAGGAGTGAGCTTCACTTTGATTATTGTGTCTGGACAATTCATTCTAACATATTCTACACTGCATGAACTATCTAGAGCATTCATTTTATCTCAACAGTAATGAAATTATTTTACTGCCACTATATTGAAATGTTGCTATAACAGACATTTGCAAATGAAATGAGGCTCTCCATTATTTTAACTAAAATTTACATGGAGAATACATCTCATATCAGAAGACAATGCAGTGCAGAGAAAGTGCACATGGGACAGTTTGGGGAGCAGTTCCTGGGAGACAAAGGCAGCCCTGCCCCTTGTTCCTTTTTTTTTTCCATTCCCCCTTAAAGATATGTTAGTAGGTGCCTCTCCTATGGGACTCTGTGAAATTCAGGCATTCTTGCCTTCGAAAGATCTGAGGAAACAAACACACTTCTCAAAAAATTAGATCTACTCCATCATTACATAATTTCCACAATAATAAGAATTTGAAATGCAAAACAATGGAAAAAATCAGACATTAAAACTGAGAGGCTAGCTAGCTCACTACATTTTTTTCCTGTTACTTGGATTTTAAAACTTACATGTATTAACCTTTCAAAAGATATACTTAGGTGATACTTAATTAACCATTTCTTTCAAGAAAATTGTGATGTACTCAAATCCATTCTTGACACCAGCACTCACTTTAAGAGAGTGCTTTAAGGAAGTCATGCTTTGTGGCATCTGGCTCTAATTTGAGATAAAGCAGTGTTCTAACTATGCTGCCATCCATAATTCACAGCCATTCATAAGTGTGGTTGCTTGAAATCTCACCCGTGCTCCAACCTCTGTCCTCCAGGAAGGAAGATTCACAGCATTTTCTGTTTTTAGTGAAATTATTATATTACAGTAAAGAGAATAGGGGCAGCAAATTTTTCTCAAAACCTTATAGAAGACTGGCTTAATAATATCCATTTAACAAGAGTGGATCCATACTTAATTTCACTATTTTTCCTTTTTAGAACAGGAATAATAAAAAAATAACCAAGTGCTTTGGGGGCTTTCTCTAGAGTTTTTGTCCAAATGTCATAGGCTTTGAAGAATGGTTAAAAAAAAAATTGTTCTTTTAGCTTCCTAATGCACCTCCATCAAGCTCACAGAAAAACACTGACAACCTACAACCTGATAATGAGACAGAAAACCCCAGTCCTGGTGTATTAATTCTAACTATTCCAGTGTTCCACTGACAGTGTAGATCAACCATCTGTCAAATTCAATTTAATTTGTCCTAGTATCCCTGAGTGTTTACTTCATGTGGGTTGGATGGAGGATATTGTTTAAAAAGCTTTAAAATTCCCCAAAGTTCAATATCAGTAATAAGGATTATTTATTCAGGTATTATAACAGATTAATATTTTGGGGAATTCAGCAACCCTATTAAAAAAAGAAAGATCCATTGATAGATTTATTTTGTAATTTTGCCATTATTGTGCTTAGGGAGAAAGTACTAACTTTTAATTTCTTATTTTTCAGTTAATTAGTAAGGAATAAAGTGTCTTTAAAATTTGCCCTTGAAATACACATTTTGAGTCATTTTCATGGAAGGCCTTAAATAGAACATGGGGAGAAATTTGGTGGTTGCAGAGAGAATAGAGAATGAAGTTTTAAATTCTCATGATAAATCATTTTAAGTCACTAAAGACTAACAATGAGGCAATTCTGTCTTGAAAGATTTCCTCTCAAAATACAAAATAACACGAGTATCTTTAGGAGATACATAATTCAAATAGTACATCATTAAATAAGCTGGCCCATGTAACCACATGTAGTAAGTGAACAAACTCCACTGAGACACTTAAAAGAATGTTTAGCATACTTTTAAGACACATTTTCAGTTGAGTCAAAACAGCACTTCTTTTTGAGGTTTTATTTTTCTAACCCAGAGACCAATAAACCAAGTACATAGGAAATTTAATATAAGAGTAATAAATTATGAATATAAACCATGTTCTATTTTAAATGATCAAGACAATTTTATTTTTATTATCATTTATGGAATGAAGAAATGGCTGAAATGTTAATCTCCTGGAATTGGTTACTGAACAATAAGTGCAGTTAATTTTTAATTATTATGGTCTTTTTGTGAATGTCCATGTTTCTCTTATTAGGTTTCCAGTTCCTCCATATATTTAAAAATTAAGTGCATCTTCATAAATCATTGAGTCTTGGCTTCCAGAAATATACTTTGTGTATAAAAAATAAAATTTATGGTTTGCTGAGTTTGCACTTTTTTCTTGCTAAAATACACAAATAGGCAAAAGAAAGAACCAAAATGAAGAAAAAGCACAAATGTCAATTCAGATAATTTCATTTAAAGGGGGAAATTAATTGAGCTAATTAATGGGTACTATGAAATCAAGTTAGTACTGGTTTGGCTTTTAATAGTTCACTCAAGCTTAATAGTTTCTTCCCGTTTCATTAAAAATATTTGTGAAGATGATGATCTCTCTTTGGAGTTCCAGTACTTTTACTCATAAAACATTGCAACTCTGCTAATTAAAACAAAGGTCAGCATTGTATAATTGGAGGTAAGTCTGGGCCAGCTTTAATGAATTTTGTGGTTAGAAACACCTGTGTGTCTTGTTATTGAATCATTAGGAAATCACTGAAAGTGAAATGAGCAAGAAAGTAGAATTCAGTAGCATTTAATAACATAAATAATACTTTTAGACTTATAGCAATAGCTGCAGGAATCCAGTGGAAGAGAGGAAGGTGGGAATATATGAGCAAAGAAGATCAAGATCATGATGGAGAAATCTACAGAGACAAGTAAACCAAGCTCATGGAAACTCATCAACTCTAAAGGGATAGCAGACTCCAGGGGACTAAATCAGGCCTTTCATATGTGGGAGACATTTGTGCAGCTTGGACTAACAAAGGGTACCCTGACAGTAAGACCACGATATAAACCTGATGCATGAGCTAATTAGAGCCCACTCCCTATGGTGGGATGCCATGGTTAGCCTTAATGCATGGGAGAGTGGCTTGGACCTGCCCCAATCTATTGTGTCAGACTATGTTGACTCCTCATTAGGGCCCTCACCTGAGAGGAGTAGACTGGGGGTGGGCTGGGGGGAGGGGAGCAGGGATGAGAGGAAGAATGGGATGGAGAACTGTGGTTGAATGTAAAATGAAATTTAAAAGAATAAATAAATTATAGAAAAAAGAAAACTAAAGTAGTAGGGAAAGGCAGGTATGGTACCTCTTGTCTATCATCTTAGAACCTAGGAGACAGAGCATGGAACAAAACCACAAGTTTGACTTCAACCTTGACAACAGAGTAATCTCCTTGACACCAGGAATAATAATTGTTATCAATAGTTAGTTAAATTTTAGTAAAACTCTACAACTTATTTTATTCTGTTTTCGGTTGTGATGAGACTTTACATGAGATTGACCTTCATTAAATGTTAAGTTATACCAGACTTTATTGCTATATGGAAACTTACACTCTGGAACTTGATTTGGCATAACTTTCTTAGTAAATATGCCAATATAAGCAAGCAATAGTTAAAAAAATAGGCATTGAATTCCCTTTGAATCATTTTGTTCCTGAAGAAAAATACTTTGTGTTGAACTTTCCTTTGATGTTGTCCTAGATTTATTTCTGTTCCTCTGAAAAAAAGCAACATAGAGGAGCAAAGAAAATGTTTTGCTTACAATTCCAGACTACATCATTGTAGGGAAGTCAAGGCAGGGACTTAAATCATTATGTTCACAGTCAAGAGCAAGGAGACAACCAATGTGAGATCTTTGCTTGCTCTTTTAGTACTCATTTAGCTTTCTCTACTTTTACTCAAACCAGGGACCAGTGCGTTTAATAGTTCTGCTCAAGGGCTAGAGTCTGTATTAATTAACTAGGAAGATAATCCCCTTCAAACATGTCCACAGACCAAGCTGATCATCAAAATTTCTCATTAAAACTCCTTTCATTTAATTCTAGGCTACGTCAAGATGATAGTCAATGCTAACTTGAACAAATACCATTAAATCATAATCTGTTAGAAAACCATTTGAAGTGTACTAATGGGAGAAATAAGTTATATAATATCTGCCAAAAGTGAAGTGTAATAAATAATTATTGGGATATCAGAAACAGCTTTTATAAATACAACTCCAAAAACCTATTCAGACATGATATTTGATAGATATTTATATACATCCAAAAAATTAAAGTTTCATATTGCTGATGTCAATTTTTTTATTGCTTTTTGAAGATTGTTGCATGAGGAAACAAAGTATTTTACAAGACAAGAACAACAACAACACAATACAAGTGAAAGTGAATCTGATGTTAGAAGCTTTCTCAGAACATTATTATGTCATTGATTCTTTCAATAAGAATATTATATAACCTATAAGTATGAATGGACTGGGGATGAGCTAGAAAGGAGGTGGGGATTGGAGGGAGGCAAGGTGGAAGTCAAGAGGAGGAGTGGGATGGAAAGCTGTGGTTTTACATAAAATGAAATAAAAGAAATAAAAATAGAAAATATTAAATAACATTTATTGAATGTTTTTTTCTTAAAAGAGGTCCTCATATTCCTTTAGTATAATAATATCAGTTTGCTTTAAAGTGCTGGTTAAGACAATTTTGTTTATTAAATGAGATAACTGAAAATCAGTTAAATAAATTTCCCAATATCACACACTAGAACAAAGTGGGAGCTGAATGCTGCATTCCAGTTTTGTAATGATGGTAAGGGTCTACAATTACCTCTAAGAAATTATCGAGATTAAGTTAGCCTCTGGGCACACCTGTGAGGCGTTATGTAAAAAAATTCACTTGAACTTGAGGTGGCACCATCCAATAGATGGTGGTCCTGAACTGCATGAAAGTGTAATATAGTCCATTTATTTATATCTATACTTCATCCTTATCCCAAGCATTGTCATATGCCAAAAATGGTTTATTACATTTTAATAATAATTTTGAATCATCATACCATTTTTCTTAGCTATAAACAAATAAACAAACGAAAGTTATAAAATGACAGTGAGAACAGTCTTTATTTTCATAGAAATACTAGAAAAAGAAAGAAAAAAATTAATTTAGAATGAGGCTGAAAAGAGAGCTAAAATCCATGTTAACAGCTAGGTTAGTCTAGAACAAAAAAAAAAAAATAGTGAGCAGTAGCATTACAAATGGATGGACCTCTTTTTTCTTTGTCCATATTAAGGCTTATAAATTGGAAATAAGATTGTTTTCCTGGTAAACTAGGAATGTAAAGGGAAATGAAGAGAACAACAAACTGTACAAAACATGACAAAAAAAGTATGGCAGGAGATGTTCCTCCTTAAAAGATTGGAGTATGTGAAACATACCTTGTTGCTACATCCAGTGATTAATGCCATGCTTTCACTGGTTTCCAGTGTGTTCTTTCTTCTATGGCTGAGATGCTGTAACTTTTGCATATCAATAGGACAAACCTTCTTCCTGGCAACCTTTCCATAAGAAAATCTTTGTGAGTTTGTTGTTGTTTTGTTGTTTGATGTGTTAACAAATTACTTGGAGCCATTGTCTTCAAACAATATTTTATTTGTTAACTGTATTGTCCTGCATATCAAAGATTGGATACAGTCTCAGTAGACTAAAATCAAATTGCCCTATGTAGTTGTGTTCTATTCTAGAGGCTCATGGAGGAACCATTATATGTTTTCTGTCATCATCATTGTCAGTGCGGTGGGCATGTCATAGTTTGCAAGCTAACAGTGAACAGAGGCCACCAGGCTTGTGTGGCAAGTACATTTATCTTGGATCAATCTTGCCATTTTGGAAGAACCCATTGCCATATTCCAATGTGGCTCCTCTCTGTCCTTAAAACAAACGATACTCAGCTGGGTCATCACACAGGGAACTCTTGCTACTTCAGTAACCTTATCTCTGTCTAATTTTCTTCTCTTCCGCCTTCTCACAACTAAAAGGAATCATCTATAATAATCTGTCTCTCATCCCATGATCCTATCATATCTACACAGCCCTTTTACTACATAAGATATTTATAGAACAACCTATTTATCGTACACTATTTAGACATAGACATATTTGAGGAAATGGTGTATTTTTCTCTCAAAACAGATTTAATACTTAGAGTTCAAAATAAAGATAACTCAATAGGATGAAACTCTGTGTTCATCCAAGTTAAATATTTTGGCCCATTAAAAGAAACTGAAGATTTATATTGTAGAATTGGTAAACAGGATTTTTATAACCTATTTTAATTTTAATTATTACTATTTATTTAATGACTTATGTTCCTCATATTTTTCATCATCTAGTAGGAAAAATTTCTAATAATAATTTAGTCTGTAAAGTTAATAGCATTAAATATCTTATGTAATATTGCATGAGTATCACAGTTTCCAGAGAATCATGCTGCATATCTATAAAGACAGCATTCTCATAAGGCATAGTACATTTGCCTTCATTTTATCATTTTTCATTATATATACATATATATATATGTGTGTGTGTATATATATATATATATATATATATATATATATATCACCAATGAAATATATGTATGCTTGAAAGACTAAAGCATCACATAGCTATCAAGTTAAAATGCTAAGCTGCTTGTCTTTAAACCCAGGTTTATGTAACTCCAAGCTTTTAACTTTTGGCTGAGGGACTCAGTGGAGGACTCTGGTCAGCATTTTTGCAAACAGAATATTTATGAAGAAAAGACAACTGAAAAGAATTGCCATTCTATGACATCTGAAAAAATGAAATGATGTGAGCCAACATGTGAACAATGAGAGAATATTCATTGAAACAAAGGGAGGAAGCAGAAGTGTAGACATTTTGTCTTTTGATGTCCAGGCAATGGATGTCAGCTGCTCACTGGCTGAAGCTGTGCCTTTGTGCAAGGTGTATCTCTTGTTCAGACTTGCCAACTCAATGTTTGGCATCTGAAAGACTGAATATTTAGCCTGCGGTGGTGGCTCTTAAGTATGTCTCAAGCATGTGATAATCCATGTCCTACCCTGTGTGCTGCTTTCTATTACTACATGAGATTTCCTTCCATAGGTATGTGTTCTTTGCTTTCATAGTCCCTTCTTCCTCCCAGGTGACATAACTCTGGTGTGCTGCTTGTTATAGACAATAAAACTCTCAGGTAACTCTCAGGAGGAAGGAAGAACAGAGGAAAAACACAGCTTTAGAGAAGTTAAGGAACTGAATAAATAGAAGAAAAAATATACAAAGCAAGAGCTCAGGAGAAAGGTGGAAACCACACCTTAATAGCTTCAGTTTTAAGATGTTGGTTAGTGGATTGATTATTAGAAGCCAATTTTTACTCTTAAAAGAAAACTTTAAAAAGTCATTGCAGGTGTGTAAAGACAGAGGCAGGGGGTGGGGAAAGGCCACAGACTAAGTCAGAAAGCCAAAGAATAGCAAATGAAAATCAAGGAAGGAGTTGGAAATTGGGGCCCATGGAGGTGCATCATGAAAGGGCAAATACAAACATAAGTACCTTGTGTCAACCAGCTGTGCCACTGGAGTCATAAAAAAAACATATTTGGGCCAGATTTAGACATGAATTGAATTTAAACCCCACCCCCTTTTTTGAGCAAGAAAGAGTTATGCTGGAACACATGACTCTTGGAAAATGCCATGATTCCTATTCACTGCCTTGTTTTGCAACTGGAAATGTGGTGTGGGTGTGTATGGTGTAATTGTGTGTGTATGTGTGTGTCGTGTGGTATGTGCATGTAGTGTGGTGTGTGTGTATGTATGCGTGTGTGTGTGCATACGTGCGTGTGTGTGTGTGTGTTTGTGTGTGTGTGTGTGTGTGTGCTCACAAACAGCACAGCACTCATATGTATTTTCTCAGACTCTGTCTACCATATTTTGTGGGAAGGTCCTCCACTTACATGGGACTCTACCAATGGGCTAGCCTGGCTAGTCTGTCAGCCCCGGGTATCTACTGTATCCATCTTCCCAGCTGCAGGGATAGAGAACAGTTTAATGTCAGTAATATAAATTTCTGTAGCTTTTCTTCTCAAAACATCTCTCCAAAATTTGGGTGAAATATTTGCTGTTGTTTTGAGATGGCTTTGCTGGGAGTAGAGTAAAAGTGTATTACCAATACTTCTTTTTTATAATAATATTTTTTTTAATTTGAAACAAACTTGTTTTACATGTCAATCCCAGTTCTCTCACACTGCTCTCTTCACTTGTTCTCCAACCCCATCTGATCCCCTTTTTGCTCCCCAGGGAGGGTGAGGCATTCCATGGTGAGTCTAACAAAGTCTATCATATCATTTGAAGCAGGGCCCTCCCCCATGTGTCTAGGCTGATAGAGTATCTCTATATGTGGAATGGGCTCCCAAAGTCCATTTGGATACTAGGGGTACATACTGATCCACTACCAGAGGCCCCATAGACTGTCCAGACCTTCTAACTAACACCCATGTTCAGGGGTTCAGGATCAGTCCTATGCTGGTTTCCCAGCTACCAGTCTGGAGTCCATGAACTCCCACTTGTTCAGGTCAGCTCTTTCTGTGTTTTCTCCAGCCTGGTATAGACCATAGGAAACAAGGATGACCCCAGGAGAGATAGACATACATGGTCCCCTGAGAAGGGAAAGGGAACAATATCTCCTGAGCAAATTGGGAGAATGGGGGTAAGGGAGAGGGAGGTAATAGAGAAGGGGAGAAGAGGGGGGGTAGAGGAGGACATGAGGGAGCAGGAAGATTGAGTCAGGGGAAGAACAGAGAGGAGATCAAAAAAAGAGCGAGAGAGAGAGAGAGAGAGAGAGAGAGAGAGAGAGAGAGAGAGAGAGAGAGAGAGAGATACCATAGTAGAGGGAGCCATTATAGGTTTTAAGAGAAATCTGACACTAGGGAAAAGTTTAGAGATCTACGAGGATGACCGAGGATGACCCCACCTAACAATCTAAGCAATAGTGAAGAGGCTACCTTAAATGCCCTTCCCTGATAATGAGATTATTGACTACCCTATATGCCATCCTAGAGCCTTCAACTAGTAACTGATGAAAACAGAAGCAGAGATTCATAGCTAAACACAGAACTGAATGCCTGGAATCCAGCTGTAGAGAGGGAGGAGTGATGAGCAAAGAGGTCAAGACCAATACTTCTTTGGGCAATTAAAAGTGCTCATACACACACACACACACACACACACACACACACACAGACAGACAAATAGATAGATAGATAGATAGATAGATAGATAGATAGATAGATAGATATTGATATGGGATTGCACAGCTCAATCACCAGAACTAATATTCACCATTGTTAACGCATGTCTAATTTCATGATAGTTTCTCTGACTTGCTGCATAAATCACCCAGATGACATCTCTTCTCTCCTCTCTCCAACTCTTGTGTAAGTGCCAAAACAAACTAAAGTCCTTACTCTCATAGAATACGGCATTACTGTTGTACTCAAGATCTGCTTCAGCTGGGTTGTGGTGGCGCAAGCCTTTAATCCAAGCACACAAAGGCAGAGGCAGGTGCATCTTTGTGAGTTTGAGTCTAGCCTGGTGTACAAAGCAATTTCCAGGACAACTTGGGCTATACAGAGAAATTGTCTCAAAAAAACAAAAGCAATGACTTTCTACTTAATATTTGCTCTTGGATTATGGCTTCTAGTTTATATGTTTGCATGTTGGATATGGATAGACCAATAATAGTGTCTAAAGTCTTTTGTGTCACTTTTGTCAAGTCTATTTGGTTTTCTGTAAGATTCTTGTATTTTAATAGGCATGTCCTTCTCTAGGTTGGGAAAGTTTTCTTCTATTATTTTGTTCAATATATTGTCTGTGCCTTTGAGCTGGAATTCTTCTGCTCCTTCTTTATCTAATATTACTAGGTTTGATCTTTTCATGATGTTCCAGATTTCCTGAACAGTTTTTGTTTAGAATTTGTTGAATTTTAACATTTTCTTTTATCTGTGGTACAGGAGCGTCAGCTCTTAGGAAGAATCAACAGATTTGAGCAACCAGTTAATACTTTATTAATTACTTGGTATGTGTTCTTAGTCATTGTTTTAAAACTTTGATTAACGTATTTCCTATTCAAAATTGTGAACAAAAGTTTACTGATAAAGTTCAAGAGCTAAAACATGTGAAAATCTAGTCCAAATTTAGAAATAATAAAATATATTTAATAGAATTGCTTGGCAGATTATGAAATACCAAAGTCAATACATTTAGCATAGTGCCTACTTATGATGGTATTATCAATATAACAAAGGTTGCAGAAAATGATAAAATAAATTTTTTTCACTGTGCGGTGGAAGGCGTTTTGCCATATAATACTTGAATATATTAAAATGAAAGCATATGTTAGCTGGAGTAACTATATATTGAATGGGATATAGAATAAGTGTAAAATCTCAGGGCTTATTCTATGTATTCAAAGCAGATATCGGGCTGATTTTGATATTGGCTATGGTAGTATATGCCTGTGATCCCAGGGTTTTGGGGTAGAAGCAGGAAGATTATGAAAGTTTAAAGCCAGCCTGCATTATATAACACTTAGTCACAAAAACTAAAACAGAGACGAGAATGATTACACTGAAAGAAAATGGGGCATGCAGAATGAGGATTTTAGAAATAGAAGCACTAATCACACATGGCCTCAAGTAGAGGTGGTAGGCATAGATGCTATAAAACAATAGGACAAGCCAAAAACTGCAGAGCAGTGCAGCAGTACTTCTGTGAATGGGTGTAACAAGTAAGAGGTAGGACGAGATAGGAACCAATTGCCTACATCTATGCAAGAAATGATACTGGCTATACACTTAAACAGATGGTGGAAAGAATGATGAAAGATGACTGAATTCTAGATACATTTTGAAACTGATCTTAATAGAATTCAATGATTGATTTTATGTGTGATATAAGACAGAAGTATGTAATAAAATCCTGAAGATTTTGGTCTGAGCAACAACAGAGTTTACTGAAAGGAAAAGAACACGGTGAAGGAAGATTGATGGAATGGGAACTGGAATTTTCACTTTCAATATATTGCCACACACCAAATTGAAAGGTTAGCTTCATTCTAAATGTTAACTATGAGTCAATAGTTTTAATGTAATCATCATTGTGTTAAATGTCAATGATTTCAGTTAATGTTTTTATGTAGAAATGCTCCTGTTCTGAATTTTCATGTAACTTTGTATTGAATCACAATTCTATGAGTTCAGGGTGGTGAAGTCATTGCCAAATCTTTCAAACTCACATAAAAAATTTTTGTACTTGTAAGTGGTAATTATGGAGTTAAATAAAAAAAATCTATCATAACTAGATTCACTGGCTGTTTTAATACTAATTACAGGCCAGATGATATTTGAAAACCTGTTTTTTAAAGACTAGAAGTATCTATCACTATTTAGGAGTCTACTTAAAACTTCCTAAATGTCAGATCATTTTGTTAGTTTTCATGTAATTAATATTCTTTTGAGGATTTCAAAAGATAAATATCATTATTCTTCTTGAGAGTTATTTTAAAGATAGGTCAAATGTTTTATCTTAGATCACTAATTAAGGTGTGTAGCAAATATCAAAATACACTTATAGTATGATAAAGATACATTTTGAATTTAAAACTACATAATACATATAACATGTATTGTTTCCAATCTTGAGCTATATGGCAATCTTAATTATGCAGTCTTCCATCTAAAACTTCAGTCATGTATTCTGTTTCTGTTAGAAAATTTAATTTAACCAAATCACTATGATTTCCTCTAAAGCAGAAAGAAACACGAAGCTTGTTTATAAGATACATTCATCATAATCAGAGTAGAATTAGGATCCAGCACTGCCAATAATTGGCTGTGTAGTATTCCAACAGGCATTACTTCCTGGAATAGCCCTTCCCATAGGAATAGGATAAACCTCAGTGGCTTTTCCTGGGAATGTACTGGGATGATATAGAGAAGCAATTGAGGGCCACTGAGGAGAGGCAAGAAACATTCCAATGAATATTTACATTTTTTAACTATGAACCATGAACTACTATTAATTTTGAATAAACTGTTCTACCTGTAGTGTTTTTTTAATAATGAAAATCAATTTAGTGATTCAGTCTTACATGTGACAGTCCTAGATTAAGTATGTAAATCTCTTAGTAAAGAGATTTTTTTCAAAAGCTAAAAGAAAACATAGTTATCCTGTGAGAAAAATAGAAGCTTAAGACCTTGATATCAAGTACAATACAACAACAAACTTAAGTTTAGACTGACACAGTAGCATTAGAAACCCATAGCCACTCTGCATTACATACAAAGGTCTGTCTCAAGACAAAATTCAAGCAAACAAAACATAAAAAAAATTATTTCTTCTCTAGGAAATCCTTTAATATTTGAGATTAATAATGTCTGGAAAGCCTTTATGTTCCATTGATTGTTAATTGGGGTCTTTATTTAGTGACCATAGATTTTAACCTTCTTGGAAACAAAGAAGCCATCAGACTCAATATGTGTGTTTCCTACTAAGTCTGCTGTTTGATTTATTTATAAAGTAACAGGTTTTTTATTATACTCAATTGTTTTTGTCATAAACATTTCCAATAATGACACAAAAATAAACTTAAGAAATACATATTCATTCATTCCAGTTGACAGGGACAGGAAATCTTGTGACATTTAACAGACCAACAAACAACTCAAAGTACAGTGATATTTGTTGAAAGCAGATGAATCATATTTAGAAACAATTGAAATGGATAGGATTTACTTGTTATTTTCCTTTTAGGTTAATGGAACTGAGCAAGGTAATATGATTCAGCAAATTGATAAATGAGATCAGTCACCACAAGTACACTTTTAAAAATAGGTGAACATAATATATCAATGTTTTATATAAAGTTTCTATAAATAAGCTTATTGTTTTCCTGGGGGCTGTAATAGCTTTTCTGGATGGTAAGGAGTGCCTGAAGTAAAATTTTATGATCTACTTACAAACTCCTAAAAGAACAGTTTAGAATGGAAAGATGATGAGAGGCTATTAATATCAACATTAAATATGTTCTTCTGAGTTCCATATTTGTTTGAAAATAGTAACAGCAGTTAAGGTTTCTCCCAGAGGTGTATTTTGTTTAGCTACACATATTTAGTGCAGCTAATTTCAACAATGCCCTGTATGTTGCTCAATGTCAGTACTAAACACCACTCTCAATTTTCCTCCCATTCCTATTTGAGGACTTACAAGAACTCCACCCAAATAAAATGTCCATAGAAATTGTATTTTGGGATTAAGTGAAAGTTTTCCATTGATTAATGTTATAAGACAGCTCATTTCCTTACTTTGAAATGAGAACTTCTAGAAGTAACCAAATCCAGTAGCTTATTTTAGAGCAAATGTTACATACCTAATCTAAGCATAAAACTGTATTTATTATTAATTAGAATAAGCAAATACATTAGCATAATATCACATTGGTTACTATCTAAATGAATTACTTTAATTTTTAGCAAAATAATAAGTTATAGAGTCTTCATGATTTTCACTGTTTATCAATAAGAAATGACTAAAATCATTTTGTTTGTAGTGAAAGAGCTGGTAAATGGCTTGGCTGTTCTGAATATACAACACTCGTTCTTTAGAACAGAAAGAATTTTTTATGATACAATGTAGCTATTCGATGACTGAATTCTACAAATAATCACTTTAAATACTAGAATGAGCAAATTTGTGAAGTAATATTCTGTTTCTTTACATTTCTCATCAATCAGAGAATATTTAATTGCTTAATGTTTCAATTAAGTAAATCAGCATCTCAGTATGGATTTCAGGTTTATTATCAGTGAAACTGGATAACATCCTACATTTGCAATGCCTTTCAGAAGAATCACAGCTTCCAGCTTTATATCTGAGCTCAGTAGAAGAAGGAGAACTCAAGTCCCTTCTCCTACAAATTCACATTTTTGCTGCAGAACCAAGACAAAATAGATCCGAGGGATATTTTGGTGAAAGTAGAAAGCTTGTTAACATATCAGTGAACAAGACTATAACAAACTTTTTCTTTAAAGTGTTTTTTTCTGGAAGTGCTATTGAAATAAAAACAAACAACAAACAAACAAGAAAATTTACTGTAGATTACAATTAAAGGAGTGAGGACCAACAAAAGTTATGATGAGAACATACATTTTAGCAGTGCCATGGTGAAAATACTACCATCTAAACTTCTATTTAATCAAGACATATTTTCATCAAGATATTATCAGCATATTTTTCCTATGAAATTGCATAATCTTTTATTTTCATTTATTTTATTAAAATACCTTTCTTTAAAATACTTGTTTTCCATGCCTAGACCTAATTTCAGTTAGAGTCTTTCTAAATACTAAGATAAAGGATAAGACTGATAGTTGGCCCTTAGATATTTCAAGTTTGATGTATTAAATGACTCAGATATGCCTGGAAATTGAAAGTACTTCAGATCCTACTAATACCATTGAAAAAGAAAGAGCCCAAACCCATGCCCAAACACCAACCAGATTCAGTGGCCACTTTGCTCTTTGTCATATAGCCAAATACATTTCTCTTCAAAAGTCAATAGAACACAGCAAGGAACACAAGGACTCAAAACCCACAAATCTCATGTTTAAAACTGAGAGGAAGGCTTTGCTTGATATTTATGTCTTTTTCACATAATTTATAACTTTATTGTGGGCATCGTGTAGAGCCAACAATGGTATTAGATATCTGTATGTCTAAACAAGCTACTTACTGTTTTTTTCTGTTCAAATATGTTAGTCTTTACTGGAGACCTTGACTTTCATTCTAATTTAATTTGTGTGCGTGTGTGTCAAATATTTTTTGAGAATTTCATATGTGCATATGTACATACTGTGTTTACATCACTTCTATCCCTAACTCTTTCCTGCTCCAGCTCTCAACTCTTCCCCTGCCTTCCATCACTTCTTGATGTGTGTGTGTGTGTGTGTGTGTGTGTGTGTGTGTATAATACATACATATATATATATATATATATATATATATATATCCCACTAAGTCCATTGAGTGTTCAACTTATGTTTATGTTTATGTTTTTAAGGCTGATTTCTCAGGATGCTGGTCACTGGTCATTTTTCTTTTCTCAGCAGCTATTAATTATTACAGATTTTCGTCTAGGAGTGGAGCCTTATGAGATATCCTCCGTTCTTGTTGTTTTGACAACTGATGTTTTTTATGCAAACCTTATTCAGGTGACCAAATTGTTGATGATTTAGTGATACAGCTCATTTGTCATATATTGAAGACATTATCTCAAAGAAAATGTCCCAGCCCTCTGATTCTTGCAATCTTTATGTTCCCTCTTCTGAGAAGTTGTCTGAGCATTGGGTATAGGAGTTGCATTATCAATATACCATTGAAGTTGTGCACCCCATTATTTGTTATGCTCTGTCCTTTGATCAATTGTGTGTGTGTGTGTGTGTGTGTGTGCACGCGTGCATGAGCACGTATGTGTGTTGTAGTCTTTATCTACTGTAAAAAGAAGTGTCTTCAATGAGAGGTGAGAGGCGCACAAACTAAATATTTGGACTCCAATTAGTAAGGATATACTGGTTGAAGGAAGAGACAGAAGTCAGTTCTCTAGGATCCATGTCCTCACCACCATGGGCACTTGGCTAGGTTTACGGACCATGCCTAATCTAACTATGTTCCTCAACCTTGAACAATTTTAAGAGAGTTTCAAAATTAACATAGAACCCTCCTAGTATGGTCATCCAGACAATGGTCCACTTTGAAAGTGACAGAGAAGAATTTCCCTATGGTGAACTTTTAATTATTCACTAGCTAATACCAAGGTAAATATGCTGGATACAAATTTAAAAGTAAGATATTACCAGAAAAAACTTTATTACACACCCCGATATTCATATTATGGTGCGAACATTTAAGCAAAATGGGACTGAATGTCAGTTTTTGGAAGATCCCTTTGGTTGTGTAAAATACCTGTAATGATATTAAATGGCATTTACTGTTTTCTTATTAGGTTTAAGAATAATTTTCACAGCAGAGATTAAAAATGAAATTATTGGGGATATATCTTCAGGACTATATTAGGAATCATATTATTTATCAGAACTCTGACAGCTCTTGCCAATCAAAACATTCATAGTTTAAGTCAATAATGAGAAGAAACTTGGATCTTGCGTTTTAGTTGTTTTTTGGGGGGGGTCTTTTATGAGAAATTTAATTTTTTTATTTGTTTTCACTCTTTATTTCCTATTCTTCTGTAGTATCCTTAAAACAAAATCTTTGAAACTGTGGAATTTGTTGCAAATGTAGTCTGTTTAAAATACAGAGCCCTAAGGCATCCAAGGGAAATGAAGTTAACAAAGCACTTGGTTTTGATCAGAATATAGAGGCAAGGGAAATTAAGCATCTTCCTTAAGGTCTCAAGAAAAACGTACAGACAAGAAGTACTGTCTTTGTTGCCTTACTTCATTCCATTGGATACATATATCCACAAATGAGCAGCAAACACAAGGAAGCATCAGGGCATCTATGTAAGGGGGAAAGGAGTCCAATAAGTGATGTCTGCTGAGCAGAGTGGTCTTCCTCATTGAAATCAATGGATACAATTGCAGAGTTTTTCAGAGGGCCACTATACAAAGGGAATGTTGGAAAACTGTGCTTGTTCTGAAGAACAAAACCTCCTGCTGACCTGTGAGACACACGGGTTTGGTCTCATCTCTGCCAGGGACAAAGGAGAGTGTCATCTCTTGTCACAAATTTACTTACATATATTATATATTTGAATAATTTTCCAATGTTTTCTGCCTCTATCAATATAAAAAGATATTAACCAAGAGAAAATTGACTTTGTCTAAGGCATGATGCTATCAGAGCTTTTTATTGTAGCTTTCTACATAATGGACCAGATCTCCAGGTATTCCTTAAATGACTACTTGTACAAATAAAGTTAATAAGGTTTTGAAGCCAAGTGTATGCTGGAGGCCAGGATCCAGAAGCAGAAAAACTTTTAGAGTGGTGTATTTTATACACCTTTTTTACTTCGCAAAGTTGAGAGGCAGCGATCTCTCTTACCTTTTAACAGTTCAGGATTTATCTCCATGCTGCAAATATGTCTTAGAAACAACATCATAGACTTTATCTATTGAAATGCCTAATTAAAACTACATGTATGTTACTCAACTCAAAGGTAATCATTGTTCAATATATAGGGCCAAGGTAATTTTAATATATACCAGAAAGTAGTTTTATTTAAAAGGATTTAGAAATATCTTTATATATAAAATCACTTTGTATGTTATATGCATTATTTTATTTTCATTTGATTCTATTTACTTTTATAAGTATGTATCTCACTTCTAGATCTATTATTCATTATTGACAATTTAAATTTTCCTTTAAGCATAGATGTCATCAAAATGTCTCAAAATCAATATTCACGTTCATCAAAGTGTTCAAATTTTATACAGCTGTTAGAAAATATGGTTTTAATAAAGAAGTTACACAGGAGATAATGTCAACTGATTCAGCTTGTCAGAAATGTTAAATGGCCTTCACACATCTCCATGGCTGTAGAATGTCATTCACACCCCTGCCAATCCACTTAGTAGTAAGTCAACCGATATGTGGCTCTTTTATCCCATTTACAGAAACCTGCAATAAAAAGTCCTGATAGCACCATGTTAAACAGACGCTGAAGGTTAAATCAATATATATTTTTCTTCTTGTTATAGTTCATCTTCTTTTGGAAATCTACATAATATGCATGTTGTAAGAGCCTTACAGATGAGACAAGGAAGCTCTTTAAATACACATTGCACAAAACTAAAATACAAGTGAATTAAACAGTTATCCACTTTATTACTGGCAGAGATAATAATACTTAAGGGCTTTTTTAAAGCCCCCATATTACACCATTTCTGGGACAATTTGTGTGCCAAATAATATTTAAATGGTGTCTCTAATGCCATAGGGGTCTTTTCACCTAAGTGTGAAATGTTTTAATTGTTCAAATAAATTCTTATATCACCCAAAATTCTGGTAATCCTTGTTAAACCTTTCACACTTCCATCAGATCCCATATACTTACTTATCTCTGATATGCACCTTTCTCATCACTCCTATTTAGTATCCACTTTCTGAGATCTAGGCATGTGAAAAGGATGCATTCATTCACTTGCTCTTTTTATTGATATATACAATTAATACACTTTCATATATCTTACTAGAAATCACTTACTCTTTCTCTTTTGAATTTTTAAACTAATTTTATTATTTTGATAATTTCAGCCCTTTATATAATGCACTCTGATCACATTTACTCTCTCAGGCCTTCTTATCCATCTGTATTGCTTGCTAATCCTTCCAACTCCACAATGTTCCTTCCCATTTCCTGGCTGACACATTGTTTTTCTTTTGAGACCATTGAGTTAAATCAGCCTTATGAGCATGGTTGTAACATCACCTACGAGATCATGGGAAACTCACTATGAAGGAGACGATTCCTCCTGCAACACCCATCCCTAGTTCTCCAGAGAGTCCCTCCCCATCCATGATTGAAAGTTTGCATGCCTACTCTTCTGCAGGTCAAGTCTAGACAATCACAGTTGCTTTGCGTTTAGGATTGTAATGGTTATAATTAATCTGGAAGATAGTGTTCAACAACATCTTGCCTCATTCTTTTCTACAATGTTCCCTAAACCTTAGGAGGGTTAATTTGGTTTCCCCTATAAGATTTAGCACTGAACAGTCATTTATTTTTATTAAACTGCTACTCACTGCAAAATGTCTCTGATCAAGGTTGAGAGTATTATTTGTCTATACATATAAACATAAATATTTAGAAGGACTTTTGATACAAGTTCATTTAACAAAATAATAACAATTAGTTCTTTGACCAGGTTTATGTGCTGTACCAATCATGAATTCCCTTCCATAATTAGTAATCAGTGATTACTCCCCTAACAGTCATGCCACCGTTGTACCAGTGGGCAGACCTTGTCTGGCAGGTTGGTAATGTGGCATGCAAGGTCCTCTGTTAGGTAAGGTAGCAGATAACTTTTCTGCTCATCTGCTCCACAATACCTTCTGCCACTTTGAAAACTATCAATTTTGAGGGCAAGTCTGCAGTAAAGGTACAGCTTGATTTCTCTTTATCCAACAACCAATGTGTGTGTTCTCTTCAACAACAGGACCCTAAAATCAAGTTCCTGTGTAAAACAAGCTCCTTCTTTTCCTTAATGAATGCTGAAAAATCATACACCTATAAATCTAGAGAATGTCTGACATGTTGAAAATGGACTGAATGTTGTTAAAATAAATACCAGATTTTCAAAACATTGAATTAGATTGCTGTAGATTTGGCTGCTGACTTCTGAAACCAAATCCCCATTCCTCCTGTGTTCATTGAATTTCCAATAAAGGTAATCTCTTATTTATCTCACATGTGCCTTCTTACTGAGTTTAGTCTGTCTATATCTTTAGCAGAGAAGCCCAACATAATGTCCATTTAAGAGAAAGTATATTAATCATCTGTTTTCCCATAATATCTTACTATTGTAGAATTTGCAATTTGAATTCAAATATTGAGGTCATTTTACCATTGTCTCTTTTTTTATGTATGCTGCTTCCTACAAACTTAATTTTTTTCTTCTCTTCCCTTCTATTACCAAATGTTAATACAGCATTTTAGCTGAAATTTATTAAGTGTATTTGAATGGTTTAGTGTTTATAAGTCTCTGCTCATCTCTTTTTTCAACTCCCAGTGTGTGCATGTTTGTATGTTTATTTGTCTTCTATCACACTAGTGCATATACTCTCAGGCATATTCTCAGGTATGACATAATTGAATAAATGCCTGGCCTTACACTTGGTCCTTCTACATACAATATGTGAACAGAATTATGACAATAAAACATACATTTTTATATGACCTGGTTGACTCAGAATAATCAATACTTGCTGAAAATATTTTACTAAATTATTTCATTCATTTTTCTACATCATTGGCACATACTCTTTCATTGTTTGAATTTTACATATGAAGTAAATACACTTCTATTTTACTTTTAGAGTCGATATCTTGGTTAACAGCTTTGTAAACTAAACACATTGTTCATATTATAACAATTTAGAGAAGGAAAGAGATATGAGGAAAAAAATGATGCATTAAGCAGCTCTCATCTACAGAGCAGGGATATCATGAAAGAAAATATACTAAGATAATCATGAACTATTGTGTTTATTCTGCAGGTATATAGTGAGATGGCTAATTATTGAGACCATAGAGAAATTATAACATTCATATTGTAAAGTACTGAGATTATGATAACAAAGCAAGTAATGGACCAAAAATTTAAACCTCATTCTTTGATCACAAAAGACAAAATATTAGACCTTAGTAAAACTTAGTGTTCTCAAATATTCTATGATGATTTTATAATAGTTTATGGGTCTATGCCTCTCTCTGAACCATCCCAATTAAAATATCAGAAGAATTTTACCCTTATCATTTGATATATTTATCTTAGTAAATTTCTATATGTTTTTGAAAAATTAAAATTTGATTTCAGTTACCTAGCCTTCTGTTTTGCAATATTTATTGGTACAATTTCTTTAATTAAAGTTATCAGCTTTCTGTTCATAAGAATTAGAACATGTGCCTGTTAGATTGTAATTATTTACTTATCCTAGAATGCTTTCTTGTATTATTTAGATTGCTTTACTTATTAACACCTAAGTATATAATTTTAATATTGTAATCATTTTAACCCCTTTATATGACTAATTTATTCAATCACCATTTCTGCCATTTGAAACTTAACTTCTAAAACCATTTTAATGATGGATAAATGTTAACTAATTCTTGAAGAAATGTGCTTGAAAATATAAACATCATTGGTTATATAAGTGAATGTAAATGAAATCTATTTTAGATGTTCCTTACTGCATAAAAATGTCTTAGAGATAGGAATAGCAAAAGGGTTTGGAAATAGAATGAATGTACATATGAAAGGAATTTGGAACAAAATGAATAGAAAGTTATATAGAACTAGACTTTATAAAAATATACAGTTTTATTATAAATTTTAAAATATGTTAAATATTCTGAGGAAAAAGTATAGAAAGATTGCATATATGTAAACAATCATGGTAATAAGAAAAGTTTAAAAAAATTGACGGAAGAAAATCTGAGACAATTATTTATGGATAGGTAGCTTTTAAACTATTTTTACTACTCTTAATGCTTGATAATCAATGATTATTGAGTATCAAACAAAAATATTAAATTTGAACAGTCAAAATTTGAATATTAAGAAAACACTAAATTAGATGAAATAGGTTAAATTTAGTAATTTTTCATGGAATTTGGAAGGTTGCTTCATGCAAGGGTATTTACTCTCACCTCCCTCAATATGCAAATTATTCAAGTACCTTTAGTTCACTCAAAACCCAAGTAATTGTTAACAGTGTAATCAGTTCCATCTGATCAAAGTGATTGTTTTCTCCCAGGTTCCTTTCTAATTGTTCTTGGTTTTAGCCTCAGATCTGTTGCATAACAGCAGAGAATCACCTAACCATTAGCTTATTAACCTAAGATGCTTCCATCCTTATTTCTCTCTGATTCCATGATCATTGGCCTAGAAGTAGTCACTTCCCCTGAGCTGATCCTTGGCTTTTAATGCCACTCCATAGAGTACAAACGATAGTTATAATGGTGACTCCCTCTGAGACTAATATTTCAGCTAACTACTTACTGAACTTTGAAAGGGTTCTGCTTGCTTTATCAAAAACCATTTGTCACTTTTTTACATTTTTTGTCTAGGTCCTCCACAGGCAAGATCCTAATGACTAATGACTATTAACAAACCTCTTACAACTGAGTTTTGTGGGCCTTAGGGGTGTGAGAAGTGGCTTTTACTTTTTGTGTAGTCTCGCAGCCCTATGTGGACTATGTACTTTGGGGGACTTGAGAACAGAATCATGTTATCTTTGTTGCTTGGTGCATCATTCTATCTACCCCATTTCTCCTTGTTGTCACTATTTGTTGACCTCCTACGTACTATGAATAGATTTATAGGATCATTGAGGCATCTGTTTTACAGCACTTATTTTCATCATAATTTGAATTCTTCACTATCTATGCTGAGTCACAGATATTTCTATAATATTTAGTAATTATGCTAAAATATTATGCTAAAACATTATGTTAAGAATATCTAAAAGCCTGATTCCAATTTGAATCATACAATTTATTTTGGATGGTGGCAACAGATAGAAATTGTGTTCCACATCTAATTTATCAGTGTGCTCAGGAACACTGATATCACAATAGTATCAAATTTAAGAAGAATTTGAATGTAACCACACACACACACACAATTAGCAACACTATTATAAAACAACAATTAAAAAAGGAGATATGACTATGAAAGAGAACAAGGAGGGGCCTTTGAAGAGTGTTTGGGGGAGGAAAGGGAAAGGAGAAGTAATTTACATCATTATCTCAAAAAATAAAAGAAAAACATTTCAAAACAAGAAAATATACTAAAATAGTTTTATATTTACCTCTTCCCTGAACCTCGTTTCTAAAATGAACATATATCGAGGAAATGTCTATCTTGGACCCAAGTCCCTAAGTTCAGCAATCAGAGAGGAGTGGCTCAAGCGACCCTATCCTATAAACAATGAACATAGGCAAACCAGAGACCCTTGAACAATGTCGCATATCACTTAAATCAATTAATTGTTCAAGAGGTCACTTAGCTTAATAGAAAGAAGTGGAAGTTTTTTTTTTTAATCTTCTCTCACTTTGTGAATCTCCCAGTATTCCTAGGGTTAGATAATTCCATAGTCCCAAGGAGAGTCAATTTACTTCATTTTAAAAACTTGTGTCTGATTTCTGGGGGCAGGGCATTAAGGGACAATATTGACATTTCTTTTTAGTTTTGTATATGCAATAATAATTTAAAAAGTCTAGTTAAGGCCTAAAAGTATGGTTTTGAAATGTGGTTTTGACAAGGACAACACAGAGCCATCTTTCATCTGATTTCTCTAATGCTTTGTATCAGAGCCCATCATGGTATTTTTGTATTTGGCTAAAAATACATTTGTGAATTTATTTAAATTTATTTTACGCTGATATTACTTGACCAAAGTATCAAAATTTTAATCTTTAATGACCTCAGCTATTATTTGGAGCATTACACTTCTCTTTAATGCAACAACTAAAATTCTGTTTCCTAATGGGTGTCTCTGCCTCTAGAAAATAGCAACATAAGACAGTATCTCCTCACTGTGTCTTGTAAGCAAGACAAGTAGTAAGTACTACATTACAAGTAGTAATCTTGTAAGGCTTCACCAGCTCCAGTTTGGATTCTTATCTATTTCTGAATGACAACAAATATTTCCTGCCTTAATTGCTTTGTCTTTCCAGATACCTCTGGATTACTGTGGTTTTTCCTCATCTTTTTGCAAGAGAGGCTCCTTTTCTTTCATGACTTATCCAAATTATCATCTCCTAATTTCCACACACTCCCATACATGGAACCCTTTGATTCCCTGAATGTTGTGTTATACAATTGTTGTCTGTGTTCTCCAACTTGATTGCAGCATACCAGTAACTGGCACATTACCTGCCTTGGTTATCTCTGTTTATCCTCAGCACCTGGAAAGAGACATATTGAACTTAGAATATATATTTCTTTTGCAAGTGAAAGAAAAGAATAATTGAAGACAATCTTGTGATAGCCTTTGTAAGACAATTGCATGTAATTCTTATTGTGAGTTGATGTCATAACTACAATGATCGAAACTTAAGAATTGAGAGGAATAACTTTATAGAAATTGACTGGCTTGTAGAATATAAATTATCTCAGAAGTCATAATAGTCTAATAAACAAATAAATTGTAGAAAATGCATTTCAAAAGTAACATTTGTGATTCTTAAGGATATTGACAGGGTCATGTTGCAAAATAATTTCACATTTGTTTGTACATTGTTTCACATTGTTTGTACTGTCTTACTTATTCAGAACTGTAATAATGACTAAGATCACTTATTCCAGAGGCCTGAGATGAAGTGGATTTAAAATCAAGAATTGGGAGTTAAGTATAGTATATGTGAGATCTAAATCCAGTAAATTTCTCACATTAAGACTATTTTTTTCTATTCCTTTGTTGGAACAACAGTTTTCAGAATATGTACAATCCTTCATTATTTTTTATGCAGTGAAGAGGCCCAAACCTTAGATCTTACACATAATATAACAAATAAATTAAAAGTAAAACTATTATCACGAGCCACGGTGGGATTTTTGTCCTTTGTTATAATAGTACAGCCTAATTAGGATAAAAATCTTTTTTAATTAAAAAATTAGTTTTCATTTTATATACCAACCACAGTTCTCTTTACACCACTCTTTCCCAACTCCTATACTCTCTTTAGTGCAGGTAAGGCCTTCCTTGGGGAGTCAATAAAATCTGGGATACCAAGTGGAGGCAGGGCCAAACACCTTCTCTCTGTATCATGGCTGAGCAGGGTATCCCACCATAGGGAATGGGCTCCAAAAGTCCAGTTCATGCACCTGGGATAGGTCCTGGTGCCACTGCCAGCAGCATCCACATTAAGATGTCCTAGTTCAGTCCCATGAAGGTTCCCCAGCTGTCAGACCAGAGTCCATGAGCTCCTTCTAGCTCAGGTCAGCTGTCTGTGTGGTGTTCTCCATTGATCCTGCTTGTTCATGTGATCCCTCATTCCTCTCTTTAGCTGAACTCCAGAAGATCAGCCCAGTGGTTGGTTACTGCATCTGCTTCCATCAGTTACTGAATGTAGGTTTTATGATGACAAGGTAATCACTAATCTGATTAAAGGGGAAGGACAATTCAGACATCCTCTCCACTATTGCATGGCATCTTAGCTGGGGTCATCCTTATGGATTCTTAAGAATTCTCTAGCACCAGGTTTCTCCCTAACCTCATAATTGGTATTTTATTTGTGGTAGCCAGAACCTAGAAACAACCTTGATGTTCATCAACTGAAGAATGAATAAAGAAAATGTAGTAGTATTTACACAATGGAATATTACTCAGCAGTAAAAAACAATGGCATCTTGAAATTTGCTGGCAAATGAATGGAACTAGGAAAAAAAAGAAAAGAAAACATCCTGAGTGAGGTAACGCAGACCCAGAAAGACAAACACTACATGTATGTACTTCCACATAAGTGGACTTTAGGTGTAAAATAAAGGATAACCAGGCTACAATCCACATTACCAGAGAAGCTAGGCTAAAAAGGAGGACCATGAGACAGACACACTTGAATTGCCCTAGGAAGAGAAAATAGTTAAGACATTTTGGGTAAACTGGAAGTGGGGGTAAAAGGGAGGGGATGGGAACAGGAGGGATCAAGAAGATCAAGTTGGGGGAGGGACATGGGGCACAAGGGGAGAGCAATAAAAGAGTAATATTGATAGAGGGAGCCATTTAAGACTTTAGATATGAACTGGAGAGGGATGAGATTCTAGTGGTCTCTCTGGTCTCAGATATATGTGAGATGATTCTAGACAAGATTGTAGAGTGCAACTTGGGTCTCTAGTGACTTGTGGCCACAAGAAGGGAGAGTGAGTGACAGTGAATGAGAGGGAACAAACAGATGTACAAGGTATAGACATGTGCAGGAAGGAATCATTCTCCAGGATACAGACTGAGGAAGGCACTGCAATGTAAGATCAGAGTAGAAGAAAGCAGCACAGTACTGTTGGCTTCTCGGGAAGTACTAATGTAATGGATAAAGTAAGGATCCAGGTGCCACTCTCCTGGAAAGTTTGGTTATAGGTCTGCTGCTAGCTTTCCTTAATACACTCACCTTTCAGCACACAGTAAAGTACTTAACACGTGTTGACTTCATACACCAGCATGAAATTGAATACTAAGTTAAAAAGTGCTTCTGAAAATCCTGCAGGGTGAGTGTTCAAATGCTAATTTTTCTGTTGGTTGAATAAACAATAAGAAATCCATTTGAGAGATCTGAAAAGTTATAGGTGAAATGATGTGGCAGTCAATAAAAAGGAAGTAACATTTTCTGTTTCATATTGGAAGAGAAAGACTTAGCTTCCAAAAGAAACAGTTTCAACTGAGATAGCTGAGATGTGATGTATCTCAGATAATAACTAACAGTTCTTAACCCACTCTGCTCTAAGACTTTTCAGTTGTCTGTGATTGTAAGAGGAAAAAATAGCTATTCAGCCTCCTTAGTGGCTAATTTTGCTTATCTCATTAAGTATGCTGACTTTCCTGGGACATAATGAAGTCCATTGAATTTCTAAACTACTTTCTTCAAAGGAACTTTCACTTGTGTTTTGGTAGGAGGTTTTGTCTGATATCTAATGGACTGAAATAAAGTGTAGTCAGTTGGTGGGATGCTAGCGCAATGTGATCTCACCTTTATATAAAAGGGAGGTGAAGAACTAACTGCTGAGTGAGCTCTAACAGCTTAGATGAGAATCTTAGGGAATGATATTTGAGGACCATATGCAAGATTCCTTACCTCAGGGTAGTTCCTGGCTTCAGGAACAGTCTTAAATAAAGGGGAAAGCATGATAGTACAGTGGGAAGATAAAGTAAAAGGACTCATGTGTAATGTTTCCAATGTCTTTACTTGAGAAGTTTGCTTCTCTTTTGAAAACTAATGGATGCAGTGAGACACTAATCAGAGATCCCTAAGACCTCTCCAAGAGGAATCATAGAGAGTTGATCTAGGTTGGCAGAAAGCAGCAGAAATTGATTTGATCACTAAAAGGCCTTGCATTTGGGGCTGTTTTTGAAAGTGGAAAATTGTTCCCCAAAGAAAATATATATCACAGGAGAATGAGAGGAAGAGAAGATAAAGAAAATTGAATGTCCGTCACTGATCAATTATTCAGAATCAATTATGGTTTGCTAGGGAAAGCATGCTGTGCCAAACCAAACTCAAGTAAGCATGAGGATTAATTACTCTCCTGCTTGCACAGGCCTGGAGAAAGGAGGAGATAGGATCTGCCAGCAAAACTGAAATGCTCTCTGGGAGCAGAAAGTAATTCTGACACAAGGAGGGAAATGGTGCTCCTTCTGCCAGGCCTCTTGTTAGCAAAGAAGGGTATCTGAATTCAATTTTTAAGAGAAATATATCAGTATCAGGATAAATAATTCATTCCAACAAACACTACTGACTTAGTCAGGGTTCTTCAGATGACAAAATCAAGGGATGCATAAGGTGCTATCTTCACATGCAGGATTTGCATCTAATGGACTTTAATCCAGAACTAGAAAGCACATGTTTCTGAAGCTTTGTGAGATACCTCCATTACTGAAGTGCTTACCAGGCATGAGAGCCTGATTTCCCTCCTTAGAACCTATATTTTAAAAAGCCAGATGTGGCGACATGTGCATGTATCATTAATGGTGGTGAGAGATGGGTAAATGCCTGGGGCTCACTAGCCAACCAGCAAAGATTATCCAGAGAGCTCCAGATCAGTGAGAAATCATGCTTAAAAGGAAAAAAGTGCATTCATGCACATCTACACATACATATGCACTTGCACACACACACACACACACACACACACACACACACACACACACACAACACATACATGCAAACAAGCACATACAGCTGTGGTAAACATGTACAAGCTTGGCCAGGCATTGGTGGTTCACACCTTTAGTCCCAGCACTCAGGAGGCAGAGACAGTGGATCTCTGTGAGTTCAAAGCCAGCCTGGTCTACAGAGATAGTTCTAGGACAGGCTCCAAAGCAATACAGAGAAACCCTGCCTAGAAAAACAAAAAACAAGACAAAACTATAATATGTACAAGCTTTCTAAAATTATTTATTTAAAATATAATATTATAAACATCTCCACCATATTAATACCATATTATCAATGTAGAGATTATTTAAAGTAATAGGTGAATGGGCATATAGTATATGCTGATGCAGTACCATTTTATATAGAACTTAATCATACACAGATTTTTATATCAACTTGGGATTATATATACATACACACACACACACACACATATATATATATATATATACATATATATATATATACCCTTAAAGAGGGCCATTGTCTTTATTCATAATCTTCCTACATAAAGATATATCATGTACATAAAACACTGTCTTCATACAAGGTGTAGTCCCCGGTTTGACCAAAAAGCTGGGCTTCTTACTTTTATTAACTGATACATGTAATAAATCATCCATACTTATCATACCTACTCAGAGCCTAAGTCTAATTCTGTGGATAAGAACTCTTACATTTTGATGAATATTTCACACATTGTTTTAATCATAAATTATATGTAATCACATCATTATTGCCAGTTAAATCAGAAAGAATTTTTACTAAAACTATGTAAATGAGGAGAATGAATTAGTAAAAATATAATTCTTGAGAGTCAGGAACACTTACCACTGAACTAACAAGGAAGCATAAACTATAATTCTTCTATTATAAATAGAAGCCTATACCCAATGCCATAGATATCTTATTAACAGTAAGTAAAATCATCAAAAATAAACTAAGTAAGATAATATGATATTCGAATTAGAATTAGGTTTTAACGTTAGGCAAGGGCATTAGAGTCATTAAATAGTGTTGGAACAGTAGTTTTTATCATAAAATTTGTTTTTTGTTTGTTTGTTTTTTTTTAGAGGAAGAGGGAGCAGCTACAATCAACCATTTTAATCATAAGAATAGCACCTATTTTTATTTTGGACAATAAACACTGAGTATCATATAAGAAGTGAAATGGATGTAAATGCCCACAGAATCTATGTCAAGTTAGGAAAAAGCATACAGTGACCATCAGTCCATTGCAAATAATCTGTGGCACCTATTACCTTCTCGCCGAGGGAGACTTAAAATTCTTCCCCCATTCCTACCTTCAATCAACAAGGACAATGCTTCTTATTTAATAAAATGTGTGTGTTTGGGAGGCAGGTCCATGTGTTTCATTGTGTTACACTTTCTAAACATAGAATTTCTGTCCCTATAGGAAAACTTGTTTATGCACAGAGTCATACATAAGGAAATATGAAGACAAGTGACAGTATCTATTTTTTCATATTTAGCAGTCAGTGACTTATGTATATTTTAGCTGGTAGAAATTAAGTGATCTCTTATTTTCAGAGGGTGAGTTGGTTAACTATAGTACTAAAGGGGACAGTGGTGCCAACTATTTGACTAGAAAACTAGCCTATTGGACACATGATTAGGCATGAGTTAATGAAATACTGACTCCCTCAAGATAGCTGAGTAAAGGAGAGAAAGATCTTTTGCCAATAAAAATCTCATCAGGTGATGGCCTTGACAGAACATCCCACAATCCCTGTCAGCCAGAGCTGTTGTAAACAAGCCGCTGATGGGACAATGACAATAATTAACACAGTGTTAATGGGATATGGAGCCTCACAGTTATATTTTCAGCTACAGTGAACTGAATGAATGCCAAGCTGTGCACATGGCATAACCTCATAACAGGTTTCCTTTCTGTTTACTGTGATGATGTTAGGTCTCTAGAGCTACAAACCACAGTTAAGTTTGAGCTCATGAGATACTCAGTCCTGGAAATCCAATGACTACATTCTTATTGCAAAAAGGAAAAAGGAAAAATAAAGAGAAGAAATTGGCTTAGTCTGGACATTGTTAAGATAATACTACGACTTTTGGGAATTGTACTGTGAAAGACATTTTGGGTTATAACTGTCAATCTGGGGTGATTTGAAGCAAAAGTTAAAATCATCATAGACAATGGATTTAATTAGAGATACTGTTGCTGGCAAAATCAGTTCATTAATGTCATAAGAGGTTCTAACCAGTGCAGCTCTGTAAATGAGCACATTCAGTGACCACTTTCAAAAGAAGATCGTATATATAGTGCAGGATAGCTTATTGAACTGGGATGCAATCAGGGATAGGTTGCGACATAGATTCCTAGAAACTCTCTCTGTACTGTATACCTCTTAGCTCACGCTAACTTGTTTTGACTCTACTGTCTGTTCTCTGTACACCAAAGGATTCTGTCTCTCTTGGCATTTCCACTTTCAATGAGATGTTTATGGAACATATAAATTCCTCCATAGGACACATTTCAGGCTTAATAAATTACATCTTACAAAAGGAACAAACATGGTATGTCTAGACATTTTATTTTTTTTTTGCTTAAGTTTCTCTGCTTGAACTCAAATCAAAGGAAATAGCTGCATTACATAAAACATATTCACTTGTGGAAAGGGAAATGTTTTGATCTCTATTAAATACTAGAAATAAAAAAAAAGTTTGAATGTACTCTGAAAAGTGGGATTATTTTTACCAGCCTGAATGACAAATCTTTCTGAACAAGCTTTCCAGCAATTAGTCTTGCTCTAATGCTATTTCTACACTGGCAAGATGAAAGTGGTTCCTTGCCAGATTTCTGGAGAATATGGTGCTTTCTGTGCAGGCACTAGTGTCTGTCCAAATGGCAGAGTATATGCTTGTACTTGGCGAGGCAGAAACAGTAACAGAGTCCTGAAATCCTCAGCTTGGAGCTGTTGGGTAATTTCTCTAAGGAGTCACCAGTTAACTTCTCTACAAGTCAAGATCATTAAACCCAATGCCTGTGAGTCTGCACATTATTCTATTTAACTGCACAACAATGACAGTCACAGAAGACCAGAGGGGTGGTTCCACCTCACATTCCCAGTTTAATGAAGAGTCTGATGTGTCACATCAAAGTGAAATCCCCAACAGTATCTTTACACATCACAGTGTGCAAAGGCACTTTGTTATGATAGTTTGATAAATCACTGATAGAACTTCCTTTAAAAAGAAACTTTATTTTTCCTGCCAAAATTCATGGTGATTTTCATAATAATCTCCAAATTTCACTAATATAATTCTTCATGAACTTTTCTGATCAAAACTGAAGTATCTGGCAGTCTATAAAGAATATTTTTAAAAATTTCTTTCCTTTTTATTAGATTCAAAGACTCGAATTTCTGTGTCCTATTCTATTTTTGAGGACTTCAAGAGAAGTGACTTTTTCAAAGAACACCCTGTTGAAGTAGATTTTCTTTGCCAATCTAGAAACAAAATTTGGAAAATGTTCCATTCTCTGTCTCAATTTCAGCACTATCGGCTCTATGTTTTACTTTATAATCAGCCAAGTTTTAAATTCATTTTTCATGGAAGTAAATGTATCAGACAGTCATTGTAAGTAATAGTCATTCTCTCTTTTCTCAAACTTGAATACTCAGTTATTAAAATAATTTAAAAGTTATTTGATTAACTATAGATACAACTTTTGCAAAATTGAATATACTTTGAGTAATCTCAAGTGATAAAATGTAATTTTCCTTAAATTAATATAAAATTAATTAAATGCTCATATTTAATATTTAGATTTTACCATATTAATATTGAGCTACAGATAACTGAGAACTCATAAATGGTAAATTATTTTTCATTCAAAAAGTAGAGCTACATAAAAAAAAATCATGTGTCCCTTGGTTCTAACTATTGACTAATCCCTCTTGTCCCCCAAAAACATTTTGAGTATACTATCAAATAGCCAAGACTAGTGCTTTTCTAAGGATGGAGATAATTGGTCTTTTGGCAAAGAGTAACTGAGATGTAGAGAAACTAAAGCATTAACTCATAATTTTCAATGTATAAGCTTCAGAACAACCTCCTAGCCATATGCGTTTACATTTTACATGAATGCCTACCTTCATCATTTCTTTCTTTCAGAGCATCGAGGATAATTCTGAGCCATGTGGTCTGAAGCACTTGGGGATATGACATATCTCAAAATAACAAGTTTGCTTCTCAGAACCCTGCATGTCTTTCTTGCACTGGGCTAGACTCAATGATATTGACCAACTTGACAAACTTTTAAAATAATGATCCTCTAAATACCCCAATTATGTCTCCTTCTGTTGCATGATTCTTTGTTCAATATCAGTATCTGTGTTAGTGTCTTCACCTCAATATTTCTCCATAGATGTTTCTAAATAACAAAGTAGCTAAAGTTACCTGGTTTTTTTTCTTTCACATGTTGTGCTTCTAGATGCCATTTCTAGTACATGCTCATCACTGTGATCATCAGATTAAAATGCTCACTATAAATTTTACATTTATAGATGATGTACTTATTTGAGAAAAGCAAAATCATAGTAAAAACAACTTAAGAATTTACCTTTGGATGTGTCAGCCAGTATTCCTGCTTGTGAAAGTAGGATTTACTAGGTCTTCTTCACTGCTGATTTTAAACATGATAATGTGAATTTGTCAAAATCATAATGTGAATTTGTGTGTAAAGCTTTCTTAGTTTCTCAGTCTTTTAAAAGGATTATGCCTTTGGTACCACATACACATCATACTGATGTTCATTACAAGGTGTCCATTTAAATAATTTTCTTTTTTTCTTACAAGGACATATTTAAAACCTCAACTAAAGGAAATTTAGGGACTATGTATGTGCATTTAATTGTATTTTAACACAAATCTCAAAATGGATGCTACAACCTTTTCAAATGGTCATTACCATTGATCAAAATCATTCAAGAAGATGAGATCAAAGTAGATATTTAGGTAACTGCAGTAGGTGAGCATTTATGGTGCCTATGTCACATAAGGCATTCTTTGAAGTGGTTCCAATGTTTATTCTAAGGCTCAGTGTTCAGAGACTGTGGTAAGCTTGGCCATTTAAAGTCAGCCTCATTCATCTTGAAAGAAAGCAAGCATGAAAGAAGGCTTCCACATCTATGAAATCAAAGCTGAATTGATGAGAACTCGGGAACAGTTAATTACTCCAATAGAGGCAGAAGACTCCAAGGTTAAACTGGTTTTATGAAAGCACCCGTATACTAGATGTTAGAATTAGTTGATAGGAGTAAGGCACAGAAAATCAACATGCAGCAAGACATGATCAAATCAAAAGGAAAGGATGTCTAAAACAGCACACAACATAGACCAGTCCAATGGACCACTAAGTAATGTGGTGAAAGAAAAAGATGATGAAGAGACACAGCAGAAAAAGCAGATATTTCACAAAGAAGAGATCATTTCTCTGGACCCAATACAGTTCTACTGTAAAATTCTGCTACCCATGTGGCAGGTCTGGATGCCAAGATAGGAAAGGTTGAAGGACAAGAGAACCTAGAGGGACTGGAAAATGGAAGTGTGGAGAGTTCCAAATGTGAAATATTGCTTCTAAGAATCATACAATGCACCTCATGTTAGAAGTAGACCAACCATGGGGAATGTGCTCATAGAGGCAGGAGAGAGTGCCTAGTCCCTACTCCAAATGACTTGACTGATTTTGATAATCCCTCCTGGAGGGCATCACCCTCCCTGTGCAGTGGGGGAGGGGAGTTGCAATGGGAGGGGTGTCTGGAACATGGTAGGAAAGGAGGGAGAGGGAACTGGGATCAATATGTAAAACATGAAAAAAATAATAATTTAAAAAAAAAGAAGTAGGCCAACCAGAATGACCACCAGTGTACACATGGGCCTTAGACTATGCTCATTTCTATAGCAACAAACCTCTCACTGATATATTAGTTATTTCTATAGAAAAGTATAGTGCTTAATGCTTATCACCAAGTCATCTTTTAATGAGAGAATTTAAAATATATCTAGTTATGAAAATTCACAATAAAATTCCAAATTCACAGAGCTTCATAATCTATAAATTCATTCCCAAACTAAACTTTGTGTTAAATCTCTCAACCTCCCTTTCATCCTCCCTTTTTCCTGCTTTCTGTCCCTCTCTCTCCCTCTGTCTTTTTCACTGTTTGTCTGTCTCTTTTCTGTCTGCCTGCCTGTCTATCTCTTTCTCAGTCTCATGCACACACACACACACACACATGCACACGCACATGCACACACACGCACATGACATACATATTCACAATAACAGAATTTTTTAAGAAGTATTTTTAATACTTTAAATTATGAGTACATACATGCCTAACATATATGGGAAGATGCCATAGGCCCTTCTCTAGTATCAGATTCCCTGGAGCTAGAATTACTGGGTTTTGTGAGTCATTTGACTTAGGCACAGGAACCAAAGTTGGGTCTTCTGAAAGAGCAATATATGATCCTAACCAAACAATCTCTCAATCCCCTCTTGTCAAGAAGAGTTTATCTCTAGAGATTTTCTAACAAACAATGACGTAAGTGAATTACCAAGCATGTTCTCAACCCTAGCTCATTGAGTTTCTCTGAACAAGAAAATGAAGAGAACAGGATAAAGGCTTTAAGCCTCTATAGTCGGTGAAAAACCTGTATGTATACGTTCATATGGCCCTATCCTGTGGAGTTTCATTATTCTATAACTCAGTGGAAGGTTATATAACAAAACAGGCTTAGCTATGAGAAAAGTGTGTGTGGATTAGAGCATGTCATTTTCCCTTACATGAACAATTTCCAAGAGTACTTTAAGCACAGAGCACTGGACATGTTTTCATTAAATGTGATCATTTGTATACGTGGATGCATTACCTTATGAATATTTTCAGAAGCCAGAAAATGACATCAGGTATCCTCCTCTGTCACTATCCAAGTTGTCCCATTGAGACAGAGTTCGCAAGCTCCTAAGACTTGCCTCCCTCCACCTAACAAGGAGTTAAAAGTATGTAACTGGGCTAAACCCAGACTTATGTGTATTCTGGGGATTCAAACTTAACTCTTCCTGCTTGCACTGAAAAGTGCTCTTACCCACTGAGTCATGTCCCCAGCAAAAGTGTGCGACATTCTGAACATAAAATTCAGATTGTATTTATATAGACTGTCTGTGCATGTTGTGCATGCAGTTGCTGTTGTTGAATATTATACTTTTTGTATAGTATGCAACCTTACAGCTGGTTGTCCACAGCCACAGAGTGCTAGTGTTCCTCCTGCTTTGGATGAACATAAAAATTATCTTTCAGTAACTCCCAAGATGCAAATCTGATCAAAAATAGTGACTATAAATCAAACTCCATGAGGTTCTTAATGGTAAGCCAGAGTATAAAAGATAGTATTTCGGTAATTGAATGCTGTAATATATTAGTTTCCTATAAGGTTTTGATAATCAAGTGCAAAATACTCCTTGTTACCCTGTTTCCTGCAGGATATTTTATTTTTACTAATTGATTTTGTTTTTCAAATAAAAAAGTCTTCTTATTTTTTTTAAAATAATATAATTTAGCATTTTCAGACAGAGTAAACTTTTCTCATTTGCATTCTTCACATTTAGGAAGTGTATTTAAAATATATTGTTTCCTAACCAATAAAGTTATTTCATAAAGGAAGAAAATCAAATCCTAACAGACATGTGAGGTTGACCTGGTCTGCCATCCTCCAGTGATATAGTCAGATAATTACAGTCCAAGGGAGCAAACTTTAGTCTGCACATTGATGACTCACAATGGGAAAACTTATATTGAAGGCACATCTTCCAATGCATATTTTATAACCAAGGCATTTTACTTATTGCAGAGAGCTATAGAGTAGCATGCATTGCTTATGTTGAACCATTTTTAAGTGAGAAAGTGTTATTCTTTTTCTTTGAGGTATCAGTAAACATATGGGTTACATATGGAGTCAAGAATTTCATTTATTCAAAATTTACTGAGTTTATTCTTACTTACATTATTTATATCTCAATTTACTGAAGATAAAATAATGAAAAAGATATAATGGAGAATAACAGCAATATTAATAGATAAAAAATTCAGAATCTAAAATATTTCATGTTTGATATTTATACAATTATATATTTTTGATAAGGTACATATTTGGATATGGTAATTTGCTAAAATATTTATTTTCTGAATTTAATACCTTTATCATTCTACTTTATATCCCATGTTTGTATGGCAGGTACATTTGTGGATCAACTTAGAATGAACTATGTCAAATTTTTACTCTAATATTTATATGTGTATTAGTAGAAATAATCTCAAAATAATGTATAAGAATGTTATTTATTGAACATAAAAACATAGTAATAAAATTAGGAAAAAATATTTTCAACCAAAATTGGCTTTCAACTGCAGAGATTATGTCGAGGATTTTGTAATACACAATGAAGCATAGCAGCAGAAAGTAGAAAGGGAAGAAGTGATAACAGTACACATATTTCATCAATTTATTCATTACCATAAATCAAGGCACTGCTAGATTTGCCTTTATGTTTAGAAGAACAAGCATTTTATTGACTGTCGTTCATAATTAATAGCATTTACTCTTTAAATCAAATTAGTCCACTTTTCCTATTAAGGCCTTAGTGTAAGATCATTTTTTAAAGTACAAAGTGACCTTGACAAAAATGACGGATCGATAATATGTTGATTAGGAGTCTATTTGCTCTAATAGAAAATGTTTCCTTGCTGTTAGTTCCTGTTGCAACACTCACAGAGGTCAGAGTTCATTGCTATCTCCTGGCAGTGGTATTTTCTAACCAGAGAAAAAGTTGATGCTACTGAGGAAAAACACTGATGGATTGACTTAGTCATCTGTATAGATTTTCTTAATACTTCTTTAATCAGCTCAGTTTTGGATTCATGGTTATGTCAGAGGATATCCATCAACTGGGCAGGAAGAGAACTGTGCTGTTGAATCTAGCATCTTCAGAACTTGTTGAGTTAAGCTTAATCAATGAGGGAATGAGAGACACTCTTTACTGCAGAAAAAGAAGGGCTTAATGTGATTGAAGTTTTTAGAAAATAAAACTATATGAGCATTGATGGGAAAATTGATAGCAGGAAGAAAGTTAATATGAAATATCAACTTATATGAAAGTTCATGGTTTAAAAAGCTGAACAATTTAGCTAGAACATGTTAATAGAACCTGCTGGGTCCTTGTTTGAATATAAAACTAAGTGCTGTAAAATAAGTTTATATTTGTTACAAACATTTCTCCTAGCTTCTGTCATATCTGAACCAAGGAATACAAATATTTAAACAATGATATATTTAATAAATAACCATCATTAATGACAGCCTTCATTAATAATATATGTGGATGATCTGAACTAAAATAAATCTATTCAAAGAAGAGTTTGCAGTGGGTAGCCAAGGGGAATGAAGGACAAATGAGATGCAATTAAGCAGAGAACAATTTAGTATAACTCTAATAGCAAAGTCTTTAATGATGCTTGGCGCAGATGAATTTGATTTAGAAATATCTCCCATGTTAAGTTGTAGAAACCCATCTCTTTAGCCACTTCAATTTGGACAAGCCAAAGTTAATATGCTGAATGAGAAAATTGGGACTTTGTAAAGGAGCTAAATGACCTAATTGATCTTCTCTGCTATCACTGATTTTTAGATACCAGCATGAATAAAATTTTAATTTTATTTTAAAAGTAGTTTTTAACTGTTTGAGATAATAACAAATGAACTGAACATACAATTTCATGCCTTTCTTTTAATTCACCTATATAATCCCTCTGGTTTGGCCTGTGTCTTGAAGTTCATATTGTTCTGTTCAAAGGCTCTGGGGAAGCAGAAGCAAGCTCCCTGTTATCCATGTCAGGGTGAAGAGTTCCCTTAATTCTGTTGTGTACACAGTGGATACTGAGTCTATCATACTGATTAAGACAATAAGGTATCATCAAATCTATGAAAGCATTACCCTTGTCAGCTCTATAGGCAATACTGGATGAATATAAGAGTTAAATTAATGGTGAGAAGAAGGAATGGAAGATAAAGCCCAAGGGGAACATTGCATAAGTTTCCAATGCAGTTGTTTATCTGTGATCCCTGAGTGCAGAGCAGTGTGTGTCCCTGGAATGCATATTAATGATTTTTTTCCAAAGCCAAAATGAAAACAATGATGCATCGGAAACCATGTTGCAAAATTAGCGATATTACATAGATCATTATACTGCAAATGAGAGATTAATTTTTATAGCATGTATAGAAATTATGTAAAATTTGACACTGAGTGGGTTCATTGTAAATTTGTTTTTAGTTAATTGAAAAAAAATGGACTCGCTCTTTTTCCCTAGGCCATAGCTATTAAACCCCTTTCCTAAACAATAATTTGGCTAGTTCTAATAAGTTTGATCCTCCATATGGGAGAATATTATAGAAATAATTTCCCCAAACTTAGTGTGGGACACTAAGTCATTTTAACAAGCCTGATAAAGTGTTCTTCTTCACTTCTAATTTTGTCAGCTCTAATTGTGTGTTATGCTCTTGGCCAATGGGACTCTGAATTCTTTGTCCACTCTCCACTCTGAGGGTACAGACAGACGCAGCAGGTCTTCTTTCTTCAGAGCAGTCATTCTGCCAATGCCTGTGGGTTCTTCCACTAGATCCAGAGGTCCTACTGCCAATGATCTTAAGCCTTTGCTGAAGAAACAAAGTAAAAGATTGAATATATAAGCATATATATTTACTTACTCGTTTATTCAATTCTAAAAGTCATGTGCTGAAATATGTATGCCAAAATGCATACACTATTTTTACTGATAATTAGGAGGTCATGGAATATGTCACATAAAACATTCATCATAGAGGTCATTGCATCATGATATTAATTTAATAGAGAACAGACAGTGCTGATTTTTCTTTTGTCAACTTGATTCATACCAGGATCACCTGTCAAGAGGGATCTTCAGCTGAGAAAATTCCTCGATAAGACTGACCTATAGGCAAGTCTATGGGGGGCATTTTCTTGATTAATGATTGATGTGGTAGGACCTGAACACTGTGAGTGACGCTATCCTTTGGCAGGTTGCCAGGGGTGTTATTTAAAAAGCCAGATGAGCAATCCATGAGCAACAAACTTCAATGGCCCGTGCTTGGGTTCCTGACTCCATGTCACTGCTCGAGGAACTGCTCTCACTTGTCTTCATGATGGACTGGGTGCTGTAAGGTGACATGAACCATTTTTTTTTACCTAAGTTGCTTTTGGTCATGGTCTTTATCACAATACACAATGGAACAAGCAAATATTCACACAGCTAGACTCTTGCTACTTATTTGTAACTGTGTCCTTAGCAAGTGGGTAAAGCTCCTATAAAAAAATAAATAAATAAATATGTAGCCTTACGTCCTTAAACTGCTTTGGTCTGGTAAGTTTAATACCGAACACCATTGATAGCATTTCTATGAATTGGTGGCTTTTTTTTTTTTTTTTTTTTGCTTTGCTTTCTTTGCTTTTTCTGGGGGATGGTGGGATTTCTAAGACAGGGTTTATTTGTGTAGCTTTGGAGCCTGTCCTGGAACCTGCTTTGTAGAACAGGCTGGCCTCGAAATCAGAGATCCACCTGTCTCTGCCTCCTGAGATTAAAGGGATGTACAACCACTGCCTTGCTGATTGAAGCTTTTCTTAAACATCAATAAAATATACAGGACATGAAAATAAATAAAATTAATATGCATTTAAATTTTACAAAGTCTATAGGGGTCAAATGTTCCTTGACTAACAAAAAAAAGTCAATTATGCTATGTACAAGCAGGTTTATGGATTAATTTGTTTCAAGAAACACACTGAATTTATAAATTTACTCTAAGTCATCACTTTAGTGTAAAATTTTGAATAATTTATCAACTTATTTTCAGATAACAATAAGCTTAATAAATTGAGCATTACATAGCAGTGTTCAAGGAAAACAATGTCAACTAAGTTTTGCAAACAAAATGCTATTTTTGGTCTAACTCTCATTTTACATAATTAGTAGTCTCTCAATATATATTTTTTTAACCAAAGTTAAAAATGGGACCATAATTAATACCTAGACCCATTTTATTGTGAGATATATATTCATTATGCTAAACAGTAAAGAACAGAACATGAATTTCAAGTATTCATGTGTCATGTCTAAAGAGCTGTTTCTCACAATGTTTATGCCTTCTAGATGCTCCATCCTCCAGTAGGTACAGAGACAAAGTGATTTCGAACAGAAGGGTTGGTCATCCTAGGAGACCAGATCTAACATATGCATGCTTTCATCTCACAATTCAAAATACAGTGGAAAACAAAATAGAGAAAAACATATTTCTACACAAAATTAGTGGTAGCTCAAACTCTCAAAAGAGAATTAATCTTTTGCAGATCTATTGTTATGTAACCCTCCAATGAACTCTAATTAGTTAGTAGAATAAATAGGTCAAGCTGCATACGTACAGGTTTCATATTGATTTCAATGTATTTTTCTTTATAGCAGATGGCCAGATAATTTAATGTTCTCTATAAAACAAACTTACTATATAATGAAGAGCAAAAAAATCACCAAAATAAATTCTATTACTTAAATAAAGAAGTGGCAAATATTTTCTCATGAAGTCAATCTCTTGTCTGAGAGTCATTAAAACATTTGTGCCCTACATAAGTGCCCTTAATACTAACACAGTCTGTGGATGTTTCATATAAAACAAATCTATTCACCCTTATAAATTCTGTTACAATAATTGTAGTGAAACATAGCCCCAAAAGGTTCTAGCTGAAACACTGACCAACATAAAATGGCGTGCACCAGCAACCCTCAATTCATAATGTGGCCTCTGTTGTCTTCTAATAGGGGTTGTTTTGTTGAAGGAACTTGGGCTATGAAAATACATAAATCTAAACTTTTCCAGTGATCATGGCTGTCATCAGGAAAAAAAAAAACAATTTGTGAGGATTATCCATGTAGAATATTTTAGTGAATTATTCCAACTTTATCTTAACCTCCTAATAAACCAATAAACAGAAATGGCACCTGTAGGGGAGTATAGTCCAACACACCAACCAAGCAAATGAAATCAGTTCCTTTAAATAATTACTTTGCTTCCAGCAGTCTCATTCTAAGTCCCCTTCTCAAATTTTCTCAGCAATAATTATTATAAATTGTCACAGTTAAGTTATTTAAACCTTAACAGACCTTTCTGTACTTCTGGAGAGTGAGGATGGCATTTTGGTGTAGTTATGACAGCAAGGGGGATATTCATTCACTACTAACATTCTGAGTTAGATAAGCATTTGCACTTGGGATGAAAGAGACCAAGTCCTAAGGGTCTGAAGCCTACTGTGTGTAGCCCAGGCTATCGAAGTGATCTTGTATTGAATCTGTAGTACTCTGTGCCTCCTCCTTTCCAAATTATTGTTTTACCCTGTGTGGGTGGGGGGGTCTTGTGGCATTTGCCAACCAGCAGAACTCTGGCTCTAATTTGTTCTCTCTGATCAAAGTGATTCAGCATAAAGTGGGTTCACAGGGTGCCCTCATCTTTTTAACTTTAACAGGGCCCGCTGATGGATGTGGTCCATTTAAATGGACAACAGAGAGCAGAACTAGATAACGAACTTATTATTTCTCTCAGAGGATTATAGGTTAGTCCCAAAGGAGTGCAGTAAGCCACAGCAAATCCATATCTACTGGCTAAACAATAGCCAGAAGGCTGACTAGAAATATTGATTTACTTTCTAGGCCATTTAGGCCTTAATGGCGGAGAAAAGCTGAAGTGCTGTTTACTTTTCTGCCAGAATCGACCAAACAACCAGTCCATTTTTTACAGGTTTTTTGATTGATTTCGCTTAGAGGAATTAGAGGTGATTTATTTTTAAGCTGAAAGCAAGTCGTAAATATCTCCAACGGCACAGGTTCCCTGAGAGGAAATGTTAAGTGGAAGTACTGAGAGGGACTTTGTTGCAGATCAATGAGGACAGGTACCAGGCTTCACTGAGAGCCATCAGGTGTCACACACCCTTCCACAGACCTGTCAGGACTATAATCTCGTGGCTTCAGCTACTCTTCTTTTGAAAGCTCTCAAGTTCACCAGGCTTGAATAAATTTAATCGCCTGACTGAATTTCAGCCAGATGCACCCTGCTGACTTTCAACGGGTCCTAGATGGGACAGCATAATGGTGTGTGAGGCTTGAAGCAAGCATTTTCGATGTTTGATGGGTGAAAACAGTAATTTATCACACAAGTGGCAATTTTCCATGATTCTTCAATCCCACACACAGAAAATGTGTAACTCCAACAAAGGAATGAAGCAGACACACAAAAGAGGGCTCATCCAAAGTACAGTCGGGTGAGTCTGACTTTTACAAACTCATCCAAAATGCTGCGTGCTTGTCTGACGTTTACAAACACATCAACGCTTAAATCAGAGCTAATATTGAAAGATATCCTTCAATAATAATGAAAAAAGCAGCTTGTGATGTGCTCTTCAAGCTGCAAGGTGTGACGGAGGCCACTATGAAAAGGGCAGGGGGTGTTTCATATGATCTTCCCAGAGAGCTTGCCTTCCCTCTCAGAATGAGTTAACAAAGAAGTAAAGGAGAGCTCTAGCAATTCTGTATAAAAACTCCTGCTTCCATGTTGGCAGGCAAGGGCAGAAGTGAGTTCAACAAGCTACCGGTTTCATCTTCGTGCTTTTCTGTTTTCACCATTTTGTCTCCCTCTTTGTTTCTATAAATGGTGCTACTTGAAGAACATTACCAAAATAATCTTAAAACCATTTCTGTTAATAAAATCCAATTCAGAACCTCAGCATTCATCAATTGTTTTTTATTCTTTATTTCATAGGAATTATCCTCGGAGATAAAAGAGTCCCATAGTTGCATACTGGTAAAACAATTCAATAATACTTCAAATTTTAAACACTGAAAATACAACCCATAAATCCTTTCGGAGTAAAAGAATAGCTGCCTTCTTAATATTCTTCCATTCATCTTCTTTTGTTAGGTATTTGTATATATTTGCTTAATCTTAAAAAACAAAACCAAGCAAAAAGGTAAGTAATGGCATAAGTTTTATGCCACCTTCTATACATGTGCAGTCCCAGCATGCAGGAAAAATCCAGGTCACTTGTCCATGAGAAGTTTGAGCTATGGTGAACCTGAAGAACACATCTGCATGCACATTTATTCTCTAGCTCAGCATTATACAGGATCATTTGCCACATCTGCAAGAGAAACTCTTCTGCCATGTCTTGACAATGGTGTTTTCTACCAGGGAGAATTAGCAGCATACTTCAATTGACAAAATGAATCTGTAAACTGGAAATAAAATTAAAGGACTTTCTTCCCCAGAGTATTGAGAGGATGAATATGCAAGATATCAAAGTATATGATATAAGAACGAGAGCAAATCACTTTTTCCCCATTTTTAAATTAAATTAGAAACAAGCTTTTTTCACATGTAAATCCCAGTTCTCCCACCCTGCCTTCCTTCCCTGCCCCCATCAATCCTCTATTCCACCCCTTTTCTGCTCCCCAGGGAGGGTGAGGCCTTCAATGGAGGATCTTCAAAGTCTGTCATATTATTTGGAGCAGAGTCTAGGCCCTCCGCCACATATCTAGGCTGAGAGAGTATCCCCCCTATGTTGAATGGGCTCCCAAAGTCCACTACCAGAGGCCCCATAGAAGCCCAGTCCTCCTAATTGACACCCACATTCAGGGGCTCTGGGTCAGCCCTACTATGGTTTCTCAGATATCAGTCTGGTGTCCATGAGTTCCTACTTGTTCAGGTCAGCTGTTTCTGTTAGTTTCTCCAGCCTGGTCTTGACCTATTTGCTCATCACTCCTCCCTTTCTACTACTAGATCCCAGGAGTTTGGCTATGGTCTCAGCTTCTGCTTCCATCACCTATTGGATGAAGGCTCTAGGATGGCATATAAAGTAGTCATCAATCTCATTATCCGGGAAGGGCATTTGTGGTAGCCTGTTCACTATTGCTTAGACGTTTAGTTGGGTTCATGCTTATAGATCTCTGGACATTCCCTAGTGCCAGATTTCTCTTTAAACCTATAATGGCTCCTTCTTACTATGATATATCATTTCTTGTTCTCTTTTATTCATCCCCTCAACTCAGTCTTTCTGCTCCCTCTTGTCCACCTCTCCCTCTCCCTTTCCTCCCCTTCTCTTTCTCCTGACTCCCTCTCTGCCTTTCTGCTGTTCCCAAATGCTCAGGAGATCTTGTCCCTTTCTCCTGACTACCTCTCTGCCTTTCTGCTGGTCCCAATTGCTCAGGAGATCTTGTCCCTTTCCCAGTTGCTCAGGAGACCTTGTCCCTTTCCCTATGCTTTCCCCATATGTGTCTCTCTTAGGGCCCTCCTGGTAATCCTTTGCTCTGTCTAAAGTCCATATATGAGTGAGCACATAACATGCTTGTCTTTGTGTGATTGGGTTACCTCACTCAGGATGGTTTCTTCTAGTTCCATCCATTTGCCTGAAAATTTGAGTATTTCATTGTTTTTTTTCTTCCTCTGAGTAGTATTCCACTGTGTATATTTTCTCCATCCATTCTTCAGTTGAGGGACATTTCATATTTAGCCCCAAGATGGCTTTTTCCAAACTAGTGTGTTTTAGTTTCATGGTATGTTCTGTTTTCCTCTTCTCTCTACTATTAACTGTCATTAAAATGGAAAGCATAACTCAGCCATAAAGAGGAAGGTTTCAATTAAATGGATCAATTAAAAAATGAGCTTTGATGTTCATAATCTGTTTTACTTTTTCCTGTTTCTTTTGTCTATTGTCTCTTTCAGAATGCCTGAATCTTTAGAAAAGGCTAGTTCTCATGGGCAGACAGTTCACACACTAAAGGTTAGGTGACTGGCTCTGCAGAAGCCATTGCCTGCAGTTCTGCAGGATCCCTGTAGACTAAGAAAACCAAGAAACTGCCCCATGGCAGTTTCCCTCTTCCTCACTCACTATTATCACTAAAGCCCATGCTTGTACCATGGTTCCTGTGGCCAGAATTACCTTCTTGCCACAGGTCCCACTTGATAAATGAGAGTATTTAATTAGAAGAAATTAGACTTGGTGCAAAAGGCCACAAGCAGCCCAGATTCTCCCTGCATGTGGAGGAGGTGTGAGACAAATCATTTTCTCCTTATCTTAGGAATTTAAACAGAGATACTTGCTAAGAAAATGTACCAAATTTGAAGAAATTTTCTTAAAAAAATCATATCTGAAAGTGAAATACATCAGTAAAGAAAACAACAGCTGTTACTATGGAATTGAACTGGGTTTGAAAAGCTAGCTTAAGACAATGATTATAAATGCAATATTGCCTCATCTCATCACAGGCTTCCAGGCCTACAGCAGCTCAGAGAAATTTCCCACATGCCATGTGGAACTCTAGTTCTGAAATTTAGTGAAGTTCATATGTTCAAATAAGTTCAACTAAGTCCCAGACCTCTCGCACTTTCAGAAATTGCCAGAGAGCTTAGTTTTTTTCAAAAGCTCTGCTATCTTGTTTTCTCAGACCTTAGATTTTATTTCAGTAAAATTTACTGTTTTCTTCTATTTGGATGGCAATAATAAGATTCAGTACCATTAGTGGTATTTGGAACTTTCTCCCTAATAAAAATGCCAGATGTTTTCAGAACATATTACTGTGTTGTGAAATATAGTTTGTACTCATTTCTCTTGCCATGCACGTTCTCATAAACAAACCACAATCTTTCTCAGAGTGTCAATACAAAAGCAAATTTTTATCTGTCCATCAGCAGGTTATGCCAAATGACGCATTCAATTCCATTTTTTTTCTTTTTATTTACAATTTGAACCTTGGATGGTTTTAGTGCAGTAGGATAAATGCATTTCCTAGCTTCTTCTGCAGCTTCACATTTCTCTGGGGTTAAGTTATGGCTGAGGAGACAAATGCAGAGTGTTGTGGGGGACACAGAGAAATACACTTGAAGGTAGGAATGGGGTCTCCTTCTTTGTCCCTCAGACACCTCTTAACCTGGATTGGTATCCTATAAAGCAAGTACTCTACATTCTTTTTTATTTTTTATGTATTTATTATTTTATCTTATTTTACATATTGATCCCAGTTCCCTATCCTTACCTCCCTCTCATGCCCTCCGACCCTCCCTCCTGTCCCATTCCCCATCCACTCCACAGGAAGGGTGATGCCTTCCAGGAGGGATCATCAAAATCTGTCAAGTCATTTGGATTAAGGTCTAGGCCCTCTCTCCTGTCTCTAGGTTAAGGGAGTATCCCTCCATGAGAATGTGCTCCCAATGTCCTTATCCTGGTTCCACGGTCAGAAGTCTCTTAGACTGCCTAGGCCTTTTAACGAGACCCATGTTCAGGGCATCTGAGTTGGTACAATGCTGGTTTCCCAGCTACCAGTCTCAGGGTCCATGAGCTCCCTCTTATTCAGGTCAGCTGTTTCTGTGGGTTTCTGTAGCCTGATCTTGTATCACTCTTCCCTCTCTGTAACTGCATTCCATGAGTTTGGTCAATGTTTAGCAGTGGGTGTCTGCTTCTGTTTCTATCAGCTACTAGATGAGGGCTCTATGATGGTGTATAAGGTAGTTATCAATCTCATTATGAGGGAAGGGAACTTAAGATAACCTCTCTACTGTTGCTCAGATTGTTAGTTGGGGTCATCCTTGAAGTTCTCTGAACATTTCTCTAGAGTCAGTTTTCTCTTCAAACCTGTAATGGCTTCTTCTATTATGTTATCTCTTCTTTTGCTCTCGTCTATTTGACCCTGACTCAATCATCCTGGTTCCACATGTTCTCCTTCCCTTCCCCCTTTGTTGTTGTAGACCCCATGGCCCCAATCAAGACCTTACCCACAATTGTCTAAAGATTTTCCACTACACTTACTTCCTACTTATCCCAGCATGCCCCAGTAGATGCAAACTGAAGATAAATCACCAATCCAGGAGGTTTTGGGAACATTCCAGATCTACACTGTAGTAAATAGATAAGAAATTAAAAAAGAAGCATAGTATATTTGAGTAAATGAATGGTATGTTAGTCTCTGTGTCATAAAAGCCTTGCTAATAAATCACTTGAAGGAAAACCATGTCACCTTGTATACATCTGTGCACAGGACAATTATAGATAAGGAAGTCAGGATTTGCACACTGCCTCACCCCTATGTATGTTCTTTCTTGTTAGAACTGTATGTGGCCCTCACCCTTCTTACCCAAAGCATACAGGCAATGCTACTAGACTAAAAGTACAGGGAGAGATGTGGGCTGAACTTGTTTCGTATTCCTAAAACCAAATTGTTTGGTATCCATAAAATGGAAAAGGACAATGTGGGACCCAGAAGAAGGCATTCTGAAAAAAATTAAAATGGCTACATTATTACAAAATAATTTGATGAGTAAAGAACCAGCATTCTGGGCTTCTATGTTTGAGTGCTATTATACTTTAAACACTGCAGACTATCAAAATGTTCCAAAAATCAACATTATGCTCTTAGCTTAATTTCAATCAATAAAATGTTGGTATTAAAACTTAAAAACAGGAGCAACAGGACATTCTGACAAGGAGCAAAAGGATTCTTGTCAAATCAACCAGACTAAAAGGGGACCATTCTTCTCCTAAAGTCTACTTTATCATTTGTAAAATGTGTATAAAAGCTGTTCCTGCACCCAGGGTTGACCGCTAAATTTAGTGTGATAGTACATGCTGAGCTCTCTACATGGCATCTCAACTGTAAGCATGCTGTGAGTCATCTTCAGAGTTACATCTGAGATATTCTAGTTCTAAGAAAATAGTACAAATGAATCCACAAATGACTAAGAGTTGAAACTAATTATCTCATGGCTTAAAATGAAATGTCTGTAATGATTATAGCATAACATAGGGGCCAACACATGGGTCTTATCATAGCATGGCAATATAGAGAGAAGGGAGCCTGAATCCTCAGCCTGCAGCTTCCTCTTTTTCCCCCAGTCTACACATGTCTTTACAGAGAAGTTTTTGGTCATCCTTGCTACTAACAGTGATCAATTCATGTCTGTCACATAGAAGAAAGTTTTCTGAGCTCTAGAAGTGACAGAAGAGTAGAGGTGGCATGCTACTTGTAGTGTAGTCTGGGTGGTTGAAGAGCACAGGATTTGGGGATAATAAAATCTTTATTCAGGGAATGAGGAAAAAAGGAATGCTTGGAGTTTATGGAAGAACACTGATTGAAGTCTTCAGAAAACACAGTCACAAGAGAACCTCTGGCTCAGATGACAGCCAGTACTAAAATAGGACACACTCTTTTGCTGAGATAGAAAATCAAGAAACCAATAGTATATGACTTTTATTTCTCATCATTTCAGACACGTAAATTAGTCACAACAAATGCTTTTCTCTGCAGGTGTAGGTTACACAAACCTGCAATAATAATGAAATAAAAAGTGAAAAAGAAAACTCAAGGGAAGGATAAACCCTTCAGTGAGTTTGGTATATGTACATGTATATACACATATTAAATTTATTACCTTGTTTTCCATATTTGAAGTGTGAAAAGTATAGTAACAACTGATAGAACAAAATACTAGCAGCTCTGTAAGTTGAATCCACTTGTTTCTAGGAGGAGCATACTTCAGGGGCATGAATCAGGGGCTACAGAGTCAAGATTCCTTCAGTTGCAGGACCTAGTTCTCCATTGCCACACTGGTCACTATGTTTCTCTCCTTAATGTCTTGTAAGTCTTGTGTTTAGGACGTTGCATGGTTGGAGCAGCAAGAAAATTGTGAGTTTTTGTAATTGCACTCTTGAGTTCTCTTTTCTACCTATCATGTAAGTTCTCTGATGCAAAGACCTTCACTATAAAAACTTAGCTTTTGCAGTCTTAAGTCCTAATTATAGCTTCAAGGTCCTTTGCTCATATAGCGAATTACAAGTCTCAGAGACTACAGTTTGTTGACCATTCCAGCAAAATTGCAATCTGAATGGTGTGAGAAAGGAGAAAACAGCAAGGTTTTTGAAGTGGAGAAAGAGAGACAGTACTGTAGTTCAGCATTTTGTGCCCAATTTTTGTGCTAAGCAAATTACATTAGTCAACATATGGTAGAAGCAACAACTAACCCTTTTAAATTTTTCCTTTATTTAATTTTCTTTTCTTTATTTTATTTTTTCAGTACATTGAGTTGAACCTAGAGCCTCCCTTGTGTGTTCCATAGCAATATCAACAGCTTTCTTTTAAGTGTCTCCTTTCAGACAGGATTTTACTAAGATACCAGGGCTAGCTTTTCCCCTCTGACCATGAACATCAGACCTTCCCACCATAGCATCCCACGTAGATGGGATTACAAACTGTGGGATCAGGCCTGGATTGAACTTCTCTTTTATAATAATGACAAACATTTTAACTTAATTATACCTACACTATAATCACTAACCATAACATTACATAAGTCAGTGATTTGTAGAAATGGCAAATCTCACTCCTGGTAGAATAAACAAAGGCCAGCAAAAGAGCAGAAGCAAATTCACAAGCATCTTACATCAATAACCAGTGGGACTGTCCATATTCTGTATCATCCAAGTATTTCTAATATAGTTGAAAACACTGGCTGCTTGATTTTTTGCCTGTATTTCTTCATAGAAATTTTTTCAATTGATCCTAATTTAAAACCAAATCCCTATTATACATCGAAAATCCATTTAAAAGTCTTAGGAATGGACTGTGGTAACTCTTTCAATCATTAGAGATAGTTTTATGGCAACTTTACACACAACATTTGAGAACAGAATCACTCATACAAAGTTTATAAGTCTTTAACCTCCACCAGCACTTAGGAAAGATTCCACCGCTATCATAGCAAATGCCTGTAAAACTTCACTATCAATTTAGAAAAATTATTATATTAAAAGCAATCACTTAAAGCCTGCTGAAATTGTGAAGTAGAGGGTTACTTGACAATAATCAAAATATTCCCCTACTCTCTTTTTAAATCTCTGATTTAACAAATTTCTCAAGAACAGGCAAGAAAGTAAAAGCAGGGGTGGGGGAGAAACTGCCACAATTTCTTTGAATCACCTAATGACAGATTTCATTACAGAATTTCTAGTAGCAATGGTGCATGGACTGGAAAGTTGGTTCAACAAAAATGATTTTGTACATGGTTAAGAATTTACAGATGATAAAAAGAAATAGAGGCTCTTATTTAAAGAGGTTTTAAAAACAAACACTCACTGGATTCAGTATAATGAGACAAGGAAATGAAGCCAGAGAAATGAATTTGATATACAAATAACAAATATGGGAAATGAGAAGTCTACTGTTAGGGGAAATTCTTAAAAATGTGTATGCAATGTGGTTGTCTGCAGTACTCTTGAGAAGATGTTGATAAAAACTAGAAAAAAAATTAATTCTTTTCATTACTGGACATTTCTGTCAATCTCACTGCAATTTACTTTATTTTTAGACAAAATCCTCTCCTATCATTCAAGACCCATTTTGCTAGCAACTTTATTTTTTAAATTGTTAATATTTATAATAGACAAAAACAAAAACATCTATTGATATTTTTCTGTCTAGTTGTATTTGGATAATAATCAAATAAAAGTTAAACTGAAGAAAATGAGCTATTCATCTACATTAACTGTTTATAGCCTCTGAGATTTTATTTTTCAATATATTACATATCTCCCACAATAAACCTGTGTGTTTTATTCAGAAATGTACAATTGCTTAGACATATAACACTTTTCTTTAACAAAAATTTTCAGTTAGTTAGAATAAGGCCTTAGGCAACTTCTAGTCCTTCTAGTCCTATATTAATGTTGACTGTGTCATTGTCTACAATGTAAGTGGCAAATTACTGAAGATAACTCTCCACCATTCAATAAATTTTTAAAGACAATTTTTATTTTGGAATAATTTTAGATCCCAGAAAGTCTACCAAGATGGTACAGAGAATTCCTATGTTTTATCTATGTCTCGCTAAAGTTAGTATCTGATGTAATCATGCTGTATGTGCCAAACTAAGAAATAAATATTCAAAGCAAGAAATTAACCTGTTTTTTGCTTTATTTTGTTTTTGTTTCATTATGTGTTTTGTTTTATTTTTTGTTATTCCTTTTGGGGGAAGCAAATGGATTGGACTGTCATTTTTGTCATCTCCTGGAAATGACTTACCCTCTAAATTAGTGTTCCAATTATTTTTTACCTCAAATTTACAAGGTAGAAAAGGAACCAAGGAGCTTAGAATTAAATTTCCTTGTCTGCTGTTGTGTTTAGCCTTTCTAGAAACCAATTATCTATATTGTCACAAACTCAAACAGCTGGACAGTGCTACTACCTACCTGTGGATGATCTTAAAAGTGTCTGAGACAAGAACTCAGAATCACAGGGTTATGGGGTCCTAGTAGCTTCAGAAATAATAATAAAAAGAATCTCATTCCAAGAACTAGGGATTGAGGAGACAGAAATCTCAAACACCAGCAAAAAAAGCACACTAGGGGAAAAAAAGAATTATAATATTATCTATAAAGATCCTTCAAGGGACAATCTCAAGCCAAGGTTGAGAAGGACTCGGTACATGCAAGGTCAAAGTGACCCACATATGGCTGAGGCTGTTGTGGAATTTTAGACTCCCAGGTGATCTCAAAGCTATACAGCTGGGATGAGTGCAGACATGGAGACAATGGCAGACATCTCAGTCTCATTGTTCTCCGGAAAAGTGGGACTCTGCCTATTGTTATTGCTTTGACACTTACTATTTCAATAGTCCTCATTTGAGGCTACATTTGTTACTATGTTATCAGCATACTTTTATTATCTTCATGTTTGTCAAGCAAATTGCTATATGTCCTATAAAAATATATATTTGCGTTGAGTAGTTTTAAAACAAATACAAAAGCATGACCCCAAAAGAAAAAAGTCTGTACTTTAAACCATAAGGCAAATCAAAGAGTTTAGCAAGCCTACCTGCGATGCAATTTTTCATTTTCATTTTAAATTAAATCATGGGATTAAAACAATTTTCCTTTTTCTTCCTCTTTTAACAGCTTAGTACATTATAATAGCTATGACATTGAGTGATTGCTAAGTTAATGAGACCATTGTTAGAGTTCTCTACAAGTTTAGAGCTAGATTTATAAAGGGTACATTTGGCTGCCTGGCTGCAAAGCCCTGTTCTTGTTCCTTTTGCTTTCAAACAGCCTAATCAGGAAACATTTCCACATAGTGGACCAAAAGGTAGCATTTCTTGAAACAAAAATTCAAAATAACAAAGGACAAAATGACCTCAAAATTATCGGATTTTGGGATCCACAGACTTAATCTATGTGATGTACCATCATAATACTTTAGCCTATAAAATGCCCATGCTGTTGTATTTACAAGTCTCAGAAACTGTAATTATCAATTTGCTAAGTGTTCTTTCCCCTTGGGTCTCCAGTAAAACTTTCTCCTGAGTTTCAGAGATACTAAGGTATCTCAAATTCATACAATTGAAAAATAAAATAAATAAAGAAGAAAAACAGAAAATATAGAAAACTTAATTCCAAATTTGATCATTTACAGGAATCTCTTACTTGCCTCTTAGAATTTAGATTACAATTGAATGTTCTCATTCTTGCCAGCTGTGGTGGCACACACCTTTTATGTCAGCATAAGGGAGAAAGAGGCTGGAAAATCTGTGTGAGTTCAATGCCAGCCTGGTCTAAAAACTTGAGTTCCAGGATAGCCAGGGCTACAGAGAGAGATACTGTCTCAAAAAAAAAAAAGAAAGAAAGAAAAGAAAAGAAAAGAAAAGAAAAGAAAAGAAAAGGAAAGAAAAGAAAAAGAAAAAGAAAGAAAGAAAGGAAAAAAGAAGAAAAGAAAAAGAAAGAAAAAGAAAAACAAAACCAAGCTAAAAAACAATTAATTGTCTCACTAATCTGCACCTGGAGAAATGCTGGGATGTTCCAATCAACCAAAAAATAGTCATTTAGTCCACAGGGCTCATACAGTGACTTTCCCTGGGTTTAGTGTTCAAGTAAGCAATGTTGAAGAAAGAGCCTGATGTTGGAGAACAGCACTTTTTAAGGTCCCTATTTCAATTCCAGTCTCTGTAACGTGCAATGCTCTCATTAACTTGCCAACCATTCAGTGTCATCTCAGCTATAAAACACTGGACTTTTAATGGGTTTAGAGAAAAAAGAAAATTATTCATATGGTTTAATTTAAAATGAAAAATTACAGTTAGTAACTGTTAATTTGGGGGAATAGTCTAGGAAGATTTTCATCTGATATAAGATTATTTTATGATAAGAATATACATGTTTTCACTGCTTTTAAGAAAAGAATGATGGAAATGTTTCTAAAATTGTACAATGGATTTAAATTACAGAGGCAAATGAGAGAGCATTTGGAGAAACAGAGTTGTGGATTGTCACAGCAGGTGATGACAGTTTATCCTGACAAGTTTTCTAGGCTCTTCTGACTTCAGTCAGAGCTACTGTGGACATTCCTCATCTGACTCGCCCTGGGTGGGCAGCCCCTCACCACAATGTCGACCAGGATGTTTATCTGCCTTCAACCTCTCAAGACATTCCCTTTCTGCTTTTCTCAAGAAAGCCCAGCAATGAAGTAAGGACCTGACTGTGAATTTTCAATATACACTTGGTGTCACAGCTTTGTCCTTTGCAAATATAAAGACAGGCCTATATGTAATTCTTTTTAAAAGATTGAATGTTTCATTTCTGTTTGTCATATATAACACATGCAATACATATTCTTCTTACTTTCATTAATCCGAGTGCATAGATCCTACCTGCACAATGTTGCACAGTCTTTGCTTTTCCTGAGCTTTCATCTGTGCTATCATAGACCTCAATTGGTGTTCTGACCTGGTATGTGACAAGCACCTGAACTCAAGGATGAAGCAGTATCTTTCTTTTGTGGAAGAAAGGGAGATGATGCTTAAAAACAACTTATTATTCACAAAAAGATGAGAAGAAAAGTGTCCTGTCACAGAACTGGTTTCATGCTAAAAGTGCCTTAGGGCTAAAGGTGGCTTGGAAAATTCTAAGAAAGGGAAATAGAAACTTCTAGAAAGAAAGAAAAATAATGGTAAATGGCCATTTGAAAATATTTGATTATCATTACACTTGCTTTACCACTGGCATCTCCCAGAGAATCAGATGCATACTCTGAAACCATTCCATGACCACCCCCCCCACACACACGCAAAATAAAGTATCATAAAGACCTGTGGGTGTTTATAGTGTGGAGACTTATGGAAAAAAGGTAGTTCATGAAAGAGAAATAAAGGAATATTTCTGTGAACAACTCTTACTACCACAAAGTTGTTAAGATACGCAGGGTCTAGATTATGAAGGACTTTGTAGGTTCAATAAGACTGTATCCTCAATTCATGTGAAGTCACATTAGGATTTTAATCTGATGTTGGGATGGAAGAAAATAGGGGTATGAAGGACAGGTGGAGTTGGCGAGAATTAATTTTTATTTGAAATTTATTATTTCAATGGCAGTTTCAGATGAAGTAAATTTCAAAGACAGGTGTTAATACAAAACCAGTTGAAGACCCAGCAAAGTACATTACCACACCAGTACTACAAAAGGATACCTTTCCTCAACCCTTGGAGACCTAAAGTATTTTTTAAATTAGTCTCTACCAGAAGACATGCTGGCAAATCGACTCCAGCTTTTCCAATGGGATAATTCCTTGCTAACCTGTCCTAAACAAAAATCAAAGGAAAAAATTTGAAAGAGTTTGCTTGGAGTTGTTCATGTGTGCCCATTGATATGCATATCATTGTTTGGGTTATATGTTAAGTACAGTCAAGAATGAAACACTAAAGGCAGTAGAGGACTTTGGTTCGAGAAGTTTGTGGTTCTGAATTCAACATGATGAACAATGCAAGAGGCAGATGGGCTATATGTGAGGTTAATGGCATGGGGAATATAAACTGTTTGAGGATAGACTGGGATCCTTCAGAAAGGCAAATGGAGTGGACAAAATGAGTTTCAGATTAAGATTTCCAGAAAAAGTAGAAAAGTTAAAAATGGACCAGGTTTGGCGGCATTCCACTTGACTACATAATGGAACTGTAGTTGAAATGTCCCTTATTATGCTAAGAAGCAGATTGTAGTTTAGCAATAATTTCTGAAAAATAAAAACAAGAGATCAAGGGGAAATAATATTTTAAGAATCCACAGCATTCTTTGACTATTGTGTAAATCCAAACAGCTGTGCTGATGAACTGCCCCATCACAATACGATCTAACTCCTCTGAGATGGTAGATAAGAGGATTTGGATGATAAAATGGTGCAGACCAGGGCAAGCATTTGGTAGGCAATGAGTAACAGTGTTGCCTGTCTTCACATCCTGTAAAGGAATTCCATTCTCCTACTAGCTAAAGTGTGATGGATTTTCCACAGTAGAAATGTCAGTAAAACTGGCACTTTAGTTACTAAATTGAAAGTTGATTTGGGCCAAAGAGCAAAGAACTATCCCTGAAAAAATACATTTCAAAATGTATTTACTTACGATTTCAATTTTGAACTATTTTATTTAATTCTATAATTTGCTTAACAGATTTAATGAAACAAACTAGACTCTTTTGTAAGTTAGTATTTGGAAAAATGAGTTAAATTCCTTTTGAACACAAGGAGTACTATGCTGATGCAATAAGCAGCTACAGAAGGACAACAAGTCAATACTACAAGGACCATTATCCTGCATCTTGCTCTTCATAGGTGTTGACCATCTTTGTCTATGATGTTGAAGTAAGCAACAGAGCCACTGACCTGAACTGTAACTTGTATGTTTTCCTCCAGCCCACCAGCCCTCCAGCCTGCCAGCCCACCAGCCCACATGGCACCAGTCTTGGCCCACAGCAGCACCAGCCCCAAATAACACTCTGAGACTCTGTATTTGATACAATCCTGTTGGCCAGTTACCATTGTTTATGGGCTAGCTCTGTCTTGATTATTAACCCATTTCTACTTATCTAAGTATTTCCACGTGGTCATCTTATCAGGGAGCTGCAGCCAGTGTCTTCCTCCATGCTCTACATCCTGACTCCTCCCAACTACTTCCTCTTTCCTCCTAGTTTCTTAGTCCCTCCTATCTTCCTTTTCTATTGGCCAACAAGACTTTATTAATTAACCAGTGTGAAAAACATATTTACAAAATAACATCTCCCATCATCTCCTCTTTTCTGTCTAAAATAAAAGGGCTTTAACCTTAACATAGCAAAATACATCATACAACATTTATCAAATAAGAATCACAGTAAACAATATTTAGTCCATTAACATTATGTAAGACTTAAAGAAAATGTCATCTATCCTATCTTTTTGAGTCAAAAGTCCTATATGTAACTTATCTTTAATCCTAAGTAAGGAAAACTATAACCATAACTATCTGTCTTCAACTCCTTCAAAGACCAAAGAAGGATAATATATAAACTCTAGAAATGACAGAGACAACTCATTCCTGGTCAGTCACCCGAAGGTCTTCTGTAATGTTCCATCTTCAGCCCATAGGCTATAGTGTGTCTCCAGACTCCTCAACAAAGCAGGAAACTTTAAACTGTCCACCTGTATTGTCAGTTTGTCAGTCATTTTTCTCTGTGTCCTGCAGAATGTCTGCTTCTTCCATGAAGCAGGAATCCTGTAGCAATGTCCAACTTGAATCAGCAGTCACCTTTTTGTGGGTCCTGCATGTCCAGTTTCTACAAAATAAAGTCAAACAGTCCAGAAGAGCAGTACCTTGCCCAAATGGCTAGTCTTGCCATATTAGAAGCAAACTCCATAATATTTTTCTTCTATGTCCATCTTCTTTCTGATGCAGGTGGTGTTACCAGGAACAGTTGTGCCTCATTGTCAAGAAAAACCCTAAACCATTTTAAATGCCATATTCTGTAGGTCTTTGAAAGGTTTGAAGAATGCCTATTCATCTCAAATACATCTCTGCATATCTAGAAATCCTAACTAACTTACTCCAAGTTTTAACTATCACAGGTAACTCTCTATAATCTGTACTAAATTATACATTACATTTTCCAATGAGCTATATAAACACAATACCTAAACAAGAGGAGAAATATACATATCACAAAATTGACCTTAAATTGTATCAATAAAAGAAAATCCATTCCAAAGCAAAGTATTCATATCTATACCATAATTCCCTTTTTACCTTTAAAAAGACTGCTTGTGTCATTAACCAGTTATAACCAAGGCCATTTAAATGAAAAAAAAATCTATAAACAATATTTGGGAATTTGGGCATCATTCTTTCCAAACTACTTCCTGCTGGTAGGGGGCGCTGTCATGGGGATCCTAAGAAGACCCAGAAATCCTGGCTGTAGTGGTCTATAAGGTTGCAATGTCCTATTGATGTTGCTTCAGGGAGTCTTGCTTGATCAAACTACATTAGTCTGGAAGGAATCCATAGCATTTCATTTTCTGTGGAAACAAAATTAGAAATCCTTTTCCCCAGTAACTTGTCCTTAGGCTTAAATTTTGGAGTCAAAGCATATTTAAAATATGTAAATTGAATTAATCCAGCAGCATTTCTTTTATCAGTAGTTGTTATTTTCTCAGCAATCAAATAATTTAAAGACAGCAGAATTGCATATAGTATCCAAAATTTCTCTGTGCTTTCCATCTTTATGAGGCTTTTTTATTACACTATTTCTTCTACTTCTATTTTTACATATTTTGAGACAGGGTTTATCTGTGTAACTATTATCTGTCCTGGAATTCCCTCTGTATACCAGGTTTACTTTGAAATCACAGAGATCTGTTTGCCTCTGTCTTCTAAGTGCTGGGATCAATGGTGTGCACCACCACACCCATCCATTCTACCTCCTTTTTTCTTTTTTAAACCAATGTATCCTGTTTCTTTTTCTCTCCCAAGCCAGTATATTTTTTAAAACACAGTGTAAACCTTCATTGCAGCTCTTGTACACACCAATGAATTGTTAGCCGAGCTCTTTAAAGGAAGGCGGGTTTTTTGCCGCTTATGCTAATTTTGGAAACCTTCCTTAAAGGAGCTGGGAAAATCTCTGTCTACAGCAAAACAAATCCAACCGAGAAAATGCTGCTACCAAGAAGTCTTGCTAGTCTCTGTTCCTTTGTTCCTAAAACATTTCTTAAGCTTATATTAGTTTTAAGTGAAAGTTCTTATAGCCACCTTGGGCACCATCTGTAGCATGTATGTTTTCTGCCAGCCCGCCAGCCCGCCAGCCCGCCAGCCCACCAGCCCGCCTGCCGCCGGTCTGGGCCCACAGCAGCACCAGCCCCAAATAACACTCTGAGACTCTGTATTTGATACAATCCTGTTGGCCAGTTGCCATTATTGTGTATGGGCTAGCTCTATCTTGATTATTAACCCATTTCTACCTATCTAAGTATTTCCACGTGGTCATCTTATCAGGGAGTTGCAGCCAGCGGCTTCCTTCCTCCATGCTCTACATCCTGACTCCTCCCAACTACTATGTATTTAATTCTATAGTTTGCTTAACAGATTAATGAAACAAACTAGACTCTTTTGTAAGTTAGTATTTGGAAAAACGAGTTAAATTCCTTTTGAACACAAGAAGTACTATGCTGATGCAATAAGCAGCTACAGAAGGACAAGTCAATCCTACAAGGACCATTATCCTGCATCTTGCTCTTCATAGGTGTTGACCATCTTTGTCTATGATGTTGAAGCAAGTAAGCAACAGAGCCACTGACCTGAACCTCACCACTCAATACAAAAATGAGACACTTCTGAAGGACCTTAACTTTACCAGTTAAGTATTTCCATTTTGAAATGACCACATCACAGCCAATACTATCTTATATAATTGGAAGGACTTGAAGTTCTGATCCTGTCTGGAAAGGACAAAGAAAAAATGTCCTACTCAAGAAGGAAATTTTTTTTTCAAATTACACTGATGAAGTAATGAAGGCGAGTGATATCATGACTTTGATTAAATTTTAAATTTTTCTTTAAGGAAAGAAAATAAAAGTGGATGTGAACAAATAATCAGGCACATTCAATGGACTTCATTGGTTAAAAAAAAAAATACCCATTTATACTATTTATGCTTTCTAAGAAAGTACATTCACCTCTGAAACAATGAGAATAAGTGCAATAGACTAGTAAATATAATCTAATGTATATTCAGAAGCTTTTAATTCCTTCAAGAAGTCAGCATTATTCATAGTCCTATTACATATGTCTGCCATTAAAGCAAAAAATATCACCAGACAAGCCAAACCGCAGCCCAGTGATACTGACTCTTGGTGTAGAAGCACTTTGGCAGCTTTTCCTTAATTCATCTGCTCCATGTTGCCATAAGTTATGATATACTTGTATTTAAAGCTATATGACAAATTGCAACTTCCTTCACAGTTGGTTTTCAAGAAATTTTCTACAGTCTTTAACACAATAAGTTATGTAAAGAAAAGTATATTACATCGCAGAAAAAAAAATCTTTGAAGAAAACATCAAGACTGTTAATTTTTACTAGAATTCAAATTAATAATTTCTTATATAAAATGTTCAATCATATACCTATATCGGGTGCCATAGGGTCCCTCTCAAGTATTATTGTCTACTGAGTTGAGAGAACAATGGATTTGTCTTCAATGAAAATGATTTAAATTAAGAAACAAAGACATATCGATTCTTTGCCATGCATTATAATAAATGAAAAAGAGCAAAAAACAGTAAATTCAAAACTAACATATTGCAAAACACATATACACCTTATCATTTCAGTGGAATCAATTTTTACAGGACAAATGCCAATATTTAGAGGATAGAAATATTTGTCTGGGAAAGGAGATGAACTCAGAAACTATTGACAGTTAAAACTCACTCATTACAAGTTAGCAAACTTTCTGTAAGGTCTGAGGAGCATTCTCTGCATACAGTCTGCATGCTGGCTCCACCTGGATATGTTACAACCTAACATCTGATTGTCTTCCAGCTTTTGTTTTAATGTGAATGGTACTTATATATAACCACAAATTGAAAAATTGTATTTGTAACTCTAACATAATAAACTCTGGAATCAAGTATTTGTTTTGTGTTAGGGTTTGCTCCTCAGTTTTGTTTGTTTGTTTGGTTGGTTGTTTTGTTTTTGCTTGTTTGTTGTGTTTTCTTGGGACAGTGACCTCAGATTCTCTAAGTAGCTGAAGATGAACTTGAATTTCTATACTCTTCCCTCTATTTCCACAGTACTGGAATTAGATGTGTGTACAATAAAACTTGCCTATTTGGTTGTTTTGAAGTCCCAACCTTGCTATGTAGCATTCAGCATTCCAAATGCTGGGATTGAAATCCTTTGTAACCCCACCCAGCGGGATAGGGATAGCAGACACCTTTGAATGAAAAACAAAAGAAAGCTTCTAACCTAGATTCATGCTACATAGGACCATTGTCAATCTCTACCTTCTTTTGATAGTCCAAATACAACAGAATTTAGCCTGCATTTACATAGTGCTAGTTACAGAATAGATGCCAAGCCTTTCAGACTCCATGAACTGAAATATAATCCTGTACTTACACTTCATATGTGGCTATTAGGAAGGAGGAATGGCACCTTCCATCAAATTCACTGTGTACCCATGACCCAAGGATAAATACTACTCTAAGGACACAGCAATGGAATTCCTAAAACTGTTTATAGACTTATGAACCTCAGAAACTACATTTTTTTTAGTATCTTTGCAAAAGAGAGAGAAAACACTTCATGAGGCTATTCTGAAATTTTTGTATCATGGAAATGGATGGAGAAATGAGGCCAAGGAAAGCTTGGGTGGGGACTCATGACTGATTTAAGTATTCACAAAGAGACCACGGGCAAAGCTTTGGTTACAATAAAAGGTCCTTACTTCCATGTTATGTGAAAACAGCTAACAATGTAACCATAAAAAACACAAATATAGATGTAATTTTTAAACTAAAATATATAAATTGGTAAATATTTCATCAAGTTTACTTTAGAGACCTAGGGTTTGACTTATTATTGTAGGTTTGTCGCCTCAAGCATCCCCCCTACGCCTTTCTATTCTAATTTCTATTGTGCGTATCATCCCAAATGTTATTGAGAAATGCATAATGCTAAGGGTTTTGATGGCTAAGGGACAAGCCTTTGAAAAAAACACATCATATATGTTGCTTGAATCTCAGGAGACAGTACTTGAATCAAATTCTCTGTCTGGTACCAATTCTTTCCATGCTAGATATGGCTTTTTCCTATCCACCGAGGGAAAAAGATGAACTCTACAATACTTCCCAGCACTAACATAGGGTTCACTAATAGGTTTTTTTTTTTTATTTTCAACATTTGATGTAAATAATCAGTGAATTAATTGCAAGTACACTGTGGAAGAGGTAAAAATATACTGACTTGAAGAGTCCTTACCCTCAAGATGTTGCCTGTCTAAAAGTTGATGTGAAACCTTAAGTGATCATAATATTTAAAAGTGATGAGCTTCAAAAGTAATGTAAAGATTTGATGTTTACAGCCACTGTCATAATGTGCCATTATAACTACCAAATTTATTCATTTATGTGACACATTTACAGATGGTGACCTTCTATATGATAATCCTGGTACATTTCCTTAGAAAATTCTGTTTTTCTGAGGTCTGTTGCTGTATGACTTTTGGTTCTTATGATTTATGCTCCTGTGCAGTATGGGTCTGGGCTTCATTAGCACCTGATTTACCATGAGTGCAGATGGTTGTTGGAAATAAAAAGTCAGCCATTTCCTATGATTAAATCTCTCATGGGCGGCATCTCACTCGCAGCTACTTCCTCACGATTACGTATGATTCATTCCCAAGCCGAACAGTGATTATTATATGATTGTTAAATCTAAAGTGGAAAGGAAAGTAGAATATTAGAAAAAGTCTAGTAGCTTATTAATATATATTATGTGCTACAATGAAAATGATTTTACATAAGTATTAGCAAAATGATAGATTTATGGAGGATGAGAGAAAATTACTCTATTGTGACAATTGAATGTAACAAAAAGAATTCAGAATTTTTCTTCTTTCTCGTCTTTAGTTTTTACCCACTTGCCTGCTTTAAGAGCTTATTACTTAAAATAACAATCTCTCCCAAATGCATTCTTATTTGGGTCAGTTGAAAAGACTAGAGATCATTTATTTTATTGTGAGCTTGTTGAGCAAAGAAGGGAAATAGGATTGCTAATTTCCTTGCCCAGATTTTTAGACCTTACACAGAGGCAAAAATCTTTCCCCACCAGAAATAATGCAAGGACAGTTTCCACTAGTCACTAGTCTTTTATGTGAAGCAATAATAGAATCCAAAGCATTTCATCAACCTATGAATTTTCTGTTATTTTGATTTGGTAAAGTTGATGACACATAGAGGAGCTTGACCGTAGAGCCTTGTTCCTTGCATGGATACATTACTATTTTTAACTACCATATCACAGTTCATGTGAAGATCTAATTATTTCATTGAGAGGCAAATATACCCAGAGCTACCTCTCTAACTCAAGTTCATTATCAGGTTTGTTTAGGTGACTTAGTCATAAATGAGGATTTCTCTGTAAAGGTCTAATAATGACTTTGCAGCACTGTTGTTGCTGGCTTTTAAGGACAGTTTTACTGCTATTTACAGAAAGTAGAATGTGGTAGCAACACTAAGCAAAAGCAAAATTTTTCTTTAGAAGACAAAAGATTCATTTGCAAAGATGCAAAACTCCTATTTGTTTTACACATGAGCATTGTTACTAAGAATGTCCTCCACAAGAAGCAGGAGTACAGGTTTCGTATTTGTCCCTGACCTGTGAACTTGTCCTTACCTCCCACTGCACTAACATTCTATTCCAAGCTCACATGTTTTCTCCTAGCTGACTCTAGAAATCTGTTCCTTTGTGTCATAGGGCCTTTGTCCTTACAATCATCTGTGAGGCAAAGTAACTCCTAGGAGCTGTAACCTTCTCATGTTCTATGCTTACTTTTCTACATTTACATAGTGTCATAGTAAACTGTAATGTTCTAAACTCTAGGGTAGAGGCTATACATCAAGCTTATGGAAGCCAAGCTTATGTTAATATTGGCTGTCCACACAGTATCTGCCATGTAACATATTTTCATGTGTTTTATGTGTCATTACACACCTCACCACCCACACCAAGCAATTGTTTTAAGCAGGGATAAATCGGTGCCCATGTCTGTGGTTAGCTGAGAGCAAACTGGGAGATGAATTGAAGGTAGGAGTCTGGTATTCATCACCAAATTAGTTTATTTTGTGACTTTTATTTTTTTTTTTTACCATGTAAGTATCTACAGTGTTCCAAGGAGAACTTGACATTAGCAAATCCTTGACTCTTAAGATCTAGGGCCCCCAGAACATCATTTATGCATCATTTGCCTGGTCAAGGTAAACCAATAGGATCTACTTGATTCCAGGGGGCAGGAAGAGATTTGTCTGTGGAAGAGTGAAGTAGGACAGACCCACTGCACAGGCAAGGGACCAATCGGAGTTCTTGAAATGTTCTTCTGGTATATTCAATAACAGTGAAGTAATTACAAATATGATTGGCACTTATTATAATAAGCATTCTGGGAATTGGTTGGTTTGCCTGTTATATCTCATCAATTTGGGGCAGGGGGTGGGGAGCTAGCCTATTGAACACTCAACCTGTTCTAACCAAAAGAAGTAGTTCATTAATTCTGAGTGTATCAGCAGTGTAGCAGTGTATCATTGTGTTTAAATGAGCAATGGCTAAATGCAATATGATGGCAATTCTCATTTATTTTGATCATTCATAAATTTCCAGCACTACACCAGGGCCTGAAGAAGAAAAAGACATTATTCAACCCTCATTGAATGGATACATAAGTGATCACTGATAACATTTTCTTTATTTGGTATTCTCATTCACTTTCCTAAGGATATTGTCTTAATTGTCATGTGTTTCAAGTGCTAGGTGTAAATCCCTAGTGAAATGACTACTTAGAAATGAAGACCATGCTTACCTGTATAGACCAGTGAATGTGTAATAGGAACTTGAACAAGCATTTCAGACATTAAAAAAATAATTTTTAGAATGTTTTACTTTGTGATATTTTTATTTTTTGTAACAGATTTATTTATTTACTTACTTACTTATTTGCTTATTTATGTATACAGTGTTCTGTCTGCATGTACATTTGCACTGCATGCCAGAAGAGAACAGCAGATATCGTTACAGATGGCTTTGAGCCATTCATGTATGTGACCACTGGAAATTGATCTCTGGAAGAGCAGCCAGTGTTCCTAACTGCTGAGCCATTTCTTCAGCCCCTATTTTGTGACTGTTAAACATAGCTCACACCAAAAGAGCCTCTGGAATTATATTTTCTTACTGATGGGCTCAAAATGACAGTAGATTACTCTCACTAATCTATATACTCCCGTCAGTCAGGAAGCATATTTGGATGAGTCACTAGGTAAAAGGAGTAACTATAAATAAATAGAAATAAAATTCAGAATGGGTGACTTCAAGTCTGAATCTAGATTCAGGTCTCAGGACTTCTTTGTGGCCAAGGTTCTCACTTCATTCTGCCTCTATAGCAAAAGAGATGGCATTTTACTTGTGAAAACCCATGCAACATGCTTTTGTGTTTGAATGTAGGAATAGTAGTTATAGTTTGGCAATGAAATGTTTATTGAAAACAGCTTTGTCTTTAAATAAATAATTCCCATCAGAATTGATCCCCATTTGTTATCCTCTTAGGGGCACAACTCTAAACAGGAGAAAAAACTACACTGGTTAGGGATGCTTTTAAAATAAAACAATGGAAAACATGAAAAGGGTAAAGCAAGGAAAAGTTCCCTCCATGCTTACCTTCTATCACCTGTGTTTGAGTGTGTTGACATGTGATTAATCCCAGGACGAGAGTAACTACATCTATCAATTAGTTTATGTACAAGTCAGCCTGAATACTTTATATAAATTATAGCTTCATGATGGAAACAAAAACAGAACATGATATTCAGGGAGTTACCTGGGTCCCTCATGATATAAATCAGTGTCAAAAAATGTAATCTAAGAATAATGCTTTTACTGATTCATGTGTTGAGCTGCATAATTCTTCAATTTGATTTAACTTACCACTATTTTCAATGTAACTCAAGTAATCTTATCCCTACACCTTATCATTTTTGTGAAATAAATAATGTTTATCTAACTACTCTTCATGGCATCATAGAAAGGGGAAATGTCCTCTTTCTTATTTCTAGTGTCAGAGAATTTTTAAGGATCACAGTAATTTCAAAATACAAAGCTGTGCTTCTCGTTAGGGAACCTGAAAAAAGACTGCTGATGTGTGAAGGAAAACAAAGGGTAAAACACTTAACTAATTTTCAGAGAATAGAAACAAGTTTTATTAGACATACCTTTTTCAGCTGGGAAGCTGTGGCAGTCCTCACAGAATACCAGTCAGGGAAACAATGTGTGAAGGAGGCAGAGAGGTGTAATTTTGTTGATTGACTTTGGCAACTTTTACAAAATGTAATATCTAAATTTTAGTTAGAAGAGACATGAAAATACAGTAGGCTGTAGTAAAATAGATTATAATAACACAGGTTATAGAATTAAAAGTATTTAGAGTAATAGAACCGTATTGGTTTTCCAGCGATGAAAGCAAGTGTGCTTGTGTATGTACGTAAGTGTATATGTATTATGTGTATACATGTATGCATGTATATGTACATATATCAATGCCTAAGTGTATTACTGTATGTGTGTGAATATGTTCGTGTGTATATAGGTACATATGCACATCTTTATTTGTCATGGTGAACTTACTATGTTGACACTTCTCAGCCAACTTATTTCAATTAAGTTTTAAATTTGAATAGGCTAAGCATTTACTATTAAGCAAAGTTATTTTGTTTAATTCTAACAGCATCTTCAAATACTTAAGAAGTTATTCATGACTGAGGCAGAAAATCTTATTAGACAGTTGAAACACCTACCCTTAACTCATTTCTCTGAAGCTAGGTAAGTGCCCAGTAAATACCTGTTGAACTGTATTATTGTAAAACTGAACAGCTTTTATACCTGATAACTGACAGTGAGTTGAATTCTGAACAATAAGTAGGAAAGGAAGAAAGAACCAAGAATGCCCATGCAAGTGAGTTGTTGAATGATGGAAAAGAAAGGGTGAAGCAAGCTCTGATTCCCCTCCCTAGATCAGCATATTCCAATGCCATCATCCATCTACTACCTGCTGCTGAGGATGGTTGTCAGGCTTCCTGGAGGTTCTGCCGAGACCAGTAGTGATTTGATCATGCATGACACCTTAGTAAATACACATATTACCAAGTCCTGAAACCTAAAAGTGATCAGAGTCTCTCTCATTCATTTTCTCGGTTTTATTGACTGTGAAATTTATATACCACTTAAAATAGTGAGGAAATGATGATAACCCAAATGAACCATTTCAAAATTCAAGGTATTACCCACCTTAAAAATCCACGCAATGCCAAATTAACTTTCATATTGCTTGGTGACTACAAAACCTGAGCAGATATATAAGTTGAGGAACTCTGTTATCCAGCGTCTTTGGAAAGCCTGTTCAATCCTTTTCCATACAAAAGTCTTTCTTTTTATCATGTACAAATATATAGCTTCTTTTTTAGCATTTATCACAATTCACTTAAAATAAGTTAATCTACCTTTCCTTATAAAATGTATGTGCTGTTTCAAATATTCTACTGTGTATACAAATACAATTTTGGTGTCTTAACATTTGAGGTAGGAAATCCAAATATCAAGTAAATGAATTCTTTTCTTATCAGAAAAGGAGGACACTCATAAGTCTTTTAATAGCCAGAGTAAAACTCAGACATGCTAAGTATTGCATTTATAATAATCTCTTCTGTGACTTTAAATATATTAAAGAAAAATTTAAAATAGATATTTTTCATCACTTAACAACTCACTTGCATGGGCATTCTTGGTTCTTTCTTCCTTTCCTACTTATTGTTCAGAATTCAACTCACTGTCAGTATATGATGATCCTTCCAATAACCTACCAATGTTTCCTATTTAAGTGACACAAATTATTTTATTTTATATTTAGAATTAATGTATGTATTTATTTTACACTCTGGCTAAGTTTTCCCTTTCACCTCCTCCCCGTTAAGATCTACTCCCCTCTGTTCCCACTTCCCAATCCATTGCTCCTCTGTTTCTGTTTAGTAAAGGGCAGGTCTCCCATGAATATCAACAAAACAAGGCATATCAAGTTGCAATATGACCAAGCATCTCCCCAGGTATTAAGGTTGGGGAAGGCAACCTGGTATGATGAGTAGGGTCAAAATAGCCAGTAAAAGAGTCAGAGACACTTCCTGTGGGCCATTGTTAGGAGTTCCACAAGAGGACCAAGCTACACAAATGTCACATATATGTGAGATGTGTAGGTCAGTCCCAAGTAGGCTTCCTGGTTGTTGGTTCAGTTTCTGCGAACCTCTATGAGCCCAGTTAGTTGATACTGTGGGTTTGTATATTTATTTATTTTTATTTATTCATTTATGTTTTGTGTAGACCTTGGTCCCTCTGGCTCCTACAATCCTTTTAACTCTGTTCTTTCAGCTATTTAATGAATGAATTTCACAATTAGAAAAATGTCATTACATGGCAATAATACCACTTCATTTAGGGTTTTTCAGGAGTCTCATTGACTGTAACACACATACTTCTCAAACTATGGTACGTTATACGCAAGTGTGCTTTTGCTACATGAAAGAGTTCATCGAAAAGTAAATAGTCTCTTTTAATATCTCACATACATAAACATTTTTTAAAAATGGTTTCACAGTGGCTAATTAGGTAAACTTGCTCTGCAGGAAGTCTTGGTCAATGCTTCTGAATTTTCCTTGCCTTCCTCCTTGTGGGGACAAGATAGCAGTCACTCTGTCTCCTTACATTTTATCCTTTTCTGAAGACTAACAAGGAGAGGCAGAACCTTCACTCTGTGTGTGACTTACAAGAACTTTGCTAGAGGTCCACAGTATACTTTTATGAGTTTCTTCCATCCTCTCTAGATCACTCAGTCATATTCACCTAAAAAGAAATGGAATGATACACAAGTATCATTAGGATCGACCTGTCTCACCTGTGTTCTTTATAGCCCAGGAAATGTGTCCAGGTGATGCTACAGTCACTACTGTACTCCATGAGAGATGCTTTCAGAAGGGGCAAGACAACTCTGAAATTTCTTTAGTAAGAGTTGGCTATTTTTCATGAAATGTTAAGAGTCACTTCTACACTGCATGGGATTCAGTGATACAATGCTGTGAACAGTAAGAAAGACAGCTATTCCTGTTATAAAATTATGTTTGATCTTCCTAACCAGTTCACAAATTAATGCTTATTATGAAAAATCATTGGTTCAAATGTGAAAGTTGTAGACATGTTTGGCCATTAATTAAACATGTTATGTAGTTAGTTTTGAGTGATCACAAAATTACCAGCACTCCAAGATAGTAACTATGTCTATGCAATTCTCTGATGATTTGGTAACATAATTGCTTTAATTGTTTTCAATTTCACTTGATTAATTAGATAATATGTGACACAAAAAAAACAGCAAAAAGAGTATTTAGAGGAACATTAATTTTTAGCAATATATACAGACAATTTTTATACATACACACTGTTACATAACCATTATTTTCTTAAGACACTAAAATACCTTATTTCTGAGAGCATGTTTCTTATACACTCACATGAGAAAGTTTATTTAGTCTTGTAAGAGTAATTCAAGTTAAAAATTGCATTTTTATAACATCTATCTGTTTTTATAAGCCAAGATGGAGTATTACATGAATCTGCCTGAAGTTTCTATAGCTTCTTTCATTGTCTCCCTGGGACTTAAGATGCACATTTTATGAATGAGACAGAGGCATTTTATGCATAAATTTCAAAATACATATCTCTACCTGTTGTCTGTAAACATAAGACTTGTTTTCTTTCTTTGATTGACTATAAAATGCCCCAGCTTTAGTCAAGCAGTGTTTTCTCATGTTGACAACTATCAACATTATTCTCTTATCAGAAAGGACATAAATTGCTGTGTGCAAAGAAAAATGTATTTGAGAATCTAAATAAAATAGAGTTGTTTACCCGACTTTTAATGATAGAGGATAAGTCACTTGCACCACTGCTATGTTCATATAGGTAGCAATTGCAGTGATTTATTACCTACATATTCTTAAATATTAAAACTATAATTTTTATAATTTGGGGTAAGAGTCCCCTTTCATTCTACTTTTCATTAATTGAATGACTTTTTATAACTATTTACTGGTGTATTTATTTTTGACAATTTAAAAAAGTAAAGATCAGTTTCATTTGAGTGAGTCAGTGTTTAGTTGTTGACATACAGATATTGCTGGAATCCTACATGTAGCACTGGACTTCTCAAGAGACTTCAAGAAGTGAGCAAACCCATGCTCCAGTTGATGGCCTTACATCCATACCCAAAGGCACAGTACTAAATGGACTTGGTGGAGGGAAGAAGGGAGGGATGTAGGGCTAGAGGGAGGGAGGGAGGGAGATAAGAAGGAAAGGAGGAAGGGAGGGAGTGAGGGAGGGAGAGAATTTGAGAGATGAAAGTGGTAGAGAAAATAGGAGAGGAATTAAAGGGAGTCAATTTGGGGTAGATTTGATCAAAACATATATGCATGTATGAATGGTCAATAAAATAATTTTAAGAAGTGAGGAAAAAAGCAAAAAATACTGGCTTTATTCATTTAACAAGTTTTGTGACAAAGCATCATGACCAAGGTAACTTGTAGAAAAGTTCAATGCGCTCTTAAAATTTTGAGAGTGAGACCGTGACCTTTATGTCAAAGAGCATAGCAGATGACAGGCAGGCATGGTGATGGAATATTATCTAAGAGCTTACATCTTGAGATACACCTGCAAGTCTGAAAGATGTAACTTGGAATGGTGTTGTCTTTTGATATCACAAAGCCTGTCTGCACTGACATACTTTCCCCTACAACAACACTGTACCTTCTAATCCATGCAAGCAGTTCCATCAACTAGGATTCAAAATATGAACCTAAGGGGGCCATTGGTGTTCAATCCAGTATAAATTCCTGTTCCTTCCCTCAGTGCCCCTAAGCTAGGGATGATGCACTAACAGGTTCTGGAGCCCTACAGACATAGAACTGTTGCACTCCCTCCTCTAATGCCCTTTCTAGGCACTGCCCATTCACTAGTTTCATCAGGTTCTAATGGCGGCTCCCATCTGTGTCATGGGATTTATTTTACATATATATATCTATATATATATATATGTAAAATAACTGCTCACTATGTTTGGGAATATATGAGTAATTCTGCAGCCAATGTTTAGTATAATGTTTCTTTCCAGTGAAAACAAGTAAAAGTGACTTGATTCTCTGATATGCCTGCAATTTTAAACCCTTACCTTATTAGTGTAAATCAGTCAAGGTTTGGATCTCTTCATTGCCCCTGTCAGGCAAGGTCAGTTCCTTCAGGGTATGGGGTGGCTTTGGAAGACTAGAACTTAGGATACCAATAAAATTATTAATCGTTAAAATCTTTGCCCTCCATGACAATACCCTTTCTATGTTAAAGTGATTTTTTGGAATAGTTCAGGAAGAAGAAATAAGCTGAAACAAATTAGTAAGAATGTTATGAATTTTCGGACCACCTTAAGTAAAAGAAAAAAAACCAACATATTTAGTTTAATTCAATGTGGAAACTAAGTTACTGAAGACATTATGTTTATGGGTGCTTTTACCATCAAAGATCAAGAGATATTTCAATTTGCAAATGCTGAATCATTTAAATGCCCGTAAAAAGTGTTCAAGTGCCTCCTGGACTTGGCTTTGTATATTGTAGACAATGCCCCATACTTTCTGATTTCCCGTGGAGTGCATTACAAACACACCTGTGAGATCCAAACATGACCTGTAGGGACAATCTTACTGAATAATGCCTTCTGTGTATTTACGACTTGGATTTCTACATAAGATAAACGAAGTGCTCGTACCTCTGTCCTTCAGTGTGCATCATTTTCAGAAATGACCTCCACACCATTGCACACTTGCATACTCTTTTTTGGAAGTACTCTTGCACTTGGTATTTTATTTGATTTTGTGTGTTTAAAGCATTAATGTTACTTAAAAGCAGAAAAAAAAAGAAATAAAAAAGGAAAAGAAAGATAGAGGGAGGAAAGAAGGAAGAAAAGATGGAAGAAAGGAAGGAAGGGGAGAGGGAAGGAAGGAAGGAAGGAAGGAAGGAAGGAAGGAAGGAAAGAAGGAAGGAAGGAAAAATGAAATCTAGAAATAGTCCAAGGAAAATATATTGCTAGGGTTAAATTATATCGTCGAAATTTAAAACCATGTAGAACTAAATATTATACAGACTTCATAATGAGAAGGACAACTTAGTTTCAACAAAATGTTTCATAGGTCACATTTCTTTGAAGATATGTGAAAGATGAAATCACTCAGTAAGGAAATGCCTGGTAAATGGGAGTTAGTTTCTTCATTTTTACCTGAACATCTGGTAACCAAGCATTTTGAATATTAATTGCAGATTTACAATTAAATTCATTGGGAAAAGACTTCATACATTAATTAAAATTATAATTGCATGTCTAACTTTTGCATGTGGACTTTGTAGGATATATGTCAGTGTTCTTACAGTTATAAACCCTGTCAAAATGTGCAATAAATTTGAGTCTATGTGACAATTTCACAACAAGTGAATGTCCAGTTCCCATATTCTCAAGTCCAAAGAGATGTGATTTCTCTCACAAATCTGAGTCTGAATTATTTGAATCATTTTGTATTGTTAACCATAAAAATAGACGGTGTACATGCCTAAATGTTCCTCTTTTGCATTTCTTCAATGTGAGGATAAGTTTGGTTTAAAAAATAAAACTTAACAGCCTTTAATTTGTTATGTGGATCTGATTCTATGTGTTCTTTATTGCCTCCATATATTTATCGAAGTGAAACATAAAATGGTTGTAATAATGGAGAATTTAAAATAGCTTTTGCACATGAGCAGTAATGCTAACTAATATGGTGAATAAAGGCTGAATGTAAATTCTCAGGATTTTTGTTTCTTTAAATTTTTGTAAAAATAAGGTATTTTATTGTTTTGCTTTGTTTTGTTTCAGCAATATTCACTTTGATAAGCAGAATATAATGCAAAGGGAATTATCACTTGCATGCATTCCTAATCCTCATATGTTTGTTTAATTTCCAACTACAATATAACATTTATATCACAAAACCTATAAAATGTGAACCATGGCCTTTTCATGCTCCATTATATCCACTCAGAGCTAACCTAGGTATCACATGTGCCAGTACAACAGAGACATATCAGTTGCTGTGGAGTCCACTGCTTCTATACCTCTCGAATATCTCTCTTCCCTTCCTCTCACTGCTTGGCTTAGGACTTCCTTACACTGCTTTACCATGTTTCTTTCAACTGTACCAACATTTTAATCATCCATCCCATGGCTTCATTCCTAGATTTATGTGCCCATAAAATAAAGCTGGTAATGTCACTGTACTGATCACACACTTCTTTCAGTTTGTGTCAATCTTAACCTTTAACTTTGACATCCATGTTTTCAAATAGGCCACACCCCAACTGTTACTCCATATTCAGCATGTTGTTGCATCATACTGAACTGCTGCAGAAAACCAGAACCCAACTCTTGGTTTTCATTGTTTTCTGCTAATTACCTATGGATATGCTACCTCTTTAAACAAAATTAGTTGAGTCATTTGAGAATACTCACACAATACTTATACTTCACTTAGCTAACATTGTAACTATTATTTAAATGCCTGCCTGTAACTTTAAAACATTCTTCATAGTTTAAACATAGTGTAACATGAATAATTATACTTGAATGGTTAGAAATTAACACAGTAGCATGTGGAGGTGAATGGTCCTATGGAACTCTTGATATATAAGTGAAAAAACTAACAACTAAATCCACAAATGTCTAGAGAAAGAGCTAATACAAGTATGTTACACGTGGCAATTGTAGAAAACTAATCCCAAAAGGCAATGGCATAGAACTCGTGATCGAAATACATTCTATATATGTGTAAAATTTTCTATGAGTTAACACAAATATTATTTAAAAGGATGTTTTGTGTATACCCTATTAAACTAATATTTTCTTCTCATCAGATAGAAGGTGGTGGTTGTATTAGTAGGAGACAATAAGGATATAACTTCAAATTTTATATAACTTCAGTCATTGTAAATGTGAATTGGAACATAGACATATGTCCACAGCTTACAATATGCTAGTTTCCCTTATTTATACTTATCCACATATGTGGTATCAGTTGAAAATTAATAAAAATATTCTCTGAGTAAAAGTAATAGTTTATTATACCAAGATCCTTTGAAATGTGACACCAACTTTGTTCTTCAGCTTACTAACTTGGATGTGGTCCATACAAGAAGGGCTTATGTACATTTTATAAGCAAATAAAACCTTATGTGAGCATAAACATTACAGAGTGAGTCTAGAAAATGTAAAATTATTTTCATATTCTGTAACTGTATCAGAAATTTTATTTCAGTAGATCATTATGGTAAGTAAAACATTAAGTTTAATGTCATATTTCCAACAATGACTGTTCAATAAATTAGTGATGATATCTACAGGATATTATCATGTCAAAATGTTTTACATTCTAGTAAAATGTTAACATCAAATATTTATAAGAAAAAGAAGAAATTTATGTATAAATATACTCATGCTATATCAAAATTTCAACATCATTTTGATATGTGAAAATACGTACATCATTTCATTTTTATTTTCTTTCAATTAAAGGGATAGTCCTTTTCAGAAATATGAATAATTAAAATTGCATTTATTCATAAGAAAGATAATATAACGATCTAGCCAAACTCTGTAAAGTTATAGTAAGCGATCATGAATTTGATTACTTGGTACAAAGAGATAAATATATAATCATAGAATGACAAAAGATAAAATATAATATTACTTTCAGATTTGGTACTAAGTTTTTTAATATCTTCCTTTTAACTTCTGAGTATTATCTTGCTTGCTTAATGCTTTCATACTATATTATGATTATCTACTATTGTTCATATGAGAAAATATATTATCTGTTAAAACAATTAATGGTTCTTCTCATAAATTTTAGCTTTATTGTAGCAAGTAGTTTTTTTTAAATATGCTTAAAATCCTTTCCATATGTAAAGAACACATAGCTAGCTATATACATTTTAAGCTATTGAATATTTGTCTCTTTTCTCCCATGAAAATTTCAGAGCATTTCTTATTGCTATAGATTATATACTTCAAAATCAAGTTGCTTAAGACACAAGAATTTTAAGTATTAAGACCATTATTAAAGATCTGATCTATCAACAGATACAAAAGTCAAAAATATGCATGGCTCTGTGTAATCAGCACATACCTGTAATCACTACAGGGACTGTCATGCTGTTTGACACTAACACAACAGCTTTCAAATCATGTGATTATCCACTGCATTTTTGATATTACATGTCCTCAAATTTTGCCTATTAATTTTTATAAGATTCAAGTATTGATTAATTTTTGTCAACTTGAGACAAGCTAGAGTTTATTTGAGTAGAGGAACTCTCAATTGGGATTCTCCGTAACATATTACTATAAGCAAGTCTTTAGCAAGTTTTCTTAAACAGGGATGGATGTGTTGTGAGAGGACCCAGACCACTGTGAGTGGTGCCAATCCTGAGAAAAGTGGTCCTGGAGTATATATTCAAAAATAATAAAAAAACAAAAAAAACAACCAAACAAACAAACAAACAAACACACACACAAAAAAAAAAACCAGGCTGGCCAAGCCATAGAGAGCAAGACAATAATCAATCCAGCTTCTGTTTCAGTTCCTGCCTCCCACAATGAGTTCTTGTCATGATTAAAGTCCTGGTATTTTATTACAGTAATGGAAACCCTAACAAAGATAGAAGGCAAGAGAGTTAGATAAGTTTTTCAATTCTTTTTGTATGATGACCGTCTAAGCTATTTCTTTCCTTTTTTGCAGAATGAAGAACAAATTTTGGTATTTTGAATTTGGCACATCTGAAACCTTCTCAGCCACCTGCAAGAAGCTACATGAATCTGTAGAAATAGAAGTAAGAAAAAAAATAGATTGATTGACTTTTGTAGTAATATAGTGTTTGCTTTCTTAGTGTTGTGGTATGGTCCCTTTTAAGAAATACAGTTTTATAAATTCATATAGATTTACTCAAGATTCTAAAATATGATGTTTGTCACTCATGATGGATGTATCACTATCTGAAATCAACTTAAGTATGGATATGGGTTGTTTAAGATCATATTAAAAATATATGGAATATAGCTTTAGAAAGAAGAGTTTACTTGCATAGCATGAAGAAAAATATATCCAATTAAAAATATAGTTGAAAATGAAAAAATGCAAAAGAACCTACTTACATGTTCAGGAATTATTATCTCATAACTTTAAGACATAGTGCACAAAAAAAATCTCCTTACTTACACAGATAAATGTTAAAGTATATCCTTTCCCATTCTATTCAATTATTAGCTAGGTTTCTCAGTTCAGAAAGTTGCTATTCCCCATTACAGATATAGGATGTGGAAGCCTCAAGAAAGAGAGAAAAGATTAGAAAAGACACTTCAAAAAGATCGTGAACAAATAGGGCTACCAAAAATATCTAGACTTTGTAGGACTCAAAAAGTTTTAGGACATAATCCAAAAAGGAAATGATATATTGAGGGATTTTTAAAGACCAAAGAAAAGTTTTATTTTGTATGAATACTAAAGTCCTTTATGTGCCAGGTGGTGGCAGCACATGCCTTTAATCCCAGCACTGGGGAGGCAGAGGCAGGAGGATCTAGGTGAATTCAAGGCCAGCCTGGTCTACAGAGTGAGTTTCAGGACAACCGGGACTATTTCACAGAGAAACCCTGTCTCAAAAAACAAACAAAAAACAAAACAATAACAAAACCAATACAACAACAATTAAAAAGAAAAAAGGGCTACTTTGTGTGTTATTGTTTTGTGTGTATGGCTTGTATGTATACTTGTTCATGCATATGTCCATGTGTATTTGCAAATGTATTTGTAAGCCACAGGATGACATAGAGAGTCACCCTTTCTCACTGTCCATCTTATTTTATTGAGAAAGAGCCAGACTTCCAGGCCAGTCAGCTTTAGATCTCTGCTTGTCTCTGCCTCTGCAGCCCCGGACCAAAAGGATACACAGTGCATCAGGCTTATCCTATGGGTACAGGGAACCCAAACTCAAGTCCTCATGCATATGAAGCAAGCACTTTGCCCACTGATCCACCTCACCAGCTCCTAATATATCATTAGATATGTAGTAATTACATATGTACACATAAAATTATTTTTAAATTATACTAACACTTTAATTTCTAATTCATAATTTCATATAACTACCTTATCTATTAGATTCTAAACAGTTTTGTTTTCTTTCTCAAAAAGAAAACCATGCTCAATGAAAACCTGTGGCAGAAACCAAACCTATGCTTTCTGTAATATAACTGGAAACTCTAAGCCTTCCTATTTCTGCTCCTTGGTGCCTCTCCCTGAGCATACTGAAGGTTATCAGTCCATAGAGCAAGGCTCTGTGTGTCACAATGACAAAATTTTCAAGAAGATACCCTCAAAAGCGATGAGTATTTGAATGAAAACAGTTGTAGAGAACATTGATTTTTAAAGTTCTAAATACAGCTAAATGAGTGCTGTTGTTTCATAATGATGCTTTCCATCTTAACAGAACAGTGGCTGTGCAGGAGACCCCTCAAGAAATCTGGACTGGAACTAAGTTATTTAGCCCTTGATTCTGCTTTTCCATGTTTTTTGGTTCTGTATTTCTCACTTACTCCACGAACCACTATAATAGCATCTAGAAATTGGACTCAGTACTGTGTGTTCTCTCCATGATATCATTTTATATATATATATATATATATATATTGTGTGTATGTGTGTGTGTGCATGTGTGTGTGTGTGTGTGTGTGTGTGTGTGTGTGTGTGTGTGTGTGTGTTTGTGGCTAGCAATGCCAAGCATGCCTTTCTGCTCACATTTTAATGAATCCAGTATATCATATTAGCAAAATATGGCTTTCTACCCTCAAGGTTACTTCATAATTAAATATAAGAAATCAGCAGTTCGGAAATTTGATTCTGCTTGCCATTGCTTCCTATGTGGCCTAAAATCACACCAACTATGGTTTGAAAAATGTCTAATGAGGAATAAACCATGGTAGTAACAATGGAACCTCAAGCAATAGTTATATGTTTTACTGGCAGCTCCTTCAAAAACAAGTCATTTTCTGTGGGTATGTTTATATCACAATGCTCTCTCATGCAGGGAGCTCCTTCTGATAGGAGTTAATGTTTGGGACGACATAAATATCCCAGGAAAGTGTTCCATAATCACTGCTAAAATGCATGTATTATTAAAATCTACCTTATGTCTAGTACTAAGCAATGCACCTGCATTATCTGGTATAATCTTTATACACACAGTATGAATTAAAGATATACTGCAAAATCTTCATTGCACAGTTAAATATTTTTAATAATTTAAAAGAAAAACAATTACATTATTACCAGAGCAATTAAATATAAGGAAACAAATTAATGCTATATGCATGTAAATGAAGAGGGTTAGGCCATGATTTAAACACTGGTAGTTTTAATGTTTTTCCTTTTTTATTTAAATTTGATACAAAGTTGTTTTACATGTCAATCCCAGTTCCCTCACCCTCCCATCCTCCCATATCACCCACACCAAACCCCATCTCATCATCCCCTTTTTCCTCCCCAGAGAGGGTGAGACCTTCCATAGGGATCTTCAAAGTCTCTCATATCATTTGGGGCAAGCTTAGGTCCTCCCACGTGTGTCTAGGCTGAGGGAGTATCCCTCTATGTGGGATGGGCTCCCAAAGTCATACACTAGGGATAAATACTGATCCACTACCAGATGCCCCATAGACTGCCTAGTCCTCCTAACTAACACCCATATTCGGGGGGTCTGGGTCAGTCCTATGTTGGTTTCCCAGCTAGCAGACTGGGGTCCATGAGTTCCCCTTGTTCAGGTCAGCTGATTCTGTGAGTTTCTCCAGCCTGGTCTTGACCCCTTTGCTAATTACTCTTCTCTCTCTGTAACTAGATTCCAAGAGTGTTTAGCTGTGGGTATCTGCTTCTACTTCCATTAGCTATTAGATGAAGGTTCTAGGATGGCATATAAGCTAGTCATCAATCTCATTATTATGGAAGGGCATTAAAGGTAGCCTCTTCACTATTGCTTAGATTATTAGTTGGGTTCAACCTTGTAGAAATTTTAAGAATCTCAGTTTTCTCCTAAATTTATTATAGAAGGCAAAAACATAAATTAAACAAAAACATTCAAATTTTTAAGAAAAGATGTCAAAAACAAAGTTTTTGCTTTTGGAGGAAGGTAAAAAGGATCTAACAACCACAGGTTTGTGCCTGAGATCAGAGCAATCAGGCACACAGGTTTTCTATTTTTCTCCATGTGTCAATGTCAATGAGAGATTTAGGATGCCCATTCCATAAAACATTCAGTCTTTTGGGTGTTAGTGGGACTAGGAAGGTTGTACATGTTAAAGTCAAGAATTTTGGTTTTTATCCCCAAATACTGAAATATTTTTTTCCAAACGAATTCAGTAACATCAGAATTAACAAATGGAAGAGCCTAATGGGTATAAAATCAACTCTATTATTTATTCGTTAACCTGGGAAAAAGACTTTTTAAACGCATTTAAAAGCTGTACACAGTAGTCTCAGCTGTCCTTTCTTGATGCTAAGATTGCCTGTCAATGTTTTATGCTTCATCAAGTAAAATTATTAATAACTTTAACTGACATAGGCATAAGAGCTGACTCATTATAGAAAAAAATAAAGTCATTGATTATATCTCATCAAATTTAAAATTTGTACTCCCAGTTCTCCGATCTAAGGTTAAATATGGTACTGTCAGAAAAAAATAAGCATAATTGTTCTTTTAGGGACTTTGTGTTGGAAATAAAATCTCTGCAGTGACTGCACAGTGACACTCTATATGCGCTCCCTCCACAGTGGACGCTAATGACCTTGTTATACTTATCAACATTATTCAGAATCAGAATTCGTGACTGAGGTTCTTGGTTTTTAAGTTTTTACTTTTTTTCCCCCCTCTGTACCTACTTTTCACAAAATCATAAATCTTCAAAACATATGAGAACATTAGCCGATATGGGCTTATTCCTTGTTTACATTCATAGCCTTCATCTCAGCTTCATTTTCACAAACTCAATTGGTGAGCTGCAACTCCCGGCCCATCAGCACCACCATGGAGCTTTCCAGACTAATGAACATGATGTCAAAGCAAACAGGAGAGTGGCCTAGGATCGAGAGCTGTTGAAACTAAACCATTCATATTCAGAAATTCATTTAAATAACATTGTCCTGCATTCGGAAGAGCAACTGCGCTCTCCATCACTCCTTGTTCTTTAGGACTCCTTGAGAGGTGCTTGTTGTTGTTCTCCACCCCCACCCCCTACCCCCTGACCACCCTTGTCCCTCAGTTGCCCATTGCCTGCATGTCAGAGAATGACTAACTCCTTTCTTTCAAACCACAAGTGGCATTGACTGTAAAGATGCTAGTGTGTCTCCATTGTCTCACCTAACTCCATTTGTTCAATTAGGCAGAAGAAAGACCTTGCAGCATGCTCTCCTTTTCTGCAGATGAACAAAGGAATCTTCCTTCACTAATTCACAAAGTAACTTGTCACAGCAGGGTCCTAAGGCCTAGTCACATAATTGTCTTAGTGTACTACCTGCTGTGTTCAATATTGAGTGGAAATGGAAGCCAGGCCCCAGCTCCAGCTTATTTCACAATTCTTGTGTTATTTAAATGATTTTAGTCAGTTTGGGGGAAGCCAGACCTTTATAAATTAACAGCAGGGAAATACCAAAGGTGTCAGATTGCATATTTATCATCTTTTTCGTGTAATACTTAAATATGTATTAAGAAGTGACTGACATAAATTAGGCAGTTTTCAGAAGCCACAGGCCGTGGCTTGTAGAGGACCCCCTTCTGCTTGACATTTCATCCTTGTCAAAGATCAAATTATTTTAATTTAGGCTGCAAATTATAAGGAATGAAGACTTCTTTGTGGGAATTCCCTGTGGTAATCTGACTTTTGTTGTTACTGCTGCTTGTCAGTGTGCAAAAGATATAATATGCATGCAAATAAGGTTAAAAAATATGTACTATCTAATTATCCAGCCAGTGCGTTCCACTTGAAGACAGTGGGAGGCCTGACACACAGTATGTGTTTGATTCATTGAGGCCTGCAGGGTATTTACACAAGATTACTTTTAATTATGAAATTAATATCTGTTTATCTAGAATATATAGTGGTGAGTGAGTATACACAGGAGCAGAATTCTTTAGTAAAAAGAAATGATCTTAATTTACTATGTCAAAAGGAAGAAAAAGCACTCATTTTTGGGAAAAAAAGTGAATCATATCATTCAGAGCTGGACCCTCTTTAGTGAAACAAACTGAATGAGAATTTAATGCTTTCTCCAACATTGTTTCTTCCCTTATAGAGTGGGTTCAAGATGTGTCACTTTATCTCATTGCATTGTTCCTTTGGTGAGCATGATGCTGCCCTAGCTTCAGAAAGTTGAGGCAAAGGTGGGAAAAGACAGGATTCCATTTGTTTTGTTGCAGTTTCTGTGGTATCACCAATTCCAGGGGAATTAAAGTTAGTGTTTAAGTTCACGATGACTTAATTATAGTAGGATATGGTGGCAGCACATTGGTGAGATATTGTTAGAGGCAAATTAAAAGCTTGTCCCTAACGGGATGCATTGAAAGAATATCAAATTGTATCTTTTCTCTTCTCTCCTTTCCTCTCCTCTCCTCTCCTCCCCTTTCCTCTCTTCTCCTCTTCTCTCCTCTCTTCTCAGTTTATAATGAAAAATGGAAGAATAATTTTGACATAGTTACAATGATTGTCATTTGGAAAATATAAAGTTATATCTTAAAAACTTTAGAAGAGAGGGTTGGAGACATAGCTCAGTGATTAAGACGCCATACTGCTCTTCCAGAGATCTGGAGTTAGACTTCCGGCACCCATGTTACTCCGGTCACAAGCACTTGGAACTCGGCCACACAGGCTGAACTCCATGGGCACATGCACTTCATGCTAATAATATATATGTGTGTGTGTGTGTGTGTGTGTGTGTGTGTGTGTGTGTGATGTGGGGGGTCTCTGTGACTACATTTTTGTACTAACCTCGCTTTTTCTTCATGAATGTCTATCAAGCCATTTCATTCTGTGACAGAGAGAAAGAATGGAAGGAAGGAAGGAAGGAAGGAAGGAAGGAAGGAAGGAAGGAAGGAAGGTAGGAAGGAAGGAAGGAAGAAAAGAAGAAAAGAAGGAAGATAAAAGGAAAGGAAACCAAGGGAACCATAGAGGCAGGAAGATCAGGAGTTCAAATTCATCATTCAAAAGAAGCAAGATCATAATTTCTGCATTCCTAAGCTTGACCTCTTTGGCCTACAATTTACAATTGTAGTTAAAGAAAACATGAACATGTTTCTCTGCCAAAAGATTTCTATAAAGTAGGACACATTGCTGATGAGGTTTGACCATTTGAAATAATTATAAATGGTAGCTGATTAATATTCCTGAATTTTTCTTCTTTGAATTTAGATGAATTTAATTAGCTTTATTAGAAGACAAGCAATCAAAAAGAGATGAAATACCTCTCTCTCTCTCTCTCTCTCTCTCTTCAGTGTGATGGAGTACAGATAGATTTAATAAACATCTCTCTGGAAGGAATTGCAATTTTGAATATCCCAAGCATGCATGGAGGATCTAATCTTTGGGGAGAATCTAAAAAAAAGAGAAGTCATCGACGGATCGAGAAAAAAGGCTCTGAAAAAAGACCCACACTCACAGATGCGAAAGAGCTGAAGTTTGCAAGTCAAGGTAAGGTTCCAAGATTGTAGGCTAATTTGCTTATTATTACAATCCAAAGGCTACATTAAAGAAAAGCCTTCAGATACTATATATGATTAAATCACAATGGGTCTAAAATCATATATATTATTTATGTTTTACCTCTTTCCTAGTCTTTCTTTGGTGAGAGATTATTTTTTTCCCCATAGAAAAGAAACGTAGAAGTAAAATACAGAATATTTCTTACTGAGGCTTTTTGGAATGGGTTTATCCTGGTCACTGTTTAAGTGGCTGTGCCAAGGACCCAGCTATTTTGTAAAAGACTTTACTCTTGTCTCTTCAGTCAAGATACACTATTCAAATCATCCTATATTAAGTTGCCATTCCAAGTAACATATATATGAGAAAGCTTTGATACCACACAATGTATTTTTATCTGCTGCTGTTTTTCAGAAAGTTCATATCTACCATTAAAAGATGAAGAAACAGGGAGCAAGGAATACATGTCTATATGAATATATTCATCAACTGCATTATAACTTAGTTTCCTTTGTGACATGACAACTAATTCTTCATAGATGTTATAATCAAAAACACAAAGTGGAGCTACTCTCCATAGTTTATGTATAAAAGCCTATACTATTTTTAACTTGAAAGCATACCTAATATTATTAGTAGCACTAAACATAAAGAAAGCTTGTTAATACAGGCATGAATACTCCCCCAACTACAAATTAGTAACTCTAGTAGCTAAGGCAAGAGGATTACCATGAATTTGAACCCACCTATGGATGAATAGTGGTTTCTATAGAATCATACCCTATCAAATACATATACATAAATACAAATCCTATTTCAGTGTAATGAAAGCAAAATGTGAAGAGCTTTTAGCATTAAAGTCTCAATATAGGTAGACCAATAACACTTGAAATGATTGGTAGATTTGATAGTATCTTCCATAGCTGGCTCTCATTTAAGCTTTAGACAATGGCTTCTGTGAAAAGAAACTTAGTATCACAATGTGGCAAAGGTTGAAGAAATGAGTGTTATATATCCTCCATAAGCAAACTTACCATAACTGGTGACAGGAATTTTGAGCAACAAAGCAATTAAAACATTCTATAATAAGGTACAGTACAACTATAAGAAATGACATAAAATGGAATTTTGAAGAATATACAGAAAAATCTGCAACTTTTTCTAGTAGAAAATATGTATAATTATTATTTTATATAAATGTTGGCATACATATTGCATTTATAATAAATACCATTCTAAATATGAGTAGGTTTTTATGATTATTGGTAAAAATTCTAGTCATTAGAATTATCTTAGGACCCTAGTAAAATCAAGCTAAAAACAAAAACCCTCTAATTATCCAAATTATGTGTTATTATATAGTACAATGCATTCATTGTTTTTTAAGTAACAAATACTTTTGTTAAGCATGTATTTTATATGTGGGGATTTCTTCAGGTTTCATTCTAGTCTGTTGTTATACTCCAGTAAATAGCATGTTCTTGCCACATCTCTATTCCTAACATTTACCAAAGTTGATTTTCAGTTACTTGGCTAACAGCTACTTTCACCACTGAGCTCTCTGAGTTTTAAGGCTTGTGCCTATGCTCTTCCCAGGCAAACTAGTGAAAAGACATGCCTCTATCACTATTCATAGAACTGTTGGAAACCTACTGTTTTCTTGGCTTCATAACTGCCCACCATAAACTTTTACTTTAAGATTGTGAGCTTGAAATAAAGCCCATTGTGGAACTATCCCTCACACATGAGGAGAAAGGAGAGAGTTGGTACACTTGAGATCGTAGCTCAGAAGTACATTTTAGTACTGCAGTTCTTGACTCTTTTCATCTGAGTGATAAGAGAAGTATGGATAAGATTGATCATGCTCGCATGTCTGCTCCCTTTGTTACCTCACTGTGCTTAAAGTCCTGACCTAGTGGCATTTCCAGACAAACCTTTCAACTGAATAATTAAAAACCAATTACTATAGCCTTTCCTCTATGCTGATTTTAGAAAGTAAAAATTTTGCTTGTATTTTGTATTTTGCTGCTCTGTAACCAAACATGTCTCAAAATCCTCCTAGGTTTGGGTTTAACATTTATTCTATGACTTCCTAAGTGTTATACTTAATGTGAAAAAATAAACATACTAATAAAAATAGTCTTATGTGCCCCTTTCCTGAATAATATTTCTATTGATTTATTCTTTAGCATCATGAAACAGAAGCAGCTGTGATATTAAGTGTCAAAGTCACTACAAATGCTGTCTTTTTGTGCTTTTTAAATTTGCTTTTATGAACCCCTTCAGAATTTATCAGTTTGTTTTCATCCTCGCTCACATCTCATCCCAGATCCACCTCTAATTCCAACTTTGTGTCCTCATTATTTTTAAAACACCATTAAAAATTCTTGGTTGTGTTGCCTATAGCCTCTTATGTGTGTGGTCATCCACTGGAGTGTGTTAGACCTATGGTCAGCCTCTTGTAGAAGGCTATCTCTCTCTCCTTGTACTTATCACTTATCAATTCCCCAGCGATGGGTGAAGCTGCATGCCTACCTTCTCCATCCATATAGGTAATTTATCTGGCTTGAGCACACTGTCACAGCCAGTGACAGTGCACTGTGAGTGTATTTATGTCTAAACAACATTGTTTCTTTGTAGTCAACCACCATCTTTGGATCTTACATCTTTTGTCCCATCACCTTCTGATTGCTGAGACGTAGAAAGAAGTGGAGGTGATACAGATGTTCCATTTAGAGAAGAGAACTCTGCCATCACTTTTTCTCTCCACCTTGGCCAGTTGGTTCTCTGTGTTCATCATCATTTACCGCAAAAAGAACCTTCCTCACTGAGGTTTAAGAGATACAGTGACGTATGGACAGCAGTTAGTTGTGTCATTAGATATGGTGACATTTTGAACCCAGATCAACAACTTCTATACTTCTATAATACCTAAGTGAAGCAGTAGAAAACTGGTAACTGGGAAGCACTTCATTATAATGTGTCCGGCAGCCTCTCAGGTTCTTCTCTGTACAAATGGAGTAGAAGTGTCAGCTGGGTTTTACTGTATTTTTTGGAAGTGATGCTTGACTTTTTGTTTGTTTGTTTTTAAACCTTGGAAAGAGTTTTGGTTGCCAGGAGTGATAAAGAAGTGTATCACTAAGATCATATAATATATGGAAAATACTTCTTAATAAAAAGAATTGAGAAAAGGGTTGCACATATTTAAAGCACATTTAAAGAACTGTCATAAAACCAAAGTGAAAGACTGGGTTTGGTTCATGAAGCCATGAGTTCTTCCTTATGGCTGCCCAGGACAGGAGATGCCAGGCTGTTGCCTTGCTTGAAGTTTTTGAGAACACCCATGAGATCAAAATATTTTTAGTCAGTGTTTTGGTTGGGAATTCTACTGCTGACTTAATTCAGAGTTGAACAAAATTATAAGTAATTTGCTTAATTATATTATCATTCCATTGAGACACAGTGAACTATTTGGATACAATTCTGAAGCATGCACACACATTCTCCTCATTAAGCACACATTCTCTTTATGTGTGTTTATAGATACAAATGAGTGTATTAAATACAGATGACACTGCCTTTAAGTAACAATTATAAAGCAGACCACGTTATCTTCCATGCCCTGGCCTTAATACTTAATCTTCCCTTGTCTATGCAGCTTCTGAGTTCATCTGTACCAACCCCTCTTCTAAATTAACCTGAGAGAGATATCTAATAAATTCACTCACATTAATGTATAAATGACTGATTGCAGACAAAGGAGAGGTATTTGCATTTTAAAAGACATAAAGGCCTTTAGCTAAAACATTATTTTTCATCCTGTACTCTAGTGAGTTATAGCTGGGATTCTTTAGCAGTTCTTAAAGACTTAGTTCAAACCCACTGCAGTATTTTGGGAAAAAATTAAGAGAGAACCTTAATAAAATACATTATTTCCATTAAAAATTGTTTCCCACGTTAGCTATTCTCAAATTATGAATGGACTTTGTATGATCTTCCTATTTTCCTTTTTTTTTGTTTTTGTCTCTTCAATTAGGAAAACAGATAACCAAGTAATTTTTAAATTTACAGGGAGAAACTCATGATTCCTCCCACACACTTATTCACATATGCATACATAAATAAATCACCAAAGTTTGAAAAGTCTATTCTGCAATGATCATTTAAAAATAATATATCTTTGAATATTTATTGGAGGAAATGTAAACGTATTATACATTGTCACCATAGTTCATATGAACCAACTGCAACTGAAAGACCAAATACTTTAGTTTGTCACAAATCTAAACGGAGCAAAGCAATCAGTGGAAGCAAAAATAAGCAACACCAGTATTTAAAGGAAAGAGAAGATAGTTTGGTAATAGCACTTGTGTTTGTAAAAAAAAAAACTTGTGTTTTTAACTATTTTCAACAAAAAATAAGCTTATTTTAATGGTGGTATGTGACCACCATTAAATTTCTTGTAAAGAGCCAGCCATAAAACCAAAATTCTGTATGCACAGTGTGTATGAACAAAATTAACTACGAGGGAAATCTGAACCAGGTAGCGAGATGCATCCCATATATTTGTATGCACAGAGGTGAAAAAGTCATGTTTAATGGCCATCTTTGACCTGAACAGTGAGATGGAGTTAGATTGTGGCAAATACTCTCCTATATATCTTTCATGATGTCCAGACAGTATATAGCTGAAAAATTTAAATTTAAAATGCACCTTTTTAAAGCATTTTATAACCAAAGTTGGGGACCTTACAAGAAACTGAGTCATTTTAGTTTTAATAGATTTATTTGACTAGACAACGTCAGTCATGCAACTTATCTGTAAGGTAAGGGTAATTATTACAGATGGCTAAGGAACGACATTGGAAGATTATGCTACTTCTTTTACACATCTGCATATCAGGACAGTCCCAATATCTTACTATCAAAATAAAATATTAAAACCTGGAAAATAAAACAGGCTCTGATATTGCCATGGTTCAATAAAATAGGGCCAGCATTCTTAGAGACTGATGTTCTTGAAATTTCTAGCAATTTGAAACTCAAAAATCGGAATATCTAAAATCTGAATTCTTTGTTTTTATATATGTTATAACTTTCTCATGTTTTACTTTTTTGATATTGATTCATTTGCAAGTTGTTGACTGCTATCAAAAGTTTGAAAACTACTGAGCAGAAGTTGTTACACTCAAGCTTAGACCTGAAAGTGAATGTAGGAACTGTCAGGAGCAGGGAGCTTCTAGGCTGACCCCTCATTAAGTAGTTGACTGTCTACTCTACACACCGGAATTTCTAACCAGGTACTTTTCACAGGAAAATTTATCTTAAAACTAATTAACATATTATGTCCACCATTTTTTTCAGTGTGTTCATTCACATTTACTAAAGCTAATTACTTTATTTGGTCAAAATTTTCCATCTCTGGATTGGCATGCACTGATAGAAAATGAATTGTTTACTATTCACTCAATAGTTTAAAACTCAGAGTCACAGAAAAATACAGACACATAGACACAGAGACACACAGACAGACACACACACACATTCACACACACACATACACACTGCACTCATATGCACACACACACACACACACACACACACACACACTGTAGACCTATGTTTGTGCTTCTCTTTTTTTTCCTACTGAGGAATCTTGTTTTTAAATTATTCATAGGAGTGATCAAATGGAGAGAAGGTTAAAATTGCAAAGGTAAACTAAGATAAATTCAGTTTAGAAAACTGCATTGATTAGGGTCAGGATGACAGCTCTATGGGTAAAGGGGATTGTTGCCAAGCCTCATAGTCAGACTTTAACCCCCAGAACATGAATGGTAGAAGCAGAGAACAGACTATCACAAATGATCTTCTGACCTCCACACAAATGTCATAGCAATGCTTTCCCACATACTAATACAAGCACATGTATACATATGTCTACATATGTATGAGCGCACACACACTAATACAAATAAATATTTTTAAAGTGACTATAATAAGTTGTTGTAGCTTCCTTTCCCTCATAATTTAGACAACCATGTATATAAATGTTAAGGCTGAACTTTATTTACATTTGTCACTGTCTTCCTACATATAATGTACTGTATGTGAGTTCCTTCAAGAGTAAGCAATTATGTAATGTAATTCAAACATTTTTTTTATATATTGTAGTGTCATACAAGAAAGATGGAGGCCATGGCTCTTTTGTGAGCCAAAAGATAGGCAATGTGTATTCTGATTGGCTGTTAAGGAATTTCTCCATATTATGGGCTTTATTGTCAGTTTTATTATGAAATGCAGAAATTAGGAAGAGAAGGAAGAATAGAATGTAATGTAAACAATGTGTACAAAAGAGTATCAACTGAAAAATAGCTGAAAATTTGATGAATCTTTTGCTTCCTATGCTATTTCTTCATCTTCTAAGTGAGGATATGTGCTCTGATACATGATTCTGATGTGTATGTGTTGCATTACACAGAACACTGCACAAAGAGGAGACCTTGTACAATCATACATATCACCAAGCCAGTGCTGAGGACATTTGTTAACCATTGTTGGCCATTCTCTAAACATTTCTGCAGGTTATTTAGGGTAATTTAGAAAGCAGTGCTACCTTGCCTAAATATAAAACCAATGCTCATCTTAGATCTGTAGATGCTGTATTTGGCATTCAAACCCAGGCAAGCAGAACAACTTCCAAACATTAAAATTCAGTGATTAAGTCAATTAAATTTAGAAACAAGAAAAGGGTTTCATGCTACACAATTATACCTAGATGTTGAAATTATTGAAAAAAGATCATGGCATTTAAAAAGTTTCATTTCACACACACACACACACACACACACACACACACACACACACACACACAATGCATATAACAATATCATGGAATTTTCATTGGCTGAAAACAGATAGATCCAAACGTTTGCTGTTTTATAACCTTTAAAGAGACATCTCAAACTGAGTTCTTACTTGTGTGTTTTTAAACTACCTCCTTCAAAATGTATCATAATTGGGAAAGGAAATAATTACACATACTTAATAAAGAAACCTAAATGCCAGAATTGAAATTTAAGATTACATAACACATCTGGGCATCTTAAAGTGATAGCACTTTTATGATGCATGTATGTACATGTATGCATGTATGTATGCATGTGTGTGCATAAGTATGTACGTGTACATAAGAGACTTAACAGAGCCACAATTGTCCTTTTCAGAAATACCCACACCCTTTTGAAATAAGGTCTACCATTGGCCTGGAACTCACTATGTAGACTAGACTGGTTGGCTACCAAGGTCTAGAGATTCTCTATCTGCCTTCATGACACTAGGACTTTAAATGGGCAACAACACCTCTGACTGTACCTCTCTCGAGATCTCTCTCTTTCTCTCTCTCTCTCTCTCTCTCTCTCTCACGCATGCACGCACACACATGGATTCTGGTGTTTCTTTGGAGTTCTTAATCAAGGAGTTCATCATGATGAACATCTTTGTTGACTTTTGAGACTAAACACTTCTACTAAGAAGCAATGAACCTTGTCTTGATGCCTTCTGCATTCCTAGCTACTGATATTAGTTGTACCTTCAGAGAAAGATGGGAAGTATAAATGGATCCACATGCCATACAATGAAAATGACGATGTATGAGCTTAGTGATGAAATGATTATTTTCCTTATCCCTGTGAGATGTATACAATCCTGGGTCTAATAAAAGTAATGTCAAATTTATATTTAGGTTAAAAGTGTGTGTGATTGCAACTAGATTTCGGTTTTGCAGTGATTTGAATTTAAAAAAATATTTTTTTCAAATTAAAACACCATGAAGAATGTATGTAGAAACTAATTAACAACCTGTAGAGGGTACACTGTAGAGTGTGCATGAACAAAGAAATCTTATGAAGTTTTACATTCCAAGTATGAAGCCACCATTCAGGCTCCCACAATAGAAAGTGCTGAAGCAATCTTGTCTTTTCAGAGTGATAGATAATTTGCAGCTGTGGTGATAAATGTCCCTCAAATTACATATAACGACTTTTCCTAAAGGGGTTGTGGAAGAGATAAATGACAACAAATTAAGGCGGATTTTTTAAAAGTGTCAACATGGAAAAACTTATCAAAAAGACATAGGGCCACTTCATTGGGGGAACCTAGGTTGTGGCTTTCATCCCTTCATTACTTCTAAGGACCTCACTTTGTTTTCAATTAGGATGAAAAATACTAGGACAATCTGTAATCCAGTTCAGAACATATGTTAATTGCACTGCCTTGAGGAAGGACATCTCCCTTAAAGATTTAAACGCTGGAGGGATTTTGTACTTTTGTACTAACTTAATTTAAAGATTTGATTCTGATAATTTTGACTGGTAAGATTAAATGAACACAGTCTAGCACTTGCATACACTTAACATAACTCCAATAAATGCTGGACTGTCTAACAGAGAACAAAGAAACCGTTTCTTGAATGGATCAAATGCTACCATCTACTTATCTTCAAATAACAAATTTGGGTTAACCAAAGTAACTTGCCACTAGAATTCCACGGCCATGAATTTGGTTTCCATGAATATAGTCTTTTATTCTAAAGGCACAATTAGCATATGAATTGTCGCTTCTTGGACAGTATCCAGCCCATTCCATTTTTTGTGGAAACTGGTAAAGATTCATGTAGCTCACAGTCCCACTACACCTAATAATAAAAAACTGTTTCATTGTTTTCCCTTTATTCAGCTATGAACTTATAAAATCAGGTGTTTTTTTAATGTATGTTTCAGACAGGGTCTTTTTTGATGGCTGTACATTATCTGCTATTAATCAGATTAAGCTAAGCGTTGAGGCTTGAATGTTATTGAGTAGCAGACATCTGAAATAAGGCTTAAAATCTCCATGGATAAACATGGCTAATTTAAATGAGCCCTAGGGAGTTTTTTGAGAAAGTTTAAATGCCTGATGAATTCCGCACTGTTACTCTAATTATCCCATAACAAGGCACAAAATAACAATCTCATTTCATCCTTGTATTTACAAAGCTATTCCCATTATCCTTACATTTCACCTGTTCAAGCACTGAAGAATTGCTCCTCGTTGGGAGATTCATTAAAAGAGAATAATTATATTATATTTCCCAGATTGGCAGAGAGAAAATGTATCTTTGAACAATTCCATTTCCCTGAAGAGTTGTTCATTTCAGAATTGGAGACAGGTCTATTAAGTATTTTCTACCCTTTTTAAATATGTCAAAGCTAACCATTAATACTGAAAGTTGTAATCTGGTTCTGATTTTATGAAAGAGTTCACTGCTATTTGTAATACACAGTTTTTGTGAATGAAACACAACTGTAACCAAATTTAAAAAAGTATTTAACAATAAAGTCAAAAGAATCTTTCTTTGTAGAATGATTTAAACTCATGATTTTTCTCATCAAATGTTTTCGTGCACTATCAAAAATCTACATAAACACATTTCTCACTGAATTTGTTGCATTCAGAGTATCTTGTCTGAATGTTAGTAAGAGGACTCACCATATCAATCATTTCAATTTTTGATTTCCCAAAATCTGAGATTATAAAGTTGTGATTAAAAGTCTTTCATAGTTTAAAAACTCATGAATAAAAAATATGACCAGTGAACAAGAGTCCCAAGATGCATCATTTCCCATCAGAAAATGCTAGCTTTGTGAAGTAAGTTAGCCATGGTCAGATTCAAGTACAGTCCTTAACCTTTGTAAGTAATTAACGATTATAAGAAATGCTTATCAGTGATGCTTTCTGTTTGTTTCTAGCATTCTAAGAAACAATTCCAATCAGACAAGTCTCAGCCAAACAGGCATTGTCATATCCCCCAGGATAAGTCCAATCAAGCACAAGGGAGGATGATCCAGACAAATTTATTATTCAATATATCACACTGAGAGACATGGGGACTAGCACCCAAAACACTGTCTTCTCGAAAGCTTAACAGGGCTCCAAGGTTAAGACGGGAGGAAAATAGGAAAGGAGATGAGATGTATGCATAAAGGCAGTTTGGATCTGGCTCATCATTACTTAGGTCTGAATCTGTAAATTCCTACTTTCTCCAATGCACTCACTTGAACAAGCAAGCAATCTGGTTCCCACTAAGCTAAGAAGGGCAGCCTGGTTTTGTCTTGAGGTGATTACTCCCATAGTGGAGACCAGTCACAACAGGGACTGTCCACAAGGCTTGTTGTTCCTTGAATTGAAAATATTGTAGCTATTCATGGTGCATGGTGTCTTTAGCCTTAAAGAGAGTTTAGGTAAAAGGAGAGAGGTTAGATAAATAAAGGACTCATCAATGTTATGTTATCACTACCTTTCAGTCATGTACTCCTTAAATGATTCACTTGGCTATGCAGTCTCCTTAACATCTGACCCAAAGTTAAGGTAGCAAAAGAAACAATTATTAGCCTCAAATAGCAATTTTAGTCAGTGATTTTAGCAAATGTGGGCTCTGAATCTCTGTTGTACTTGGTGATAATCAGTACTTCCAGTAGCATTTGTCTTTATATCATCCTCTCTAGATCACTAATACCAAAGCAGCAGAAAATCTGAGTGTCAAAAGCATAGCGAGAAAAAAGAGAAAGTGCATCTTTTACTTTTTCCAGTAGTAAGAAACATGCTGTTTAGACTCTCTTAGCCCTGCCCCGAATCAGTAATTTTCTCAAATTTCAACAGTAATTCATTTATGAGGAGCTTTCAAAGACTTGCAATGAATGCAACTGCATTTTTTGTTTTGTTTTTTTCATTTGAGCTGTGCTCTCATCACATGGTACCAGTGCTGTTGTGAAACCGAAGCTGGGTTTAGGACTTAGAATTATCTGTCATGGTACATTATTTTTACATTCTTGAGGAATTGTATTTTCTGTCAGTTTTTAAATTAATAATGAAGGCTTTAACCTAATAGGCTTCAATATAATTAAACACTATGTTTTAGAGTTCCACTTTAGATGTGTGGTTTTTGATTTCTGCTGGTTTGTTTTTTGAGTATTTTCTGTAGATCATCTTTATAAACATTACTTCTCATCCAAATGTTCATGTAAAAGTCAGCAATCAAAAGCAGCTATAACAGGTGTTTTCAATCTCAAGGAAGTGAATGAATATGCTGTTTATGATAGATACTGAAATTTAATTTCCTTTGCAAATCTAGAAACCACTCTGTGATCCAAAACATTGGAAATAAACAAATAAAAATGAAATAAATAAATCATTTTATAGGTAAAGGGTATATTAAACTAAGAGAAATTTCACATAAAAACACTTGAGGGTAGACTTGCATACATAAGACTAATTACTAGTATTGCTCGGATAACAACATTACCAATTGTTGCGCTCTCTCTCTCTCTCTCTCTCTCTCTCTCTCTCTCTCTCTCTCTCTCTCTCTCTCTCTCTGTGTGTGTGTGTGTGTGTGTGTGTGTGTATGAAATGAAGAACAGAATGGCATCATTTAACAAATGATTATGAAGTTCTCAATCATAGTATTGCTTTTAACAGGATGATGAGACTGAAGGGGGGAGAGACAAGCAGACGTTTGATATAAATTTTGTTTTCATTTTGAAAGTTGAATGACAGGGGGGAAAGCAGTGTTCTCTAAGACACAAACTGTTAAAGTCGTTTTCCCCGGAGAAGAACAAGAATGGGTAACAATTTGTTTATGTTTAATTTTGTCTTTATCTTCTTATCTTTGATGGCATCTTATCCTTTGAGAACACTGGATTCTTCAGATGTCATTATTGTTCCTCCCTTAGAAAAGATATTCCATAGAGATACTGGCCAGTTTATTACCTTGATTGGTTTGAAGCAGTTACATTTACAAAGGGATCAGCTAGGAAACAGCAGCTTCTGGGTTTTTACGAAAACTCTTTTCGATATGCCATTGACTTTTATTCATTTACGTTTTGGTTTTAGAGTTTCCTAGGATGTATATGATGAAAAAATTATTATACTTATAGCCAAGAAAGTAGTGAATTCAAATCATTTGATTAGGTTATTTCACACAGGATGCATCATACCCAGGCTGTCTGTTTCCTGCCATTTTTAAGACAGCAGACCCTGATAGCAACATTTTTGATATTATCTTTGGATACTGACAATCTTGTACATGAGCAGTAGCTTTTAGACTGTTAGATTATAAGTGCATGGTTGAAAATCCTTTGAAAAAAAGAACTCTGTGGCCTCAGACCAATTAGCTTGGCCAAGTTAGTTTCATAACTTTCAAAGAATTAGCTACTATGAAAATGGTCTTACTCTTTTTCAATAAAATTTAAACTACATAGAAGGATTTTGCTCCAGAATATTTGAAATCACTTACAATATTCTAGTCATACTTCTAAAAGATGAGGCGGGGGCTCAAGAGGTCTTTCTTCAGCTATAGAAACAACAGTCCTTTTGGGAATTTATCCCGAGCCACAGCCACAGGATGATGAAAATACCATTCAGTTCACAGGCAATTTTCCCCTTTCTGAGAAGCTATATTGTAATTAATGAGGTAGCATCCTGGAGTCATAAGATCCTTACATGTATTCTAATAGTGAATGGGATACTGATCTGAAAAGATTGCTCAGTGTATAAAAACAGTTGCTATGAAGTCCAATGACTTGAGTTCAATCTCCAGAATTTACATAATAAAACTAAAGAACTCACTACCTAACACATGCTGTCCTTTGACCTCCAAAGGAATGCCAGGCACACCTTTCCCCAACCTACAAAAATCTATAAACCAATAAATGTAAAAATTAACCTCAAAAAACAAAAAAAAAATTAAAAATAATGAAATTAGAACAATTTCTGATGTACCTTTTTTGATAGATTTGTAATTTCAGTCATCTCTTCAAATTAAAGGACCTGTTTAAATTATAGTATTTGTCTCAATAAATGCCCACTACAATGCAAATCATTCATTGGAAGTATTAAGGATACTTGAAGTATTTTTTTGTTTTTTGCTGTTTTTGGTTTTGCTTTTTTGAGATAGGGTTTCTCTGTATTGGCTTTTTGAGATAGGGCTTTTCTGTATTGGTTTTTTGAGATAGGGCTTCTCTGTATTGCTTTGGAGGTTGTCCTGTAACTTGCTTTGTAGACTGGGATGGCCTTGGCCTGGAAGTCACAAAAATTCGCCTGCCTCTGTCTCCAAAGTGCTGGGATTAAAGCTGTGAGCCACCAACAGCAGGCTGAAGGATTTCTTTTACCTAAGATATTTGGGGGGGCCTTGTTTACTAATTTATTGCTTTTCCCTTTGCTTAAATCTTGGCACACATATTTGCTGCCTTTATTCCCTTTGGTTACAAAAATGCCATCTCTGATCTCCTTGACATCATGGTAGACACAATACTGAGTCCCGGATATCCATCCACACAAGCAAGTCACCATAACCACCATCTATACTGATCTTGCAGTAGAGTCCATCTTAACAATCAGTTCAAGTTGTATCTGCTGTACTTTAGATCCAGAGGCCCCTTGCAGAAAAACAATACATACCTGGTAATGTACAGGCCTATTTACAGCAGCCTTCTCAGAAGTAGGTTCTATGGAGAGTGAAGGCTGCCTAACAAATTAATGCTATTGTGAGGTGCTGCCTACTGGGGTGAGAAGACATTGCAAGAGAAGAAAGGGGACAGGCCATGGGCCTTAGCTATGCTGCAAAACTTTTCAAAGTGGTGCAGACTGTGAGCCAGTAGATGTGGCAATAACTGTCAATAAGATTTATAGCACTTTTGCTTGGCCTTAGTCGAAGAAAAGCAGAATGAGTGTGCTTTTTCTATATTTTCTATTTAAGTTAAAAAATCTTATTTTACCTACCAATCCCAGTTCCCTCTCCCTCCTGCCCTCCCATGCCCACCACCAGCCTCCCAGCCCCCATCTACTTTCCACAGAGGGTGAGGCTTCCAATGGGGCATCACCAAGTCTATCACATCATTTGCAGGGCCTAGGCTTTCCCCTGTATGTTTAGGCTGAGAGAGTATCCCTCCCAAGGAAATGAGCTCCAAAAATCTGTTTGCTTCAGGTCTAGGGAAGCTGCCTGGGAAATATGTCTTCCCAGGTCACAGAATCACTACCAGATCTCAGGAGAACTGGATGTGGCATAGAATTTTCTGTAGACATTCCACTGTTCTTGCATGTGTTGTTCTTAATGTTGGTGATGGGGTTGGTGCTTCCAGTTTCAATTAAAAATTAAAAACTCTCTCAGATTTGTAACATTCATTGCTAGGTTCTCAAAATGAAGTATCATTCATGGTTCATATTGTTTGGCCACTTGATAATGAGTTTTAGTAGCCATAATTGGCATTGTCTGTTTGTTTATTTTCCAAAGACAGCCCAGGATAATGTCCTTCAGAGTCACACAAGCCTTTCAAGTGTAATTTCCATTGCTCCAACTCATGCTACTGCTGCCTTATATATGATTCTCTCTTTAGCCAAATCTCTCTCCCACACACGCATATTCATACATCACTTTTTCCATAAATGACAACAAATAAAGAAATTATGATTTTATTAACACTTTTTTCTCAACTTAATTATTTTCTTGATTAACGGATGGTTTCTGTCTTCATTAGGAACTGTGTGGGACTTTAAATGAAATGGGACTCGGCTCTTGAGAAAACTGATTACACTTTATGTTAAATTTGTTTTATTTTTAAGGTTAGTAGATGTGGTTTTTTTAATATTATTTTGCCATATGCCATATATACTTAGCAGACAAATAATAAGGCAAATGATATTAAGATCAAAAATGTCAATGGGCATTTAACTCATGTCATTCACTCTGTATCTTAATATCTATTCTGTCTATCTGATTTGGAGAGTCCCCTCTCTCCCATCAGACCATTTGAGCTAAAATGGTCTTTTGGGTGCTCCTGGATTTCAACAAACATGATAGCATATCAAGGCCTTATATTTCCCTATGACTTCTGCTTTATTTATTTATGTTCTCTGAAAACAGGCCACAGTTATATACAATACTAGAGGAAGATTTCTCTGACAGCCCCCACACCCCCTCTTAAAAAGGTATACTTATTTTCTCCTAACTTGGCCACTGTTTACTTCCTTTTTAAAGCATTAATACTGCAATGAACTAATCTTTGGGCAGAAAATAAATGTACATATTATAGATGCAGTTGTTGAGATTTTTTTTTAAAAGATTTGTTTATTTTTACATTGTGAAAGTATTGGTATTGGTTCAGGATCCCCTAAGGTCAAGTTCTCAGTACAAAGGAGATTTATTTGTGCTGAGAGGGACAGAAGACAGGGAATAAGAAACAAAAACAGGAGACAGAGGACAATGAAGAAAGTGAAAGGATCAAAAGAGAGCAGAGAGAAATTTTTGTCCCTGGGTGAGGGGGAGATGGGATCAAAGAACTACTTCTGAATAGAGAGAAGACAGATGTGGTCCACAGGAAAATAATGGTTAATAAAGGTAAAAGTGAAACTCCATGTTAGGATGAGGTTTTTTGTTTATTGGGCATGGTAATTAGGCTAGCCAAAGGGGCCTTTTAATTGCTGGATTTCAATAGTTTGATAACTGGACCTTGTCAGTCAGCCTCAGGAGAAGGAAGTGACCAAATAAGGAAATAGACATTGGAAGCTACCATCAGCAATGGAATCTAATGGTTTATCGCAAGGCAGAGGGAATGCAGGAGAAGGACAAGGCCTGCCAGAGATGTTTGACCTGAGTTTATTTTGGCTTATAGATGCAGAGGTAGAATTTGTAATGGCAGGGAAGACATGGCATCATTCAGGGGAGGCTTGACAACAGAATTTACTTATAACCATAAATAATATTGTGGGCCTCGAAGGACTATTGCGTATGTGAATCATGTCTGCTAAAATATATAATTCTAGAGATTAAAGCTGAGAAAACACTTTAAATATAGTTTAAAAGTAATGATGCATCTACTGCATGCTAATATAACATACATATTTACATATTATAAAAAACTAGTAGTTTTAGCAGTACCAAATTGACTTTTTATAAATCCTACTACTGCCTGATATAATAGAAGCTAGCTTCTATCTGCTTCTATTATCAAACTGTTACACAATTTAGTTGAAGTACATGAAGACAAGCAATCCCTACAAAGACATGGCGGTAGAAAAGGGTATATGCTAAGAGTCTTCTCAAATATTTTTTGATATTATTTTTTGGCTCTAGATGAAAATTGAATAAGAAATAACTCTTAAAGGTTATTTGAAATGTGGAATGTGAAAACCTCGATGAATTTTTTTCTGTTGTATAAAATCTGCAGTTGTACTTTGAACTTTGAATGGGTATCTAACCCTTCATGATTTTAATAACACGGTGAATTAACCATTTGGAAAAGTAGCAGCTTTCTGCAAGACTTTGAATATCAATAATGCTTATTAAGTTGTATAAAATGGTCCTTTTGATAATTTGTCATTGTTAAAATATAAAACATTGAAATTCCTAGTTTTCATTTTATTTTACTTTTTAAGATAAGTTTCCCTTTAACCAAGACTCACTATACAGATGAGGAAGGACTTTTCCTTTTGAGGTTTTTTACCTCCTCTTGATTCCTGGGTTTGCAGGTATACACCACCACACCGGGTTTCACGTACTGGGTAATGCAGCCCAGGGTTTCTTGAATGCTAGAAAGCTAGAAAAGCTGTCTATCAACTAATCTATCTCCCCAGCCTGTTAATTTTAAACAAATAGCACTCTCTCTCTCTCTCTCTCTCTCTCTCTCTCTCTCTCTCTCTCTCTCTCTCTCTCTCTCTCTCTCTCTCTCTGTGTGTGTGTGTGTGTGTTCTAAATAATTGTAGTTTCACTCTCAATAGCCCATTGAAGTTCATAAAGAAAACAAAAGATGTTCCATGAGAACAATATGACTAGTTCAGTCACAAATGTTCTTTGAGCAAGTGACATTAATTGATATGTGTCTGAAGTGCATTATATCTTTCTCACTTCACCACAAATAACATTAAAAATATTTTCACAGACACAAAGATACAGTATAATTTTAAAACATTTACTGGGACATAGTAAGCCTTTTAAAATTCTGTGATCATTGGCAATAAAGAGTATATTTTGAATATAGTATAGATGCAACTTCTTCTGTGATGGAAGACAAGTTTTATCTAATATGGTTTTTTGCCATAGCAGTAACAATGGTAAAAAATATGTCACAATGGTTGTGACTGAATCTTGCGATGAGATGTTTCAGGGACTGCTGGTGTCCACATTTGGAGAACTGATGATGTAGTGAACCAATGAGTATTAAGTACTTTTCCTTTCCACACTGTATTTGATAAATTCAAGACAGTTGACAGGGCACATTAGGCTCATATGTATATATATATATACAGCCCATGCTATGTGATTTCGAACATTTTACTATTTCACATGTAGTTGTGTTACTGCTTTACAAAGTTTACTGTTGTTCCCTGTCATATACCATGACATACTCACATCTTATGAATTCAAGGCTGATGTCATAAGTGGAAATACACTAGAGACCACTACATTTGCCCTCCTTTCATACTAGTATACAGAACAAGAAATGATATCCCATACTTATAGAACAACAAACTAACACGTGGCAACTACCAGTACCAAAGATGTATTATCCAAAATTACCTTGGAGACCTTGGCATAAACCATGTAGTGAGTTTACAGACTCAGTGATTAGAATGTGAAGTTGAAGATCCAAACTCCACTATTAGTTGGTTTCTGTGTATCTGTATTGTGTTAGAGAACAAAAGCATGAGTGTAGGTTTTGGGAGATCAGTTTCAGCTTTGACTATGAATCCAGCAGTCCATAAAAGTTTTAGGCATTTTTCTTTGCCTAGCTCGCAATTACTTGAACAAATATTTTTAGGACCCATTGAAACTGGAAAAATTGCCACATGATGCTATCAAACTATGGGGAAATTTTTTCTATTGAAAGTCAAACAATCAAGGTCTGGTCTAGAAACCAGATAAAGTGTAGAGATTTGAAGTGAGGGTTCTGAAGGAAGCTGCACCTAACCTCAGATATTTGCTCCTTATACAGATGTGGTAATTGCCATTGTCTATTAACTTTTAAATTCTTCTATTAATCCACTATTTCCTGAAGTGTAGGCCCTGTTTAACAGTCTCTTTTTGTTTCTTGCAATAATTACATCTACATTTTTAGGTCCATCAGATGTCATTATTTGATTATCTATTACTTGGAGATTCTATTCCCCCAACCTCTCACCCCCAGGAATGCATGCTTTGCAGTGTGATCCTCAACTACCTTCTCACAAAAGATAGTTTCCCTTAGGCCTCTCAATGACCCTTTTCCCTCCATATATATATATTCCTTACTGTTTGATAAACAGTATTTCATGGCCCATCATATGCATTAAATTCATCTGATAGATTTTCCACCATATTTTTATAACATACTATCCTTGGATTATAATCATTATACTAAATCTTCAACTCCTAAGGGCAAATATGGAATTTCTGCCTCCCTTATCATGGGGAGTACATTTTTCAGGCTTGAAATAACTGTCTTCAGAGGGTACCAAATAACACACCACTTTTTGGGGTGCCAAACCAAAGGCAGCTGGCTGCTTCTATGTCCTTTTACTTCTCCATACAAACATACATTCTGTCCATAACTGCAAAGGACCCTAGGATTCACACCTTGTTCACTCTCTCTGTTGAGTTTTCTCCAGAAACTTTTAAGATTGTGCTTTCTAGCAGTTCTAAAGTACTCTGTGTTCTGTGCTTTGGGCTGTGCAGGTATTTGGCTGTCATCACAGTCCTTGATTTCCAGAGAAGTGAAGTTCAGCCTGAAAGCGTGCTTCACCCCTGAGGACCTAAAACTTCCAAATTCAGAATTACCTCTCTCCAGATAATCCACACACTACATCATCCCTATCATATTTCTAAGCCTTAGTAGTAGATGGGACATTTTAAAATTCCTCTTCTTTAATAATTAATTTCTAGACTTCTATTCTCACAGATTTGGGAGTACAAAAACAGGAACAAAAAAAAACCCAACAAAACACAGATTTCCTTAATTCTTGCATAAAAGGCCCATTGGTTTTAGTTTTGGGGTTTAGCTGTCTTTCTCTCATTATGCTATTTGCTTTTCCACTGATTTAGAAGGATGAAATTGACGATTTACTCTGCACTAACCCCTAATGATCTACACAGGAGAGTCCAAGTATGTCTCTGCAATTGCAGGTTATGCTATTGAGTCTTAGCAAGGATTGAGCATGAATCAATAAATGGCCATTTTCAAAACGGAACCATCACACCACATTTTTTTCAAAACCTAGAAAAATAGCTTCAGGATATTAGACATCATGGGCTGGAGAGTTGTCTCAGTAGTTAAGGGCAGTGTTGTTCTTCATGGTGCTCAAGTTTGAATCCTAGTATTCATAGGATGGCTCACAACCATTTGTAACTCCAGTTCCAAGACATCCAGTGTTCTCTTCTGAACTTAGTGGGCACCAGTTACACAAATGATATATGTATGTATGTATGTATGTATGTATGTAGTAAATATGTACACATACATACAGATGCAGGCAAACATTCATACATATAAAACAAGAAAATTGTGAAGTTGATAATAAAGGTCACAGATAAATATGCCTTATTTTGGGAATTTATTTTAAGAACAAGACCTTACTCTAAATCTAGCATAGTGTTTTGGGTGCTCTTCTCTTAAATTTTCCACCAGGTTGAATAGTGTTGACTCCCTCTTTCCTGTCTGTGTTTGAGCATATTTGCTTTCATTCCTATGGCTTCACAATTAATTTAATTTAGCCTTTGATAAAAATAAAATTAAACCTTTATTTTTAGTGCTCTTGTTCAGGTCATTAATTCCATATCCTTTCCTACTCATGTTATATATTGAAGTAGACATAATACCTTTTCTATTGGATTATAAGATTTGCCAAAAATTGTGATTAAAATTTTAAATCTATTTGTATTGTATTAGCCATCAAACACATTTTTTAACCATTAAGCAATGCAATGATATTAAAATATTCTTTATGAAGGGTATTTAAATCTTTTAATTTAAAAGAACTCAAATAAGCCCAGAATATAATTTGTACAAAAATATTTTTATTTCATGTATGTAGGCAAATGTAAATACTGAAGTTGATGAATACTACTAAATTAGCCGAAGTATAGTTATGGTGGGGGTGCTTGTTTGTTGAGGATTTTGTTTTGAATTTTCCAAACTGGATTTCTCTATTTAGCCCTGGCTTTCCAGAAACTTACTCTATAAACCACCCTGACCTCAGACTCACAGAGATCGGCCACCTTCTGTCTCCTGAGTGCACAGATAAAATGCATACACTACCACTGCCCAGATACTCAATGTATGGTTATGACAAAAATGATTAATCTGTTTAAGAATTCATAGAAAAGGAGAGATTAATAGGGAAATATGGGGAAAAGAATCAACAGAATATATTACATATATTATAAAACTTTCAAATAACATAATCCATAAAACTAATCATGAGTAGAGGAACTAGGAGCATAATTGAATGTATAGCACTGACCTGGCATGCATGAGTCTTTGTACTTTGTCCAAAACACTGAAACAATAAAAATGAAGTGAAATCCTGGTCACAGCCTGGGAGTGGACTCATAGATTCAGTGCTTGCCTGCCACGATCAAGGTCCTGATACCAACTCACAGCATTAAAGAAAAGAAAAGGGAACTGAAAGATTGAAGAATTTCAATAATATATGAGAATGTGCATGATATAGAAGTACATGAAGAAAGCTTAGTATGAAACCACATAGGGTATTAATATTAACTTATTTTTAATACACTCCTGTGAACTACATTTAAAATAAATATCAATGATCTTCAAAACATGAAATAATAAATTTTAAAGGTTATTTTACTTTATAGACTTTCTAAAATTGGTTTACTACTTTTAAAATTAAAGAGTTTCTATTTTATTCTAAAAATTACTTGTGTTTTTTAAAGCATGAAACCAGTTGGATTTTTACATAAGTTCATTTAATTCACATAAATTTAAGTGATGAAAGAATCTACATATTATAAAAGCTGAAACTTTAAATGGCAACTATAATCTTAAAAGGAAAAATAAGTAAGATGTGATCTTAGAGAAAAAAATAAAATTAAGTTAATGATGCATTATCTTTCTTAGATCAAAGCACAGAGGTTATGGTTGGCAATGGAAAACTGAAACCAATTGCTTGCTTTAAATTGGCAATAATTACTTTTGATTTATGTTAACTACCAATGTTAAATTTATGGATTGTTATTTATGGGATGATATTTACTATTGTACATGATAAAATATGTATTTTGTTTGTCCACATCTATGCCCATGTTTCTAATCTTAAGAGGAGTTCCTGCTCTTCATTTTCATGGGCATGTGCAGCAGTCAAAGACTCATCTTTCATTGAGAACATCTAGTCTTTAACCTTTACTGTTATTTGACTATGCCCAATTAATATGCCCAGTCACACATAAGAAATGTGTTAAAACTTGAATTAAATGTCTGAGATGAAAGCTTATAATACCACATCGTTTTCTATGAAAGACTTTAATTAATTGAACTAGAAAAATACGAAATGCCTGTAAGAATTTTCTATACTATTAAAAGTCTTTTCCTCTTACAGATTTGTAGGAGTGTAGTTTGAGATCATGACAATAGTTGTAAGTGCCCTGATTCAAATATCCTTCAAACATGAAGTTAATCATATCCTTCAATTATTTAATCTATTTTCTATTAATATTGTAATATTAGATGTCAAGAGATATGGTAAATTTGAGGGAAAAAGGAAAAGAAACAGAGTTAAGCCAGTAATTGGAATATATATATATGTATATATATATATGCATATATATGTATATGTATATTACATGTATGTAAGTAATCTAAGTTAAGAATCTCTGATGGTAAATAAAGACAAATGAAGTACAATCAAATATTGTTGAAAATACTAAAGGACTTCAGTATGAGTTACAGAGAGACCTGCATCATGACATTTTTAATAGCATCCCAAGCAAACACAAGACAGTAAGACATATTTGCCAAGAGATCACAGTACAAAATCACACCATAGTAGCTTGATTATATAGCTTTTGTTTCTTACTTTCTCACTAACCTACAAACCTACCAGGTCACGAAATGGAGCTTACCTTGTTGCACTTGTGTTCATAGGATTTAGCTCCAAGTAGAATAATAGCCCAGAAAATGTGTGGGATGATATGGTTGAGGATTGGGAGACTGGGAGGCTGAGGGGAAAATCAAATATGTCCTAGAAATACTTTTCTGCTTACCTTCCTAAACACCTTTCACAGTTGAGGGAGCTGAAACTATGTAAACTCTGTTGGGTGCATAGCTACAGCTCTAGTCAAAGTTAATGTGATTCCCAATAGAGCATGATGCATATTAAGAAGAACAGACATATTCATAATTACAACTTGATCAGCCTGTATAATTTTGTTTATATGTTTGTTTTCAGGGATGGCCCTTTGGTATTGGATAAGCATTCAGTGTGCTCTACCTGCAGATGACTATATATCCCACTCTAAGCATTCCTCAATTGCCTGAAGGGTTTTGTGTCGGGTTGAAGCCTAGTTCTCTTTCCCTCATATATTTTAGCATGTCTATTGTTCTTCAGGTCTTGTTTAGACAGTCATGCTTTAGAAGTGTAGGTTCAGACATTCCTAGAAGATCTCATAGCAAATTCCATGATGATTGTCTGGCTCTTATAATCTTTTCATCTGCAGTACTCCTTAAGCCTTAGTTGCAGAATGTTTTTTGTAAATATATCCAATTGGACTGAGCTTCACAATTTTGCATTTAACCGGTAGTTGTTTTCTATAATGGTCTTTGTTGCAAAGATAATTATACTTGATGGTGAATGAGAACTACCCTTAAGTGTGAATATGATGACCAATATTCAGAATGTAGCTAGGGATTATGCTGTTGTATTAAAATGGTAGCTGTAGCTTCTCCTCCAAGATTCATGACATTACTGTCTCTGGATAGTTGGTGTAATTATAGTAACAAGTATGATATCTCTCTTGTTGAGCAATTCTACTGAACTAATGGTTAATGCCAATGTATACATACCACTAGTGGGTTATCATACTTGGGTATGACTGTTCATTGCTTCCTTCCTTTGGGAATTGCATGGTGCCTTAAGGTTCCCTGAGAACTGGTTCTCAGGGAGGAGGTATCAAAACAATTCAAGCTTAGTGACCTCTGTGCCCTGTGTCTCAAATGTATGACATCTTCAACTTAATAAGGACTTACTGTCTGCTTCTTAGGGACAAACAAGGGAAATAGTAAAAAACTGTAATGTTTCATTTGGGAGTCTTTGGACATCCATGATCAAAACCTCAAAAGATGACTTCCTCATGTCTGGTGGTAAGGTTTTTGTTATAGGATTTTGGCTATTGGAGGGAGTATTGTCAGCTCAGATGAGAATTTTTTTATTAAACTTTCATTTAAACTATATATGTGTATTTATGTACTGTCTTACATGTATTGTAAGGTTTTTAATTGTTAGGTAGATAGTTAATAGTATGATTATATATGACATTTTCCAACATGCTTACTGTTATTTTACCTGTTCTACTGCTGTATGTGACTCTATCTCCTTACTTAGTCAAATCCCCCCACCTTTCCTCATTTCCCCAGTCAGATCACTTGTACTCTGCTATTCTCCTTTCTATTGCTCCCATCAGCACCTTTTACCCCAGGCAATGGTCTTTTTATAATTTCCTTGGTTTTGTAGCTACACCAGGATATGTCCTCACATCCGAACTTTGGAGCAATGTTTGCTTTTCTGCCCCGAGTTACCTCACACAACAGGACCTTTTCTAGTAACATGCACTTTTCTGAAAAGTTCATGATTTTATTTTTCCTTCTTTCATTGAAAATGGATTCTTTTCTCATACAATATATCCTGATTATAGTTTCCCTTTCTTTAAAGCTGAATTGTATTACATAGTACCACATTGCATGTACCACATTTTCACTACCCCTTTGTCAGCAGAAGACCATTTAGGTTGCTTTGGTTTCCAGTCTATCATAAATTGAGCAGCAATGAACATGATTGAGAAACCTATATGCATGCAACAATTAATGGAAAAAAGAATCATCATACCTCTAAGAGGGTTAAAAGGGATGCATGGAAAGGCTTGGGAGAATGGAAGTGAAGGGTAAAATATTGTATTATAACCTCAAAAAATAAGCAATGTTCTTAAAATGGGATAGGGAAAGCAGATATGCCTGGCCCACTTTGACTGTGATGCAGAACTGAAGGATGGAGGTTAGTCACTTTTGTTCTGTTTTTTACTTCTTTGCCACTTGAGCCATCCATTTTGCTGAGGAAAATACTATTGATTTGAAAAATATATCCTCAAAGTGTGCACATCATAGCCAAGGGGTACCTTATATCCTATTAATTATAGTTAATAATGGTCAGTACATAACAACTTGAGTTCAAATTTTAGGTAAATTCTTATAAAGTCAACTAACAGATCTGTATTAGTCAAAGGTGGAATAATTTGTTCCTTCTATAAATTGTTGCTTTTTATTTATTTATTTACTTTGTGTGTGTGTGTGTGTGTGTGTGTGTGTGTGTGTGTGAGTGTGTGTGTGTGCGTGCACACGCACGCACATGCTTACACGTACATGGACATAAAGATGTATGAATCAACAATTCGAGGCCTTACACATGCTGAACAAGATTTTTACCACTAGGAACCACCTAGCCTATGTAACATAGTTCATTTTATTATTTTTTATTTTATTTTAGACTTATGCATTAAATGATTTATTAATTTCCAAATTTATATTGTTGTATTGGCAATACTAATTTATTCGTATATTTGACATTACTGAGATTAAAAACAAATAAGTAAATAGTTGCTCAAATTATTTAGCTTCTTTAGGATATACCTTAAAATTCTATTTTGTAGCAGAGGGATGACTTTTTGAGTAAAGGCTCCTGAGTTTGACCCTGAGAATTCACATTAAGGTAAAGGGAAAGAATTAACTATCCAAAGTTGTCCTCTGACCTACATACATACATGCATCATGGCATATGTACCTTCATGCACACATATACACAATAAGGAATTGTTTAATTACTCATCTACTTAGCCTGATGACAATATCTCTGACAAGGAGAGGGGTGAATATCTTACTTCTTTAATTCAGGCACAGGGGAACAAATCCCATATTAAGCTCTAGAATTAATATAGGTTTCAGTCAAACTTTTTATTTTCTTAAGTATTTGGCTGTTTTTACTATCTGTTTAATCTCACCTAAATCAACATTAATATTCAGGATATCATTGAATATAAGACTCATGCAAGCAATTGAAGATGGATTTAAGTGGGGGAACATTTGTATGAGATGCTGAGAGTCAGAGATGTCATCTGCTGTGCAACAAAACTGAAAAAGCTATGGCATTATGGTAGAGCCTTTTGCTTTTTACCATCTATCTGACAAGTGGGAATCTAATAAAAATGCTGACAATGACAACCACGAAGATCTTCTAAATAGGTACTTGGAATCCAGTCAAACAGTATGTGAACTTCTGACAGGAGGTTGTAGTCCCTCCAAGGTTAGTAGCAATCATATCATCTGATGCATCACAAACCAGGACGCTTGTAAATCATTACTACTGTTGACATGTTCAGAAATCTTTGAGTTTCATCATTGGACAGTAATTCATAAACACAATATACATACACAAGAGTTTTGTCTTTTGCTTCAGTTCAGGTTAATCAAGATTGTCAATTTTTCCTTAATGTCGACCTCAGACATAGTTTCCAGAGACTAACACTGTTTCATGTAATCAAAAATGACAAGATAAGCACACACAGTAGTTTTATGTGATGTTTATGCATTTTGATTGAGTGAAAAGTCATAGCAAACAGAGAATTTGGGTAAACTAGACTCCAAATCTGGAATTCACCTCTATTGGAATTATTCTATACTGTTGCCAAAATAGTTCTTGTCAATAATAAAACTCTTGAATAGTTTTCATTTAGTTGAAGATGGGATGACTCTGCCATTAATGGAAAAATTTTGCTTTAACAAGTACTTGAAAAATTTCACGTAATTTCCATTAAAATCCACACTATTTTGAAAGAAACATTTTATTTTTCAGCTTAAAAACTAAAAATCAAATGACATTTATGAGCTGAAAGCTCACAACTGGACATTCAATTGGCAGTGCTTGCCTAGCAGGGGAAATATGTGTGAACTGAGCATTGGCCAGCAATTGCAGCAAAAAAACAATCTGTTTGGGCTGTAATGTGAGAAACTAAACCAGCAATTTCTCTTTCTGAAGCTCATCTCATTACCTGGCCCTCTGAGGCAGAAAACTAGATGTAAGTGAATGCTCTAAGGCTTACCACAAAGTGGGACTGTGGAATGTTATGTATTATGACAAGAAAATCTTGGAATATTGCAGAAATCAAGGTACTCTTAATAGTGCAATAAAAAAATCTATAAAACACTTTCATATAAAGATAAACTGTCTCATTAACTGGATAGAAGGATGTCAGATGTGACACACCAGCAATCTAGATAGACATAAAAAAATAAAATGTAAGAAAGTAATTCAACTGAAAAGTAATAATTTTATCAAGAAATATATGTGTAAACTTGTGAAGAACTATAAGAATACACACATATATATATTCCCCCTTTTAATGATGACACTTTTCAGTCTTTGATTGTTTACATAATGGCAAAAGAAACTTCGGGAATCAGTACATGACAGCCTGGACTTCCACCTTTGTGAAGATATAGGCCTCACCTAACCATGTCCTTCATTTATCGGAAGCCAGTGTGGCAGGGTAAATGGCATGGACCTTTCAAAATTTTCCTTGTTCGAGCTGAGATATCCTGATGCTTGGAAGGTGATGATGAGGCACCTTGACTTACTGGCGCTGGGTGTATTTAAGCTTGAAAAAACTGTGGTACACAGAAACCTACTCTGAGCAAAAAATCATCAAATGGTGAAGAAAACATTGGAAAATAATCAAATTTCAAATAAGTGCAGTAGAAAATGTGTATTATTTAATGAAGTATAAGAAGCAGAAGTGACAAAAGTAATCCATAAAAAACAAAGTGTATCAAGATAAATATCTATCATTTACCTTTGTAGTAAGGTAAATGCAGTTTTTCAAAGAAGTACATATAAATTAGTCTTAACCAAAAATCAAAGTTCAACAAACAGCATATATAATTCCTTAGATGAAAGTAAAATAAAAATTTGACATTACAAAGCTAAATATTTATAATACTGATTTGCAATTCTTGGTAAAGGGCTTTGTAAAGCTACTTAAGAGAGGGAAGAGAGGCTAAAGAGGCTACTCAGTAGTCAGACATGCATACTGCTCTTCCAGAGAATCTGGATTCTTCTTCCAACCTCCATGTGGTAACTCACAGCAACTTCTAACTTCAGTGTAGGAAGAACTGATGCTCTCTTCTAACTTTCTGATTTTCTCAGCTACACACACACACACACACACACACACACACACATACACACACACACCACAGTGCATATACATTCATGCAGGCAAACATACATATATATAAAATAAAAAATAAATGTTTCTTTAAAGCAGAAAATGTTAATTGTGACTTATTGTTTCAGAAATCTCAGTCTATGACTTCTTGGACCCAACTTCTTGTGCAAACATCATAGTTGTAAGGACATATGGTAGAGGAATGCTGTTCACTTTATGGCTAAAGAGGAAGCAAAAAAGTAACAGAGGGAATTGGCAGGGTTGATATATCAAAAAAACTGCCTCCAGAACCTTACCTCTTTCATGTAGGCCTGCTTCTTACATTTCCACAACCCTAAGAAATAATACTACCATCTGGGATTTGGGAGAACTTATTCAAAGCATGACCTTTGGGAGGACATGTCATATTCAATAGGCACCCAAATATGATATTCTTTAATTTCATAATACTTCTGAAAGAAATTCTACACTTAGATGTAACAGAAAGTAAACGTGTCATTTTCAAAATTGACATTAAACTCGTGTAAAAAATTTCTAGAGATCTGGTCTACCTAAACATCCTTACTACCTAGCATCTAAGCTGTGATAACTGCATTGTATAGTGTGATCGTAAGCAACCCCTACTACTATAGAATAGTAAAATAATCTTTAATAATTATAAAAAGTCCCACATCAAATATTTTTTCTTGATAAATGGCTCATTCTGATGATGACCAACATGAAGAACAAAGGGCAAATTTATATTTGCCTCATAGATGTTACATAAGATAAATGATGAAAGATCAAACACATACTGTTTATTATATGAGACCTTTTAACAAACAAGGAATAAATAAGGTGTTATGGAGTAATTGGTAGGGTAACAGTTAGAAATACCCCCAGGAATGCATGTCTGGGAAAGGTGTCATTACCTCAAAGTAAAAGCATGTGCACCAAACCTGTAGAACTGAATGGCTAGGGGAAAAGGACAATCAGCTACATAGATCCTGAAGCTGATTGTGGTTTTTGCAAAAGAATGACAAACAAATTCATGTATCTAGAACAAAGTGAGCAAGAGGGAAAGTGGCCTGCTTCCAACTTAGCACCATGAAGCACATTAGGTACTTCAAGGTGTTGAATGTGAACACAACCTCACAGATACTTTAGTATTTTAAATATGAACAGAGCACGCGTGCACACAAAGTTGAAAACAAAGTATTCACTTGGTGATTTATCACAAACTGATCACCTCTCTATTTATCAACCAAAATAGGAAAATGGTGGTGCATTCTCAAGATACATTTCAACCTCCTTTTTTGCCTGCTGCAAAGCCATTACCTAGAGCATACATATAAGTATTGTCTTGATTGTCACTCCAAGCTTTAATACATAACATATGTTGCTAAATATTATATTTTATTTTATGTTTTGAAATGAAACCATTTAGTTTCTATTCCTATTTTTCAGTTGTATTACCCTATACTGTGCTTGTAAGTCTATCCATGTCACTGTTTGGATCTACATTGTTCTTGTCTTATTCATTACAGAGTAGAATCACAAAGGTGGAAAAAATCTGGGCATAACAGATGCAATTGATGTGAGAGTTCAAAACTGCTTTGCTCGTAGTGATAAAGTATTGCTTTTTTGGCTCTCATCCAAGACTGGAGACCGTTTCTTGAAGTTCTTCTCTAATGGAACTCAGAGTTGTAATTCTATGTGTCTGCCAAAAGAATTGTAGACTTTACTCTTAGCACCCATCCTGGAATGAATGTAGTTCATAGTAAAAAGTAGCCAATGTTCCTAGATCTCTATATTTAGCTAATTTTTTAAACTTCAATATTCACTAAGACTTCAGATGTTGTATCTCTCTCTCTGTGTGTGTGTGTGTGTGTGTGTGTGTGTGTGTGTGTGTGTGTGTATGCTACCCAAGCACATACACAAAGTGACTTGTGTGTGTCTATGAATGTGTATTATAAATATGAGCATCAGGCAAAAGTACTTGTTGCCTAATTGCCAAGATTGAGCCAAACTTACGGTTTACAATACAATAAATAAAGTGTCCAAATTGGGTTTGTCAATTGGGCTTCAAGACTACTGTTTTGAAAATGGATTGACGCAGTAAGGTCTAAACAAAGTGTAATTAAAAATATAGAGAATTCTGCTCTTGTGTATGCAAGAGATAAAGCTGTTTTTCTGATAATGGTATTCATTGGAGAGGCTTGTTTTTTCTTTGTGGTAGATATCTGATTATCTCAAGATAAGAAAATAATTGTGCCTTGATGTTTTGTCCCCCTTCCATCTTTATCAAGACTTTCTATCTCTTGTACACATCCCTGTACAGTCAAATATTAGACTATTTTGGGTCATCAAAATATCTTTGGTCACCCAAAGTGTTGTGGAGAATATGATGGGTAGACTAAAAGTCTAAAATGTAGAATAGGGATTTTATTTACTACATATCATAGTTTTTGCTTTAAATGAAACACCCTATTGGTATTAAGTACTTGTAACTCTCTCTGTTGCAACAAATAGGGTTACAACCAATAAGCCCTCTTTAACGTGTCTCATAATTCATCTATTGGCTCATGCAAGAAATAAGTACTTAAAAGTTTATTAGCAGCTGTTTTAAAATTTTGTGACATGTTAATGAAATGGCTCCTGGTATAGAATTATAATTTGACATATTTTATAGTCCCTTTTACATAGATATTTCCCATATTCATTTTGCCCTGAAAAATTATGCATTTACAACACACATGAAAGTCTTACAAAATGATTCTTCCCTTTTCTGTTATCTATTTTTCCTCCAATATTCCAAATATGCTGTTAATTCTCTATGTGTTGTGATAGATTTGAACAGAGTTAAAAGAATTAGTGTTATAGAAAATAACATCAAGGAATTCAAGTAAGAGGTATTGAATATTTATGTCTCAGTAAGTATGAATAAAATTTAAACTGTAAGGGTGTTAATGGATATAAACCAACCCAGAAAATATTGCCTGGGACAATAATAGTGAGACCTCTAAATTCAAACATCAACTTTTGGCTTTGGAAAACTATAACACTGACATATTTGTGTACCCGAATTGTCCTTAAGCAATGATAGAAACAAATGTTTTTGATTTTACAACCACAAAGGCAGGCTTGAGAAACATTTCTGGAGAACAGGTTTCAGAAATATAGAATCAAACCTGGTGGTGACATATCACCACAAGGACATTTATATGATGATGCCATTTCCATGAAGGCAAACTGCATGCTTAGCATCAATACACTCATTCTTTTATTTAGCAAGTATATTAAGAGAGCATGCTATGTTTCAAGATCTAAATCTGCATGCTGGAGAAACAGTGATAGGCATTCTCTATTCAGTGAATAGATGAAAAACAACAAAGATATACTCATGTAGGCATCTGTCCTCTATCACTGTTTCATCTCTGTTTGGAAAATATGACCCTCCCTGCACTAGACTGTATTTGAGTGATGCTTTCTGGTTAATATCTTTTGATATCCAATGAAATCCCAAAACATGCACTTAAAACCTTTCTGTGTTTAAAGATGACACCTGAGTGTCATTAAATTGCTGAGCTACTGAATGGCCACCACTCACCACTGAACTCCTGGGACCACCCCATTTAAGATATTCAACAATCCTTGAGTAACAAGATGACAGACAGCCAACACAAATTTCATACATATTACTTGTTTTGAAGAAATCCACAAAAGACAAATGCAGACATAAAGTTATAGCTAGTGAGTTCAGTAAACTGATATAAGGACAATTAAATAAGTTGAATGGATTTGTATTCTCCGCTGATGTTTCTCTTTCGGCATTCTATCATTTAAAGCAGCCCAACAGTTCTAGAATTTCAAGTTTGTTGTTAAACTGAGTATGGCAGTCATTCCATTCTAGCAGTTATCTTGGGCAAGTATAATAAGATTACCTATATGGTAGCTGAGGACATAAGAGAAACATCTTTAAAGAATGCCAGCAAATGTAAGAAGCAGAATATGAGTCCCCTACAAAGTGGTCTTGAGCAATAGAAGGAGAACCAGCCAAGTAAGAGAGTGAGACTCAGCTGCATGCTCCTGGCATTTTAAAAAATCACGATTCAAGTAGTGCAATGTCTGAAAGACAGAAAAATCTGTCAAGTCATTTGGAGTATGGACTAGGCCCTCCTTCTTGCCTCTAGGTTAAGGGAGTATCCTTCCATGGAGAATGTGCTCCCAAAGTCCTTTCGTACACCAGGGATACATCCTGGTTCCAGTGTACCCCATTTTTTTTTTAATTGGATTGTTTGGTGTTTTGGTGACTAGCTTTTTGAGTGTTTAGTATATTTTAGAATTCAGCCCTCTGTCAGAAATGGGATTGGTGAAGTTGTTTTTCCATTCTGTGGGTTGCTGTTTTGTCTTGCTGACTGTGTCCTTTGCCTTACAGAAACTTCTCAATTTTTGGAGGTCCCATTTATTAATTTTTGATAATAGTGTCTGTACTACTGTTATGTTCAGAAAGCAGTCTCCTTTACCAATTTGTTCAAGGGTACCTCCCACTTGCTCTTCTAAGAGGTTCAATGTGGCTGGATTTATGTTGAAGTTTTTGATCCATTTGGACTTACATTCTGTGCATCATGATAGATATGAATCTACATTCAGTCTTCTATAAGTTAGCATCCAGTTATGCCAGAACCACTTGTTGAAGATGTTTTCTTTTTTTAAATTGTATAATTCTAGCTTCTTTGTAAAAAAAAAAAACAGGTGTTTGTAGATGTGTGATTTAATATCATGGTTTTCAATTTGATTCCATTGATCTCCCTGTCTATTTTTTTGTGTGCCGATAGCAAGCATATTTTCAGGTATAACAGAGCTTGAAATCAGAAATGGTGATATCTTCAGAAGTTCCTTTATTGTACAGTGTTAAAGTGTTAAAAAACCTTTTAAAGACATATATATTGATGTTTTATTGATGTTTTTCCTTTTACCCCAACTCCTAAACATGGCCTAAATCCTTTCAATCCTTATTTTTGTTTTTTAGTTTTAGTTTTAGTTTTCTTAGTCTCTGAGCTGTACATCTAGAAAATCCAGAATGTCCAGAATGTATTGGCACCTTTTCTGTCTAGCATTTTGCATCATGTGCAGATAGTATAACATGACATCAGCAGTGCTCAAAAATCTCTGTTCTTTCTTCTTGTCTTATTTCTTCTATAATAAAGTACTGACTATTGTCAGAATCAGCAGCTCTAAGAAATCTGATTTCAAAACAGAAGCTCCACTTTTCTTGGCTTGAAAACAGACAGCAGGTACACAGAGGCATTTCCTAAATACAGATAGGTTAAAGAGATCTCGTGGGATAGCAACAGAATTCATTCATAAGTTAGACCACCCTGGGCTCTGCAGTAGAATGAGCCACTTAGTAAGATATCGTTTCACCTGCTGGTCTAAGGATTGAGACTTCCAGCAAGGGAATGGTATAGAGTTGTCTAAAAATTGTTCCTATTTGAGAGCTCCGAATCAGAATACTAAAACAATTAGTTTTATTTATTTATTTATTTATTTATTTATTTTGGTGACAATTGATAAAGAAACAAACAACCAGGTTTGAATGAAAATCAATCCAGGGTATGAATCTGAGCAGACACTGTCCAGCTGATACAGAATAGGAGTGTCACTGGACACTTTCACAGCGTGACCACACAGAGATCAGCATGAGGAAGGTGGCATCACCACACTGGCATTCTGCAGCAGTGCTGATGGTGCAGCTCCATTTTCCCAGGGAATACCCTGCAGGAGGGAGAAGAGACAACATAAATGAATCATCTGTACCCACCAGAAGTGAAGTACAGATGACAGAACTTCTCACTGGCAGGGGCTTTGAATGCAAATATTATAATTAATATCTTCCCAAAACGCATGCACAATTATTTTTTAAACCCAAAATATTTGATGAGTATGACCCATTAAAATGGAACAAACAAATTTCTGTGATTCCCACTGCTTTCCATAGTGAAGATAAACAATGCCCACAATTTGCAATTCAGCGGTTGTCCTTCTAAGATTGTGCCTCTTTTATAGAAAATTGTATAGGTGTAAAGTAGTGGCAAACAATGTTTGGGCAGGAGTGACTGTCTGAAACTCCCAAGATTAGAGCCGGCTTTTTCACGAGGGTGTCTGCTTTGTTGTCTAAAATGACAATGAGCTTAGGGAAGCAAAATGTTTAGGCAACAAGACCTTTGTTGTGTGCTTATAGGGTATGTGGTTTTCTTTAGTCATGGCATAATTTTCTGCTGACCTGGAATTATTCACCTGGATGAATCCCTAAGATTTACTAGAAGAAACTTGTAAATTTTTTTTCAGGCAGCAAAATCTAAAAGGTGAAAGTTCCATCAATGTCTCTTCAAGATGACTGCCTTGAAAAAGTTCCCCTAAAATAAATAAAATGTTGAAAACAAACAGCCTCAAGCTTCTGTTACAGTTTAAGTCATGAGGACCCCACAAGTATAGACAGACCCCTCAACTGTACTCACCCCACCCAGGGTGCAAGATTCCTGAAGCATGCCCACTTTGATTTTGCCAAAAGAAGATCCAAAAACTAAGAAGGTGCTTTAGGGCTACTTTCAGTCCAAGAAATTCGGTCTGATGGCTATGTGAAGCATTCATAAAATTCTAAAATGAGACAACAAAATGTTTTAAAATCCTTGTATTTATAAGTAGGAATACTCTTTGGTTCATCTTCTATAGCTAACATTGAGCAAACGTCTACTTTTAGATAGCACACTGCTTTGTTCCTAACCTTCAGCAACTTCTAAGGTGGCATCCTGGATCTGTAATTTGTAGTCATTTTACTTAACTATGAATCGTGACTCATCCTAGTACTACTAAACCAGTGTTCCACGTTGTGTCTACAGATTTGAGGTTTTCTCTTCCTTATCCCTTGAATATGACCTTTCTGATGTATCTGTGCTCATAAATGCTATAGTCCACCAGGATTTCTCCTGACAGGAGTGGAGGCTTACTTGTTCCCAGCACCTGCTAACAGCCAAAAAGGTGGGTGGGGTTCTCTGTATAGAGAAGTTTAAAAACCAATCAGGTTGTCTAAGTGTTTCCTCCATCCGGAGAAAACGAACGGCAGTGACCCAGGGAGTGTGTGACCTATCAGCCTGGGTCTCCTAGAAGGAAAGATGCAGACAGTTTACCTCACATCATTGTTGGACATGCAGCTTGGTAGACAACCAGGTGTTGAAGATCTTTCTGTGACAGGATAACCCATCAGCTGACACATCCTTCATCTGTCAGAGCTGTCCTACCAAAGGAAAGTCTCACAAGTAATCCTAACTCTTGATGTGAAAAATTGGAGAAAATGAAAAAAAAAATCCATTTTCGGTCCCTGGAATTTGTTGTAACAGAGGATATGAGGGATATGAGATTTTCTTTCTAACTTTGTAGATTTTCTAGATTTATTTTTTTTAATTTTTAAAAATTTTATTACATCATGTTCCCTCTTCCTTCTTCCCATCCTCTCCCATGTTCACTCCTCAAATTCCTTCCACTTCACCACCCCAACTCTTCAAATCATGGCCTCTTTTTCTTTGATTATTACTGTTACAGACATATATACACACAGATAGACATACACACACAAAACACACATATACTCACATGCACGTGCATGCTCACATTCTGTTGATTCTGTTTAGTATTGCAGGCATATACATGATGTTAGAGTTGACCACTTGCTATTGGATAACCAATCAAGAGTCTTATCCATGGGAAAGACTAATTCTCTGTCTCTCAACAGTCCTTATTTGCCACTAGTTTGTTATCTAAACAATAAAACCTGAAAGAGATTTACTTCTTTAAACTCAACATATCTATTGTTGCCACTGCTTAGGTCTTGTTTAGGTTGTAGTATTGTTAAGAAACCATGAGTATACCTTCCTTGTCACTTTTAGGAGACAATCTTACAGAGACTTCTTATTCCTCTGGTTCTTCCCATCTTTCTGTCTTCTTCTGCAGTATTCCCTGAGCAATTCTGTTGTAGGTGTAAATGATGGGACCTGGACAGCCTGTATCACTTGATCTTTGCATTTTGACCAGTTGTGCTTTTGTGTGAGTGCTATTATTGCTCACTAAGTGACATATTACTGTGCTGGTCATTTTTGTGGCTCACAGGCTTTCCAGCCGGCTAGGACTGTTGGCTGCTTCCCTTCCTTAGTAGCTCACATAGTACCTTCCAATGCTAGGAAAGCTAATATTCAGGAGATTTTCATATCTTCTCTAGCTCAAGTCCTATGTCTGAAGTACATAGTTTATTAGAAATAGGAAATTAACTTATATGTCTAGAAGGCCACCAAGGGTGATAACCTCTATTGTTTTAGGAGTCTTTTGGACTCCTCTGATTAACAACTAGAAATGTGGTTTCTCACTCTTGATGCACAGGTGTTTATTAGATGATGGTATATGGCTCTTGTGGGAGTATTGCCAGCCCAAGTGACATAACTTTACTTATGGATATATGCATATCTATGCATTATATGTAAATTTAGGTAAATATAAAATAATGTTTACTTAAGGCTTTTTCAAACAACCTTAGTGTTATTTATTTCTCCTCTCTCTCTTTCCTTCTGCATTGTACTTGTTCCCCCTCTAATTAAAGCGCTTTCATTCTTCTCCATTTTCCACTTCTAGAAATGAATAGCATAAAAATGTGGGACTTTGGGGGGGGGATGAGACATGTACCTGAACCTTCACATACTCCCTTTCCTGAAAGTCACCTCTTAACAGGAATGAGAAGTTACCTCTGAAGCCTAAACTGGTGATGGCATGTTGTCTACAGTAGTATTGTGAACATTCCAAAATGAGGCAAGCATTTGATTTGACACATGAGAATCAATTAGTAACTTTCTCTTCCGGTTGAGCATTATTATTATAAATCTGAAAGACCAAAAAAAAAAAAAAAGTGCTGTCACACTTGTCACTCTCCTGAGTGAGGACACCAGACTTTTGAATCTCATCTGTGTTATGCTGGGAAGACTCTGTAGTCATCTCTTTCTAACCCCATTACTTGCACAGAAATACTATTGTTTGAAGATTGAGGGGCTTTTTCATATACATTTTAAACTTTATTTTTATGGTGCAGTGGTAAAGAATTTTTTTTATGTGAAAGTAATGCAATAACTTCTTAACCGTGATACCCCCTATTAAAAAACATTTCCTGAGTGTACTCATATTTTTAGCCCATATCAGTCATCTTAAAGTAGAATTTATAAATGTTATTAATAAATTATATCTTAGCACTATAGAATGAAATGTAACTGTGAAATCATGTAATATATTTTTTTTGTTCAACAGTATTTGTAAAATATGTTCAAACATGTTTCTTTATTTATTAAGCAATTTAAGGGTGTTTCCTCTCATACCTCTCTACTTAAACACAAGGATAAATGTATTTATGCTATTGGGAAAGTTACTTTTTTCATATTCTTAGAAGAATATTTAAAAATTGGGGGCTTTGTCCCCCAACATGAGCCTCTGTTACAAGCTTCCAAAACAATATTTCAGACTCTCTTCAATACCAAATTTAAAAGTAAAGCTACAAATTGCTTCTGAATCAATAGTCATATTGAAAGATGAATGCTGTAATAAACAATGCATCTTAGGAAGCCTAGCAGAGTCAGTTTTATATTCTGAAGAAGTATGCCAAGAAACAGCATGCCACAAACAGTGTTCCAAATCCCTGTCGCATCATGTCTCTGCCTCACTGTATGTGAGGAGGAGGACTAAGTTTTGGCTGAGGCCCAGTCCCTGTGGATGCTCCTGCAAGTCATCCGTACAGGAGCAACAATGCATATGGGTGTAGGCTGTTCTTTCTGGTAGCAGAACTACACTGACCCACAATATGTCGAGGAACCGCCTGTTTGGATGTGTCTATCTCTGGAGAGGTTTCCAGCTGGTCTATTTGCTATACATTTGGTTGCTTTCATGAAAACAGTAACAACATTGAGGAAATTGCCCATGGAGTCTGACTATCAACCAATGGCTGACTTTGGCTACTCTACAAGGACCCCGTGCTAAAAGCAAAGGGGAAAAGAGGGATAAGAGTGAGACTAATGGCTAAAAGAAAAAAAAAATCAGGGACAAGGAGTTTACAGGAAGAAACTAAGGGGTCATCATTAAAAGTGTGAGACATGTTTCTCCCCACCCCCAGGTCTATAAAATGACAAAAGAGCTAATGAATGGCTGAGCAGTGGGTAAAACTACTTGTGTAGAGGACCAAGTTTGATCCCCATGTTCCATAAAGTTCCAAATAAGTTCTGTGGTACACATGCCTGAGTTCCCATGTATACATGTATATGAGATACATACAGGCACAATACATACACACACACACACACACACACACACACACACACACACACACACACACACACATACACAATCACACTTATGCAAAATAAAAAAAAAAGAAATGTAGATAAACAGATAGATAGAAAGATAGACATATAGATGGATGGTAGGTAATTTTAAAAGTGAAAGGCAGTAATTTTTAATTAGGGCTAATTCTTGGAAGTACATCTTTGTAATCAATACCTGAATGATTTCTTTTCAACTTAAGAATTTAAATTGAATTATGAAATATACCACAGATAAGACACTAGAAATAATTTAAAATAAAAATATTTAGTGCTACAGAGATAGCTTAGTAGTTTAGAAAGTTTCTTGATCTTTCAGAAGAGTAGAGTTTGGTTCCAAGCATACAAGCTTGGAAATAAAATAAAATAAAACTGTAAAACGAATAAGCATGTTATGATCTTATCTTCCAAGCCATGCCAATCTAAATTTGTAACAGCTGAGAAATAGTCTAAGGAATGGGCCTTGGAGATTATCAAGAATATTAATAATATCTTCATGCTCAAAATTTGAGCTAAGTTTTACCTAGGCAGTTTCTTACATGCATCCTAGCATGTAATGGTGTTTACCATCACCTCTGTTTCTAATCCTTAAAGCAAAGCAAATGTGAATGGTTTCTGGTACCTGCTTAGAGAGACACACTGTTAGACCTATGGATTTGGTTACACTGTGATTGCCTCTCCATTACTGGTAAGTCAGATTTGTGCCAGGCATAAAATTATGTTTCAAATTCTGTCTTTCAGATGTTCTTTACGGTGCCCTATATATTGTCAGAATGTCTTTTTAGTAATTAAAAATTAAAACTTGTGTCTAGACGTGTCACAGAGTAATCAACTAACATCTTTTTGATACCCCTATTTGAGGACAGTGTGTGTACCTTTCTTTAGTCTAGCCTGAAAGGTCTTCTAATGCATAAAGATGTTTTGGTCAAAGGCTAGCAGCTGTTATATCCCTGTTGAAGATCCAATAACATATGATCCATGCATATTACCACGTATTGAGAATCACTTGATTTCATTGTCTGTCGTGTAAGATTTGCAGTGGAGGTTGGTGAAAGTAACATCAGGAAAATGAATAGGTACTAATCTACCTACACTTTATTGTATGGCCATCAAATGCAAACCAGGATAACCTCAGCATTCACAATGACTAAAACACTCCTGAAAATTTCCATTAAATATTTCACGCTATTATGTAAAATAGTAGCATTAAGCCCTCGTTGTTAGTGAAATGAAGCTCAACTCAGCAGAGGGAAATACTGAGGTATGGAGCACAAAAGTCTTTTATACACACACAAACACACACACACACACACACACACACACACACACACAACAACAAATATGAAAGAAACTGTGGAAGTTTTGACATCTCTTATCTTCCTCATGTTCAGCATCTCAAAGTTGTATTTCAGTTTTTTTGAATCTGGGAGGTCTGATATTTTATTGCACCTTAATAAGAAGTTAATGGTTGCATATTTCTAATGGAAAGCATAGTCACAGAATTTGAACACTGAAAGAGTTGGTAGAGATTACATGTGCTATTTTCCCTCCACCCCAACACATGCCAAAAATAAACATGTTTTTCAGAAGTCCATATGTGTATATATCACTTTACTTAGGAAAGTGTGACCAATAGGAAAAGTAATTGAAGTGGCCAATGTGTTGGTTGCAGGTGAAAAACGGTACCATTGGTTCCTTTCTGTCCATTGAATTGCTTTCTAAAATTGTCTAAGGTTTGGCACATAGTTTATATTTCTAAAAATAACCAAAATATGTTAAGTTATAATATGCTTATGTATTTATAACTGCAGTTATTGAAACAGTCTGGAATCTCAGAAATTATCCAGACATTAAATGTTCAGTGAATTTACAAAACTTTTCTACAGAAAGGTCTGGAAAAGAAATTAAAGTTGTTGTGTTTGAGAACAGAGTAAAGGAAGTGCAAAAATGAGAATTTAGGTCAATGAAAAGAATGACGCACAAATAAGAAGGTCAGTTGTAAATAAATAATAATACTTTTCTGTCTGTCATGTGAACATTTACCCAATTCCTCTTCTGACTCCTTCCTCATTTTTTAAATAGAATAGTTGGCATAAAATACTCTGCAATTGAATTGCAAATTTTACTTTCTCTCATATTCTTCAGGGCAAGGCTTTGGAACCCAAGTAACACCTTCTCTGTATTCTGTTACTATTCAGAGTCGACATGCCAAAAAGTCGAGGTTGGTACAATGCTGACAAATGAAGCTATAATATCTCTCTAGTTTCCCTATTTGTAAGAACCCAGACATTCCTTCCAAAGACTTATGCTGACAGCACCCAGGAATGGGAAAAGACACCACATAGCCCTATGCCAGTGTTTGTGTGAAATCTTTAAGATAGAGTTTTGAAAAGGCTTCCACTGGTGGTGATAGGGAATACTTGTCTGATTACAAATAATGATATCTGACATTGAAACTTTGTGGGTCAGTGGCAAAGGCATTTTCTAGCATCTAATTGCTATCATTTTCTAAGCAGAATTAGAAAATAATATAAACTCCTAATGCATCTATTGCATGTAGTCAGGTAATATAGAAAAAGTACTTCTAAAGACAGGTACATTTTTAAAATATTTAAAATATAAAGAAGATATTGGTCACTTCAGCATTCAAATTTACTGCAAAAACTACTGAATATAAAACACTAAGATAAAAAGTTAACAAGTACAGTAAAATTTTAAGTAATATATATTTTCTTATTTTTAATAACATAATGACAACTCTATGCATATAGATGTACTTAAAGTATGCATCATATTGTTCAAAATAAAGAAATATTTAGTATTTGTCTTCTCATCCATATCTGTCTGTGATTAATACACAATTTGAATTACCAGGTGCAGTTTGGCATAAACATCAGTGAAATAAATTTTTCATCCATGAAATGATCCATGAGCCTTGGTTCTCAGAATAGCATTTCCCTGGCTCTGGTAAACATCTATGCATTTAATTCTGGCTCTTTATCTTACTTTGCTATACTCAGTATGCCTTCGGGAAGAGGAACTGATGGACAGCTTACTTCCTAAGAGAAAGGGCATTCTCTGTATGAGACACTTACTACAGGCTTCCAAATGACTTACCCCAATAACAGTTTGAACCTGTCCTGGTAGAGCAGTAATTATGATGCAGTCAGCCAAGTCAGTGACTTGACTCTCAACAAGCAAATACATTTCATGCTATGTTCAACCTGGCAGCACTAGGCAATAGCAGTATATTTTAGAAGCTCCATTAGGACAGAGTACACATACATCAAATAAAAAAAGAAGCATCTATATAGGAGCCTCAGTAAAACCAAGCTATCTGCATTCAACATAAAGTAATCATCATTGTGATGACTTCTAAGGATATAGAGTGAGAAAGAGTGTTGAGTAATATTTAGATGAGGGAAATCCAAGTTTTTGTTCATTTGTTTGTTTGTTTGTTTGGTTGGTTGGTTGGTTAATATGGTTAGTTTTTTGGAAAAGATTTCATTTATAACCTTGGTTAGCTTGTAGCTCTCTATGTATACAAGGCTGTCCTTGAATTCTCAAAAATCTGCCCCTCCTCTGGGATTGAGGTTGTGTGCCATCACACTCAGCCCAATTCATTGTTTTCAAAATAAAGATGAACTTTTATCCAGTTCATTGATAATTTGTTTCCTGTAACAGCAAGTTATATGACCGCTGTGACTATTTCTGATTACTAACCTTCGTACTTGGAAAATGCTTTCTTCCATTACATCCATCCCTTCATTCTGTTTATTATACCTTTTTCCTAAGTACTGGCTTTGACATTCAATGCAATCCAACTTGCAAACTTCTGATTTTTCTTGTGTTTGTGATCAAAACTAATGCCTCATTGCAGACAAAACTCCTAGAATTTGTTTCCTATGTTTCTTTGCAGGAGTTTTAGAGTTTAGGGGGATTCATACTTAAATTTATTTAAGTGAATGTCTATACATAGTATAAGTATCAAATTTCATTCTACTACATCTACATTCAATCTTCCCAGTGTCACTTTTGAAGAGGCTATGCTTTCCTCAGCAGGTGTTTTCAAATATTAGCTGAAAATCAATTGACTTGTTTATTTATAGACCTTGTGTCTCACACTCCATTGGTTAAAGTATCTATTTTTATTCCAGTACTGTGCTTTGTTGCCTATACTACACCACATTTTAACATCAGACACTGTTGTGCCTGCAGTTTGTTCTTTTTATCCAATATTGCTTGGCCTACTAGGGGTCTTGTATTTTCATATGAACTTGGAAAATGATTTTGTTTCTTCTGAAAAAAAAATGCCTTTGTATTTTAGCACTGAGTGTTAGCATCTGTACACATTTCCCAAAAGAAGGGATACAATGACCAATAGACTCATAAAAAATTATTGACCACCACTTATTATTTGGGAATTTCAAATTAATTTTGAACTTATAGAAATATGCCATACAGTTGTTTTCCAAGACTGGGAAGGTTGATGGAAAGATTAGTGGAACTCACTATATAGTAAATAACAGAGTTTCACTTAGAGGGAATATTGAAGACCAGGGTGAGGGTGTAGTCAATAATAATTAATTATATAATTAAAATAACTGAGAAGATTTCAAATACTTTATAACAAAAAATTTGCTGATATTTTTGCAAAATTATAAATGCCATATATTAAAATTTAGAAGACTAATTGGCACCAAAGAACATGAAAAATTATTAAGAATATTATAATACGGTTATTTTCTTTTTAATATTTTGTGCATATAGTCTCCCACAATTTTTAATAGAATTAATATAATGCAAAGCAGAAGCTGATACCCACAGCTAAACACTGAGCCGAACTCCTAGAATACAGTTCGAGAGAGAGAGGAGTGATGAGCAAAGGGGTCAAGACCAGGCTAGAGAAACCAACAGAAACAGCTGACCTGAACAAGGAGGAGCTCATAAATCCCAGACTGATCTGGGAAACGAGCATATGACTGACCCAATGTCTATAAATCTGGGTGTCAGTTAGGAGGCCTGAGAAATCTATATGGTCTCTGGTAGTATTTATCCTTAGTATATGGATGGATTTTGGGAGCCCATTCCACATAGAAGGATACTCTCTCAGCCTAGACACATGGGGGAGGGCCTAGGCCCCACTCCAAATAATGTGACAGACTTTGAAGATCTCCCATGGAAGGCCTCATCCTCCCTAGGGAGGGAACAGGATAGGGGATTGGTCAGGGGGCAGGGGAGAAGGAGAGGAAAAGGAAATTGGGATTGATATGTAAAACAAGTTTTTTTTTAAAAAATTTAAATAAAAAATGGAAAAATATAATGCAAAAGTAAGATAGTACCATATATATATATATACATAATATATATTATATATATATATACACTGCATAACAAAATATATTCTGTGTAATCTTTTATATATATCTTAAAGCATAAGTCTATTAATATCTTAATTCTCTATCATCTAAATACATTGTAGTAATATGACCCACATTTCATTAAATACTTTTATAATGAATAATAAAGGGGGAATGTAAGAAGAAACTATCTGTATTATTACTTTTTTTCTGTTTTAATTTGGGAATGAACAAGGCAGGACCTTGTGCAGGGCAGTCAAGCATTTCCTGGTGAACTGAATCCTTATCTTGAAAATGTGCAATTCTGCAGCTCTGTGAGAAAGATACATATGTTTACTTGCCCATATTATAAGGAATGAAGATTGTGTGGCATGGGGTAAATGAAAGACTTCTGCCACTAAATAGTGAGGCTGAAGTTCTTGCCACACCCAAATTACGTATAACCGCTGTTTCTCTCACACTAATATCAATTTCATGCCACGTAAGTTTTGAAAATTAAGATAACACAAACATTTCCAGTGCTATATTAAGCATATCACTAGAGTCCATGAAGTTAAAAACTAGAAGCATAAACAAATTTCAGAACTTCTCAAGTTTAGTTTCTGGGGCTTTTTTGAATTAAGAATTAGCCACCAAGTATTATAAAAAGATGCCAATGAACGACAGCTTATTGTGCTCTTCACAAAGTGCTTTGTTCTAAAGCTTGCCTACATTTATCAGGGTACCACAGTAGTTCTGAGCTGATATTGAGACATTTCATGACTTTTGACTTATTCTGTTACTGGCAGGGCATCATTGACAAGGTACAGTTGTTAAACCAACGACACTAAAAATTTCTGGTTGATTTTATAAAAAGTACACTATTTGTTTTAGCTTTTCTTGTCATCTGTCACATGTCTCAGAGAGAGGAAGCATGGCCTTTTCAGCAGGCAGAGACCTTTTGTGAATTGGAGCTATTAAAAGTTCCCCACATGGACACCATTTGATTCATTCTACACATGCTGCAATTAAGGGCTTGCTAAATGCTGCTCTCCTCTCTCTGAATGAAAAGCAATTAGAGGGAAAACTGAAAAGATTTATGTGTAAGCCTGGTTTTACCAAAGAGTTAGATTCGTGTCGAATTATGAGCTAGGACTGTGTGTTTCATTTGTTGAAATAAAAAAAAATCATCTTATCAAACATTTTAAAGGTTTTTACTATAAAGGATTTTCACATTGTGACTATCCCCTACCTATGTGTAGGGAGATTGCTGCAACAATAGAGATATATTAGATTTGGCACCTGCATCAAAAATTTTTTAAATTTCCATGCCTTAAAAAATAAAATAAAGCAAGACTGGCATATAATTGCCAATCATCTTATATGTTACATAAACTCAAAACAATGATTACCTATGATGTATTAATTTCTTCTGCTCAAAAGTGACAGGGCAACACTACAGGCATGGTTCTAATGTATACAAATGAACAGGGCCACTTCAAGCTAAATAAAAAGCATTTATAACAATGCAGTACACACGCAGGGGCATAGATTAATGTTTGTGCTACCTGAATACAACAATGCATATTTTACCATTGTGACAGTGTTAAGAAGTAGGGCCTTTGGAGCAATCCAATCCAAATAAGATCTTGCCATTAAAGTCCTGGTGATTGACTGGGTTAGGGAATTTGTAAGTTAAAAAAAAAAAAGAAAAAAAAGAAACCCAAGCCTTTTATGATGCCATGTGAAGAGCCTGTGAAAAGAAAAAAACTATGTACTAGAAAGAGGTTCTCAACAGAGATGGAATCTGTTTTCATCTTGAATTTGAATGTCCTTTATTTCTAACCTGGGAAAGGCACTTTGCTGTTTAAGTCATCCAGGTATTTTATTATAGAAGTCTCAGTTGAGATATACGTAAAGGAAAACCAACAGGAGCCAGTCTCCTTTAATCCCAGCACTCTGGAGGCAGAGTCAGGAAGATCTCTGTGAGTTCAAGACCAGCTTGGTCTACAGAGTGATTTTCAGGAAGAACTCCAAAGCAATACAGAGAAACTCTGTCTCTATAAAAAACAAAACAAAAGCAAAAACAAACAAACAAACAAACAAAAACCAAACCAACCAAACAAACAAAACTGAAAAAAAAAACAATAGGAAATGTGATAAGATTTCAGGACAACAAAGGAACAGTCCGTCTGTTCATAAAAGTCTTTTCATGTTTCATAATAACTTTGAATCACAATAACAATGAATCATTGACTGTTATTAAGAGGAACTGATGGGTGGAGCAAGTCTTCATTTTGTTAAGAAAACTCTGGCTGTTTGTATCAAGTGAATTATTTGTTGTTCAGAAGCAAAACAAGACACTTAGAGGTTATCACCAAACAAAGGTGATCATTTGACATCACCTTCTGGCATTATCCTTGATGGGATGCTGAAAGCTATGGGGTTGACACATGCTTCTAAGGAGTGATTTCCCAGAAGTCAATGGCCACATGAGCAAACACCTTCTACCAGAAGCCTTGGAACAGTCGTACGTACGTAAGCCAGGCAGCCATGGTACTCTCATTTTGGCCAAAGTCCACCATGCTTATCAAAAAGGGACATCATTGCTCAGATCCAGGACAAGCTTCATCAAAACAAGGAAATATTGAAAACCCTCTAAAAAGTAATCCCCAACTTAAGTTTTAAAGAATTACTGCTGCACCTTATATGCCATCCTAGAGCCTTCATTCCAGTAGCTGATAGAAGCAGAAGCAGACACCCACAGCTAAACACTGAGCTGAACTCCTAAAATCCAGTTGCAGAGAGGAAGGAGTGATGAGCAAAGGGGTCAAGACCAGGTTGGAAAAACCAACAGAAATAGCTGACCTGAACAAGGGGGAGCTCATGGACTCCAGTATGATACTAGGAAGCCAGAATAGGATGGAACCAGAACCCCTGAACATGGTGTCAGTTAAGAGGCCTGGAAAATCTATGGGGCCTCTGGTAGTGGTTCAGTATTTATCCCTAATATGGGAATATCACATTCCACATAGAGTGATACTCTCTTAGCCTAGGCACATGCCTAGGCCTTGCTCCAAATGATATGACAGCCTTTAAAGATTCCCCAGGGAAGACCTCACTCTCCATGGGGAGCAGAAAGGGAATGGGATAGGGGGTTATTGGAGGACAGGCAAGGAGAGGAAGGAGAGCAGACTGGGATTGACATGTAAAAAGGCTTGTTTCTAATTTAAATGAAAAATAGGAAAAATATAATTACTGCTGAATATTGTATTATTGATTATACATAAATATGTATATATAATATTTAAATTGAACATATTTTTTTCATATTTTACATATCAACCCCAGTTCCTTATCCCTCTCTCCCATGCTCCCTGACCCCCTTCCCATCCCATTCCCCACCTACTCCACAGGGAGGGTGAATTCTTTCAGGAGGGATTATCAAAATTTAAAGTAGGGTCTAGGCCTACCCTCCTGCCTCTAGGCTAAGGGAGTATCCCTCCATGGGGAATGTGCTCCCAAAGTCCTTTCATGCACCAGGGATACATCCTGGTTCCACTGTCAGAGGTCCTTTAGACTGTCCAGGCCTTCTAACTGACCTACGCTCAGGGTGTCTGAGTCAGTCCAATGCTGGTTTCCAAGCTATCAGTCTCTGGATCCATGAGCAGAGAGAGAGAGAGAGAGAGAGAGAGAGAGAGAGAGAGAGAGAGAGAGAGAGAGCATAATAGAGGGAGCCATTATAGGTTTGAAGAGAAAACTGACTCTAGAGAAATGGTTAGAGACCTACAAGTAATACCCCAATTAAATGGGACATTTAGCAATAACACACACATAGTCAATCTCATCTTATGAACTAGTCTAATAGAAAACATATGAATGAAATTTATTTAGTTAGTTATGTATTTAGATGAATTTTGAAATACATGTTAATAACAAATAGTAGGTGTTTGTACACTCCTAGAAGATTCCTTTCAAAAGAAGCAAATGAACATAACCAGTGATGACACAGAGTGATCACTCAATCACACCCATCCTCAGATAACTTGAAGACTCAGGAATGTCAGTGGAAGCAGAGCTATCATATGCCAGAGCATTCTTAAAATGAGTACTACTGCATGTTGTCTCTAGAATATGAGGTAAATCAGAGAACCCACTGTGTTTGAGGAAACTCTACTGGGTAACCTTACAACATTGAGCCTAAATCCATGTTACAGTTTGCACATATAGCCTGTTTTTATTGTTATCCCTGATAAGAGATGACTGAATATATTATATGTCCTCTTAGCACTCCCATCATGCTTATGAAACAGGAACAAAGAATGGGGAGCAGGTTGAGCTCCATTCTCTTTATTTCATAGTACTGGTACATCAGACATGAGGATTATTAACCAAAACCACCCAATGAGTTCAGAAATTAATAAATTATATAGCCTCTTTTTTTCAGAAACTGATAGTTCAGAAATAATTTGTGATTGAATTTCATTTGTTTTCAAGATGCTAAGGTAACCAGGCTGTGTGGTGCAGGTTCATAATTCCAACTGCTTATGATTCTGAGGCAGTAGGATAACAAGGCAACACTTGCCTCTAATACTTCATAGTTCAAGACCACCCTGGGCAACTCAACTGAGACTCTGTCTCTAGATAAAAGATTTAAAAGACAGGGACAGGTTTGGCTCAGTGGTAGACATGGACCTCCCATGTGTGACTGTGGCTATTGTGAGCATGGGAGAAGGTTGCTAAAGCTATGCAACAGTTAAAAATCAGCTAGATTTAAACTGTTCATGCTTCCTGTAAGATTTACTTCGCTGCATGGGAACACAAATGAGCCCTTTGTGGGTGACATCTGACTCAGAGAACAGTGGCTGCAGTTAGGAAGTGCTAGAGCCACTGGATAAAGATCAGGCCTGTGCAATGCAAGTTTCCAATGACCCTGTGCAGAATTCTGTCTAAGGCTGAAGACTGGGGAGAAATGATCATAAAGGTGCTTTTTCTAAACAGAAACTTGGAATTGTTTCATATGTGTGGTCATCTGTGCAGATTTATAATGTGTTTCTCATTATAATTTCATTCAATTGATAATGTCACATAGAGCTATAGGGGACCTAACATTTGTGTAGAATTTTTTATAAAATAACTTTAGTTCTAAGAATCAAAGAACAGGCATCCTGTCCACATGAGTTTATACCAACAGTTATTTTACATCTGTATTTGTAATGCTTTAAAATCACAGGCTGTGAGTTCAAACTGCTCTCCAAACACATAGCACATTGTCACCATATCATAGTATTCATGAGATAGTGCAAAAAACAATTACAAAAATTATTTTTTAATTTCAGTTTTTCCATTTAAGTCATAATAAGTCATGGATTTATATAAACATTACTGTATGTTTACCCATTTGTTTTAAATCAAAACATCAAAGAGAGTAGACGACAAAATTATTCCACTTATCTTAGCATGAAGTAAGTGTTTTATAATAGTATATGCTCTTTCTGTAACCAAAATGGTAAAGAACATAATAATAGCTCCTCTGCTTTTTTTAAAATCCTATTTAGCAGATACAGGAAGTACATTGTCACATGCAAAATAGACTTTGAAAAGTCATCTTTGACATTACTCTTACCTCCTCAGCAATACCAAACACACACACACACACAAAACCGCGTGAGCACGCATGTGCACACACACACACACATACACACACAATCACAGACATGTACACTGGGGTACTCAATTTATACAAAACTGTTTTCTTTTTCTTTGGGTCCCAACTAAAAGTCTTTGTATTGGGGGTATTTAATCTGAGAATACCTTTCCTGTAGGGCTGTCATTCAGAGCACTCTGGCCAAGTGCTTTGCCATTATTTTAGAATGGTAATGCTTTCCTTTTAAATGCTTCTTGCTTTTCCCCTCAAAGGCCCCATTGTCTGCCTAGGATCCTCAGTTTGGTTGCTTTTAGCCCCTGATAAATTAGTAATGGAACAGAGTCAGGAGGCTCTGCGGCCTCAGTGCCTTGTTATTAAACTGTGGTCTGATGCTAAAATGAATGTGTACACCGCAGCCTCAGTAATGACAGGTAAGTGTTAGACTGACTGGACAAAACTCAACAGGAATCCTAGAGCTACACCAATCTGTAAGATTTGTTGGTGTAATTATCTAAAGTTCAGAAGGGAGACAAGGACCTTGAGAAGTAGGAGGCTTGGAGGAGATCATCCAAGCAGTGAGCCGCAAAACTTTCAACATTGTGTATTCTACTTGTAGTCTGTGTTGAAATAGAAGTTCAAATTTTGAAAGTGAATTTTCATATTACCACATACTTTTTTTTCAAATAAGATGGCTTTATGAAATGATCTAAGTAATTCAACTAATTAGAATCTTTGTGGGTTATCGATTACTAAGTTACTCTTTATACATAAAAGACAGTATTTCTCTAGAACTTTGTTCTCCAAACATGTACTAATATGTTACCCCTTCAAAACTTCAAATTTTTCATATCCCTTATTACTTTACCAAGACTATAAAGTAGGTAAGATGTTATTATCTTCACTTTACTTCTATCCACTCTGAGCTACTGTGTTTAAACCTTTTCTATGTTCAAAAAAATTAAGGTTTAGATTATTGTTATATATATGCATGTATAAAGCATTAATCACTAAAGGTTTAGAAGGTACAAGACCTTCTGAAGCATTACTGGAGACTCCACAAATCCCAGGACATGTCTTCCCAGGCAGCAAGTCTTCAGTATATCTAATAAGTGAGTGGCCATATGAAAATCTCTTTGAACAATGAGGAAATGATGTCTGAAGTTCATGTAAATGGTGAACAGAGACATAGGAATAAAAGTGTGTTTCATCTGGAATGTCAAAGGCTACATTACCATCACCTTTAATCAAAGAATTTAGAAAGCAGAAGCAGGCATATCTCTGTGAGTTTGAGGAGTTGTTCCCAGGACAGCCAGGGAACCTGTTTGAGATATGGTTACTGTCTCAAAATAATAAAACACAAAAAAGTTCTACATTGCTTGCTGCAACTCCATGAGAACC